>CM039632.1:17420367-18872867 GCA_022457165.1 Juglans mandshurica
ATGAAGAATTGAAAGTAGTAATTTCTAAAAGTTGGAACTTAATCATTAACAATTAGAAATAAGGAAAAATACTAACTTAGAGCAAAATTACCATTTTACCCTCTACATGTGGGAAAATGACCATTTTACCCCTAACTTAATGATTTCTATCCTAATTCTAAAAATCACCAAAATTTATATACCTCATGTAAATTTTGTCCTAAACTCAAATATCAAATCAGAAAAATTTAAAACTAAACACAACCATGAAAACTCTATAGGGGCCGAAACTTACATAAGCTATTTCCCTTGAATTTTGTTGCAATTCTTTCGAATTCAAAAGTCATGATCAAACCAACTTTTTGCAACAGAGATCTTCCTATCCTAAGTTTAAAAACATACTTCAACATCCATTAAAAGAAATGGTAGTCATCACCACCAAAGGTTTTAGTAAAAAAATCCAAACGTTTTAACAAAAAATAAACCCTTGAATCACAAGTCTTGACCTTATTCAAAACATCTCCAAGAATTCAAAAAATTTAAATCTTACATCTAACATAATCATAACATCATCCTAAGATCAACTGTGTTTTAAATCATCAAACAAAAGTCACCAAAAATCATAAAACAACACTTTTCCTTAACTAGCTTTGATCGATCTCTTGATCTATGACTTAAAAAGTTGAGATCTTCAAACAAAAATATCACATGGATTAAAAATGTGTCCTACATAAGATCCAACAATCAAACTTAAAATCACATGGCTGAAAATCAATAAAACATGGATCTAACCCAGACATCAAATCTTAGGTCTAACCGAAATCTTCTTGCATAGAAAAATCAGATCTTTGAAAATAATACTAAATATCTTCAAAACATGCAACAAATAAGAGGCTTAGGATCATTAAACAAAAATATCAAAGCCTTTGGAGTAAGATTAAACCACGAAATATTCAAACTTTCTCACGAAATATTCAAACTTTCTCAAAACAGAAACTATTTTTCCTCTTCCAGTTTCTAAGTTTCTAGATCTAAGAAAATATTTCATCCAAATCATTCAAAAAATCTTCAATGAAAATTCATAAACACATGTTAAAAACACTCCATAAAATTTTCGGACCAAGATATGTCCATTTGCTTGGTCAAAAACTCCAAAATATAACACACTCTCTAGTTTAAAGCTCAGAATGACGTCTCCATGGATACAACAACTTTTGAAAAACCAAATGACCACAAAATGAAACAAGTAACATATCCACAAAAACTATACTCAAATTAGAATAACTTTTATGAACGAGTCATTGAGAGAAAATACGTACAAATGGTCGTAAATGGCCACGGAAAATGACACAGAAAATTGCCCGAGAGAGATCTTTTTGGTTTCTATCTAAGAACGGGGAGAAGAAGTGATGAAATGAAAGGAAGGGTGCCTTGCACACCTCTAGACTTCTGGAGGGTGAGGTATGGGCATGAAGGACCCTTGAGGGATGGTGCTTAGGTCACAAGAGGGCAAGAATAGAGGAGGGGGAGTGGGCTGCTGCTGCTGCCTTCTAGAAGGGGTGTGATGAGGTGGCCTTTTCCCTCACATCAAAGGACTATTTGAGTCTGTTGAGGGCAGAGGTTGATCTGCCATGTTGGGGTGGAAACTTCCTCAAGAAGCTTTGCCAATGTGGCAAATTCATGGGCCTTAACCAAGTGGGCTTCAATTTGGGGTTTACAAGGGGTTTGGTTAAGGTTTGGGATGCTATCAAGCTCATATCCGATTTTTCTTGGCCCAGTCAAATTTTCAAGGTTTAAAGGGTTGGATAATGATGTCATAACATGGATTTGAGGAATTAATAGCATCTGAAAGTGTTTTAATCAAGTGATTAAACACAATGCTAGAAATTGAATAAAAAGGGTTCGGAGGCCAACTTTAGGGTTTGGGGAAACCGTTTAGGGTTTTGGTTTTCAATCACATTTTTGGGGTCTCAATTGGATTCCAAACATTTAGGATTTCACTATGGTTGAAACCCTCTTTAGTTTGGTATAATTTGGTTGATCAAATGAAAAATCAGGTTTCGCTTAGATGGCATGATCTCACACCTTGATTCCTTCACAAATCCATCTCATTGTTTCTCTTTGTGCCAAGTGTCCAATAATATTCACCAAGTGTGGCTAAGATCCTACAAAGTGACCAAATAAAGCTTCTCCAACCTAATTTGGACATTCCACACTGTGATTTTGAAAACATTGCGCTAGATGCTACTATAGAGGTTACTATAAAGTGAAACATAAACTTTGCACTGTAAAATCCTAAACATTCACACAAACCTAACTGTGCAATTCGTTTATTGAGATTCAATCCCGAAGTGCCTCAAAATAAGCAAAACACATTTTTGAACAAGCGTTTCGTCCAAAAACTAAAAATGTAAAATTCTAAATAATCAACTGAGTCTAATGGCGCAGACCATAACTCAATATGACACTTCTAACTGCATCAAATAAATAAAATTGCACTTCTGGCACCATAGTGAGATAACTCAGGTTTTGGTGACAGATTAAAACCTACGCGATTAGCCGATAAGTGAAAACTTGCGTTGTTTTCACGAGGTTCCTAAAACCTATAGAAATTTCACCATTTGATTTCTAGCGGGCTATTAAATCCTCCCCTCCTAAAAAAAAGATTTCGTCATCGAAATTGACACAAGTACAAACATTAAACAAACTAAGGAGAAGATGTTGCTCACCAAAACTATCGTCCATCACTGGACGTATCGTCACTGGTCGGCTCTGGTGGAGGTGCATCGATGTCCATCGACATGGCCTTCTGCGGTAAGTAGTAGAACGTGTCGTCCTCTAAATCAAATGCCATGTTGCCAAAAAGACCTGGGTCAAGGTGCTATATGACCTCTTCATCGCCATTGTCTGGCTTCTGACCCTCTACCATCAAACGTTTGCTGTGAATTGATGACATAGGTGATTTTGAAGCTTCGGGCTCAATGGTGGCAGCTATGGCATGCACTTCAGCTGCTCTACTGGACTCAGCTCCATCTCGTGTCGTCCTCGCTTTGAAGTTATCCCGGTCTATCCATGTTGTCGAGTGTAGTGGTAGATAACGTTCTTCATGAGGTAACGCCTTCCTCTCGTAGCCCATACTATTCTTATCTATAACTATCATATGATTACACAAAAGAACTACCACCATAATAGAAAAAAAGTATAACACTCACAAAGGTCACTGCCTAAACTTAATGACTTCTAGGCTACCCTTCTAGGATATTGAATCATTGCTTAAGTGAAATCACTACTTTCCTTACTGCTCAAAGAGTTATTCACCATAGATATATATATACCACTGAGATTCTACCATTCCTTAACTATCTCTCTCAAATCAACACTCGTATTGGAGTCCTCCACAAAGTAGATCAAGTCATACCTGCATACTCTATAAATCTAAAACTTCAAGTATTCACATAGTTCAATTTGGAAGAATTTAATCCATACACAAATGAATTCACTTTCTCTATTTCCTCAGGGAATCCTATCCGCCTAGGACTAGCTTACTCCTTTATAACCAAAACGAATCGTTCCTCCTCATAGGTTGTACCCTGATAAACAATCAGTTATTAACCTAAACTCAAGACTTTCTCTCTTATAATTTGGCATAGCTCTTCTATCCATCATGAGCTGCTTCTTATTCTGACTTTAAACAAAAGTATCTATTTCTACAGTCCACATAAATCCTCAAGACCAAAATTTTAGTCCTCATATAAAAGTCTCCAATATAAAGGCGATTTATGCATCCACAAAGACAATGCTTCGCCAGAAATCATTTAATGACGGCTGGATAAAACTACTATCATAAATGAATCCTACTAAGGCCAAAGCTTCTCCCAAACACTTTACTCTTCCTAACACAAATTCCATTAGATCCTCAAAATCAAAACAAATTCCAAATACGCGGAATGCTAGTTCATCAACCTTCAATTTCCTTCCTCTAACTGCTAGAGGGTATTCTATATCTAAACCGATATGAGCAGTAATACTCCTAATGAGAATTGTTACTCTTACCACCTGGGTAACAATTCGGCATCCGAACTAAACTCTCATGCAATACCACAATCACCAAAAGTAGGGACTCTCTTGAGTCAAACATCGTACAAGCTACAAACCTCAATGACTTAATATTACCCAAAATAAAAATAATGCAATAATAACATCAATTGCAATCTAAACAACCTTAAATAAGCTTAATTAATATAGAGGTCCTAGAAAAATACCAGTGACGGAGCCAGCTCCTTCAGTTCCTGGGGTGTCAGCATCTGCGTCTCTAGGAGTGACTACATACACTCAAGCTGGTACTGGAGGCTGTGGCTTTGGCCTAGAATCTCCGTTGGGAACAGTCCCATTTCTCTGACCTCTTTTAGGACAATTTTTTATCAAGTGGTCAGGTTGGCCACATCCAAAACAGTCCTAAGGTAAGTTTGCACTTGCCTCCATGGTTCTTTCCGCACATCCCACATATTGGGTACGTGGTCGACACTAAGCTTCCAGTCTCAATGCATTTTCCCTTATCTGGTCCAGTAGACATATTCTTCCTTTCCGGATTTTCTTCAATAGCATACGATGAAGTCCTCTTTCATTCGGTATTGATCTGGATCGCCAGACCTCTCTGCTCAGCCTCTACTATCATTGCCACGTTTACCAACTCTTGGTAATTCTCTATTCTTAGGCAAACTACTTGACTATGGATCATTGGCTGAAGTCCTGCTTGAATCTTCTGTGCCTGCATCCTTTGAGTAGAAATCAAGTGTGGTGCAAACCTTCCTAATGCCATAAACTCAGTGGCGTACTGTTCTACGGTCAAACTGCCTTGAGCTAAAGTCGCAAACTCCTACGCCTTTAGATGTTTGACAGAATCTGGGAGAATCTGTTGTCGAACTCTTCCTTGAATCTCTCCCATGACAATGCAGCCAAACTTCCTAGTTCCCTAACTAGAAGCTGCATACGTGTGTCCCACCATATTCCAGACTCTCCTTGGAATAAGTATCCAGCTTATAGAACCTTTTGGTCCTCAGTGCATCCTCATGTCTCGTACGTCCTTTCGAGATCTATAATCCATTTTTCTACATTCAGAGGTCCTTCATTACCAGAAAAGTTCGGGTATCTGTGGATTAGAAACTTCTCATAAGAACAACCCCTAACTTCGAGTCTAGGTGCGTGCATTTGCTGCTGTTGCTGATGTCTAAGCACGTCAGTCAGCAGATGTATAGCTTCAACTAATCCTCCATCCATCGGAGGATTCTGATTCTCCCGATTGATGTCACCATCAGGGTTCTGTGGTATTCTATAGCGAGTCATGTGTCACTTCCTGAAACACACGAGTACATGTATCACAACCACGTACTATCTCTTATACATCAAAAAATTCAAGCCAAATGAAGACTAAATTTTCAAGCCTAATAATTGGTGCATCTTATAAGGACATGTGGATTTAAACCCAGAGACATATTGCTCTGATACCACCCTGTGACGGCCCCAGATTTTGCTTGGGATAGAATGGACATCTGAAACGTCGGGACATGCAACAAAAGGTTATCTGCCATCGTTCATGACTATTAAAGATGCAATGTTCATAACATGTATCTAGCATTATGAAATATTTGCAGTGGATAATTTTTTTTCTTTAGCAATACTATGCACCAAACTGAAAATATCCTAAGTACATAAAACATACTTCATACAAGAGGACATACTAAACAACTGAGATCATAACGCTAGTCCAAAATGGCTACATAGTACAAGTAGTAATTTAAGTTAACTACTATACTATCATCGACGTCACACCATCGCTTAGTCGACCATTTCCAGTTGGTCGATTCCCGGCTCTCCTTCAGATCATGTAACAAGATCTACCATTCAGGGGCGAATGGTAGTTGGGACTACCACAGTGAAATTTGATTACAAATCTCAGCTAGTTAACAGAAAACCTCCACACAGGTTAATGATGCATGCATGGCAGTAAAAGCATGTATGCATAATCAAAATCATAAGTAATCATAGCATAACTTGACATACAATATAGCATAACTGACATAACTTAAACTGAAATGTGAACTGAACATAACTTGCTTAAACTGAGACTTTACTTGACATGAACTTAATCATGTCAAGCGCGATCATGAGGAACTGAAAGTAGTGACTTCTAAAAGTTAGAACTTAATCATTAACAATTAGAAATAAGGAAAAATACTAACTTAGACCAAAATTACCATTTTACCCTCAGAACACAAATCTGAGGTTGTTTTCAAATTTCTTTTCAAAACAAACATGTATATTTTCAAAATCAACATCGTTTCATTTTCTTTTTATGCAAAATCTAGTATAGAAACCCCGCTTACCTAGACTTCTTAGCTTTTCAGAAATTTTTTTCAACAATGCCGAGCAAATATAAATCTTCACCTATAAAATAATCACGTAATTTTCATAAATTTCCAATTGAACACGTGTCCCGATATTTAAACCTAAAATGCTAAAAATCATCCTATTTTAATTCCTCAAAACCTAAAATTCTCATAACCCTAAATTGCCATCATTTTCAAAATCCATCAATATCCACTTAATATACTTAATCTAATTTCAACACAAACCCCAGTCCATTTAAGAAATCGAACCTAACCCACTTAAAATAATGAAAAGTTACTGTAATAAAATATTACCCGGCCAAATATAATTTAGAACCCGAGCCCAACCCAAAAACATTTAACTTAAAAAATAACTTAACCTTACACACTCAAAAAATAAAAAGGGGTCCAGAAGAAAAAAAGCCCATGTGGCCCAAAGTAAAGACAACCCACTTTTAAAACCCTCATGTTTGGTTTTACAACTAAGAGGGCAAAATAATAAATTCATAAAAACCTCCTACTTCAAGATAAGAAAGGTAACATAATTGTTTCTGTTTGAAAACTATGAAAACATGCAGGGGTGATACGATTGAGGCATACCGAGAGGAAAGAGAGACGCGGCAGATCTGGGTGGTGAGGCGCATATGCTAGCGAGCTGAGCGGCTGAGGACAAGAGAGAGTGATGAGAGAGAGGGAGATAATGTGAGAGAAAGAGAGGGTGAGAGGGTGTTCCTTGTAGAGAGAGAGAGAGAGAGTTTTTACCAAGGGAACATCCAAGTGGAGTGGAGATATCGTGTCATGGCGGCTCATGACTGCACAAGGTTGGGCATGGTTGTTCGGGATGGTGCAAAGGCACCGTGGGCTTGCTAGTTTCTCAGTCAAGGTGTTGGCGGAAGGCTCTGTTCCGAGGCAGTAAAATAGGGGCGTTTGGCTTGGCTGTGGGAGGTGGTTTATGGTGGTTGGTTGTTGTGAAGGAGCAAGGTAGCTCACATCGAGATCGTGGCGGTTAAGTATGGTTGGGAGGTTTCGTGCAGTGGATCAGAGTCTTTGGCTGTTTATGGGTGGCTTTTGCCATTGTTGCTGCGTCTAAGATGGTGAAAGGCATGGCTGTTAGGGGACGTGCATGGGTGGTTGAACCAGGGGTTGAGCGTTTGATGGGTGGTTGAACGTGGAGGCTTGCAGGTTGTGTGGTTTCTCTGGTGTGGTGGTGGCGTGAGGTGTCATGTATGCTATGTACGTACGTGCATGAAGGGTTACGGTTGTTCTTGGTGCAGGGTGGCCATGATGTGTTGGAGCTAGGTCACAAATTGGTTGATGGAGCCGTGATGGGCTTGAGGGGGTACGGTGGCTCCAAGGCAGTTTTCACGTGGGTTGAGGAGAGGTGGTTTTCTATGGTTTTCGGCTTCCAGTGATGCAAAGTTGTGAGACGTGGGTCTTCGTGGTGAGGGAAACTGTTGTGCGTCAAGTGTGATCTAAGTTTATGTTATCTATATATATATATGTAGACGATGTTGAAACCCTAATGAAGGAGAAGAAAGAGATCAACATGCATGGGTAATGCACGTGTCTAAGAAGCGCTTTTGGCTTTAGCTTGTTGGCTTTGGGTCCATTTCAAATATTTGGCCCAAGTTTCATAGTGAACAAAAAGCAATAATAAAAGGGCTCTTCCTTGAGTTTTGGGCCTCGACTCATCCTTAAAAAAATACTTGTTCCATAAAATTTTCTCGGCCCATAAAAAGATTTTCCATCCGACCCAAAAATATTTAAGAAAAATACTAAAAATAGCAAGCCCATTAAAAAAATATTCGATACCCACAAAAATACAATTTGGACCCACAGTCAATATAAAAAATAATAAGACTCGAAAATTAACTGGGTTCTTCATATGTAAAAATAACATAAAATAAAATCCCTTATTCTAAAAAAAAATTTAGAAAGCGGTTTGGTGTTGGACCTGGGTGTTACAAAAAGTGGGTCTCTAAACTTTTGGGGTATGATTTGGTGGAGTTTAAGAAGGGGCAAGAGAACAAGGTGGCTGATGCCTTGTCCAGAAGAGATGAAGGGAGTAAGTCAGAGATTGAAATTCAACTCTTAGCCATCTCCATTGCAACTACTGGATGGTGGGAGAAAATCAAAACAGATTATGACAAAGACCCCTATACTTCTAAACTGATAAATCAGCAGCTTGAAGGGACTCTACCTCAACATTTCTCGAGTAAGGGAGGACTGCTACTCTATAAACAGAGAATAGTAGTGCCTAATTCTGGGAACCTCAAGATGGAAATATTATAGCAGTTACACAACAATGGTGAAGGGGGCACTCAGGGTATGATAAAACTCTACGCAGGGTGAAGAGGGAATTTTTCTAGCCAGGGTTTGTGAAGACCAAGACTTTCTAGGTTTTTGCGTAATTTTTTTTTTTTAACATAAGCCCATGAGAGTTTCGGTTTCTTAAGAAATTAGGATTTTGAAGCAAAAGGAACTAGGGCTCACACCCAACTTAAGTTCTAGAATGTCACTTGTCATCCAATAGAGCTATGTCTAGGACTTGATGAATCTAGATGGAAATAAGAAAGTGAGGTAAGAAGGATCTAGGGTTTGGCTTACACGCCTACCATAGGGGATCAATTCTTTTCTTGCCATGTGTCACGCATGCATGAAGATGTTTGCTTGTAGGAAGAAGCTTTTTGACACATGGGAAAGAGATTCTAGAAGGGAATGATTAGGTTATGGAAAAGCAAAACCTAGGGAGGCCAAGAGGCCATGGTTGGTAACCATGGAGAAAAGAGGTTTACTTTTTGCCATGCGTCATACATGCATAAAGGTAGGTAAAAAGTTGTATTGGAAAAGGTCAAAATCAAGGTTTGAAGAAAGGCTTACACGCCTAGGGCTTCGAGAAGGAAAACCTTGTGTAAGAACACCTTGAGGTGGATGGCTAGGGCAAGGTTCTTTGTGCAAAAAGGAACCAATCACATGCTTGTCCAAAAGTGTGGTGAAAGAAGATCTCCTAGGGAAGAGAGGGTTCGGCAGCTCATGCACACACATACACTCCTCACATGCCACTTGGTACTCATGCACACATGTAAGAGATTGAGGAAGATTTGAGTTTGAAGTTTGATAAAAGACCTTATGGCCACAAGATACATTGAACCAAGACATGAAATGGAGGGCAAAAGAGGAAGGAAGCTTCGGTTTTGGAGGAAGAAGGCGCCACATACACAAAAGGTGCTTTTGGTTTCCAACACAATCAAATGATGAGCTAGAGGAAGAGGTCATAGGGTTACATGCACTTGGCATCCATGCATGAGCTTGGCTCATGCAAGAAGCTTTTTGTGTCTATAAAAATGGAAAACCCTAGGACCTTTAGTCACTTTGTGCATTGCTCTTGAAATATTCGACCATCACCATTCTCTCCAATTTTCTATCATTTTCTCACCATCCAAACACTCTCCACAATATTTTCTTCTCACCCAAACATTCTTTCAAGGATAAGCAAAGTGAAAAGATACTTCCAAGAGGAGAGTCTAGAAGGTATGACACCAACTTTTCCCTTACTACACACACACACGCACGAGTTGAAGGGAGGTGAAGTTTTAGTTTTAGTGAGTCCATCAAGAACTCATGCTCTCACGTACACTTGAGCTAGAACAGTTAGTTCATATACTTTTGGAGATTTTCATATGAATCTACACTTTCACACACACGGCTTGGTTAGGGTTTTCTTCAAGGGAGGTGGATTAAACCCTACTTGTTTTAAAGTTCATAAGTATGGTGTTTTTGGATTAAAGGCCATAGCTCTAGTGTTTCTATGAGCTAAGGTTGTTGTTGAAGTTAAGTTTTGGATTCAAGGAAGAAGGGATTGTAGTCTTTTTCTTGGAAAAAGATGTAAAGAGCACTACACTTGAACACACGAGTTAGGGTTTTCTTGAATGATAATCCTAACTAGTATTACATGTGATTTTTCAGCTTGCTTGCTATATATATATTTCGAATTTTTGTAAGTAAACCTCTAACTTGTACTTAGATATTTTATGTATATGTCATGAGAACTTGTTGGTTGATTCGATTATATGTGATTGTTCGTGACTTTGATGTTCTTCCATGTGCTATGAACTTTTCTTGATATGATTATTTAAAGCATGATTAAAATGGTCTATGGAAGGTTTGTATGCTATATAAAAAATGGAATAAGAAGTCATGCTAGGGTTCGGTTTGCGCTATGTTTATTTTGTACTTGAATGTCTGTCACTTAACCGTTTTTAGTATGGGACTAAGTTCATGAAAATGTTGTCAATGACCACTAAAATGTTTCGGTCACCCATGAGTATTCATTATTAAAGGTTTTGCTCAATACATTAGAAGATTCTAAGTTCATGAAAATTTATTGGAATGCATGTTTTCTAAAATAAGAGGTCTCGGCCAACACTATGGATAAAGCATGATCATTGGTGTTTTAAGTTTAATGAGTTAAGAATGCTTCTTGGTTATGCTTGGATTTGTATGTTTCGGCCCTTACATGAAAAGTATTGGAATGTATGCTTCTTGATTGATGTGAATGCCTTCAAATTTTTATAAAGGAACATGTTCACATGTTCTAATATTTTCAAGCCGTAACGTAAAAATGTATTGCATGCATGAATGTCATATGGTTATGAAGAAGAATTTCGGCATTTCATGTGTCTCATAAAAGTTCTAAGTTTAATTGCCAAGTCACATGCATTGGGATTGTGAAAACCCTTTGAAAGGAAAAAGAGTAAGTTTTATCACAACCCCAAATGCTGGGACAGGGGAATGTTCTAATAGAACTCATTTGTCCTCTCAGGAGTGTTTAAAATGGAGGGATACCCCCTGGGTCGGCGAAGTACTGTCGGTGAAGGTGAAATGCAAACTACCGTATATAAAAGATAAGACGTAGTCACCTTGGTCAAAGTAGCCAATGGTTGATGCGGTAACTAGCGGAGAATACACGATGCATATGGGAGCCGTGACATATCCAATTATATGTTATAAGTCAAGAAAGGCCTTGAGCTCATAAGTATGTTAAAAGATCAAGTATGAAAGGAAGAAAGAATGTTTATGAAAGTCAAGTTTTAAACGATGTCTTTTTGAAAGGTCAATTGTATAAGTAAAGTCTCATGTTCATGCATTCATTGCTAAGTTTACTTTCATATGCTTACGATATCTGTTACATGTTATTTGTTTACTTACTAAGATTTCTCGAAATCTCTCTGCTGTATTTTCCCCACTATCATTCCCCTACTTGGAATGATAGAAGTTGTGCCAAGTACGCAGGACCCTTAGATATGAACGGGATCTGTGAAATAATTGAGGATGAGTTCACACTGGAGGCGCATCGTCAATCTACCCTAGAATTGCTTAAAGTGTCGATTCAGCGACTCAAAAAAATTTTAGCTAAGCTCAATGAGTCCAATGCTAGAGTTTCAACCTTGGACCCTCAAAGGATGTTAAGATTTAAGCATGACATGAGTTTTGTGTCAAGATATCTGGAGCAAGCTAAGAACTTTGTTGTAGAAGCCACAGAGTTGGGTTTAGATATAGACGTCCGACCATCTAAGGGAATATTCTTAAGTCTGCTTGAGGATGGGACCTTGGTTCTAACCCATTCCACTTTTGGGAAATGACTCTCTGTTTAACTTTGATGTTTTGGTCCCGTGTTTTGGGAGTTCTTTGGAAACTCATAACTACTTTTGATGACTCTTATGGATTATGAAGTACTTTTGGGATTTTATGTTCTTCGGTACCATGACTATTGTTCTATTATTTGACTTAAGTTGACTTTTCGCTGCGATATACAACATACTGCTAGTTATCATTAGGTGCATTACATCTTATCTGTCATATACGAGGGGCAGCTAATCCAGGTGTTGCATGTGCCGGCATTTCAGTTTCTACCAAATCTCAAGCGGGGGATGGGGGCGCCACAGGGTTGAAGGTAGACAGTAAAAGGTTTATTAGAGAGTGTGAAATCTAACAGTGTGTGAAGTCTAACCAAACCAGGCCAAGTGGGCTCCTACAACCTCTCCCTATACCTTCCCTTCCATGGACCCATATCACTATGGATTTTGTGGAGGGTTTGCCACATCTCATGGGTACAATAGTCTATGGGTGATAGTGGACATGCTAACAAAATATGCCCACTTCATACCTCTAACTCACCCTTTTACAGCCAAGTCAGTGGCTCAATTTTTTGTCAGAAATATTTTGAAATTGAATGGGATGCCCCACTCCATAGTTTTAGACAGAGGCAGTATTTTTACAAATTCCTTTTGGCACGAACTTTTTAGGTCTCAAGGGACGCAATTGGACCTCAGTACATCGTATAACCCTCAAACAGATGGCCAATCAGAGGCCATGAACAAGTGCATTGGAAATTACCTAAGGTGCTTTGTTTGTGATAAACCTAAAAGTTGGGCTTAGTGGGTTCCATGGGCAGAATGGTGGTATAGCACCACACAACATGCCTCTACTCGACTAACCCCTTTTGAGGCCTTATATGGTTACCCCCCACCATGTCTAACACTTTATTCTCCAATAACTACTCAAAAGTCGAAGTAATAGAAGAAAATTTAAAGTCTCGGTATCAAATCTTACAGTTGCTAAAACACAATTTATCACGGGCCCTAGAATGTATGAAGAAATACACAGATTTGAAAAGAAAGGAACAAGCTTTTGAGGTAGGAGAGTGGGTCTACCTGAGTTTATAGCCATACTGACAGCTATCGGTTACTCACCGGAAGGAGTTGAAGCTAGCGTTTCAGTAAAATATATCTGCAAGTGCACAAAATCGAAACAAGTAGTAAAGTGTTTTAAAGAAAACGGATATCGAAGCCACAAGGAATAATGATGCTATTGAGTATTGAAATTTACTAAATTAATTACTATTTGGAAAACTGAAAATTGGAGAAAGAGTTATCTAAATTGAACTAAATAAAAGAGCATCAAAGCTAAGAATTTAAAGGTATAAGAATAGATCTAGAGCGTTTGATTTCACCTAGCAAATCTCACAAATGAAGGAATGAGAAGACTTTTTTTTTTTTTGTTTTTTTAAAGAAGAGTCAAGTACCACATGTCCATGAGTGGCCTTGTCCCAATTTTATTAATAAAACCCTCACTTATGGCGGAGGAATACCTTGGAAACAACATTACAACTTGAAAAGTCAAAAAACATCACCCCTCAAAACTCTCAAAATTTTAAAACATGTGTCCGAACACTTCTTATATATGGACAACCTAACTTTTCCAATCTAATAATACCTTTAACAACCACCAGTAATTCTGAAACTAAAAACCAAACTCTATTACAACCTTTGGCACCACATCGAGCCGGCCCATCTGCCGCAGCATTAGCCTCTCTATACACATGATTTATAAAAACATTAAGTCCACCCATTAAAATCAAAATTTCATCCCAATAATCCTCTAAGTACCACAACCCACATTTCCTATTCTGTAACCATTTTATTACTAGCATAGAATCCATTTCAATTTCCACATCCCGAAAACCCAACTCTCACGCTTGACGTAAACCATATAATAAACCCAAAACTTCTGCCGCATTATTAGAATTCTGATTTGTAAATTTTGCAAAACCACAAACGAACTCCCCACTAGCATTCCGAACCACGCCACCAACACCAGAAGGACCCGGATTCCCAAATGAACTTCCATCTACATTTAGTTTAATCCACCCTATTCTTGGCCTTAACCACCTAACTTGAATCAAACTCAACGGAGAAAACTGTGTACATGGCAACTGCAGATTTTTCATTATTTCTTCATCACGACTTGTAATTCCGTTAGACGCCTTCAACTTCAAAACAATCCAAGACAGCCAATGCAATATTGAACACCAGACGGCACTAATAGACTCAAATATTCCATCCGTGCCTTGCAGCGCCTCCACCATAGCCTCCACGTAATCACCGAAGGAATAATACCCAGCAACTGTCCCTTTTGTGTTGACCCTCTAGCCACTCGATGCCAACTATCTACCCGTGCTCTCCAATTAATCCCAGCCAAATTTCTCATGCCTAGGCGACTCGCACACAAGCTCCAAATCTTCTCTGCAAATTCCCCTGTTGCAAGAACGTGACTCATATCCTCATAGGCCCTGTGTAAACAACAGTCACATCTTGAAACAATTTGAATGCCCACTTTACGAATCCTATCATCCACAGCCAAACATGCATTCATAGCTTTCCACATAATAACTGATATCTTCTTAGGAATCGCCGAATGCCACACCCATTTAGCCCAAGGAGTTTCCAAATATCTTACCCGAATACACTGCCAAGCACCACCAGTAGAGAACTCTCCACTTGGATTCTGAAGCCAAATCAACTTATCTCTACCCGGTTTTATACATCCCAGTTGTTCAATTAATTCTTCAGTTTTTTCGATCCCCACTAGTTGTGGAAATAACTCACCATTCCAACCATTTTCTGTTTTACAATCCTTCAATAACAACTCCGGCCTCCCACTAATCTCTTGTTGTGCAGAAATTGGACCATTTTCAGACCAATTATCCCTCCAAAAAGATACGCTACCTTCCCTCACCTTCCATCTTGAATTTTCCAGCACCTTAGACATCACCTGCATAATACTTTTCCAGAACACCGATCCTTTATTCATAGACACCAAAGTTATATGCTTTGTACCAACGTATTTTTGCCTAAAAAATGATGCCCATAAGATGATCCTTGTATTAAATTCCATGCCAGTTTCATTTGTAGTGATCTCTGTACTTCCTGCAAATTCCGTAAACCCAATCCACCCTCCAAAACTGGACAGCAAATACTACTCCATGACTTCCATTTCCTTTTTTCTTTCCCATCTTTTAAACCCCAAAAAAGGTACTCATAAGTTTCTGGATTTTATTCACCACAGATTTAGGAACTTTTATCACCGCAAGACAATGAATAGGGAGACTTTGTATGACATGTTTTAATAATAGAAGACGAGCACCATTCGACAATAAACGAATTTTTCATCCATCTAACCGATTTCTGATCTTATTAATAATAACTTCAAAATGAGCACTACGTAATCGACCAGAAACAATTGGGACACCTAAGTAGTTGAACGGAAATACCCCCTCCGAAAACCCCGTCATCCTTAAAAGCCTCCGACGCCTTCCGTTCGAAAATTGTTTGGAAAAGAAAATCGAAGATTTCCTATTATTAACAACTTGACCCGCCCATTCCTCATAAATTTTCAGAATATTCATAATGGCACGTATTGACGCTTTACCCCCATTAGAAAATAAAACAATGTCATCTGCATATAAAAGATGTGAAATAATAGGCGTACCTCGAGGTTGAGTGAACTGCTTGATCTTTCCCAACTCCACTTCTTTCTTTATTAACCGAGTAAAAATCTCTTCAACTATCGTAAACAAATATGGAGACTCTCCTTTTGCACTAAGTTTTCTCATTCCTTCAAATCCAAGAAAATAAATAAAAATATGTAGAAATAAAATAAAATCAATAGGATTTAAGGAAAAATGATACTTTTCATAATTAAAAGAGTGATAAAAATTTATTGGTTTGATTCATAGAATTTATTGCCTCAAAGATTGCCTAAATTTTATAATTCAAAGGAATCATTCACCATCAACCAAATCCAAGAGTTAATTCAAAACTCAAATCTACTGCATTATCCATCCCCACATTCATGCACACCTCTCATTTTCACTTCACCATTAGCTCTCCGGATAGTGTTATGTAAATAAGCAAATAAGTAATGGATCTCCAAACACTCCATAAGCTTGCTTTTCAAATCACTCTCCACTAATGTAGAACAGAAACTATCACCAGGGATCAAGAGGTCTTTATTAAGCTTCTAATGTAAGGCTAGGGTGAAGGCTACAAAGAAAAGGTAGGATTCAAACAAATTAAAAGAACTTAGGTTTGAACACTAACAGAATAAATAGAGCATTCTCACAAACATCTCTTCTCAATCATTGTAAGTCTCTCAACATACCTCTATTTATTGTACTTTCAAGTATCTCTCTTTACCCCTCTAGTCGGTAGGTTAGACATCTTCTTTTTTTTTTTTTTTAATAAATATTCCATACTATGTCAACTGCCATTTTGGATGACTCTCGTAGGCCTTTTCTTGTTGGCCACACAGTAGACGAGTTGACTCTTCACACCCCCGAACTTATGATTTTGATAATCTGGCTATAATTACTTTACTTGTAGACCTTCTACCTCTCTTGCCTTTCATACTCTTGTGAGTCTGTGACTTTAAGTAAACTTAGTTCTCCTAAAAAGTAAGGATATGTTTAAACTCAAATAGGGTAGGGAATATGAAGTTTACAAGAAAGAATAATATAAGGCCAAAATATATTTCAATAAAACTCAAATGGGTGACTAGAGATAAAGATAATAAACAGGTAAGCTTGAAGGCTCAATCGGTCCAAAGAATGTCTTAATCATTTCCCTAGTAATCTTCTGTCTAGGATTTCGCCTCGAGTGTAATCAAACAAGTTCTAGAGTAAGTTGAGACCATATAAATTCACAAAATTCACATAAAATTTCTCTAGGTACTCAAAACAATTAATGATCATAAGAAGCATTCATTGAACATAGAAAGTATCAAATTAAGTAAGATCAAGTAAAGAATTAACAACTAGACTTAAGCAATGAGAATTTTTCCTAAAAATTATAATCAATTTCAGTCATAATCTTATCATAGGCTATTTATTCATCAAACCATACTTTTTTTTATCATTATCATTATTTATTATTATTATTAATATTATTTTGAAAATAATATCCTTTCCCCCCAAACTTATATATCACATTGTCCTCAATGGGAAAAAGGAAGAGAAACTAAAGTAGAGAATGAGAGAATGTAAGAGATGCTCCCCTGATTTTGTTCAGTTCTGTCATTTGATTATTTTCCTTGAAGGCACAGCCGTGTACTTCTTGGAGTTCTCCTCACCTCTTTATTCCTGCAAAATGAAAGAAAAGGAATAATATTAAGCAAAAAATATAAATTATAAATTAATAAATTAAGAAAATAAAACAAACATGGGTTGCCTCCCAAAAGCGCTTTATTTAAAGTCTATAGCTAGACATTGTCCTCTCATCATTTATTACTGGAGAGATCGATGGAACACTTTTCCAAGTTAAAGTCTTCATCCATATAGGGTTTTAATCTATGTCCATTTACTTTAAATGTGCCTTTTGTCTCGTAATGGACTTCAACTACCCCATAGGGAAAAACGCGGGTCACCACAAACAGTCCCGACCATCGAGAGCGTAGCTTTCTGGGGAAGAGTCAAAGTCTTGAGTTAAATAATAGAACTTTATGCCCGACTTTGAATTCCCTTCTCAGAATATGCTTATCATGCCATCTTTTAGTTTTATCTTTGTAAATCTGAGCATTCTCATAAACATCATTGCGGAACTCATCCATCTCGTTGATCTGCAGTATTCTCTTCTCGCTAGCCGCTTGTAAATCAAAGTTCAGTGTCCTCGTCACCCAATAAGCTCTGTGTTCTAGCTGCATGGGTAGGTGGCAGGCTTTTCCATAAACAAGCTGATAAGGTGACCTCCCGATCAGTGTTTTGAATGTTGTCCGATAGGCCCATAGTGCATCATCTAACCTTCTCGCCCAGTCTGTCCGAGGGACACTCATGGTCTTCTCCAGTATGCGCTTCAATTCCCGGTTAGACATCTCGACCTGGCCGCTCGTTTGAGGATGGTATGGTGTCGCCACATGATGGGTAACTCCACACTTAGTCAGTAGCGTTCCAAATTGGCAATTGCAAAAATACTTTCTGCCATCACTGATTATGGCCCTTGGAGTGCCAAATCGGGAAAAAATGTTCTTCCACAGGAAATTTACCACGACCATCACATCTTTGGTTGGTAGGGCGACTACTTCCACCCATTTGGAGACATAATCTACAGCCACCAATATAAATTTATCAGAAAATGAGGATGGAAAAGGACCCATCTTTAAGAGCATCTCATGTTTCCTAGAAATGTTGCCAACTTGTTCACAATAATTACATAAATTGACAAAATTAAAAGAGTCTTTAAAAATATTCGGCCAATAGAAGCTGCATTGTAACACTTTTGCTGCTGTTTTTGCTCCTCCAAAGTGGCTGCCTGCCTCCAATGAGTGGCAGTGTCTAAGTATGCTCGTCATCTCCTCCTTGAGCACACATCTCCTGATTATCTGGTCTGCACAACGCTTGTATAGAAAAGGTTCCTCCCAAAAATAATATTTCAAGTCGGATAAGAACTTCTTCTTTTGTTGATATGTCATCTTGGGCGGTAGAAATTTGGATACCAAATAATTTACCATGTCTGCATACCATCGAACGACTTGGACAACCATTAACTGCTCGTTGGGGAAAATCTCATTAATGGGGAATCTCTCCTCGCCAACTACCTCTTTAAGCTCAAGGTTAGATAAGTGGTCGGCCATTACATTCTCGGTACCTTTCTTATCTCTTATTTACAAATCAAACTCATGTAATAGCAGAATCCATTGTAACAGTCTTGGTTTGGCATTCCTTTTCAACATAAAGTATTTAAGAGCCGAGTGATCGGTGTAGACGACCACCTTTGAACCTATCAGATAAGAACAAAATTTGTCAAAGGCAAACACAACTACTAACAATTCTTTTTCAGTAGTAGCATAATTTAGTTGAGCTTCTGTTAAGGTCCGACTTGCATAAAAAAAACATGAAAAATTTTATCTTTTCTCTACCCCAAAACAGCTCCTATAGCCTAATCACTTGCATCACACATTAATTCAAAAGGTAATTTCCTATCCGGTGATACAATGATAGGTGCTGAAATTAATTTCTTTTTCAATGTTTCAAAAGCATGCAAGCATTCACCAAAAAATCCAAACCAAGTATCTTTAATCAACAGAGTGTAGAGAGGTTTAGTAATTTGGGAAAAATCCTTGATAAATCGACGATAGAACCCTACGTGATCCAAGAAGCTCCTCACACTTTTCACATTGGTCGGTGATGGGAGTTTGTCAATAACTTCTATCTTTGCTCGGTCGACCTCAATTCCCTTGAAGGAAATGCAGTGGCCGAGCATTATTTCCTCCTCGACCATGTAGTGACATTTTTCCCAATTTAAAACAAGATTTGTCTCCTTTCATCTCCGTAAAACCAAAGATAAATTATATAAGCAGTTATCAAAAGAGTGACCAAAAATCGAGAAGTCATGCATGAAGACTTCTAAAACTTTTTACACCATGTCCGAGAAAATGGACATCATGCATCTTTGAAAAGTGGCTGGCGCATTGCAAAGACCAAAAGGCATGCGCCTATATGCAAAAGTGTCGTAAGGACAAGTGAAAGTGGTCTTCTCTTGATCCTCGGGTGCAATGGCTATTTTATTGTACCCGGAATATCCATCTACAAAACAGTAGTAGGCGTGGCCAGCAAGTCTTTCTAACATTTTATCAATAAACGATATAGGAAAATGGTCTTTCCGAGTTGCATCATTCAGTCTTCGATAGTCTATGCATATTCGCCATCCCGTGACCGTCCTCATCGGTATGAGTTCATTGTTGTCATTTTTTATCACAGTTATCCCACCTTTCTTTGGAACGACTTGCACTAGACTTGCCCATGTACTATCTGAGATTGGAGAAATGATCCCGGCATCTAAAAGCTTTCATACCTCTTTATGCACCACTTCTTGCATTGATGGATTCAATCTCCTCTGAGGTTGGACGATCGGTTTAAAATTATCCTCCATTAAAATCTTGTGCATGCAAATTGAAGGACTAATTCCTTTGATGTCTGAGACGGTCCAACCCAAAGCCATTTGTGCTCCCGCAAGACTCTCAGCAACTTCTCTTCCTCAACATCACTCAATGAACTGTTAATAATAACTGGAAAAGTAGAGTCCTGGCCTATGAAAGCGTACCTTAAACTTGATGGAAGTGGCTTGAGTTCTAGCTTGGGTGATGTCGACTGAGATGAGTGTAGCTCTTCCACTTTCGGTTTTATTAAAGGAGAAAAGAATGGTATAGCTTCCAAATATTTCTCACAATTCCTAACCTCTTCATCTTTGGATTCAATAGATGTAGAGTGAGAAATACATACCTCAAGTGGTAGTTTTGGAAATTCAACACCATAAGTTTCGTCATCCTTGACCTTGTCTCGATCGCTTATTTGAAAGCAAGAATGTACCTCGGAAGGGAATTCCATAGATTTAAATACATCAAAAGTGACCTGCTCCTCGCCGACCCTCAAAACGAGTTTCCCTTTCTGGACATCAATTAAAGTTCTCCCCGTCACAAGGAAAGGTCGGCCCAGTATCAAATGGATCTCCTCGTCCTCTTCCATATCAAGTACAATGAAATCGGTAGGGAAGATGAACTTATCAACTTTCACCAGAACGTCCTCAATGAGTCCTCTCAAGTATTTCATAGATCTGTCCGCCAACTGTAGAGAGAGGCATTAGATTAATACTTGCCCCTAAGTCACATAAGGTTTTTTCAAAATAGGAATTTCCTATAGTGCAAGGGATCGTGAAACTCCTCGGATTATTCAACTTAGGCAGCAACTTCTTTTGTAAAATTGCCCTGCTCTCCTAAGTCAGGATCACAGTCTCATGCTCCTCCAACTTCCGCTTGTATGATAATATATCCTTCAAAAATTTTGCATATTTAGGCATTTGCTCTAAGGCTTCAATGAGAGGAATATTAATATGCAATTGCTTAAATATAATCAGAAATTTAGAGAACTGATTATCAATTTTATTTTTCTTTAATATTTGCGAAAAAGGAATTGGTGGATCATAAATTGAAGGAGAATAAATTTCAAAAGTAAACTCCCTGGCTTTCTTGGATTTTGCATCCCCTTTATTCTCTCTAGTCTTCTCAACTTGCTGGTCGGTGTCTTTCACCTCATCCTCGGTTTCCTTCTTCTCGGTCTCCACATTTCAGCTTCTGCATCTTGCTCGGTACTTACTGTTTGTGGCTGGTCATATGTCCACCCACTTCGCAATGCTATGGCTTTGACATGCTCCTTCGGATTGGTCACAATGTTGCTTGGTAAAGTCCCTATTGTCCTTTCAGTAAGCATGTTGGAGGGCAGACCGATTTGTGCCTCAAGATTGCGGATGAATGCCGAGTTGTTTTGGATCACCATATCAGTCTTTTGCATGTACTACATAAATATATCCTCAAGTGCTGACTTTTTCTCTTGCTATAGAAACTGTTGAGATGGTCTAACCAGCCCTTGGTTATTGCTCCATAAAAAGTTAGGGTGATTTCTCCATCCAGGATTGAACGTGTTTGAATAAGGATTGTTTTGACGTTGGAAATTGGATATGTAGTGGACTTGTTCTTGACTCGGTTGGACAAAAGGATTCCCCACTTGGCAATCAACACTTGTATGATTTTCTACGTAATGATCACAAACAACATTAGTTTGAATAGCATTAACGTTCATCTTACCTACTTGTTGTGAAAGATTTGCCATCTGCGCCACCAGTGAGGTAATAGAAACAAGTTCAAAAACTCCAACCTCTTTTCTCGGCATTGCTCTCTCCGCAGACCACTGATAGTTGTTGGACGCCAGTTCTTCTAGAAGTTCATATGCAGTTGCATGGGTCTTACTCATTAATGCTCCCCCTACAGCCGCATCAACCATAGATCGGTTTGTGGGTCCCAAACCATTGTAAAATGTCTGTACTTGAAACCAGGCTGGGAGGTCATAATGTGGACACTTGTGCAATACATCCTTGTATCTCTCCCATTCCTTATATAATGATTCACCCTCAAATTGGGTGAAAGTAGTGATATCATTCCTTAACTTCGTTGTCTTGGCCGGAGGGAAATATTTCGCTAAAAGATTTTGTGCCAACTACTCCCAGGTGGTGATGATGCCAGGTGGCAAAGAATTCAAACTGAGATCAAATTAAATATTTTTTTTAAATAAATAAAATATAATCCAAAGTAGTAAAATTCTAGCTGGTATCAATATCAATAACAAATAATTACTCCCCCGGCAACGGTGCCAAAAACTTGTTTGAGTAAAATATATCTGCAAGTGCACAAAATCGAAACAAGTAGTAAAGTGTTTTAAAGAAAACGGATATCGAACCCACAGGGAATAATGATGCTAATGAGTATTGAAATTGAATAAATTAATTACTATTTGGAAAATCAAAAATTGGAGAAAGAGTTATCTAAATTGAACTAAATAAAAGAGCATCACAACTAAGAATTTAAAGATATAAAAATAGATCTAGAGCGTTTGAATTCACCTAGCAAATCTCACACAATTTAGTCATCCTTGTCATAAAATTCTAATTATCCCATATTGATGATAAAAATCCCTTCATTATTCAATATTTTCTCTTGAACAATATCAAAAATATCTCCAATTAATAACTCCATATCTCTATGTGAATTTAACTAATTAGAAACTCATTAAGTTCCATGGATTTTTCTTGAAAATCACACTAACCGCGGTAAAGTATCTCTACTTTCGCTCAACTAATGGTCTTTAATACTAGAGCTCTAATCACAATTCAACTCTCGGTCTCATTGCAATCCAATAGATCGTGCAATAGCTAGCTAGAAAATTGCAAGCATTAAGAACAAGGAATAAGCACTCAATCATGAAAATATTGAAAATCAAATAACTTAGAATATAAATTGTGTATTCAACACTAGGTCACATCAAAGCTCTAGAAAATAAAATTAGTTCATAATGGAATTGCAAAGAATAACAATAATGTTCTTCGTTGGAGTGGGTTGAAGAAGTATGTAGCTCTCGCCTCTGCCTTCCAGATCCGCCTCCTCAAAAGAATACTAGACTCTCTAACAAAAATCCTCAAAAATCGACTCTAAAGCAAAAAGAAAAAGATGAAAGATCCAGAAGTCCATCCCCAATCCGGGATTTAACATATGTAAAAATGCAAATATGGAAACAAGATAATGCAGCTCTAATCTAGCTTAAAATTTGGAAAATGGTTTCTAAAGATAAATATTAACATAGAAAGAAAAAAATATCCCAAGAATATCATATCTATAAAAAATGGAAGATTCAGTAATATTTGACTTGATATGCGGAAATCGGGAAGATTTGGTAGTCAGCAGTTTGAGTACGGAACTCGGGAGGATCTCATCGGGTAGATGCCACATGCACTGAATATAATTGGCACGGAGATCACAAATGAACGGGCATGAAGATCACTACTGAACAGGCGCGAGGATCACTACTAAACAAGCATGAAGATCACTTTGCTGCCTCTCATCGGTCTGAATCCTTAGTCCCTTCTTTTGTACCAAAATGCTCTTCTTTTGCACTAAATCTTCTCATTCCTTCAAATCCAAGAAAATAAATCAAAATATGTAGAAATAAAATAAAATCAATAGGATTTAAGGAAAAATGATACTTTTCATAATTAAAAGAGTGATAAAAATCACATAAAAATAACACTTATCAGCTAGTACCTCGGTTCTTTGGACCGTTTTAGATCACTAGCCTCATCAGGGTCATGGTGTACCACCTCCAGCTACCACCATCATCGTCAATTCACCCAATATTCCATGTATCACAACTGAAAAAGAGCGTGAGTCAGAATGTAGCAGTCATCCAAACCCTCCCGCCCATTGATTCAGAAGGTGTAATGAAGCCTGAACCCGAGGAAATACTTTCTAGAAGAATTAGAAAATGGCACAACAAACCTTTAGTAGAGGGCCTTGTGGAGTGGCAGGGGCAAAATCCCGAAGAGACGACATGGGAATCATATACCCAGTTGAAGCAATCATACCCCCACCTTGAGGACAAGGTGTTCTAAGGGGAGGGGTTCTGTCAACAACCAAGGAATTAGGGCTCGAGTACGAAGAGGCGATTGGGGTTGTATAAGGGTCGTGGACTGAAGAACTGAGTTAGGCCTGTAGTGGGCTTAATTTCATAAAGGAACTGTTGTTAATTTCTGTAGTAAACTCTTGCTTTAGCTATCATGTAAGGCCCGTGGGCCAAGTCAGGTTTATTATTAGTAGCATTTACATTTATGTCCTTAAGGTTGTTAGTAGCTTGAATTACGATTGTGTGCTTTTGTTTGTTATTCTGGTTTGTTGCAATTCTATTGGTGGCAGGCATACGCCAGTGACAGGTTCCCTAAATAGGAATGGGGACCATTTCTGTAAGGCATATCTGAAATCATAAAGAATCTTTTATCAATTCACTCTCTTGTCTTCTTCCCCATTCTGGAGGACCTCACCCTCTAAGTGAGAATATCATTGTGTACTAGATTGTAATTGGGCCTGTGACAGAATCTCACCTATTTAAACTCACTTTTAGATTCAATCTATTCCCAAAACTCAGATCCTAGCAATTTCGAAGCATAAATGGATGATTTTATTAAATCATTGACTCAATAAAATAGACTATGAAAATCGAAAAAGAAAAGAAAAAAAAATCCTTGAGACTGGTAATATACCCCCAACATGTTTTCTATATAAGATGAATACCAAATCCAACATGTTTTGTAGAATTGGAAGCAATCATGAAATCAAAAAACAATAAAATGAACCAAGACATCACTTGACTTCTCAACAAATAGAAATGAGTAGATCGAGAGAGAGAGAGAGAGAAGCTTACCGAAAGCCCTCAAAAACGTTTAAAAAGAATATCGGCGGGGTGGTCGGCTGGGGCTGAATCTGGGTTGATATAAGTTTTCTTTTATGAGAACCGGGTGCTAGTATTATGCCCGTAACCAACAAGGGTAGGGTTGATTTTGAGTAGTGTCGAGTGCGGTTTTCAGCCTAGATTTTACCCAAGCTAGAAACCATAATCGGGACCCAATTATTCGAGTTCCAAACTAGACCGGGAAAACCACAGCCCAGTTGAACCGCCCTAAAGGGTTGGCCTTTCAAACAATTAGGAAAGTTGCAAACATAATTGACTCCATAATTGCTTTTTTATAATAATGATTGTTGTATAGGTGCAAACCCTTCTAAACTATAGCTAAAAGTTAAGAGAAGGGCTGGCGCGTGGAAAATAGTAATATAGAAAAGAGTAATGTTATACACTACACTCTCATCCTACTATGTAAGATGTGGCACATTTATCATCATCGAATCATAATTCTTTCTTCTTCTTACTTTTCTTCATTCCGTACTTTCTCCTAATCAACTAGCACCTTCTCTTTCTAAATATGCACTTCCTCTTACCTAAGACAAAGCATCTGTTTGTCACGATCACATGCTTCTTGCATAAGCATGATTTTACTCTTTCTATCTTCCTTCATCTCATTTAGTGTCATGAGAGAATCTGACTTCGTTCTTTCTTTTCTCTTTCATTTATCTTTCATTTCTCTTTCTCAGCTTTACGACCTATTGGTTGATCCAAATTTGTAGATGTTGCATGCAAATCCTCAACTTCGCTGAACTTGACAGTGACTTTTTCTTTAGCTTTACTATTTCCATATGTTCCACCCACTTTGGATGGAATCTCAACACGCACCAACAATAATCGAAGTGGAAAATTTTCTTCTCTAATTGTAGGTACATGACCTTCGCCTTACCAATCTAAAAAATTCAAAATTCCAAAAATAATTAGAAACTTATTTAGCATTGAAGAAGATAGTACAAAGAAATTGATGAAAATATATAATGAGAATATACCTTATCTTGCTCAATAACACCACTTTGATGCATACCTTCAACTTGTGCCAAGTGACAACAAGACTTATTTACCGCTTGTTGAATTGTTGACCATCGATTCATTAGAGATGTGTAGTTATATGTAGAATCAAATTTTATATTTTCCTCAAAGTTTTCATGAATTATTTTCCATAACATCATGTGTTTTTTATCTTTTCCTTGCATCACATCTAAGGAAACTTCAAGGCATCCCTCCAAAAGCATCAAATCTTCCTCCACACTAAAGTTTGAACCTTGTTGTTACTTTCGTCCAATAGGTTCAACCTCAATAACATCAACTTGGGGTGGAGACACTTGGTGTTCATTTATCTCATTGTAAATTCTACAAAATGGTCAATCCTATTAGAGATTTGAAGTAGGCAAGTTGAGAATTTATGAAAAATCTATAATTCAAAACTCTAGTAACATGTAAGTCCAAATGTAGAACGATACTTCTTATTATCCATATTTGCATAGGGTCTAACAAAATCAGAGAGTAGATTTCTTTCCAAAGATTTGAATGTGTTGTTATCTAACACAATAGAAAGTCTAAGGATAAGAGTTGGGGAAAGTTACACCAAAATAAATCTAGAAGCCACCCAAAAAAGAAGAAATCCTAGAATAGTTTATTTCAAATGATAATAAAGATTTTCAATGATGCAATCTCCTTCACATATGATATATATACATATACATACATAATATATATACAGTTTTAACATTAATTCTACTACATCTTCCAATACAGGGGTTAAATACATTCTCACTGTGACCCCCCAGATTTCGCTTGGGATTTGGCGGAGCCTGAAGTGTCGGGACATGAAACACAATGGTACCTACCCCCGTTCATGAAAAATAAAGATGCAATGCACCTAACATGCATCTAGACAACATGCAATATTTGCAGGGATAGTTTTTTTCTTTGAGCACTACCATGTACCAGAAAAGACATATCCCAAAACATCAAAAACATACTTCATAAACTTAAGATATCAGGTGCAGTATTAGTCCAAAAGGTTTGTGACATCATGAGTACTAGAGACAGCGCTCCTTAAGTACATAACAAACCAATATAACTACTAGGCTAGCTCATTGAGTAGTTACCACAACTCGGTCAAGATAGCCATAATCCTATCTATAAACTGGAGTAATCGAAGCGATGAGCTCTTAGTAACTGTGTTACAGCCTAATTGATCTCCTTCAAGCAATCCTCTGCCGATAATCCTGATCCTGCCACATGATCTACCATTCTGAGAGGGATGGTAGTTGGGACTACCAAGTGATATTTGATTACAAATCTCAGCAAATTAACAATCAACTTAAACTAGCAGTATAAGGATGCATGCATGACAGTAAAGGACACGAATGCTAACGTGAACATGAATAAGTGTGGCATGACTTAGCAAGTAACATGACATGTACAAGCATCACTTGAAATTCTCGCATAATGAAAAAAACATTAACTTAGTATGTGAGTATTAGTAGTTACTTAAAACAAAATCATTGTGAGTAGCTATGCCCAAGCTTTCTTAATGACTTAACACTTTCTAACAAGAACAAGTGAAATGATCTGCACTATACCAATATGGAGAACTCATGCAGCAAAAAAGCAAGAGGTTGCATCAAGTCTGAGAAGCAATTGCAATGCCTTCTTTATTTCTTCATAAAACAAGATTTTTCAGGCAGTTAAGATTCTTTAGAGTTGGCTAAGGGGGTTGTGTAACAGCCCGCTAGAAATTCATTAGTGGTTTCTATTGACTTTAGGAATCTCGTGAAAATTCCATAAGTTTTTACAAATTAACCAATCGCATAGGTTTTAATCTATCAACATAGTCAGTGTTATCACTCACTATGGTGCTAAAAATATGATTTTTATTTATTTGAGATAGTTAGAAGTGTCAGAATGCGCTATGTTCTACGCCATTAGACTCAGTTGATTATTTAGGATTTTATGGCACAATAAGTTTATTTTCATATTTTCGAACGAAACGCCTGTTTGAAACTATAAAATTATTTTTTAGGAGCACTTCGAGGTTGAATTTCGGTAAAATATTTTCACTGTAGGTTAATATGAATATTTAGGAATTTTTAGTGCTAAGTTTATGATTCATTTTTTTGGAGTGAATAGTAACTTCGGTAAGCGCATCAATTGCAGTGTTTTAAAATCATAGTGTGGAATGTCCAATTTAGATTAGAGAAGTTTTAGTCAGACACTTGGCAAGATCTTAGCCACACTTAGTGAATAATATTAGACACTTGGCACCATGAGGAGCGTTTGATGGATTTGAAGGAATCAAGCTGTGAAATCATGCCACTTAAGCAAAATTTTGTTTCATCTGCTCAACCAAATTGTGCCAGACCAAAAAGGGTCTCAATCCTAGTGAAACCCTAAATTATGGGAATACAATTGAAAGCCCAAAAGCATGGTTGAAATCGGAACCCTAAACGGTTTCCCCAAAACCCTAAAGTTGGCCTCTAAACCTTTTCTAATCCAATTTCTAGCATTGTGTTTAATCACTTGATTCAATCACTTCCACATGCTATTAATCCTTCAAATTTGTGTTAGAACATCATTATCTAACCTTGTTAACCTTGAAAAATTGATTGGGCCAAGTGATATTGGATTTCGGCTTGATAGCAACCCAAACCCTCTTTAAACACCAAAATTTAGGCCCATTAAGGCCCACGAATTTAGTCACCATAGGATTGCTTCATGGCTAAGTTTTGTACCCCCACTTGGCTGGCCAGATCTTTACAAGAAGGGCCTAGAAGGTTCTTGAAGTACAAAGCTAAAGGGCCACCTCACTCTTTCACTCTTACACTCCACCTTGAGAAAAGATCTTGGACGGATTTTTATAAGAAGAAAAGGCCAACACTCAACCTTTCCTTCAGTCCTATCACTTTCCATAACTTGTGTAAGAAGCTCTCCAGTCCACTTCCCACGAAAAGTAACTCTCCTTTACACTTTTCCTTCATAGAATACAAAAGACACTCTCGGGCAGTTTTTCTTACCTCTTTTGAATGCCTGTTTCGAAGCTTTTATAAGTGGTTTATCGCCAAGTTTCCTTCATGAAATTTGTTTCTTTTGGAGTCTAGGTTACGTGGATATCTTATTTGTTCCATTTGGAGATTATTTGATTGGTAAAAAGTTGTCTATAACCCAGAAAGGTCATTCTGGGTGATAAACTGGAGAGTGTGTTCTTTTTTGGAGTTTTTGACCAAGCTAATGATTAGATCTTGGTCCGAAATTTTTATTTAGTACTGTTAACATGTGTATATGATTATTGGTTGAGGATTTGTTGCATGATTAAAAGTTTTGGTGAAATATTTTCTTAGGTCTAGAAACTTAGAAACTGGAAGAGGAAAAACAGTTTCTGTTTTGAGAAAGTTTAAATTTTTTATAGTTTAATCTTATTCCAATGGCTTTGATATTTTTATTTGAAGATCCTAAGCCTCGTATATACATTTTAAAATGTTATTTTGAAGATATTTGATGTTATTTTCGAGATAGGAAATTTTATGCAACGAGATATTCTATTAGGCCAAAGTGATGATGTTCTTGACTAAATTTATGTTTTGGTTGATGTTTAGCCATGTGATCTTGAGTTTGATGCTTGGATCTGTTTTAGGACACCTTTTTAAACCATGTTATGTTTTGGTTTGAAGCTCACATCTTTATAAGTCATGGATCAAGAGGTTGATCAAAACAAGATAGAAACAAAAAATCTGTTTTCATCTTAGAAGAAAAACCAAAAAGTTCAAGTATGGTTTTAGTGATTTTGATGACTTTTTTTCATGATTCAAAACATGATTATTCTTAGTAATATGTTATGAGTATAGTAGAAGAAAAACTTTGATTTTTGATATTTGAAGGAATTACAACAAAAATCAAAAGAAATAGCCTTTGCAAGTTTCGGCCCTATAGAGTTTTAATGGTTGTGTTTAGTTTTAAATTTTTCTGAATTGATATTTGAGTTTAGGACAAAATTTACATAAGGTATGTAAATTTTGGTGATTTTTTAAATTAGGATGCAAAATCCTTAAGTTATGGGTAAAATGGTCATTTTCCCACATGTAGAGGGTAAAATGGTAATTTTACTCTAAGTTGATATTTTTTCATATTCCTAATTGTTAGTGATTAAGTTCTAATTTTTAGAAATCACTACTTTCAGTTTCTCGTGATCGCACTTGAGTTTTGTCTCGAAGCGCGAAAACCGAGATAAATTAGCTTTTAACTTACTATCAGTTTAATGTGTATGAGTGATAAGTAAGGGAACTAAATTGTATGTATGCATGTTATCATATGTGCCATGCCAAGTCATTACATATTTATCTCTTACACAGAATTTATTTTGTCATGAATTATTCATCTGTTAAACAAGATATTTTGTCACGTATTGCTATACGTTGATATACATTGCAAGTATGTCATGTTAAGTTAAGTATGCCATCTGTTACATGTATTTCATGTTACGTAATATTCACTGTCACATGTTACGCCATGTTAAGAAATGTTGTCTGTTTCATGGTATGTCATGTTACAAAATATTGTCTGTTACATGTATGCCATGTTATGAAATGTTGTCTATTATATTTATGTTTCAAAGTATGTCATATCTGTCTTCTTACGTTCATGTTATGTTACGCTACATCAGAACTTCTGTCTTTTATGTCACGTTCATGTCACGTCACGTTACGAAATGTCATGTATGCCAGTTAAGTTATTCAAGTCAATCATGACCCTAAGCGCTAGGATGGGGTAATATCCTAGTGGAACTCTTTTGTTCATGCTGGAGTGTCTAATAGGTGTGAAATTCCCTAGGTTGACGAAGTACAGTCAACAGGTTGCGAATGGGGCCTAATTAGCTGGTCACCGAAGCGCGTCAGGCACTAACGCCGATGGTGCCACACATTATGTTATGTGTGTCCACAGCGAATGTGGCACAAACAAATAAGTCATGGGGCCACAACAACTGTGGAGTATGAAGTATGGGGCCAAAACAATTGTGGAGCATACACTACGTGAGATACAGCAATTGTGACACGTAGAATACGTGGGGCCACAACAACTGTGAAGTACGTATTAATGCACTCACAGCTGGTATAGACACCTGTGTTGTAATGCAGTAATCAGCAGGAACACACGACTCAAGGGGACCTGTGTAGCACCCATATGGTCACTTTAATGATTAAGTCTATTGAATAAGATTTCAAGTTCATGTATTTCACGTTCAAGTCATGTTTCATGTTATGTTCAAGTTTACGTTCACGTAATCATGGTAATCCCATGAGACAAGAATATGTTTCAAGTTCATGTTATGTTATGTTCATGTTCAAGTTATGTTCCAAGTTCACATTTATGTTATGTCATGCTCAGGTTCATGTTATGTTCAAGTTCGTGTTCAAATTATGCATGTTCACGTTCATGTTATGTTTCAAGTCCATGTTATGTTTTAAGTTCATGTACATGTCTTGTCACTTCAAGTTAAGTTTAAGTTCCAGTTTAAGTTATGTCAGCTCATGCCATGTTATGTCAAGTTACGTTATGCTTATTATTTCATGCCACGTTATGCCAAGATATGTTATGTTTTCTATTGATTTGATTATGAATTCATGTTTTTACTGCCATGCATGCATCATTAACATGTGTGGAAGTTTCATGTTAACTTCCTGAGATTTGTAATCAAATCTCACTGTAGTAGTCTCAACTACCATTCCTCCTGAATGGTGGATCTTATTACAGGATCAGAAGGAGAACCGGGAGTTGACCAACTAGAAACGGTCGACTAAGCAAAGAGGCGACGTAGATGTAGTTACCTCAGATTACTACTTGTATTTTGTGGAGTTCAATATCCAACACTCTTTTGTTCACAACCATTTTGGACTAGTGTTGTGATCTCAGTTGTTTAGTATGTTTTTATGTATAAAATATGTTTTAAGTAATTGGGATATTTTAGTTTGGTGCATAGTATTGCTAAAGAAAAAAATTATTCACTGCGAATATTGCATAATGCTAGATGCATGTTAGGAACATTGCATCTTATATGTCATGAACGGGGGCAGGTAACCTTGTGCTGTATGTCTCGACGCTTCAAATGTCCGTCCGATCCCAAGCGGAATTTGGGGGCGTCACAGGTTGAGATTCCACAAAACAAAAAGCTAAAATATTACATTTCCTACAATACAAAACTAAGCATTAAAGAATGAATTGAAGAGGGCTTGAAATCTAATATCTAAATCGAACTATCCAACCAACACAAACAGGAAGGCTCTAGTTTGCAAAATACCAAAATCGTACCTGCAATTTGTACGACCAAAACAAAAAAATGAAAAAATCGAGAAAGAAGGAATTTCCAACCCTTTAGCAGCAAGGAGGAGTTTTCCTGCTCTTGCAATCCTAGCTTATGGTTCAGGTCCTACAAATGGGGTGTTTTAATCGATTCTATAGGGTCTTACACACAAATACAAAATCAAAGAAAAAACAAGATGTTTAACACACTAATAGCATCAAGCAAGTTTTTCAAAACTGAACTTTACAAAAATGCTACCTTTTTTTTTCAAGAGAGAAAGAGAGCACCTGGAAATGGTGGAAATCTTCTTTCCTGTAAGAAATGAAATGAAATGCACGAAACAGAGATGAAATGAAACTAAACACATGGAATAGAGACGAGAGAATGAGAGCATCTGTGACTCTACCAGATTCAGCTTGGGATCGAATGGACTCTGAAGCGTCGGGACATGCAATACAAGGTTTTATGTCACCGTTCATGACAATTAAGGATGTAATGTACCTAGCATGAATCTAACAATATGTAGTATTTGCAACTGCTATTTTTTTTTTTTCTATAAGCAATACTATGCACTAGACGTTATATCCCAAACATGAAACATATTTCATAAACTGAAGATAAGAGACGTTCAAGTTACAGCGTAAGTCCAAAATATCTGTAACCATAATAGTATTTTAGGCAGAGCTCCTTAAGTACAAGCAGAAACTAAGGTAACCGTTAATTCATCGAGTAGTTTGTGCAACTCGATCAAGGATTCCATAATACTATCAATAAAATGGAGCATCGAAGCAACAAGCTCTGCGTTGTGCCGTCGTTGCGCCTCCTAGTCCTGGCACATGATCTACCATTCTAGGGGGAATGGTAGTTGGGACTACCAAGTGAGATTTGATTATATATCTCAGCAAGTTAACAAACACCTTAACCTGACAGTTTAAAGATGCATGACAGTAAAAACATAAATGTGCAACGTGAACATGAGTAAGCTTGAGGTGACATAAAAATAGCATGGCATTTACTTACATGACTTGAACTAACATGAAATAAACTTAACTGAAGTGAACTTGAAACTGAATGTGACATAGCATGACTTGAACTTGAACACAAAATAACATGAGCTGAGACTGACCATGAGCTTGAACTGAACGTGACTGAAGCTGAACATGAACTTGAAATCTTGTTTAATAATAACTTAATAAATAAACGTGAACATTGGGTGCTACACAGGTCTCTTTGAGTCGTGTGCCCCTGCTGATATCGCATCACATCACAGGTATCTGCACCAGCTGTGAGTGCAGATCAACATTTCGTGACATTACGTAACGTGCAACAGATAAATTTTCTTTTCTTTTTTATAGAAGAGCCAGAGGCCACATGTCCAATAGTGACCCCGTCCTAATTTTATTAATAGCCCTCACTTATGGCGGAGGAATACCATAGTAACAAAACTGATACTAGGGATTTACAGATAAAGCACTAAAACCATCCCTTGTATCAAACCAAAATAAAAACAACCAAACCAACACAACTACTAAGCAGAATTAAACAACCATCTAAACAAGCCGATAAGAATAAAACCAAAGACCCTAGACAAGCCTATAAAAGAGAAAACAATAAATCTAAAGAAGCCTAGAAATACCAACACGAAAACAAGACCAATACAAAAACCCATAACCTGTAATAAGTAAAACTACATCTAACTAGAAAAGAAATCATGCAAACGTAACTTTTGCACCAAGGTAAACTTACTAAACTCTGCTCATAGTCCCACGGTCCACCTCCAATTTATAATCCTGCACCATACCACTTGCACCTAATTGATGGAAGACCCCATTTTTCTACTCTAATCAAGCCCCGCGGCAAAGGAGGGAGCTCACTCATGGTTTTCCATTCCACATCTCCTTCCCTTGCGGCCCTTCTAGCTAACCAATCTGCAGTGGCATTTCCTTCCCTGTGAATGTGCAAAAACTTGGGAACCATAGTTAAAGCAAATCTTGAAGTTCCTCCCAAAATTCCTCCAAATACTAGATACAACATCTATTATTCTGCAACCATGACAATATCACCTTTGAGTCCATTTCAATTTCTATTGCTACTAGATTCAACCTTTACATTGTTTAACTCCCTCCAACAGCGCTCACAATTCCGCATGAGTACTATTTCCATAACTGAGATTCATTGAGAACGCCAACAACAAATCTCCCTGCATGTCCCGAATCACTCCTCCAGCCCCCGAAGCTCCTGGGTTCCCTAGGTTACTTCCATCCGTATTTAGTTTCACACATCCCTGTGAGGGCTTAGACCATGATATAAGTTTGATTGGTTGTTGTTGCATTGGAATTGGAGTAATATTTAGACTATTAAGAATGTAAGAGTCAGTTTGAGTAAGCTTCTTTGACTTGGAAAATCCTTGATGGATCACGCCTATCCATTGTTTGATAGATTGCCACACCACATGGGCTGATTTAGCCTTACCTTCCATACGAGCAGAACATCTTCTGGCCCATAACCTCCACGAAATAATAGTAGGGAGTAAACCCAAGATGACACCTATTTGAGAGGCATTTGAAGCTCTCTGAAACCAACTAAGACAAGTTTCATGCCATGTTCTTCCAATCGGCAAACCATGAATAGAACCATATTTTTTCCAAACCTCGGCTGCAACCTCCCCTTCAAATAAAACATGATTTCATGTTTTCCTTGACTACAACAGTAACATTTCGAGACCAAAGGAATTCCAATCCGCCTAATTCTATCATCCACTGCTAATGCACCATGCCATGCCTTCCACATTATAACAGAAAAGTTTTTAGGGAGCATATTATTCCAAATCCATTTATGCTCCTCAACAATCTGGCCTCTTACCCGAATACATTCCCAAGCTGATTTGGTGGTAAAATTACCACTTTCAATTTTAGTCAAAATTAGCATATCCCCTCCCTCTTTACAATTAGCAAGGACGTTGAGTGCCCTCTCTACATTTTCAATCCCCACCAGCCTCTCTAATAGATCCATATCCCATCCACTAGCCAGTTGAAAATCTTTAACTTTCAAGAGAGGTTGCTCACTCACAAGAAAGTTGTCAGCAAAAGGCCACTGATCCAGCCACTTATCATACCAGAAAAGTACATTTCCTTCTTTGCGTTTCCATTTAGAATTATTCAAGACAGTAGGGATACTCTTAACATCATACTCCAAAACCTTGTGCCCTTTTGTGGACCAAGAAGCATCAAAGGTTTCTTTCCCACATATTTCGTACGTAAGAAGTTTGCCCAAATAGAGTTTTCATGCATCAGTTTCCAGGAAAATTTTAAATTAAGAGCATTTTGCATCTCATCCAAAGATCTAATACCCAAACCTCCTTTTGCCATTGGCCTACATATTTGCTTCCAAGCAACCCTTTTTTTTTTCCCCCTTCCATCACTTTCTCCCCAAAAAAAGGAGCTCATTAAACGATTTAAAGAAGAGATAATCTATTTGGGAACTTGCAAAACTGCCAGTAGATGTAAAGCCATGCTAGCAAGGACGTGTCTCAATAAAATCACTCTTCCCCCCACCGATAACAGTCTCATTTTCCATCCACTTATTTTTTTCTGAACCTTACTCACCAACTCCTCCAAATCCCCAATTTTAAGTTTCCCGGAAACAATAGGAACTCCCAAATATTTAAAAGGGAATTTACCTTCCGAAAAACCTGTCAATCTTTTAAGATTTCTTCTTCTAGTTATAGGAATTGTTTTAGAGAAAAATATAGCAGTTTTCTCTTTATTTATCAATTGACTAGACCACTTCTCATATGTAGCCAAGATTTTTAAAATGCACCGAATTTAGCTATGACCTCCATTAGTGAAGATGACCACATCATCCGCATACATTAGATGAGAGACCAAAGTAGTACCTCGAGCTTGTGTGAATTGGCCACAACTTTTCTTCTCCACACTTTGTTTTATTAGACGAGATAAAATTTCCTGTAAAATAATAAACAAATAAGGGGACAACGGGTCCCCTTGTCTCAATCCTCGGCCACCCTTGAAAAAACCTTTCATAGTACCATTCATCAGTATAGAGTACCAAGGCATAATGTATAACAGATAAACATCTCGTGACATAGCATAATATGTAACAGATAAACATTTTGTGACATAGTATAATGTGTAACAGATATACAAGTCGTGACATAGTATAATGTGTAATAGATATACAAGTCGTGACATTACATAACACCACATTTATAGGAACATTAGAATATGAATAATTGTTCTCTTACCAACACATACACAATATCCTGACAGTAAGTTAGAAGCTAACTTACAGTGAGCGTAGCGTGATGAATAAAATGCACGAATTAATGGGAAACTGTAAGGAGATATTTCTAAACATTAGAAACTCCTTACTAATAAACTTAGAAACATATAAACACTGAGTTAAATTAAAATGACCATTTTACCCCTCTACATGTTGAAAACTGATCATTTTACTCTTAATTTAAGAATTTCACATGCTAACTCCAAAACTTAGCAAAATTTGTCCTAAATCCTAAGTGCTAAATTCTTGATTTTTGTTGCAATTCTTTCAAATCCTATCTTTCATGTTAAAACCAAAATATGCAACATATAAAATCACATCCTATGCTTAAATATCATACTAGAACAACCAATAAAACTTACATCATAAAATAGAATTTTCCTCCATATTCAAAACTTCAAGTATTTTGACCACAAGAACAACTCTTGATGTTCATAATCTAACTATATTCAAAACAACTCCAAGAACTCCAAAAGCTCAATAACATACTCTCAATATGTTCATAAAACATTCCTAAGGACTATCATGCTTTGAATAATTACCAAAACACTAAAAAGTTACAAAATCATACTTAACACAATCGATTTGCACCCATTCACCAAAACCAAGTGCTATGTGGTTTGGTTTTGATCAAACCATTAGATACGAAACTTTTCATGAAGTAAATCATCAATAAACAACCTCACATGCTTAATATTCAAGTTCTAAAACAGATCTAAACATCAAACCTAAGATCACATGTAAAAAATGCATAACAACATAGATCCATCCGAGAACCTCAAATACTAGACCAATTTGAACCTTTGTATGCATAAAAACTCATATATTCATGATCAACACCATAAATCTTCAAAATAATATTCGAATATGTAGATCAAAGTCCTAAGAGAATCATATGTGAATATCAAAGTCATTGGAGCACGCCTTTACAACAAAAGACTTGAGCTTTTCCAAAATAGAATCTATTTTCATACACCCAGTTTTCTACTTTTTAGATCTATGCAAAGCTCTCATAAAAAACTTATAACATGTTAAAAATAAACCATAAAAAGATCAGGCCAAGATCTTTTCAAGAACACCATAAAAAAAATAAAGAATTACACACTGTCTAGTTTATTGCTCAAACTGACCCCTGCATGCTTAAACAAACTTTCCACCTACCAAACGTCCATGGGAAATCTTATAAAATATACCAATAGAAACTATACTCAAGGAGGAAAAATGTATGTGAAGAAACTTTTTTGATAATTTACCTACAAAAGCTTCTAAAAATTTGACCAAGAAAGGCCTAGAAAGATGACTAAGAGTTCCTCTAGATTTCTCTCCAAGAAAAATTTCAAAAGTGACCAAGGGTTAGTGAAATGGACAAGGATGAGACTTATACTTTAGGAGGGGTGAAAGAAGATGTGTGAGTGACACTTTGGGTGATGTGGTATTAGCCAAAACCATAAGCAAAACCAGGTGCCATAACCGGTTTTCAGCCTGCTGCTACCGAGTGAGAGGGAGGTGGTGAGGTGGCTTTTGGCCTTCCCATCAAACACTATTTGGGATGACTTGGGAAATGAAACAACACTCATGGTAGGGGGGAAACTTCCTCCACAAACCTTGCATTGGTGGTGAAATTTCGTGGGCCTTAATGGGACCTTACTCGAATGGGCCTTCATTTGGGGTTTCAATGGAGTTTGGTTGGGGTTTGGATTTCTAACAAACCCAAATCCAATTTTTCTTGGCACAATACAATTAACAAGGTATAAAAGAATTAAGGATGTAATGACATGAATTTAAGTTGTTAATAGCATGTGGAAGTGATTTAATCAAGTGATTAAACACTAAACTACAACCAGTTATAATTAGGGTTTTGAGGGGTACATTTGGAGTTTGGGAAAAACATTTGGGGTTTCTGTTTTCACCAAGATTTTGGAGTTTCAATTGGATTCCAAGTATTTGGAATTTTCCTAGGGTTGAAACCCTATTTGGTTTGACACAAATTAGATTGTTGGATGGAATAGTGTTTAGCTTAGGTGGCATGATCACAAAACTTGATTTTCCTTCACATTTCTATCTCATGGTTCTTCTTAGTGCTAAGTGTCCAATACTATTCACCAAGTGTCGCTAAAATTTTGCCAAGTGTCCAAATAAAACTTCACTAACCTAATTTGGACATTCCACACTGTGATCTTGAAAACACTAGAGTGAGTGCCTCGAATAACTCAAAATCCTAATAGGGTATGTATGAATGTATGATGTATTAACTATTTACATATAATGATATAAATTATCACATGATTTATTATTTATTATCAATTGATAGCATATATTATTTTATATTTTATATGGTCAATGATAATAAATTAGATGAAAATTATATCATTAACTTATATAATTACTATATAAAAACAATATATTAAATTATTAAAAATATTTTTAAAATATATATAGGAGTTTGATCCGATCCGGTCCTGTCCAAAATTTATAGATCTCGGGATTGTATCAAATTTTTTCGGTCCACAATTTGTGGGATCGAGACCGACTGGTCTCAACTTCGGTCCGGTCCGATCCTGTCGATTTTTCCAATATGGACCGATCTCCTAACACCCCTAGTTGTGAACACAAAACATTGCATTCTCAAGTTTGAGTTTCCATTAGTGCAAATTGTTATGCTCCATAAAATAACCAATCTAATGTTTCAAGCATTTGAATTAAAGCAGTTCAAATTAGCTTTAGTTATTGATCAAGATCTCTTCAAATTCTCGAATTATGACATAAAATTTATTAATATTTACTTTTTCAAGTTCTTGGTGCATGTGTCTTAACAAATTGAATATTTATTAACTTACATTTCATTATTTTTAAAGATTTAGGCTCGGTTTGGATACACAGTTCAGATGAGATGAAATGAGATATTTTAAATAGTAGTGAGATTTTTTAAGTTAAAATGAGATGAGATAGTTTGTAAAAAAATGTATGTTTGGATAGTGAGATAAGATGAGATAATTTTGACTTTTTCGAATTTGATAAAGAAAAATACTAAAACCATAACTGGATATTCCCAACTGAGATCCCGACTGGTTTTTTTTTTTTACTTAATGATTAAGTAAGTATTTTTTATTGATGTTGTGAATTTAAAAAAAATAATTAAAAATGATAAAAAAAATGCATGAAAAAAAGCATAAAAAAAAATACATTGGGCGGGATCCCCCATGCGTGGGTGTAGAAGCACTCTTTGATAAAGGGGTGGGTCCCACCAATGATTGAGTAATAGTTATAAATATATTAATAAAAAATAATATTTATGAGTAATTAAAAAATCTATCATAAATAAATTTAAATCCCAAAATATATTAGGAAGTTGTTGGTCGAAATTTATAATTTCTCTTTTTTAAAAGATATTTTTATCTATTTATTTTTCAATATATAATAAATTCGTCATTTTTTATTCTAATTATAAATTATAATAATTTTGATTATTATAATAAATAAGTATATGAATTATGTTGTAGATTTGTTTTTAAATAATTTATTAATTTCAAATTTTATAATAAAATCCTAAAATGCACATCTATTCAATACTCACAAAATTATCAATTTCTTTGTGAAAATATATTATTCTAATAATGACTTATTGATTATTCTATTTTAATCACAAAGAGATTTTTTTTACTGTGTGGGAATCTTTTTACTATTTATATCAGAAAGTAATGAGATGAGTTTGAAAACTTAGAAATAAAATAGAGATGTAAAACTAACTGCTTGGATAGATAAAATTATCACATCTATACAGATCAAATTAGATGAGATAATAATTATCTTGCAAACCAAATCGTGCCTTAAAAAGCTTTTTATGACAAAAAATAAATAAAAAAATATAAGAATTCTTCATCCGAACCAAACAATTAAAGACGATAAAAGGACAGTCTTTTTAATAATTAAAAAAAAAAAGTTCTCAAACATGATTACATCGAAGTCAACTCAAAGTTAGGCAACAAATTTTATTTATTTATTTATTTATTTATAAAAGTGAGCATTTTCCAAGTTCAAAAAGCCATATGCCACGTATTTGTCCATCTGAAATATGTCTGCATGTCTGAACAAGTGAAACAGGGCCCACACACAATGGAGGGTTGAGTAGCATTAGGCTGTCGTGTAGCAATCATCACTATTATTAAAAAAATATATTAATATATTCAAAGTTATTTTTTTAATTATTAAATTAAAAAATAAAATAAAATACAAAAACGTTATAGTGCATAGACAAACTCAGACACGTACTCATATTTCAGTAAATACTAAATAGTCAAACCCTTTTGGTCTTGATTAAATTATCCCATTAAAAAGTTGAGTGGTTCTATGCTCACCGTTGGGCTCCCGCTGGAAACTCGTATTTTAAGTTTTTTTTTTCATATTTTTAAATATTTTTAAAAATAGAAAAAAAATCATAATATTATTAAATAATAATTTCTTAATTACTAAATAAATAAAAAAAAAGAGCGGTGACTTTCAACGGATCCCCAGCGGATCCTTAACTTTTTCCTAAAAAGTTTAGTTCGTCTAAATTTTAAAAAGGCCAAAAGCTGCCAATTGGCAGTGTGATATTGGTTGATGAGCAGAGTGGCGGCACTGTCCTAAATCCCAAAATTTCCCGCGAATACATGGATTGGCCCCCATACATATATTGGTTGATGGACCGGGACGTAGACAACTTAAATGGATATGAGGTTCTGAACAGTCGATAGCGAGGTTACTCGGACGGCTGAAATTCCTCATATATATATATATATATATAGACATACAATAACAAGATTGGCCCCCATACATATGACAACATACATGTACACATACATAAATACATATATATAGCATGCATGCATGCATAGATACATACGTATATATGATTTGTTAATTTCTCTTTCAAGATATGAGAAGGCTACTATATATTACTTATATATATATATATATATATATATGCTTTCTAAGCTTTTCTTTCAAGATTCTTAAATCATAAACGTAATGAGACATCCATTGATTTTCTTTTTCTTTTTCTTTTTCTTTTTCTTATATAAGAAGATTTGCATTAAATAAATAGAAAAAATAGGGTGCGTGCGGAGTTTACGGCACAAATCGCATGCATAATAGAAAAACAAAATGAAATAAAACTGTAAAAGAGAAATATATCGAAAGTGAAGCCGAATTAATAGTACTCCGATATATCCGATCCCATGCAAGTTTTGATCTTGTCTTGTCAGATATTAAGCAAATGCACATTGGGTTAAAATGCATTCTTAGTTAAAATTAAAGGAAATCTCATGATCTTTATGTTGCACATGATGATTTGAAGGCGGTATTTTTTTTTTTTTTTTTGTGCGTTGCTGCCCATTGTTTGCATTCATTTGGCTATAACAAAGGAGCATATGGTCATAATCTTTAAAAAATCAAATAATTCTCTATTTCAGAAATCATTTTTTTAATTTTTTTTCCAAACAAATGTATATAATATGTTTAAAAGTGCTTTAAACATATAGTTATTAAACAATAAATAACATTTTAATAGTAGAACTTATTACTTAACCTATAAGCTATAACTTATAAGTCCTAAAACTATAAGCTATATTTATCACTGGAATCTCAAACATGCACTTAATTAAAGTCATGTTATACTATATGAAGACATATTTTTTGCCCAATAGCTATATATAGTTATACTATATATTTGTTGTTTCATTTTATAAAGACATTTTATTTTTACGTTAAAATTAATTACAAGTAAACAAGATTAAAAATAAAAGAAAGAACGAATATTTAAATTCAATGTAGATGGTATTTCATTAGCTTATTCAAACTTGGGGAATAAATTATAAAAAAAAAAAAAAAAAAACAAAGAGGAAAAAGAAGAAGAAGATAGCATGATCAGTAGTACTACTCATGTAAAATCAAAGAAGGATAAGTACTATCTGAAAAGGTAAATAAAATATAATTTTGTGCAACTTCGAAATATTAATCTAATTATTATATATAATATATATGCAAAATGAGGGTTTGGGTTTTACGAATTCTGAATCTTGACATGTTCAACAAACATGTCCTCATCATGAAAGAGCTAGAGGTACGTACTATATACATGATATGTAGCTAGCTAAGATTATTGGATTACAAAGTACTTAATTAATTGGTCTAACACATATTTTAGAATATTATTAATTAATTACAGCTAGCTTTTGAAACTTGAAAGATTTAGTACTTGTACGTATAGAACTCTTCAGCCTCTCTCAACTTTAATTTCTAATTAATTACCCACTTGGGGTTAATAATAATTAATTAATCGCTTGAAATATGTAATGTAATCGATCCTTAGCTTGATCAAGCGGCCGCTGTGCAAATTTGAGTGAAAGTTAGTCAAATATGTACATATATAGCCAAAACTAGTTTCAAACAAGGATGCATGCAATGTATTTTATCAGTTCCACATGAAAATGCAGTACTTACGTGTGTTATAAACTAGCTATATATAGTTAGTTACTTATGTATGTATAGATGCATGGTATAGCTAAAATAATATATTGAAGAATTCATATTAATGGCGCTTATCCTTGAATTGGTTAGTTTAATCGAATATTGCTTATAGAGTTCATGATGAACTTTAATTGTAGCATGCTAGCTAGCTAGATAGTGCTTTGTTTGTGTTTTTTTTTTTTTTTTTTCAAATTCAAAGATCTTGATATCGACCCAACTAATAAATATCATATATATCTAACCACTTCCTTTGATTTGATTTGGTTGAAAACTTGTTATCTGCGACGACTCCGATGATGAGATCGATCCTCCATCTAATCGAGCTCACACCAGGGTTAAGAGATTCTCTTGTATTGCACACAATGACAAGGAAGATCTCCTCCCGGCCACTGTTATCTTTCAGGTCAATTTAATGAGTTTTAATATATAATAAAAAAAAACATTATTTGGGAAATGGTTTTGAATGTTCCGACTTTTTGGGATAATTTTGAGGTGTAGTGCAACTTTTGTTATTATTGAAATCATGTTTCAAAGAATAGGAAACAGTGGTCCGATCCAAAACTATTACCAAACAAGAAGTTATTCACGTTAAGATATAAAATAAATAATAAAATTTAAATTTTTCCATCAGCTTAAGCTTTTGAGACAATTGGACGTGATTTCACATGGTATCAGATCAAAGGTCCTGAGTTCGAACCTTGACTCTACAATCTACCTCATTTAATTAAATATTCCACATGTTGGACTATCTATTGAGAGGGAGTCTGACCCACACATAAGGGGAGTGTTAAGATCATATAAAATAAATAATAAAATATACATATTCTCATCAGTTTAAGTTTTTGGGAGAATTTGTGATTTTACAATTTTATGATCATTATAGGCAATTAGTCAACTAGTTGAGATGAATATACAATATTAAGTGCTACAAAGTTACATATTATTTCTATATTTATCTAAATTTGATAAGAAAACTTAAGTATTGGTCCAAGTTTAATTATAATGCAAAACTTGTATTTTGATAAAGAAACATACATATATACATGATGAGAATATTGTCACCTGACGTGAGGCAAAGTGTGGGGATCGATCGGTTTCAAGAAAATTGAAGACTCGTGCCAAGGCGGCATCAACTAATATACATATAATAGATCAAATGCAGCAAAATATTTGCATGGTAAGATATTATATGTGGGAAAGGAGATCATGATCTAGATGCCAAGGGAAAGAGTACCACTCATGGTTAGATATATGCGTACTCTTTCGTTTGCTTTTATGGTGTTTCTAAGCTAACGAATCATTGTTATTTTGTAATTTCACAACTCTATTTTAAATAAAACACATTTTAATAAGATAATGACGTACGCTTACCATTTCCTTTCTTAAAAATATCTTCCATTTAAAACTTAGTCATAAAAAATGGTGTCTCTATCAATTCTTTTGCCAGTTTTCGGTCTTTGTTAGCTATTTTTTGTTCATCTGCCATCTAATCTTTTTTCCACTATACTCTTATTTTTCAGTTTTTATTTGAGCACGAGACGAGCTCAAACTTTTCATCGAGTTAGATTTTATGTTCACAAATAATTAATTTAATATTCGAAAAAGTTTGAATTTATTTATGATCAGCTGCTTCATTTTAATAAAATATTATAATATTTATATTGCATTTTTTTAACTTTAATTTATATATATTTTGACAAACAAATTTGATTTTTTGCTATTATCTTTATAAAGTTTATATATATTAATGCACATATAAGTGATTATATTTACCGCGTAGGGATTCAAGCAATATGTTTAGCATTAAGAGCATGATTTCCGTTATTCAAATTAAAAATATTCTCATTATAAATATAGATATAATACTATAAAAGTAATAAATATAAAGTTATTCGAATTTATATAAGACTATTTCACAGCTTGAGTCGAACTTTATACAAATTATATCGTTTAATATAAACAAATTGACTTAAACTCAAGTTTACACTACAACAGAATGTGTGTTTTGTGACAGAGGAAACTGTCACAAAAAAATGGTAAACCGTCACTAAACATATTTGGTGACGGTTTCAAACCGTCACCATGACCGTCACCTAAAGTGCGTCACAGAAAACATTTGGTGACGGTTTACTGTTCAACCGTCACAAAAAATATTTTTAGTGACGGTTGGAAGTGTTCCGTTCTGTACAACGTTCGAACGTTCCTTTTTTTGTGACGGTTATGAACTGTCACAGAAAATCATGTTCGGACGTAAAATTAAACGTTCGGACGTTATACCCGACCGATTGGCGTTCGAATGAGAGAAGTTGACGTTTGTGTATATCGTTCGAACGTATCATATTTACGTTCGAATGTTAATGCGTTCGAACGTTAATTACAATAAACGTTCGAACATTTGTTCGAACGTAAACGTAAATGTTCAAACGTAGCGCGTTTAATGTTCGGACGTTATTTCGAATGTAAACAAAGGAGCGTCTGAATGCAAGTTCTTTGTTCGAACATTAGTCGGTTTAACATTCGAACGATTCAATTGTATTTACGTTCGAACGTTTGTTACAGTGTGAACCAACGTTCGAACGATTTTTATTTACATTCGAACGTACAGATCAGAAATACTAATTTCATAAAATTTAAAAACAAAATACCAATGGTATTATATTACATACCCAATTAACAAGTAACAATGTCTTATAAAAGTACAAAATTAGATATTAAAACTAGTCAGAAATATTGATAAAATTTATTTCTTCTTTTTCCCTCGCCCACGGGGATTCTGTTGCAACGACATAACACGCTCCATTTGCACCATCATCTCTCGTTGCACTTGCTCTTGCACTTCACTGCGTATTCTTTCCTCCTGGTCTCTCTGTTGGTCCTGCAAACGCGTCTCTAAATGAGACTGTCGTTCTAAGAGAGACTCTAACTCTTGTTGTCTCGACCTCATATACTCATTCTCACGCCGTGCAGCTTCTAAATCTGCTGTAAGATTATTAATTTGTGAAGCCGATGAGGTTGAGGAGGATGAACATTTATGCTTGATAGATCGTCCCAAACCTCTTGCCATACTAAATTGCGGCCCGAGCACTTGGGTGAATATGTCTATGTCACTAGGAGAGGATTCCACAGAAGTCAACTGCATCTCCAACATTTTGCTCTGCAATTTAAAAGGTAATGATCGTAAATAATTAGTAACGTATTAAAAGAAATAGAAATAAGAAATAAACTATTAAAATGTTCTATAAAAAATTTATTTAACAAAATTAAAACTGCTTACATAATTATCTGCAGCGACATGATCCATCCACTCACTATGCTCATTAGTGTGAGCAGCAGCATAGACATGAATGAGGGAAAAGTTTTCAGGATCATCACGTTTCTAACAAAGCGACAATATTAGCAATTTTAAAAAGATAATGTTAGTACTTATCAGAAAGAATATCAGGAAAATAAATGAATTCTATAATTTTTTAATTACCATTTTTTCAGCAAGACCTTGAACCGGCACGATGGCGGACAGTCAGAACGGATCTATTCTGTGCATTTGTAGAACTCAAGTGCTACAAAATATATTAAAAATGTTAATTGTAATATGTATACATATAATGTATAAAACGAATATGAATGTAAATAATTAAAAGATATAAATGTAAAATACCTGATAATCTGGAGATGCGAAAAGGTCACAACACTTTCTCCAATCATCTAACTTCATCTGCTGAAAAGGAGACTGCACAGCCTCTTCCAACATCTCAAACTTCTTGAAGTGGTCATGACATCGTCCTTTGTGACGTCGGAATAGTGTAGCCATCAACTCATTCACGGTTCTCAAATCCTCGCTACGGCCAAAGTCGTGGTCGAATTCATCCTAACAAGGGAATCAGGTAAAAAATATAATATATTAATCTAAGTGAAAAAAATGTACTGAAAAGTAAACTCACCAGCACACGACTTCGAATGTGCTCCTTAATCTCATTCGTAACATCTCGCCATGAGCGCACATAAAATGGAGCATAAGCTCGAACTACTGTGCCAATATAGGAGGAAAGCGCTGCTGCACTATCATCAACTCCTCCAGTGGAATTATCAGGAATTGTGATCTTCAGTTTACCGTGCCTTCTATTTTTTTCAAGAGAGATTCCACGTGTATAGCCACGACCGCGACGTGCAGATGCATGAACTACATGATAATAATAGATATACTATAATTATAATTATATAGTTATTGAGAAAAAAGTATTAACTATATATATAATTATCAACGACAATATTTCCTTACTGGTAGGTGTCGACTGGCTGTTGTTCTCTTCTGTGTTAGCTTGATCTTCAGGAACGGATTCCTCGAGTGGGGAGTCCTCAATGGATTCAGGACTTGGACTTGGCGGAGGCACATTTCTTCGTTGTCGTTTTGGCGGCATTCTTTAAAATAATTAATTATATCAAAGAAAATTAATTAGAATAAATTATGAAAATTTAAGATATTTTATAGTCACCTATATAAATAAAATATTTAGTACTTTTACTCTTCAGATGAATTTTCCATGCTTGTTTCAGAATCTCCATCAATAACATCTTCATCATCATCATGCACCTCTTCTTCATCATCTTTATCCACCTCCTGCCCGGATTCTGATTCGTATTCATCTTCTGACTCGTCTTCTTCATATTCCTCCAAATTGACTTGAATTGAATGATCATTTAATACAGACGGGTCGAGATGTACGGGTGGGACATCATCTCTACACAAGGGGACCAAGTCGAGTGCACCGAGGTCAACAAACAAGTTAATACCCTCTCCATCTTCCTGGTATGCCTCAACAATCGGATTGTCATCTTCATCTCCACTATTCTCGTAATCTGCACTCGTTCCTGCTTCATATATATTTCGAGGAACAAATTTTTGTACGACTCGCCAAGTTATCTCCCCACTATCTTCATCAGCACTTTTCATTGGATCAATCAAGTAATAGACTTGGGTAGCTTGACAAGCCAATACGAATGGATCATCTTCGTACCATTTAGATGCAGTATTGACACTCGTAAAGTGATTATCCCTATGTATCGAAACCCGACCACCGCCTAGATCCCACCAATCACATTTGAAGACATATGTTACAGACCCATCTAGATATTTCAATCCGATAATATCACGTATGACACCATAATAGTCAATATCATCTGTTCCATGACTCCCCTCGACCAACACACCACAGTTTTAAGTCTTTCTATTACGTTCACGGTCCAAAGTATGGAATCTATAACCTCGAACCGTGCATGCAGTATATCGAAGTGCTCTATTTGAGGGACCACGGGCCAATGCATACAATTCAGAAGAAATTGATCCGGGATCACGAGCACGTTGTTCCAAAATCTAAAAATTGAAATAGTATATATTTATTATTTTATTATCCAGAGTTAAAAATTTCACAATATAACATATATATAATTTTAGTTCATACACGTTCTTCAAACCATCCGGGAAATTCTTCCTCGTGTCTTGCCTCTATATTTTCTACGCCTTCCGTTCTAAATTTGTCCATGTGGTCACTGTTATAACATGTTGCAAAAGAAGTATATTTTGAGCACAACAATTCTAATTAATTTAAAGAAAACTATAATTATTCAAATAAATTAAATGACATACCTTAGATAATCATCAATCTCTCGGCAGTTATTTAGCACATACCACCGAACTTTACCCAACTCTCCATCAATTAAATCGTAACCGGTTTGTGCACCCAAGGGTCGTACATTCTGGGAAAACACTGATAGCTCACGAGGAGGCGGAGTAGCAAGATCAGCATTTCGCTCTTGACGACTAAATCGTGTCTCAACACCACGAAGATATAGAGAGCAAAATGTTAACCATTCATCGTGTATATAAGCCTCTGCTATTGAACCCTCAGCTTTGGCTTTATTCCCAACAGTGCGCTTCAATCAACCCAAATATCTTTCAACTGGATACATCCAACGGAACTGCACCGGTCCACCCAGAAGTACCTCTCGCGGTAAATGTATTGCTAAATGGACCATGACATCAAAAAATGATGGTGGAAAGATCTGCTCGAATTTACATAGTATAGTAGCAATGTCTTCTTCCAATTTCGACAACACATCTCGATTTACTACCCGAGCACACAAATCCTTGAAAAACATACATAGTTCAGATATGGCGACACGTACATTAGATGTCAGCTTCCCACGAATTCCCACAGGTAATAACTTCTGCAAAAATACGTGACAATCATGACTTTTCAATCCATTGATTTTCCAATCATCAGGACTCACGCATCTACCAATATTTGAAGCATAACCATCTGGCAACTTCACACCTTGCAACCATTTACAGAAATCAATCCTCTCCTCCCTCGTCATCGTAAAACATGCATGCAGCATGACCACCCTGTTGCCTTCCACCCGCAAATGCAGATTATGTTTAATTCTCATTCTCTCAAGATCTTTCCTCGTCATGATCGTGTCTTTCGTCTTTTTGTTAATACTCATCAATGTACTCAGTATATTATCACAAATATTCTTCTCTATGTGCATTACATCCAAACTATGTCGCAACTTGCATGACGACCAATACGGCAAATCAAAATAAATACTACGCTTTGTCCAATTCAATTCTGATACGGCTCGTTTTCTCTTGTTCTTTCCCCGACCTTTGCCAAAATTGTTCGCTCTAACATGTTGCAGTTGTTCCACTATCTCTTCTCCAGACAACTCTTTTGGTGCAATCCTATCCTCTACTCTCCCATCAAACTTGGCACATTCTCTTCTCCATGCATGATTTGCTGGTAAATAACGTCGATGACCCATGAAACACAACTTCTGAGAAAATTTTAGCCACTCACTAGCAGTTTCTTTATTACACGTCGGACACGCTAACTTCCCTTTCGTACTCCAGCCGAAAAGATTCCCATACGCCGAAAAATCATTTATGGTCCACATTACCGCAACATGCATCTGAAAAGATGTCGACGTAGATGCATCATAAGTTCTAACCCTTGTTTCCCATAACTCTTTCAGCTCCTCAATCAACGGCTACATGAATACGTCAATATCATTCCCAGGTGATCTAGGGCCAGGGATGAGTAAAGTTAACAAAAAGTTTGGCGCCTTCATGCACCTCCATGGTGGAAGATTGTACGGAATCAATACAACAGGCCAAGTGCTATTAACTTGTACTCATTTCCCAAAAGGGTTGAATCCATCGGTTGTGCCCAGGCGCACGTTCCGAGCTTCTAACCCGAACTTTGGATACTGATTATCGAAAGACTGCCACGCAAGTGAATCAGCTGGATGCCTCATATACCCGTCATTCTTAACTCTTTTCTCCTCGTGCCACCTCATATCATGAGCTGTTTTCTTACACATATATAGTCTTTGCAACCTAGGTTTCAAGGGAAAATACCGCAACACCTTAACCGGCACGTTTTTCTTACCTTTCCACCTCGACTCTCCACATATAGGACATACTTGTTTCTCCTCGTTCTCCTTCCAGAACAATACACAATCATTCTTGCATGCATGTATGGACTTGTACTCAAATCCTAATCATTTTCTCAACTGTTTCGCTTCATAAAAGATCTTAGGCAATGCAGACCCTTCGGGAAGCACCTCGTTAAATAAGTCCAATACCATGTTTATTACTTTCGTCGACATCCTACACAATGATTTTATGTGAAGCAACCGCACAATAAACGACATTTTGGAATGTTTTGTACAACCTGGGTAAAACTCGCGCTTTGCATCTTCCCACAGTGAAGGAAAATTTTCACAATCAGTCCCTGATCCACCACTTGAGGCATTGTCGTTAACCTCATCCATAAACATCCCAGCTCCAATGTCACCCAACATCTCCTCCACTCATCATGCTCATAATCATCATCCATGTGTCGTAAATAATTGTGATGATCGACCAATATGCAGTACCCATCGCGTATACCTCAGATCCATACCGTTCACAAATATATGACGCTCTACTTCATCCAATCCTATCGCACACAAATTTTTACACCCTCGATATGGACACTTAATGTAACCACGACTATCAGCAGAGGCCCGTGCAAAATCAATGAAAGTTCTTACTCCACATGCATAGGGTACGTAATCCTTTCCAAGTCTATCGTCCAGACGCATCCAATTTTTGTCCATTTCTAAAAACATCCAGATATTAATAACACGTACATTGAAAATTCACATGCATGTTTTGCCTCCAATTCTCATTACTTTTTTGATAAGGTAGTTGGTCTTATCCCATTCGAGATTATATTCTCCATATTACACAAATCTTGTCACTCTACTAATTTCCACGTTAGTAGAAATTCCGGCAGCACCTCCCCATAATTCTCCAAGTATACATGTTCAAATATCGGGATTGTGACCCTACGAACAGTATACCCGAAGAACAGTAAAAGAAGATACCGAAACTTCATATTAAACGTGGAAAGTAGCGAGTAACAAAAATGTGTAATACAGATAATATAATCTCAAACTGTCCACACTGGACAATTCAGGAATCAGTGGACACATAAATGTACACTAATTCCCAAACGGGTCTAAGGGTATTTATGCAATGTCACACGCATCTAGCAAAAAATCATACAACAATATCTCCATGTTGTTTAAATTAACAATGTCACCTTCAAGTAGTGTTATATTGTTAAACTAAAGAGGGATGGAAGATTATGTGACCCTACGTTTCGTGTCTTGTACACAATGAGGGAGAATGATCTTGAAGAAATTTTTAAATTTTAGTCTAATTACTTAACCGTCACAAACTGTCCGACCTTGACAACTCTCAAGGCCGAAGAGACTATGACAGTCAAGCAATTAAATTGAAATTTCAACATTTCTTCAAGATCATATTCCCTCGTTGTGTACAAGATCATTATTCTTAAAGTATAATTTTAATTGTTATATTTAATTTCAAAGGTTATACTATAATTTTAATTATTATAATTCTTAAAGAGTTACTTTTATGCTTGCTATTACTTAATTTCAAATATTATTATAAATATTTAATTATCATACTTAAATTTCAATGGTTATACAATAATTTTAATTATTATAATTCTTAAAGAGTTACTTTTATTTGTTATTACTTAATTTCAAATATTATTATAAATATTTAATTATCATACTTAAATTTCAAAGGTTATACTATAATTTTAATTATTATAATTCTTAAAGAGTTACTTTTATGCTTGTTATTACTTAATTTCAAATATTATTATAAATATTTAATTATCATACTTAAATTTCAATGGTTATACAATAATTTTAATTATTATAATTCTTAAAGAGTTACTTTTATTTGTTATTACTTAATTTCAAATATTATTATCACAATTTTTCAAATCCATATCACAACATATTCACAATAACTCACAATATATTCACAAAATAACATGCCACATGTATTAACAAAGCCTAATGACAATATATTTCTAATAATAAACACAATATTTCAAATTTATATCACAACATATTATTATAACTCACAAACTATTTAGAAACTATACAAACAATAATCACAATATGATAAAAAGTAAGCATAAAATAACATGCCACATGTATTAACAAAGCTTAAGGACAATATATTTGTAACAATGTAAACATATTCAAACGTCATTCACAAATAATAATTTAAATATTTCAAGTCCATATCACAATAACTCACAATATATTCACAAAATAACATGCCACATGTATTAACAAATTTCTAAACTTGAGTAAGCAATAAACATGTATTAACAAAGCCTAATGACAATATATTTCTAATAATAAACACAATATTTCAAATTTATATCACAACATATTTAAAATAACTCACAAACTATTTACAAACTATACAAACAATAATCACAATATGATAAAGAGTAAGCATCAAATCACAACAACATATTGATAAAGTTTAGAAATATACCTAGCACTCACAATATCCTCTTACAAATCAAAATCTTCAATCTTCCCAAAACAAGCAATCCTTCAAAAAAATACAACACTAACTTATTAGAAATATTCTATAACAAAAACACATTCTATAAATATCATAAAATTTAAATAAAGACAAGAAATAAAAATATTATCTTACCAAAACTCAACTCTCTCTCACTCCAAAACTCAACTCTCTCTAACTCAACTCTCTCTCACTCTAACTCGCTCTCTCTCTCTCTCTCTCTCTCTCGCTCTCTCTCTCTCTCTCTCTCTTTCTGTTGCGCGCACGGGAGAAGAAGAAATAATGTGCTTCCTCCAGTGCGCGTACTGATTAAGTTCTAAAATTATTAGTTTAAACGTTCGAACGTTTAATTTTTACGTCCGAACGTTATATTCTAAAATTATTCCCGCCCAGAACGTTCGGACGTTTACAATACACGTTCGAACGTACCCTTCTTATGATATAACATAAAATCTAGCGGGAAAGTTCTCGCACTTTCCTCATATATGTTCACTTGTATCACAATTTTTCGTTCGAACGTTCGTAGATTTATAGATAAACGTTCGAACATTTAACTTAAACGTCCGAACGTACATTTCATGAAAGTGTTACCATATTTGAGCGGGAAATCTCCCGCACTAATTTAACTAACGTTCGAACGTTGACAGATTTGGTGTTTGAACGTATAGTATAAACGTCCGAACGTCTGAATAGTCACACAGATACCTTAATCGAGCGGGAAAATTCCCGCCTCTTAGTTTAACGTTCGAACATTAACTTGAAACGTTCGAACGTACGATTCCTACTATACTTAACTTATAGTATAATATATATACTACATTTTATATATCTATAACTATATACTACATTGTATAGTATGATAGCATAATATAATTTAAATGATAAACTATACCATATATATAAATCAATAATATATATTAAATTGTTACTTATTAAATTCTTTATTATATACTAACTTATAGTATAATATATATACAATATTTTATATGTCGATAACTATATACTACATTGTATAGTATGATAGCATAATATAATTTAAATGAGAACATCAATGTATATAATATATAAACTATACCATATATATAAATCAATAATATATATTAAATTGTTACTTATTAAATTATTTATTATATATTAACATATAGTATAATATATATACTACATTTTATATATCTATAACTATATACTACATTGTATAGTATGATAGCATAATATAATTTAAATGATAAACTATACCATATATATAAATCAATAATATATATTAAATTGTTACTTATTAAATTCTTTATTATATACTAACATAAAGTATAATATATATACTACATTTTATATATCTATAACTATATACTACATTGTATGGTATGATAGCATAATATATTTTAAATGAGAACATCAACGTATATAATATATAAATTATACCATATATATAAATCAATAATATATATTAAATTGTTACTTATTAAATTATTTATTATATACTAACTTATAGTATAATATATATATACTACATTTTATATATCGATAACTATATACTACATTGTATAGTATGATAGCATAATATACTTTAAATGAGAACATCAACGTATATAATATATAAACTATACCATATATATAAATCAATAATATATATTAAATTGTTACTTATTAAATTCTTTATTATATACTAACTTATAGTATAATATATATACTACATTTTATATATCTATAACTATATTCTACATTGTATAGTATGATAGCATAATATAATTTAAATGATAAACTATAACATATATATAAATCAATAATATATATTAAATTGTTACTTATTAAATTCTTTATTATATATTAACATATAGTATAATATATATACTACATTTTATATATCTATAACTATATACTACATTGTATAGTATGATAACATAATATAATTTAAATGATAAACTATACCATATATATAAATCAATAATATATATTAAATTGTTACTTATTAAATTCTTTATTATATATTAACATATAGTATAATATATATACTACATTTTATATATCTATAACTATATACTACATTGTATAGTATGATAACATAATATAATTTAAATGATAAACTATACCATATATATAAATCAATAATATATATTAAATTGTTACTTATTAAATTCTTTATTATATACTAACATATAGTATAATATATATACTACATTTTATATATCTATAACTATATATTACATTGTATGGTATGATAGCATAATATAATTTAAATGAGAACATCAACGTATATAATATATAAACTATACCATATATATAAATCAATAATATATATTAAATTGTTACTTATTAATTCATCAATAAACACCATAAACTCATAAACTATTTACAAAATTCACAAACAATAATCACAATTATTTCAAGAGTAAGCATAAAATCACAACAACATGTATAAACATATTGCTAAACTTTATAAATATAACAAGCACTCACAAAAAAACCAATAATCTAATTGTCAATAATATTATATAACATCCTAATATATAACGTAAAAATTTATAATATAATATATTATAGATAAAATTTTAGAAATTAAATTGACAAACGTTCGAACGTAATAATAAGTACGTTCGAACGTTCTGTGTATATAAGGCCAAAACCGAACGTCGAAACGACATTTCCCTGCCCGTTACCATCGTCTTCTCCGTTATTTGCCACCACGCCTCCGTCACCGCCGCCGTCAACTCCGCCATAACCGTCACTAAAAGGTAGGCATTCATCTTTTATGCAAATAACATGTATTTTATTGAGATTTAGATTGAGATTTGGATTGAGTTTTGTTTAAAACCGGATAAATATTACCGATTTTCAACTTCATTTTCCGGCCACCACGGCCAGTCATTGGCCGAATAGTCACCGTAGAAATGTTTCTTGAAGTGTATACTTCATTTACATGGTGACATTTCGGCATTTAGACCCTTGTAGAGAAATTTTCGAGATTTCAATAATGGCTGAGTCGACTCAGCCATTCTGCATCGAAACGTTCGAACATTTCACCGTGACATTCGAACGTACGACGTTTAAATTACAGAGCCGTTACGGCTTCCACGTTCGAACGTTAATCGTCTTACATTCGGACGTGAATATTATTAAACGACATACGTTCGAACGTGAATATTTACTTTCGCACGTAAATCACATACGGTCAGACGTTTAATTATAACATCCGAACGTAGTGATTTTCTACATTATTCATGCTTCGACGTTCGGACGTTCATATTTACATTCACACGTAAAACAAATATGTTCGAACTTAAATTCGAACGTATTTGTTTACTGCTTATGTTCGAACGTACATCTGTACATTCGAACGTATTTGTTTTACGTTTGAACGTAAATTTATTTACATTATTTTACGTGCGAACGTATAAATTAACGTCCAAACGTTTTTATCTTTAACGTTCGAACGTTAACGATAAAACGTTCGAACGTTAATGCAGAGCATCTTAAAATTAATACAAAAAAATGCATTATTGTAAATAATTTTTTTTTCCTTTTCTATTTTCAGGATATGGCTCTTCCACTGCATACACGAAAACGAGGGAGGGAAGGAGCTACGTTGGACACTGCCCGTATCGGAGCTCGTACTGTTATGGTAGAGAGAGAGGTCTTAATTAATGAGTTCGACGAACTCTGTTGGCAGCAGACGAACCTAAGAGATGTTTTCCTCAGTAGAGGCTGGGGAAATATCTGCACATTGAGGGGGAAGGTATACCCCTCAATGGTTCAAGAATTCTATATGGGGATGTGTGACATGCCTCCGGATGCATCCTCTCACACCGTGATTGTACGCGGTGTTTCTATTGAGGTATCGGCAGATGTCATCGGCGAGCACCTCGGGATTCACCGAGGTGCTCAGACATTTACACACTCAACACCCCGTGAGGATGTAGGCACTTCTACATCATTTACTGGCCGGGGATGTGAGCCAGCATCAGCCAGAGATGCAGGCCAGTCAGAGGCTGAGGATACTGGTGTCGAGGCTCGGGATGATGACCGAGACGAGGATTTCTACATCCTCACCGGGAGGGATCGCATGCAAATCGAGCGGAAGAACGCCTTCAACCAGATCCATTTGCTGCATTTCTTCCGCATGTTGCACCTGATTGTTGCAACAAATGTCGATCCTGTGGCTCATAAAACTACATTTAGTCGGCTTCGGGCACAATTTTTTATACGAGTGGCACGTGGAGATCCTATAGATTTGCCACTGCACATTTTTGAGAGGATCCGTTACGAGGCGAGCATCGTCTCCACGGATAATCTCCCATATGGTGTCCTCATCAGCCGACTATTACTTGCACGGGGAGTGCCGACCCAGCCAGAGGAGCGGGTCAAAGATCAGATGAGCTCCCTCGACATGACCACGCATCGGCGTAGCATTGGACAGGCGAGGGGACGTCAGCCACCCCCTGTAGAGGATCTAGTTCCTCCGACGCAGCCTGAGCCAGGTCATGTCGGGAGTAGTAGTCAGCATACGCCGAGTACATCTGCAGGAGATGTGCGGCCTGCTTGGGTTGATGCGGTCATATCACAGCTGACTGCGCATATTGATCATAAGATCGATCGATCGCTCGAGGCTATATCGGCGTCTGTTGCCGAACTCACCCATCGTGTAACTATCCTCAATGACAAGGTTGATACCTTGACTGAGGAAGTACGGAGTTCGACTTTTGCAGATAACGTTATCATCTGACTGTTGTTTACTACGTTCTATCAATTTTTGTATTTTATTTTTAATATTTGTAACGAAAAATATTATTGAATATTTTTATCGTTTTTTAATTTCAATTTTTAATCTTCTTTGATTTATAATTTCTAACTTTAATACTAAATCACTGCATTTCAAATATATATAAATCAATAATATATATTTATATATTACAAAGTGTGTATATATAAATATATACAATTCAATTTTTTAGACTTGTTCACAAATTATGCACAATAAAAATCACATAATTTTTAAATTAAAGTCATTTAATTTAAATTTACAATGAACGTTCGAATGTTATTACTTAACGTTCGAACATTGGTGCAAACATTTTACGTTCGAACGTAAAATTAATAACATTCGAACGGTTGCGCAAAACATTTTACGTTCCAACATAAATAGACATAATGTTCGAATGTATATGTGACGTTCGAACGCATATGTCCCATACGTTCGAATGTAAAAAAATCTCATTCTATCTTTAGTGACGGTTTCCAAAAACTGTCACAGAAAATGCCTTTTAGTGACGGTCTAGGGACGGTCATAATTTCCCAACCGTCACTAAAAAGCAATTGTGTTGTTGTGTTAACAAACCAATATTAAGCCACTTATTGAGTAACCTTAATTAATTTGGCCGTCGATCATTTATGCCATTACACCTTCAACACGTGTATTTTCTTTTTCAACCTTTCACTCATTCATTTGCCAGCTTTCTCCTTTTTCTTTTTCCATCTTTCAATCTCTTTGATTCCCAACGTCTTTTTTTTTTTTTTTTTTTTTAGGTGGGATGAGAGGAAAAATTAAAGAAAAAATTGACCACAAAGAATTAAAATTGTTTTAGATTTTAAAGGTTGAGATAAACAATGATTTGAAAAAAAGGGGACATAATATTATACATATATATATAACTGCCACAGACACAAAGAGATTATATAAAATAAACTCATAAATTGATGTGGTCATGAAATCCGTTAGATCTATTTTATAATAAAAATAACTTTACAATTTGACGTACTATATATATCAAGTCATATTAATTTGTGTGTTTATTTTTGTGTAATCTTTTTATAATTAAAATATTTTTCATATATATATATATATAGTATGCACGAAATTATTGGGTGACATATATATATATATGGTCAACTTAAAGGAAAATGCTATTTTGAGAATAAAAAATTTCACATCATTGCAAAGGGGCAACCCCACCCCCACCCCCAAAATGATTTTTGGATGCACTGAGTTGCATGGAATTATTAGGTGTCTAATTATTGATTAATCCTCGATTATTCAATATTATAGAATGGACAAATTTGCTTATCAAGCAGTAACGGGTTTGCATGTCTATTATCTTCGACTTTCTCCTACCTAAACACATGAATAATGCCCCTTAGTCACAACACACTTTATTTATTGAGTAGTGCTAGCCTGTCGCCAAGTAATGACCGCTTTAGCACAAGTTTGTCTTTTTATCTTTTCTTTTTTTTTTCATATTTTTTAATATATTTAAATATTTAAAAAAATAAAATAAAAATACATCAATACATTAAAAGTTACTTTCTTAATCATTAAGTAAAAATAAAATAAAATATATGAGCGATCAAAATGAGGGGATAAACTCAGACGACATACTAGCATTTCTATTATTTATTTCCTTCTATGAATCCCAAGGTACTTTTAGATTAATTAGCTAGAGAGTCCCCCAAAGATACATTTACGCTCAAAACATGACCAAAAAATTCAAATTCAAATCCAATTAAATAAAATAATTGTGATCAATTAAATTAATCAAAGTTTTAAAACAGTAGTAAATATCTATCAAGTATTGCTTATTTAATGTTAATTAAAAAAAAAAGATACATATAGAGGGGTTATGATTTTCAACAATTTTCTAGAGTTAATGTCGATAATGTTATTTAAAAAATGAAAAATGCTAATTATATTTAAGAAAAATTTATAAAATATTTTATTCTCTACGTATCAGTTATTGATATGCTGAAAATTATAAAATTTGAATTAAAAAAAAACAGACAAAATTAATTTTTGTAAGTTTTTTGTAAGCAAAAGTAGATGCAGCACTATTCTTAAAAAAAAAAAAAATATATAAATGAACTAAAAATGCTGATATAAAATTCTTTAAGCCCAAAGCCCAAATAGAAAGGACACCTAATAAACTAGTAGTTGCAAAATTTGCACTAGCATGTCCATAAATGGATCGACAGGTATAGATTCCGTTGAAATTGTACGTGTATGTATATAGTTGTTCATGGACAGTCATATCTCATTTCTAGTGTCTAACAAAGTAAGAGGAAAACTTAAAAAAAAAAAAAAAAACAAAGAAAAAAAAGGATATTAGAGAAGATCAAGAGATCAAACTCATCAAAGATCGAGGTGGGAAGGGAAGGAGGGAGAATAACAACATATCCAACTTCCAATGTATGACAATGCAAGAATGAAAATCTCGAACAAAAAAAAGGGGAGAAAAGAATGAATGAAAAAAAAAAGAATAATAATAAAGGGAAGAAGGAAAATATAAGAGAGGGAGTTCCTTTTTTTAATAATTTGTTTATTTTCTATCGTCTACTGTTTTAGCTAAGAAAAATGGAGTTCCTTTTCGAAAGTGTCACTTTTCATACCAATTGCATGAGAAATCTTTGCAAAGTCATTTCCAAAGATGTCTATCTCTCTGTGTCAATTTTCAATTAGCTAGAAGGAAAATTGTGGGGGCCATATGATGGCAATTTTGTGTTGAGTAAAGTGAACTTCTAACTAATTTTTGGAAGGATGGATCAGAGAGAGTACTGGCCGGGCTGATAATATTTCTTCTTCCATGCATTCATCCTACAGCTGTAATTCATTTCCCAAAAAACAAAAAAAACAAAATTGAAAGGGAAAGACCACTTTTCACAGCAAAAAATATCTAATGCTCACTCTTTTCAAGATAATAATAGAGTAATGATATACACACAATATATTATATAACATATTGTACAATAATATTATAAAATAAAAGTATTTATATAAAATAATATTACTTTTATAAGATGTTTTACAAAAATACCCTTTATTTAAAAAAAATGTTATAAAAAATATTATGTGTAAATCATTTTCTAAAGTAAAAAATGAATTTTTAAAAAATCATTGTTTTATTATGAAGTTGTATAGACGTTGTATACATTTTCTAAATTCCGGAAACACACATCCACCAATTATTGTAGAGTAATGATATTATGTCCTCAATTTATATTATTCACTTTGTTTCTTTAACGTGGTACTACAATATGGTGTTGCGTGGCTTATTAAATTTTTTTAAAATTTCATATTCAAAATAAAATGTCACCTAAAAACACAAAAATATGAAAATTAAAATTTTAGATTCCCTTTATTCTTTATGTTTGTGTTTTTAATTTTTATAATAAACCACGTAACACCATGTTGTAACATCGAAAAGACAAAATGAATGATATAAATTAGGAATACGGTAACATTTCTCAAAACCTTAAAGCCTAATTTGCCATCTCATATTCGAGACAATTCTTCTAGCCATAAAAAGGAGAAAAAAAAAAGTTTTCAATTAAAAGTTGCATTTGACTATCTTATTAGTTAAAGAGTAATGCTAGATATAGTCATGGATTGTGCAAGTATCGTGCACTCCTTAAAAAAAAAAGTGGAATCTATTATTAAAAAATTAATTTTTTCATGTGGGTCTCATCTTTACTCACTTTTTTAAAGGAGTGCGCGGCTCTTGCACATTCTATGACTGCAAATATCATTTCTCTTAGTTAAAAGTATAATTTACAATCTCAAATTACTAACATCTTTTCCCTTGATCATAATCTAATTGCAAGATTATATCACTTATCTTATTTGCATATAATTTACACAGTCTGTGATCAGATATCATGATCTAGGATAAAGATACACCTATAATTCAGTTATAACTAATTACAATGCATTTTACAAATAATCAATGCAACTATATATGAATTTCATTAAAAATAATTTTATTATTATAAAGCTAACCTCTATTTAAAATAAAGTTAGTAAAATAGTTATAGAATAGTGATAAGTTTATCATTTTCCTCTAAAATATATTTTCTCATTGTATTATCCACGTCAAAATAATATCAAGATGGGTTATTATAAATTAGTTTTACATGCATGGTATTCAGCTGAATTGTCTGTACTCTTTAGTCAACTTAGGGAAGAATGGAATTATTACAGATTTTTTTAAACACGGTTGCGTTACTTAACACGTTTCTTCCTCTCCATAACACCAGTATTTAGGGCCTCTGCGTTCCTCATTGTGCCTTTTTCATTAATATCTGCAAACTTCCGTTTACAACTTTTTGGCTCCATGGCTTCCCTTCTTTTCCTCTCAGTCCCTACTTTTTCTTTCCAACTCTCATAACCTTTTCCATAAGCTTTTTTCCTCTTAACCATATTCATTGTATTGAATTTCTTGGGGTTGGCCGGGTTTTGTTTCTCTCTGTTAACGTGTCCTGATGATGAACCCAAGGAGTTGAGGCTGTTATTGAAACCGAGGCTGAATTCTGTACATCATTGGTTGTTTGTCAAATCCCTAGTTTTGAAACACGGGGTTTGAGAAAAGGAAAGCAATAGGGTTTTAGATTACCAGGAAATGGAAAACTTTTCTTGGGTTTACAAGGAAGAAGAACAGATGGATTTGCCCCCAGGATTCCGATTCCATCCAACTGATGAAGAGCTTATTACCCACTACTTGTTCAAGAGAGTTACTGAATCCAACTTCTCTGCTACAGCTATTGGAGAGGTGGATTTGAACAAGTCTGAGCCTTGGGAATTGCCATGTAAGTTTGCTTACACAAGTTTCCATCATTTTATATTTCTCTGATTTCCCATATTTATATTGGTTTGTTTGGATGAAGGGAAAGCGAAAATGGGTGAGAAAGAGTGGTATTTTTTCTGTGTGAGGGACAGAAAGTACCCAACTGGTTTAAGGACTAACAGGGCTACAGAAGCTGGTTATTGGAAAGCCACAGGGAAGGACAAGGAAATATACAGAGGGAGATCCCTGGTTGGGATGAAGAAAACCCTTGTTTTCTATAGGGGTAGAGCCCCTAAAGGAGAGAAAACCAACTGGGTCATGCATGAATACAGATTAGAGGGCAAATTCTCAGTCCACAACCTCCCCAAAACTGCGAAGGTAATATATAACTCTCTGATTTTTTACTCTCTTTTCTCTGGGATGCAGTTGGATTTGATGGAGTTTTGTTCTTGAATTGCAGAATGAATGGGTGATTTGTAGGGTATTTCAAAAGAGTTCTGGAGGGAAGAAAATCCATATATCAGGGATAGTGAGATTGGGCTCTTTTGGCAGTGAATTGGGTCCTTCTGATCTTCCACCATTGACAGATTCTTCTGCAAATATTGGCAAGACAAAACCTTTTATTGAATCGGCTTACGTGCCCTGCTTCTCCAACCCCATTAGTGCTCAAAGAAACCAAGAAGGGATGGTTGATTCCTTCAATAACTCTCTCTATGGAGTTCCTTCAAATCCCACTGATATTCTTCCAAGAATCCCAGCTTCAAGTTCCTTCTATTCAACTCAAATTGCTACAATTCAAGGAAATCTGCAATTCCCAGGAAGCGTTGGAATGCAAGATCACTCAATTCTCAGGGCCTTGTATGGAAATCAGGGATCAAACTTGAGGCAGGGTTTCAAAACAGAAAGAGAGATTGTCGGTGTCTCACAGGAAACAGCTATGAATACCGACGTGATTGCCGAAATTTCTTCCCTCGTATCAAATCTTGAAATGGATAGGAGGCCATTTCAGGAGGCCCCATCTACCTCAGCTGGGCCACTAGACTTTGACAATTTTTGGAATTATTGAAAACTTGATGTTAAGGTAATAGAAGAAGAGGAAGAGCAGGTGAATCTGTGTACATATATTTTAAATCCAAAAAGAACCAAAAAAAAAAAAAAATAGTGAAAATGCTAAGCAAATATAATGCAATGTAAGAAATTATATGATCTGCTTTCTTTGTGGATTTGTTGAAGTTTGTTTATTTTTTGTTTTGATTGGCATCATTGTAGTCAATTTGCTTGTATACAAAATGAGTGACATAAGAGAATGAGATTCAGCAGGTGGACATGTAAGCTTATTTTTGTATAATCTACTGAAAAAATATATAAGAAAATAAAATAAAATTATATGGCATTTGCATTCAGTCAAGTGGACATGTTATGCTTACATCACTGCGGTCACGAGTTCCATTCAGAGAATGTTTTTGAAAAATTCCCTGTTGTGGTGACGCGCTGATCTCTCTCTCTCTCATCCTCTTACAGGCACCACGCGCACACTGCCATAGACACTCAAATATTGTTTATAATTAATTGATAAAATGCAGCTCTGTTTATCCCTGTTTGAGTTCCATCTTCATACCTGCTTCTCGCCTTGCAGATATGATGTAAAAAATTGTACGAAGATGGAAAAGAGATCAGATATTTGCTAATATGGTACCGTGCTAGCTTAGCAAAGAGTTTAAGCGGTCACTGTAGTTTATAAGAATAAATGAGAAATTGTAACGATTGAATTAAAACTTTGACATAGTTTGGATATTGAGAATAAGTATTATCAGAATATCTTATTACTATTTATTATTTTATTATTATTTTTTATTTACTTTTCATTATTATTCAATATTCTATCATTATTTTTTCATACAAAATATCTGAAAATACCTTACTATTCAAACGTAACTTAATTACGCCTGAACTTATACTCTAAATAATGGTCATTACAAAAAATGGTATTAGAGTCCTTAATAAAACAAAATAAAAATGCATGATGTGAATCATACAACCATGAGAACTTGACAAGAATGTCTGAGGTTTAAATAGGAATTTGTAGTATTTAAGTTGAGTATAGATAGGGTCTTAATTGAGATCTGTATTGTTTGGAATGGAAAAGTTCTGACAATATATAATGATTCTAAGGAAATATGTAATTATTTGAAGAGAAATACTTTAGCTATAAAGAGATTATACAAAAATAATCTCACAAACTGACGTGGTTTTATATGGTTCGTCAGATTATAAAGATACTTTTATTATATAATAGATCTAACGGATCATATGAACTCACGTCAATTTGTAAAACTATTTTTTTATAATCTTTTTATGACAAAGATTAGGTCTTTATTATTTTCCTTGTCCACTTCATTCAATTCGAATTGTAGGCTATGATCTGTATAGCATGATATGAGAATTATATATAATATAACCCGATATATTTTACTGTTTATTTTCGTGAAAACCAGTGGTGCTTTTGTTCCTTGTACATGATCCAATTTGTCGTCCTTGAACAATTTAAGTTTTGCACGAAACACTCCTCAAATACATGGAAATGGAGAATATTTGTCGACAACAAACTTCGGTTACTTTATCCTTTTTAATTTTGACAGCAAATTTATATTATAAAAAGAAAAATCCCAATTATCTTCTCCCTTGAAGCATTCCACCAACCAAATTACCAACATCAAGTTACTCTCAATTAAGCCAAGTTTCCTTTTTTAAAAAGAGAGCTGAGAATTTCTCGTGAGATCACCTATTTTAATATTATTATCGTCTAAATACGTCTAACTGCGAAATTATGATAAAATCAGATCTATTAGTGTCGGTATGATCAGATCATATTAAAGAAAGCTTCTTACCTATACTGTCTTTGGTCAAAGTTGCATAATAGTTGTCATCATCTTATTATGAATTCTAGCTTTCAAAATTCTGAATTTGTAAATGGTATTAAGAGATCACACGCTAATTGTGTAGATCTCTCAAAAGTAAGATGCATTAAATAAAAGTTTAGATAAATTACAAAACCTCTATAAAACTAACACTAAAATCTCAAAAACACCCCCAAGTTGTAATGACTCATCACAACTCACCCCAATTATCTTGATGTGGTGAGTAAGATCGGAGTATTAAATATGAGAAAAAATAATGATATTACGTACTCTATTTATAATGAAAATAGCATAAAAATAAATAAATCAATAGAAAATAGAAAATAGAAAATAAGATAATGTTATTATAATTTATAACATAGAATTTTAATATTAAATATGAAAATTTATTTGAAAATATGCTTTAAACATAATATATATATTAATAACATTTTATAACTTAATAAATTCTCAACATATTTCTTTTGATAAATACATAATATATTAGTAATACTAATATATATTAGTATATTAATTATATTTTATATTCTAATATTAATACTATTAAAATTAAAAAATAGGACCAAACAGAACCAAAATTTGTAAAATTAAAGAATCGATTTAAGAAGATAATCGGTGCCTAATCAATTTTTAAAAATATAAAATTAGTGCATACTAATTCCATCAAAAACCTGACCCGGCTAATTACATCCCAACCTCTGCAGCATATTTCAATAATGAGATCTGATAAAAAAATGAAGGATATTTATGTCATTTCAGAGGATGGTGGGCCCACCCTTACCTGACCGTTTAACAAGATTGTCTCGCGTGGTAGAGGTCCCACATCGATGAGGTAAGAGGTAGGACCTGGAGGAGTTTGGGGTTAGGCCCTTTCTAACGGTTCACATGTAAGCAGATGGGGTCCACCGTTCGGATTCGGCTTTCTCAAGCGTCATGATTTTTTTGTTTTTAATTAGGATTGTCTGGCCGTCTTCTTCTCGCCACGTGTCCTTGACGTATGTGTCCCAAATCCCAGCTCTCTCCTCGTGTCGGTAGAAAGAAGGGCCGTACGGCCGCATAAAATTTAATAAAAATACATTAAAAAAATAATTTTTATAATTAATTGTTACAAAATTTATTTATATTATATAATTTGTCCAAAAATATAAATACGAACTCAGTCCCTAAAAATAACCCAATTTATTTCCAATTTAATCTCAAATACATATGTCGTTATGCCATCATGCATATATAAAATTAGATTCGTTTATTTTTACAGATGAGATAAGATGAGATAAAAATTAAAAATTGAATAAAATATTAATATAATATATTTTTTAATATTATTTTTATTTTATAATTTGAAAATGTTTAATTATTTATTTTATTTTGTATGAAAATTTAGAAAAATTATAATGATTAGATGAGATGAGATGAGATGAGATGAAATGAAAAGTTTTGTGAAAATAAATGAGGCATAAGCTTATGGCCCTTTTATTGAACAAAATATGATGTTTAATGACACGTTTTGTTAGTTTGAAAAATTATTATGTTCTAATTTTTTATCAGTTGGTTCGTTTTCGATGTTGCGTATATGTTAATTTAATTGAAATTTTTATGTTTCATATAGTAACCACCTCATAGTTTTTGCTTGCGCGGTTGCGTCTCATTTGCAATGAAAGATACATAATTAAAATCTCACCCATGCATCTACATGATTATTATTATGAATTTGATTAAGAAATATTACATGTCCCCCCAAGTGTTTTAAGATGGGGCCTATTAGAATTAGAGTTTCAATGGCACTAGTTGTTTTTTTCCTTTAATCTGTGTTTGGATAGTAAGAATATTTTAAATATTATCAGAATATCTTATTATTATTTATTATTTTATTATTATTTATTATTTTATTATTATTTTTTTATTATCATTCATAGAATACCTGAGAATATTTCACAATCCAAACACAAATATAATTTTCCCTATGATTACCTGAAATGAAATTCCTAACCCCGAAAAATAGTAAAGTTTTGGGTAAAAGTGAAATTATATTCTTCAATATAATAATAATGTGTAATGTACGATCTTAATATTTCCTTAAATAGATATGGTGGGGTCAAGCTTATCCCCTTTTACTTATTATTTAAAGTTAATTTTGTTCCTCTAAATCCTCCGGAAGTACCAAAAAAAAAAAAAAAAAAATAGAGACGTAGCAATGACATGGGATAAGAATTTTGTAAATATTTGTAAAATAGTTTAAATTAAAATGTTTATTAAATTTTTCATAGAAAAAAATTAAATAAAAATATTATAAAGTTAAAATATTGTTTGAATATAATTCTTAATATATATTTTTTTAAAAATTTGAAAACAATATATTATTTATTTATTTTTTAAATTTAAAATTATAATAATTAGATAAAGAAATTAAAAATTAAAAACTGAAAAGTATATTATGTTTTAATGAAATCATCACATCTAAGTTCTCAAACATGTACAAGTCCTAAACTAAAACCTCTTATCATTTTTTTTTTCCTTATAATTGATGCATATCAGTGATTAACCTTTGCGTTTAGTACAAAAACTTTGCTGAATATATCAAACCTCATTACTTGAGGATTCTGGTAAGTAATCGTCTATTTTCAAACTGTGATTCGGTTGAAGTTGAAATGTGAAAAAGAAAGTTAGGAGTATGAGTATCCCATCTTTTAGTCAATTCAGATACTAAATATTTAGGTAAGGTTTCCAACTTCCAAGTACAAAATACAGACAAACCAATGAATGTGACTATAATAAGATTGATAATTAAGCAGATATTTGTTAGTTTCAACTGACAATGTTTTTGGGTTTCTCGGGCGACAAAAATAATTGGTTGGTTAATAAGTGGAGGACGAGTTTGACCAAGCAACCCTTTTTGCTAGCCATTGCTCATTTGCTCTACATAGGCAAACCTTTAACAATTGTCATTCTTTTATCAGAATTCGATTTCAGTAGATAGGAAGATGTATATTTAATTTGTTATATTTGTCTTAATATATCGTAAATATTTCATATTTCATTGAATATGACTTCGACTCCAATTTGTCCTTATCCCACTTCAACTTTTCCTCCAGCTTATCTAGCTATACGAGTTCCATCTGATTTACTCTCATCTCATCAATCTCAACAGTCACTGTAATTATTCAGGTCAACTTCAATCGGACCTCGACTATAGCTCTACCTCTATAAGGATTGGGGTCACTACAAGAAATTTGATTTTTATGGATGAATTAAATTTTATCCCTAAAGTAGCTGTGACGCCACCAGATTCCTCTTGGGATCAGACGGACATCCGAAGTGTCGAAACATGCAATACAAGGTTACCCTCTCCCATTCATGACATATAAGATGCAATGTTCCTAACATGCATATAGCATTATGTAATATTCCCAACGAATAACTTTTTTTTAATAATACTATGCACCAAACTTATATCTCAAATAGTTAATACATAATCCATGCATACTTAAACCATCCACGATTATAGCACGGGTCTCAGAAGACTGTAGTCTCAAAACAACGGAGACCTGGCTCCATAATTACATTGCTAAAATACACTAACTATTAGGCTAGTTCATTGAGTAATTAGCGTAACTCGACTAACGATGCCGAAATACTATCCAAAGACCTAACTATGGAGGCTACAAACTCCGTGTTGCGTCTACGATGTCTAGTCAACCTCCTCCAGTTTGCCAGTGTCTACTCCCTGCTCTAATTTTGACACATCGCCTACCACTTGGGGGTAATGGTAGTTGGGACTACTACGGCTTAGATTTGTAATGAGATTTGATTACAAATCTCAGCTAATTAATAGGAAATTTCCACACAGGTTAATGATGCATGCATGGTAGTAAAAGCATGAATGCATAATTAAAGTCGTAAGTAAGCATATCATAACTTGACATTTAGCGTGACATAAATGACATAACTTGAACTAAATTGAAACTTAGCTTGATGTGATATGACATGTACGTAAACTTAAAACATAACATGGACTAGCAACATAGCATGAACATGAACTTGAAACATAGCATGAAATTAAACATAACATAGACTTGAAACATAGCATGAACGTGAACATATATAATTTGAACATGAACCTAAGCATAACATAACATAAACGTGAACTTGAAACATAACATGAACGTGAACGTGAACATGATATAACATGAACGTGAACTCGAAACATGATATAGACTTGGAACATAGCATGAATGTGAGCATACATAACATGAACGTGAACTTGAACATAACATAACGTGAAACATGACATGAACATGAACTTGAAATCTTATTCAATAAACTTAATTAATAAAAGTGACTATATGAGTGCTACACAGGTCCCCTTGAGTCGTGTGACATAAAGTGGAGAATAATGAGGGGCAAGGACTGCCTGCAGCAACTGTGAGATATGGAGGTTGATGGAGTGGATTTCTCCTTCACATCAAGGCACTATTGGGTGCAGCCAATGGCAGTTGATGGTCTGCCAAGTGGGGGAGGAAACGTCTTCAAGAAACTTTGCCAAGGTGGCTAAATTCGTGGGCCTTGGTAGGCCTCAACCAAATGAGCTTCAATTTGGGGTTTGGTTAGGGTTTGAGATACTATCAAGCCCAAATCCAATTTTTCTTAGCCCAATCACATTTCCGAGTTTTAAAAAGTTGGATAATGATCTCATAACAAGAATTTGAGAAATTAATAGCATGTGGAAGTGATTTAATGAAATGATTAAATACAATGCTAGAAATCGAATTAAAAAGGGTTTGGAGGCCAACTTTAGGGTTTGGGAAACCGTTTAGGATTTCGGTTTCAACCAAGCTTTTGGGATTTCAATTGGATCCCAACCATTTAGGGTTTCGTTAGGATTGAAACCCTCTTTGGTCTGGCACAAATTGGTTGATCAGATGAAACAAAAGTTTGCTTAGGTGGCATGATCTCATACCTTGATTTCCTTCACAATTCTATCTAATGGTTGCTCTTGGTGCCAAGTGTCTAATACTATTCACTATGTGTGGCTAAAATCTTGCCAAGTGTCCAAATGAAACTTCTCTAACTTAATTTGGACATTCCGCATTTTGATTTTGAAAACACTGCACCGAGTGCGCTTATCGAGATTACTATTTACTCCGAAAACAATACATAATAAACTTAGTATTGAAAAATCATAAATATTCATATTAATCTATAGTGAAAATCGTTTACTGAAATTCAACCCCAAAGTGCCCCGAAAAATAATTTCACAATTTCGAACAGGCGTTTTGCCCGAAATTATGAAAATGGGTTATTGTGCCATAAAATCCTAAATAATCAACTGAGTCTAATGTCGTAAACCAAAACAGATTCTTACACTTCTAACTAGCTCAAATAATTAAACTTATAATTTTAGCACCATAGTGAGTGATAACACTGACTATGTTGACAGACTAAAATTTATGCGATTGGTTGATTCGTAAAAACTTATGGAATTTTTACGAGGTTCCTAAAGTCAATAGAAATTCCACTAGTGAATTTCTAGCGGGCTATTACATCCTCCCCTCCTAAAAATAGATTTCGTTCTAGAAATCGACAAAAGTACAAACATAAAACACGCTCAAAAGAAGAAGTTGTTTACCAACCTACTGTCCATCATTGGATGCCTCATCACACTCAAGGGGGTAGGTAACATTCTTCCTGAGGTAATGCCTTTCTCTCGTAGTCAACACTATTCTTATCTATAACCATCACATGGTTACACAAAATAACTACCACTATAGCATAAGAGTATAATACTCCCAAAGGTTACTGTCTAAACTTAATGACTTCTAGGTTGACCTTCTAGGATACTGAATCCTTACTTAAATGAAATCACTATTCTCCTTACTATTCAAAGAATTATCCACAACGTATATATATCTACCATTCTTAACTCTCTCACTCTCAAATCATATCAATTTGTACTGGAATCATTCCACAAAGTAGGTCAAGTCGTACTAACATACTCTCTAAATCTAAAACTTCAAGTATTCACGCAGTTTAATTTGGAAGAATTTAATCCATACACAACTTAATTCACATTCTCTATTTTCTCAAGGAATTCTATCTGCCTAAGACTAACTTACTCCTTCATAATCACAATGAATCGTTCCTTCTCCTAGGTGGTACCTCGATAAACGATTAGCTATTAACCTCAACTCAAGACTTTCTCTCTTATTATTGGCCTAGCTCTTCTATCTATCATAAGTTGCCTCTTATTCTGACTTTAATCAAAATAATATGTTCCTACTGTTCATGTAAATCCTCAAGACCAAGATTTACTACCCATATAAAAGTCTCCAATATAATGGTGATCCAAGTTTTCAACAAACACAATACTTTGCCAAAAACACTTAATGGCATTTGGATAAAACTACCATCATCAGCAAATCCTACTACGACCAAAGCCTCTCCCAAACACTTTACTCTTCCGAACACAAATTCCTTTGGATTCTCAAAATCAAAACCACTCCAAATATGCGAAATACTTATTTATCAACCTTCAATATCCTTCCTCCAACTGTTAAAGGGTATTCTATACCTACACTGATATGAACAATAATACTCTTAATGAGAATTGCTACTCTTACCACCTGGTTAACATTTCAGCTTTTGAACTAAACTCTCGTGTAATACCACAATCACTAAAAACAGGGACTCACTTGAATCAATAATGTACAAGTTACAAACTTCAATGACTTGACATTCTCCAAAATAACAATAATGCAACAATACAATCAATTGTAATCAAATCAACCTTACATAAGTTTAACAATACCTAGGTCTTAGAAAAATACTAGTGACGGTGCCAGCTTCTTCAGTTCCTGGGGCGTCAACATCTGCGTCTCCCTAAGTGAAAGCATACACTCTCATGGGCACGTGCTGCCTCGACTTTGGTTTGTAGCCGCTGTTGAGAGAAACCCCATTTCTTTCATTCCTCAAAGTAACACTGGGGCAGTCTTTGATCATATGACCCAATTGGCCACACCTGAAACAAGTTCCCAAAGTGATTCTGCACTTGCCTCCATGGTGTTTACCGCACTCTCCACAAGGTGGAAATGTGATCGGCATTGAGCTCCCAATCTCAATGCGTTTTCCTTTATCTGATCTAGTAAACATCTTCTTCATTTCTGAACTTTCTTCAGCAACATATGATAAAGTCCTCTTTCTTTCCGAAATGATCAGGGCAGCTAAACCCTTATGCTCTATCTTTGCTATCGCGACCACGTTTACCATCTCTTGGTAATTCTTTATTCTTAGGCAATCTACTTAGCTACGGATCCTTGGCTGAAGTCTAGCTTGAAACTTTCATGCCTGCATCCTTTGAGCAGAAATCAAGTGTGGTGCGAGCCTTCCAATGCCATAAGCTTAATGGCGTATTGCTCTACGGTCAAAATGCCTTAAGTTAAAGTCGCGGACTCTTGCGCCTTCAGCTGTTTGACAGAATCTGGGAAGAATCTACTGTCGAACTCTTCCTTAAATCTCTTCCAAGATAGTGCAGCCAAACTTCCTAGTTCCCTAACTAGAAGTTGCCTTTGGGTATCCCACCATATTCTAGCTTCTCCTTGGAATAGGTATCCAGCATATAACACCTTCTAGTCCTCAGTAGATCCACTGATCTGGTATATCATTTCGAGATCCATAATCCATTTCTTAGATTTCAGTGGCTCTTCATTACCAGAAAAGTTTGGACAATTATGGATCAAGAACTTCTCACACAGACAGCCCCTAACATCGGGTCTGGGTACGTACCCTTGCTACTGTTGCTATTGTCTAAGCATGTTAGCTAGCAGACATATAGCTTTAGCTAATCCTCCATCCATCGGGGGATTCTGATTCTCCTGATTTGTGGCCTCCTCAGGGTTTCAGGGTATCCTATAGTGAGTCATGTGTCACTTCCTGAAATACTTGAATACACATATTACAACTACGTACTATCTCTCATACTTCAAAAAATTCAAGCCTAATGAAGACTAAAATTTCAAGCCTAATATTTGATACATTTACTAGGGACATGTAGATTTAAACCCAGAGACGTATTGCTCTGATCCCACCTTGTGATGCCATCGGATTTCACTTGGGATCGAACGAACATCCGAAGCGTCGAGACATGCAACATAAAGTTACTTGCCCCCGTTCATGACATATAAGATGCAATATTCCTAACATGCATCTAGCATTATGCAATATTCACAGCGGATACTTATTTTTTGAGCAATACTATGCACCAAACTTATAATATCTCAAATAGTTAAAACATAATTCATGCATACTTAAAACATCCACGATTACATCCTGGGTCTCATAAGACTGTAATTTCAAAACAATGGAGACCTGGCTTTATAATTACATTGCTAAAATACACTATTAGGCTAGTTCATTGAGTAACTCGCGTAACTCGACTAACGATGCCGAAATACTATCCAAAGACCTAATTATGGAGGCTGCAAGCTTCGTCACTACAAGAAAACTGCTTATTTGCGACCAGTTAATTCCAGCGAAATGACTATTTGCAACTAAAATTAGTTACAAATAGTCTTTTGGTTGCAATAAATTGGTCACAAAAACCCATTTTTTTGTAGTGGTGTTGCGTCTATGACGTTTAGTCAACCTCCTCCAGTTTGCCAGTGTCTGCTCCCTACTCTGATCCTGACACATCGCCGATTACAAATCTCAGCAAGTTAACAGGAAACTTCCACACAGGTTAATGATGTATGCATAGCAGTAAAATCATGAATGTATAATCAAAGTCGTAAGTAAACATATCATAACTTGACATATAGTGTGACATAAATGACATAACTTGAACTGAACTGAAACTTAGCTTGACGGGATATGACATGTACGTGAACTTAAAACATAACATAGATTAGCAACATAGCATGAACGTGAACTTGTAACATGACATGGACTTGAAACATAGCATGAACGTAAACATACATAATTTGAACATGAACTTGAATATAATATAAACCTGAGCATAACATAACATAAACGTGAACATGAATGTGAACATGACATAACATGGACGTGAACATAACCTAACATGAACGTGAGCTCAAAACATGATATGGACTTGGAACATAGCATGAACGTGAGCATACATAACATGAATGTGAACTTGAACATAAAAAAAGGTGATACATGACATGAACATGAACTTGAAAACTTATTCAATAGACTTAATTAATAAAAGTGACTATATGAGTGCTACACGGGTCTCCTTGAGCTGTGTGACATAAAGTGGATAATAGTGAGGGGCAATGACTGCCTACAACAACTGTGAGATATGGAGGTTGATGGGGTAGATTTCTCCTTCACATCAACGCATTATTGGATGCAGCCAATGGCAGTGGATGGTCTGCCATATGGGGGAGGAAACTTCTTCAAGAAACTTTGCCAAGGTGGCCAAATTCGTGGGCCTTGTTGGGCCTCAACCAAGTGGGCTTCAATATGGGGTTTAAAGGGGGTTTGGTTAGGGTTTGAGATGCTATCAAGCCCAAATCTAATTTTTCTTGGCCCAATCACATTTCCAAGGTTTAAAAGGTTGGATAATCATGTCATAACAAGAATTTAAGAAAATAATAGTATGTGGAAGTGATTTAATCAAGTGATTAAATACAATGCTAGAAATTGGATTAAAAAGGGTTTGGAGGCCAACTTTAGGGTTTGGAAAACCGTTTTGGGTTTTGGTTTCAACCAAGGTTTTGGGGTTTCAATTAGATCCCAACCATTTAGTGTTTCACTAGGATTGAAACCCTCTTTAGTTTGGCACAAATTGGTTGATCAGATGAAACAAAGTTTTGCTTAGGTGGCATGATCTCACATATTGATTTCCTTCACAATTCTATCTAATAGTTACTCTTGGTGCCAAGTGTCTATTACTATTCACTATGTGTGGCTAAGATCATGCCAAGTGTCTAAATAAAACTTCTCTAACTTAGTTTGGACATTCCACACTGTGATTTTGAAAACATTGCATCGGGTGCGCTTATCGAGGTTACTATTCACTCAAAAAAAATGCATAAACTTAGTACTGAAAAATCATAAATATTCATATTAACCTATAGTGAAAAGCGTTTACCGAAATTTAGCCCCAAAGTGCTCCTAAAAATAATTTCACAAATTCGAACATGCGTTTTGCCCGAAATTATGAAAATGAGTTATTGCGTCATAAAATCCTAAATAATCAACTGAATCTAATGACATAAACCAAAATACATTCTGACACTTCTAACTAACTCAAATAATTAAACTCATAATTCTAGCACCATAGTGAGTGATAACACTGACTATGTTGACAGACTAAAACCTGTGCGATTGATCGATTCGTAAGAACTTATGAAGTTTTTACGAGATTCCTAAAGTCAATAGAAATTCCACCAGTGAATTTCTAGTGGGTTGTAACAGTAGTTATTTGAGATGAAAATTATATTTCGTCGCAAAACATGGAAGCAATTTTTTACGCATTCGAACAAACAAATATCTATTTATATTAGAGTTTCTGGGAAGAAATATAGCCTCTAAAAAAAAACCGTTCGAACATTCACAAACTTGTTCAAACAATATGGTATTTCACATTCGAATGTTGACATAACTATTCAATTAATAGTCGTGGTGGGAAATTATACACAATTGTGGCGCCCCAAGTTAGAAATCCTTCAAACGTACGATTTTCGTTCGAACGTAGTTCGAGACCATTCGACAGTATGGAATTTTCTATTGGAATGTAGATCCAATCATTTTCAAAAGATGAAAAATCTACCTATACGGATTAATTATTATGTATGGTAAATTAAAATGTATCATATATGCCGTCCTAGAAAATTTATATAATTAATTAATGGTTTTTATGGTAAATAAGAATTTGCAATTAAAAAACAATTCTTCTAGGGAATGTCATTTTTTATATTTTCGAATAGTAAGTAAAATAAGAAAACTAAGTATTGATAACAAACAAGCTAGCTATATATAATAAATAAAAACAATATAGTAATTAAAGTGACAACGATCGATACAAAACAAAATGATAGATACAAAATAACACTAATGTGTAAGATTATCCAGGTCCTCCTATATCACAGTAATATGTCCCTCACTCTCTTGCAGTCGAACCATGATGGGCACTGTAATCCTTCCACGATCCCCTCCATGTCCTAGATCAAAAGTGTGAGATGCTCCTTGAGCAGGGTCACATCTCCCTAGTAGTAGTCCCTGCAGCCTTTGTATCAGCACCAACATTCGTAGAAGCTGGGTCATGCTCCGTGCCAATACCGTGTGCCGTAGCAACATTATTGCGAGCCTTTCGCAAGTAGCACTTGCTGTTAAGGTGCCTGATCTGTGGTTGCCTCCGCTCTGTTATTAGCACATCAACCCTCGAACTAACTAGAGATCATCAATGCATGCGGTAGACTACCTTTAGTGAAATACCATGACTCAGATCGTATGCAGATGAGGATGTATAGAGGCAGATTAATCGGCTCTCCTCGTGCTGTCCATTCGATGCCGAAATTAGTCTTGTGTCTCCTTAGATCAATATTGTTTGAGACAATCAAATTCAGCAAGCAAAAATAATGCACGACAATCAACCTGTTTGATTACCTTGTTGCCATCATATGGAGGAGCCAAATCATCATGCATCAACAGACGAATCTCATCAAGCGTTGGACCATCGTTTGCTGAAGCCTCATCCTCGATGGCATCTTCACCATCTATACCTGAAGTCAGTTGTTGTGCAGGCTATGAACCCACCACATGGGTGTGACGACCCAGACTTAGCCAAATCCTCACTTGTTACTTTCATTACTTTTAGCCTTAGCCCAATTAGAAATTGGCCCAAAAGGATTGATGAGGTGAGCATTTAGTGAGGGACACGAGCCCCATCCTATTGTTAGTGAATTAGGCACCCAAGCCCACAAAGAGACCAAAAGAACTAGTGACACTCGGCCACTAGAAGATTTAGGATTTAGAAACCCTAATTAGGGTTTTGATAATGGATGGAGGTGCCAAAAAAGAGATAGTGACCCTTAGATTCCCTAACCGTAATCATTTGTGACCTAGGGAAGGGGTATTTCGGTTGGATAGAGCAACTTGCCACTTGGCAAGCATGCAAGGAAGCTTCTAGAGGAAGCAAAAGAGATGAAAGAAAGACAAGGCATTAGCTCACTTAGGGCAAATGCCCAACTAGGCAAATGCCCAACTAGGCAAATGCCCAACTACCTTGCCACATGGCCAACATGTAACCTTGTTAACAAGATTCGTTGAATTTGTACTTAACGTTGGAAGGAAGATAGAAAGAGAAAGGGTGGGTTTCGGTTACCCACCACCCACCACTAGCATTATTGCATAAGAGTCTCTAGGAGGTTCAATGACAAGGAACTGAAATAGGCGCATGGGGTAAATCAAAATCTGAAGACACAAGCCTCTAGGATAATTTTAGGGTTTCGGTTAAGGAAAGGAACACGCCTCACCCATTGAAGGACAATCTTCCTTAGCCAAGTGTCACACTGCACAAGCCTTTAGAGTTTCTAGAAGAGGCAACAATGAGGAAGGTGAAGAGGTGGCTATGGGAAGGAACCCCATGCCACCCCCAAAGACTTCTAGAAGAATCTTGGAGTAAGAAGAGACAAGAGGTGTTTCGGCTAGGGTAAAACACACACACACACATATGCCAAATGGCAACTATGCACATGCCTAGGGACAAGAAGGCTCTAGTATTTAGGAGACACATTTAGGGTTTCGGCCATAATAGATCTACACGCCCCTTTTTGTCCTTAGAGTGGGTTCATTGAACCTAGACCAAAAAGGGGACTGACAAGGGCTATTTAGGGTTTTGGTTAGGGCAAGAACTATGCCACTTGTCATCCATGCTAGAGAAACATTTGGCATTTCCGAGAGGGAAATGATGAAGAGGAAGAAGGAAGATTTCGGCCAAGGGAGGAAGGGACATGCCACATGGCACCCATGCACAATGACCCATTGGTTTCCACAATCAGAGTAATGATAATAGAGAGAGTGTGTTGGAAATTGAGTAGGCATTTAAGGGCTTCATTAAAGGGCCGGTGCCCTACACCCCCCAAAGGATACCCAAAGGTCATTTTGTCTAATTCCAGATTTTTCACTTCCCTCTCTTCTCTCTCAAACTCATCCACCCTAGGAAGAACAAGCCACACCCCATACTTTCCTTCCATCCAAACGAATACCACACACACGACTTGGGAAGGAGAGCAAGGAACCCCACGTTAGAGAGAACCGCACGGTAAGAACCACCAAGCCTTCTACTACACTCACTTCTCCCAAGCACACACGCTCACAAGGATTTCCTTGGGTTGAAGAGGGTTCGGCTTGGGTGAGTATGACACCACCTTGTCTCAAGTCATGGAAAAATGAGAATACTTGGATCAATCATGATGAGTCTTGCCAAGCATAAGAGTCTAGGGTTTTCCTCTCAAGGAAGACTGAATCACCACTAGCAAAAAGAACAGTTAAAGAACCCTTATAAGGTTGAGTGACACACGACCACCACTAGGAGTTCGAAGAAGGGTGTGACGCCCCCAGATTTCACTTGGGATTGGACGAACATCTAAAGCGTCGGGACATGCAACACAAGGTTACCTGCCTCCGTTCATGACATATAAGATACAATGTTCCTAACATGCACCTAGCATTATGCAATATTCGCAGCGGATAATTTTTTTTTGAGCAATACTATGCACCCACCAAACTTATAATATCCCAAATAGTTAAAACATAAACCATGCATACCTAAAACATCCATGATTACAGCTCGAGTCTCAGAAGACTGTAATCTCAAAACAACGGAGACTTGGCTCCATAATTACAATGCCAAAATATACTATTGGGCTAGTTCGTTGAGTAACTCGCGTAACTCGACTAACGATGCCGGAATACTATCTAAAGACCTAACTGGAGGCTGCAAGCTCCGTATTGCATCTACGGTGTCTAGTTAACCTCCTCCAGTCTGCCAGTGTTTGCTCCCTGCTCTGATCCTGACACATCGCCTACCATTCGAGGGGAATGGTAGTTGGGACTACCACGGTGAGATTTGATTACAAATCTCAGCAAGTTAACAGGAAATTTCCACACAAGTTAATGATGCATGCATGGCAATAAAAACATGAATGCATAATCAAAGTCATAAGTAAGCATAGCGTAACTTGACTTACAGCATGGCATAAATGACATAACTTGAACTGAAACTGAAACTTAGCTTAGCTTCACGTAACATGGCATGTACGTGAACTTAAAACATAACATGGACTAGCAACATTGCATGAACATGAACTTGAAACTTAACATGGACTTGAAACATAGCATGAACGTAAACATACATAATTTGAACATGAACTTGAACATAACATGAACCGGAGCAAAACATAACATAAACATGAACTTGAAACATAACGTGAACGTGAACATGACATAACATGAACGTGAACTTGAACGTAACATGACATAAACATGAACTTGAAACATATTCTTGTCTCATGGGGTCACCATGATTGAATAATCTTATCTCATGGGGTTACCATGATTGACATGAACGTAAATTTGAACATAACATAACGTGAAACATGACTTGAACGTGAAATACATGAACTTGGAATCTTTTTCAATAGACTTAATCATAAAGTGACCATACGGGTGCTACATGGGTCCCCTTGAGCCATGTGTCCCTGCCGATTACCGCATCACAACACAGATATCTATACCAACTATGAGTGCATTAATACGTACTCCACAATTGCTGTGGCCGCATGTATTCTACGTATCACAATTGCTGTGTCTCACGTAGTGTATGCTCCACAGTTGTTGTGGCCCCATGAATTGTTTGTGCCACACTTGCTGTGGACACACGTAACATAATGTGTGGCTCCATCGGCATTAGTGCCTGGCGCGCTCCGGTGACCAGCTAGTTAGGCCCCATTCGCAACCTGTTGACTGTACTTCGTCAACCTAGGGAATTTCACACCTATTTAGACACTCTAGCATGAACAAATGAGTTCCACTAGGATATTACTCCATCCTAGTGCTTAGGGTCATGATTGACATGAATAACTTAACAAGCATACATGACAGCTTGTAACGTGACGTGACATAAACGACATAAATCTTGATGTAGCATACAATGTAGCATAAATCTTGACATGAACGTAAGATGATAGACATGACATAAAATGTAGCATACAATATTTCGTAACATGACATAACATGTAACATACAATATTTCGTAACATTGCATAACATGTGACAGTGAATATTACGTGTAATGACATACATGTAACATATATCATATGTAACGTAACATACTTGCCATAGATAGTAATATGAGATAAAATATATTGTGTAACAGATAAATATTCATGACAGAATAATTCGTGTAATAGATAAACATGTGATGACATAGCATATATAACAACATACGAACAAAAATTGTAGTTCCCTTACTCATCACACATACACAATAAACTGATAGTAAGTTAAGAGCTAACTTACCTCGATCATTGCGTTCTATGAGATTAAAGCGTGAAACACGAGAAACTGTAAGAGGGTATTCTAAAAGTTAGAAATTTAATTACTAACAATTAGAAAAGTGAAAAGGGACAACTTAGAGTAGAATTACCATTTTACCCTCTACATGTGGGAAAATGACCATTTTACCCCTAACTTAAGGATTTCACATCCTAACTCCCAAAATTATGAAAATTTACATTCCTCATGTACATTTTGTCCTAGACTCAAAGAACAACTTAAAAAAATTTAAAACCAATCACAACTATGGAAAACTCACAATGGTTGAAACAAACATAGGCCATTTCTATTGATTTTGGTTGCAATTTCTTCCATCTTCAAAACCCATGATTAAACCAAAATTTTGCAACAAAGATCTTCCTATCTTAAGTTTAAAAACACACTAAAATATTCATTAAGAAAAATCTAATAATCAACACCAAAATTTTTGTAACAAGACCCAAATTTTTTAACAAAGTAAACCCTTAAATCATAAGTTTTGACCTTATTAAAAACATCTCCAAGAATTTCAAAAAAATCAAATCTTATTTCTAACATATTCATAACATCATCCTAAGATCAACCATGCTTTAAATCATCAAACAAAAGCCACCAAAAATCACAAAACAACACTTGGAGTTTTTTGGTTTTAAACTTAGTCCAAAACAGAAACTTTTCTCTCCACTAACTTTGATCAATCTTTTGATCCATGGCTTATACACGTGTGATCTTCAAACTAAAACATCAAATGGTTTAAAAATGTGTCCTAAAGAAGATCCAACCATCAAACTTAAAATCACATGGCTAAAACTCAATAAAACATGGATCTAACCCAAAAACATCAAATCTTAGGCCTAACCGAAATCCTCTTGCATAGAAAAATCAATTATTTAACAAATAATACTAAATATCTTCACAATAACATCCTAACATGTATATAAGAGGCTTAGGATCATCATATAAAAATATCAAAGCCTTTGGAATAAGATTAAACCACGAAATATTCAAACCTTCACAAAACAAAAACTGTTTTTCCACTTCCAGTTTTCAAGTTTTTAATCTAAGGAAATCTATCATCAAAAGCTTTATTCATGCAACAAAACCTCAATGAACATTCATAAACACATGCTAAAAACAGTTCATAAAATTTTCGGACCAAGATATGTCCATTAGCTTGGTCAAAAATTCCAAAACATAACATACTCTCCAGTTTTAAGCCCAGAATGACCTTTCCGTGGTTAACAATACTTTTGGCCAACCAAAAGAGTATGGAATGAGACTAATAAGATATCCATGGAAACTAGACTCCAAGATGAACAACTTATGTGAAGGAGTTATCGTGAGCTAATACTTACAAAGGGTCGAAACTGGCCATGCAAAAAGACCCAGAAATCTGCCCGAGAGAGCTCTTTTGGATTTCTCTATAAGAACGGGGGAAAGAAGTGATTAAATGGAGAGAAGTGTGTCTTGCACGACTTTAGACCCCTGGAGGGGGATGTTATGGGCTTGAATGACCCTTTATTGGAGGTGGCTATGTGACAAAAAGTAGAGAATAGAGAGGAGCAAGGACTGCCTGCAGCAGCTGTGAGAGTTGTAGGTTGATGGAGTGGATTTCTTCTTCACATCAAGGCACTATTGGGTGCAACCAATGGCAGTGGATGGTTTGCCATGTGGGGTTTGCCAAGGTGGCCAATTTCATGGGCCTTGGTGGGCCCAACCAAGTGGGCTTCAATTTGGGGTTTAAATGGGGTTTGGTTTGGGTTTGAGATGCTATCAAGCCCAAAACCAATTTTTCTTGGCCCAATCAAATTTCCAAGGTTTAAAAGGTTGGATAATGATGTCATAACAATAATTTGATTAATTAATAGCATGTGGAAGTGATTTAATCAAGTGATTAAATACAATTCTAGAAATCAGATTAAAAAGGATTTGGAGGCCAACTTTAGGGTTTGGGGAAACTGTTTAGGATTTCGGTTTCAATCAAACTTTTGGAATTTCCATTGGATTCCAACCATTTAGGGTTTCGCTAGAATTGAAACCTTCTTTCGTCTGGCACAATTTAGTTGATAAGATGAAACAGAGCTTTGCTTAGGTAGCATGATCTCACACCTTGACTTCCTTCACAAATCCATCTAATGGTTCCTCATGGTGCCAAGTGTCTAATACTATTCACTATGTGTGGCTAAGATCTTGCCAAGTGTCCAAATAAAACCCCACCAACCTAATTTGGACATTTCACACTGTGATTTTGAAAACACTACACTTGGTACGCTTATCGAGGTTACTATTCACTCTAACAAATGCATAATAAACTTAGTACTGAAAAATTCTAAATATTCATATTAACCTTTAGTGAAAATCATTTACCAAAACTCAACCCCAAAGTGCCACTAAAAATAATTTCACAATTTCGAACAGGCGTTTTGCCGGAATTATGAAAAAGGGTTATTGCGCCATAAAATCCTAAATAATCAACTGAGTCTAATGGTGTAGACCATACTGCATTCTGACACTTCTAACTATCCCAAATAATTAAACTCATAAATCTAGCACCATAGTGAGTGATAACACTGATTATAATGACAGACTAAAACCTGACCGATTGATCGATTCGTAAAAACTTATAGGGTTTTCACTAGATTCCTATAGTCAATAGAAATTCCACCAGTGAATTTCTAGCGGGCTGTTACAAAGGGTCTCCCTTCTAGTGATAATTTCAGCCATAAGAGTTGATGAGCACACACGACATGTACTCCTTACACACACATCACACACACTAGTAACCTATTAGGGTTACGAAGATCGAACCATTGTGAAGGAAGTACAAACACCATTTGGCCTAGGGCATTCCCTCAAGGCCCAAACTCTTGAAGAAAAGTCACCAAGTAAGAGAAAGAAACCTTAGGACTGAATAGGGTGAACCCTAGAACATGACACATATGACACACACTCACACTCAGATTGAAGTGTCGTTGATTTTGTTGAGTCTAATGATTTGAACCTACACTTTCAGCTTGCTTGATCGTTGGCATTTTCTTTACTTCGGATATTTGTAAGTTAGCCTCTAACTAACTATTGGATAATATACTTATGTAGCATGTAAACTTTGCATTTGTTGATCAAATTGGATTATGCAATTGTTGCATGTCACATGCTATGCTTTCGGCCTTGAACATACTTACCATGCTCAAATGTTGCTTAGTGATTTAAATGACATGTTTTGATTTCGAGTAATGTTGTATGCTTGGTTGAGCCTCCAAATGTTGTTTTCTAGCACAAGTATATTGCATGTTCTAATTCTTTCAATCCTTAAACGTGATGCATTTGGATATATGGCACATATACATGAGTTTGTTGCATGAGAGTCACATGGTTACATGATATACACATTCGGGTCATGTATTAAAGGAAAAAAAGGTTTTTTGTCACAAATACATGTCATATGCATTTCGGGTTGTATACTTTTGAAAAGAAAGAAAAATATTTTATCACGACCCCAAATGCTAGGATGAGGGAATATCTTAGTAAAACTTCTCTGTCCACTCTAGAGTGCTTAAATTGGAGTGGTAACCCCTGGGTTGATCAAGAACAATCAACAAATTTCGAATGGGTTCTTTTAAAGGATTTCGGAGAAAAGTAGCACCTAACGCTAGTGGGTGCAACACATTGCAAATACGGTGAAGGCGAATTGTGAATTGCCATACTATATGGACTTTGATGTACTCACACCCGATCATGAGAGCCGGCTATGTGATGCGGTAACTAGGAGGGAGCCCACAGTGCATAGCGGAGCCATGTGGTGTCCACTCACATTGTTACATGAATGAAATGGCTATAAGTGATTAACATGATTCATAAATGGAACTTTTACATGGCTATTTTTGCATCTATGATATGTGATCACATGGTCAATGTTTTTGGAAAACAAGTACAAGAATGTAATGAGTCATTTGTCAAGTTCATGTCCATGCATTCATACTCATGATTTGCTTTACATGCTTATGTTATCTTCTTGTATGCTTTTAGTTAACTTGTTGAGATTTCTTGAAATCTCACTATAGTAGTTTCTACTAACATTCCCTCCAGAATGGTAAAAGTTGTGATAGATTAGAAGAGGACCATGGGGAAACGCAAGCAGGAGGGGTCCCCAACAATTAAGGAGGCCCTCAAGAGCCCCGAGTGCTCTGCGGAGCCGACAATAGAGGAAATGCTAGAGGCAGCCGATAAGTTCATTAGCGAAGTACTAAAACTTTTCGAGGACTTGCAGAAGATCATAGCGAAAGACAAGCCCAATTAGGTGGTGTTTTTGGGATTCATGTATAAACAATGTTTTGGATTCTTGGTGAACTAAGTACTAAGGGATGTGGTTGAAAACCCTTATTTTGTATTTTGGAAGTTTCTGAACAAGTATCTTGGGATTTTAATAGTTATTTTATTTGGTACCCTACATAAATTGTTCTATGTTTACGTAGACTTGAACATTTTTCCACTACGATTATTGCATACTGCTAGGAACATGTTAGGTGCACTGAATGTTAACTATCATAAACGAGGGGTGTGTAGCTTTGAGTTATATGTCTCAACGCTTCAATCTCCGTCCAATCCTAAGCTGGTTTAGGGGCGTCACAGATGGGGGATCTCTAGAAACTCAACAATACTGTTTGCTAAAATAGTAATACTGACTCCCTGAATAACGAATGAGAAGGAGTCCTCATCAGCCCCCATCTCTGATATGGCCTGATAAAACTCACCAACCATATTAGAACAGGCCACCCCCTCTGCTCACAGATCGGACCCCATCCTTTATCGCTGATTATAAAAAATAGGCTTATTCCATCCCAGACAAAATCGCGAGTCTTCTAAAATGAACTCCCACTCAATCAATATCGGTCTCCTCATCTCACTAGCTTCACCACCAGGCTACCCCTCCCTCCCACGTTTTCTTCCAAAATATGCTATCAATTCAATATTCATAAAACAAATAAACAATGAATATAAAGAAAATAGAAAGTTATAATTATGTTATAATAAGTACTGTTTGAATAGAAAATATGCAGTTTGAACTAATAGTTAGCCTATTCGAATGATAAGTAAAACCATTCGAACAACTATGAGGTCCTATTCGAATGGTTTAAATTCATAACATAATATACTATATTAGTCTAAATTATAGGGTTTTTTTCTTTTGTTTTTTTTTAAAAAAAGAGGATGGTACCCCAAATTTATTAATAACTCTCACTTATGGCGGAGGAAAACTGTGGTTTTGACCGGATACCTGGGGGCTACAAATAATCATAAAGACCCAAACCCAGGCATAAAAAAAATGAAAAAAAACTTAAATCATAAAACCACATTGCAGTATAAACTAAAGAAAAACTCTACAATCAAAGCAAAAGGAACACACACAACCTGCAAAAACAATGTTAGCACATGAAAAACAAAACAAAACAATACCAACCAAGAAATAAATTAAAAACATAAAAAGCAAGATGAATTAGCGGCAATGAAGTGAAGGAAGACCCAGCTTGTCCAATCGAATTAAGCCTCGCAGCATCCTTCGCACTTCCCCAAGGACTTGCCACTCCATGTGTTGACCCATCACACCATACTTTGCAAGCCAATTTGCAGCTTTATTACCCTCTCTAAAGACATGTCACACTGAGCAAACCATAGAATCCATAAGGGCAATAATTTCCTCCCAAAAGTCTTCCAGATACCATACCCCACATCTTCTTCTCTTCCACCATGACACCAGCACTTGAGAATCAAGTTCAATTTCCACAAAACCAATCCCCAGATTTTTACAAGCTTTAAGACCATGCAGAAAAGCTAATAACTCATCTCTGTTATTCGAACCAACGTCTATTGGAGAAGCAAAAGCTTGAATCAAATTACTTTGATCATCTCTGATAATACCACCCACCCCAGAAGGCCCAGGATTGTCAAAGATACTACCATTTGTATTTAACGTAAACCAACCTTGAGTGGGTTTTTTCCATGCCACAAACTTAGGACTGCGCCTTGACGGAACTAAAGGTGGAATGTAAAACCTGAGTATCATGCTTGGAACATTTAGAAACCTTGTGAACGTCTTGACAAATCGAACTAATCCGATGTTGAATGGATTGCCAAACCACACTAAAGAACTCTAGACGACCCTCCATGCAAGCGACACATCTTCGACGCCAAAGATGCCAAGAAAGAAAAGAATGGAGAAGCCCTACAAGTATCCGCACTTGAGAAGAAGAAGATGCACGTCTAAACCACGCCTCCACCATCTCTTTCCAAGTGCCACTAATAGGTAAACCAAAGATAGTGCCATAGTATCGCCAAACCCTACCATCAAAGTCCCCTTTGAACAACACATGATTTTTGTCTTCATAGTTACCCTCATCACAACAATCACACTTAGAAGCAATCGGTTCACCAATTCGACGAAGACGATCATCAACACTTAGAGCATTATTCCAAGCCTTCCACATAGAAATCGAAACCTTCAGAGGAAGCATATTATGCCACATCCAAACATACCCTGCTATAGTAGAACCCCTTATACGGATACAATCCCAAGTTGACTTTATAGAAAAACAACCATTGTCATGCCTTGTCCAAATCAACACATCCGATCCCCCCTTACAAATAGATAATGCAACAATAATATCATCCACATTTTCTTGCCCCACCAAACGAACTAACAAATCCACTTCCCACGAATTAGACAGTTTAGAATCCATAATTTTAAGCATAGGTCGACCCACTATCAAAAGATCATTAATTAAAGGACCCTGATCCCTCCATTTACTATACCAAAAGAAAAGATTACCTTCCCTGATACGCCACTTCGAATTATCCAAGACCAATAGAATACTTTTAACAATCATCTTCCAAAATCTCGTACCCTTGTTCATATCAATGAAAGTCCAAGGTTTAGAACCTACATATTTTCCTTTAAAGAACTGAGCGCAAAGAGAATTACCTTGGATTAAATTCCAAGTGAACCTCATATGCAAAGCCTTTTGCATGTCATCCAGGTTACGTAAACCCAATCCTCCTTCGTCCATTGGTTTACACATTTTGTGCCAAGTTACCCATTTTTTCTTCCCATTCCCATTAGCCTCGCCCCAAAAAAATGTATTCGTCAATCGGTGTAACTCTTTGATGCTGGATTGAGGGACTTGTAAAACAACAAACAAATGCAAAACCATACTAGAAAGCACATGCCGTAGTAAAATAAGACAACCTCTTGAAGATAGAAGCTTCATCTTCCAACCACAAATTTTATTCTGGACTTTGTTGACCATCTCCGCTAGATGAACTTGCTCAAGTCTTCCCAAAATAATATGCACCCCTAAATATTTAAAATGAAAGAGACCTTTCAAAAACCCAGTTATACGTTTAAGAGCTCTCTTACGACCCAAAGATATTTTTTGAGAAAAAAACATTGCAGTTTTTTCTTTATTAATCCTTTGGCCTGACCACTTCTCATATTTATTGAAAACAGATAAAAGCTCCTGAATTGATCTTGTACTACCATTGGTAAAAATCACCACATCATTAGCATACATAAGATGGGATATTTGAATCGTTCCTCTGGCCTGTAAAAATCAAGTTTTTTCTCCACAACACTATTCTTTAGAAGTCTAGAGAGTACCTCTTGAAGAATAATAAACAGGTAAGGGGAGAGATGATCCCCCTGACGCAAACCACGACCTCCTTGAAAAAAATCTTTAGAGGCCCCATTCATCATAATCGAATACCAAGGCAGCAAGAAACAAGCCCAAAGTAAATCAGATACCTGAGGGGAAAAACCAAAACCACGAAGAACCTCCAACAAGAAATGCCAATCAACCGATCATACATTTTAGCCATGTCCACTTTAAGGATGATATTGCCACCTTTAGACTTCTTATTAATAGAATGGACAATTTCCTCCATAAGAGAAATATTTTCAAATATGCTGTGCCCAGAGATGAAGGCACCTTGCTCAAGAGAGATCATCTTTGGGAGGAGACTTGTCAGCCGATTAACAATAACTTTAGCACATACTTTATAGAACACCTGTAACACCCCGTTTCCGAAAAGAAATTTTAGAATTTTCGAGGAGCCAGTGTGCTACTACTAAACTTGAACTTAAAACTTTTTCTTTTTAACAATGCACCAGATGCGAAAGATTTCCATAAAATAACAAACTTCAATAAATACTGAAAATCCAAAATAAAGTCTGCGGAAGCACTTATGAAAAATACGGAAGTCTCATGTGCTTAGCAAAATAATTTATTTAAAACTTTAAACCATAAAAATAATCATAGCATAATCTGTCTAGGCCTCTGCCTCGCCTCCCTGGGTCAAGTTCTATTATGCAGTCTCGTTTTCATAAATGTCATCACTTGGGGTGGTTTAAAAACATAAAAAAAACAAACTAAAATGAGTCGAATACTCAATAAGCAACACATCATACAGTAAACATAATAAACATAAGGTTTCTTAAAAAGCATGCATATTCATAAATACATTCATAAATAATATGAACATGAACATTAACTTATCTTTCACTTGTCATAGGCCGTTACCCACTGTTGACCCCCGTGTGTTAGGGTTAGCGAATCTAAATAGATTCCGATTCTGCCCGTGGCCGCGGGTTGTGGAATCCATACATAAGGAAGACATACTGGGTGCACTATCAGCATGCACGACCTGGCAATGCAATATGCCCATAACATAGGTACCATTTTCATATCATAACATAGGCTATTACATATTTTATCAAATCATACTTGCATAATTGTCATTTCATAGATTTCAAAAGAAATCACATACATACTTGTCATATCGTATTATAGATTTCATACGAAATTGCATTCTTTCATAAACGTCGTGATACATGTTTCATCGCATAAAATCATATGATTTTTCATAAATATTTTACGAAATAACTCTTTCATAAAATCATGCATTTCCTAAATAATTTTATGAATAATCTTTCACATAAAATCATGCATTTCATAAATAATCTTTCACATAAAATCATGGATTTTTCATAATTTTATCATGTGTTGGGTACGTAAAAAGGGGTTTCCATTGAAGGGCATACATGCATAATATCTTTTATAAGAAGACAAGCAGTTCACCGTATGTACGTGTAAGGATATGATCATGCTACTTACCTCGTAGCGCTAATCCAATATTTCTGGGGCACGACTGATTTCCTATAAGATAGACACGTAGCTTACGTAAATTTCTACTTAAAGACGTGCCTCGTAATTAAACTAGAAATTCCAACTTAATCTATATTTTCCATTAACTTTGGTCTTTCAAAACTCTAAAATCACATTGACTCCATAATATTGACATCAATTCTGTATATCTAGAGTTTATATTTCCCACTTAAAATACAACTCTATCACCATGATACAAATCTAATTAACCTCAAGCCCAGCCCACAACTAAGCCAAATCCAATTTAAAAATACAAGTTCATTTAAACATTATTAAAATCTGAAATCGTTGCAAATTCTAACCCATAAAAACATTATTATAATTTTGTAAAAGTCAAAACCTGGCCCATAAAAATATAAGCCCATCGTACGCACAAGGGCTTAGGGCCCAATGGCCTATTAACAGATCTAAGGGTTATTCAAGAACCCGAAATCACGGCACATCCGAAAACAAGAAAAAAAACAATAGAGTTTGAGAGAGAGAGAGAGAGGTGGGTCTGCGATGGAGGAGCTCACCAAGGGAGGAGCTGCACAGCACGGCGGCTGGGAACCAAGGCGGCGCAACTGGGTTCCTTTGGGCTGGTTAGTGCGACGTCGAGAGAGAGGATGAGTGAGAGAGAATGGAGAGAGATTATTCGCACCACGCAGCGTGCATGGGGGCTTCGGGAGGTGGCGTTGGGCATCACTGGGCGGTGGAGGCTAGACCTCCGGCGATATCTGTTGCTGCTGACGGTGGCGTCGCGGCCCACTAGTGGTAGTACATGTCTCACGGTTTGGGGAAGGATGCTCTGTTTCGATGGGCTAAAACAGAGGAGCTTCAGCTTCCGCTTTCCACGGAAGATGATGATGGTGGCTACTGAGTTTGGGCTGCTTTCGAGGGTGGAGAGGAAGAGCTATGGTTGCTGCGTGTGTGTAGTTGTGCGGTGGTCTCGTGTTTGCTCTACGGTGAGTGTTGGTTGTGTTTGGAGGGTGAACGCTATGTGGTGAACCAGGGGGTCGCCGTGCTGCGGGACTGAACGTGGGGTTGGTTTCGGTTCTGAAAACCCTAGGATATATCAAAGGTAGTGTGTGTAAGGCTGTGCGTGAGTGTATAAATAAACACAGTGTCGTGCAAGCGGAGGAAACAGATGGAGCCGTGCATGCATTTTATTGATACGTGATTGGAAGACTCACGGTGGAGGGCATTGCGGCTTGCATTCTTTGGTGAGTGAAACATGTTTATGTATATATGTTTGAGAACCTAAAGAAAACCCTAGATAAAAAAATAAAGAAAGAGACGTGCATGTGCATGTGCATGTGAGTGGATTAGGTTTCGTGCGTGTTTTGAAATTTATAGAATAAAACCGGTAGCTAAGAGTTTCGTTATGAAGAGGAAAATAAGAATAGGAATAGTGTTTGGACTCTAACACACATGTACTTGGAGTAAAAATTAAAAATAATAATAATGGAGACTTAACTCTAGGTTTAAAAAAAAAATCATCTAATAATTCGCTTTAACTCATTAAAAATTTTATCTGTAATTTATCCTAAATCTAAGTTCGGGTCGTTACAACACCATACAAAGACTTGTCAAAACTCGTAGGCACATCAACCTTCGGAATTAAGACAATGCATGAGGCCGAATAGAATCTCAGCAATTGCTTAGAGAGGAAAAATTCCTAAATTGCTTCCCAGACATCCACCTTTACTACCTCCCAGCAAGTCTTGAAGAAACCCGCACCAAAACCATCAAGCCCCGGAGAACTATTTGTTGGAACATAAGAAATAGCCTCAAAGACTTCATCCACAGTAGGAGTGCAACAGATACGGGCATTCTCCTCACCTGAAATAACGGGCGAGATTAAATAAGAAAGATCTGGAAGTTCTTTCGAAGGGTCCGCTTGAAGAAAACCAGAGAAATAATCCACAACTCCTTGATGTATGGCTTCCAGCGAATAAAAAAACAACCCCATCCGCAACTCTCATATCTGAAATGCATTTCCGTCTCTTATTTGCCAAACAAGCATGGAAAAAGAGGAGTTTCGGTCCCCATCCACCTTCCATTTTAACTTAGCCATCTGCTCCGACCTAGTATCCTCCTTGCGCCTCCACGAAGACAGTTATGCAGCAGCCAATTGTGACTCCCTATCAACATCTTCATCCCAACCGTGTATTAATTTGCTTTCAAGCCTCTCCACTTTCTCCTTAAGCTAATCAATCTTGGCCGTAGTTCGACCAAAAACCCCTTTATTCCATTCATGGAGGGCCACCCGAGCTTGTTTTAATTTATTAGCAAGCTTCCATAAACCCATACCTTCAGCCGGTACCATCCAAGCTCTCTGAACACAAGCCAAAAACTCAGGATGATCAACCCACATCTGCTGGAATTGAAACGGAGAAGGGCCATAAGAGAAAGGATCTTTGGTTAACTCAATGTGCATTGGGCAAAGATCAGATGTCGGTCTTGGTAAATATGAACAAACGTCATTTGCAAATCTTGAAATTAAAGTGGCATTTAAAAACACACGATCAAGCTTCGCCAGCTTCTGGCTAACCCACGTTGACCATTGCACGAAGTAAACTTCCTATCCTTTGTTTTCATTTCAAGCAAGCCACCTTGATGAATCCAACTGTTGAACTCTTCCATAGCAACCCGAGGCCTAGGGCGACCACCCTTTATTTCTGAGTCAGATCGAATAACATTGAAATCTCCTGCAAATAAACAAGTTATAACATACTATATTATGTTATAGTTATAATATACTAGTTATAATATGCTATATTAGTCTAAATTATATTATAAAATACTAGTAATAGTTATATTATACTATAATATACTATAATATAATAGTTATATTATACTCTAATATACTATATATATACAGTAGTTATAATATTTTATACTAGTTATATTTGTAACACCCTGCCTAAAAATCCTGTTAAGACTTAACCATTAGCTCCCATAATCTTTGTCAGTGAAAGATTGTTATTATTGTTGGGGAAATGTTTTTTTAGCATGAGAATCCCATTTTTTTATATTTTAGTTAGAATTATTGGAAGGGTTCTAGTATTATATTTTATTTTAGATTAATTGCCAAGAAGCCAAAAGTGGAATGACACTTGACATTATTATTGGGCTAAGTAGAAGGCTAAGTATGAATGGTTTTAGGTGTGAGCCCAAGAATGTTTAATTAAAAGCTCTCAATCACTAATGATGTGATAGGCTAAGAATATGTGTCATAACCCTAGACCCATTAGGATTTAAGAAGTTGTAGGTCTCTCTTAGAGAACCTTATAAATTAGGCCCAAATATGTAGAAGACATGAAGCCTTTGAGCCTAACTTGATGATTGTAAAGGCCTTTGGTCCAACCTTAGAAAGACATGTTATTTGAACCCAATCTTAGTAGGCCTTTGAGGCCTTAGATGAGCCCTCAAATATGGGCAAAAGGTCCACTCAATAGTCCACACCAAAAGCCCACAACCAAGAGACTTACGCAAATTGCCCTAAAAGCCCATCAAGGCCCAAAAGCCTTGTCTTCTATTTTTACACTTCTAATTGAAACCCACATATACCATACCATTAGTTTCCCTCAAGCCCAAGAAGTGCCACACACCCCTAAGGTTCCCACTTGACCATATTTAAGCTTCTAACTTGAGTTAAGGGCATTAATCAACTTACACATGATTAGTGACCTCTATACCATGTTTTAAGCTTAATTTTTCTTCAAATTATATTCCACATTTTTTATCTGAGATTTATTGATTTTATTATTGATTTTCATTATTCTTAGACTAATTTAGAAGTTTAATCTTGAACCAACACATGTCAATAGAAGCAAAGCCATGGCAATGCCCAAATCACCATTATTCAGCACTTAGGTGCACCCTCATGTGCATTGCACCAAATCAGCCCCTAATCCATGCCATATACACAATTTTCTCAAGGAAAATTTCATCATTTACACTTCACCTTATCCCCAAACAAAAACCACGAACCGATGGGCATCCACACTTGAACCACTCGACAATCTCACTTCACCCCCTTCCATGAGCTGCACACACTTGAGCACTTGGTAGTCAATCCCTCCACCTTCTATCACCTGAAAAAGCCTTCAAAGAGTGTCATTATATCTGCACAAAACATCCATGGAGAAAGGAAAAGAAGGTGAGGCAAGCATGGGATGAAAGTTGGCCAGTTTTGAGACCCCTACCCAACGGCATCATGGCATGACCTCATTGCATTTTTTTAAGTTTTGTTTTTAACTTCTGCACCATGGTAGCACCTGCACCCACATAACTCAATGTATCCCCTGCAAATGAAGAAATGATGGGGGTTTGAATACTATTCACCTTCACAAGTGATGATACGAGCTGAAACTTGCATCCCCACACTCCACTGCCCACTTCAACCAATCCCCAAGCTCTTCTTCATCCAAAGCCAATGCTCCCTCCCTTCGCAGCCTATAAATACATCCTCCACTTCCTCATTTATCCACACCTCTACTCCAAGCCTGCACTTGAGTTCTTGAGAGCATTTCTCCCCCATAGTGTGCAAGAGAGTGAGACCGAGTAAGAGTTTGAGTGTTCTTGAAGTGAGTGTGTTTGGGAGATTTAAGGGCCACGACTTCTATAAGTGTTCTTTCCAATCCTTTTGTTAAGTTTAGAATGATATGTTAGGTTTCAATTTATGGCATGAGAATGAGATTTGATTTAATTTAATTGAGGATTACCAAGCTAAGTTCAAAACCAGGTTAATTGGGAAGTATGGAATGCATAAATTGTTTAAGTTGAATTTTTAGCTATGGCATGTATTAGTATAATGTTATATGATTCAAAGATGTCTTAGAATGAATTTTGAAGGTTTAATATCGAAGTTGGAAGCATGCCATAATACGCTTAAACTCTATCTTGTGTTGATCATCAATCATGTTTTGGTTTTACTTAAGTTTAAGTTTAATTCATGAAGTTTTGATTAATTTACCTAAGCTTGATTATTGAGCAATTATAAAAGCCTTGTGATTGGGATAAGAATGAAAATGCATGATTTAATTAGGTTCTAAATATTTATTTGGTAAAGAAAGCTAGAAACATCATGCATGCTTAAATTGACGGTTTAGTGATGTTTAGGTCTTAAGCCATGTTTAAGTGTTGGGATGAACTTGTATGAACTGAGCCTAGTTTTTAATTTGTTCCTAAGGTTATAATTACTATTGACACTTAATGTATTTGAGTACACATACATCCATAGACGTTGAATAGTTGAAATCACATTTAGGCCTTAATGAAATGCATGCCACGGGTTGGGTGTAATTCGCATAGTTGTACTTTGATTCTTAAAATTCTAAGGGCATAGATGGTTTTAGAACATAGAAAATATGGGGCTCGTGAAGTTTGGTAAATTTTGGGGCCAAAATGTAAATAGTAAAAATTTAGGGCCTTGGTTGCAATTTTGAAAAGTTTAGGGGCAGTTTTATAAACCACATTTTGAACCATTTTAATTATGAACATCTTCCTTAATGGTTCAAACCCTAACTTAGTATAACATTGATTATAGCCGCTTCAATTTTCTAAACTTAGAAAATTTGTAAGTTGGCCACTAACTTACACTATGATAAGTTATATATGATTTATTGATAAAAGTCACATTCATATTTTAATTGTCATTTTGAGCATGAAACATAGCATTATGCATTTGATTAAATTCTTCAACATGAAATGTGCATTTTTCATTATCATTTGAACATTATGTGAAGCTTTCATTTTCATACTTCTCAAACACATGTCATGAAAAATATTTTTCAAGCATAGCATGAAAACTTAATCTTTGTCACGACCCTAAATGCTAGAATTTGGAACTCCTTTGTCCATTCTGGAGTGATTACAAATGGAGTGGTAACCCCAAAGTTGATGAAGAATAGTAACCGGGTTTCGAATGGGTTCTTTTTAAAGAACGCCGGAGTGAAGTCAAATTTTAAGACACCTAAGGCCGGTAGGTGTATATGTTATGATGTTATGATGTTATGATGTTATGATGATGATGATATTATGTTACCAATGCATTCAGAATGAGTCTGCAGACAACGTAGTTTCAACAAGAGTTGTACTACGATCACCATCAGGTATTCGTAGTGCATATGGGGAACTGTAATGATACCATACATTATGATGTAATTTTAATGTTAATATGATTGTTAATGATGCTTAACGATGATGAAATGTTATGTTTTCGAAAGCTAAATTGGAAAATGTTCTCTGTAAGAAAATGTGCATCAAAGTTTTTCTGAAAAAGTTGAGGAATCTGGGAGGGAGACAAATACAAATTTTTTGCATAGCATGCATTTTATATTTATCATTAATCATGCATATTTTGTCTATGTGCAAATTGGTTATTTAACTTACTGAGATTTCAAGTAAATGTCACCCCTTGTGGACCCACTATCACTCTACTCAAGATGATAGAAGTTGTAGCAGGGCCAGACGCGGACGAACAGGATGGACTAGTGGATCCGAGTGATTAAAGGGGAGCCAGACCTCGATCGAAGATTAGATCTTATTTTGATGTTCATGGCGCTAACCCTTCGTACCTTAGAGCGTATGAAGGAGTTGATCTAATCGTGAAGACTTATTATTTGAAATATTTTGTATTAAGGATATGTGTAACGCCTGTCCTTATGGTGGGAGTTTAGAAAATAGTTTTTAAGAAAAGGAGACAGGAATTACTAACCCTTTTAAAACTTTTTCTTTTCCTTCAAAGTATATGAAAGCTTCCAAGTTTAAAACTAAAATCTATTCTATAAATATAAGAGAGGGTTTTGTAGTGGAAATCATTAAGTTAAATAAAAACTCATTTTACAAAAATACACTTTCATACGTTACATAAAACTTGTCTAGGCTTCTGTCACACTTCCCTTGGGCTATTTTTGTCCTGACGCTTCTTCCTTGTTTTGTCACTGAGAGTGGGAGGGACATACATAAAAACTAAAGCGAGTCGAATACTTAGTAAGGATTACTTCATACTGTAAAAATATACTAAAATAGATTTTTAGTCATGCATTCACATTCATCTACATACTTTACATAAGCATTCATCTGAATTAAAACATTACAAGGTGGGTTTTTCTTTAAGAAGGTTTTCCTTTCATAAAACATTTCCACACCTTGTACTTTCATTCATAAAGAAACTAAAGCATACATGCATTCATTCGTTCTTTTCACTTTTCCTCTGACCGGTACACACTATTATGCCCCGTGTGTTGGGGTTAGCGATCTTTTAGACTTGGATTCCGCCCATGGCCACATGTTGAGAATCCCTTTCAGTCAAGGGGTAGCAATGGGTGCACCACCAGTACTACTTACCCGACATTGCAATCTTCCCAGTCCTTTGGTACCCATTCATTCAGTCATGGCCGTTACATATTTTCATACATTAAAACATTCATTTCCTTCCATTCATTCAGTCCTTTCATTTTCATTCCTTTCATTAGTCCATTCATTTCATAAACATCGTTTAAAAGCATAAGCTTGAACCTCAACATTTAAAACATATTTTAAAAGCATTAACATGAGCATGTAAACATCCATTCATGGCATCATTTAAAATCATTTCATAACCTCGTTTAAAGTCCCTTTCATAGCGTCAGGTAAAAATAAATTTTCATCGCGTCACTTTAAATATCATTTAAAATCATTTAGCATAAACCTTAACATTTCATTTCATCATTTAAAATAAAGACAATAGTTACTACATATAGTATCCATTCACATGCATACAACTATTACTTTTGGGTGCATAAATAGGGGCTGCTAAGGAAGGCCATACATACATATATCCTTAAACATTCATACCTAGCATATTTTCATAAAACATCATTAATTTCATTTCATAAAGCATCATAAAGAAACATTTCATTTTTATTTCATATCATTTAGAAAACTCTATAAAAGTATGAACATAATACTTACCTAGACTCCATGCTATACTCATTTCATGTAGTCCATTCATGTGCGTGTCAAATGGCAACCTACATGCATACATAATCTCACATTAGTCATTTCCTCAAGTGCATAACTTCAATTTAGAAAATACATAAACTACTTTCGACTTGGACTTCCTTCATCTAGACATACTCTTTCATCCCAGTCCATTTTCTATATTTTTCTTTATCACGTTTCCTCAATCTTAGGGTCGTAATTTGTGACCCACTTGAGGTCACCCTTCAAACACAGAGCCTCCTACTTCACGTTCTTATCCTTCAAAGTGAACCTCCTTGATTCACTTTAAAGGAGAAGATACATTGTCGCCTCAATCATTCTCTCTACCTACCAAACCATCAACTTTGACGCATAAATTGGACCAACCAAGTGACATATCTCAACCTTAGCCAATACATACATTCATTCCTGTACAACCTAACCGACACTTCCTCTAAATCTTAACCATGCACATGACACAACTTTAAGCTAACCGTGAGGCTTAAACATCGTGTACTCATACTTACGACAGACTATCTATTACATACGGTAAATCTGTCTGCCACATGCATCCAACCAATTTACACATGTACCTCATTGTAACACCCCGACTAAAAAGCTCCTTAGGCCTTGACTTTAGTAGCCTTAATCCTAGTTAATTAGGAGTTGAGCTATTCTAGAATAAGAAAATTTTTGGATATTTGAGTTGGCAAGAGGACCGTATACTTTTGGTTTAGTAGAATTATTAGAAGTTTTTAGTGCAATATTGATTTTGAGGAAAAAAGACATTTTTGGACCTTGATTGGTTAGTAATATTATTTTGGAGAATTTTTAGTGCTTTAATAATTTTGAGGATAAGAAGCCAAGAGACCCATAAGGGAATGACACATGGCATATTAGATGGAATTGGAGAAGGCCCAAAGAATGGTTTACTAAGGGCCCAAGCTTTTTGGGTATAAACGCTTAGGAGAGGCAATAAGACTTTAGGGCCCTAATGCACTAAGGATGTGATGGCTAAGGTTAAGATGTTAAAAAGCATTAGGCCCAACTTGAAAGATATAAAGTTTTAAGTCTTTCTTGGAGGACACTAGAAAATAGGCCCAATGAAAAGGATGTAAGGCCATTGGGCCTAACTTAGTAAGAGCAAAGGCATTAGGCCCAACTTGATGGACACTAGGCCCTACTTGATGAACATAAGACTTTAGGCCTTTAATTCTCTAAGGATGTGGTGGGCTATGAATAGGTACCATAAGCCCTAGACCAATTTGAGAGTTATAAGGATATAGGCCTTTTTTGTAGAACCTTAGAAGTTAAGCCCAAGGTATAGAAGGCTTGAAGCGTTTGGACCTAACTTGGTGTGAGTGAAGGCCCTTGGCCCAACCTTAGAAAGACTTGTTTTTTGGATCCAAATTAGGTAGGAATTTGAGGCATTAGATGAACCTTCAAATCTAGACATAAGGTCCATTCAATAACCCACAATCAAGCCTCATAGGAATTCAAGACTTGGTAGGATAGCCTTGGCCCAAGTTTAAGGAAGGCATAAGGCCTTTGGGCCAAGCTTGGTATAGATTTAACCCATGGCCCCATTATGTCAAGGTAAGCCTATCAAACCCATCTTAGTGGATCCTGAGGTCTCTTTTAATCCCTCAAAATCTGGAAATAAAGCCCCCTCTCATTCAAGCCCAAGAGCCCATAAGCCATCAACCCACACACTTGGCCCCTACAAGGCCCAAAGCCATGTTTGGGCTTATTTTACTATTCAAGTTCAATGCACCATACTATGGGTTTACTTAAGACCATATCATACCCTAAGTACCCAAATTAAGTTTTAGAAGTTGGCTAAAACCATTAATCAACATACATGAGTTAGTGATCTTTAAGCCATGCTTTGAAACTTAATTTCGTCTTAATCTCTTTTTAACCTTTTAATCCAATTTTTTATTATTATTTCATTTCATCATAATTAGACCTTACTAATACCCTAGATAAACCTCCCCACATGTCATTAAGGGAAATGACATATCAAACCCCAAATCCACATCAATAGGCTATTGTGTATGCCTTTGAGTACTTAGACTGTTTTTCCCTTAGGACCAATATTTTTGTGGCTTGTCCTCAAGGGTAATATGGTCCTTAGACACCTCATGAGACCCCTTCAAACCCATAATAGGTCTTGGACAAAATTGGTTCCACAAACCAAACTAAGAAGCCAAACCTATTGCACCTTAGTCTAGTTTGAGTGGCAACCGATTGGGTTGAGATTTAACCAACCATTTGCCTTCGTTGAGCCACCACCCCATTCCACCTCCATCACCACCCGATTCCCAAGAGGCCCCATAACCATCATGAGAAATTTGAATCAGATCTTCCCACCCAAAACCATCCAAAACCGAAGCTCAAATTTGCCAAGTGAAAACCACTTGAATTTGCCGATTTGCATGAGTGGTTTGCTTGACTTTTTGCCATCTGAACCATGCTCCACGACCTAGAAACCTCTACAGCATCATTGTAGCCACAGTAAGGAGGAAATTATGGTTGTTTTAGGCCACTATTTCCCTTGCACAAGGTGACATAAGCCCATGGAAACAAATCTGGCAAATTCAGCTCTTACACCACCTCCCACTTCACCCAATCACCTTGCATCAAGGCCAACGTCTCCACCCCCTTGGCCACCTATAAATACCTCTCTCACTTCCTCGTTTCCTCCACACCTTAGCTCCAAGTTTCCTCTTGAGTCTTGATAGCACTTCTCCCCCTTAGAAAGCAATAGAGTGAAACAGAGTGAGTTCTGGAGTGTTCTTGAGCAAGGTTGTCTTGAGTCCTTAGAAGGCCACGAAATTTCTACGTTTTCTTGCTCTTGATCTTAGTTTTCATGTCAAGCTTTATTTTCAAGTGTTGGTATGAGTTTTGGTCGAGTTTGAGACGCTTATCATGCTTAGTTAAAAATCGGGTCATTAAAGGATGGTTTGTATGTTTAAATGATTTTAAGTGGAGATTTAGCTATGGCATGTCCTAAGTATGATTTGATATGATTTATCATTGTCTTAGAATGATTATGGAAGGTTTAATTATTGATTAAAAGCATGCCATGATAGGCTTAAAATCTATCTTATTTTGATCATCAAGCAAGTATCGGTTTTGAATAAATAGGAGATTAAGGATTTCTTAGCCATGATTAAATGTTGGGATGAGCTTGATAATACAATTATTAACTTTCATCATGTCATTAAAGACCATAGTGATTGTTTGTTATTATAGATTATCTCATATGCATGCATTCATAGGGATCAATAGTTGAAAACACACTTAGGCATCAACTAGAGTGCATGCCACAGGTTGGGACTGTTTGAGCAAGTTTCACTTTTATTTTTAAAATTCCAAGGGTATCGATGGTTTTAGAATGCCAAAAATATAAAGTCCATGAAGTTTGGCTCGATTTGGAGTTCATTTGCAATTAGTGAAAAATTAGGGCCTTAGCGATAATTTTTGAAAGACTAGGGGTATTTTTTGTAAATACCCATTTTTTAAACCATTGTTTATGAACCTCATCCATAGTAGTATTAATCCTAACTTAACACGCACTTGATTTTAGCAGCTACGACATTTTTTCAAATTACTCAGGAAATTTGTAAGTTGGTCTCTAACTTACACCTTGATAAATTATTTATGAATTATTGATAAATGTTTTATTTATATTTCAATTATCATTTTGAGCATAAAATATCATGTTATCTGATACATTGAGTGCATACTTACATGACATGTGATATTTTTCACCATTTTTGCATATTGAATCTATAAATGCCATTTCTACATAAAAGCTTGCCACATATGCACATGTCATGAAAAACATTTTTCAAGCATAGCATGAAAATAATTTTTGTCACGATCTCAAAGGCTAGGATGAGGAATTATCTTAGTGGAACCCTCTGTCCACTCTGGAGTGCTTAAGAATGGAATGGTAACCCCTAGGTTGATGAAGAACAGTCAACAGGCTTCGAATGGGTTCTTTTTAAAGAACGCCGGAGCAAAATCAATATGTTATGACACCTAATGCTAGTGGGTATACATGTTATGATGTTGCGTTATATTTACCAATGCATTGAGAATGAGTCTATAGACAACGTAGTGTCAACATGAGTTGTACTATGGTCACCCACAGGTACTCACAGTGTATATGGGAAACTATGACGTTACCACACATTATGATGTTATTAGAATTGTTAATAATGATGAAAGTTTATGATGAAGTTATGTTTTCAAAAATGGAAGTAAACATGTTCATTGAACGAAAATATGTGTCTCCATTTTTTATGAAAATGTTAAGGAATCTGGATGGGAGACATGCATACTAATTTTCCTACATATCATGCATTGCATATTTATCATTCTTCATGCTTAATTTATCTTTGTGCACATTGGTTGTTTAATTTACTGAGATTTCGAGTAAATCTCACCCCTGGTGGGACCACTATCATTCCACTCAGAATGGTAGAAGTTGTGTCAGGACTCGAGGAGGACGAGCTAGATGGAGCACTGGATACGACTGATTTAGGAGGAGCCAGACCTTGAGAGGAGATTGGATTTAATCATAAACTTTACAGCCCACGTCCTTCATGCTTTAGATCGCATGAAGCAGATGATTTGACTTAGATTATGCTACATTTGGTACTTTGAACTTGATGATCACTAATAAATTGGGATGCTTTTAGTTATTCTGGCATAAGTTATACTTTCACCTTTATTTCTACTGTGATTATTGCATACTGCTAGTTGATTACTAGGATGCATTGCATAATAACTGTCATGTACGGGGGTATGTAGCCTTGTGTTGCATGCCTGACTTTCTAAGTCTCCGTTCCATCCCAAGCGGAGGTTGGGGGCATCACACTCACCCACTTATCACCTAAGATCAACATATGATCCACTAAAACGTCTGCTTGTTTACACAAGCCTCGTACACTCCGACGCTAACATTCAACTCAAATCCAACTAACACCTCACGGTTCACAGCACCTCCAAACTACATAACTTATCCCGACACTTCACTCGACCCACATGACATACGACCACGTCATGATTACACCGCATCCAATCACTTTACACAGTTTGCAACCCCGAACTGTACAGTGATCCCGTCACCTCACATGGCATCTGACCATTATGCAAACTGCGTAGTGATCACATCACTGCACACAACACCATCACATCAAAACTCCACACCTAGTCTCGTCACTTCACAGCATATTGCCACATCACCAACTACATTGCACGGCACAATGCCCCGTCACCCCACACAACTCATGGCCATAATACAAACTACACAGTAATGCCCAACACTTCAACTACGTCTCCATAGAACACACTTCAAAACTACGCAATCATCCCAACACTTCAAACTACATAATCCCAGACACACTCCACAACACAACTCCACATCATAAACAACTCCGTCCCAAAATCCACAATTCACAATGCAGCACAATCACAACATTATTCAATACCAACTTCTCAACAGTATAACTCTTAGTGAAAAAGGGTTAGGAATTATACCATAGCGAGAGGTTGAACGCTTGTTGCATTGCTTGCTGTCCAGCAAGGTCCCGTCGACGGCGGCCATGCACGTGCGAGGAGAGGCCATTTGAGGCACGGTGGTCACTGTCGTGACCCTAAGACATGGCTGTTTGGGGTTGCTAGGGTTTGGAGGGTTTCGTGGTGGCTACAGGACGTGGATTGGGGTGGTTTGTGGCTGGCTTGGCCGTGTACGGTGGTGGGGGTGTGTGTGGGTGCTAGAGGCCGAAGGAGAAAAGAGAAGGAGGCAAGGCCTCAGCTGGCTGGGCACGGTGATGCTTGGGCATAGTCACGGGGTTGATCCTGAGTGGCCATGGGTGGCAACGACAGGTGAAATCCATGAGGGAGAAAGGGAGATGTGCAGCTGGGGTGCACGACGATGGATCTAGGGAGAGGAGGTGGCCTACGGTTGGGCATGGTGGCTCGTGGTGGTTCGGCGCCACAATTTGGGCGAAGCTGCGGTGGCGATGGGGAACCCGAGGGAGCAAAGGCTACGAGGTGAGCCGTGGGGAAGTCTATGGCGAGGGTGAGGCCGCAAAAGGGATTCAGCTAGCTGGCAAGGCTCGGGGAGGGCTGCTCTTGGTGGCAACGTGGTCGAGAGAAATCAAATGGAAAAGGGGAGAGAGAGCTACGGGCTTTGGCCTGGTTGAGGGGAGAGAGAGAGAGAGAGAGGTCTGTGGGGGAGGAGATTGAAGGTGGGGAAGGTCGCCGGTGGGGTGGCCGTAGGCTCTGCTGGTCGCGGTGGGCGTGCGAGAGGTGGAAAGGAATCGGGGAAGGGGGAGGGGGCGACAGATGCCGGTAGGGGAGAGAGAAGGAAGAGGGAAAAGTGAGGGGGAATCTAGGATTTGGGGGATTAAAGCCCAGCCCTACATCTGGGGGTCCCTAATCTAATTCAACAGTGGAGATTTAAACATTTAAAAATAAACTAACTAAATAAGAGGTAGATGAAATAAAATGCAACTAAGACCAAATAAAAATCAAACTTTATTTTATAAAAATAATAATCCTCATCATAAAATAAAATGATGAGTTTTATAAATATTTCAAAGAGAAATAAATCTATCTAGATAATAGAGTTTTTAACATAAAATGAAATAATGAATATTACATAACATTCTTAAAGAAATAAAATCATTTGAATAAAAATGATTTTCTAAACTATATTATTTCGGGGTTTCAAAATATAAAGAGCTTACTTTAAAATTAGGCTTGGTTCAATAATACCAAAAATACCCCTCTTAAAAATAATTTTGGACATTTAAAATATTTCTAAGGCTTTAAAACACTGGGTCGTATTTAAAAATCACCTGCTAAGTTAAAAAAACACAACTTCGAGATTTAAAACACAACGTAAGACTCGTGACCATTCGAGAGAAAAATAAGCGGTTGGTCACAATATGCTACCTTATCGTTTGAACTCATGATGAATATTAATGCTATTGAAATGTTTTAGATCATTTTGGCATAAGTTATATTTAATCATCCTTATTCCGCTGCAATTATTGCATACTACTAGTTACATTCTATGATGCATTACATACTATCTGTCATGAACGGGGTATGTAACCTTGTGTTGCATGTTCCGACACTCTAAGTCTTCAGTCCATCCCAAGCAGAGGTTGGGGGCATCACAGGGTAGTATCAGAGCATTACGCCTCAGGGTAAAACCACATTTCCTTAGGAATGATATGCCAGAGTGTAGGTGTGAATCTTTAGTTTGGATAGGCTTGAATCTTAAAGATGGAGCTAGATCTGATACATGTGCATCTTAGGATTTGAAGCAAAATGGCACGTGATAGAAGGGAAATGAACCCCGATCAATCCAATGCTCACAGAGAACAATAACGGCCATTGGATGGAGGACACGACTTGGCAGATACAATTCACTAGATGGTGTAGATGATGAGGCAGCAGCAAGAGATTATCCTGAGGCAGAAGTAGCAACAGCCTCACCCAGAAAGGCAAGAAAGGATGGAAAACCGAGGCTGCTCATACGAGAAGTTTTTGATATATAGATACCCAAGTTTTATAGGAATCAAAGGACCCATGAAAGCCAACAAGTGGCTACTCGATCTCGACAGGACCTTTGAGATCAGCGGTTGTATTGAGGAGCAGAAGGTGCGGTACGTCGGGCATCTGCTGCCAGGGGAGGCCAGTATCTGGGATACCAAGAGGCAAGTCCTGATAAGGGAATAAGGAAACATTACTGCTTTGACCTGGATTAGGTTCAAGGAGGAGTTAGATAATCAATTCTTTCCAGAATCAATGAAGCAACAAAAGGTTCAAGAGTTTGGCACTTTAGTACAAGGCAATTTCACAGTTGAGCCATACGCTGCAAAATTTATGGAACTGAGGTGGTTCATCCCACATCTGATTGCTACCGAGTAGATGCAGGCGCAAAAATTAGAGCAGGACTACAACCCCAGATCCACAGTTACGTAGTTGGGTTTCGCATTAATAATTTCCAGGAGTTAGTTAATGTAGTCGCTATAATGGAAGCAGAACAACAAAGTGTTGCGGCCTAGATTAAGTTAGATAGGAAAAGGGCTTCTTCCTTCTCTACAAGGGGGAGTAATGCCGAAAGGAGGATAATACAAGGAGTTGTCAAGGGCAAAAGCATCATGCTAGCCCCACCTACTACTTGCAAGAAATGCAGAAAGAGTCATGACGGTGAATGCCGAGTAGGTTTATAGGTGTGCTTTTGGTGTGGTCAACCAGGGTACGTGATTCGGGAGTGCCCCCACAATGCACGAGGTAGAAGGAATACTGCAAACCATCGGCCAAATTAGAGGCTGCCTGCCCAAGCTCGTGTGTACGCTATCTCCACTAGAGATATAGACAAGGAGATTCCTGAAGATGAAGAAACATGAGTTATCATTGGTATTTTTCCTTAGTACCCCCCTCTTTTAGAAATTAGCTCTTATAAATTAATTGTTAAGGATATGGTAGTTAATTATGCTTTAGGTAAGATCATGCTATATGAATATACGACCTATGCTTTGTTTGACTCCGGCTCTACGAGGTTTTTGTGTCCGCGGCGTTCGCACGAACGTGTAACCTGCTGACCCAAACATTACCTCAAGCTGTAGTAGTGTTGATTCCTAATGGGAGTATGATCACCTGTACCCAAGTCCTTAGGAATTGCCCACTAAGCCTAGGCAGTAGTGTTTGACTCCGTCGCACGCATGCATGAAACCCATTTTGCATGGCTTCAAGGCCACCGAAGGCCCAGTGCTGCCATGTGCCAGTTCCAGCTCCACCAAGCGCCGTATGGCTGAGTGATGCACCATGTGGCGGATATGCCATAATGGTGGTGTGGCGTGATATGTATGAGGGGAGTACATGCGGAATGTACTCCATATGGTGGATTGGTGTACCATATGGCGTGTACACCATAGTGGTGATGTGGCGTAGCATGTGAGAAGGGAGTATGCATGGAATGTACTCCATGAGGTGCAGCGATACACCGTGTGGCTTGTCGTAGAGATAAGGATGGTTGAGTGGTTGTTTGGCTTAGAACATGGTGAATAGTGTCGGGAACTGTGGAACAGTGTCCTGAAGTAGTTATGGTGTAGCCTGTAGTCTGAGGTGACAAGTGTCACTGTGTTGGACTTACGGCTAGAAGTACGGGTGAAGTAGCAGGACAAGTATAAGAGTACGCAGCGGAGCATGACTGGGTGATGTCATTTTGTGACGTGGTTTTTGACAGTCGTGCTTGCAATGGGTGAAGTGATAGGGTATGAATGGCATAACGGGAACGTGACGAGATGTCACGATGTGTCGGGAGTACTTGAGGAACCATACTCACGATGGGTTAGGAATTGACGTAGCAGAATGTTGGGTGACGCAATAAGGTCACGGTGTAGCTTGGGAATAGTCTCGAGCTATATGACGTGACATAAGGTGTAGTTATGAATGTAGTCTTATCGGGTAGCATGAAGAGTCATGCTAGTCGGGTTAAGAGAAGGTTGGTATCGGAGTATTGTGCTTGTTTATACAAGCAGGTGATCAACGTGTTATATGTTGATCTTCGATGATAAAGGGGTAAGGTACATGTGTAATCTGGTGAGACACATGTGCCAGACGGATTCACCATATGTAATGGGTAATCCATCCTGAGTATAGTTGCACGGTGCTTAAGCCTCAACGTTGGCTTAGAGCCGTGTGGTTTATATGGATGGGAATGAGGATTAGTATGGGCTAAGGTGCATGAAGATAGTGACGAGTGTACTGTCTAAGGAAGGGATGTGTGACTAAGTCGGTTTGAGTCATGCATCGAGATGAGCTCAATAAGGAGAGTAAGACGAAGGTCCTAGTGTCTTAATCCTAAGGTGAATCATGGGTTCACTTTAGTGGATGAGCACTAGAGGCAAGACCTTGAGTTGGAAGATGTGGTGACCGTAATGGGTCCCTGAAGGTCTTGTCATAGTAAGGGACATGGAAGAGCATGGGATAGAAGGAGAGTGTTCCAAGTGAAGCATAGTTCTATTTCTAGTTTAAGTTGCTTATGTACTAGATAGAGAATGACGCTAAGGTATGTATATGCATATAGGTTGCCATCTGAAATGAACATGAATGGACTGCATGATATGCAAGTAGCATGGAGTCCAGGTAAGCGTTACGTTCATACTCTTCTAGAGTTTTCTAAGATGCAAGAAACGCTATCCCCTTTAAGATGCTTTAAGAAAAGAAACGAAAGACGCTTTACGAAAGAAAACGATAAGTGTTCAAAGGTATACGTACGTACGACCCCTCCTTGGTAGCCCCTATTTACGCATCCAAAGTATTAATTGTACGCATGTGAATGGATGACTATACAGTGTATCTATTGTATGTACTTTCTAAGAAAATCCACGAACTGATGTAAATGCATGAAAGACATGAAAAACGGATGCTTTTATGGATCCTACGAACTGACACTTTTATGGATGCCATGAGGTGATGCTCATGGATACCATGAAAGACAACGTTTAAGGTGATGCTTATGGATGCCATGAAAGCTGACGTTTTAAATGTTTTATGATGCCATGAACGGATGTTTTACGAATGCCATGAAAAGATGATGTTTAAGCTCATGCTTTTAAAAGAACGATGTTTTCTCACGAAAATGAATGTTTTCTCACGAAAGGATATGTTAAATGAAAGATAAGAAAAGAATGAAAACTCCAGCTCTTTCGAGTTGACATGAATGAAGGAAAGAATGAACGAAAGCTTGAAATGTATGAAAATACGTAACGACCATATGAATGAATGAAAATGGGTACCCAATGAATGAATGGGCAAATTGCAATGCCGGATAGTAGTGCTAGTAGTGCACCCAGTGCTGCACCCTAACGGAATGGGATTCCAACCCACGGCCACGGGCGAATCCATTGGCCATAGGGCCGCTAACCCTAACACACGGGGAGTAACAATGTGTACCGGCCTATGAAAGTGATAAGAAAGAATGCATGTATGCATGAATATATGAATGCATGAATGCACGAGAGCACGACTCTTTAAGAAATGAAGGCACTGATGGGAGAAACGTTTTACGACAAGAAAGCCTTTTAAAAGCAAAACCCCGTCCAGTGACTCTTGAAGAAATGAAGGCACTAACGGGAGACAAGTTTACGGAAAGAAAGACTATTAAAGAAAAACCTCATCCAGTGACATTTTCAAACGAACGCATGTATGACACGTAAGCATGCACGTAATAGTATGTACGAATGATGAATGCATGAATGAAAACCTATGTTGTTATATTTTAACTATATGAAGTAATGCTTACGAGTATTCGACTCATTATAGTTTTTATATATGCCCCTCCCCCCACAGGAACTGAAAGGCTACGACGGACACGCCTATGGGGAAGAGCACGAAAGTCTAGGCATGAGTTTTAAATGTACGAGAGACATTTTTATTATTAAAATTGATGTTTTCTGCTGTAAACCTCTTTTATTGCCAAAGTACATTTCATTTTATAAACGTAGAGTCTTGCACCCTGGGTATGCAAGTGAAAGGTTTTAAATCGAAAGGTAATTCCTGTCATCCTTTATAAAAAGTCACACCACAAGGACGGGCGTTACACCAGGTTCCTGTGGGCTTGTCTAGGCTTACACATCTCATATTGGTTTTGGTTCTAATAACTAAGCGGAACTCATGGCACTCCTTCACGGGTTGAGAATCTGCAAATCGTTGAACATCTTGAATGTGATAGTTGAAATGGATTCTTTGGTGGTTATCTCTTGCTGGCTTAGAGGGAGATGTGGTGTGTGGTACCTAAACGATTTTTGGGAGGAAATTGTTGATTTATCCGGCACAATTCATTGTCGTTTCCAGCATGTTTTTCGTGAAGGTAATAGGGCGGCAGATTGGTTAGCTAAGGAAGGGGCTTCATGTACTGAATTGGCTTTTTCTAATCATTATAATATGCCTCGGGTTGTTCGAGGCCTAATTCGTTTGGATTCTTGGGGCCTTCCCTCTTTACGATGTTAGGTCTAGTTTCTTTGTGGTGGTTTTTCTTTTTCCTTTTTGTTCCATCGGCTTGTTATAGTTGTTGTTGTTGTTGTTGTTTTTTTTTATTTTTTTTTTTTTTTTTTTTTTTTTTTTTTTTTTTTCTGGTTTGTGGTCTTTTGGGGTTGTCCATGGACCTTGTCTTGTTACCACGATATTCCTTTGCCACAAGTGAGGGCTCTTATTAATAAATATGGGAGGGGGTCACTATCAGACATGTGACATTCCACTCTTGTAAAAAAAAATGAGGACATACGTTTGGGATATACTTATATATTGTACGATTATTTACGTTCGAATAATATATTAATTGTTTGAATGGATTTTGGGCTAAAATAAAGCGCGCTAAAGCTAGGCGCCATTTTAAAAATTTCAGAACCGAACGGTTTATAAATACATTTGAACGGAATGTCCAAAATGTTCAAATAGGATATTGAACCATTCGAATGGAATCTCCAAGGTTAGTGAGGCATGATGATGTACGCAAGAAAACATTTCCTATTTATTTACCTACATTTTAGGAAATCTGGTGAGGAATATTCAATTTTTATAGTTCAAATGAACTCATAAAGCAACCAAATGGATAATGGATGAAATAAAGTGCGCTGAAGCTACGCGCCATTTTAAAAATTTGATGTTCAAACGTGTAAATTAGCGTTTGAACGCAATGTATCATAATTTAACGCCCTTGACTTCCAGTCCAGGGTTCGCACCGAGTGTTTTTGTAACACCTAGGTCCAGTAACAAGACGTTTTTCTAAAATTTTTGTTTTTGGATTTATACGTAGAAAGAGTCCAGTTAATTTTTTCAAGTACTATTTTTAGAGATTGAATCGAAGCCTTTTTTTTTTCTCTAAAAAAGCCCAAACCACGTACGCCCAAAAACCCAAGCTCCTCACCCATTTGTTTTAAACCGTGAAGACCAACTATCAATTTATGATCAGTTTTCCCCACCCCGCACGACTCTATTCCCATGCACGTGCACATCTCTTTTCCATTTTTGTTTGGTCCTCAATCACATATATAAATACACCTTACACGTTTTCATGCACTGTCACCTCCTTCAAGTCCTAGGGTTACAGTAGCCCTTGTTTTAACTTCAGCAAGCCGCAACACCTCCTTGCAGTCACCACAAGGGAACCCAGACCAACCATCATTTTTCTTGCCATACGCAGATCTTGTAAGAACTCTCTTACGTCTGGATGTATGTAATTAACAGGAATAGACAGCAAGAACGAGATTGATACTGATGAAAACTTACCTCATAGATTCATACGTATTGGGGTATTTGAGGTCCCCAAATTCCTCCATAAAAGAAAATACACTTAAGATGAAAAGCTCCAGAATGAATCACTCATTCATTCCGCATGGGACTTAACTGACTCAACAAGACCTTACTAAAATGCCCTTACAATGACCGGTTCTAGAAGACATACTACACGCACCGTTTTAGCCTAAACGGAGCACTTAACCCGTGACACTCCTTACTCATTAAAACTGCACCGTTTCTTTTATTATTCAAGTGTTGTCGTTCCACCCCTTTTCTTTGCTGAAGCTACGTCGTTTGGAAACCACCATAAGCCTTAATTCCCAATTCGCACTCCCGTGTCTCCATTTCGCATACTGCTCTCAATCCACCCCCCCCCCTTTTCGAACCCTAAAGCTTCCTCCTTTACTTCCATGGCTCCATACTCCGTAGCTTCCTTACATTCCCCCACCCTTATAAGACCTTGTCCACAAGGTGTGGATACAAGGCCCTGAGTTTCCAGAGATTTTCCCAAGAATTTTCCCCCTCCGAGAGTCCGACCCACTTGATCAATACCTCAGTAGTAGCCCGTCCCCCTTGTTGTCTCATGCGTCGATCACGCACAGCTTCCGGCTCGGGAATCACTTCCCCTTCATTGTTGGTAGGTGGCAGCGTCGCCAGTGGTTGAGTACGATCTCCGAGCTTCTTCTTCAAGCAAGACACGTGGAAGACTGGATGGATTTGAGATGAGAGAGGTAACTCAAGTCTGTAGGCCACGGATCCGAGCCTTTGGAGCACTTTGAAGGGCCCATAGAAGCGAGGTGCAAGCTTCATGTTTCGGCGCAGTGCCACTGTCTTCTGGCGGTACGGCTGCAAGCGGAGGTATACCCAGTCCCTAACACTAAACTGTCTTTCAGTTCTTCTTTTGTCAGCATAATATTTCATCCTGTCTTGAGCTGCCTTAAGATTACTCTTTAAGAGTTGTAGATTCTGTTCTCTGGTTTGCAATAATTGGTCAACTGTTGGGTTGCTTGATGTACCTGGAATGTAGTCGATTAACCTTGGGGGAGGGTAGCCGTAGAGGGCCTCAAAAGGTGTTAACTTGGTTGAGCTGTGGTTGGTGCTGTTGTACCACCACTCGGCTAACGGTAGCCACTGGCTCCACCCCATGGGCTTAGATCCCGCGTAGCACCTCAGATATCCTTCTACAAACTTGTTCACAGCTTCCGTTTGGCCATCGCTCTGCGGATGATACGCTGAGCTATAGTCTAGGGAAGTGCCTTGTAGGGCGAATAACTCCTTCCAGAAAGAGCTCAGGAATATCGGATCTCTGTCAGAAACTATGGTTTTTGGGAGACCATGCAATTTAAAAACAGAACCGAAAAACACTTTGGCCACTTCTGAAGCTGTATAGGGATGGGATAGGGTCATGAAATGCCCATACTTAGTGAAACGATCCACTACAACAAAAATTACAGAACACCCCTTAGACTTTGGCAGCCCTTCCACAAAGTCCATCGAAATATCTACCCACGCTTGTTGAGGTATGGGCAGAGGTTGTAGAAGCCCTGCTGGGGGTAACGTTTCATATTTAGAGGCCTGACAAATTTCGCACTCCCTCACCCATTTTTTTATATCCCTTTTCATCCCTGGCCAGTAGAATTCTCTCTTTTGATAGGTCTTTAAGTACCCCGAATGCCCCGCCATAGGGTCGGTATGAATAAACTGAAGTACTTTAAGTTTGAATGGTGATTCTGGAACTATAAAAATTCTGCCCTTCCTCAAAATTATCCCCTGCTGTAATTTTGTCCCCTTAGGAACCTCTAGATGCTTCAACAACCTTTCCATCAGATCAGAGGCTTCTGTACTGTTTTTGTAGCTGAGTTTCAGCTCCTCCACCCAATCTGAAGTGGGAAAAGAAATCTGGGCAAGCAAACCCCACTCCTCATTCTCAACCTCCCCTTTTCTCGACAGTGCATCTGCCACGACATTCTCCCTTCCGCTCTTGTACTCAATCTTAAAATCGTAGCCCATCAACTTGCTCACCCATTTGTGTTGAACTTCTGTCCCAATTTTCTGCTCAAGCAGAAATTTCAATGCTTGTTGGTCCGTTTTAATAATAAATGATTGCCCCAAGAGATAGGGCCGCCATTTTTGCACTGCTGTCACAATGGCTAGAAATTCTTTCGCATACGTTGACAGTAGTAGAGCTCTTCCCTTTAACATCTTACTCAAAAAAGCAATAGGTTGCCCCGACTGCATAAGGACAACCCCTATTCCTTTCCCACTAGCATCGCACTCCACTGTGAACGGTTTTGAAAAATCTGGTAGTGCAAGTACGGGTGGGCTGGTCACTGCTTCCTTTAACTTTTGGAAGGCCAGCTCTGCCTCTTGGGTCCAAACAAACCCATTTTTTGTCAACAACTGGGTGAGGGGGGCTGCTAACAGCCCGTAATGCCTTATAATTTTTCTGTAATATCCCGTCAAACCCAAAAAACCTCGCAAGGCCTTAGATGTCTTGGGAAACGGCCAATCCAACATGGACTGAATTTTTGAAGGGTCTGCTTTAACACCTTGGCCAGAAATAATGTGGCCCAAATAATCAACTTCCTCCACAGCGAAACGACACTTTGATTTTTTTGCATACAAACAGTGTTGTTTCAGCACCGTCAAAACCTCTCTCAAGTGAATTTCATGCTCCTCCCGAGACTTACTATAGACCAAGATGTCATAAAAAAAAACCAGGACAAATTTCCTCAAAAAGGGTTTGAATACATCATTCATTAACCCTTGAAATGTGGCTGGAGCGTTGGTGAGGCCAAAAGGCATCACCAAAAACTCGTAATGCCCTTCATGTGTTCGGAAAGCCGTCTTGGGAATGTCACTAGGCACCACCCTTACTTGATGATAGCCCGACCGTAGGTCAAGTTTAGAAAAGATCACCGCTCCAAAGAGTTCATCCAGCAACTCATCTATCACTGGAATTGGAAATTTTGCCTTTACGGTTTCCTTATTAAGTGCCCTATAATCCACGCACAGCCGCCAATTGCCATCGGCTTTATGAACCAGCAGATCAAGGGCAAAAAAGGACTAGAACTAGGTCTAATCACTCCCGAACTCAACAACTCAGCCACCATTTTCTCAATTTCTGTTTTCCGGTAATATGGGTAGCGATATGGCCTATTTGTGATGGGTTGAGTGCCCTCCTTGAGCACTATGTGATGGTCATGGGAACGGGGTGGGGGTAGTCCTTGAGGTTCTTCAAACACCTCCTTAAAGTCTTCTAACAGTGCTGGAAATGGTTCAGCCAGCTTTCCATGTTCTTGGTTCACTTCCCCAACACACATAATCTGTAAGAAAATTCCCTTCCCTTTTACCATAGTGGCCTTGCAAACTTTTCCACTCTCCTCTACCACTGAAGGGTTTAGTTTCAGCCCTTTCAACTCAATGGTCTTCCCGTCCAACCAAAAGCTTATCACTAGCTTAGAAAAATCCCAGGTAATAGGGCCCAAGGTTTCCAACCACTGGACTCCCAAAACAATATCACAACCAGCTAAGTCTAATAAATGAAGAGGAAGCTGAAGCAAATTACCTTGCACCTTAAGCTTGACTGCTCTACACAACCCTTCACTGTTTAGGCCTTCCCCGTTAGCTACTCGCACCTTCAAGTTGACTAGGTAATCCACTGGCAGCTTCAACTTGGAGGCCACGGTTGAATCAATGAAATTGTGTGAGCTGCCCGAGTCTAGCAAGATCACCACTTGCTCCCCATTGATACTTCCAATCAACCTCATAGTTCTTACTGTAGGAGTACCAGCTATAGCAGCCAAAGAGATCTCAAGTTCAGCGTTGTCGCTGGTCGCCAACTCTAGAAGCTTGTGCTCATCATTTTTTTCACCTGGTTCCTCTTCTTCCGTCTCCCCTCCTTCTTCATCCACTTGTAAGAAATAAATTCGAGGATTTTTGCAAGTATGGGTGGGATTCCATTTCTCATCGCAATGGAAACATAGGCCTTTTTTTCTTTTCTCATCCATATGCATGGAAGTCACTGGCTTAGTAAAACTCATTGGTTTCTTCCATTTATTGTAATTATCGTTAGAATACGAACGCTGGCCAGAATTACCCCTGCTATTGGCATGGTCTTTTCCTCCGTTGGTTTGCTGTACTTTCGAGTACTGCTGTGATACTCTTCCTGCATTTTTGCCAAGCCATACGCTGCGTTTAAATTCACTGGATTCAGCATCCTTACTGGTATGCGGAGTTCATCTTTCAATCCGCTGAGAAAACAACTCAGCTTATGGAGGTCCGAGAGGCCCCTCAAGCGATTAGATACTGTTTCAAACTGCGCCATATAACTAGCAACAGAGCTGGTTTGCTTGAGCCGTGTCAACGCTTCCATCGGGTCGTCATAAGCTGTTGCCCCAAAACGAAGTAGTAATGATCTAGAAAAAGTATCCCAATCCCTGCATAAGCCCCCATCTGCTGCATTTTGGAACCACACAAGGGCATCCCCTTCCATGTGGTACGATGCCATCAACAACCGCAGTGGTAGGGGTGTTTGATGGAATTCAAAGTAATGGTTAACCTTGAAAAGCCATGCTGCCGGGTTAGCACCTTGAAAATGAGGGAAGTCAAGTCGAACCCCCCTAGGATTGAATCTTCTCGGGTCTGCATGTTCATTTTCTGGAGGAGTTTCATGGTTGAAGGGTGGAGGGGGTGGTGGTGGTTGGATCTGTTGCTGGGCAAAAAGTGTGCGTAACATGTCTTTGATTTCCTTTACATCTACTTTCACCGTACTCACATCAGTCTACAAATTACTGACATCTGATTTTAATTCCAGGATTTCTTGTTGCTGGTGCTCAACCTGAAGCTGAAGATGCTCCTGTTGCTGGTGCTTAGATCTAGTATTTTCGGCCATGGTAAATGAAATTGTGTGGTGCTGTTTGGGTGGGTGTTTGGCTTGGAAATTGGGTAGTGAAAGTGTAATGTCTGGGTAATGCAATCAGATGTTAGCTGGAATGGTTCTTTTGAATGTAGTGTTTGGCTGGGTATGGAAATGGTGATTTAATGAATCTGTTTGGATGTAATGGTAGGATCGATGACTTGATACCACTTGTAAGAACTCTCTTACGTCTGGATGTATGTAATTAACAGGAATAGACAGCAAGAACGAGATTGATACTGATGAAAACTTACCTCATAGATTCATACGTATTGGGGTATTTGAGGTCCCCAAATTCCTCCATAAAAGAAAATACACTTAAGATGAAAAGCTCCAGAATGAATCACTCATTCATTCCGCATGGGACTTAACTGACTCAACAAGACCTTACTAAAATGCCCTTACAATGACCGGTTCTAGAAGACATACTACACGCACCGTTTTAGCCTAAACGGAGCACTTAACCCGTGACACTCCTTACTCATTAAAACTGCACCGTTTCTTTTATTATTCAAGTGTTGTCGTTCCACCCCTTTTCTTTGCTGAAGCTACGTCGTTTGGAAACCACCATAAGCCTTAATTCCCAATTCGCACTCCCGTGTCTCCATTTCGCATACTGCTCTCAATCCACCCCCCCCCCCTTTTCGAACCCTAAAGCTTCCTCCTTTACTTCCATGGCTCCATACTCCGTAGCTTCCTTACAGATCTGCCTTGCACCACCACTAGCCACAGAGACTGCCTCCTCAAACGACCTGGCCATGAATCAGTAACTCTCCATGATGCCCAACGGTTTTAGCCACCACCGCCCTTCACCTCCGTGCCCAGCCCACACGAGATCGGCAGCCACCTGCATAGAGAACCGAAGACCCCTATTGTTGCTTCTCGAAACAGAGCACCCACCCATCATTCTCCCCCACCGTAAGCAATGCAAACCCACCACCTAGTTAGTCACGGCCCCAACCTGCTTAGCTGTTTGGTACCACTTTTGTTTTTGCATCATCGAGCAGCAGTAGCTACAGAACAACCCAAGCAACTGACAGCACCTCCATGTCACTCTCTCTCGGCTTAGTCTCTATCTCCCTCACGTTTTAATCTCTCACTGTGTTACTATCTCTCTCTCTCTCTCTCAGTGCTCCATCGCGATCACCACCCACCACCACCCAGCTCTTCGTTCGTTTTCTCTCTTCCGGTGAGTCTTCGTAGCACAACTAAAGTGGTGAAAATATGGTTTACGTAAAGCTGCTACAAGAAGAAGAAGAAAGAAAAAAGTTGATTTACAATATTACAAGTTTGCCATTAAGGCCCACGGGCTTAACTTGTGTTGGACTTATTTTAGATGGTTTTGTGTTTTAAAAATATTATGGGCTAGATTTCACTTTTACATAAATTATTCTAGTTATTTTGGGTTTGGTTTAAATGGGTTATGTTTTTAATAAATGGTCTCGGTTTAATTTTACTTAAGAAAATACATGATTTTATAATGATAATGATAATGATAAAGATTTGTAATATGGTATTAGTATTATTATATTTTTAATATATTTTTAGAAGTACAATGTAGTGCAAGACTTTTATTTTGAGCTCTTTAAAGAGAGACTATGTCTATTTTAATTAAATGGTATTTTTTGCTTTGTCTACTTTAATAGATTTTGATATAATTATGTTATCCAATTTTATATTTATAGTTTGATTACAATAGTATATAAGTTGGATTTTTTTTTTATATGTTTTAGTCGAAGTGATTAGATGGACATTGATGACCTTAGAAAGAGAGGATATGTTTTGAGGTTATGAGAATTTTAGGTTTTGAGAAACTAAAATAGGTTATTTTAGAAACTTAGGGTTAAATATCGAAATATGTGTTCAAATGAAATTTACGGGAATTACGTGATTATTTTATAGGTGACGATTAATATTTGTTTGGCATTTTTGATAAAATTTCTGAAAAGCTAAGAAGTCCAGGTAAGCGAGGTTCCTATGCTAAACCTTGCATAAAATAAAATAAAATCAGGTTGCTTTTGAAAATATGCAGGTTTGTTTTGAAAAGAAATCAGAAAACAACCTCAGATATGTGTTCTGCATATGCATAAAAGTTGTATAAGAGAAAGTATTTTCTGTCATGACTGTTGTAGACATGAGCTAATTTGTGCATTCTGTTTCTGATCATGCAAAAAGAGCGAATATGAAAATCTAAAAGTTTTTATTTTGAATAAATGAAGATGTTTTGATTCTATTTATTTCGAACATGTGAAATTATCTGAAGCTATTCAGTATTTGGTTTTGATATGATGTGGCATCTGAAAACCTTGGCATGAGATTCTGATTCTGTATTCTGATTAAAGTCTGATTCTAATCATGGTTCTGTTATGTTCTGATAAGGCCCAACCATAGGTGATAATAGTGGATACGACCCAGCCACGGGTAATAATAGTGGCATAGAACTCAACCACGGGTAATAATAGTGGATACGGCCCAACCACGGGTTATAATAGTAGATGCGACCTTTCCACGGGTTATAATGGTGGTTTATAACCCTACCACGGGGGTTAAACAGGGTATATGGCCCGACCACGGGTTATAATAGTAGACACGACCCTTTCACGGGTTATAATGATGGTTTATAACCCTACCACAAGGGTTAAACATAGTATCTGGCTCAATGTGATGCTCTGATTGATCAAGATGAGGTTTCAGATTTGAATATGCCAAAAGGAATTCTGAATAAGAATGTTTTTCTAAAAGTTTCGCTCTGATATTTTTGTAACATGTTTTGATATTTGCATTATGAAAGTAAATGTTTCTGTTTCTGCATTTTGAAGATAAACATTTTGTTTTGCATTCTGAATTCTGAAAATGCTCATATTTACATACTAGTATATGTTCTCTGCTTACTGAGTTGTTGATAACTCACTCCTTATCTCCTAATATTTTTCAGATAATTTTGATGGTTTAGCTGGAAAACAAGAGTAGGAAGTTTTAGCAATGTATGATGATCGTAGTGAAATAAGTGCTTGAGGGTACATGTTTATTGGAGAGTTTTTTTTTAGTAGGTTTATGATTTTATGTTATTTGATATTTGGAGTCCTACATATTTCTAAATATTTATCTTGTTTGGAAATTATCTCATTGAGGTATTTATTTGGTGTCCTGGTAGAGGAACATATATTTTTTATTTGAATAAATGAATTTGTACTTTTTGGAAAGAAAAATGCTAGGGAGTCCGATTTGGACTCCCGTTGTTTTTTTCCCGATAGGCATTTTATCTTTTTTTTTTTTTAGTTTTATTTTTACTTAATACTTAAGAAAATATTGTTTAATAATATTGTGAATTTTTTTATTTTTTTTAAAATATTAAAAAGTGTTAAAAAAATGATGTGAAAAAGAAATAAAAAATTCTTTAAAGTTTTTTTTTTCTCACATCATTTGTTTAACACTTTTAAATATTTTTAAAAAAATAAAAAAATTCACAATATTATTAAACAATATTTTCTTAAACACTAAGTAAAAATAAAAGTAAAAAAAAAATGTCCATCGGGCAAAAAAAACGGGAGCCCAAATCGGGCTCCCTGGCATTACTCTTTTGGGAATATTGGAGTATTAAAATATGTTATGGAAGTTGGATTTAAGTTATAATAGATAACTATCCGGATCTCCGAGAATGGGGCGTTGCAGTTTTTTTTTTTTTATAGAAGGAGGCAGTGAAGATCTTCGATGAGAGAGAAGCAAAGTCCTAGAGAGAGAGAGTGGTTGAGAGAGTACGTCCTAGAGAGAGTGATTTAAAGTTGGTGTTTTGGGTTGATAGTGTTGGAGAAGTTGAGGATTGTATCTTTTTCAAATTTTCCCTAGTTATTTAGAATTATTGTTGTAATACCCGAACCTATTAGGGAAAATCCTATATCATTAATTTATTTAAATCAAATTCCTTCTCCATGTATTTTAAATTAAGAATTTTCACTATTATGACTTTTTTTCAAAATCTGTAATTTTTTATTTATAAAATGATTCTATTTCATCTTAAAAGTTTTTTTCTATGTTCCAAACTTTGTATTACTTTTGTATCATGAGAAAAGAGTGTTAAATCACTAAGGTTGCAGAATTTTTTGTCTTACCCGTTGCTTTTCATCTTCAGCCCTCTTGGCATTCCATATTTTTCCTTAATTCCTTTTATCACTTTAGTTCCCCTCCAATTAGACCAAGTGTTGACAAGGCAAAGATTGTATAGTAACTTACAATCCCATCTCCTTTACACGAGTCTATCAGCAATATTGGGAGTAAGAAACAAATTCAGACTTGGTTGTACTTGCAGCTCCTGTTCAGGAATTTCACTTTGTTTTTCAATTTTATTTTCTTGCACTAATTTCCTCCTCCACATATATACTCAGTTGGGGAGTTAATTGTTAAATATACATCCTGCATGCTTTTCCAGCCCTTGTACGTATTGCACACTCTCTGAGTTAGGTCAGCAGTGCTGAAGCAAAATTCAGATTTATATCTCTTGGTGGTTTTTTTTTTCTTCTCCTCTCTTCAACTCAAGCCACTGCAACTAGTGTGTTTTGACCTTGAAGCCATCTTTGGAGATCTCTTAGCCACCATCTCAGTTGGTAAGTTTAAAAGCTCAGCTTGTCATTCTTGAGTTCAAGCTATGCACACAAACAACAACCATGTTTTCTTCTCCTTAAATTGTTGCTGCTATCCAGAATTTATGTTGTGAGTTTCACCTTCCGTCTTCACATATTGCCTCTAAATCTTGTGTATTGAGTGGAAAATCATAAGGAAGGAGAGTATGATCTGTAAATAGGATTAAACCCACATGTTAGAGCTCAAAGTACATCAGAAAATTTCAGATGTTTGCTACTTGTGCTGCAGCAGTTTCCTCCTTCATTTGTATCTTAGATCTTCACTCTATAAGTCTGGAACTTTGGCTTAAATTTCATTCTCTAGAAGACTAAGTTCAGGTTAGTTTGAAAATCCTTCTTTTCCCTCTCAAAGTTCTCATACAGCACATAAAAGACAACAACAACACACTTGTATTAAGTTCTGAAATTTTCTGCACAGATTCTGTCATGGGTCTTCCAACCTCACTTGTTCCTTTTTTTTATTTTTTTATTTGATACATGTTTAGATGGGTGTGTAACCATGTGGTGGGAAGGTAGGAGTAACCATAAATCGTGCAACCTACAGCTTGAAGAGGTAAGATGATTTTTCTGCCCTGTTTTGTTCTAAGTTGTACAGTTTCCACAAAAATTTTGCTATAGCTTTAACTCTACTTCTTCCTATTATTTGAATCACTTTTTAACTATGTTTAAGCCTTCATTTTTATGTGTTAAACCAGTTGAGATTAATTTGTATTTGAACCTTTTCCTCAAGCTAATAGCCTAAGTAAACAACCCAAGATTTAATTCAAACTATTAAGTTTTCTCTTAGAATTTTCTTGTTTATGAAGAACTATCCTTGCTGTTTTATGCTATGCTTATACAAAAAAAATGATGTTTCTTTTCAATTTTTCTTCAACACTAGTATCCTTTGTTTATTTAGTTGGGATTATGGTTTAATGAATGGAGTTTAATGCAAGAAAACAACAAAGTTTCTGGCTGTCTTTTTTCTGTCAGAGAAGCTAAGCCCAGGAGTTTGTAGATCTGAAGCAAGGTTCAATGACTGTGTGGACACAAAACGAAAACTGTACCGGAAAATAATATAATTGATATGGATTAATTGTTAATTTTAAAATGTGCAGCGAACATATTCAATTACTTCGATGCGATGGTGTAACTGATACAAAAAAGAAGCACAAAGAAGAGTTTGCTGCTTGGTTTGAATAGACAGTATTACTAAACAATGTCTTACTCTCTACGAATTTCATACCACTAAAATATATTTTTTTCCTATTTAATGTTAATATAATTTATTAATGTAGGTTGTATCGAGATATGGTGATAATTCAGAAGACATCTCAAGTGAACTATATGCTTTGGCATGTAGTCTACTAGGCAGGCCATTTAATACTCAGCATGTTTGGTGCGTTGATATCGATTTCACATGGCGGACAGAGAACGATATAGAAAAACTCAAAATTATGGGGTCGTTATCGAAGGAAGCCACGAGGAAGAGAATATTGATTGTTACAAAGTCGTCCAAGATAACATTAGGTTAAAGTACTTAGGGGAACATATGGTCTGGTTTTTTAAGTGTAGTTGGTGGGATATCTCAAATCTTAGGTTGGGAGTGTGTAACAAATAATATTTTGTGAGTGTTAATACATCTCGCACATGGTATGAGGAGGATCATTTTCTTCTTGCTTGCCAAGCAAATTAAGTTTTTTACTTAGATGAACCGGAGTACAAAAACCCATGGCGAGCAGTACATAAGTTTGCACCAGGAAATTTATATAATTACATTCCAAAGGTGGATGGAACACAAGAAGAATTTGATGGTTCAACAAATGAAGAAGCATTTCAAGAAAATGAATCAGGCATTAATTTATTTGTTGATCTTAGCCAATATGACATGGTTTTATTGTATAGAGAGGATATTGAACTAGAAGTAATTGAGTGCAGCTTGTCAGAAAAATATGAGTCAACTGAAGTTTCTAGTGAAGATGAGGGCTACTGGTTGAGCAAAACTGATAGTGAATGATAGCTATTTATGTATAAGTATAGCTGTTGTAAAAATAAGAATATTTTTGTGAATAACATTTTATTACAATTTTAAACTGTTATGCCTCCCAAACGCAAAGCAACTCGTTTCCCATCTCCATCCATTACCGACTCTCCAATTGGTTCATCTGCCAGGAATGGTGGGCCAACATCACCAGACCCATAATAATGTATGTTATATAGAAACTTGAGTTTATGTGATTATTTAAATAATAGTGTTTTGATATTATATGCTTTAATAACTGTATAACTGTTGTAAGCCATTGCCGAGGTAGAGGCGTTACTAGAGGTGTTTGCATAGAGAAAGTGCGGAAAGTGGAGAAAACTAAAATTGATATTCCTGATGATCACATCGGTGGCTTTGGGGATCCGGTAGCTTGGCTTGCTTCCTATGTTGGTACCCTTACCTACACATATGCACCGATGGATATATCCTCCAAGGCTAAGGTTCCCCAAGATGTGAAAGACCATATCAAAACTCGTTTCCTGGTAATAAGTTACTTAGAAAATAATTTATTAAATTATTACTTAATTTATAATTAGTTTGTTTTTGGACTAATCATTCCTAATTATTTCAAAGATGAGTTTGAACTTAATTTTGGTCGGCAAGAGGATTGAGTAACGGTTGATGAGCTGATGAACAATATATTCTAGGGATACAAAGGTAGATACCATGCACACTATCAAAAGTTCAATATTGCAACAGAGGCGTGTCAAAACCCATTGCAAAACATGCCATCAAATGAATGGGAGAAACTTTGTGATATGTTTGAAGATCCAGCATATCAACTAATTTCGTTGTTATCTTTCTTTGCGCTATATGTTAGATGCATTAATAAATATAGGAATAATGTTGTTTCTTTTCTTGTAGCAATAGAGTACTATCAATAAAGTAAATAGAGCAAATTTAACGATACACCATCATGCAGGTTCTAAATCTTTTCACCGACTATAAATAAAATTGGTAACGTTATACTTGTTTCCATTAAATATTAACATATCAACATCTGTGATTGAAGTTTTTAATATAGACTTTCCTTTTTCAGGAACAACATAGTCCTACTGACTATAATCTGAAACAATTGTATGTTAAATCGCAAACAAATCGTGATGGTATTTTTACTATAATAAGATTTATGTTATTTAAACTATCTCTAATGATTTCTCTCTCTCTCTATTTCTTTTTTTTTAAATTGTAGGAGAAGATGGTTTCACTTTGGAAAAATGATAATGTTGCCAATTGATGAATCCTCTGTTAACGATGTTGAGATCTTTTCTCAGGTTCTTGGATCTCGTTCTAGATATTTGAGTGGTTTAGGACGTTTTGTTAAGCCTTCCCCAACATCATTCTCTTCTCAAGTAAGATCGAATAGCAACTCTTAGGATTTAGAGGAAGTAAAGCTCAAGATCGAACAGTTGAGGTCCAAGCAACGAGAGTTTGAGGCTCAATTACATCTGGCAGCGGATATGGATGCGTGATTAGAACAAAACATGCAGAAGAAGTTGGAAATTCAATCCCAAAAAATGTTTGAACATATGCAGTTAATGACGTTCCAGAAGTTTATGCCACCAACAACTTAGAACTTATTTTCTTATTTTATATCTTTTGACTTATTTTGACTTAATGCAACATTTGAACAATTGTGATGTTTTAATTATAATATTTAAATGTAATTTTCTTATTTTAGATTTACAGTTTACTGTATCATGATTATCGTTTGAATGTAATGCCATTTTAGCATGAAATGTTATATGATACATTGAGTATTTGATTACTTGCTTACATGACATGTGAAAGTCTCACAATTTTTAGCATATTGCATATAAATGTAATTTTCGCATGAAGCTCACTACATATACACATGTCATGAAATACATTTTATTCAAGCATTGCATAAAAATAATTTTTATCAAGACCCCAAAGACTAGGATGAGGAATTATCCTAGTGGAACTCCTCTGTTCACTCTAGAGTGTTTCAGAATGGAGTAGTAATCCCTGGGTTGACAAAGAAGAGTCAACGGGATTCGAATGAGTTCTTTTTAAAGAATGCCGGAGCGAAGTCCAATGTTATGACACCTAAGGCTGGTGGGTGTACATGTTATGATATTATGATGTTATGTTATATTACTAATGCATTGAGAATGAGTCTACTGATAACGTAGTCTCATCGTGAGTTGTACTACGGACACCAGCAGGTACTCATAGTGCACATGGAGAACTATCATAATATGATACGTTATGTTAATGATGGCTTTAATAAAGATAAAATGTTATGTTTTTTAAAGCAATGAGGTATGAAATGTTCTCCTTCGAAATATCATATTTTTGAAATGAGAAAGTGAAAAATATTCTATTAAAGAAAATGTCCGTCAAAGTTTTTCTGAAAAATGTTGAGGAATCTTGATGGGAGACAAATATGGATTTTTTTTGCATGCATCTCATGTTTATTATTAATCATGCATATTTTATCTCTGTGCAAGTTGATTGTTTAATGTACTGAGATTTCAAATAAACCTCACCCTTGTGGACCCACTACCATTCCCTTCGGAATGGTGGAAGTTATGTCAAGACCAGCATATGAGGAGCATGATGAACTGCTGGCTTCAAATGGTTGAGGAGGAACCTGATCTGGAAAGGAGGCTGGACTTGAATTGAACTTTCATAGCAACGACTCTATATACTATAGAGCAGATGCGAGAGTTAGTCTGGCTATGTAGATTCAATTTTATGGAGATTCTATCTCTCACGTTATGTTGAACTCAAGTGGACCTCTTAAGTGAGGAAGTACCTATTTATGGTTTATAAATCATTGGGATGTTTAGTTCATTCTAGCATCAATTATTTTTATCACCCTTATTTCTGCTAAGATTATTGCATACTGCTAGTTGCATATTAGGATGCATTGCATATTAACTGTATTGAATAGGGGTATGTAACTTTGTGTTGCATGTCTCGACGCTCCAAGTCTTCGTTTCATCCCAAGCAGATGTTGGAGGTATCACAGGGTAATATCAGAGCAATTACGTCTCTTGGTAAACCCACATGTCCTTAGGAATTTTATGCCAGAATGTAGGTTTGAATCTTAGTTTTGCATAGGCTTGAATCCTGTAGTTGGAGCTGATTCTGATACACATACATCTCAGGAATTGGAAGATTAAGGACAGATAGTGCGTGAAAGGTGACAATGGAATACTAAAGGCTCTGGTGCCCGCAGGAAGCAAGATCCCCTGTCGGATGGTGGACATGCTTTGGTAGGTGTGATTTGCCAAATGACATAGATAATGAAGCAGCAACAGGAGATCATCCTTCGACAAAATTAGCAGCAGCCTCACCGTCGAACGGAAAAGCAAGAGCGAGTGGAAAATAAAGGAGATTCGTATGAGAAATTTCTGATATATAGATATCCTAACTTCATGGGAACTGAAGGACCCATGGGGGCCAACAAGTGGCTACATGATTTTGATTGGACCTTCGAGATCAACGACTTCATTAAGGAGCAGAAGGTGCAGTACGCGGGACATCTGTTACAAGAGAAGCCGGTATGTGGTGGGATACCAAAAGGCAATTGTTGATAAGAGAATTGGGAGATATCGCTACTTTGACCTAGGAAAGGTTCAAGGAGGAGTTCAATTATTGATTCTTTTTGGAATCGATGAAGCAGCAGAAGGCACAAGAGTTTTCCACTCTAGTACAAGGAAACTTCACAGTCGAGCAGTATGCCACGAAGTTAATGGAGCTAGGAAGGTTCGCTCCACACCTGATAGCCACCGAAAAGATGCAGGCTCAAAAGTTTTAAGGTGGACTACAACCCGAATTTGCAGTTACGCAGCCGATTTTTGCATCGATGACTTCTAGGAATTAGTCAATGTGGCTACAATAATGGAAGCAAAGCAACCAAAGTAACAGCTCAGATTAGCCTGGAAAGGAAGAGGCTTCTCCCTTCACTGTAGGAGGAAGTAGCGAGAAGAGAAGGATGGTGCAAGGAGTTAACAAGGGAAAAGAGGGTCATGCCTAGCCCACCTACTACCTGCTAAAAGTGTGGAAAGGTCCACGACAGAGAGTGCAAACTTGTATTGGGGGTATACTTCAAATGTGGTTAGCCTGGCCATATGATTTGGAAATGCTCTCAAAAAACACAAGAAGGCAGAAATGCTCCTAATCCAAGTAACTAGCCGAATCAAAGGCCAGTTGCCCAAGCCCGCATTTACCCTATTATGAGGAAGTACCAAGAGTTGAAGGAACAGAAGTTGTTACTGGTATTTTCCTTAGTACCCCTTTCTTTTTATAGAAGTTAGTCCTTTTGCTTTGGTCACTAGGTATATGGTAGTTGATGATTATGCTTTAAGTAATATCACACTTTACGACATGTTCCTTATTTGACTTGGGCACAACGAGGTCTTTCGTGTCAATAGCGAACGTGTAACCTTTTCACAGAATAATTACCTTAGACCATGGTAGTTACGATTCCCAATGGAAGTTCAGTCAAGTGTACTTGAGTCCTTAGGAATTGCCCTCTAAGTTTAGATGGAAGAATTATGGAGGTAGATCTGATTATCTTCAGTCCATTGGGGTTTGATTTGATATTAGGAATGAACAGGTTATCCAAATGCTATGCCAAGTTAGACTGCGAGAGAAAAGAGGTTTTGTTTGACTTACCTAAAGTTGGTAGGATAAGAGGAACTGTAAAGGTTATTCCCTCTTTAGTTAGAAACCACATTGCTAATGGTGTTGTAGCCTAGCTAGCTTTTATAGTTGAAGAATCCAGTAAGGATGAGGAGATTTGGGGGATACCTATAGTCGAGGATTTTCTTGAGGAATTCACAGATGACTTATCAGGATAACCCCCAATAGGGAAACATAGTTCATTATAGATCTAGAGCTTGCCACCACTCTCCATTCATAGAGCACCATACCATGGCCCCAAAGGTTCAGACAGAGGAACATAGGCAACATCTCAGCTTAAGTTCTAGAAAGATTGAAGGAACATAGGTTGTATGCCAAGTTTAGCAAGTATGAGTTTTGGGCTCAAGGAAGTGAAATTTTTTGGGCATGTGATTTCGAGTAAAGGAGTAGCGGTTGATCCTAGTAAGATTGAAGAAGTAGTGAATAGCAGCATCCTACCAAAGTAAACAAGGTCTGAAGTTTCTTAGAATTAGTCGGTTACTACCAAAGATTTGTAGAGGGTTTCTCTAAATTATCAAGACTGTTCATCGCCCTAACAGGAAGAATGCCAAGTATGTCTGGACGGAGAGACGTGATTAAAGTTTTTTGGAACTCAAGACAACCACACCGGTTGTAGCGCTGTCGGAATCAACTATGCCTTATGAGGTATTCAACAACGCATCTAAATTAGGACTTGGACACGTTCTTATGCTAGATGAAGGCATTGTCGCTTACGCTTCTCGACAACTTAGGAGCCACGAGCAGAATTACCCCATCCATGAGTTGCCTCGTTTGTTTTCAGAGATGAGATGAGTCGTAATTAAAGTTAAAAGGTTAATAAAATATTGTTAGAATATATTTTTTAATATTATTTTTATTTTGGAATTTGAAAAAGTTGGATTGTTTATTTTATTTTATGTGGCAATTTGGGAAAGTTGTAATGATGAGATGAGAGGTTTTGAAAGTTTTGAAAGTTTTGGATTTTAGTCTTGAAAGCAAACCAGGAGTTAGCTGCCATAATTTTCGCCCTAAAGATCAGGAGGAAGTTTTTGTTTAGATTGTGGATGGGAAAGCAAAGGAACTTAGGAATAACAAAAATTCCTTTAGTGAAGGTTCTTTGGCGAAATCACAACATTGAAGAAGCCAGATGGAGAAAGAGGATGAAACAAAAACCAAGAAGCCTTGTATCCAGTTATCTCTTCCATGGATACCTCAGAGTCACTGACCCCTCTTTGCATCACATAAGATACCGTGAAGAGGGATCTCCATAGATCGAAGGCGCATCAACTGAACAATGGAGGACGAGCGAGTTAACACACACTATGACTCAGAAAAGGATCGATTCTTCTACCACACTTAGGAGGAACTATCGAATGATGTCAATGAAGACTTCTCATCCAGTTCAGGACCATAGAATCTCTGGTAGGTATGCATATATAGTATATGTGTGTTACATGCTTTATTCATCCATTTCCATACCCCGATTTTGAGGACGAAATCTTCTTTTAAGGGGGGGAGGATGTAACACCTCGCCTAAAAAAAAGCTCCTTAGGCCTTGACTTTAGTAACCTTAATCATAGTTAATTAGGAGTTGAGCTATTTGAGAATAAGAACATTTTTGGATATTTGAGTTGGCAAGAGAACCATATACTCTGGGTTTAGTAGAATTATTAGAAGATTCTATCGGAATATTGATTTTGAGGAAAAGGAAGATTTTGGAGCTTGATTTGGTTTAGTAATATTATTTTGGCAAAGTTTTGGTCATTTATTAATTTTGAGGATAAATGCCAAGAGGCCAATGGAAGCATGACACATGGCACATTAATGGGCTAAGTAATTTGGGTTAAATATTTGATTGATTTGGAGAAGGCCTAAAGAGTGGTTTACTAAGGACCCAAGCTTTTTGGATATAAAGGCTTAGGAAAGGCAATAAGACTTTAGGCTGTACTTTATGGACATAAGACTTATAGGGTCCTAATGCACTAAGGTTGTGATGGGCTAAGGATAAGATGTTAAAAAGCCTTAGGCCCAACTTGAGAGATATAAAGTTTTAAGCCTTTCTTGGATGACACTAAAAACTAGGCCTAATGTAAAGGACATAATGTCATTGGGCCAAACTCAGTAAGAATGAAGGCCTTAGGCCCAATTTGGAAGACATAAGAATTTAGGCCTCACTTATTGGACTCAAGACTATGGGCCTAACTTATTAACCCAAGATATTAGGCCCAACTTAGTAAGTATAAGGCCATTGGGCCTAACTTAGTAAGATTCAAGACTTTGGCCCAATTGAGGAAATACCCAAGGATTAGGACCCAACCCAGTCGGCCTTTAAGGCCATAGATAGGCCCCCACAAATATGGACATAAGGTCCATATAATAACCCACTCCAAAGCCCACATCCATGACTTGCACTTTTGGCCCAACCAAAGCCCAACCCTTGAAGCCCAACGCCTTGTCTTTTATTCCATTCTTCCAATTGAAACCCACATACACCATACCATTGGGTTCCCTCAAGCCCAAGAAGTGCCACACTCCCCTAGGGTTCCTTCCCAACCATGGTTAAGCTTCTAACTTGAGTTAAGAAGCACTAGTCATCTCACACATGATTATAAGCCTTTAAACCATGTTTTTAACTTAATGTTTCTTTAATTTATTTCCCACATTTATAATCTGTAATTTTTTTACTTTTATTGTTGATTTGCATTGTTTTTAGACCAACTTAGAAGTTTAATCTTGACCCAACACATGTCAATAGAAGCAAAGTCATGTCATTGCCCAAATCACCACCAATCGGCACCTAGGTGTACCCTCATGAGCATTGCACCAAATCAACCCCTAGCCCATGCCTTTTACACCATTTTCTCAAAGAAAATTTCATCATTTACACCCCAACTTAACCCTCCTTGTTCAGTTCTAGCATTGGCGAATTGGCTCCAAGAAACCAAACCAAGAAACCCATCCAATTCCATTACATGCCTAGTTGAAACCAAACCGAGTGGCCTTGGGTTTAAATTGAATTTTCTGCACCCATTTTGGTCACTACCCCAGGCCACCTTTTTTTCCCTTGGAAGTGCTTGAAATCACTCAAGAGAAAGCTTACCCAATTACCTCCCCAAGGCAGCCCAACCGATTGGCTCAAAGAGAGGCACTCACTTGAAATCACTTGGTTCAACCATCACCCATTTCGCCCCTTTCTTTTTCTACCCAAGCATGATCACTTGGCAGACACTCATGCCTCTCTTCCTCACCTGAAAGAGCCTTCAAATTATGGTATTAATTCCCCCAATACAAACCAAGAGGATGGGACAAAAAAGGGATCAAAATATGGACAACTTTGAAAGAAACCCAAAACCTTTGGCTATGGCTTGCTTGTCTTGTGGATTTTTGTTTCAAAAATCAGAATCCAGAAACCCCTACACATATGGATATCTTCTAGCTCTCTTCCATGATGAATTATGACACTTTAGACCACTATTGAACTGAACCAACTGATGTCACCCTTGGCATTTTGCACTCAAGCACTCCACCTCCCACCTCCACCAATCCAAAGCCTCATCTTCATCCAAGGCCAACTCCCCCCTCCCTCTTGAAGCCTATAAATACCTCTCTCACTTCCTTACTTCTCCACACCTATCCTCCAAGCCTTCTCTCGAATCTTGAGAGCATTTCTCCCCCTTAGTGAGCAATAGAGTGAAACCGAGTGAAGTTCTTGAGAATTCTTGAGTGAAGTTGTTTTGGGAGCTTTAAGGGCAAGATTACTACGATTTCTATAAGTAATCTTGCCCTATCTTTTGTTAAGTGTTAGAATGACATTTTTTTTAAAGAAAATCATATCTTTATTCATCAACAGTAAGGAAGAATACAAGTAGGAATCTCATGGAGATCAATTTTGACTCCTATAACCACTAAAGCATATTTGCTTAAAGTATGAGCCACCTTATTACAACCCCTTCCAACATGGTTCACTGACCAATTTTCAAAACCTGCCAAAATATCTAGAATTTCTGCTATAAACATTCCACATCAAGTATCATCAACTTGTTGCTTTTGAATCTTATCAACAACTAGCAGAGAATCTCCTTCCAATATGACATTCTTGAAGCCTTGCTCTTCACAAAACTTTACTGCATAAAATGCAGCAATGGTCTTGGGTAGCATAGGATCAGGGTAGAAGTCATAATTCCTTCTCATTGTGCCTTTCACAGATCCTTCTCAATCACAAATAATGGCTCCAAAACCAGCCTTGCAATTGACTTTATTACTGCTGCATCCCAATTGATCTTGTGAGAATTTGTAGGTGGAGCCTGCCAAGTTGATTGAGCTTGATTTGTATTTGTTAGAGAAGCTTAAGTTCTACAATTTGCCTGCTTAAACTCATTCATTAATGTCATAGAGTGTTGCACTAACTGATTGGGATGAGAAAACAAGCCTGTGAAAACAAATTCATTCCTTCTTGCCCAGATTTTCCAAACAGTTATAGCAAACTCTTCAATTAAATTCTGATCAAACATTCCAAACAGCTCCTCCATAAATGCTTTGAAAGTAGAACTTTGAGAAATAAGTTTTTGAAAACAAATAGAACTCTGCTACCTGATATCTCTAGCTGAAATGCAATCCCATAAAGCATGCATGGCTGTTTCAGAGTGCTGCTCACAAATTGGACAAATCGACTCTTCCACCACTTTCCTTCTAAACAGATTGACTTTTGTAGGCAGAGCCTCTTGACATGCCCTCCATAGAAAGGTCTTGCAAGCTTGAAGAGCATTGAGATTCCACAATTTAGTCCAAGGTACTGAAGGAGATTGGAAATTAGAAGATTGACCTTGCTACCGAGTTTTGCTTGCAATTCTTAAATGATGTGCATTCTTTATTATGAACAAACCATTTGAGGTGCATCTCCATATATGTTTATCAGGGCTTTGGCAAGAACTAAGTGGAATTGTCTTGATAATATATGCTTCCTCTTCTGAAAATATGGCCTGCACTAGTGGAATGTTCCATTGTTTTGTGGAAGGCTATATGATAACTGAAAACTTAGTATCAGCCTGAAGAAATCTTATTGAACTCTGAATCATGAAAGTGTTAGGCCGAGCAATCCATTTGTCCTCCCAAATACAAACCTGTTCTCCATTTCCTATTCTCCAAAAAAGTCTCTCATTTAATAAAGGTCTAGCGGCCAAAAAACTTTGCCAGACATAAGAAGGTCTGCTTCCCAACTTTGCTTGAAGAAAATTGGCATGTGGAAAATATTTTGCTTTAAGAACCTGAGCTACCAATGAATGTGGATTTTTAAGAACCCACCAACATTGTTTTGCCAACATGGATATATTAAAATCTTAAAAGTCCCTAAAGCCAAGGCCCCTCATCTTCTTAGGCTTCCTCATATAATCCCACTTGATCCAATGAATCTTGCTCTCATTATCTTGTTGACCCCACCAAAAGCTCCTAACAGCTTTGTTCAATTGATTGATAAGTTGTTTTGGAAATTTAAAAAGCCCCATACAATAAGCTGGTATAGCTTGGATAAGGGATTTAGCCAACACCTCTTTACCAGCTTTAGACAGAAACTAAGTTTTCCAACTGCTCAACCTAGCTTTAACTTTGTCAATAATATTCATGAATGAGTTGGCTCTAGATCTGCCCATAGTGGCTGGCAATCCTAGGTACTTTTCATAAGAAGTAGTAGCTTGAACTCCTGTAGCTCGAGTAATCAAATCTTTTGGCTCTTGTCTTGTGTTACTGCTGAAGAATAGTGAAGTCTTATCCTTGTTGAGCCTCTAACCTGAAGCTTTTTCATATAGATCCAATATCCTGGCCATCCTGCTCCATTCAATGCAATTAGGTTTACAGAACAAGAGACTATCATATGCAAAAAATAGATGATTGATTGAAACTTGGTGTCTTCCTAGCTTAAGCCCAGTGAGAATACCATCCCTTCCAGCTTTGTTTATTAAGCAACTGAGTGCCTTAGAACATATGATAAAGAGGTAGGGTGATAGGGGATCACCCTGCCTAATGCCTCTTGTAGGTTTGAAACTTTGTTGAGGTGTGCCATTTAAAAGGATAGAATAAGAAACCGTTGAGACACATTGCATAATCAGGTCAATCCATCTTCTTGCAAATCCCATTTTCTTCCTAATTGCCTCCAATAAATCCCACTCAATCCTATCATAGGCCTTGTTCATATCTAATTTGAGTGCCATATAACCTTCTCTTCCCTTCATTCTACATTTCATAGTATGTAAGGCTTCAAAAGCAATAATTACATTGCCTGAAATGAGCCTACCTGAAACAAATGCACTCTGAGTTGGTGAGATCAGATCTGGAAGAACTTTTTTCAATCTATTTGCCATCACCTTTGCTATAATTTTATAAAGAACATTGCAGAGATTTATCGGTCTGAAGTCAGAAACAAAGGATGACCTCTTCTTTTTAGGAATTAGAGCAATAAAAGCCTCATTGAGACCATGTGTCCAACTTCCACAATTAAGAACTTGCAAGACTACTTCACAGACACCAGGCCCCACAATGTCCCAATGTTGTTGGTAAAATTCAGCTGGAAATCCATTTGGTCCAAGAGAACCAAGAGAATTCATTGAAAATATTGCCTCCTTAACTTCCAACCCAGAAACCTCTCTAGAAAGACTTGCATTTGTATCCTCAGACATGCATAGGAATGAGGTTTTGATTGATTTTAATTAAGGTTTAACATGCTAATGTCAAACCGGTTAGATTTGATGTTTTGATGGAATAAATTACTTTGGGTCAAATTTGTAACCATGGCATGACTTGATATGATTTTATATGATTCACTAATTCTTGAAATGAATTTTGAAGGTTTAATTTTGAAGTTGGAAGCATGCCATAATAGGTTTTAATTCTATCTTGTGTGGATCATCTAGTATGCATCGGTTTTGATTAGTTTATGCTTAACTTATGGAAATTTTTATTAATTTACCTAGGCTTGGATCATGTGCATTTAGAAAATTCTTGTGATTGAGATAAGAATGAAAATGCATGATTTAACTAAGTTTTGAAACATCTTTGGGTAAGGAAAGCTAGAAACATCATGCATGCTTAATGGATGGATTAGTGAAGATTAAGGTCTTAAAGCCATGTTTAAGTGTTGGGATGAACTTGTATGATCTGAGCCTAAGTTTTTAATTTGCCCCTAAGGTTATAATTAGTTGAAATCACATCTAGGCCTTAATGAAATACATGCCACGGGTTGAGTGTGATTGGCATAGATGCACTTTGATTCTTAAAGTTATAAGGACATAGATGGTTTTATAATATGGAAAATATGGGATTTATGAAGTTTGGCTAAATTTGGGACTTATTTGCAAATAGTAAAAGTTTAAGGCCTTTGTGGCAATTTTGCTAAGTATATGGGCAGTTTTGTAATTATTGAATCTTTGAACCCATTAATTATGAGCATCTTCCTTAGAGATTCAAATCCTAACTTAATATAACTTTGATTACAGCCGCTTTGAGTCCCCAAACTCCGAAAGTTTGTAAGTTAGCTTTTAACTTACTCTTAGATAATTTATTTACGATGGAAGTGTAAATGCCACATTCATATTAGAAATGCCATTTTAGCATGAAATGTTATATGATACATTGAGTATTTGATTACTTGCTTACATGACATGTGAAAGTCTCACCATTTTTAGCATATTGCATATAAATTTCATTTTCGCATGAAGCTCACTACATATGCACATTCATGAAATACATTTTGTTCAAGCATTGCATAAAAATAATTTTTGTCACGACCCCAAAGGCTAAGATGGGGAATTATCCTAGTGGAACTCTTCTGTCCACTCTGGAGTGTTTAAAAATGGAGTAGAAACCCCTGGGTTGACGAAGAACTGTCAATGGGCTTCGAATTAGTTCTTTTTAAATAACGCCGTAGCAAAGTCAAATGTTATGACACTTAAGGTTGGTTGGTGTACATGTTATGATATTATAATGTTATGTTATATTATCAATGCATTGAAAATGAGTCTGCAGATAATGTAGTCTCAACATAAGTTGTACTATGGTCACCAGCAGGTACTCACAGTGCACATGAGGAACTATGATGATACCATACGTTATGTTAATGATAGCTTTAATAAAGATGAAATATTATGTTTTTAAAAGCAATGAGGTATGAAATGTTCTTTCCCAAAATATCTTGTTTTTGAAATGAGAAAGTAAAAAATGTTCTCAGAAAGAAAATGTGCATAAAAGTTTTTCTGAAAAATGTTGAGAAATCTGGATGGGAGACAAATATGGATTTTTTCTACATGCTTCTCATGTTTATCATTAATCATGCATATCTTATCTCTGTACAAGTTGGTTGTTTAACTTATTGAGATTTCAAGTAAATCTCACCCATGTGAACCCACTACCATTTCTCCTAGAATGGTAGAAGTTGTGTTACGACCAGCATATGACGAGCATGATGAACAAAATAGTTGAGGAGAAGCCCGATCTGGAGAGGAGGCTAGACTTGATTTGAACTTTCGTAGCAACGGCTCTATATACTATAAAGTAGATGCGAGAGTTAGTCTGGCTATGTAGATTCTGTTTTGATGGAGATTCTATCTCTCACGTTATGTTGAACTCAAGTGGACCTCTTAAGTGAGGAAGTACCTATTTATGTTTTATAAATCATTGGGATGTTTAGTTTATTTTGGCATCAATTATTTTTATCACCCTTATTTCTGCTGCGATTATTGCATATACTGCTAGTTGCATATTAAGATGCATTGCATATTAACTGTAATGAATGGGGCCAAGTAACCTTGTGTTACATGTCTCGATACTCTGAGTCTTCGTTCCATCCCAAGCGAAGGTTGGGGGTGTCAGAAATTGAAAGAGAAGAGCTTGGGCAACATGTACGTTATCTGAAACCCGAGCTAGAGAAGTTATTAAGAAAAGATTTCTACAAGATGGGGAAGATATTGACTTGAAAGTGAGGAACAAGAGACCCAATTTAGTTTTCTTAATGGATATGATGCTTGTTTCGTAGTGGATTCAATTAATAGAAGTGGTGGTTTAATGCTACTTTGGAAACAAGAATTGAAAGTTGAAATTATAAACTATTTTCAAAGGCACATTAACATGTGGATTACTGATGAGGATGATGGTTTAAGATGGATGTTAATGGGATTTTATGGCCATCTAGAGTCTAGTAAAAGGAAAGAGGTTTGGGACATGCTGGCTTCCTTTAGACGCCACACTAATGTAGGGTGGTGTGTGTTAGGATATTTCAATGAGATCCTAACTAAGCAAGAAAAATAAGGGGGTAGACTAAGGAATGAATCCCTGATGGAAACTTTTCAATTGGCTCTAGTAAATAGTTGGAGGCGCGATTGTATAGGGGATTGTAGCTAAATCAAGATGGGCTGATTTATTTGGAAGGACTTACTACAACTAGTTCAGATCATAATCCCATCATACTTCAATTTATGAAGAAACGACATGGGGTGAAGCGTCAGAAAAGAAGTTTTAAGATCCCGTTTGAATGTTGAACTGAGTTGAGATAAGTTGAGTTCTTGAATAGTAATAAGTTGAGATAGTAGAGTGAGTTTTGTGCGACTCACGTAAGATGAGTTCATATGTGTTTTGATGTTAAGCTGAATTTATATGTATTTATGAGAAATTGAAAAATGTTGCAGGTCCTACGAGTAAAGAGGTGTTGAGTTGAAAAAAGTTGTGGGTCCCACGTATAAAGGGGTTTTGAGTTGAGATGAGTTTAGTAATTTTAGAGTTAGATATTTAGATGTTAGATTTAGTTTAAAATTAGATCGAACTCAATTTCAAACGAGTTCTAAATATGAGAATAGTTACACTCTAGGATGACTGGGGAAGGGTGATAGATGAAGAATGGAAGAAGAACAATAGAAGTACGAACTCACTGCTATGTGCGAGATAAATTGAGGGCCTGTGGTATTGTCCTAAGTTTGGTGGGGGAGGGGTGTGTGTCACTTATTTGCGTTCAAAATAATTATTTATTAAAAAAAATTATATTTTTGTATTAAATAGTTATTCTCATTAAAAATAATTTATCATAAGTATTTTTTTTAATAATATTGAATTTGTTATGATGTTGTGAATTTTTTTTATTTTTTTTAAATATTTATGATAATTAAAAAAATACATAAAAAAATAAAATATATTTTTCGAAACACAAATTCGAGATAAATTTTGATAGATGTAGTGTTACTCATAAAACAGAAAAGTCCAGAAACGTAAAGAAGAAGTAGGTCTATATTTTGTCAGAAAGTTATTTCTTCAATTTATTGTTATAGTTATATGGGTCGGTCATAATTCTAATTACTTTTTCATTAATCAGTCGTTACCCTGGCCAATGCCACAGTTTTTGGCAGGAGAAATAAATGCATCTCAGTTGATCAGATCGACAGTCAGAAAAGCAATCAAGCATGATTCTTTATTACAATTATATATGTTTAGGAGAGAAAAAATACTTCTAATAACGAAAATGCTTATTATATTTTAAAAATAAATTATAAAAAATTTTATTATCCACATATTAATTTTATAATCAAAGATATCTTTCGATATTTTTTAAAATAATAAATCTTTCTAAATTTCTAACACTTTATATTCTATATTTTTTTTAATTATTATTATTTTTTTCCTTTATTAAATATTTTTTATATAAATGATCACTATAAAATAACTGCTTATTTGTGACAATTTAATTATAACGAAATGACTATTTACAGTTAAAATGACTCTGTTTTAGTCACAAATAACTTTTTTACCACAATTAAATAGTCACAAAAGTTTTTTTTTTTTATAGTAAATGAATAAAAAATTTGAAATAATTTAAAAATGATAAACTTAAAAAAAATTTAAAAAAATATTAAAAATTTTAAAAATATAAAAAAATGTAAAGTATAAACGGTGATAGAAGTTGTGTAAAAAATTTCTTTTTAGAAATGTCCTAGAATAGGTAAACTACTTATTTAACAATACCTTTTAAAAAAAAAAACTAACAGATAAACTCTACAGAAAGATTTTGTCGGTAATTTTAGCATCAAGTCCTTCCAATTTGCATGCATGGTCCCCTAGTCCCTGGCTCCCTAATTAGCTCTTATGGGGACAGTTGAAATAGTTGCTTTTGAAGGCGGGTGTCTGTCTTGGAGCCTGGCTAATTGATATTTTTGTTATATAATCTCCACCATATTTTATATATTTTTTAATTTTTTAAATTTTAATATTTTTTTTAAATTTTTTTAAATTTATTTTTTTAAATTATTTTTTTATTATTTATATAATAAATATTTAATAAAAAAATAATAATAATTAAAAATAATATGGAGTGTGAAGTATTAGAAGGTTGTGAAGATTTTTTGATTGGCATTATACAACTCGAACATTATACCATAAATATGTCAAAATATCATTACATTCGACAAACTAGTATTCCCATTCAATATTTTGCCTGTAACATTATTAAATTTTTGGGGAAGTATGTACTCTACTGTTTGGTAATAAATTAATATTACGATGCAATTAATATGCTTCTGAATGGAATCTTATATATTCTGATAAAATGATTCAGATTATCTAGAATTATAATAAACCAATATTATTATAATTCTAACATACGATTTTATGGGTTTGTTCTAAAGTTTTGGAATTACAAACAACTCGTGCCAAATTTATATATACTACTTAAAACTCAATAGCTTATAATCTCCAAATGTACTAAAATGCCACTTCATAAGATAAAAGAACAGAAAATTAAGAAATATTTGCATTGTCTTGATCCACGGTGGAAGGCTTCACACCTAAAATTAAACGTTAATAAAAATTTTATGAAATATCTTAGGTCCTATTAAATAAAGTCCGAATTATTATCTCAAGCAAATGGGAATTTCCACAAGTTTGGTTATTTCATCATTTTATAACCTACACCAAATTATTTGTAATTGCACATCTACGTGGCTTAGGAGGCTACTAGAGTCTCCTAAAAAATTGAGATTTAGATGGTAGCTCTACGAAATTGTAGAGAGAGAGGAGAGCTTTTCTTTTGTACGTTCATTTTTTCACTCTTGTTTTATTAATGTATGTAAAACTCTTATTAAAAAAGTTTTTTTTTTTTTAATGGGGTGGTTGATTAACTTCCCTAAAGTTAAGTGATAGTGGTGGGGAATTAATTTACTCTTAGTGGTGAGGAGTTAATTAATAATTTTTCCACCCATTTGGACACAACATGGGTCATGGGGTACCCAATACTAGCATTTCCCACTTGTCCACAATAGGTGCCCTGCCCATTAACAATCTCCTCCTGATCTCTCAATCAATTATCCTTCATACAGAAAATGAAGCATGTGACCTGACGAGAAGACAAATAGTAAGAGTACTATACTAAGTCACTATATTACTAACATAGTACATCACTCATAACATCTCTTCCATACCCTAGACTATTTGATCTCACTTGGTTAAGTGTCCTTAGTCCCCCACGAGTTTATAACTTAAAGCAATTCTTGACTTCACAATACATAATGTGCTCATGATATCGAGTCAAAACGACATAATTGCCTGGGCTATGAGACATAAAATAACAAGTAAGAATCAAAACAATCTTTCCTAGACACTCACGTCAATTCAATTAGACTTGACTACTTTCCTAGACTTGCTCTACGAGACTGTATCATTCATGGTCTTAAGAAAACATGCTAAAGTAGCGACATCAAGTCTTCATCTCATGAAATAGCTCTAGGTTTAAGGGCTTAGGGATAGATCATCTATTGATCCATCAGGGCTCACATAGTGATGGAGCAGGGATCCATCTAATCATTTTCTCAGATGGTCGTCTATAGCACATACAGTATGAAATGTATGTTATGGCGGAGCTCCCACTTAATTGGATTTGTCACATTCAAACGCCGTAGGAATTTTAGTCTAGTTGCCACAAAAGGCGCCCTAACTTGAGTTTCTTAGCACAATCACTCATCTAGCATTTGCCTAAGATCTCACATTTTGCTTCAATCAAACTTTGTTAAGTTGTGTAACTACTTCATATACAATTCCTGTAAGTCTCATCTTAGCCAAGCTAAGGAGACAATCTTTAAATTTATCATGAATGCTCCCAAAGCATCAAGATGTTTACTTGCTCACTTTTCAAGCACCAAAGTAATTAATTTGTCTCATCTTGCTCACTATTCAAGCGTCAAGGTGATCATCCATGTGAGTGGATTGATCTTTGCTTGGTGACATCTTTATAATGTGTGTTTTTCACATAGTATCAATTAATTGATAATATTAGATAAACACAATAATCTCACTGATGCAATAGATACTAACAATGTCAAATAAGGTATTCTTAATACAACATAGATCAAATATGATAAAGTCCCAAAATCCTAAGATAAGTTTGGGAAATATTTCTACTAGTTGTCTTAGTAAGAAGATAAACTACCATCTTACTAATAGAGATATGTTGTAGGATCACCTCGCATCGCATAACAACATCTCGAATGTAGTGAAAATGAATATCTATCTGTTTGGTTCTGCTATGGTATTTGGGATCCTTGGCATATGCCAAAACTACCATACTATCACTGTATATCTTAAAGACTTCACCTACAAGAGCCATAATATCTAGGTGCTGAAAAAATCTCCTCAACCAAACAGCCTCTTGTACAGCTATTGAACAAGCAACATACTCTAACTCCATTGTGGACAAAACAATGCATGATTGTTTCCTGGTACACTAAGAAATAGCTCCCACACGAAGCATAAATGCGTAATCCGTCATGGATTTTTACTCATCTTTATCACTAGCCCAATCAGCATCGCTATAATCCTTTAGTCTCATGTATCCACCCCGATAACAAAGAAAGAGGTCTGTTGTCCCACGAAGATATCGACCAACCAAGAAGCTTCCTAATTGCAAAGCAAATGATATGTTATAGCACATACACTCGCTATAAGTTTCTTGAGACAAACCAAGAAGCTTCCTAGATCGATTCATTGAGATTTTAACACTAAGCACAAAATTCGCTTCACCCATATCCTTCATCTTAAAAGTAGAGGACAACTACTATTTTGTGGTGACAATTATTTTCATATCATTTCCAGCTAATAAAATGTCATATACGTATAAAGACAAAATCAGAAAACTCTTCCCAATACGTTTGGCATACTCATAATGGTTTTCTTCTAACATCTCAAAGCCAATTAAAGTAATGGTCTCATAAAATATGAAGTACCATTGTCTAAACGATTGTTGAAAACCATAAATGGAATGTTTCAGCTAACATACTTTGCACTTTTGTCCCTCAATCTCAAAACCAACAGGTTGACCCATCTAGATCTCCTCGTCTAGTTTTCCATTGATAAATGCAGTTTTCACATCCATTTGGAAAATTTCCAAGTCTATATATGCAACTCATACTATAATGAGGCGAATGGAAGCAAATCTCACAATAAGGGAGAATGTTTCTTCATAATCTTTACCCTCTCTCTTTATATAGCCCCTCACCATGAGTCGGATCTTATATTTGTCAATTGTTCTATCTGCTTGGTGCTTAATTTTTAAAACACATTTATTTTTAACAAATTTGTGCCTAGATGGAAGATCAACTAACTCCCAAACTTAGTTCTTTGTCATTATCTCTCATAGCAACCAACCATTTATCTGAAGTAGGTGAACTTAGTGCTTCCTCATAAGAAGAAGGCTCATTAAGGCATACGAAGCACACATAAAAAATTCTCATTCAATCTCAAAATGACCACGAGGAATGGTTCCACGTTCACTTCTACATAACTGAGACTCATGTGAGTCGCTTTCTAGTGGTACACTCCCACTAGGAGGCAAGTTACTCTCACTATCTTTTGCAATTTTAGGATGTGATAATTCTCTACCCTTGCCAAAAGATGGTGTAACTCCCTCAAGTTCTTGTAAATCAGAAAGTTCAAGATCTTTCTTTGCTTCACAAGTATTGGGAAAAATCATTCTAAATAAATGTGACATCACATGACTCTATTTTTGTCAATCCTCAGTTAGGATGTTCACCATACATTATATAGTCATTTGAGCTCTCTGACTATCTTTTGAAGATATTGTTATTTGTTCTATGGCCATGTAACACCCGGACCCAATCAAGCCCAATTTTTTTTTTTTTTTAGTTCATTTTATTTTATTTATTTATTTAATTTCTTCACAAGTTTATTATCCCCGCATGTTTTAATTTTTTTTTTGTTTTTCTTCTCTTTCCGTCTATATTTTTTTCACACGGTTTATTTCCGTCGCCCACAGCATGCATGCACACACACGGCTTACCCTTCCTTCCGCACACACGTCTCTTTTATCCCTAGGGTTTTTCTTTTGTTTTGCTATATTTATTTACGTTACACTTTTCACGCACACTGCACAGCCCTGCCCCTCTTGCCGTTGCATTCATCTTCCCCAAGGCTCCTCCTCCTCCACACCGTGAGTCCTTCCCCATAGCGCAGCCGTGCAGCACCTGAACTGCTAACCACCGTGGAAAAGCCATCCGGCCCCAGCCACAGCCCTAAATAGAGCCTGAAATAGACCTTCACGGAAGCCCAAACGTGAGCATCCCAAGCTCCTATCGGGTTTTCCTTGTTTCCGTAAGCAATGGTAGTTCCTCCGCAAGCTTCCAGCTTTCGTCACAGCCATGCACCACCGAGAACCAACACCTCTCAGTCGCAGCATCAAACGGTTACGTTGGGATTGTTCATCTTTCAGGCAACCTCAAGCAGCACACATTCATGATCAACAACGAATCAACACCTCCACATAGTTGCCGCCGGTTCATCCACCTCACGAAAACCTCTGTCCAGACCCCACCACCATGCCCAGCCACAAGAAGTTGCCGCCCAACGCCTCCCGTAGCCTCCGTTGCAAGCCACGAAACTCCCCTGTTTTAGCCACGGAAAACATAGCAACAAAGCCCGGTGCCCTTGTCGTTCAACGCCACCACGCACGGCGCCAACGCCTCCACGTCGTTACCACCGGCACAGAGAACTCCGACGGTCACTCCAAGCCACTCCTATCCGCCGCGTCCCGCTCGGTAAGCCACCGACAACACCTCCGTGTCACACTCTCTCGGCTTACTCTATGTCTTTCATTTTTCTCCTCATTTCGTTGGTCTCTCTCTCTCGTCCAGTACTCCACCATGATCACCGTCGTCTGCTTAGTCCCTCGCCTACGTCGCACTCTGCCACTGGATTGCCTCCGTGGTAGGGCCCTGCCATGCAAAGTTTTATTTTTCACGCAGATTATGTTTGTGCTTCAAAGAATTATATGAAATTACCTTAGTACCCTTTACTAATTGTTGTACTAATGTGTTTTTAAACTTTTATTATGTATTAATACTCTCTAATTTATTATGTTTACAGAAACCCATTTAAGTAAATTAAATTAGTATTAAGCAAGGTTTTCTTTCAAAGAGTAGACAATAATGTTGTATTTATTATTATGACCTTGCTTATTATGATTTTTTTAACTGTTTAATTTTTAAAATATTTTGTTATAAATATATTAGCTAGTATTAAATTTTATAATTTGATCTCACTAGTAAATAAGTTAGTTTTGTGTTTTGCTCATACTAATTATTGGGACATTGATGAATTTAGAAAATGTGACGATATTTTAGGGTTACGTGAAGTTAGGTTTTTGAAGAATTAAAATAGATTATTTTAACATCTTAGGCTCAAATATTGAAATTGTGTTCGATTGGAAATTTATGAGAATTACGTTATTATGTTATAGGTGACGATTAATATTTGTTCGGCATTTTGAGGAAATTTTCGAAAAGCGAAGAAGTTCAGGTAAGCGGGGTTCATATGCTAGATTTTGCATAAAAATAAAATGAGCTGAGGTTGATTTTTGGAAAATATACATATTTAGTTATGAAAATAAATTTGAACTACCTTAGTTATTTGTTCATTACTCATGAGATTCTGTTTAAGAAGAAAGTATATTTTTGTCATGATTGGTGTAGACATGAGCTTATTTCTGACATTTTGTTCTGAACTTTAGAAAAGAGAGCGAATATGAAATTGGTGCATAAATTATGTTGTGATATGATTTTTGTTCTGATCTGAGGATTACTCTGATATGATCTGATGTGATTTCTGAAAACCTTTGGCATAACATTCTGTTTCTGTTTCTGTTCCGTTCTGACCTCACAACAGGTGTAAAATTGTGGCCTCTGTTTGGGTTGGTACCAACTTTTCTGTTTCTGGTGCGCCCACTTTGGAAACAAAGTAGTTTTCTGCGTGGTCTTTCCTATGTGCACACTCGGGGCTCCGAGAATGAATAAGGGGAAGATTCACATTTTGTTTCTGTTCGGTTAGCTACCAGGGTTTGCACAATCCTGCCACGGGGGTTAAACATGGTATTTGTTTTGATATGATAAGATAAGATAAGATGTGATATTTCAGTTTATTGTATGCCAAAGGGATTTTGATTATGAATATTTTCGAACTTTCGCTCTGATATTTTTGATAACATGTTCTGACGCTGCATTTTGAAAACATGATTCTGATTCTGCATTCTGAAAGAAAATATTTTGTTCTGCATTCTGATTTCTGTAAATGCTCATGTTTACACACTAGTATATGTCCTCTGCTTACTGAGTTGTTGATAACTCACCCCTTATCTCCATATATTTTTCAGATAATTTTGATGATTCAACTGGAGAACAAGAGTAGAAAGTTTAGTAAGTTGTGATGATCGTAGTGTAATAAGTGCTTGAGGGTACAAATGCTTATTTGAGGGTCGTAGTTAGTAAACTGATTTATTTTTCAGGTATTTGATTTGATGAGTTGAGGATGTTTTCGAGTTTTTGAAAAATTTCTAATTTATGTTATTGGAGATTTCTTTATTGTTGCCATAGAGGAACTTAGATTTTTTGTTTGATTAAGTGGATTAATATTTTATGGAATTTTTGGATTTTATAGTTGTGTTATTTAAGTAAATTTTAAGTATTAAGATCTAACTCTCCGGACCTTCGGGATCGGGACGTTACAGATTCGGTTTAAGATGAAAATGGCAAGAATGTCCTTAGCATGTTTCGATTCTAAGGAAAACATTGTTGTTAATTTGTGATACTTGATGATTTGGCTATACCATGTCTTGGAAGTTTTGGATCTTATCCAAATACCATGATTTTATATTTTGTTTCATTATGCTTTGATTACTAAGCAATATGTTTGAAGTTTGAAGCAAGTTTAAGTGATGATTCTTCATGTTTTTGCACTTACATGTTTCGGCCAAGGCACTTTTTCATAGATCCAAATATGTGTTTTGATAGTCCATGTGATTTATGTTATCATGCCATGAATTGAACATGTTATGCTTGGTTATTCCACACACGACATTTCGTATGTCATATGTCATATGCATTTGGGGAAAAGTGTTTCCAAAAAGTGTTTTCAAAGAAAAGAGTTTAAAAGTTTTATCACGACCTCAAGTGCTAGGACGAGAGAATATCCTTGTGGAACTCTTTTGTCCACTCTGGAGTACTTAAGAATGGAGTGGTAACCTATGGGTCGACAAAGAACCTTCGACGAGCCTCGAATGGATTCTTTTTAAGCTATTATTGAACACCTTAAATTGTTTAAGCCTATTAAATGAAATTTTCCACTATTTACCTTAATAATTTTTATATGATTTCCTACTAAGCTATAATTTGAAAGTGTAGATACGTTATTAGAATTTAAATAATATTAATATTTACTAAGTTTAGATAAATTGATTAATTATTAATGTTATCTCCCTTGGTAGGTATTTGTTTTATTATTAAATAGAACATTATTACACGTCTATCTAGAAAGTTAGTGACTTAAGATACTTTGTATAGATAACGATTTTCGAGGCAAGACCTTGGATTAGCAATTCGAGGTAAGTAATTTGATCACAAATTAGGATTATCACACTTCAGCTTATATATAAGTATTATTCAAGCCAGATCATTAACAACCATTATTTATGCACCAATCATGTCATATGCAAACATGTCATCCGGTATAGCATACGATTATGTCATTCCACATCATATTCAGATTCAAAAATTATAATTATATATGTATTATGTCATGCATCACATGTGCATAAGACACGTAAGCAATCTTAAGTTCAAGTGCAAGATAAGATCAGATCAGTTAATCGGATGGCCATTTATATATATGGTACCAATGTAGTTCAGTTTCAGGGTGTACGTGCAAGCTACGGACTCAAGCGTGGTCTACCATAGTATGCCAAAATACTATCAGCGGTTCCCTTCTAGGCCGCGGGACGTAGGGCCGATGCACAACCTCGCACACATGGTTAAGTGTGTTGGCCAGTCATATCAGCCAGTTAATTCAGATAAATCAGTCAGATCAGTTAGTTAACTCAGATAAATCAAGTCATGCATAACATAAACATCAGTATGAACAGTCATAATTTTAAGCTCTCAGCATGAAAACTTCTATGAAAACCTTATGTTTATTATGTTTACGTTGTGATGGATTTCTTGTTGAGTCTTCGACTCATTTTAGTCTGTTTTCATATTTTAACCACCTAGGTGAGGATGATGAATATGAGCAGGCAGACCAGGATTAGAAGGAGCAGTTGATTTAGTTTTAGACTTTCTGGAATAAAATTTGCTTTTATAACATAAATTTATTCAGTGTATTCATTTAATATTTTTGGAAGACATTTTATTAGACATTTTTCTACAAAATAATTCCTAATTTTATTTATTAAATATGAGATCTCTTGCCAAAATTATTTTATGAAAAAAACACGTGACACTCATAGCCTACGGGAAGGGGGTGTTACAATTTCTATTTCTTGTTTGTTTGTTTGAACATGCTTATATGTTCTTGGAATATGAATATGACATGAATGGTATGATTCGGTTTAAGATGAAAATGGCAAGAATGTCCTTAGCATGTTTCTATTCTAAGGAAAACATTATTGTTAATTTGTGATACTTGATGATTCGGCTATACCATGTCTTGGAAGTTTTGGATCTTATCCAAATACCATGATTTTATGTTTTGTTTCATTATGCTTTGATTACTAAGCAGTATGTTTGAAGTTTGAAGCAAGTTTAAGTGATGATTTTTCATGTTTTTGCACTTACATGTTTCGGCCAAGGCACTTTTTCATAGATCCAAGTATGTGTTTTGATAGTCCATGTGATTTATGTTATCATGCCATGAATTGAACATGTTATGCTTGGTTATTCCATACACGGCATTTCGTATGTCATATGTCACATGTATTTGGGGAAAAGTGTTTCCAAAAAGTATTTTTAAAGAAAAGAGTTTAAAAGTTTTATCACGACCCCAAGTGCTAGGACGAGAGAATACCCTTGTGAAACTCTTTTGTCCACTCTGGAGTGCTTAAGAATGGAGTTGTAACCCCTGGGTCGACAAAGAACCTCGATGAGCCTCGAATGGATTCTTTTTAACGAATGCCAGAGCGAGGAAGCGCCTAACGCTAGTGGGTGCAAAAGGCATGTAACCCGACGAAGTAAGGTCGAGTTATTATGAAATCTCTATTTATGACGTATTCACTATGGTGTACGGGCCGTTGATGGTGCGGTAACTAGTAGGAACACGCAATGCAAAGGGGAACCATGTTGTGTCCACCATTTGATAAATAATAAGAGCTCATATATTATGGATCACTTGATGAAAATATTGTGATATGATAAGGATCACTCGATGAAAATCATGTGATATGTTCTGATAAGGCATGTTCTGATTAAGATCAACATGAAAAAGAAAGTCAAAGAAGTTTTTTTGAAAATGTTAAAGTCTCTGTTACAAGCCTTTTGAAAATGGTCAAGTGCATAAGTCAAGTTCTGGTCAAGTCATATGTTAAGTACATGTCCATGCACGCATTTCATGGTTTATCAATGTATGCTTATGTTATCTATTGTATGTTGTTTGTTTACTTAGATTTTTTGAAATTTCATCGTGGTAGTTTCCACTACCATTCCCAACCAGGAATGGTAGAACCTTTAGGAAGACTTGGAGTAGCGAGTTAGGATAATGATGAAGGCAAAGGATGAGCTCAACCCGGAGGAAAGAACGGATCTAGTCATGACCTACTTGGAGATAGCTGAGATTATAAAGATGCTTTAATGATTTCTTTGTTAAGGTCATTTTAGACAGTACTTGTTATGTTAAAGTGTAAACAAAGAGTTTGATACTCCATTGCTAAGAAGTGTGATTTAAAGCTATGAATGAAGAAGTTGGGATATTAGTTTATTCTGGTACAACATTTACATGACTTATTCCGCTGTGATTTATTGTATACTGCTAGTATACATAGGTGCATTGCATCTTATCTGTCATGTACGAGGGGTATGTAGCCTTGTGTTGCATGTTCCAGTGTTTCAGTCACCGTCCAATCCCAAGCAGTGGGCTGAGGGCACCACAAAAATGCAATGCACCTAGCATGCATTTAACAATATGCAATATTTACGATAAATAAATTTTTTTTTCTTTGAGCAATACTATGTACTAGAAGCAATATATCCCAAAAACATAAACAAACTTCATAAACTCCACAAACAGACGTTCAAAAGTTACAATTTTTGTCCAAAAGATCTGTAACATCAAGAGTGCTGGAGACAACGCTCTTTAAGTACATGTAAAGACTAATATACTTACTAGACTAGTCCTTCGAGTAGCTCATGCAACTCGGTCAAGGAAGCCAAAAAAATATCAATAAAAAGGAGCATCAAAGCGATAAACTCCGCGTCGTTGCATTGTCACCTAATCGACCTCCTCCAGTCGACCCTCTGTTGCATCTCTTGATCCTGGCATATGATCTACCATTTCTGGAGGAATGGTAGTTGGGACTATCGAGTGAGATTTAATTACAAATTTCAGTAAGTTAACAAATAACTTTAACTAGCAATATATAGATGCATGAATTGGTATACCCATCAGTTGCTAACGTGAACATGCACGAACATAACGTGACTTGGTAATTCACATGACATGACTTGATATGACCTCAACTGACTTGGAATAACATAAGGTGAGCTGGACTTGAAATTGAACATGAAGTTGGAATCTTGTTCCATAATAACTTCTTAATTAAACATGAATTGTGGATGCTACACAGGTTCCCTTGAGCCGTATGTCGTTGTCGATACTGCATCATATCACATGTATTTGTACCAGCTGTGAGTACGTTAACATACGCATCACACGATGGGTATCTGCACCCGCTGCGAGTACATAATGTACGCATCCTGTGATAGGTATCTACACCTACATGAGTGTGTATAACATGAAATTGAACTATGGTTTGACACTATCGGCGTTGGTGCCTAACTTCGCTCTGGGGACTAGTTATCTAGGCCCAATTCGAAGCATGTTGATGGTAGTTTATCAACCAAGGGGATTTCACACCAGTTTAGACGCTCCAGAGTGAACAATAGAGTTCCAATAGGATATTATCTCATCCTAGCACTTGGAATCGTGATAAACATAAAAGGCTCAATAGACTGGAAAAACTGCTATTTGTGATGAACTCCATACTTTTGACATGACATGGCGTGAAATGAAATGACAAATAACATGGCATGACATGACATGTGAGCATGACTAACAACATGACATAAGATGGCGTGCAATAGCTAAACATGACATTACGTAATATGACATGTAACAAATAATTTCGTATTTGAAAATAAAGCATGGCATGACGTAACATAACATGTAACAAATGATTTTGTGCTTGAAGCCAAAACATGGTATAATATAACTTAACATATACATATAAAACCTAAGCAATATGAATGACGGTTTCTAACTACCATACACACATAGATACCCTGAAAGTAGGTTAGAGACTAATTTATAGTGATTGAAGCGTGACGAATTAAAATGTGAAACAACGGAAACTATAAGGAAGCATTTCTAAGTTAGAACCTCCTCACTACTATACTTAGAAATAAAATCACTGACTCAAAGTAAAATGATCATTTTACCCCTCTACTTGTAGAAAAATGAGCATTTTACCCCAAGTTAAGGATTTCACATCATAATTCTAAAACTCACCAAAATCTACATTCCTCATATATATTTTATCCTAAATCCAAATATATAATTAGAAATTTTTTAAAACACAACACACCTACAAGAACCAAGCATAGACCGAAACACACTAAGGCTAAAATCCTTATTTTTGTTGCAATTATTTCAAACTCTAACTTTCATGCTAAAACCGCACCGTGCAACGTAAAAACAAAATCATATCCTATGCTTTAAAATCATGCTAGGACATTAACAAATTACATATCATAAAAACCATAATTTCATTCATGCCAAAATATCAAGTCTTTTGACCACAAAAAACAATCTTTGATGTTCTTGGTCTACATTTTTAACAAATCAACTCCAAAAACTCTAAAAGTTTAAAAAAAATATTCTTAACAAAATCACAAAGCAATCTAAGAAATAGCATGCTTAAATAAATGATTCAAAGATCACTAATAGCCATAAATAATTCAAAGATGACAAATAGCCCAAACCAATACAATCGGTTTGCACATTTTCTCCAAAACCGAGTACCACATGTTTTGGTCTTTCATCAAACCACTAGATCTAACTTTGTGCATGAAGTAAAAAATCAACAAACGACATCATATGCTTCACATCGAAGTACTTAAATTTATCTGAGCATTAAACTCAAGATGAAATGACAAAAATGGCATAGAAACACAACACAACCTATGAACCTCAAGTTTGTGTTTCAATCGGACCTTAACATGCATAAAAATTTATTCCCTCAAGATCACAACTATAAATTTTCAAAATAACTTCCTAAAACATAGATCAAAATCTTAAGAACAACGTATATAAATTTCAAGACCATATAGAGCATGCTTTAATAATAAAAGATCCAAGCTTACTCAGAACAGAAACTATTTTTGTACCTCCAGTTTCCAACTTTCTCATATCATGCAAAACTCTTAGTAAAAACTCTCAATATGCAACAAATATAAATCTAACTTGTCTATTAATATGTTAAATCTAGACCATAGAAGATTGGATCAAGATCTTGCCAAGACCATCATCAAAAAATTAAAGAATCACACACTATCCAGATTATCGCCCAATATGACTTTTGCATGCTTAAACAAACTTTTCACTAATCAAAACTATATAAACAATCATACAAAATAAACCAATTGAAACTAGACTCAAATAGGAACAAGTTATTTTAAGAGAGTTGCATGAGAATCTACATACAAAGGTTTCGAAAAACTCAAGCAAGAAAGGTCATAAAAAGTTATCTAAAGTTTCTCCTTGAGTTCTCTCCAAGAAAGGGTTTCAAAAGTGACAAAAACTTATGGAACAAGTCTTGGATGACTAATATTCTGCTAGAGGGACTGAGAGGGGATGTGAGAGTGAATTTTTTGTGATTGGTTATTAGCCAAAATCATGCCCAAAACCATGGGTTACAGAACATGGTTTTGTGCCTTGAAGTTGTCGTGTGATGGGGTGGTAGTGAGGTGGTTGATTACCTTCCCATCAACCACTATTTATGGCTGTCATGGGCAGTGAAAGTACAATCATAGCATTGAAAAAACTTCCTCAAGAAGCCCTGCATAGGTAGAGCTTTTCGGTGGGCCTAAACCGATTGGGCCTCATTTGGGGTTTCAAAAGGGTCTGATTTGGGGTTTAAGTTTCTAATAAGTCCAAATCTAATTTTTCTTGGCCCAATGAAAATACTATGGTATAAAAAAATGGATAAGAATGTAATGACATGAGTTTAAACGGTTAATAGCATGTGAAAATGATTTAATCAAGTAATTAAACACTAAGCTAAAACCAGCTTCATTTATGGTTTGAGAAACGATTTAGGATTTCGGTTTTCACAAGGTATTTGGTGTTTCAGTTGGATTCCAAGTATTTAGAGTTTCACTAGGGTTGAAACCCTCTTTGGTTTGACACAAAAATGAATAGTTGGATGTAATAGTATTTGGCTTAGGTGACATGATCACAATGCTTGATTTTCCTTTCTTTCCTTCACATTTTCATCTCATGCTTCCTCTTGGTGCCAAGTGTCCTATACTATTCATCAAGTGTGGCTAAGATTTAGCCAAGTGTTAAAACGAAACTTCTCAAGACTGATTTGGACATTCCACATTGTGATATGAAAACGACTGGACTGCATGCCACATGGCACTAATACAGAAGTTACTATTCATTCTGAAAATGGTGAGAATAAATTTACACCATAAAATCCTAAATAATCATACGAAACTAAGAGTACACTTTGTTAATCGTTTCTGAATTTCAATTCTAAGTGCCTCGAATAAATCAAAATATATTTTCAAACTGTTTTTGTTATAGAGAAAATGAAAATCGTTTTATTGAGCCGTAAAATTGTAAATATACATATGAGACTAAGGGTACGTTTGGGTAGTGAGAATACTTGAGAAGTGTTGAGAATGTTTGTGAATAGTTATGAGTAGAGATTGGAGTGAGTTTGTGGGTTCCATTGAAAGTATTTTGAGTTGTTTGGATGTGTGAACTATGTTGAGTTGTTGATTTTTGGATATGTAGTTGAAAAAGGTGTGGGCCCATAAATATTATAGTGATTTTATTTTTAGTAATAAATATTATAGTGACTTTATTATAGTGATTTTTTAATATTAATAAATATTGTAGTGATTTTATTTTTAATTTATAAATAATAGTGGTAAATATTATAATGATTTTATTTTCATATATATAATAGTGATAAATATTATAGTAATGTTATCTTTTATTTATTATAGTGATTTTATTTTTTATTTATATATAATAGTGATAAATATTATAATGATTTTATTATAATAGTGATAAATAGTGATTTTATTAATTTTTATTTAGATATAATAGTGATAAATATTGTAGTGATTTTATTTTTTATTTATATGTAATATAAAGAAATATTATAGTGAAATTATTTTTTTATTTATATATAATAGTGATAAATATTATTGATTTTAATTTTTATTTATATATAATAGTGATAAATATTATAGTGATTTTATTTGTAGTAATAAATATTATAATGATTTTATTTTTAATTTATATATAATAGTGATAAATATTATAATGATTTTATTTTTATATATATAATAGTGATAAATATTATAGTGATTTTAGTTTTTATTTATATATAATATAAAGAAATATTATAGTGAAATTATTTTTTATTTATATATAATAGTGATAAATATTATAATGATTTTATTTTTTATTTATATATAATAGTGATAAATATTATTGTGATTTTATTTTTTTATTTATATATATAATATAAAGAAATATTATAGTGAAATTATTTTTTATTTATATATACTAGTATTATAGTGATTTTATTTTTTATTTATATTTAATAGTGATAAATATTATAGTAATTTTATTTTTATTTATATATAATAGTTATAAATATTATAGAATGTTTGTGAATAGTTATGAGTAGAGATTGAAGTTGGTTTGTGGGACCCATTGAGAGTATTTTAAGTTGTTTGGCATGTGAAGTATTTCCAATAGTACGAGAATTCTTGGAAAGTGCTGAGGTATGTTGGCTACCCAAACGTAGCCTAATGGTGTAGACTGTCTCTTATTCTCACACTCCTAAGTACTATCTCATTAGAAAAAAAATTACATAATTACTTGCTTTCAGTTTATATATATAACTTAAAAATTATAAAATATCTTATAAAAAATTATTTCAAAATTTATATAGTAAAGTGGGTCGGTCTGGTCAGATCTCGGGTGAGAAAACCCCACCCTGTGACCATATCGAAAATCAAATTTTCGTACATTTTTTTAACAAGGATGACCGGTTCCTTAACCGACCTAGTCCGGTAAGTTTTTTATGTATAGACACAAATTCTTACACCTCATGGAGTTGTAACGTTTCAAATTTTGTAAAATTTGAGAAATGCTACATAGAGTCGTGGAGTGAGTAAGTACTGTGTAGTCGATTTGAAAAAGAGTAGGGTCTATTATTAAAAAATTAATTTTTTCTATGTGGATACCATATTTATTCACTTTTTTCGAAATGATTACATGACGTTGGCGCACTTACGACTGCAACTATCATTTTTTTTTCGTAAACTTGAGATCATAAATTCTATTTTCTCATGATATTTGAATTTCAGGATGAATATACAGGAAATAATAATTATTTACAGAAAGATAATAAAACTAGCATAGGACATGTGCCCCAATATCAACAAAAATAAAGCTAGGATCAAATACACAAATTTCAACGCAAAAGATTAAACTGATGAACCTGGCTAGCGCACAACTTAGAGGGACCTAATTAAGATCTAAATTACGACTCAACAACTGGAAATTATAAACGGGGGTATCTCATTCTCTGACTGCATTTAGACCAACTCGCCCAACTGCAGCTCACTCATGCATCTTGCTATTATTTCGCTTGATTTATGAGTCTGAAGAAGCTGTAGGTATCCTGTGTATTTCATATAATTTATAGGTCTACCATTATTGGATTTTGTAGTACCGAAGGCAAACACAATAATAACAGCCTAAAAACTGTAATAAACTTTGTACCAAAACACATCGATCAGGACCCCCATACATTTAATATCATTTTGTTTCGACACCCATAAACAGTAATATCCTCTACTCGCTAATCATGCATCGATATAACCTTTTTTGTCAATCAAATTGACAAACTTTAATATACAATGAAATGGCCATTACTTTGTCCCGTAGTGAATGCTCTAGCTCTGGCTTAGACATATCTCTCTCTCTCTATATATATATATGCACTTTCCATACGTTTATTCACTATCTATCAGCTTCATATCCCTTCCCATCTACTTACTGTTTTTACAAATCATTTCAGCTGAAAGAGCTTCAATATTCCAAGCCCTATTTTCTTCTGCTTGCTTTAACACTAGAATGGGAAGGACTCCATGCTGCAACGCCGATGGGATGAACCGAGGTCCATGGACACCGGAAGAAGACCAGAAACTCTTAGCCTATATTGAACAATATGGCTGTGGAAGCTGGCGTTGTTTGCCACGAAAAGCAGGTTAAGTTTTGTTTTGTTTTCTCTACATGGTTTTAGCTTAGCTTCGGGTGCTGCACAAAAATTTATGCGAAAATTCTATATATATTATATATATGCATTTGATTTCCTAAATATGGTGCTTTAAATTTAAATTTAAATTTTCTTAATTAATTCCTTTAAAATAAAATGGTGATCATTGTTCTTAATTAATTGGCTGTTTCTCTGTAGGTCTTCAAAGATGTGGGAAGAGCTGCAGACTGAGATGGAATAATTACCTCAGACCAGATATTAAGAGGGGGCAGTTCAGTTTACTTGAAGACCGAACCATCATTCAACTTCATGCTCTTATTGGCAGCAGGTAATCACTGAAACCGGACCTTAAATCTCTGCATTTTGGATCATATATATATATATATATATATATATATATATAAAGCATTTTATGGTATTATCCTAGCTGCAATAATAAATTTACGCAGTTTAATTAGTTTGTCGATTATTTCGTGGATCTTATTTATTCTGCCATTTCTTTTTGTGTAGTCTAGTACTTAATGTAAGCTTTTGAGCTCTGAAACGTGGATGTGGATGTAAATATGCAGTTTACGCAGTTTAATTAGTTTACATCCACATCTTATTTATATTATGACATGTGGATGTAAATATGCACCTTATTTCGACTTACAAACCAGACTGCGTTGTATTTTCAGTTAGAGTTTCATTAATCAAACTCTGAAACGCCATATTTCATTTTTCTTCCGAGCAAGGACAAAAATAAAATAAAATAAATAAAAACATGAATTTCAGAATGCCTTTTAATTTCCTTCTACCCAGAAATCTTTAGGATTCTTTAAATACATATGAATCGAGTAAAATTAAAAGGAATAATATTGTAGACACAAAATAATGATGCTGATCATTGGTTGTAAGGCAAGGCACCAATACGCAAATGATGATTACATGATATTTCAATACCTATATAGTTTGAATAATATTATGGATCGATCTTAGGCTATATATATATATTGTATTAACTTGATGCATTTTTTTATTTTTTATTTTGTTTTCCTCCAGATGGTCCGCTATAGCCACACACTTGCCAAAGAGAACTGACAACGAGATCAAGAATTACTGGAACACACATCTTAAGAAAAGGTTGGCCATGATGGGCATCGATCCAGTTACTCACAAGCCAAAAGGCACCGTTCTTGAGTCTGCAAATGGTGACCCCAAAAGCGCATCCAATCTTAGCCACATGGCTCAGTGGGAGAACACTCGGCTTGAGGCCGAAGAAAGACTAGTCAGAGAGTCACAGTTATGCTACCCATTATACGATCTGCCGCCAGGCTTTTCTTCAGGAAGATCATCTGCTGCAGCCTCGGGCATGCTACTCAATGAAACAACCACCAGTAAACTCGCACCCCCACGTTGCCTTGACGTTTTGAAAGTATGGGAAAGCGTGATGTTAGAGTCGATGCTAGCTGCAGGAAATGATCATCATGGTGGCGTGAATTCTGGTTCCGTTTTTGGTCTTGGCATGGGTGGCAATTGTGATATTGCCTCTGAGGTATCTGCATTAGGTTTCTTGGAGATCAACGCAAGGGATCGTCAAACGTACTTAAATGAATTCAATGAAATATCAGCCATGCAGCTCCACAAGATGAATCTGGCTACTGGGGACGTTGGAGATCGTCGTCATCATCATGATCATGATGGTGTTTTTAATAATATGGGCAACCATATTTTATCTGCAAACAGCTTGATTACAGGCAGTGCTGGAAGTGGATCAAGTAATGCTGTTGAGGAACGTGCGAGAAATGAGACGAATTATTGGCATGATATCATTAATACGGGGAGTTATTAACTGTCAAAGAAATTACCAGTCTTTCGAATTAATAATGTAGCTAGCTAGCTAGCAAGCTGGGTACGTATTTTCTTGGCAACCAACGTCTCCCTCCCCCTCTTAAATGCTACTGATTTTTGTTTTTTACATTGTAATCAATAATCAGAAATCGACATTTATTAAGTTGTACGTGTTCAAATTCTGCATGCGCTGCTGCGACTTTGGAGTAATGGTATTTATGATTCGGATCCTTTAATTTGGTCCCTCACCATCTGATCATGAATCCATTAACAATGCTACTTATCACATTAAATAACTAGAGATTATTTATTATATTTTATTTATAAATCTATCATTTAATGTCATATCATGAAATAATAACAGGATGATAGAAATTAGAATGATTAATATATAGATTTTTTCTGAATATATATGATTTGATTCATATTTAGTATTTTAATTATAAATATAAAGAAGAATAGAATTCAAGATTTTTTAAAATTTTTATCCGAATTTAAAGGCTTAGTGAAGAGAGATCACAAACACATAAAAAATCAATTTTATAATATTTATTATATACCAGCTTGAATCAAACTCTTGCAATTAACTCTTCGATCGACTAACAGATCAAACAAAATGCCTTTAAATATCATACTGGCCAGCACTGAGTAAAACAAAACGCCGCTAAATGTTAACGTGCTGGATGTAATTATAGTGAAATGCAATGGAGTGATTGAATGTACTGCATGTATGCGTGATGATAGAATTAAGATGAAGAAAATACTGTAATTCATAAAGTCAATAGCAGGATGATTCGAGGCACCTTATGCTGCAGTACAACGGAAAATGATTTACCTACAACACAATCTACAATAACAATATGTTGTAGAAGGGGTATTATTGTAAAATCATCTTGTGTTGTTGGTGTATCATTATTTCCATATACAAAGGATCTGACAATTTCCAGAATGCTGCAGTACCTCACTTTTTCCCCCATGAGTACTCGTGTTCCCTTTCCCTAACAAATTCTTGCGTAAAAGACTAAAAGATCCTCTAGCTTCTATACTTAAAATGCAGAGTTTAATACAACTGAAAACTACATATGATAACTATAGCTTGTGCCGTTTAAGGCAACACAATTAACTCTAAACGACATGGACTTCCAAAACGACTAAGTTTATTCTTCTTCTCCAAACTACGCCGTTTCCTCCTCAGCAATCCTATCCTTATACTCTTCTTTTGCCCCTCACCTTCTTGAACTCTCTCCAACTCAGACCAGATGCCAAGATCCCATTTTTACTCCATTTTCGTCGCCAACCCCGTGAGCCTCTTGACACTAAATTATATATATAAATTACATATATAATTTGCTGAGAAAAACAAGAATTCCAGTAATATATGATTTTATAGGAAAATAAATAAATGTCCGTGCTAAACAATTGTATCCTGAAGGCAGAAAATTAGAATATGAACAACATACACTCATATATACACTCATATATATATGATTTGTCAACAAAAAGGAAATGCCAATAAATTCTCCACGTTATAAATTTTAAGCCATGCGAATTGACAATATCCCCCGACAAAATGAGATAGAAATTTGATAATTCAAGTTCTGACATGATCATGACATAAATAGATCATGAGAGAAAAATACAGGTCTACAGAGAAAATTAGATTAAGGAGTATAGTATTTGACTGCAACAAAAACTTATAATTAGTATATGTTTAAGAATTTGGAGGTAAGAGGAAAGCTAATAAGAATTCCGGTCAACACAAAAATATGATCACGGCCGGAAATTAAAGCAAAATGATCTAGCTAATTTTATATAGATCATCATCTAGCAATTATTAGAAGTAGCAAAATCATGAAAGTTCTCTAAAGCTCTGAAAAAAATGAGATTTTTAAAAGGGTCCATATACAATAGTACTACTATTAGTACACTACAAGATAAATGGTTTTTGGGACGAATCATTTAGGTGACGTTTGGATTCGAAGATGATTTGAGATGAGTTGAGATGAATTGTGAATAGTAATAAGATGAGTTGTGAATAATAGTGAAATTTGTGAGTTAAAGTTACTGAATAGTAATGAATAGTAGTGAGATGAGTTGAGATGAGCTGAGATGACTTGCGAATCCAAACGTCTCCTTAGTCCCAAAAACCCCATTTTCGTCTCAAAATTTTTTAAGATGAAAAAAATTTATCTCTAAGTTGTTTCAAAAAGCTCATCTCAAAAGGTTTTTTAAGACGAAATTTGACTTTCGTCCCAAAAGATTACTTTTAGGGACAAAATTCGGCGAAACCAGTCGTAGGCGTTCGAACGAGAAGTTTTTTTTTAGACAAAACATTTACGTCCCAAAAACCCATTCGATTGGAAATCCTTTTGTTCAAACAACTCTCATCAGTTCGAACAATACAAAAACTTGATTCGAACAACTGAATAGATTTGATCATGTTCGAATGGACAAAGTGTTTAAACAGACAAATTGTTGTTGGAGCACAATTAATATGAACGATTGCTGCCAGTTCGAATATAAAATGACTGTTTGAACGGAAGTCCGTTTGAAATCTAGGTTCTACGGTCCAAATGGGCTGGATTTTTCTTAGGTTGTTTGAATGGTTTTGTTTTCCAATTCGAACGCAAGGGAAAAAAGATTTACCTTTCGAACTGGGTATTTTTTGTTCGAATAGTACTCATGATACAAAATTGATTTTAATTAAAAATATGATACTAATATTAAATAATATAATTTAAACATCACATTTGTTCAAATGTTCTGCGATAGAATAATAAAAAAACAATTGAAGAAAAATAAGTTCTAGTATTGTGGTGGTGCAATAGAGTTTTAGGACATCATTGATTGCCACTGTTCAAACATTTTTTTGGATTGAGTCTCTAGCTTCTTCTGCTTGTTTTCTTTTAATCTTGCCTTTAAATCCGAGTTTTGTCATTCAATCTGACTTGAGAAGAGGATGATGATGTTAATGATGGCTTCGCGCAACGTCCTAAGTCCCTCAAATATCCAGAACGCACGTGGTCCAAGAACTTGAGAAAAGATCTAAGCGTTGTTGATAGATGATTCATCAGATGGATCCACATCAGTTTTCTTAAGTGATATCATCTTGTCATACAAACAAAAATATTTAAGTTAGTATAAGTAATAAAAATATTATTAGACAATTGAATTAAAAAAAAAAAAAACTTAAACTTACATAATTTGCTTCTGTTTCGGGACTGGCCCAAACCCCATCACTATTTTGATATGTTTTAGCATACAATTGGGTCAGATTATAGTCAGTAGGACTTTCTTCTTGCTGCAAAAGGGAATTTTATATTAGAACTTAAATCAGAAAAGTATATATGTTAATATTTAACGAGGACTAGTATAACATTACCATTTTTTTAGATAAACAATGAAAAGATTGAGAACTTGCATGATGGTGTATCATTAAATTTGATCTATATGCTTTGTTCGCTATACTCCGTTGCTAAAAAAAAAATATTATGTCGATAAGTTTAATACATCTATCATATACTATAAAAAAAGATAGTAGCGAAATTACCTGGTAAGCAGAATCTTCAAACATATCACAAACCTTCTTCTATTTGTTTGGTAGCATTGCTTGGATGGATTTTGGCATGCCTCTGTTGCAGTACTGAACTTCTGATAGTGTCCATGACATCGACCTTTGTACCTCAAGAATGCATTAGACAGCCTCTCAATCGTTAGCTAATCCTCTTGCCGGCCAAAATTAAGTTCAAACTCGACCTTTAAAAACTTATAAACAATTAGTATAAATACAAACTAATATTAAATTAACATGTTATACTTAATTTTTTGCTAAGTAACTTATTACCAGACAAGGATTTTTTATGTGGTCTTTAACATCTTCGAGAATTTTAGCCTAGGAGGATGTAGTCATTAGTGCATATGTACGAGTAAGGGTACCAATATAAGAAGTAAGCCAACCTACCGAATCCCCAGAGCCACTAGTGTGATCATCAGGAATATCAACTTTAATTTTTCCCACTTGCCTTACCTTCTCTATGTAGACACCTCTTGTAGTGTCTCGACCTCGACGCTGACTTACAATAGCTATATATACGTACAATAATTAAAGCACATTTTAATTAAATAATAATATCTTGAAAATGTTTATTACTTAAATCGAGCAAAAAATATAGTGTTTAATTTGGTAAAATACCTTCTTCTGGGTCTGGTGATGTTGGCCCACCATTCATGGCAAGTGAACCAATTAGAGAGTCGGTAATGGATGGAGATGGCACACGAGTTGCTTTGCATTTGGAAGGCATATTTGTTTGAAATTGTAAAAAATTATTATTCTAAAAAATGTTACGGATATTTATAACAATGATACTTACCGAAATATTAATTTCATTCACTATCAATTTTGTTGGACTAGTCCTCACTAGACACTTTAGTTGATTCATGTTCTTCTGACATTCCACTCTCAATTATTTCTGGTTGAACATCTTCTCTACGCAATGGGACCATGTCATATTGGCTTAGATCAACAAATAGATTGTTGCCTAATTCGTTTTCTTGATATGCTTCTTCATTTGTTGGACTGTCAAATTCTTCATGTTGTTCGCCTGCCTCTGGAATGTAATCATATACATTTCTTGCTGCAAACTTCTCCACTACTTGCCATGGCTTCCCATACTCCGGATCATCTAAATAAAAAACTTGATTCGCTTGGCAAGCAATGAAATGATCATCCTCATACCATGTGCGAGATGTATTAATACTCACAAAATATTCATCGTTACGCATTCCCAACCTAGGATTTGAGACATCCCACCAATTACATTTAAACAACCAGACCATATACCCCCCCCCACGTACTTTAACGCTATGATATCTTCTACAACTCTATAGAAGTCAATGATATCCTCCTCATGGCTTCTGTGTGAAATCTATATCCATGCACCAAACATCCCGAGTATTGAATGGCCTGCCTGGACAAACCGCGTGCTAGAGCATACAGTTCTGGTGAGATTTCTTCTGAATTTTCACCATATTTCGATGCAACCTACATCAATAAATATTATTCTAGTTATATCAATGTTAGATAGAAAAAATGTGGAGCAAAGTGGTTTGAAGTTCATTGACAATAAGATATGTTTTTAGTAACACCGTATGTTCAAACCATGAGGCGAATTTCTTTTTGTGCTTCTTTTCTACGTCAGTTACACCATCTAGGTGAAGTAGCTATATATGTTCGCTGTGCATGTTCAAGTTAACTATTAATTTGTATCAAGTTATATTATATTATATTCCATGAACATAAATTTATATTGATATGGAGATTCATCACTAACCTCAAGTAGTGGTCAATCTCTGCGCAGTTATTCAAGACATACCATCGAGCTCTATCAAACTCTCATCCGCATAGGTCATAGCCCCTTGTGCGCCTATAGGATGCACGGTTTGAGAAAATACTGAAAATAATGATGAGACTCCCATTTGTCAACCCTTCATAATTTCAGTCTAGTCTCATAAATTTAGTATCAACCCCATGGAAATACACTTAACAAAATGTATGACATTCATTATCAATGTATGACTCTGCAATCGAACCTTCTAGACAAGCCTTATTTCCCACAGATCGCTTAAGTTTTTCTAAAAATCATTCAATAGGTTACATCCATCTATACTGAACCAACCCAGCGACTAAAGCCTCACGATGTGGGTGCACAACCAAATGACCCATTACATCAAAGAATGGAGACGGATACAAACTCTCCAATTTGCATAATATCACTGCGATGTTAGCTTCCATTTTTACAAATGCATCAACTTTCAACATTCTACTGCAAATGTCCCTAAAAAATCTCCCTAATTCTGTCAGAGCTTTACAAATATCTCGAGTAAGCTTTCCACGCACACCAACTAGCAACAAATGCTATAGAAATACATAATAGTCGTGATTTTTAAGACCAGTTATCTTCCAATGATGAGTTCGCACACATCTTGACATGTTCGAAGCATAGCCATCAAGTAATTTGATTGTCATGAACCGAACACAAAATTTCTTTCTCTCATCATTTGAAAGTGTATATCATCCAAGGGGTATATAAGCTGACGACCCATTATTTTCAAAATGCAACTTTGGTCTAATTCCCAACTCCTTTAAATCTTTGTGAGAGTTAGTTGTATCTTTTGTGTTCCTTTCTATTAACATCAGAGCGTCCAATATATTCTCGCATATGTTTTTTTAATGTGCATAACATCTAGAAAATTATTTTTTTGTCCAATTCAACTCCATTGCTCGTCGCTTCCTCTTTCGAGCTCTTGCATCCTTCCCAAATCTATTTTCTGAAACATTCCCCAACTACGGGATAATATCAATCCCAGACAACTCTGGCAGTGATGACCTGCGCTTAACTCTTTCCATCAAACATCGCTCTACCTAAACGCCATCTATGATCAAGTGGTAAATATCGACGGTGTCCCATGAAACATAATTTCCTACCATTTGTTAACCATTGTGACTGTGTATTTTTATTACAAACAGGACAAGCCATTTTACCTTTTGTGCTCCAACAAGACAAGTTTTCATATGCTAGAAAATAATTTATTGTCCACAGCACTGCAGTATGCATTTTGAACTCCTATGACGAGGCTACATCATCTGTACTGACACTCTGATCCCACAACTCTTTCAACTCTACAATCAGTGACTGTTGATATACGTCTATTTCATTCCCTAGTGACCTTGGCCTTGTATCAGTAGAGTCATCATAAAATACCTATCTTTCATGCACTTCTAAGATGGCAGGTTATATGGCATTAAGATAACAGGCCAAGTAATATGAGAAGTGCTCATGTTGCCAAATGGATTAAAACCATCCGTTGATAAACCAAGACGTACATTGCGAGGTTTTTCGGCAAACTATGGGTACTCGACATCAAATTTCTTCCAATGCAAATAATATGCAGGATACAAAAGGAAGTTTTCATTTCAGACTCATTTTATGTGATGCCAAGACATATCTTTCGTACTCAACCGGGACGTAAACAATCTTTGAAGTTGAGGAATTAAAGAAAAATGTCTTAACACTTTTTGGGGTACATTACTCTTATCAGATGTCCATCTTGACTCATGACACACTAGACATGAATCAAATTCTACATATTGGTGCTAGAAGAGAACATAGTCATTCTTACATGTGTGAATGATATTATAATCAAGTTTGAGCCCTTGCTTCAATTGCTTCGTTTCATAAAAATTACGAGGTACAACGTCATCCTGTGGGAGAGCCTCTTTCAATAATTCGAGCAACATGCCGATGGCCTTTGTGGCACCTTGGACCCCCCACGTGTGATTTGGTGGAAGTCATGACACCGGCATGTGCATACTATGTGCAACATGAAATATGTGTGCAACACAAATAATAGCAGTTGAAAAATAAAAGGCAGTCAAAACTAAGTACCAGAAAGTTTTAAACCTTACAACCCAAAATTTATATCCTTCAAGAGGTTGATACAGTCATCCAACTGAAAATATAAATAAAGCGTTAATAAATCCTACGACATAAATGGGAGAAAGAAGCTCCAACTATCGCTCCTCCGGCGGAGCTGGTCCTTCTGGCTCAAACTCTCCCTCTACATCAAAGACTACGGTTCCATAAGACGGAACCATAGGTAGAAACACCACTGTGAGATCATCAAATCTTAGCAAGTAAGCAACCAAACAACATCCAAGAGATTAAAACATATTAATGCAACCAACACATTCATAGCCACACAGTAGAACATGCAAGAACAAATCCACACTTTTTCCCAAAAAGGACACATTTTAGCCACACAAGCCAAAAACCCCATTGGCCCAATTTAACCATTTATTTTATTAAGTATGCGCTATGGTCTCCCCTATGGACCATCCGCACAACCTGGCTCTCATCGTCACACCATGGGTAACGTCCGTGCATGTGATTTCGTAATGAGCGATGCCCAGCTTTGCGCCCGGAGTGTGCATGACCAAGCATCCTCTAGTCCCGGTAGCAGAGGGCCATAGAGTCGGCACGAGAGCGTTATCGTCTTGTCTGAGCCCGTTGTCGCCAAACGACAACCTAGGGGACGTCATATCAGTTTATTACACTCTTGAGTGACCAGAGAAGCTCCACCGACATAATGCCTCATCTTTGCTTGGGGTCATGATACGCAGATATCCACACTTTATAACTAGCACATATAGACCCAAAATCCAATTCATACCACATGGCATTACATAACACATTTATATAAACAGTTTAAATAGTGATAACATAAAATGCACAGATGCTTGATAAGCAGTATATTGGATGACATGGCAGATCACTCAATAGACATATACATAAACCACAACAATCTCAATCATCCAGTTTCTCAATTCACAAACACAACTACATGCGTTTTCCTCTTCTCCGTTTTTGGTCCGAAGCCCAAATCATCCTCAACAATAGTCTAATTTTTCCAACGCTCCACTAGGCCCACGACCTAGCTCAACCAACCAGGCTGCATAAAAGTGTTACTATAAAAATATACTTTATTCTCAATACGGTCACATTAGAAGATTACTTACAACGCGAGACAACAGGCTTATGGATGATCAAGTGCGTTGCCTAGGGTATCTCGTGCGCGCGTCGCTACGCGGATGGACACCAAGAAGTTAGTAAAAAATGGTATTTACATTAATCAACGCTGGCAGATTAGCTCACCAAGGTGACGCCAAAAGTGGTGGAACAACGGTGGGGTAGAGGTGGTACAAAATGGCAGCAGCGGATCCGGGCGAGACAAAGGACTGCCAATGGGCTTCTCGCGAAGGGGATGGTGGATCCTGGGTGATGGTGAGTGGAGGACAAGTTTGATGCAGTAGGGCGTGGCGAAGAACGGCGACGTCGTGGGTTTCATGGGGCTGGACCATGGGCTTCGAACTGGAGAAAGCGAGAGGGAGGCTCAGGTGGGCTATGCGGTGGCTAGCTGAGGAAGGTATGGCCAAGGGGTGGAGGTCTAGCGTGCTTGTGGGCAGCGACGCTGGAGGCAGTGGTTCTGGGTCGAGATAGGGAGAACCCGTGAAAGTGAGGTGCTACTTGGGGAGAAGGGCGAAAGACGAAGGCTCCGGTGGCTGGGGAAAGGGAGGAGGCCAGCGAGGGAAGCTTGTGACGCCGTTGGCGTGGGCTGGCTGCGGCGATGCTGGGTTGCACTGGATTGAAACCGAGTGTGAGAGAGAGACATATATAGAAAGAGAGAGAGAAAGACCTGCGGGGAGATGGAAGAGGACGAGGTGGGGGTGGGAGCTACCTAGGCGAGGTGTGGCGGTAGCAATGCGAGGCGGTGAACGGCGTGCGGGGTTCTCTGTGTCGAAAGAAGAAGGGGAGAAGGAGAGGCTGGGGGGGGGGGGGGGTGGGCGGCGCTGGGAAGGAGATGAAGAAAAATAAGCAAGGTTTTTCTCTTTGGCCAAAACGACGTCGTACAGGTTGAGAGGCTGGGTTTTGGTTTTAGCTTATGGGCTCACTTACAGGGGCTGGGCCATTTTTTCCCCTTATTTCAGCCTAAGCAGTCCACAACACTACAAACTAGGTCCTTTCTAGACCCACTACACATTGGGCCCAAATCCCTTTGGGAAGAGAATAATAAAATAAAATAAACAATAATAATAGAAATAAATAATTAAAACACACTAATTTTTGGGGTCTCACATCCTCCCCCCTTAAAAGAAATTTTGTCCTTGAAATTGACATGCTAACTACAACTACTACTAAAGGGCTCACCAAGCTAATAATCTTAGCCTCTACTTCACAAGTTCTGGCATTAGCACGACTAGTTCCTTTAATAGCGCATCACATTTAAAACCCCAAGGCAAGTCATGCAGTTCAAAAATCTCCATTCGACAAGAAAGTGCTATACCATACCCATGGATCCTAATGCTTCTTACCTCATAAATCTAGTTACGATATCCACCCTTGATACCTACGCTTCAAGTTCCAAGCCTTTATTGCACACCACACATTGGTGACCAAACAATTTCTTCTCAAGTTAATTAACAATGTCCATAATTCTCCCAAGTGGCCTTAAGTCACAACTTCCTATGTGGCCTCAAGTCACAAATGATTCCTAAAGATAATCACAACAATCACTGCCAACCATCACTTCACGAGGTAACGCGCTTCGATTGCACACTGCGATCAACTCACCAAAAAGCCTAAGGCTAAGATCTCTTGAATTTAAATACTACTGTGCCAAATCCACTTCAACATCTACCAAAACAACTTCTCCCAAGCCAAAATGAAACAAGGACCTGAACTCTTCGAGATTCATACACACTCCTAACTACTACGCGTCGATCACCTTGCATCCTTAGACAAAACCAACACTCCACCAAAAGTACAAATGATCAACTACAAATAATGCTTACAAAAGTCTACCTAGAACATCATTCCAACAATTCCATAAAGTGATCTAAAAACTTAGAATCCCATAATCTAAGTCAGGCCTATGCTACGAATAAGGTTGAGTAGTCAAAATAAGGCGATGAGAAGTCAAACATAAGGAGGTGAAGGTCGGGATTTACTCTAAGGTTTCCAAATAGTGAAAGAAAACCGATCCAAAGAATTGATGCCGCCATTTGCCACAAAAGATTTGTTCTGCCAAGTGACGAAGGAAAGAATTTGATTTGCATTGGAATTGAGAAAGCTACAACAAGGTAGTTGGGTACAAGATTGGTCCTTACACCAAAAGCAACTACACAGATATTATATAAAACACAAAGAAAGAAAAATTCCAACAATTCACCAAATCAAATTCACAACTCTTGTAGCACCAAATCACCAAAAGTTCTCTTTAAGTTGGACAAGGAGGTTAAATTAATAAGAAAAGTAAGAATGTGAAAAGATAAAATAAGATTTATAAAATTTTCCTCAATGTCCAACTCTAAAAAGGTTTACAAAAGTAGTGGTTTTCCTTCATATCTTTTCCCCAAAAGAATTTCAAGAATTTAAAAAAAAACATTTAAAAGAAAAGGGTCATAATTCAAAATAAGTGAAGTCAACCATCTTGCAGGCTAATTAGGGAATGATCTTTCCGAGGAAGTACTAAGTGTGAGTGCAAAGAGGCCTAAGCAATTGGAAAGAGCCAAGTCGATAACACCTTGAGGATGAATTCCACGGGTCACTACACTTAAAACATTCGTGGGGAAGGATATTTAGATAACTTTTTCAACTCCTACACACATTAGTACATAACCAAGTGAACAACTTAACGTCGTAGGTAAACCAAAACCCAACTTAATCCAAACACTCAAATAGTCAAAAGTCTACACATTCCACCTAAAGTAGGCATCGAGCTTTAAAGCACAAGACAATCTCATCCGAAAATATAAATGCACCTATAAATCTATCATGACAACAATCACTTAACTACTCAACATCCCATTCTAACTAGTATCTATCATAGTAGTACTAAACTCAATATCTTTCGCCACTAAAGTCCACTCAAAATCAAACTCTCAAACTAACTTGATCACATTCTAAACCATCACACAACTACGATATCCATCCTTGTCGTACCTATATCCTCAAAATTGAAAAGATCATTTCCTAAATTGCACCATCTATAATCCTTAAATTGATAAGAATAGATTCTTAAAAACCTGCCAACCTATAACCTCATGCTAATTGCAATCATTCTCCAAACCAAGTCAATACCTTCAAACCTCATAGATAAATATGCTTCTTGAAAATCTCCATATCAAGAGCTTAACTCTGATCAACCCCATTTAAAAGGGTTATAGACTAGTTAACACCAAAATGTATCAAGTTAGCATACCAAGTCTGTGAAACTAAAAACGCAAATCTTATTATAAATCAATACTTCAAGTCTACCACTCTAAAACTGTAAATCATCTAAGGATCATTTTCCGAAGTCACCAAGATCGACGAACTTAAATCCAATAATAAAAACAATTGCCGCACGAAGCTTTCAAAATCTAAAACCTTAAATGATATCAAATCATTTCTAAATCTGCAAAATCTCAAAACTTAAATGGAATGAAATCTTAATTCTTTCCTTGAAGTTCGTTGAACTTACAACCTCCTATTCAATAACCTCATTCCATAACTCCATGGAATCTAAGACCTTAATTATCCTAAGAGATTTAAAGCTACTACTCTCCTCAGTTGTGACTTCAGTTCCTACTCCAAAGAGTTTGCCTAGACCGCATCATTCCCTTCAAGCCTCTATATTATAAAAACAAACCAAATCGCTAAGAGTTCAGGCAAGCTGTAATTCAAGCCAACAATGGAAAAATCCAAGTCTAACTCCCCAGACTCAAGCCTATAATTCTAAGATTGAAGCCAAAATTCTGGTACAATACCTATGTGACTTATGGATTCACCCAGAGCCGAACTGCTCTGATGCCATCTGTGGCACCCCCCACGTGTGGTTCGGTGGAAGTCGTGACATTGGCATAATGACCACACGGATCATGCCCATTGCCGTGTGCGTAGTGTGTGCAACATGCAATATGAGTGCAACACCAATAATCGCAGAGGAAAAATAAGAGGTAGTCAAAACTAAGTACCAGAAAGTTTTAAACCTTATAATCCAAAATTTATATCCTCCAAGAGATCGATACAGTCATCCAACTGAAAACATATATACAACGATAATAAATCGTACGACATAAATGGGAGAAAAAAGCTCCAACAATCACTCCTCTGATGGAGCCTGTCCTTCTGGCTCAAACTCTCCTTCTGCATCAAAGACTATGGTTCCATAAGGTGGAAACACCACAGTGAGATCATGAAATCTCAACAAGTAAGCAACCAAACAACATCCAAGAGATTAAAACATATTAATGCAACCAACAAATCCATAGCCACATAGTAGAACATGCAAGAACAAATCCACCCTGTTTCCCAAAAAGGACACATTTTAGTCACACATGCCAAAAACCCCATTGGCCCAATTTAACCATTTATTTTATTAAGCATGCGCCATGGTCTCCCCTATGGACTATCTGCAGAACCTGGCTCTCATTGTCACACCACGGGTAACATCCGTGCATATGACTTCATAACGAGCGATGCCCAGCTCTGCGCCCGGTGTGTGCATGGCCAAGCATCCTCTAGCCTCGCCAGTAGAGGGCCACTGAGTCGACACGTGAGCATTACAGTCTCGTCCGAGCCCATTGTCACCCGGTGACAATCTAGGGGACATCACATCAGCTTATTACGCTCCCAAGTGACCAAAAAAGCTCCACCAAGTATGCTCTCCATCTCCTCCTCAGGCACACATCTTCTGATTATCTGGTCCGCTCATTGCCGGTATGGAAAAGATTCCTCCCAAAAATAATATTTCAAGTCGGAGAAGAACTTCATCTTTTGTTGATATGTCATCTCGGTCGCTAGAATTTCGGCCACCAAATAATTTACCATGTCGGCATACCATGGAACGACTTGTATAGCAATTAATTGCTCGTCTGGGAAGGTCTCATTAATTGGAAATTTCTCCTCGCCCGCCGCCTCTTTAAGCTCAAGACGAGATAAATGGTCGGCCACTACATTCTCTGTACCTTTCTTATCTTTTATTTCCAAATTGAACTCTTCTAATTGCAAAATCCATGTTAACAGTCTTGGTTTGACATCCCTCTTCAATAGCAAGTATTTAACAGATGAGTGATCGGTGTAGACGACCACCTTTGAACCTATCAAATAAGAATGAAATTTGTCAAAGGCAAACACAACTACTAACAATTCCTTTTCAGTAGTAGCATAATTAAGTTGAGCTTCTGTTAAGGTCCGACTTGCATAATAAATAACATGAATTTTTTTTATCTTTTCTCTACTCCAAAACAACCCCTGTAGCATAATCGCTAGCATTATACATTAATTCAAAGGGTAAGATCCAATCCGGTGATAGAATGATAGGTGCTAAAATTAATTTCTTTTTCAATGTTTCAAAAGCATGAAAGCATTCAGTAGAAAGTTCAAACCGAGTATCTTTAATCAATAGATTGCATAGAGGTTTAGTAATTTGGAAAAAATCTTTGATAAACCAACGATAGAATCCAGCGTGACCCAGAAGCTCCTCACGCCCTTCACATTGATAGGTGGTGGGAGTTTGCCAATAACTTCTATCTTTGCTTGGTCAACCTCGGTTCCTTTGAAGGAAATGCGGTGGCTGAGCACTATTCCCTCCTCGACCATGAAGTGGCATTTTTTCCAATTTAAAACAAGATTTGTCTCCTTGCATCTCTATAAAACCAAAGATAGATTAGATAAGCAATTATCAAAAGAGTGACCAAAAACCAAGAAGTCATCCATAAAGACTTCTAAAATGTTTTCCACCATATCCGAGAAGATGGACATTATGCATCTTAGAAGGTGGCGCATTGCAAAGATCAAAAGGCATGCGCCTATATGCAAAAGTGCCATAAGGACAGGTGAAAGTAGTTTTCTCTTGATCCTCGGGTGCAATGGCTATTTAATTGTAACCGAAATATCCATCTAGAAAACAGTAGTAAGCGTGGCCGGCAAGTCTTTCTAACATTTGATCAATAAAAGGTAAGGAAAAATGGTCTTTCCGAGTTGCATCATTCAGTCTTTGATAGTCTATGCATACGCATCATCCCATGACTGTCCTCATTGGTATGAGTTCATTGTTTTCATTCTTGATCACGGTTATCCCTCCCTTCTTTGGGACGACTTGCACTGGACTTACTCATGCACTATTGGAGATTGGATAAATGATCCCGGCATCTAAAAGCTTCAATACCTCTTTATGCACCACTTCTTGCATCGATGGATTCAATCTCCTCTGGGGTTGGATGATCGGTTTAAAATTATTCTCCATTAAAATCTTGTGCATGCAAATTGAAGGACTAATTCCTTGGATGTCCGAGATGGTCCAACCCAAGGCCATCTTGTGTTCTCGCAAGACTCTCAGCAACTTCTTTTCCTTTACATCACTCAAGGAACTGTTAGTAATAACTGGAAAAGTGGAGTCCTAGCCTAAGAAAGCGTACCTTAAATTTTATGAAAGCGGTTTGAGTTCAAACTTGGGTGGTTCTTTTTACTTGGAGATGTCGGCCGAGATGAGTTTAGCTCTTCCACTTTTGGTTTTATTGAAAGAGAAAGAGATGATGTAGCTTCCAAATTCTCTCACACTCCCTAAGCTCTTCATCTTCGGATTCAATAGATGTAGAGTGAGTAAGACGTACCTCAAGTGGTAGCTTTGGAAATTCAGCTCCATAAGTCTTGTCAGCCATGACCACGTCTCTGTCGCTTATTTGAAAATAAAAATGTACCTTGGAAGGGAATTTCATAGATTTAAATACGTCAAAAATGACTTGCTCCTTGCCAACCCTCAAAATGAGTTTCCCTTACTGGACATCAATTAAGATTCTCCCCGTCACAGGGAAATATCGGCCCAGTATCAAAGAGATCTCCTCATCCTCCTCCATATCAAGCACAATGAAGTTAGCCGGGAGGATGAACTTGTCAACTTTCACCAGTACGTTCTCAATGAGTCCCCTTGGGTATTTAATAGATCTGTCTGCCAACTATAGAGAGATGGTGGTCGACTTTGCTTCTCCAAGACCTAGTTTCCTAAAAACAGACAAAGACATTAGTTTGTTTTCAAAGATGAGATGATATGAGTTGAGATTAAAGTTAAAAATTTAAATAAAATACTTTTAGAATATATTTTTTAATATTATTTTTATTTCGGGATTTGAAAAAGTTGAATTATTTATTTTATTTTATATTGGAAGTTGAAAAAGTTGTAATGATTAGATGAGATGAGATGAGATGAGATAAGATGTTTTTTGAAAGCAAACAATTAATACTTGCCCCTAAGTCGCACAAGGGTTTATCAAAATTAATAAGCTAGGGTTTTCTCTTAGGCCAAAACGACATCATACAGGTTGAGAGGGCTGGGTTTTGGTTTAAGCTTATGGGCTCACTTACATGGGCTGGGCCATTTTTCCCTCTTATTTCAGCCTAAGTAGTCCATAATGCTGCAAACCAAGTCCTTTCTTAACCCACTACACATTGGGCCCAAATCCCTTAGGGAAGAGAATAATTAAATAAAACAAACAATAATAATATAAATAAATAACTAAAACGCACTAATTTTTGGGGTCTCACAGCCTTTGCAGAAATACAACATATAGACTTAATATGGAGCAACATCACTGTGAAACACAACCTGCTATGACGGGTGCACCCCTCATATAGTTCTCGTTGTGCGTCCTTTGACAGTCTTCCAAAGTTTCATTTTCCCACAAATGATTGTGTAGATGTTCATTCTCCATCCCTCGCCCCAAACATTCTTGCACCAAGATTGCCTAACATCTCTGTCATATCCTCTCTATTATCATCACTATCATTAGAAATATCTACATTTATGTCATCTATGTCGATACCATTACCTTCCTCCATGCGATTGGACTGACTGCCAAATCTAACACCTTTTTGGAAATGGTTCGCCATGTAAGACCCAAGGTGAGTATTTAGGATTAATTCCATTTACATATAAATGCTCCTCCACTATCACCAAGTTATAAGAACTTACTTTTTTGCACTTCTTACATGGACATCTTATAAATCCTCAACTGTCAACACTCCCGCAAGAAAATTCTATAACAAACTTTACCCTTTGTGCATACTCCTTATAGTCTCGACCAAGTCGATCTCCTAACAACATCCAACTCTTATCCATTTTATTTCCATTATTCGTCGATTGTCTCTCAAAAAAATCTAATTCATGGATAAACACTATCAAGGGTCTTTTCATATTCACCGCTTCTATTTTGATAAGGTAGTTGGTCCTATCCCATTTGAGAGACTATCATCTATATCGCATATATACTCAATCCAAAACTATCACGTTAGTTGAGATTTCAGCAGCATTTCCCTACAATTCTCCAAGTATGCTAGTCAGAATGTAAGGAAATACTGAATCAAAATTTTCAAAACTAACACAAGAGTTTAGACTAAATATATCTGTCATATAGATAATAGAATCGCAAACTATCCACTTTGGATAATTCAAGAGTTGTACCCAAATATTCTTTACGAAAATGTTTGGCCACAACTCTTGAACAGGTCTAAGGTTCACTCGCATATGAAAATAATATGAACATTCCAGTCCTAACTAGGATACCAAGCCACTATTTTATATAAAACATAAACTTAGAGAAATCTTATTTTAATTTGGGTATTTAATAGAAATTAATAGGTACTTTAATGTATTTAATTAGGGCATTTTTATGGTTTATATTTTAATTTGGTATTTTATGGAAATAATTCATATTATTTGAATTTGGACATTTTATGCAAATTATTCAAAGTATTTGAGTTAAAAATCATTTAATAGGTACTTCAATGTATTTAATTAGGGCATTTTAATGGTTTATAGTTTAATTTGGTATTTTATGGAAATAGTTCATATTATTTGAATTTGGACATTTTATGCAAATTATTCAAAGTATTTGTGTTAAAAATCGTTTAATAGGTACTTCAATGTATTTAATTAGGGCATTTTTTATGCAAATAATTATGTATTCTTTATAGGTAATTGGTTTACTTCAGTTTACGAAGGCTAGGTAAGCCTAACTTATCCATACGTAATATCCCACGCAAAGGAGGTGGTAGACTCACTTCCGCACCCCATCTGCAGTGCAACCCAGATTCACCCCAACGTGCAAGCAAATCTGCAGCTCTATTTCCTTCCCGAAATTGATGCACCACTTCATAGCACATCCCATCCAAAACCTCAAGAAACTCCTCCCAGAAGTCCCATAAATACCAAACATTACATTGCTTACCAATCAACCAATCACATACCACTTTTGAATCACATTCGATAATCACAGATTGGCCGCCCAACTCTTTATAGAAACGGGCCCCTTGCAGCAATGCCCTCAACTCAGCCTCATTATTGGTACCTTCCCCAAAATGATCTGAAAAAACACCCTTAACATCGCCATGATGATCCCGAACAACACCACCACCCCCACAGATACTCGAGTTTCCCCTACAACTGCCATCAACATTATGTTTCCACCAACCAATTTGAGGCTTGGACCAAACAATTGGAATAACTCTCTCAATCGGACCTTCTGAAAGATTAATATCCAATTCCCGAAGCACCTTGGCATTAAATGAAGACAAAGCCTTTTTATCAGGCATCCCATTCACCAACCTGCCTAACCAAAGCCAAACTGAGCGCCATACACACTCTGCAGACTCATAAGCCGCTTCCATCCTAGCCTTGCATCTCCTCTGCCACAGCCTCCAAGTAATAACACTAGGAAGGACACCAATCAGAATTCCTCTTTTGGTGGACTTCTTCGCACAAGACAACCATAGAGATACACGACTCCACCATGTTATAGCCTGCATACAATAAACTCCAATGGCGATTGAAGCAGCCCTCCATACCTTAGAGGCAATCTCACCTGTAGCAAAAATATGATCCAAGGTCTCCTCATGTGGACCAAAGCAGCAATCACACCTTGAGGCCAAAGCAACTCACCGAATTTGCACTTTGACATCCACAAATAAACAATCAAATCGAGCTCTCCACATACATACCGAGATCTTCTTAGGAAGTAACTTGTGCCAAATCCAGTCAAGCCAAGGAGAAGGCTGACCCTTAACTTGAATCAGCTCCCATGCGCTAGCCGAAGAGAAGAACCCATCCTTAGGAGCTTTCCCAATTAAAACATCATTACCTTGCTGCCCAACTCGAACACTCCTTAAAACATTTTCAGCAATTTCCTCTCCCACTAGCTGAACTAACAACTCCATGTTCTAGTCATTCCCCATCCACACTTCTTTAATAAGCAGGCCTGGATTTACAACTAGCTGAACAAACTAACACAAAGGGCCCACCAAGAGCCATCTGTCAAACCAGAAGGAAATATGCCCTCCTCTCACTTTATACTTCATCTGTTCACACACTACAAGAATAGCCGAAACTATAGATCTCCAAAGTCTGGACCCACTAGTTGGTCATGACACCAAAGAAACATGACACTGTCTAGCATATTTAGCCAAGAAAAACCTTGACTATAAAGAGTCCATTGACATTAAGCGCCAAGCTAACTTCATATGCATTGCAAGTTGAACCTCCGAGAAGCCCCTAATCTCCAAACCACCTTCAACCATAGGCTTGCGAATTCTTGATCAAGACCTCCATTTAGTCTTCAATCTCCCATTTTCCTCCCCCCAGAAGAATGTGGCAAGAAAAGAATTAATCTTACCTATAACAACTTTTGGCACGTCCATGACCGCAAGAATATGAGAGGCCATACTCGATAATACATGTCCAAGTAGAACAATTTTACCACCTTGGGATATAAATTTTGCCTTCCATCCTGCTACTTTGGACTTGATCTTAGCCACCAAAAACTCTAAATGTGATGCCTTAAGCCTCCCATTGACACAGGGAGCTCCCAAATAACACATCGGAAATTGCCCCTCCACAAAACCCAACACCCATGTCAATCCCCTTCTTCTTGCTATACTGATGTGATTAGAAAGGAAAAGTGTAGATTTTCCTTTATTAACCATCTGTCCAGACCATCGCTCATAAGTGAGTAATGTATCAACCAGATGTCTTAAGGATCTTTTTCCACCATTAATAAAAACTAGAACATCATTCGCATAAAGCAAATGCGAAATCAACGGCACTCCCCGTGGATGATAGAACCTCCCGATGCGTCCCTCCTCAAATTGTTTCCTTAATAGACAAGAAAAGACCTCTTCCATCAAAATAAATAAATAAGGCGAAAGGGGATCACCTTGATGGAGTCCCCTACTTGCCTTGAAAAAACCTTTATAAGTCTCACTCATCATAACAGAGTACCAAGGTGACTTCACACACTACTCTATCAATTTATAGAACTGCCGAGAAAAACCAAAACTCTATCATATGCCTTCGCCATATCAATCTTTACCATGACATTCCCAGCCTGGACCCTTTTATTTATGGAATGCACCATTTCCTGGGCCAGCAAGATGTTCTAAAAAATGCTACGCCCAGGAACAAACGCTCCTTGCTCAGGGGAGACCAAACGTGGGAGCTAACCAGATAATCTTCTTACAATAATCTTGGAAAAATTTTTATAGGCCACAGAACATAAACTAATTGGCCTAAACTTGTCAAAGTTTTTTGGCTCAGCAACCTTTGCAATAAGCCCAATATAAGACGAAGCATAGTACCTCAGCAAAGCATTCCCACTAAAGAACTCCCGAGCTGCCTCCACAACATCAGCTTTGATAAAATCCCAACAGGTGATATAGAACACGGAACCAAATCCATCTGGCCCTGGATTGGCTTGCTGCGGGATAGAGAAAACCACCTCCTTAACCTCCTCCTCCGAAGGCTTTTTACACAACTCAAAATTATCTTCATTCGTAACCTGCTTGTTCAGCAAAGATGAAAGATTAGCCTGCTCCACCTCCGGAACCGAAGAAAGAAGATGCTGAAAATAATTAACTGCCCCCTGATGCACCTCTTCAGGACTCGATAGAACAGTCCCATCCTCAAGTTGCATTCGAGAAATAATGGAAGCCTTGCGGAGTTGATTCACAACCGCATGGAAAAAGCGAGAGTTTTGATCACCCTCAGCTGCCCACTTTTCCTTTGCTAACTGAGACAACCTCACCTCTTCTCTTTTCTCCCACACATCTAGTTCAGCAGAAAATTTAGATTGCAATTGTATCTCTAGCTCTTCAAGTCTAGCCTCAAGCCTTTTAATATTCAGTTCCACCCGACCAAATACCAGCCTATTCCAACTTTGAAGTTCAATCTTAGTCCTTTTGAGCTTTGCTGCCAATTTAACTAAACCAGAACCAAACGCTGGCTTTTCCCACACACTTTTCACAAAACTGAGGAAAGCATCATGTGAACACCACATGTTCTGAAATCGAAAAGGCGTTAGACTAAACCTCAACATCAACTCAGCAAACCGAATAACCATTGGACTATGATCAGAGGATTTTCGCTGCAAGTATAGTAAACTTTTCGAAGCAAACCTGGAGTAAAAAGACATTAACCAGAGCCCTATCCAGTCGTGCCCACCTTCTAGATGTTCCCTCTTGGCCATTACACCAAGACATGCTATTACCAACGCATCTAAGTTCCACCATACCACAAGCATCAATACACACATTAAAATCGTCCATAGCCTGAGAAGCCCAAGGACAACCACCAATTCTTTCACTATCCTCCCTGATGATGTTAAAATCCCCTAAAATAAGCCAAGGATTAGCATCAATCTGAACTGACCTAAGAAGATCCCATAACTCCCGTCGTTCTATCCTTGTGCATTTAGCATACACAAAATAGACCAAAAATCTAGTATTCTCCAAAGAAATCCACCCATAGATCATTTGATTATAAGAGACCAAAACCTCAAAGCCATATGGCTCCTTCCACAGCAGCCGTATTTTATCCCCCATCTCCTCATTACTGCAATAACTAGTAAAACCAAGAAAACTTGCAAATTGGCCCAGCTTACTATCTCAAGCAAAAGGTTCAAATAAAGCAACTACAGAAATCGAATGTTTATTGATCAAACTCTGCAACTGTCTCCTAGATCTGTGCAAATCCTTTATATTCCATGCAAGAAAATCACTCATCATAAATTTAGCTTGGTAGTACTAGTAGAAACTCGTTGAGAATGATGTACACTCTGAACTTCTTTCCCCTTATGTTTCACAGGCGGATTTTGACTAGCATCCGACTCATATCCTTTGTGCTTTGCTAAATCAGTTATCCTCTCCTCCTTCTCAACATTTGAACCATACAACAATTGTGCAGAAATATCCTCCAAAAGAGGCACTAAAACATCATTAGAAGGGGACCCCTGTTCTATCAATGTCAACTCCACAGTACCACCCTCACCTATCCCTCGCAATCCAGTTGCTTCCCAAACTAGGACCCCCACCTCCTCAGATGTTGCTCCCAACTCCACACCTTGACGAGACTGAATGTAACGCCCGTCCTTGTGGTGTGACTTTTTATAAAATGATTTTAGAAAGGATGACGAGAATTACCATCCGATTTAAAATTTTTGCTTCCATACCCAGAGTGCAAGACTCTACGTTTATAAAATAAAAATTGATTTGAGAATAAAAGAGGTTTACAGCGGAAAACATTAATTTTAACAATAAAAAGGCCTTTTATACATTTAAACACTCATGCCTAGACTTCTGTGCTCTTCCCCATGGGCCATGTTTGTCCTGACGTGTACTTCATTTAGTTCCTGTGGGGGGAGGGGCATACATAAAAACTAAAATGAGTCGATGACTCGTAAGCATTACTTCATACAGTTAAAATATAATAACATAGGTTTTCAGTTATGCATTCATCATTCCATACATATTATACAGACATGCATACATGCATACGTGCGTTCTTTTGAAAACATCGCTGGACGAGATTTTTCGTTTAAAAAGGGGCTTTCTTTTCATAAAACGTTTCTCCCTTCTGTGCCTTCATTTCTTTAAGAATTCGATGCATTCATGCATTCATGCGTTCATACATTCTTTCTTATCACTTTCATTGGCCGGTACACACTGTTACGCCCCGTGTGTTGGGGTTAGCGACCTTCCTTTAGACCCTGACTCCGCCCGTGGCCACGGGTTGGGAATCCTGTTTCAGTCAGGGGCAGCACTGGGTGCACTACCAGTACTACTTACCCAGCATTACAATATGCCCATTCATTGGTACCCTTTTCATTCATTCATGTGGCCGTTATGTATCTTCATATTGTAAACGTTCATTTCATTTCAGTCCTTTTAGTTCAGTCCTTTTCATCTAATCAGTTCGTTCATGGAAAAAATATCTTTTAAAAGCATGAGGTTAAACATTGTCTTTCATGGCATCCATAAGCATCAATTTATGGCATCCATAAAAGCATCAGTTCTTAGGGACATTTTAACGTCAGTTCATAGGGACCATTTTAAAACACTTTCTTCGCGTCAGTCAAAGCATTAGTTAAAGCATCAGGCATAAGCCTCGATATTGATTTTCTTAGAAAATGCAAACAATAGATACTGCGTATAGTCATCCATTCAAATGCTTACAATTGATACTTTGGGTGCGTAAAAAGGGGCTGCCAAGGAGGGGCCATTACATACTTATACCTTTGAACACTTAGCATTTTCTTTTGTGAAACGTCTTTCGTGTAAGGCATCTTAAAGGAAAAGCGTTTATTTTTCTTTTCTTGTATTTTAGAAAACTCTAGAAGAGCATGAACGTAACACTTAGACTCCATGCTACTTGCATATCATGTAGTCTATTTATGTACGTGTCAGATGGCAACCTACATGCATACACATTACCTTAACGTCATTCTCTATCTAGTACATAAGCAACTTAAACTAGAATAGAACTACACTTCACTTGAAAACACTCTCCTTCTATCCCGTGCACTTACTACCCTTTACTATGCTAAAACCTTCGGGATCTACTTATGATCACCACATCTTCCAACTCAAGGTCTTGCCTCGAGTGCTCATCCACTAATGTGAATCCATGATTCACCTTAGGATTAAGACACTAGGACCTTCATCTTACTCTTCTTACTAACCACATTCCGACGCATGATTCCGACTGATGGAATCACACATCCCAATCCTAAACAACACACCCATCACTATCTTCATGCACCTTAGCTCACACATCCTCATTCCCATCCATACAAGCCACACGGCTCTAAGCCAACTCTGAGGCTTAAGCACCATGTAACTATGCTTAGGACAGATTACCCATTACATATGGTAAATCTGTCCGGCACATGTGTCTCACCAGATTACACATGTACCTTACCTCTTATCACCTAAGATCAACATATAATACATTGATCACCTGCTTGTATAAACAAGCACCATACTCCGATACCAACCTTCTCTTAACTCGACTAGCATGACTCTTCATGCTACCCTTCCCTTTTGATAGTTCATCGCAACACTTACCAAGACAGAACTCCATTCACAACTACGTCTTACGTCACGTCATATAGCTCTCCCAAACTACACCGTGACCGTGTCAAGTCACCTGACATCCTGTTACGTCATTTTTACGCCAACTTCGAACTCATCACGAGTACAGTCCCTCACATACGCCTATCACATCGTGACATCTCGTCACGTTCCCGTTACGACATTCTTACACTAACACCTCACCCATCATAAGCACGACTGCCAATAACCATGTCACTTTGTAACATTCCCCAGTCATGCTTTTGCTGCGCACTCTTACACTCCTTCTGCAACTTCACCCATACTTCCAGCCATAAGTCGAATACGATGAAACCTATCACCTCAGACTACAGGCCACACCATAACTACTTCAGGACATTGTTCCACAGTTCCCAACACTACTTACCACGCTCTACGCCCATCAACCACACAATTATCCTTATCTCTGCGACATGCCACACGGTGCATTGCTGCACCTCATGGACTACACTCCACGTGTACTCCCTTCACATACACCATGCCACATCACAACTATGACATACACGCCATATGGTGCATCACTCCACTACATGGAGTACACTCTACGTGTACTCCCTTCACATTACTCTACGCCACATAGAGTACGTTCCACGTGCACTCTTCCCATTCCACATAATGCCATACTACCATTACAACACATACTCCACAATCACACTACACAGCACAGTCCACAACACTTCACAGCACACTTCCCAACTTTGCCCAACACTTCATAGCACACTACACAGCACAACACATCTCCATACTACATAATGAACTCCATAATACTAACAACATAGTCCCCAACCTAACCAATTAACTAATAACATAAATAACGAGGGATAGAGGGTTACACCATCAACGAGATAACCCGTGCGTTGCTCGCTAACCGTCATGATTGATGACGCCGAAAGTGTCGTACGTGGTGGCTAACCCACGTACAGTGGCTGTTTAGGCGTTTGGATAGCTAGGTGTGGTCTTGGAAGGGCTCGTGGTGGCCTCGTGGTGGCGGTGAGGGGCGGTACACAGTGTATCTAGCGGTGTACAGTGGCGGTTAGCCACGTACAGTGGCTATCTTGGCCATTGGAGGTGACTCGTGGTGCGGGTCTAAGCGTAGGAGGGTCGGGTCATGGTCCTGGAGTGGTGGTCTTGTGGTGGTGCCGAGGTGGCACACATCGGAGACACAGCGGCTCATGGAGGAGCTAAGGACGTGGGTCTCAAATAGGGGAAATCGGAGGGGGCTTGGCTGGCTTGGAGGAGCTCGAGGAGGAGTCACGGTAGCCAGGGGAGGTGCTTGGTGGGGCTTGGACCAGCACACTGCGAAAATAGGGCCGTCGATGGCCTTGAAGCCGTGCGAAACCCATTTATGGATTTCGTGCGTGCGACGAAGGGGAGGAGGGAGGTTGCCGTGGCTTGGGTTTGTGCGAGGCAGTCACCGGTGTGAGGTAGTGGAGGTGCGGTGGCTTGAGTAGTCGCGTACGGCGGCGCACAAACGAGAAATGGGTAAGGAACCCTTGTGTGTGAGGGAGAGAGCCCGTGCTGTGGAGGGAGGCTATGGGACTCGGGTCAAGTGGAGGAGGAAGGGGAAGGGAAGGAGAAGCACATGGTGGTGCTCAGTGGCAGTGGGTGGCCGCGCTCAGTGGCGCACAGAAGAGAAATGGGTTGTACCCATTTCGGCTGCTTATCGTGAAAGGAGAGGGAGGGCTGCGCGTGGGGGCCATTGGAGGTAGCTGGCTTGCTCGCCGGCGTGAGGGGGCACCGGTGGTGGTGGAGGTACGACCGAGCGGCACAAGACGGCGCTGGGCTGGGTTGAGGAGGAATTGGCGAGGAGAAGGGCAGCGTGTAGCGTACGCTGGGGGAGAGGGAGGAGAGAGAGAGGGAAGGGAAAAGTGAGGGAGAAAGAGAGGGGTCTGGGTTTTAATCCCGATCCCTTCATCTTGGGATCCTCAAAACGATCTAAAGGTGAAGGATTAAAACACTGATTTGAAAATACATAAATATTAATTTAATTAAAAGCACTGAGAGGAATAAAGGTAGAATATTATTTAACTAAACTTTAGTTTATAAATTAATATTCTTTCATCATTAATAAAATGATGAAGTCTTATTTAATATATTTAAAAGAATAAAATCATTTAATTAATTAAAGATTTCAACATAATTTAAATCTTATAATATCTTAAATAGTTGAAATCATTTTAATAATGATATTAAAATGATTTCCAACAATTATAATATTTTTGGAGCTCTTCAAAAATATTATAATTGTCGTATTTAAAATGAAGCTTAATTCAATAACATTGGAAATACTCCTTATAAATATTTACAGCACATTTAAAACACTGGGCGTACCTTAGAAGTCACATAATATCTTTGAAAACACGCCATCGGGGTTCGGCACGCATGACAAGGCTCACACTCGTTAGAGAGAAGGGGCAAACTATTACATAATTTCCGTATTCGGAATTGACTTACGTCAGAGAGAAGGAACGTACGTCAGAAAGAAGAAACGTATGTAAGAAGGAAGGAGCGGGGTGTTACACTGAATCACCCCTTCAGCATCAATAAGCACTGCCTCAACAGGACACCTTAGCACAACACTGCCCCCTTCCGTAATAAAACCCCGTCTGCACAGCCAACATGAAAATCGCACGACGCACATCATCAATTGTACGAGAACATGAAAATCATCTATAACACTCACCGTAGGAATCTCCAGCAAACCCCATGATCTAATAATCGCACGACGCACATCATCAATTGTAGGGTGGAGACGTACAAATTTGAGCACAAGTGCAAAGCGAAACTCCTCTGCCACCTTCGACATCTCAGGATCCGTGAACACAAACCCAGGCTCACCATCAATGTCCACAGGGTACCGCATAGGAAGCTTGAAAGAAGAAGAAAAAGTAACAGCCTTAGACACAATCTGAAAATACGAGAGCTGGCCCCCATCCCCACCCACCCTTGCCGACGAAGAGCGGTCGGAGGGCGCCGCCATGGGCAACCCAAGATGCGAATGCAAGCGAACTAGAGAAGCCTAAAAATAAGGAGCATTTTGATGCGTGAAGTTAATAAACCAAGCCTTAACTCTCTATATACACATGAGATATAATATGTAAATATTCTGCAAAGCAACTCCCAAATACCCAAATGATATTTAAAATACAAACTATATTCAGCAAATTGTATTTTAATCAAAATGATATTTTCCATTTATTCTGTTTCTCCTCTTTCTTCTTTCTTCTTTCTTCTTTTCTGCTACTATTTTTCCCCCCTTCCCCGTATGTACATAAAAAATATGGTTTATACTCAATTATATATCACTTAATGATTAAAACGCAAACTTTCTTATAATAGGAATTCATGAAAAATACCCAAATATTCCATAAATCAAATCCAATAAATAGCTACATATAAATTCGAAACACGCAAAAAATAATTCTTACCTCAACTACAAAGCAATTCCTCTCTCTCTTGAACCTCTCCTCTCCCTCTAGAACCCCTCCTCTCTCTCTAGAACCTCTCCTCTCAAGGTGCTCACTGCTCTCTCTCTGTGCAGTATCTCCACGGCTAAATGAAGGAAATAAAATGCAATCCGCGTGCAATATGACTGAAGGTATAGGTTTCCAAGTTTGTAACGTAACGTTCGAACGGGTAATTACATGTTTGAACACGAAAATTTCACAATAGCGCCTAAAGTTCATAGGTTTTAATTCAACCTTTAACCGTTCGAACAAACATCACAAGCATTCGAACGAATCAACCAGAATATTCCTCGACATATTCCTTTAATGAAGACAAATAAGGTATTCACTATCGATTATGTATATTCTATGGATTTGGCACCAAGTTTCCCTTCAAACACATTCTACGAGAAAATTTTGTTCGAACAAAGTTTGATGTACTACACTAACTGTTCAAACAACATACTGGTCCGTTTGAACAAATATATTATACTATATAATATATAATACTAATATACTATATATATATATACACTATATAATACTATATAATATATATACTATATATACTATAATGTATATTATATACACTATATCTATATATAATATATACTATTTAGTGTTAGTATATACTATATATAACATATATATACTATATACTATATATATATTATCTACTATATATATACTTTTGTAACACCCCGCTTCTTCCTTCTTACGTACGCTTCTTCTTTCTGACGCAAGGTTCCTTCTTTCTGGCGTAAGCAAATTCAATTGCGAGCCTCGTAATGCGTGCTAAATCTCGATGGCGTATTTTAAAGATACTATGTGATTTCTAAAGTACGCCCAATGTTTTAAATGCACTGAAAATATTTATATGAGGTATTTCCAATATTATTGAATTAAGCTTGATTTTAAATAAGACAATTATAATATTCTTGAAGAGCTCTAAAATTTTTATAATTGTCGGAAATTATTTTAATATTATTTATTAAAATGATTTCAGCTATTTAAAATATTATGAAATTTAAATTATGTTGAAAGCTCTAATTAATTAAATCGTTTATTCTTTTAAAGATATTAAATCAGATTTCATCATTTTATTAATGATGAATGAATATTATTTTATAAACTAAAGTTTAGTTTAAATAATATTCTATATTTATTCCTCTAAGTGCTTTTAATTAAATTAATGTTTACGTATTTTCAATTCAATGTTTTAATCCTCCACCGTTAGATCATTTGAAGATCCCAAGATAAAGGGATCAGGATTAAAACCCATAACCCCTCTCTTTCTTCCTCACTTTTCCCTCCCCTCTCTCTCTCTCCACCCTCTCCCTCACGCGTACAACGTACGCCTTCCCCCCCTCTCACCCGATTCTTCCATGGCCCAGCTCGGTGCTGCCGCATGCCACCTGGCCTCACGGCCACCACCACCGGCGTCCCCTCATGCCGGCGAGCAAGCCAGCTACCTCCAACTACCCCCACATGCCGCCTCTCTCCCTCCTCTCGGTAAGTTAGCCAACGTACGCCTTCCCCCCCTCTCGCCCGATTCTTCCATTTCTCCTCCTTGCGCCGCCATACGCGGCCACCCTCCACCGCCCGTGCGTCGCCATTTCTCCTCCTTCCCCTTCCCTCCCCCTTCCTTCTCCACTCGACCCAAGGCCCACAACCTCCCTCCACCGCATAGGCTTTCTCCCTTCCTAACACACGGGTTCTCCCCATCTACCGCCGTACGCCGCCACCCACAGTGTCCAGCCACCGTGGTATAAGTAGATTCCAATGATAGCCAAACATCACGAGCAGAAGTACAACCCACCACCTGAGCAATTATGGATTCGGAAAGTGAGCAAATCAACGCGAACATGACCAGCTGGTCTTGCTTGACCCATATTTTGTATTCTGGATTGGGTTAGGTATCAGGTAGTTGGTTAGATGGAGCTGGGCAAGAACCATCAACATATCTGAAGAGACGTTGACCTCGCTGGTAGGGTACAAGTTGAACTTTCTAGAGTAGATAATTTTTGGTAGTAAGTTTGACTGAGAGAATATGAGAGAAGTTAGGTAACGGTAGAGAACGAAGGGAGAAGGGGGAAGAAGAGGAGAGGGTGGCAGAGGAATCAGATATGATGCCGTATGGTAGAGAAAAGAATAAAAAAAGTGGACGATGAGTCCTAGGTATGCTCTGATACCATGCTAAAATCAGTGCTCTTTTGTATTATATGTTTTTCCATTTTACAAAAACATTGAGGCAAAGCCTCTCAATATATATACACAGAATAAAGAATATTCTCTAATGTCAGGACAATTTTACAGCTAGCAAATATGAGCTTGTTACAATGGATGGTTTGTTGAGATTATTCTGGAAGGCTCTTGATGCTGCTGCATACGTTGCACAGAGTCTGCACGAGCTGCCGTTGGATATTGTTGTGTGTGTTGCTTGGAATCATTTGCATCAACTGCAGGCTGTGTGATAAGTGTGATTTTTATGTGATTTTTATTACTCTTTAATTTATGAAAAGTGTCATTTTTCCTTCAATACTATTGATTTTATTTATATATATTTTTCCTTAATTTTCTTGGATTTGAAGGATTGAGAATATTTAGTATGAAAAGAGAGCATTTTGGTACAAAAGAAGATACTACGGATTCAGACCGATGAGAGGCAGCGAGATCTGAAGAGAGCTGAGGAGATTTAGGCGAGGAGACTCATGACCAAAAGGGGCGACCAGAATTGGCTACAAGAGTTAGGTGATAAGCGAAATATTTTACCTTTTGAGCGAGAAGACATAGCACAAGGCTTCAGGCGACTAGATTGGGCAACTAGTCTAAACGATCAACTTAAGCGATTAACCTAAATGACATTGTGAGCAACAACTAGCAAAGACGAGCAGCTTTACCGCTCGGTAGGTTGATGAGAGGAGTCTTTCATCTCAGTCAGGAACCTTACATCTTGGTCATTGGGTGAGGAAACTAGTTATATTCAGTGCACGCGGCATCTACCGGTGGGATCCTTCTGAGTTTCGCAATCAATCTGCTGACCACCAAACCTTCCTGAACTCCGCAATTCAAGTTGCGTATCACTAAATCTTCCATTCTTGACAATCCTGTTATTCTTGGGATAATTTTCTTTTATGTTAACATCTATCTTTAGAAACTGTTTTCCAGATTTTTAGGCTAGATTGTGGCCGCACTTATTATGTTTTCACATTTGAAGTTTTGACATCTATTTAATCCCGGCTTGTGGGATAAGGAGGGGAGTCTGAGTTTTAGAGTAAAAATAGTCTAGAATTTATTCTTTAAGTTTCTTTCAAGGAGCCAGATCTGTTGGAGCATAAGCGAGAGTCGCATGCTTCATCAACAGACTCCAACGAAGAATACTAGTTTTGTTGTTTTTCTTTTCAGTTTCATTATGAACTAATTATATTTTCTAGAGTTTTTCTTTTCAGTTTCATTATGAACTAATTCCATTGTGCTCGATATGGAGGAGGACGAGGACATCTCTTTGATGCTGGGCCGACATTTCCTTGCGACAGGGAGAACTTTAATTTGATGTCCAGCAAGGGAAACTCATTTTGAGAGTCGACGAAGAGCAGGTCACTTTTGACGTATTTAAATCTATGGAATTCCCTTCCAAGATACATTCTTGTTTTCAAATAATCGACTGAGACGTGGTCATGGCTGACAAGACTTATGTAGCTAAATTTCCAAAACTATCACTTAAGGAACCACCCAAAATTGAACTCAAACCACTTCCTTCAAATTTAAGGAATGAAGAGGCCGGTGAGATCTCCAAGAGGTACACGGCTGCAACTTCAAGGAAAATATTCAATTAGAAGACCAAAAAAAAAAAAAAAAATCTAGGGAGCTTATCTTACCTTCTGCAATTCTTTACTTTAGTTTTTCTTCCTTTTTCCCATTGGTGACAATGTGATATTTAAGGTTGGGAGAAAGGATATTATTTTATTTATTTAAAATATATTTAATACTGATAATAATAATGATAATAAAAACAATATGGTTTGAACAATAAAAAGCCTATGATAAGAATATGATTGAAATTGATTATAATTTTTAGGAAAAATTCTCATTGCTTAAGTCTAGTTGCTAATTATTTACTTGATCTTGCTTAATTTGATATTTTCTATGTTCAATGAATGCTTGTAATGAACATTAATCGTTTTACATACCTAGAGAAATTTTATGTGAATTTTGTGAATTTGTATGGTTTCAACTTACTTTAGAATTTGTTTGATTACACTCGAGGTGAAATCCTAAACAAAATATTACTCAAGAAATGATTAAGGTATTCTTTTGACCGATTGAGCCTTTCAAGCTTACCATTTTAATTTCTTTATCCCTAGTCACTCATTTGAGCTTTATTGAATTATATTTTGGTCTTATATTTGTTTCTTCTAGTAAACCTCATATTCCCTACTCAATTTGAGCTTAAACATTGATTTTCTTACCTTTTAAGAGAACTAAATTTACACAAGGTCACAGACTCACATGAGCATGAAAGACAAGCGAGGTAGAAGGTCTACAAGTAAAGTTAATTATAGCAATATTATCAAAGTCATATGTTTGGGCGTGTGAAAAGTCAACTCGTCTACTGTGTGGCCAACGAGAAAAGGACGACGAGAGTTATCCACAAAGCCAGTCGAAAAAGTATGGAATATTTTCAAAAAAGAATGAAAGAAAAGAATTGTTCGACCTGCCAAATAGAGGGGTAAAGAGAGAGATACTTGAAAGTATAATAAAGAGAGGTATGTCAAGAGATTCACAAGGATTGAGAAGAGATGTTTGTGTTAGAAGTGAGAATGCTCTATTTACTCTGTTGGTGTTCAAACTTAAGTTCTCTTGTTTTATTTGAATCCTATCTTTTCTTTGTAGCCCTTACCCTAACCTTACATTACAAGCTTAGTAAAGACCTATTGATCACTGGTGATAGTTTCTGTTCTACATTAGTAGAGAGTGATTTGAAAAACAAGCCTATGGAGTGTTTAGAGATCCATTATATATTTACTTGTTTGTATAAAACTATCTGGGGAGCTAATGATGAAGTGAGAATGATGGGTATGAATGAATGTGGGGATGGATAATGCGGTAGAATTGAGTTTTGAATTAACTTTCGGACTTGATTGATCTTGAATGATTCCTTTGACTTATAGACTTTAGACAATCTTTGAGGCAATAAATTTTATGAATCAAACCAATGCTTGTTTTAATTGTCTTTCTTTTATTCTTTGCTCGAGGGCGAGCAAAACTTAAGTTTGGGGGTATTTGATGAGTCTGATTTTTGTGTGAATTTTATTACTTTTTTATTTATGAAAAGTGTCATTTTTCCTTAAATACTATTGATTTTATTTTATTCTCTTGGATTTGAAAGAATGAGAAGATTTAGTACGAAAGAAGAGACTATAGATCCAAACCGATAAGAGGCAGTGAGATCTGAAGAGAGCCAAGGAGATTTAGGCTAGGAGACTCGCGACCAGAACTCGCAACCAGAAGGCGCGACCAGAAGGCGCGACCAGAACTCGCGACCAGAAGGCTTGACCAGAAGGCGCGACCAGAATTGGCGACAAGAGTTAGGCAATAAGCGCGATATTTTACTTTTTGGGCGAGAAGACTTGCCGCAAGGCTCCGGGAGACTAGATTGGTGACTAGTCTAAACAACCAACTTAAGCGACCAACCTAAACGACATCGTGGGCAACAACTAGCAAAGGCAAGCAGCTTTACCGCTCGGTAGGTTGGCGAGAGGAGTCTTTCATCTCGGTCAGGAACCTTACATCTTGGTCATTGGGCGAGGAAACCAGTTATATTCAGCGCACACGACATCTACCCGTTGGGACCCTTCCGAGTTCTGCAATCAATCTGATGACCACCAAATCTTCCTGAACTCCGCAATTCAAGCCGCATATCACTGAATCTTCCATTTTAGGCAATCCTGTTATTTTTGGGATAATTTTCTTTTATTTTAACATCTATTTTTAGAAACTATTTTTCAGATTTTTACGCTAGATTGTAGCCGCATTTATCATGTTTCTGAATTTGAAATTTTGACATCTATTTAATCCCGACTTGTGGGATGAGGAGGGGAGTCTGAGTTTTAGAGTAAAAATAGTCCAAAATTTATTCTTTAAGTTTCTTTCAAGAAGGCAGATCTGGAGAAGCAGAGGCAAGAGCCGCATGCTTCATCAATTGACTCCAACGAAAAACACTAGTTTTTTAATTTTTCTTTTCATTTTCATTATGAACTAATTCTATTTTCTAGATTTTTGATGTAGTCTAGCATTGAACACGTACACAATTTATATTGTAAGTTATTTTATTTCAATATTTTCGTGATTGAGTATTTATTCCTTATTCTTAATGCATGTAATTTTCTAACTAATTATTGTTTGATCTATTGAATTGCAATAAGACCGAGAGGTGATTTGTGATTAAAGCTCTAGGATTAGGCACCATTTGTTGAGTAAAAGTGGAGATACTTTACCGCGATTAGTGTGATTTTCAAGAAAATCTAAAGAACTTAATGAGTCTGCAATTAGTTAAATTCACATAGAGATATAGAGTTATTAGTTGGAGATATTTTTAGTATTGTTCTAGAGAAAATATTGAATAGTTAAGGGATTTTTATCATCAATTTGGAATAATTTGAATTATATAATAGGGAAAAATAAATTATGTGGGATTTGTTAGGTGAAATCAAATGCTCTAGATATATTCTTGTTATCTTTAAAATCTAAATTTTAATATTCTTTTCTTCAGTTTAAGTTAGATAATCTATTCTTCAAATTTCGATTATTAAAATAGTAATTAATTTAGTAAATTTCAGTACTCAATAACATAACTATTCCCTGTGGATTTGACATCTGTTTTCTTTAAAAATACTTCACTACTTCTTACAATTTTGTGCACTTAGAGATATTTTTATACGAATACTGTACACCTTGGTTTGCATGAAATGCATGTGATGCGTGCATTGTTTGAACATGCAGCTGTTGTGCGTGTTGCATGGAATCATTTGCATTAGCTGTAGGCTGTGTACCGTGGTTTGCATGGATTGAATGGGATGCATGTTATTCTAAGGAGTGTGATCACCAAATGGTGTACCCCTTGGAATGACATCCTTTAACATGGTGATGGATCCCATGAGAGGTTTTAAGGAAGTGTCAATAAACACAACCTTTTGATTTAGTCAAAAGATTGTGTCACTCCTTAAGGATGTGACATTTGGGTTACCATTGGTTAACCAATGGATGTGCCTTTTGCCAACTGGTTCATGATGGCCTATAAATAGGGGTCATTGGTGCACAAATTAAAACACCAAATTCCCTTTGTTCATCACCAACTTGTGGAACAAATACCCTGACGGGAGTGTCACCATATTGTCGTAATTCCGCTTCCATTTGTTGTTTAATTTCTCTACAGTGGTATCAAGATCCTGGTCATGTCAGAGGGAATTTTATCGCGCATTACAAAGACGATAAATAGGCAAGTGCTTGGTTTGGCAACCACACTTGCATATTTTAATCATCTTTGTTTGCTTCAAAATCCGAGAGAGAAACTTTTTCAGATCATGGTGGGGGGTCTACAATACACTGGTAATCTTCAAAATCTTGTGAATTGTTATTATTTTGAAGAAAATTATTGGCATTATTTTATACAAAGAAATAGTGAATTGAATAGTCCATTTTCACACACAATCACTGTTTCTGCCGGTCGCCGGAGCCCCTCACCGCCGCCGGACTTCGTGGACCTCGGGAGAACATCGGAGTCTTAGTCGCCGGCCACCATCTGGTCGGACGGAACTGAAGACAACGCACGCGGGGTCACTGCAACGCTCCAGCGCGAGGTTGAAGACAACCCAGGATGAAACGGTATCGTTTCGCCCAACGGTCGTCCAATTCAAATCTGGGAGGGTCTAAACGGTAGTGTCGTTCAGCCGATAGATCTAAACGACAACGTCGTTTGGTCCAACGGTAAGGAATTTCAAATTCCATCTAGACTAAATGACATTGTCGTTCAGCCCAAGGAGATAAACGACAACATCGTTTTCGACACTGAAGAGCCACAACGGTTACCTCCAAACGGCACCGTTTCACCCCCTTCGAGCTGAGTCTCAAGCCGAGCCGCGAGCCGAGTCTCAAGTCGAGCCGCGAGCCAGTCTCAAGCCGAGCCGCTTACCTAGCCATTGACCGAGCCGCCGACCGCCGGTTTTCTCCAGAACCCGGCTGAACCGGTTTACCCGGTTTCCTGAACCAGTTCAGGGTAGATTTTTTCAATCAGGCCGTTCGAGATCATTTCAAGCCCGATTTCGTCCGTTCAAGAGCCGTTGTGCTCCAAATTACAAGCCAAAATATTACAAAGCCCCTGTTGGTCGAAATTATTGCCAGAAATTCTTTGAAAAATGTGAAACATCAAGGAAAGGTCGTGGATATCCTCGATCGGGGCGTCACTTTCATTATTCTCATTATATAAAATATAATAGGAGAATTACTAAACTGCCACCTTGGATTAAGTCCAAGGATTATTATTACTATTAAGTTTGTATTAGTTTTAATTTTTCACAGTTGAACTATTATATTTAAATAGTACACATTTATTATTTCTACATTCTTCTTGTTGATTAATTTTTTAAAGTTTATTGTTTATGGCATCAAAGAAAAGTATTGATCCCTCAGGGATAGAAAAATTGAATAGAAGAAATTTCCGGGCCTGGAAAAGGCATATAACTTTTCTTCTAACCCATGAAAAGACCTTATATACATTAACAACACCAGAGCCATGTGAAGAAATTGTAGAAAATGATGAAAGTGAAAGTGGGAGCAGCGTTTCAAATAAAGATAAATGGATAGAACACAATGCATGGGCAAAAGCTTTAATTTTGCATTGCATGAGTGATCATATTATTTCTTTATTTGAAGACTATAAAACTGCTAAAGAAATAATGGATGTAGTTGAAGCAAAGTATGATTTAAGGTCGGATACTTATATACAATTATTATTGGATAAGTATAACCAGACTTGTATCAAATGATGATATTGGCGATCATGTACTTCAAATGGAGTTGATGGCAAAAGAATTACATGATGTCGGTCATCCTCTCACTGATAAAATGCAAGTTACAACCATACTAAATAGTCTTCCTTCATCATGGGATCACGTTATTACTTCTTTAACACACAGTGGAAATGAAGTAACAATGATATCGCTTCCAGTACTTTTAGTACTTGAACGAGAAAGGATGAAAGGAAAGAATAAAGATGGTGAATCATCCAATTTATTGATGGCTCAAAATAAGCGTTTTACACAGAATAAGATGAAGCCAAAACAGTTTAAGAAAAAGAAATGGTTAAAAAGAAAACAATATAAACCATTTTCTGGAAATTGTTTTAAGTGTGGAAAGAAGGGTCATTACAAATCACAATGTCCTAACAAAGGAAAACCACAAGAAATCAAGGAAATTGTGATGACAATCTCAGAAGTAATGCTAGTGGAACCAGTGACAGATTCATGATGGGTTGACTCTGCAGCAACAAGACATATATGCAGGAACAAAGATATGTTTGTCAAACTTGAAGATAAACAAACTGGAAAGCACAAAGTCTATATGGGTAACAATAAATATTGCGTTGTCTTGGGGCAATGTACATGTAAATTCAAAGTAAATGGTTCCATTATTTTACTTAGTAATGTTCTATATGTACCTAGTATTTGTAGGAATTTAGTATCAGTGCCTGTACTAGATTAGAAAGGCTACACAGTTGAGTTTAAGTCTGGAACCGTTGTAATAAGTAAGGGCAATGTGTCAGTGAAAGGCTTGAAAGATCACAATATGTATGTACTGAATGTTGATATTAATAAAGTACCTATTTATGAATATTTGAATGTGTCTACAGATTGTGTATATTTATGGCATTTAAGATTAGGTCATATAAATAAAAATAAAATGATCAGAATGTATAAAAGTGGATTAATACCACAAATAAACTCAGATAATTTTGATATATGTGAACTATGTATCAAAGGAAAAATGAGTGGTAAATCTTTTTCAAAAAGTTGGAAATCCATGGATTTACTAGAAATTATACATTCTGATGTTTGTGGATCTTTTAAAACAAAAACTCATAGAGGAATGAAGTACTTTATTATTTTCACTGATGATTATTCAAAATATGTGCATATCTACTTACTCAAGCATAAATCTGAAGCAATTTAGAATTTAAAGAATTTAAATTAGAAGTAGAAACCCAGTTGGGTAGACCCATTAAAAGTTTGAATAGTGATAGAGGAGGAGAATTTGAAGCTTTAGATAATTTCTGCAAATTGAATAGTATAAGACATATTTATACTATGCCATATAAACCTCAACAAAATGGCATTGCAGAAAGGAGAAACATAACTCTATTGGATATGGTGCGATTGATGATGACATATGCTGATCTACCAATACATTTTTGGGGTGAAGCATTATCGACTGCTATAAATATATTAAATAGAGTTGAAACTAAAGCGAAACCTCTTACACCTTACGAATTATGGACGGGACATAAACCAGACTTAAGTAAGCTCAAAGTGTGGGGTTGTAAGGCACAAGTGCTTATCCCAAGGCCACTAAGGGATAAATTAAAAAGTAAAACCTGGGAATGCAGGTTTATTGGGTATGTAGAAAACGAAAGTGGCTACAGATTTTATCATTCTGAAAAATTATTGATAGAAAGTAGGGATGCCGTTTTCTTGGAAAACACGAACCTTGTTACTCCTGTTGATCAAATAGATTTATTAAATGATTTAGAGAATCAACAGATCTCCACAGAATCTGACAATGAAAATTATGATATTATTCAAATCCAGAATAATAAAAGAAAGTCAGATGAAAATCAATCTTCAGGTATTGATGTTGGAGACAGTGGGAGTAAAAGATCTAGAAGACCATCAATATTATTTCAAGATCATTATGCACTAAATACCAGTTTGGAAAATTTAGATAATGATCCTGAAAATTTTTCTGAGGTAGTCAATAGTATTGATTCAGATAAATGGCTTGAGGCCATGAAAGATGAAATAGAATCAATAAACAAAAATAATGTTTGGGAGTTAACAGATCTTCCAAAAGATAGAAAAGCTATTGGCTGTAAATGGGTTCTCAAAAGAAAATTTAAAGTTGATGGCAGTTTGGAAAGGTACAAAGCAAGGTTAGTGGCCAAAGGATATACTCAACAACCAGGTGTAGATTTTGTGGATACATATTCGCCTGTGGCGAAGTTCATATCCGTAAGGATCATCATGTCCATTGTTGCCAGGATGAATTTGGAATTACATCAGTTAGATATAAAAACAACTTTTCTCAATGGTGAATTAAAAGAGGATATATTTATGATTCAACCAGAAGGATTCCAAATTAAAGGACATGAAGAGAAAGTCTACAGGTTGAGGAAGTCACTATATGGACTTAAGCAATCTTCAAGACAGTGGTAATTGAAATTTCACCAAGCCATTTTGGAAATGGGATATGAAATGAGTCCACTAGATCACTGTGTATACATATGGAAAAATGATAATAAATTAACATTATTATCATTGTATGTTGATGATATATTACTGGCAGGTAATTGTCTAGATATGATGCATGCAACAAAAGAACTCTTGAAATCTAAATTTGAAATGAAAGACATGGGTGAAGCTGCTTATGTTCTTGGTATAAGAATTTCTAGGGATATAAATTCAAATCTATTGTATTTAGATCAAGAAAAATATCTAGAAAAAGTACTTAAAAGATTTGGTATGGAAAATTGTAAATCTTTAAGTACGCCTGTTTGCAAAGCTCATATTTTAAATAAAAGTATGTGCCCAAAATATGATGAGGAAATAAGTGAAATGCTTAAAATTCTCTATGCTCAAGCTGTGGGAAGCCTCATGTATGCAATGACAAGTACCAGACTAGATATTTGTCATGCAGTTGGATTGGTAAGTAGATTTCAATCCAATCCAGGTAAAGAACATTGGCAAGCAGTGAAGCGTATATTAAGATATTTACAAGGAACCAAAAATTTGAAATTGTGCTTTGAAAATAGTGATCTAGAATTAATCGGCTATAGTGATGCTGATTTTGGAAGTGATATAGATGATAGAAAATCTATAACTGGATATATATTTCTATTTGGTGGAACAACAGTTTCTTGGTTAAGTAAAGATCAGGGTTGTGTTGCTAAGTCTATTATGGAAGCAGAGTATATTGCTTGTAGTACTGCAGTGAGTAATGTGGTGTGGATAAAACGCTTTGTTGAAAGCTTAAATTTGGGTACATCCACAGAACCAATCAATGTGTTTTGTGATAATCAGTCTGCCATTTCTTTAATAAAAAGTGGAACACAGAGTTCCAAGGGAAAACACATTGATGTGCATTATCACTATATTTTAGATATAGTGGAAAGATGTGAGGTCAAGGTTAATTTTGTTTCCTCGACCGAGATGGTAGCAGATCCAATGACCAAAGGTTTATTTCTGGAGAAATTCAGAGACATGTGACTAGAATGAGATTGAAAGAAACCTAGGTGAAGAAATCTCATGGTCAACATGTATAACTCAACAAATTCTAGAGACGCCTAGAAAATTGGAGTTATGGAGATACAAAAAAATGAAAATTTTGGTCATTTGTAAAGTCACTGATAAGGTGATCAAGAAAAACCTCAGGAATGGCCTTAGGGTGAGTACTTGATAAAATTTCAGTGCATATTGATTAACCAATTAAAAGGTTGATCATGGTAATTTCGCAGATAAGGTGATTAAGGAAAGACTCAGGTGAGTAAGTACTTAACGAAAATTCAGTGTCATTCACTAAAGTTTTAGTGAAATGTGATTTGATTACCCAAGTAAATGGTTAATCATTTGCAAAGTCATTGATAAGGTGATTAGGGAAAAACCTCAGGAATAACCTCTAGAGGAAGTACTTAACGAAAATTCAGCACAGGTCGATACATGTGTTATGTATTCGGCTGAAGTCGTCAATTGTGACAGAGGTATGGATTGTTATCCAGTCACGGAGAATTGATGCCGTTCACTAAAAATTTTTTTTAGTGAAATGTAATTACCCCTAATATGTGATTAGTGGGAGCACATATGGTAAAGGGTGCGGTCAGATTAGGTAATGACAAAAAACGTGTGCACGTAGAAGCTTGTCATGCTCTGACGCAGATCTACAAGAATTATAGATGAGAGTTGAGTAGTGGAAAGCTCATATTAGTACCAAGGTAAAATACTCAACTGGATCATCACCGTTTTGTGTGATCAAGTGGGAGATGTTATTGTAAGGGGTGTGATCACCAAACGGTGTACCCCTTGGAATGACATCCTCTAACATGGTGATAGTTCCCATGAGGGGTGATGTTTAAGGAAGTGTCAATAGACACAACCTTTTGATTTAGTCAAAAGATTGTGTCACTCCTTAAGGTTGTGACCTTTGGGTTACCATTGGTTTACCAATGGTTATGCCCTTTTCAATAAGTTATGTCACTTCTTAAAGATGTGACCTTTGGATTACTATTGGTTAACTAATGGATGTGTCTTTTGCCAACCGGTGCATGATGGCCTATAAATAGGGATCATTGGTGCACAAATAAAAATACCAAATTTCCTTTGTTCATCACCAACTTATAAGATAAATATCCTCACGGAAGTGTCACCATATTGTCGTAATTCTACTTCTATTTATTATTTAATTTCTCTACAATGCATGTATTGCTTGAACTATATTTTATCTGCAAACAGCTTGATTACAGGCAGTGCTGGCAGTGGATCAAGTAATGCTGTCGAGGAACGTGCAAGAAATGAGACGAATTATTGGCATGAGATCATTAATATGGGGAGTTATTAACTGTCAAAGAAATTACTAGTCGTTTCAATTAATAATGTAGCTACCTAGCTAGTAAGCTGGGCGTACGTACTTTCTTGGCAACCAACGCCTCCCTCCCCCTCTTAAATGCTACTTATTTTTGTTTTTAACATTGTAATCAATAATTATCAGAAATCGACATTTATTAAGTTGTACGTGTTCAGATTCTGCATGCGCTGCTGCGACTTTGGAGTAATGGTATCTATGATTCGGATCCTTTAATTTGGTCCCGCATGCATGTGATCATGAATATATATGATCTGATTCATATTTACTATTTTAATTATAAATATAAAGAAGAATAGAATTCAACATTTTTTTTAAAATTTTTATCCGAATTTAAAGGCTTAGTGAAGAGAGATCACAAACACATAAAAAATCAATTTTATAATATTTATTATATACCAGCTTGAATCAAACTCTTGCAATTAACGCTTCGATCGACTAACAGATCAAACAAAATGCCATTAAATATCATACTGGCCAGCACTGAGTAAAACAAAACGCCATAAATTATATATATAAATTACATAATTTGCTGACAAAAGCAAAATTCCAGTGATATATGATTTTATAGGAAAATAAATAAATGTCCGTGCTAAACAATTGTATATATCCTGCGAGTAATTCTACATATAACTCTGAAGTGCGTAACTACCGTATAATCGCTTTGATAAAGAGTGTGGTCTATTATTTAAAAATTAATTTTTTTCATGTGGGTCCCATAATTTATTCATTTTTTTCAAAGCGATTACGCAGCGGTTACGTAATTCACGGTTGTAAGTATTTTTTCTCATATCCTGCAGACCGAAAATTAGAACACATGAACAACATTCATACATATGAGAAAATATATTTACAATCGTGAATTGTATAACTGCCGTATAATCGCTTTGAAAAAAATGAATAAAACATGAGACTCACATGAAAAAAATTAATTTTTTAATAGTAGACCTCACTCATTTTCAAAACGATTATGCGGTGGTTACACAATTCACGATTGTATGTAGAATTACTCTATACATATAAATATATATATATATATATATATATATATATATATATATATATATATATATATATATATATGATTTGTCATTTACGAAAAGGAAATGCCAATAAATTCTCCACGTTATAAATTTTAAGCCATGCGATTTGACAATATCACCCGACAAAATTAGATAGAGATTTGATAATTCAAGTTTTGACATGATCATGACATAAAGAGATCATGAGAGAAAAATACAGGTCTACAGAGAAAATTAGATTAAGGATCAGTATAGCATACACTACAACAGAATGTGTGTTTTGTGATAGAGGAAACTGTCACAAAAAAATGGCAAACCGTCACTAAACATATTTGGTGACGGTTTGAAACCGTCACCATGACCGTCACCTAAAGTGCGTCACAGAAAACATTTTGTGACGGTTTACTGTTCAACCGTCACAAAAAATATTTTTAGTGACGGTTGGAAGTGTTCCGTTCGGTACAACGTTCGAACGTTCCTTTTTTGTGACGGTTATGAACTGTTACAGCAAATCACGTTCGGACGTAAAATCAAACGTTTGGACGTTATACCCGACCGATTGGCGTTCGAATGAGAGAAGTTGACGTTCGTTGGATATCGTTCGAACGTATCATATTTACGTTCGAATGTTAATGCGTCCAAACGTTAATTACAATAAACGTTCGAATATTTGTTCGAACGTAAATGTAAATGTTCAAACGTAGCGCGTTTAATGTTCGGACGTTATGTCGAATGTAAACGAAGGAGCGTCCGAATGCAAGTTCTTTGTTCGAACGTTAGTCGCTTTAACGTTCGAACGATTCAATTGTATTTACGTTCGAACGTTTGTTACAGTGTGAACCAACGTTCGAACGATTTTTATTTACATTCGAACGTACAGATCAGAAATACTAATTTCATAAAATTTAAAAATAAAATACCAATTGTATCATATTACATACCCAATTAACAAGTAACAATGTCTTATAAAAGCACAAAATTAGATATTAAAACTAGTCAGAAATATTGATAAAATTTATTTCTTCTTTTTCCCTCGCCCACGGGGATTCTGTTGCAACGACATAACATGCTCCATTTGCACCATCATCTCTCGTTGCACTTGCTCTTGCACTTCACTGCTATTCTTTCCTCCTGGTCTCTCTGTTGGTCCTGCAAACGCGTCTCTAAATGAGACTGTCGTTCTAAGAGAGACTAACTCTTGCTGTCTCGACCTCATATACTCATTCTCACGCCGTGCAGCTTCTAAATCTGCTGTAAGATTATTAATTTGTGAAGCCGATGAGGTTGAGGAGGATGAACATTTATGCTTGATAGATCGTCCCAAACCTCTTGCCATACTAGACTGCGGCCCGAGCACTTGGGTGAATATGTCTATGTCACTAGAAATAAGAAGCCGACTGCATCTCCAACATTTTGCTCTGCAATTTAAAAGGTAATGATCGTAAATAATTATTAACGTATTAAAAGAAATAGAAATAAGAAATAAACTATTAAAATGTTCTATAAAAAATTTATTTAACAAAATTAACACTGCTTACATAATTATCTGCAGCGACAGGATCCATCCACTCACTATGCTCATTAGTGTGAGCAGCAGCATAGACATGAATGAGGGAAAAGTTTTCAGGATCATCACGTTTCTAACAAAGCGACAATATTAGCAATTTTAAAAAGATAATGTTAGTACTTATCAGAAAGAATATTAGGAAAATAAATGAATTCTATAATTTTTTAATTACCATTTTTTCAGCAAGACGGTGGAATGACCTTGAACCGGCACGATGGTGGATAGTCAGAACGGATCTATTCTGTACATTTGTAGAACTCAAGTGCTACAAAATATATTAAAAATGTTAATTGTAATATGTATACATATAATATATAAAACGAATATGAATCTAAATAATTAAAAGATATAAATGTAAAATACCTGATAATCTGGAGATGCGAAAAGATCACAACACTTTCTCCAATCATCTAACTTCATTTGCTGAAAATGAGACTGCGCAGCCTCTTCCAATGTCACAAACATCTTGAAGTGGTCATGACATCGTCCTTTGTGACGTCGGAATAGTGTAGCCATCAACTCATTCACAGTTCTCAAATCCTCGCTACGGCCAAAGTTGAAGTTGAATTCATCCTAACAAGAGAATCAGGTCAAAAATATAATATATTAATCTAAGTGAAAAAAATGTACTAAAAAGTAAACTCACCAGCACACTACTTCGAATGAGCTCCTTAATCTCATTCGGAACATCTCGCCATGAGCGCACATAAAATGGAGCATAAGCTCGAACTACTGTGCCAATATAGGAGGAAAGCGCTGCTGCACTATCATCCACTCCTCCAGTGGAATTATCAGGAATTGTGATATTTAGTTTACTGTGCCTTCTATGTTTTTCAAGAGAGATTCCACGTGTATAGCCACGACCGCGACGTGCAGATGCAACTACATGATAATAGATATACTATAATTATAATTATATAGTTATTGAGAAAAAAGTATTAACTATATATATAATTATCAACGACAATATTTCCTTTCTGGTAGGTGTCAACTGGCTGTTGTTCTCTTCTGTGTTAGCTTGATCTTCAAGAATGAATTCCTCGAGTGGGGAGTCCTCAATGGATTCAGGACTTGGACTTGGCGGACGCACATTTCTTCGTTGTCGTTTTGGCGGCATTCTTTAAAATAATTAATTATATCAAAGAAAATTAATTAGAAGAAATTATGAAAATTTAAGATATTTTATAATCACCTATATAAATAAAATATTTAGTACTTTTATTCTTCAGATGAATTTTCTATGCTTGTTTCTGAATCTCCATCAATAACATCTTCATCATCATCATGCACCTCTTCTTCATCATCTTTATCCACCTCCTGCCCGGATTCTGATTCGTCTTCATCTTCTGACTCGTCTTCTTCATCTTCCTCCTCACTGACTTGAATTGAATGATCATTTAATACAGACGGGTCGAGATGTACGGGTGGGACATCATCTCTACACAAGGGGAGCAACTCGAGTGCACCGAGGTCAACAAACAAGTTAATACCCTCTCCATCTTCCTGGTATGCCTCAACAATCGGAGTGTCATCTTCATCTCCACTATTCTCGTAATCTGCACTCGTTCCTACTTCATATTTCGATGAACAAATTTTTGTATGACTCGCCAAGTTATCTCCCCACTATCTTCATCAGCACTTTTCATTGGATCAATCAAGTAATAGACTTGGGTAGCATGACAAGCCAATACGAATGGATCATCTTCGTACCATTTAGAAGCAGTATTGACACTCGTAAAGTGATTATCCCTATGTATCGAAACCCGACCACCACCTAGATCCCACCAATCCATTTAAAGACATGTTACAGACCCACCCAGATATTTCAATCCGATAATATCACGTATGACACCATAATAGTCAATATCATCTGTTCCATGACTCCCCTCGACCAACACACCACAGTTTTGAGTCTTTCTATTACGTTCACGGTCCAAAGTATGGAATCTATAACCTCGAACCGTGCATGCAGTATATCGAAGTGCTCTATTTGAGAGACCACGGGCCAATGCATACAATTCAGAAGAAATTGATCCGGGATCACGAGCACGTTGTTCCAAAATCTATAAATTGAAATAGTATATATTTATTATTTCATTATCCAGAGTTAAAAATTTCACAATATAACATATATATAATTTTAGTTCATACACGTTCTTCAAACCATCCGGGAAATTCTTCCTCGTGTCTTGCCTCTATATTTTCTACGCCTTCCGTTCTAAGTTTGTCTATGTGGTCACTGTTATAACATGTTGCAAAAGAAGTATATTTTGAGCACAACAATTCTAATTAATTTAAAGAAAACTATAATTATTCAAAGAAATGAAATGACATACCTAAGATAATCATCAATTTCACGACAGTTATTTAGCACATACCACCGAACTTTACCCAACTCTCCATCAATTAAATCGTAACCTGTTTGTGCACCAAGGGTCGTACATTCTGGGAAAACACTGATAGCTCACGAGGAGGCGGAGTAGCAAGATCAGCATTTCGCTCTTGATGACTAAATCGTGTCTCAACTCCACGAAGATATAGAGAGCAAAATGTTAACCATTCATCGTGTATATAAGCCTCTGCTATTGAACCCTCAGCTTTGGCTTTATTCCCAACAGTGCGCTTCAATCGACCCAAATATCTTTCAACTGGATACATCCAACGGAACTGCACCGGTCCACCCAAAAGTACCTCTCGCGGTAAATGTATTGCTAAATGGACCATGACATCAAAAAATGATTGTGGAAAGATCTGCTCGAATTTACATAGTATAGTAGCAATGTCTTCTTCCAATTTCGACAACACATCTCGATTTACTACCCGAGCGCACAAATCCTTGAAAAACATACATAGTTCAGATATGGCGACACGTACATTAGATGTCAGCTTCCCACGAATTCCCACAGGTAATAACTTATGCAAAAATACGTGACAATCATGAGTTTTCAATCCATTGATTTTTCAATCATCAAGACTCACGCATCTACCAATATTTGAAGCATAACCATCTGGCAACTTCACACCTTGCAACCATTTGCAGAAATCCATCCTCTCCTCCCTCGTCATCGTAAAACATGCATGCGGCATGACCACCATGTTGCCTTCCACCCGCAAATGCAGATTATGTTTAATTCTCATTCTCTCAAGATCTTTCCTCGTCTTGATCGTGTCTTTCATCTTTTTGTTAATACTTATCAATGTACCCAGTATATTATCACAAATATTCTTCTCTATGTGCATTACATCCAAACTATGTCGCAACTTGCATGACGACCAATACGGCAAATCAAAACAAATACTACGCTTTGTCCAATTCAATTCTGGTACAGCTCGTTTTCTCTTCTTCTTTCCCTGACCTTTGCCAAAATTGTTCGCTCTAACATGTTACAGTTGTTCCACTATCTCTTCTCCAGACAACTCTTTTGGTGCAATCCTATCCTCTACTCTCCCATCAAACTTGGCACATTCTCTTCTCCATGCATGATTTGCTGGTAAATAACGTCGATGACCCATGAAACACAACTTCTGAGAAAATTTTAGCAACTCACTAGCAGTTTCTTTATTACACGTCGGACACGCTAACTTCCCTTTCGTACTCCAGCCGGAAAGATTCCCATACGTCGGAAAATCATTTATGGTCCACATTACCGCAGCATGCATCTGAAAAGATGTCGACTTAGATGCATCATAAGTTCTAACCCCTGTTTCCCATAACTCTTTCAGCTCTTCAATCAACGGCTGCATGAATACGTCAATATCATTCCCAGGTGATCTAGGGCCAGGGATGAGTAAAGTTAACAAAAAGTTTGGCGCATTCATGCACCTCCATGGTGGAAGATTGTACGGAATCAATACCACGGGTCAAGTGCTATAACTTGTACTCATATTCTCAAAAGGGTTGAATCCATCGGTTGTGAGTCCCAGGCGCACGTTCCGAGCTTCTAACCCGAACTCTGGATATTGATTATCGAAAGACTGCCACGCAAGTGAATCAGCTGGATGCCTCATATACCCGTCATTCTTAACTCTTTTCTCCTCGTGCCACCTCATATCATGAGCTGTTTTCTTACACATCTATAGTCTTTGCAACCTAGGTTTCAAGGGAAAATACCGCAACACCTTAACCGGCACGTTTTTCTTACCTTTCCACCTCGACTCTCCACATACAGGACATGCTTGTTTCTCCTCGTTCTCCTTCCAGAATAATACACAATCATTCTTGCATGCATGTATGGACTTGTACTCAAATCTTAATCCATTTCTCAACTGTTTCGCTTCATAAAAGTTCTTGGGCAATGCAGACCCTTCGGGAAGCACCTCGTTAAATAAGTCCAATACCATGTTTATTGCTTTCGTCGACATCCCACACAATGATTTTATGTGAAGCAACCGCACAATAAACGACATTTTGGAATGTTTTGTACAACCTGGGTAAAGCTCGCGCTTTGCATCTTCCCACAGTGAAGGAAAATTTTCACAATCAGTCCTTGATCCACCACTTGAGGCATTGTCGTTAACCTCATCCATAAACATCCCAGCTCCAATGTCACCCAACATCTCCTCCATCTCATCATGCTCATAATCATCATCCATGTGCCGTAAATAATTGTGATGATCGACCAATACATCTCCTGACCCTTCATACGGCTCACCATGCAGTACCCATCGCGTATACCTCAGATCCATACCGTTCACAAATATATGACGCTCTACTTCATCCAATCCTATCGCACACAAATTTTTACACCATCGACATGGACACTTAATGTAACCACGACTATCAGTAGAGGCCCGTGCAAAATCAATGAAAGTTCTTACTCCACATGCATAGGGTACGTAATCCTTTCCAAGTCTATCGTCCAGACGCATCCAATTTTTGTCCATTTCTAAAAACATCTATATATTAATAACACGTACATTGAAAATTCACATGCATGTCATGCTTCAATTCTCATTACTTTTTTGATAAGGTAGTTGGTCCTATCCCATTCGAGATTATATTCTCCATATTGCACAAATCTCGTCACTCTACTAATTTCCATGTTAGTAGAAATTTTGGTAGCACCTCCCCATAATTCTCCAAGTATACATGTTCAAATATCGGGATTGTGACCCTACGAACAGTATATCTGAAGAACAGTAGAAGAAGATACCGAAACTTCGTATTAAACGTGGAAAGTAGCGAGTAACAAAAATGTGTAATACAGATAATATAATCTCAAACTGTCCACACTGGACAATTCAGGAATCAGTAGACACATAAATGTACACTGATTCCCAAACGGGTCTAAGGGTATTTATGCAATGTCACACATCTAGCAAAAAATCATACAACAATATCTCCATGTTGTTTAAATTAACAATGTCACCTTCAAGTAGTGTTATATTGTTAAACTAAAGAGGGATGGAAGATTATGTGACCCTACGTTTCGTGTCTTGTACACAACGAGGGAGAATGATCTTGAAGAAATGTTTAAATTTTAGTCTAATTACTTAACCGTCACAAACTGTCCGACCTTGACAACTGTCAAGGCCGAAGAGACTATGACAGTCAAGCAATTAGACTAAAATTTAGAGATTATAATTGTTATATATAATTTTAAAGGTTATTATATAATTTTAATTATTATCATTCCACAATTATAATCTTAATTGTTATACTTAATTGAGTGAGTTATTTACTTATATAGACAATAAGTATATAATTTTTATATAAGAATGTATTTAATCCTTATTTTCTTTCTCTTTAGTTTATAATAAATAAGTATATTTACATATTCAAACTCTACTTATTTAGTAGGTTCAAGACTTTTTTATTGACGAGTATTTTAAAGGTTATATTATAATTTTAATTATTATCATTCTTAAAATATAATTTAATTGTTATACTTAAATTTTAAAAGAAGTATAATATAATTTTAAATATTATAATTCTTAAAGAGTTACTTTTATTTGTTATTACTTAATTTCAAATATTATTATAAATATTTAATTATCATACTTAAATTTCAATGGTTATACAATAATTTTAATTATTATAATTCTTAAAGAGTTACTTTTATTTGTTATTACTTAATTTGAAATATTATTATCACAATTTTTGAAATCCATATCACAACATATTTACAATAACTCACAACATATTTACAAATTATACAAATAATAATCACAATATTTCAATTGTAAGCATAAAATAATATGCCACATGTATTAACAAAGCTTAAGGACAATATATTTGCGACAATGTAAACATATTCAAACGTCATTCACAAATAATAATTTAAATATTTCAAGTCCATATCACAATATATTCACAACAACTCACAATATATTCACAAAATAACATGCCACATGTATTAACATATTTCTAAACTTGAGTAAGCAATAAACATGTATTAATAAAGCCTAATGACAATATATTTCTAATAATAAACACAATATTTCAAATTTATATCACAACATATTTAAAATAACTCACAAACTATTTACAAACTATACAAACAATAATCACAATATTTCAAGAGTAAGCATAAAATCACAACAATATATTGATAAAGTTTAGAAATATACCTAGCACTCACAATATCCTCTTACAAATCTTCCAACTTCCCAAAACAAGCAATCCTTAAAAAAAATACAACACTAACTTTTTAGAAATATTCTATAACAAAAACACATTCTATAAATATCATAAAATTCAAATAAAGACAAGAAATAAAATTTTTTTCTTACCAAAACTCAACTCTCTCTCACTCTCTAACTCAACTCGATCTCACTCTAACCTCTCTCTCTCTCTCTCTCTCTCTCTCTCTCTGTTGCGCGCACGAGAGAAAAAGAAATGATCCGCTTCCTCCCGTGCGCGTACTGATTAAGTTCTAAAATTATTAGTTTAAACGTTCGAACGTTTAAGTTGTACGTCCGAACGTTATATTCTAAAATTATTCCCGCCCAGAACGTTCGGACGTTTACAATACATGTTCGAACGTACCCTTCTTATGATATAACATAAAATCTAGCAGGAAAGTTCCCGCACTTTCCTCATATATGTTCGAATGTATCACAATTTTCCGTTCGAACGTTCGTAGATTTATAGATGAATGTTAGAACATTTAACTTAAACGTCCGAACATACATTTCATGAAAGTGTTACCATATTTGAGCGGGAAATTTCCCGCACTAATTTAACTAACGTTCGAACGTTAACAGATTTGGTGTTTGGATGTACATAATTTTTTGGTGATTTTCATCAAATAACGTTCGAACGTATAGTATAAACGTCCGAACGTCTGAATAATCACACAGATACCTTAATCGAGCGGGAAAATTCCCGCCTCTTAGTTTAACGTTCGAACGTTAACTTGAAACGTTCGAACGTACGATTCCTACTATACTAACTTATAATATAATATATATACTACATTTTATATGTCTATAACTATATACTACATTGTATAGTATGATAGCATAATACTTTAAATGAGAACATAAATGTATATAATATATAAACTATACCATATATATAAATCAATAATATATATTAAATTGTTACTTATTAAATTCTTTATTATATACTAACTTATAATATAATATATATACTACATTTTATATATCTATAACTATATACTACATTGTATAGTATGATAACATGATACTTTAAATGAGAACATCAATGTATATAATATATAAACTATACCATATATATAAATCAATAATATATATTAAATATTTACTTATTAATTCATCAATAAACACCATAAACTCATAAACTCACAAAATTCACAAACAATAATCACAATTATTTCAAGAGTAAGCATAAAATCACAACAACATGTATAAACATATTGCTAAACTTTAGAAATATAACAAGCACTCACAAAAAAACCAATAATCTAATTGTCAATAATATTATATAACATCCTAATATATAACTTAAACATTTATAATATAATATATTATAGATAAAATTTTGGAAATTAAATTGACAAACGTTCGAACGTAATAATAAGTACGTTCGAACGTTCTGTGTATATAAGGCCAAAACCGAACGTCGAAACGACATTTCCAAAACGTATCCATCGTCTTCTCCGTTGCACGCCGCCGTCAACTCCGCCACAACCGTCACTAAAAGGTAGACATTCATCTTTTATTCAAATAACATGTATTTTATTGAGATTTGGATTGAGATTTGGATTGAGTTTTGTTTAAAACCGGATAAGTGATTGCCGGATTTTCAACTTCATTTTCCGGCCACCACGGCCAGTCATTGGCTGAATAGTCACCGTAGAAATATTTCTTGAAGTGTAAACTTCATTTCCACGGTGACATTTCGGCATTTAGAACCTTGTAAAGAAATTTTCGAGATTTCAATAATGGCTGAGTCGACTCAGCCATTCTGCGTCAAAACGTTCGAACGTTTCACCAAGACATTCGAATGTACGACGTTTAAATTACAGAGCCGTTACGGCTTCCACGTTCGAACGTTAATTGTCTTACATTCGGATGTCATATTCATCAATTTTCGGTCTAAACGTTTAATGTCTACATCAGGATGTACTACTTTTTAAATATTATTAAACGACATACGTTCGAACGTGAATATTTTACTTTCGCACGTAAATCACATACGGTCGGACGTTTAATTATAACATCCGAACGTAGTGATTTTCTACATTATTCATGCTTCGACGTTCGGACGTTCATATTTACGTTCCCACGTAAAACAAATATGCTCGAACGTATTTGTTTTAACATCCGAACGTACGTCAGCCAATATTTATTTACTGCTTATGTTCGAACGTACATTTTTACATTCGAACGTATTTGTTTTACGTTTGAACGTAAATTTATTTACATTATTTTACGTGCGACCGTATAAATTAACGTTCGAAAGTTTTTTTCTTTAACGTTCGAACGTTTTATCTTTAATGTTCGAACGTTAATGCAGAGCATCTTAAAATTAATACAAAAAAATGCATTATTTTAAATAAATTTTTTTTTTCCTTTTCTATTTTCAGGATATGGCTCTTCCACTGCATACTAGGAAACGAGGGAGGGAAGGAGCCACGTCGAACATTGCCTGTATCGGAGCTCGTACTGTTATGGTAGAGCAAGATGTCTTAATTAATGAGTTCGACGAACACTGTTGGCAGCAGACGAACCTGAGAGATGTTTTCCTCAGTAGAGGCTGGGGAAATATCTGCACATTGAGGAGGAAGGTATACCCCTCAATGGTTCAAGAATTCTATATGGGCATGCGTGACATGCCTCAGGATGCATCCTCTCACACCGTAACTGTACGCGGTGTTTCCATTGAGGTATCAGCAGATGTCATCGGCGAGCACCTCGAGATTCGTCAAGGAGTTGAGACATTTACACACTCAACACCCCGTGAGGATGTAGGCACTTCTACATCATCTACTGGCCGGGAATGTGAGCCAGCATCAGCCAGAGATGCAGGCCAGTCAGAGGCTAAGGATACTGGCGTCGAGGCTCGGGATGATGACCGAGACGAGGATTTCTACATCCTCACCGGGAGGGATCGCATGCAGATCGAGCGGAAGAACGCCTTCAATCAAAACCATCTGCTGCATTTCTTCCGCATGTTGCACCTTATTGTTGCAACAAATGTCGATCATGTGGCTCATATAACCACATTTAGTCGGCTTCGGGCACAATTTTTTATACGAGTGGCACGTGGAGATCCTATAGATTTGCCACTGCACATTTTTGAGAGGATCCATTACGAGGCGAGCATCGTCTCCAGGGATAATCTTCCATATGGTGTCCTCATCAGCCGACTATTACTTGCCCGGGGAGTGCCGACCCAGCCAGAGGAGCGGGTCAAAGATCAGATGAGCCCCCTCGACATGACCACGCATCGACGTAGCATTGGACAGGCGAGGGGACATCAGCCACCCCTGTAGAGGATCTAGTTCCTCCGACGCAGCCTGAGCCAGGTCATGTCGGGAGTAGTAGTCAGCATACGCCGAGTACATCTGCAGGAGATGTGCGGCCTGCTTAGGTTGATGCGGTCATCTCACAGCTGACTGCGCATATCGATCATAAGATCGATCGATCGCTCGAGGCTATATCGATATCTGTTGCCGAACTCACCCATCGTGTAACTATCCTCAACGACAAGGTTGATACCTTGACTGAGGGGTACGGAGTTCGACTTTTGCGGATAACGTTATCATCTGACTGTTGTTTACTACATTCTATCAAATTTTGTATTTTATTTTTAATATTTGTAACGAAAAATATTATTGAATATTTCTATTGTTTTTTAATTTCAATTTTTAATCTTCTTTTTCCAACTTTAATACTAAATCACTGCATTTCAAATATATATAAATCAATAATATATATTTATATATTACAAAGTGTGTATATATAAATATATACAATTCAATTTTTTAGACTTGTTCACAAATTATGCACAATAAAAATCACATAATTTTTAAATTAAAGTCATTTAATTTAAATTTACAATGAACGTTCGAATGTTATTACTTAACGTTCGAACATTGGTGCAAACATTTTACGTTCGAGCGTAAAATTAATAACATTCGAACAGTTGCGCCAAAATATTTTACGTTCAAACGTAAACAGACATAACGTTCGAACGTATATGTGACGTTCGAACGCATATTTCCCATACGTTGGAATGTAAAAAAATCTCATTCTATCTTTAGTGACGATTTCCAGAAACTGTCACAGAAAATGCCTTTTAGTGACGGTCTAGGGACTGTCACAATTTCCCAACCGTCACTAAAAAGCAATTGTGTTGTAGTGATATATGTAATTGACTGCAACAAAAACTAATTAATATATGTTTAAGAATTAGGAGGTAAGGGGAAAGCTAATAAGAATGCCGGTCAAGACAAAAATATGATCACGGCCGGAAATTAAAGCAAAATGATCTAAGCTTATATAGATCATCATCTAAACTAATTTATCATTCCAGCGTCGTCGTCCTTCTCTGGATGTCATTCGGGGGTACATTAAAAACCGCTGGGGATTAATCTCTATGCTGGTTGTTGGTGCCATGAGGAGGGCTTGCAATGTGTTGGTGCGACTGACTAATGAAGCAGATTTTGTCACGGCCATGTCCAGGGATGTCATGGATATTGTAAACGTTCCATATAAAATCTTTCACTGGACTCCTGCATTCAATGAATATGAGGAATCGATGTTGGCTCCGGTGTGGTTATTCTTACCGGGGTTACAAGCACATTTTTTCCACGAGTCAATGTTAAAGATTTTTGCGGGGTCTTATGGGAGATATCTGAGAAGAGATAATGCAACAGTTTGTGTTTCAAGGCCAAAGGGTGCAAGAATGTTTGTGGAGATGGACGTTTCAAAAGATCATAGGAGCTACTTTTGGATTGGTCCTCCAAATAAAACGGGAAGTCATTTTCAAGAAGTGGTATTCGAAACTTTACCAGCATATTGTTTAACATATCGTATACAAGGTCATTCAAAGAATACGTGTAGAAGGGAAAAGCTGCCTGTAGGAAAGCAGAAAAAAGTATGCCTCAGTCTAAAGCGGATTTGAAGAGATCTGAGAGGTACAAACAGGTGTGGAAATCAGTGCATAAGACGAATCTAGTGCAATCTTAGCAAAAGGAGAAAACTGGAATTGAACAACCAATTTTGTACGTGAGACAGGATGGGGTGATGGTATCGCCTTTAGCAGTGGATGATCAACATGTAATACAACAGGATGGTGAAACCTGTTTATGCATTGAAGGAGGAGGGAAGGAGTTGAGTGACAAGGAATTCAATGCGAAAGGGGATACAAGAAGGAGTTGTTTGATAAACACAGCTGATTCTCTCAAGGAAATACGTGGGGTTGATAAAATCCAAGAAGAAGCATCGTTAATGCTGGAAGAAATTGTTAACACTGAATTAGATAGAATAGTTGATCTGGTGGTAGATGATGGTTCTGGTTCGAAGAGTGTCATGGGTATCAATAAGCAAACAGGGGAGCATGGGTGCTTAATAGAGGTGGGTTCTTTTCCTATACAAAAAATGCAAGTTCAACATGGAAGTATTAAGGGTGTAGGGGAGGACTTAGTTGAAGAAGTATTAGAATTATGTCGAGTTAAGGAAGGAATGACAAAGAAGTTGGTCGTTGAAAACATTAAGTTACAGGATATGATAATTGAGGAGGAACCAGATGTTACTTTTAGCGTCGAAGTGGAGGCACAAGGTGTGCACCAGGAAGTAAATGGCTTTGAAGGAGTAAAAAGTAGAGGGGAAATAGCAGTGGAGTTGGACCAAGAAATTGGGGCGCCGGTTGTTAAGTTGAAGAAGAAGAAAAGAGGTACTATTGCTCCTTTGAGTATGATTACTCGGTCATCCAAACATGATTGATATGTTAGAAAATATTTTGGTGTGGAATGTTCGGGGGGTGGGTAGCTCGTTTCTTCAATTACAGAAGCATATTTGTGAGACACATCCTGATGTGTTGGCTATTTTGGAATCGTTGGTTACGGAATGCCGTATATAGAAATGGGCAAGGAAGTTGAAGTTTGCAAGTTTTATGACCAATCAACAGCAGGAAGGAAAAATATGGGTGTTTTGGCAAAAGGATGTATCTATGCAATTGGTTTCCAGTACAAAGCAGCAGATTTTCGGTATATATAAGAAAGGTGAGAAGGAGATGCTATTATCGTTTATATATGCGAGCTATTTTCATGTTGGGAGAGTTCATCTTTGGTGAGAATTGGAGACACTTCAAAGACAGGATATTCCTTGGGTGGCTGGAGGGGATTTTAATGTAATCCAAGATGATCATGAAAAAATTGGAGGACTCTTCAAACCATAGGGTGTTAAAGATGATTTCAATCACTGCATAATAAATTGTGGTCTCATGGAGCCGCAAGAAGAAGGATCAAAATATTCATGGTGTAATGGGCAAGAAGGGCTTGGCCGTATATGGGCAAAGTTGGATCGGATTCTGGTTAATCAAGAATTTTTACGGAGTTTTCCGTCTGCGAAAGTGCTTACGTTGGGCAGATCCACCTCGGATCATTGTCCGTTGCACCTAAAGACTTCACATGCTAGTTAGTTTTATGGTCCAAGGCCTTTCTTTTTTCAACGTATGTGGACTACACAAGATCAGTTTTGAGATGTAGTGGTCAAGAGTTGGGAGTGCCGACAAATTTTGATGGACTTATGAATCTGGCCGCTAAGCTGAAACGTCTGAAGCACTCTTTAAAGGAGTGGAATCGCACGTCCTTCAAGAATATTTTTGCTAACATTTCACGTCGGGAAGACCGGATTATTCAACTAAAAGGGAAGGTTCTTGAGATGGGAAAAGCAGAGGATGAGATACTTTTACAGGAAGCTCAGAAGGGGTTGCATGAGTGGCTTCATAGAGAAGAAATTTTCATGGCTCAAAAGGCTAAAGCGAAATGGATTAAAGAAGGAGATGCGATACTAAATGTTTTCATGGTGTTTTCAGAGAACATAGACGGAAGGCGTGGGTCGTACATATGGAGCTGCAGGGTGGCCAGGTGCTTCGGACCCCAATTGCCGTGCATGATGGTGCAATGGATTTTTTCCACAAGCTATATGCAGTCTGAGGTGATATCAATGCACAAGAAGACATACGCAAGTTGGTTAAACCGACTGTATCAGAGGAGGAGAATGTCGATCTTGTCAAGTTGCCTTCTATGGAGGAAACTTTAGCAACAATGAAGTCAGTCCCGAAGGATAGTAGTTCGGGGCCTGACGGTTTTGGGGCTAGTTTTTTTATTTCTTATTGGGACATTGTGGGATTGGATGTGCTTAAAGTAGCCACGAAATTGTTTTCAGGAGTTCCTTTGGGTCCGTACTATACTCCCACTTTGTTGGTGCTTATTCCTAAAACAAATCATCCAAATAGTTTCACTAATTTCCGTCCAATCAGTTTATGTTCGGTTATTTATAAGTGTTTCTCAAAAATCTTCGTTGGAAGAATTCGACCTTTATTACCTAGCGTTATTTCAAAAGAACAAGGTGCGTTTGTTAAAGGCCGTAGCATTTTTTAGAATGCTTTGCTAGCTCAGGAATTATTGCATAGCCTTAACAGAAACGATAGGGGTTGAAATATTATGTTAAAACTGGATATGATGAAGGCATACGATAGGTTGGAGTGGAGTTTTCTATGGGAGGCTTTATATGCTTATGGTTTTTCTGATAAGTTTATCGGCCTTCTAAAAAATTGTGTTCAGAACTGCAGTTTTTCCGTGATGCTTAATGGAACATATCAAGGGTATTTCCAGTCTTCCAAAGGAGTTCATCAGGGGATCATCTCTCATCATATTTGTTCATTCTAGCAAAGGAAGTATTTACAAGGATGGTTAAGCAGGCAATGGATCTTCAGAGAATTAAACTTCTAGCAATTCCTAAAGTGAGTACGCAGGTATCTCATTTACTCTATGCAGATGATTTCATTTTCTTTCTAAATGGGGATAAAAAATCGGTGAAAGGGCTCATGGAAATAATTGAACGCTATTCCAAGTGGTCGGGAAAAAAGATAAATACGGATAAGTCGGCTATTTACTTTTCTAAGTATATTTCTCATTCAAGGAAAAAAAAAACTACAAAGGATAACTGATTATGGACTTGGAAAATTTCCTTGTAAATATCTGCGTATTCCTATAGCCCCTTCAGTGATTGTAGTATGTTGTTTTGAGGATTTGTTAAAGAAAGTACGGGCAAAGCTAGATGGATGGAAAGGTATGCTCTTATCGGCTGGGGGACGCATTATCATGCTTCGACATGTGCTATCCAGCTTACCTGTTCATCTTATGTCAGTGATGGATGTTCCGAAAATGGTTATCAGGAAGCTTAACTTCATCTTTGTTGGGTTCTTATGGGGAGGAACGGAAGAGCATCGTAAAAAGCATCGGGGGTCTTGGCAAAAGGTTGCTAAACCAGTTTATGAGGGAGGGTTAGGCATCTATGATTTATGGGAGGTTCAGAAGGTAGTTCGAGTGAAGCTAGCTTGGAGTGTTTTATATGGAAATTCTATATGGGCACAAGTTATGAGAGAAAAATATTGTAAAAAGCATCACCCTTTTCAAGGAATGGTTCAGTGGAATGCCTCCCTTGTATGGAAGTCAATATCAACTTGTTTTTCGGTCATTATTGAGCAATCAAGTTGGCAGATTAATAAAGCACAAATTCCTTTCTGGTGGGAAAACTGGTCTGGTCTTGGCATTCTAGGCAATCAGATAAGTAATATTAACCAGCCTAACTTGATGTTGCGGGATGTGATTAATGGTGCAGAGTGGAAGGAAGATGTAATCTCGACATTGATAGGAAGAGATAAGGCTCGGTATATTACCTTGAAGGTGAATCTGGGTGGGTTGGAGATAGATGACATGGTGTATTGGAAACCGTTGAAGGGAACTAAGGTAACTGTGAAATCTGTATGGGAGGTGTGCCGATCAAAGAATGAGGAAGTCAAGTGGGCAAAGTTTGTTTGGGATCCTGTTATTCCACTTAGAGTGTCTTTTATATGCTGGAAAGGGTTACAAAGGGCGTTGAGTGTGGACACATATGTTCAGTGTATGGGAATATCTTTATGTTCCTCGTGTGTATGCTGTAAGCAGCCTAAGATTGAAACAATAGATAATTTGCTGGGAGAAGGGGATTTTGTGCAGAAACTGTGGAGGAAGGCTTCGGAGATGCTGGAGGTTGAGTACGATCAGCAGCAAAATTGGAGGGATTGATTGTGGAGTTGGGTTTCTAAAGGCAAACGCTCTTCCCAATTGGAACACATATGGCGAATCATGCCTGTCTTCATCGTATGGTCACTGTGGATGCGTCGATGTAGGTTGCGAATGGAGGATAAAGACACGTCGATTCAAGCTTGTTGGGAGCAGATTATCTTTTGGTTTAGAAACATATCTACTAAAATGAAGAGGAAGAAAAGACTCAGTTGTGGTCATATTGATATTTTACAAAGGTGCCAGATACCAGTAGTTGAAGTATATAGTCGGAGGCTTGGGTCGGTTTTGTAAATTCTTTCTTAGCATTGTTAGTTTCTTTTGAGAAGCAATAAGTTTATATGGTATTCTTTTGCCATAAGTGAGGATTTTTTATGAATAAAACTGGGGTGGGGTCACTATTGTACATGTGACCCTAACTCTTTAATATATATATATATATATATATATATATATATATATTAGAAGTTGCAAAATGAAAGTTCTCTAAAACTCTGAAAAAAATGAGATTTTTAATATGGTCCATATACAATATTACTTCCGGTCACTTAAACTCACACCTCACAATGCAGATATTATAGACTACAATTTCTCAATTACACATAGATATCTCTGTTTTTAACTCAACTACTTTAATTAACTAGGAACACCACAAATTCTCAATATAAACGTCAATCTCTCAACAGACCACGTCACCAGAATATAACAATTTTACTGAATAAAATTTTCCAACAACCATGGCATCCTTTTGCGTTTAGTCCATTGCGCTTAACTAATCTCATCCATGCTCTCTAATCTTGATCCTCAACGGAAACATTCAAATTATCTTAAAAGTATTGTGGAGATAATTAGAGATTACTTATCAACAACTCAGTAAGCAAAAAACATATACTAGTATGTAAACATGAGCCTTTTCAGAGAGTTCAAAAAGCAAAAACAAAACATTTCAGTTTCAATATGCAGATCTCAAAACGTGTTATTAGAAAATCGGAGCGACATTTCACATGTTCATATTCAAAAATCAACTGTTCATATTCAAAGACCCTTTGACATAACATGACTGAACATCTTATCATATCATATCATATCATATCATATCATATCATATCATATCTTCATATCATATTATATATTATGTTTAACCCCTGTGGTAGGATTGTGCTATCCCAGATGGCCAAACTAGGTAGTATCAGAATGTAAAACTTTCCCGTATTCATTTTCGGAGCCCTGTGTGTGTATACTGGAAAGAAACACGTAGAACAACCACTTTGTTTCCAAAGTGGGTGCACTCATATCAGAGATGTTGGTACCAACCATATAATAGAATTAGAGTCACTGTATCAGAACCAAAAACAGAATCAGAACGGAATCAGAAAGTCATGCCAAAAGTTTTTCAGATGCATAACATATCAAACAGAGTGTTAAACATATTCATATCATTTTCACAAAATAAAAAACGGATTCAAAACATCTTCATATAACATGTACAAAATTCTCAGATTTCATATTCGCTCTTCCGCACATTTCAGAAACAACATATCAAAATATTGCTCATGTACACCAATCATGTCAGAAAATATTTTTTCTTTTATACAGTAATGCAGAACACATATCTGAGGTTGTTTTCACACTTATTTTCAAAACATATCATGCACATTTTCATAAATCAACCTCAGTTTATTTTAGTTTTATGCAAAGTCTAGTATAGGAACCCCGCTTACATGGACTTTTTAACTTTTCTGAATTTTCCCACAATAGTGCCAAGGGAGCATAAATCATCACCTAATAAAAAATCACGTAACTTGTGTAAATCTTCCATTGAATACATACTTCTTACTTAAAATCTGAGATATTAAAAATCTATTTTCCCTAAATCCCAAAACCGATCTATCCATGGGCTCGGATTCTAAAAAATTGATAATCTCTGTTAAACTCATAATGCATCGGTGTGAACCCAAGATCCAATTAAAATTGCTCGACCCAATATGCACATAACCCATAAAACCTATCTGCAAGCCCATGGCCCATGTCAATATGCATGGCCTATAATGAGGAAACAACTAATTTACTTGAGAGCGAGCAAGGAAAAGAGAGACATACTTATGTATGGTGGGACTGGTGAAGTTAACTGAGAGGGAAAATGGCATGGGGAGGAGCACGACCAAGCTATGGGGGTTGGCCAATGCAGAATCGGCGATGGGTAGTGGCTGGCCTAGGTCGACAGTGGAGCACGGAGGTGACAACAAGGTGCAATGATCATTGGGATGCTTCATTTGTGATGATACGGTTTCTGTTTGGTGTTGGGTGAGGGTGGCTGGGCATGGCTGGGGTTCGACGTCATTTTTGGCTAAGGGGAGGCCGTGAGGGTGCCGCCTAGTGGGACTGTTGTTCGTCATGCTTTGTTGCTACGGTGCTCTGTTTTCAGCATGTCGTTGTTTTGATTTGGGACTGTGGTGCTGGAACAAGACTGAGTTTACACTGGTTAACTTGCCACCCATGGTGCTGTGTGTCTGCGGAGGAGGGGATGTACGGCAGCGTGGTGCACAACGGCTACCTAGCGGCTCTGCTTCGTGACTGTAAAACAGGGGCGAGGGCTCTTGGGCTCGGCCTGGGTCGAGTGATTCTTGCTCGAGGGACAGTGAGGCACGACTGTTTACGCCTAAGAGGTGAGAGATAAGGGCTGTTGGCATGGAGGAGACTGGGTGGCGGAAAGGAATCCATGTATGGACTAGATGTTGTCGTGACCGAGAACGGGGCCTTGTGATTGAGAGGAGTCGATGCGTGGGATTAGAGGGAGGGAGAGAGGGAGGCGTGGGGCTTATTCTGTGGTGGTTGATGGTTGAGTATGGTTTGAGAGGGAATGACCCGTGGCCTGAAGTGGTGGTTTCCTGGCGAAACTCACAAAGAAATGAAGAGAGAGACGTCTGCGTGTTGGGTGCAAAGAAGAGAAAAATAGAAAATAGAAAAATCGTGGGAGAGTGAAGTAACTGCTGAGAAAGAGACTTTTGGGAGTGGATAGACCAAAGTGGCGTGAGAAGGGGATGATAGGGTGAGCACAAAAACAAAACAAACATGAGAGAGTGTTGAGGATTCTCTGTAATCCTCCTTTGATTCTTAGCCATTACTGCAATTGTAGTAGTTGACCCATGATTGTAGAGATGCTGTCTTTATTTTTATGATTGTTTCCTTTTGTGTTGTATAGCTGTACATGTACGTTTATCTCTATAAATGGAAAACTACCTCCACCTTTTACAGTGCGGTGGATTTACAAACTATCCTCATGGTATCAAGAGCCCCTCTGGATTAACACCCGATACTAGTTTTTTTTTTTTTTCTTTCCCTCTTCCTTTTCTTCCCTCATGGCCGAATCTCTTTCCTTCAATACCATGGTCCACATGGTAACTATCAAACTTTCATCCAGCAACTACTTGCTTTGGAAGAGCCAGTTGGTTCCGCTACTTGCATGTCAAGATTGTCTCGGCTATGTGGATGGCTCTCTCCCCAAGCCTTCTCCTACCACCACCAATGGTTCTTCCACTCCTAACCCTCATTTTCTTGAATGGAAACTCAAAGACCAACGCATCCTCAACCTTCTTCTTTCTTCTCTCTCTGAAGAAGCCATGGCTGAAGCTGTTGGTTTAACCACCTCTCGGGATGTCTGGGTTGCACTGGAACGTGCCTTCAGCCACGCTTCCAAAACTCGAGAGATACGGATCAAGGATGAACTTCAGTTGATGAAGAAAGGAACCAAAACTGTTGCTGAAAATTCTCGGGCTTTCAAACCTCTCTGTGATCAGCTAATGGCTATCGGACGCCCAGTCGACGACGTCGACAAATCTCACTGGTTCTTACGTGGTCTCGGCACTGAGTTCTCAGGCTTCTCTTCCACTCAAATGGCTCTCACACCATTGCCCTCCTTTCATGATCTTGTTCCCAAAGCTGAAAGTTATGACTTATTTCAAAAATCACTTGAATCTCCCTCTATGTCTTCTGTAGCTTTTACAGCAACTCTTGGACGTGGTAATGGCCATTCCCGTAACAATGGCAACCGGAGTTCTCAAGGGCATTCAAATGGCCGCAATAATAGTCAGCACTTGGGAACTGGACGTGGTCGTCGCCCCTACACCCCACGGTGTCAAATCTGCAAAACTGAGGGCCATACAGCTGATAAATGCCGCAACCGCTATGATCGAAGTGAGCCATCCGCGCAGCTTGCCGAAGCTTTTCAGACTGGTTGTTCTCTTTCTAAAGGCTCCTCGTCTGACTGGTACCTTCACACAGGCATCTCTACCCACATGACGCCCGACTCGTCTGCACTTGACTCCTCCGAGACGTATGTTGGTAAGGACAGTGTTATTGTAGGCAATGGGGCTTCTCTGACTATTACTCACACGGGTTCTCTCTCTCCCTCTCCCAATATTCAATTACTTGATGTTTTAGTGGTCCCACGTCTAACCAAAAATCTTTTGTCCATCAGTAAGTTGACTTCCGATTATTCCCTCTCAGTTACATCTACTGATTCTTGTTTTACCATTCAGAACAAAGCAACAGGAAAGGTGGTGGCAACTGGACGACGTGAGGGTGGTCTCTATGTACTGGATCGTGGCACTGCAGCTTTCGTTTATGTCCTTAATAATTCCTCTCTACGTGCTTCGTATGAGTTATGGCATGCACGCCTTGGCCATGTAAACCCATCTATTATTTCTTTATTAAATAAAAAAGGACAGCTTTCCCTTACTTCTTTATTGCCTTCCCCATCTATTTGTTTCACTTGCCAACTTGCCAGGAGTCATAGACTTCCTTTTTCCACAAGTGATAGCCGGGCTTCTTCTATTTTGGGCCTTGTTCATTGTGATATTTGGTGCCCATCCCCGGTAAAATCTAATATGGGCTTTGCTTATTATGTCTTATTTATTGATGATCACTCACGGTTTACATGGCTTTATCCTATGAAATTAAAATATGATTTTTTTGCTATCTTTAATCAATTTCAAACATTTGTGGAAAATCAATACTCTTGCAAGATTAAAATTTTTCAGAGTGATGGTGGCGCTGAATTTTCTTAGCACTCGCTTTCAATCCCAACTTTGTTCTTCGGGCATTCATCATCAAATATCTTGCCCCTACACCCCTTCACAAAATGGTCGCGCCGAACGCAAGCATCGCCATGTGATTGAAATGGGCCTTGCCCTTCTTTTTCATTCGCATGTTCCTACTCGGTTTTGGGTTAACTCTTTCAGTACGGCCACCTATATCATCAATCGGTTGCCCGTACCTGTCCTTGGAGGTATCTCTCCCTTTGAACTTTTGCATGGTATGGCTCCTAATTATATCAATTTTCATCCTTTTGGTTGTCGTGTCTATCCATGTTTACGTGATTCTTCGCCTCATAAATTTTCCCCTCATAGTATTCCTTGTATTTTTCTTGGCTTTAGTCCCTCCTACAAAGGTTTTCGTTGCCTTGACCCGCTTACCTCTAGGATTTACATCACTAGACATGCACAATTTGATGAGACTTATTTTCCTTACTTAAAAACCTCCCAAGCCATGCCCATGTCCTTTCTTGATTTTTCCAATTTTGTTTGAGCCCAATATCGTTTCCTCCCCTAACCCCACCCAGCCTACTATGCCTACAATGTCACTATCTGATCCATCTAACTCTCGGACCTGTACCACTACATGCAGATTATGCCCTGATGATTTTTCTAAGTCCACGCAGGTTCCAGCCGAGCCCCCTCCTGCTGTCTTGGTGCCTTCAACTCAGCATCCATCCTCTACACAGCCTTCTGCACCACCAACTGGATCTGAACCTTTTGCTCTGGCCCATGATGGTTCTTCTGCCCAGCTCCAGACCCTTCCTTCTCATTCTATGATCACTAGAGACAAAGCAGGTGTCTTTCAGCCTCGTCATCCGGCCTATCTCAGTCATCACACCTCTAGTCTTCTACATGCTCTGCTCACCTCTTCTGAGCCCAAAGGTTTCAAATCTGCTGCTAAAAGTCCTGCCTGGCTTGCGGCTATGGATGAAGAAGTTCAGGCTCTTTGTGCCAACCATACTTGGGATCTTGTTCCATGTCCTCCTAACTCCAATATTGTGGGCTCCAAATGGGTGTTTCGAACCAAATATCTGTCTGATGGCTCCATTGATCATCTCAAAGCACGTCTTGTTGCTAAAGGATATACTCAGCTTCCTGGTCTAGATTATACAGACACTTTCAGTCCTGTTGTTAAAGCTTCCACCGTTCGTGTTGGTCTCTCTATCGCTGTCACTAATGGCTGGCCTCTGCGTCAACTTGATGTCAAGAATAATTTTCTTAACAGCCTTCTTAACGAACATGTCTATATGGAGCAGCCTCCTGGCTATGTTGATCCTCGCTTCCCTACTCATGTCTACAAACTCAAAAAGGCACTCTATGGCCTAAAGCAAGCCCCTCGTGCTTGGTTTCACCGGTTTAGCTCGTTTCTTCTGAAGCTTGTTTTCTCTTGCAGTCGTGCGGACACTTCTCTATTTGTCTTTCATGGTTAGAAGACCTTATGTATTTACTCCTCTATGTGGATGACATTATCATCACCGACAATAATTACTCTCTCCTCAGCAGCTTTGTTCGTCAGCTTCACTCTGAGTTTGCTACTAAAGATTTGGGCTCGCTTAGCTACTTTCTTGGTCTCGAAGTGACTCCCACTTCTGCTGGTCTTTTCCTTAGTCAGGCCAAGTATGCTCGAGATATTCTTGTCCGGGCCCAACTCCTTGATTACAAACCTGTTACTACTCCTATGGTCGTGGCTCAGCGGCTCTCCTCTGATGGCTCCCCCTTTAACGACATCACTCTCTACCGCTCTCTTGGTGGTGCCTTGCAATATTTGATTATTACTCGGCCTAACATTACTCATTCTGTTAATTCAGTCAGTCAATATTTGCATGCACCTACCAACGACCATTTTCAAGCGGTCAAACGTATCCTTCGTTACATCAAAGGAACACTTCATTTTGGCTTGACGTTTACTGCCTCATCCTCCACTGGTATTGTTGCTTACTCAGATGCTGATTGGGTAGGCTGTCCTGACACTTGTCGCTCCACTTCAGGATATCCTATTTATCTTGGTGACAATCTTGTCTCTTGGAGTGCTAAGAAGCAACTCACCGTCTCTCGCTCCAGTTATGAGTCCGAGTATCGTGCTCTTGCCCTTACTGCTGCTGAGGTCCTTTGGATAACGCATCTCCTTCGTGATCTCCATGTTCCTACTACACATCGCCCTCTTCTTCTGTGTGATAATAAGAGTGCTGTCTTCTTAAACTCTAATCTGATCTCTCACAAGCGTTCCAAACACATTGATCTTGACTATCATTTTCTTCGGGAACTTGTGGTGTCCGGTACTATCAACACTCAACATGTCCCATCTAATCTACAAGTTGCAGATATCTTCACCAAGAGTGTCTCTCGTTCTCTCTTTGTGTTTTTTCGCTCCAAGCTTCGTGTATGCTCTAATCCCATGCTCAGCTTACGGGGGGTTGTTGAGGATTCTCCACAATCCTCCTTTGATTCTTAGCCGTTACCGCAATTGTAGTAGTTGACCCATGATTGTAGAGATGCTGTCTTTATTTTTATGATTGTTTCCTTTTGTGTTGTATAGCTATACATGTACGTTTATCTCTATAAATGGAAAACTACCTCCACCTTTTACAGTGTGGTGGATTTACAAACTATCCTCAGAGAGAAGCGACGGGGAGGAGATAAATACAGAGAGAAGAAAAACTAAAAGGATAGGGGAAAGAAACCGCCGAGCGGGGTGTGGGGAAGACGAGAAAAAAAAAACTACCAAAACAACGTCGTTCTTACAAGCGGGTTGGGCTTAAATGATCTTGGGTGTAAGCTTAAATGATCCCATGGTGATGGATCTAAAAACTATTTTGTTGTGAAAAAGTTTTTTTAACTGCTTCGACCTCATGTGAGATGTATTTTGTGACTAACATTTAACATTTGTGGCAAAAATACTTGCTGCCAAAAGTGAATATTTGCAACGAAGACAACATCTCATTGCACAAAGCTTTTTATGGCTGAATATTTTCGACAAACATGTGACCACAATACGTCACCAAAAAATACCTTATTGTAGTGAGAAATTGGCTTTTTGAGGAGACATGTTATCGCCACAAAACTCTATATATGTCGGAGTGATTATTATTGAAAACTTAAAGAGATTCAATGGAAGAACATTTGCATATCTTGTCACAACATATTTTATTACAAACCAAGTTTTGAAGATTGAGGAGTTTCCTCCATGTGTGGGAGCAACCTCTACTTGAATGGATTTTCCCACTAGAATGATTCTTGTTATTACAAACTTCCCATTGATGTTTAAGCAAGGATACACGATTCCCAAGCACCTCTAGTCCTTCACGGAGAGGAAGGCAAAGTTGGAGACAAGCTATAGTGAGGCAAAAGTTGGAGGAACAAAAGGCTTTGAGAACAAAGAGAATAGGATCGATATAACCAATTGCAAGCAACTTGCATATCATAAAAAATTTGTGGTCTAGAGTTAGTGAGAATTCTCTTGATTAGTTTTCGACAATTCACCTTCCTCAATCGAGTATAAATGAAAGGGACCCCAGATAATGGACCGACAAGGTCTCTTCCTTATAATAAAGGTTGGGGTTCCTAGGCTTTGAGAATTAAGGAGGCTAGGGGTGCAACAATGCATAAGATTATATGGGTTTTTGTTAAGGTTGGGGAAAGACCTGACATTTTCTCGAAGCAATTGAGACAATCCATTACAAGATTAATAGAAGGGAGGTGCCCTTTGTAGAAAATTAGGAAATCATAAGCAAAACGTAGATTTGTAAGTTCCACATTCTTACATCCCAAATGGAACTAGAATTTATTATTCTAAGCCATATGTGAAGACGAAGACTTTCTAGGCCTTTTGTGTAATGTTTTTTATATAAGCCCATGACAGTTTTGGCCTTAAATTGAAATTAGGGTTTGAAGCCCAATGGAATTAGGGTTCAAGCCCAACTCAAGGTCTTGTTTGCCACTTGTCATCTAATGGAGCTTATGTTTAGGACTTGATGAATCTAGATGTGATTGAGGGAAGAGAAGTAAGAAGGATCTAGGGTTTGGCCTTACACGCCTACCATAGGAGATCATCCATCTTCTTGCCATGTGTCATGCATGCAAGAAGGTTTGCTTGTCACTATGAGAGAGAATTTCTAGAAGATGAATGATGAGGTTATGGAAAGTGGAGCCTAGGGAAAGCCAAGAGGCCTTGCACGACAACCATAGGAAAAAGGAAGAAAACATTCTTACTTTGTGCCATGTGTCATGCATGCAACAAGGTAGGTAAAAAGTCTATCTTGGGAAGGAACAAAATCAAGCTTGGGAAGAAAGAGCTACATGCCTAGGAGAATTTCTAGAAGGAAATCTTGTGTAAGACATCTTGAGATGGACGGCTAGGGCAAGGAATTTTGTGCAAATTTGGACCAATCACATGCTTGTCCAAAAGTGTGGTGAAAGAAGATTTTCTAGGGAAAAGAGAGAGTTTCGGCAGCCCATGCACACACACACACTCTCACATGCCACTTGGCACTCATGCACATATGTAAGAGATTGAGGAAGATTTTAGCTTGATAAAAGACCGTTTAGCCACAAGGTTCATTGAACCAAGACATGATATGAAGGGGCAAAAAAGGAAAGAGGCTTCGGTTTAGAGGAGGCCATGCCACATGTCCAAAAAGGTGTATTGTGTTTCCAACACAATCAAATGATGAGCTAGAGGAAGAGGCCTTAGGATGACATGCCACTTGGCATCCATGCAATGAGCTTGTCTCATGCAAGAAGCTTTTTGTGTCTATAAAAGGGTGGAGGAACCGAAAACCTTAGGACTTCTAGTCACTTTGTGAATTGCTCTTGAAGTATTCGGCCATCACCTTCTCTCCAATTTTCTATTACTTTCTCACCATCCAAACACTCTCCACAATACTTTCTTCTCACCAAAACATTCTTTCAAGGATAAGCAAAGCAAGAAGATACTTCCAAAGGAGAATCATAGAGGGTATGAAGCCAACATCACCCTTCCAACACACACACATGAATGGTTTCAAGGGGGTGGAGTTTCGGTTTCTAGCAAAGTTCATCTAGAACTCATGCTCACACACGCACACACTTGAGCTAGAAGGAGTTAGCTTGTGATTTGAATGGTTTTTCCATATGAACCTACGCCTATATGTACATGGTTAGATTAGGGTTTTTCTTCAAGAGAGATATATACAACCCTACTTGTTTTAAGCTTGAAAGCATGATGCTTTGAGGATGAAGGCCACGACCTTAGTGTTTATTTTGAGCTAGGGTTTTGTTGTAGTTATGTTTCGGATTCAAGGAAGGAAGATCCGAATGTTGGAGTCTTTTTCTTGGAAAATGATGTCTAGAGCACAACACTTAAACACACGGGTTAGGGTTTTTCGTGAATGATGAACCTAACTAGTATTATATGTATTTTCCGTTCACTTGCTACCTATTGTGGATATTTTTGTAAGTAAACTTCTAACTTGTACTTGGATATTTTATGTATATGTCATGAGAACTTGTTGGTTGATTCGGTTTTATGTGATTATTTGTGACCTTGATGTTTCTTCCATGTGTTATGATCTTTTCTTAGCATGACTATCTCATGTATGAATATAATGGTCTATGGATTGTAAGCATGTTATGAAAATGGAATAAGAAGCCATGCTAGGGTTCGGATTGCACCATGTTTGTTGTATGTGAATGTTTGTTACTTAACCGAATTTAGTATGAGGACTAAGTTAAAGAAAATATTTGTCTATGATCACTAAAGTGTTTCGGCCACCCATGAGCATTCATTGTTAAAGGTTTTTGCTTAAACATTGAAAGATTCTAAGTTCATGAAAATTGATTGGAATGCATGTTTTCAAAATAAGAAGTTTCGACTATTACTATTGATGTGGTATGAGCTTTTTGTGATTTAAGTTTAATGAGTTAAGACCGATTCTTGTATGTGCTAGGACTTATATGCTTCGGTCACTACATGGAAAATGGGGAATGTATGCTTCTTGATTGATATTGAATGCCTTAGAATTTTCATAAAATAACATGTTCATATGTTCTAATATTTTCAAGCCGTAACACGAAATGTATTGGAATTGCATGTATGAATGTCATATGGTTATAATGAAGCATTCGGCATTTGCATGTGTCTCATGAAAGTTCTAAGTTTCATTGTCATGTCACATGCATTGGGATTGTAAAAATCTTTTGAAAAGAAAAAGAGTCTTTTTTTTAAAAGAAAGGTTTTTATCATGACCCCAAAGGCTGGGACGGGGGAATGTCCTAGTGGAACTTCTCTATCCTCTCAGGAGTGTTTAAAATGGAGGGATAACCCCTGTGTCTGTGAAGTATTGTCGGTGACTCTCAAATGGTTCCTAAAAAAAAAACACACTGTAGCGGGATCGCACCTAAAGCTAGTAGGTGCGCCTATAGTGAAGGCGAAAAGCGAACTGGCGTAATATGAAAGATAAGACGTAGTCACCTTGGTCAAAGTGGCCAATGGTTGATGCGGTAACTAGTGGGGAACACACGGTGCATAGGGGAGCCATGAGGTATCCAATTATATGTTAAAAGTCAAGAAATGCCTCGAGCTCATAAGTATGATAAATGAACAAGTATGAAATGAAGAAAAAGTGTTTTATGAAAGAAAAGGTTATGAAAGTCATGTTTTACATGATGTCCTTTTAAAGGTCCAATGCATAAGTAAAGTTTCATGTCCATGCATTCATGGTTAAGTTTGCTTTCATATGCTTACGATATCTTTTACATTCTATTTGTTTACTTACTAAGATTTCTCAAAATCTCACTGTTGTAATTTCCACTATCATTCCCCTACTCGGAATCCTTGGTCTTAAATATCCATGCATTCATGGTTAAGTGTTCTTAAGTTTACTTGAGGATGGAACCTTGGTTCTAATCCACAGCACTTTTGGGAAATGACTATTTTGATGATTTGATGTTTTGGTCATGTGTTTTGGGAGTACTTTTGGAAACTCATAACTACTTTTGATGACTCTTATGGAAAATGAAATCTTTTGGGATTTTATGTTCTACGGTACCATGATTATTGTTCCATTATTTGACTTAAGTTGACTTTCTAGTACGATATACTACATACTGCTAGTTTATCATTAGGTGCATTGCATCTTATCTGTCATGTATGAGGGACAGGTAATCCTGGTGTTGCATGTCTCGGCATTTCAGTTTCTACCAATTCTCAAGCGGGGGCTAGGGGCGCCACACCATATGTTTCCATGACCGTGTCAACTAGGTAGGCGACATACATGGCGTCTACTTAACAAAGCGACATCCTATGATAAAGAATTCACATAACTTCCCACTAATATTGACGGAGAATCTTAAGGTCGAGACCTAAAATTGTTTGATAATAGTACTTAAAAACTCTACCACATGCTTAACACTAATGAGGAACTAACTCCCATTGTAACGCCCATCCTTATGATGGGACTCTAGAAAATAGTTTTGGAAAATGAGATAGGAATTACTGACCCTTTTAAAACTTTTACTAAGGCAGGAATTCTATCACACTTCCCTTGGGACATACATTAAATTAAAAGGCCTTTTACAAAAATATGACTTTCATAAATTAAACTAAAGTGACTTGAATACTCAATAAGTATTATTTCATATAGTAAAGCTATACTAACATAGATTTTCTTCGTCATTCATTCATCTACATACTTTATGTAAAACATTCATTTTCTTTGAAAACATTACAAGGTGGGGTTTTTCTTTAAAAATGGTTTTCATTTCTTATAAAATATTTTCCACACCTCGTACATTCATTCATAAAAAAACTAAAACATTCATACATTAATTTACTCTTTCAACTTTTCCTCTGGCCTATACACACTGTGTAACGCCCATCCTTGTGGTGGGACATTTTATAAAAAAGAATTTAGAAAGGACAACGGGAATGACCGTTTGATTTAAAAAGTTTTACTTCTATACCCAGGGTGCAAGACTCTATGTTATACAATAAAACGTGCATTGAGAGTAAAAGAGGTTTACAGCGAAAAACATCAAACTTAAAATAAAAAGGCCCTCTCATACATTTAAAACTCTCATGCCTAGACTTCTGTGCTCTTCCCCTTGGGTCGTGTCTGTCCTGACGCGTTCTGCTCATTTAGTTCATGAGGGGGGAGGGGCATACCTAGAAACTAAAATTAGTCGAATACTCAGTAAGCATTACTTCATACCGTAAAGATATAACAACATTGGATTTCAGTCATGCATTCATCACTCATACGTACATACATACAAGACAATAAGCATACATTCATTTTGAAAACGTCACTAGGCGGGGATTTTATTAAAAGGGACAATTTTCTTTTCGTAAAACATTTCTCCCGCCAGTGCCTTCATTTCTTAAAGAGTTTGAAGATTCGTGCATTCTCTTATCACTTTCCATCGACCGTTACACACTATTACGCCCCGTGTGCTGGGGTTAGCAGATCTACCTTTGGACCTTGATTCTACTCGTGGCCGTGGGTTGGGAATCCATCAATCTGGGGGCAGTACTAGGTGCACTACCTGCACTACTTACCTGGCATTGCAATTTGCCCATTCATTGGTACCCTCATGCGTTTGTTCATTCGTTCATCATGGTTGTTACGTGTTTTCATACATCATAGCATTCATTCATTCAATACTTTCTTCCATTCTTTCATTAGACAATTCATTCATGGAAAACATCATTTAAAGGCATGAGCATAAACTTAAACATCAAGGCATCATTGGAACCATCAGTCCATGGCATCCATAAAGTATACAGTTCATAGGGACATTTTAAAACACTTTCTTCGCATCGCTTAAAGCATCGGTTTGTAAAAGCATGAGGCGTAAGCCACACATTTTCATTTTAAAAGGCTACATCCAATATCTACTACGTATAGTCATCCATCACATGCATACAATTAGATACTTGGGTTGCATAAAAAGGGGCTGCCAAGAATGGCCATTACGTACATATACTTGAAAACTTGTACTTAGCATGTTTTCGTAAAATGTCGTTCGTTTTGTAAAGCGTAGTAAAGAGAATTATTTTCTTTTCATTTCTTTCGCATCTATAGAAAACTCTAGAAGCATATGAACATAATACTTACCTGGTCTCCATGATATTCTCATACCATGCAGTCCATTCACGTGCGTGTCAGATGGCAACCAACCTACATGCATACACATAATCTTAGCGTCATTCTCTATCTAGTACATAAGCAACTAAACTAGAAATAGAACTACATGTCCCTTACTATGCTAAAACCTTCGATGATCCACTTACAATCACTACCTCTTCCAAACTCAACGTCCCACTTTGAGTGCTTAACCACTAGAGTGAACCCCATGATTCACCTTAGGGTTAAGACACTAAGACCTTCATCTTATTCTTCTTATTAACCTCATCCTGATCTATGACTTAAACCAACTAAGTCACGCATCCCAATCCTAGGCAACACACGTTGCTTCCTACGTTTGAGCCTATATGCTTCTTCGTGGTCGTCATCTTCCTCATCCATGCATATCACACGACTCCAAGCCAAGTCTGATGCTTAAACATCGTGTACCTATGCTTAGGACAGATTACCCATTACATATGATAAATTCGTCCGGCACACACGTGTCTAACCAAATACACATGTACCTATGCTTAGGACAGATTACCCATTACATATGGTTGGCAGGACCCTTCCTACTTCCCGTCCCGTTACAAGTTCATCCCAACACTTAACATGACAAGACTCTATTCACAACTACACATTTCGTCACGTCACATAGCTTGAGACTACTCCTAAGCTACATTGTGACCTTGTCATGTCACCTCACATCTATGCCAACTCCTCACTCATCACAAGTACAGTTTCTCACATACTTTTGCCACATCGTGGCATCCTGTCACGTTCCCACTACGTCACTCTTATACCATTCTGTCACTTCACACGTACAACAACGATAACACTGCTACACGGTGACACCCATCGCTGGGACTACTGGTCACATCACAACTACTCTGGGACACTGTTCCACAGTTCTCGACGCTTCACATGTACTCCTAGACGTAACACGATTACACAGTAACACTAGTCACTAGGACTATCGGTTATATCACAACTAGTCCGGGATACTGTTTCACAGTTCCTGACACTATTCATCACGCTCTACACTCCTCAACTATACAACCATCCTTATCATCACAAGACGCCACACGGTGTATCGCTTCACCCCTTGGAGTACACTCCCCGTGTACTCCCTTCACACTACATTACGCCACATCACCATATTGCGTGTATCACCACTATGGCATACACGCAATATGGTGCATCATCTCACTACGTGGAGTACACGCCATGTGTACTTCTTTCACATCACACTATGTCATGCACTACTACAACGCATGCCGCATGGTGCATCACTCGACCACATGGAGTACACTCCACATGTACTCCCTTCACATTACGCTACGCCACGCAGAGTACACTCCATGTGTACTCTTCCCATTCCACACTATGCTAGGAGGGTATATTTCACGTATTCTCTCCTTATTCCATGCTACGCCACAAGAGTACACTCCACGTGTACTCAATTCACCTCACACTATGCTAGGAGAGTACACTTCACGTATACTCTCCTTATTCCATGCTACTCCACGAGAGTACACTCCGCGTGTACTCTCTTCACATCACACAACACCACGAGAGAGTGTGCTCTCTTCACATCACACTACGCCAGGAGAGTACACTCCACGTATACTCTCCTTATTCCACGCTACGCCACGAGAGTACACTTTATTCACATTACACCACGCTACATCATCACTACGCCACATACTTCCAACAAAACTTCACAGCACAGTCCACAACACGACTACACAGCACAGTTCCTGACTACGCCCAACACTTCACGTACATAGCACATCACATCACCACACTACACAGTGAACTCCATAAGTACTAATAGCACAGTCCATAACCTAACCATCCAACTAACACAATAACGATGATAAGGGAAATAGAGTTATACCATCGTCAAGATAACCCGTGCGTTGCACGTTGCCCAGCACGGTCAAAAGCCATTGGTTTGGGTAGTGACCGTTTTGTCGTGATCATTGCCATGACCTTACGACGGGACTACCTCGGGGACTGGATCTAGGGTTCTAGTGGGTGGATCCAGGCTGTGCAAGGGTGGCCGACATGGTGGGAGTTCATGGGTGGTGACTAAAGCCTTGTACAGTGGCGGCTAGCCCCGTATTTGTTCATGGTGATTGGGGCTGTTTGGGTATGCAATTTAGTGGGTCTTGAAGTGGTGGCCATGGTGAGGCTCATGGTGGTGAGGGGCGGAGCATGACGGCATCTAGCCATGTACAGTGCATCCGAGAGAGTGAGGGTGCATGTGGAGGCTAGGTGGCTCGGTTGGGCATGGGTGTGGTGGCATGGGGTTGCGGCGCTACAGGGAGAAACCCATGCATGTGGAAGAGTTGCGTGTGTGGTCTAGGGAGGAGCTACAACTGCTGAGTTCGACAGTGGGGGTTGCTTGGAGGTTGTGGGGCTTGGTGGTGGTGGTTGGACTGAGCTGCGGCTGCACATGGTGGCCGAATGGGTGAATAACCCGTGGAGAGTCCCATTTCAGGAATGAGAGAGGGAGCTGCACGTTGGGGCTAGATTTGGTGGGATGGTGCTCCCAGGAGTGAGGGGGAGCTACCATGGTGGCCGATGACGTCGCTGGTGGCGAACAGCGGCTCTGGGTGGGTTTTCTTGGAGGAGAAGCTATGTGGGTAGGGAGAGGCCATCGGGTGCGTGAGCTGAGGGAGGAGAGAGAGGGAAAGGGAAAAGTGAGGGGCTTGGGTTTTAATCCCACCTTTACCAGGTCTTCTAAATGATCTAACGGTAGGCTTTAAATACTTGAAAATGAGTAAATATTAACTTAACTAAAAGCACTAAAAGGAAATTAAGATAGAATATTATTTAAACTAAACTTTAGTTTATAAAGTAATATTCTTTCATCATTAATAATTTTTCTTGAATGATGATCCTAACTGGTATTACATGTGATTTTTTAGCTTGCTTGCTATATATATATTTCAGGTTTTTGTAAGTAAACCTCTAACTTATACTTGGATATTTTTTATATATGTCATGAGAACTTGTTGGTTGATCCGGTTTTATGTGATTGTTCGTGACTTTGATGTTCTTCCATGTGCTATGAAATTTTCTTGATATGATTATTTAAAGCATGATTAAAATGGTCTAAGGAAGGTTTGTATGCTAGGAAAAAAATGGAATAAGAAGCCATGCTAGGGTTCAGTTTGCACTATGTTTGTTTGTTTTGTACATGAATGTTTGTCACTTAATTGTTTTTAGTATGGGACTAAGTTCATGAAAATGTTGTCCATGACCACTAAAATGTTTTGGTCACCCATGAGTATTCATTATTAGAGGTTTTTCTTAATACATTAGAAGATTTTAAGTTCATGAAAATTGATTGGAATGCATGTTTTTTAAAATAAGAGGTTTTGGCCAACACTAGCGGGGAACACATAGTGCGTGGGGGAGTCGTGAGGTATCAAATTATATTTTATAAGTCAAGAAAGGCCTTGAGCTCATAGTATGTTAAAAGAACAAGTATGAGAGGAAGAAAAAATGTTTATGAAAGAAAAGGTTATGAAAGCCCTGTTTCAAATGATGTCTTTTTGAAAGGTAAATTGTGTAAGTCTAGTCTCGTGTCCATGCATTCATTTCTAAGTTTACTTTCATATGCTTACGATATCTATTACTTGATATTTGTTTACAAATTGAGATTTCTCGAAATCTCACTGTTGTATTTTCCCCATTATCATTCCCCTATTTGGAATGGTAGACGTTGTGCCAGGTATGCAGGACTCTTAGATATGGACTGGATCTGTGAGATAATTGAGGATGAGTTCATAGTGGAGGCTCATTGTCAATCTACCCTAGAATTGCTTAAGGTGTCGGCTCAGCGACTCAAAACGATTTTGGCTAATCTCAATGAGTTCGATGCTGGAGTTTCAACCTTGGACCCTCAAAGGATGTTAAGATTTAAGCATAACATGAGTTTTGTATCAAGATATTTGGAGCAAGCTAAGAACTCTGTTGTAGAAGCCAAGGAAATAGCCACGGAGTTGGGTTTAGATATAGACATCCGACCGTCTAGGGTAATATTATTAAGTCTGCTTGAGGTTGGGACCTTAGTTCTGACTCATTTCACTTTTGGGAAATGACTCTCTGTTTGACTTTGATGTTTTGGTCCCGTATCTTGGGAGTTCTTTGGAAACTCATAACTACTTTTGATAACTTTTATGGATTATGAAGTACTTTTGGGAATTTATTTTCTTTGGTACCATGACTATTATTCTATTATTTGACTTAAGTTGACTTTTCGCTGCGATATACTACATACAACTAGTTATTATTAGGTGCATTACATCTTATCTATCATGTACGAGGGGCAGGTAACCCTGGTGTTGCATGTCCCTGCAAAAAGTTTCCGCCAAATCCCAAGCGGGGCCTGGGGGCGCCACAACGAATGGTATCAGAGCGATTACATCTCTGGGTAAAATACCAAGTTGTCCTAGGAATACTTGGTACCTAACACTAGGATTGGAATATGATAGTTATAGGCTTGAACTCGGTAGCTATAGGTTTGAATCCTTAAGGAGGAACGATCGGAGGCTAATTATGTGGTTGAACACTTTTGTGAAGTGATGAAAGAGTAGAACTCTGCCTTTAGGAGAAGCTGATGTTGATACATTGGTTTTGTGCATTTCAGGAAGCAAGGACCTATGGTGCACAGACAACGCGACGATGTATCTCCGAGGTTTGGAACCCTCCATTGGAAGGAGGTCAAGCTATCGCAGAAGCCAGACGACAAATGACTGAGGTGGTAAGACACCAAATGGAGCAAGGGCAGAATGTGAGACAAGAGCAGCCAAGAGGCGAGAACAAAGGATGCCCATTTGAAAGGTTTCTGGTATATCGATACCCAAATTTTATGGGTACAGAGGGAGCTTTGATAGCTAGTAAGTGGCTTATCGACTTAGATATAACTTTCGACATCAGTGGATGTACAGAGAATCAGAAGGTCTAGTATGCCGAATATTTACTCCAAGGAGAGGCTGGCATATGGTGGGACACGAAGAGGCAGCTTTTGGCGCAAGAATTGGGTGATATCGCTACTCTTAGTTGGGAGCATTTTAAAAAGGAATATGATAGCCGTTTCTTCCCAGAAACAGCTAAATAGTAGAAACCGCTAGAGGTCACGAACTTAATCCAAAGAAATATGACAGTAGAGCAATATGCAGCTCGATTCATGGAGTTAGTAAGATTTGCTCCACATTTGATTAGTACGAAAAAGATGCAAGCTAAGAAATTCCAAGATGGATTATAGCTGAGAACTCAGAACCAGATTGCCTGCTTGCAAATTGGGAGCTTTCAAGAGCTAGTAAATGTTGCTTCGATAGCAAAAGCGGAGTAGCAAAATCTAATTTTCCAAGTTTAGAATGACCGTAAAAGAGGACTTCCCTACTCTCTAGGGGAAATATGGGAAAGAAGAAAGCCCCTTCCACTCCGAATAAGGGAAAGGGAAAAGTAGTCGGAAATGTGGTGCCTGTTACGCCGCAACCATGTCGTAGTTGCGGGTGAAGACATAGTGGTGAATGTCGATTCGCCAACGGAGCATGCTTTAGATGTGGTCAAACTGGCCATATGATTCGGGACTGTCCACGTCATGTGACGAGAGGAGCACCTACGCCTAGAAACAAAGGAAAGACTCCACAGAAGGCTAAAGTCTATGCAATCACACGAGGAGAAGTGGACCTAGAAGCTGAGGAAGCTACAGAAGCTGGAGTAATTACTGGTAACAATCTAACCCTATTATGGATGGAAGATTGTGCTGCTAAGAATCCCTAAGTAATCCTAGTTACCTTTGTAGGTAAGATTAAGTTGATGCAACAGTTGGTTTATGCTCTGTTTGATTCGGGAGCTTCGCATTCCTTTATATCTTATAATTGCATAAGAAGGTTTAAGTTGAGTGTGAAATATTTATCCTACAAGGTTCTAGTAGCTATTCTGAATGGGAAGGTAGTTGGATGCACTCAAATAGTTAGGAATTGTCCATTGGAAGTCGCAGGACTGACCTTGACAGCGGATCTAATTGTTTTCCATTTAATGGAATTTGACTTGATCCTAGGAATGGATTGGCTATCCAAGCACTATGCTAAGATAGATTGCTCAAGAAGGAATGTAATTTTTGAGTTACTTCAAAGGGCAAGATTTGTTATATGGGGGAAGTAGTGAAATTGGTTCCGTCAACCTTGATAGTAGGATGTGTGAAGAAGGCTATGAAAGAAGGAGCTAATGCATATCTAATGTTTACGACAAGTATAGTAGAGGAACCTAAAGGAGTCGAAGGGACAATTTTGGTGGGATGGAATAAAAAGGGATGTGGCCAATTTTGTGGCAAAATGTTCAATTTGCCAGTTAGTAAAGGTTGAGCATTAGAGACCAACAGGAGAGTTACAACCCTTACCGATCCCATAATGGAAGTGGGAAGACGTGTCTATGGGTTTTGTGGTAGGTTTGCCAAGGACATCATCAGGAAATAATTTGATTTGGGTCATAGTTGATTGTTTGACCAAAAGTGCACATTCCTACCAATTGCTAACACAGATTCGTTGGACAAGCTCTCGTGGGTCTATGTTAAGGAAATAGTCAGACTTCATGAAGTGCCTAAATCTATAGTATCTGATAGAGACACGCGATTCACTTCTCGTTTTTGGAAAAGTTTACAGAAAATGTTGGGCAGGAATCTAAAGTTTAGTAGTGCCTATCATCCGCAGACAGAAAGACAGACAGAATGAACTATTCAGACACTGGAAGATATGCTACGTGCTTGCGTAATGGAGTTGAGTGGCGACTGGGAAAGCCATTTGCCTTTGATAGAATTTGCTTACAATAATAGCTTTCAGGCTACAGTACACATGGCACCTTATGAGGCATTATATGGAAGAAAGTGCAGATCTCCACTGTATTAGGATGAAGTAGTTGAAAGGAAGCTACTAGGACCAGAGTACTTGCAGGATGTGCAGACGCAAGTGGAATTGGTTCAGGAAAGAATGAAAGCAGCTCAAAGCCGTCAAAAGAGTTATGCCGACAAGCGACGAAGAAATTTAGAGTTTGATGTGGGAGACTGGGTGTAAGTCAAGGTATCACCTATGGAAGGAGTCATACGATTTGGAAAGAAGGGAAAATTGAGTCCCAAGTATGTAGGACCATTCAAAGTTGTGGAAAGAGTCGGTGCAGTCGCATATCGTTTGGATCTACCAGCTGAGATGCAAGGAGTGCAAAATGTCTTCCATGTATCATCCTTAAAGAAGAGCTTTGGTGAAAAGCAACCTGTAGTGATGGAAGTGGTAGTATACGACTTCAGCCAAACTTGTCTTATGAAGAATGGCCTGTTCAGATCGTGGATAGCAAAGAACAAGAACTAAGGAACCAAAAAGTATCATTAGTAAAGGTTCTTTGGAATAATCCAGCTTTTTAGGAAGCAACATGGGAAAGAGAGGATTCGATGAGGACTAAATATCCTCATTTGTTTGTAACTTAGAACTTATGTATTCATGAATTTTATTTCTAAATGATTGATTGATTGTATCTTGTTTCTTTGTCTGTGACTGTCTATGTGTTATCTGTGAAATTTTTGTAATGATATGTGTGTACCTACCATACCCGTGCACAGGGCATGGCTCGTAATAGGAATACCCCTCGCATGTTCGTATCTTCGGTAGCATAGATAAGAGCGAGACATGAACGTAGTCGTCAGAATCGATAAATAAGGAGAGATCGAATGATGAGAGCTCATTGGCAGCAAATCGAAAGATTCGAACATCATCGTACTCACGTGTTGACATGGATGTTCGAAACAATATCATTCTAAGGAGAGCTCTACCACATATAGAGAGTCAACCCTCGCATGACCCATTGGTATGGAGAGATGCAAATAGGTTACGTCTTCTCAGACTTAACCCTGAAGCGGAATCCAGTTGTGCTGTAGAAGCTCGAGCTTCAAGACATGAGCCTTTTGAAACCTTGGATACATCTGTTGATCATCTTCGTTATTGTGAAGAAGGACAACCTATTGAAGACACTGAACTCGAGATTGAGCATAGGCTAAATGAAATGCGAGTAAACATGTACTACGATTATGACTTGGACGTGATATTTTATTTCTCAGAAGATTCGATGACAAATGAAGAAGGCCAAGTGCCACGACCATCATCATCTGAAGAATCTACAACCGCCAGTGCAAGAGGTAATAAGGAGGATGGTTTATTTTCCCCTAGCAAAATTTTTACTAAGTCTATGGTACCGATTTTGAGGACGAAATCTTTTTCTAAGGGGGGGAGGATGTGATGTAACAGCCCGCTAGAAATTCATTGGTGGAATTTCTATTGACTTTAGGAATCTCGTAAAAACCCCATAAGTTTTTACGAATCGACCAATCGCATAGGTTTTAGTCTATCAACCTAGTCAGTGTTAGAATTGTATAGCGCAATAGCCTATTTTCATAATTCCGGACGAATCGTCTGTTGGAAATTGTGAAATTATTTTTAAGCGCACTTCGAGGTTGAATTTCTGTAAAATATTTTCACTGTAGGTTAATATGAATATTTAAGAATTTTTAGTGTTAAGTTTATGATTCACTTTTTCGAAGTGAATAGTAACCTCGATAAGCGCACCAATTGCAGTGTTTCAAAATCACAGTGTGGAATGTCCAAATTAGATTAGAGAAATTTTATTTGGACACTTGGCAAGATCTTAGCCAAACTTAGTGAATAATATTAGACACTTGGCACCATGAGAAGCGTTTGATGGATTTGAAGGAATCAAGCTGTGAAATCATGCTACTTAAGCAAAACTTTGTTTCATCTGCTCAACCAAATTGTGCCAGATCAAAGAGGGCTTCAATCCTATTAAAACCCTAAATGGTGGGAGTCCAATTGAAAGCACAAAAACATGGTTGAAATCGGAACCCTAAACGGTTTCCCCAAAACCCTAATGTTGGCCTCTAAACCTTTTCTAATCTGATTTCTAGCATTGTGTTTAATCACTTGATTAAATCACTTCCACATGCTATTAATCCTTCAAATTTGAGTTAGAACATCATTATCCAACCTGGTTAACCTTGAAAAATTGATTGGGCTAAGTGATATTGGATTTGGGCTTGATAGCAACCCAAACCCTCTTTAAACCCCAAAATTTAGGCCCATTCGGTTTAGGCCCATTAAGGCCCACGAAATTGGTCACCACAGGATTGCTTCATGGCTAAGTTTTGTACCCCCACTTGGCTGGCCAGATCTTTACAAAGAAGGACCTAGAAGGTTCTTGAAATACAAAGCTAAAAGGCCACCTCACTCTTTCACTCTTACACTCCAACTTGAGAAAAGATCTTGGACTGATTTTTATGAGAAGAAAAGGCCAACACTCAACCTTTCATTCAGTCCTATCACTTTCCATAACTTGAGTTAGAGGCTCTCCAGTCCACTTCCCAAGAAAAGCAACTCTCCTTTACACTTTTCCTCCATAGAACACAAACAACACTCTCGGACAGTTTTTCTTACCTCTTTTGAACGCCTGTTTCGTAGCTCTTGTAGGTGTTTTATCACAAAGTTTCCTTCACTAAAGTTGTTTCTTTTGGAGTCTATTTTATGTGTATACCTTAATCGTTCCATTTGGAGATCATTGGTCGGTCCAATGTTGTTTATACCTCAGAAAGGTCATTCTGGGCGATAAACTGGAGATTGTGTTATATTTTGGAGTTTTTGACCAAGCTAATGAATATATCTTGGCCCGAAATTTTTATGGAGTACTGTTAACATGTGTATATGATTATTGGTGGAGTATTTGTTGCATGATTAAAAGTTTTGGTGAAATATTTTCTTAGGTCTAGAAACTTAGAAACTGGAAAAGGAAAAACAGTTTCTGTTTTGAGAAAGGTTAAATCTTTTATGGTCTAATCTTATTCCAATGGCTTTGATATTTTTATTGGAAGATCCTAAGCCTCTTATATACATGTTAGAATGTTATTTTGAAGATATTTGATGTTAGTTTCGAAGATAGGAAATTTTATGCAAGGAGATATTCTATTAGGCCAAAATGATGATGTTCTTGGCTAAATTTATGTTTTGGTTGACGTTTAGACATGTGATTTTGAGTTTGATTCTTGGATCTGTTTTAGGACACCTTTTTAAACCATGTGATGTTTTGGTTTGAAGATCACATCTTTATAAGTCATGGATCAAGAGGTTGATCAAAACAAGTTAGAAACAAAAATCTGTTTCGAACTTAGAAGAGAAACCAAAAAGTTCAAGTATGGTTTTAGTGATTTTGATGACTTTTGTTCATGATTCAAAACATGATTATTCTTAGGAATATGTTATGAGTATAGTAGAAGAAAAATTTTGGCTTAATCATGAGTTTTGAAATTTGAAGAAATTACAACAAAAATCAAAGAAAATAGCCTTTGTAAGTTTCGGCCCCAAAGAGTTTTAATGGTTGGGTTTAGTTTTAAATTTTTCTGAATTGATATTTGAGCTTAGAACAAAATTTACATAAGGTATGTAGATTTTGGTATTTTTGGAGTTAGGATGCAAAATCCTTAAGTTAGGGGTAAAATGGTCATTTTCCCACATGTAGAGGGTAAAATGGTAATTTTACTCTAAGTTGATATTTCTCCATATTCCTAATTGTTAGTGATTAAGTTGTAATTTTTTTAAAAATCACTACTTTCAGTTTCTCGTGATCGCACTTGAGTTTTGTCTCGAAATACGAAGATCGAGGTAAGTTAACTTTTAACTTACTATCAGTTTAATGTGTATGAGTGATAAGCAAGGGGAACTAAAGTCTATGTAAGCATGTTATCATATGTACCATGCCAAGTCATTACATATTTATCTGTTACACATAATTTATTCTGTCATGAATTATTCATCTGTTACACAAGATATTCTGTCACGTATTGCTATACATTGCAAGTATGTCATGTTAATTTAAGTATGCCATATCTTACATGTATTTCATGTCACGTAATATTTACTATCACATGTTACGCCATGTTAAGAAATGTTGTCTGTTACATAGTATGCTATGTTACGAAATGTTGCCTGTTACATGTATGCCATGTTATGGTATGTTGTCTTTTACATTTACGTCTCAAAGTACATCATGTCTGTCTTCTTACGTTCATGTCACATTATGCTACGTCAGGACTTCTGTCTTTTATGTCACGTTCATGTTACGTCACGTTACGAAATGACATGTATGCCAGTTAAGTTGTTCATGTCAATCATGACCCTAAGCGCTAGGATGGGGTAATATTCTAGGGGAACTCCTTTGTTCACACTGGAGTGTCTAAATAGGTGTGAAACTCCCTGGGTTGACGAAGTACAGTCAACAGGTTGCGAATGGGGCCTAATTAGCTGGTCACCGGAGCGCGCCAGGCACTAATGCCGATGGTGCCACTCTTTATGTTACGTGTGTCCACAGCAAGTGTGACACAAACAAATAAGTCATGGGGCCACAACAACTGTGGAGCATGAAGTATGGGGCCACAACAACTGTGGAGCATACACTACGTGAGACACAGCAATTGTGACACGTAGAATACGTGGGACCACAACAACTGTGGAGTACGTATTAACGCACTCACAGCTGGTATAGAAACTTGTGATGTGATGCGGTAATCGGCAGGGACACACAGCTCGAGGGGACTTGTGTAGCACCCATATGGTCACTTTAATGATTAAGTCTATTGAATAAGATTCCAAGTTCAAGTCATGTTTCATGTTATGTTATGTTCAAGTTTACGTTCACGCAATCATGGTAATCCCATGAGACAAGAATATGTTTCAAGTTCATGTTATGTTATGTTCACGTTCACATTATGTTCCAAGTTCACATTTATGTTAAGTCATGCTCAGGTTTATGTTATGTTCATGTTTATGTTCAAATTATGCATGTTCACGTATATGTCATGTCACGTCAAGTTAAATTTAAGTTCCCGTTCAAGTTATGTCAGCTCATGCCATGTTATGTCAAGTTACGTTATGCTTATTATTTCATGTCATGTTATGCCAGGATATGTTATGTTTTCTATTGATTTGATTATGCATTCATGCTTTTACTGCCATGCATGCATCATTAACCTGTGTGGAAGTTTCCTGTTAACTTGTTGAGATTTGTAATCAAATCTCATTGTGGTAGTCCCAACTACCATTCCCCCCGAATGGTAGATCTTATTACAGGATCTGAAGGAGAATCGAGAATCGACCAACTGGAAACGGTCGACAAAGCGACGATGCGACGTTGGTGTTAGTACAGTAGTTACCTCAAATTACTACTTGTATTTGTGGAGTTCAATCTCAAGCACTCTTTTGATCACAATCATTTTGGACTAGTGTTGTGATATCAGTTTTTAAGTATGTCATTATGTATGAAGTATGTTTTAAGTATTTGGGATATTTCAGTTTGGTGCATAGTATTGCTAAAGAAAAAAAATTATCCGCTGCAAATATTGCATAATGCTAGATGCATGTTACGAATATTGCATCTTATATGTCATGAACGGGGGCAGGTAACCTTGTGTTACATGTCTCGACGTTTCAAATGTCCGTTCAATCCCAAGCGGAATTTGGGGGCGTCACATGTGATGACTAAGACTTTCTAGGCTTTTGTGTAAATTTTTTTTTTTACATAAATCTAGAAGGGAATGATTAGGTTGTGGAAAAGTGGAACTTAGGGAAGGCCAAGAGGCCATGGACGGCAACCATGGAGAAAGGAGGTTTGTTTTTTGCCATGTGTCATACATACATAAAGGTAGGTAAAACGTTGTCTTGGGAAATGGCAAAATCAAGGTTGGAAGAAAGGCTTACACGCCTAGGGCTTCTAGAAGGAAAATCTTGTGTAAGAACACCTTGAGGTGGATGGCTAGGGCAAGGTTCTCTATGCAGAAAGGAACCAAAAAGATTCTTTGTGAAAGAAGATCTCCTAGGGAAGAGAGGGTTTGGCAACCATGCACACACACACACTCCTCACATTCCACTTGGCACTCATGCACATATGTAAGAGATTGAGGAAGATTTGAGTTTGATAAAAAAAGACCTTATAGCCACAAGATACATTGAACCAAGACATGAAGTGGAGGGCAAAGGAGGAAGGAAGCTTCGATTTTGGAGGAAGAAGGTGCCACATGCACAAAATGTGCTTTTGGTTTCCAACACAATCAAATGATGAGTTAGAGGAATAGGTCATAGGGTTACAAGCCACTTGGCATCCATGCATCAGCTTGACTCATGCAAGAAGCTTTTTGTGTCTATAAAATGGGAAGGGGCCGAAAACCCTAGGACCTTTAGTCACTTTGTGCATTTCTCTTGAGATATTCGGACATCACCATTCTCTTCAATTTTCTATCATTTTCCTACCATCCAAACACTCTCCACAATATTGTTTTCTCACCCAAACATTCTTTCAAGGATAATCAAAGTGAAAAGATACTTCCAAGAGGAGAGTCTAGAAGGTATGAAGCCAACTTTTCCCTTACTACACATACACACGCATGGATTGAAGGGAGGTTAAGTTTCGGTTTTAGTGAGTCCATCAAGAACTCATGCTCTCACACACACTTGAGCTAGAAGAGTTAGTTCATATACTTTTGGAGGTTTTCATACGAATCTACATTTTCACACACACGGCTAGGTTAGGGTTTTTCTTCAAGGGAGGTGGATTAAACCCTACTTGTTTTAAAGTTCATAAGTATGTTGTTTTTTAGATTAAAGGCCACGACTCTAGTGTTTCTAGGAGCTAGGGTTCTTGTTGAAGTAAAGTTTCAGATTCAAGGAAAAAGGGTCCGAAAGTTTGAAGTTTTTTCTTGGAAAAAGATGTAAAGAGCACTACACTTGAACACACGAGAGTTTCTTGAATGATGATCCTAACTAGTACTACATGTGATTTTTCTACTTGCTTGCTATATATATATTTCGGATTTTTGTAAGTAAACCTCTAACTTGTACTTGGATATTTTATGTATATGTCATGAGAACTTGTTAGTTGATCCAGTTTTATGTGATTGTTCGTGACTTTGATGTTCTTCCATGTGCTATGAACTTTTCTTGATATGATTATTTAAAGCATGATTAAAATGGTCTAAGGAAGGTTTGTATGCTAGGAAAAAAATGGAATAAGAAGCCATGCTAGGGTTCAGTTTGCACTATGTTTGTTTGTTTTGTACATGAATGTTTGTCACTTAACTGTTTTTAGTATGGGACTAAGTTCATGAAAATGTTGTCCATGACCACTAAAATGTTTTGGTCACCCATGAGTATTCATTATTATAGGTTTTGCTCAATACATTAGAAGATTCTAAGTTCATGAAAATTGATTGGAATGCATGTTTTCTAAAATAAGAGGTTTCGGCCAACACTATGGATAAAGCATGATTATTGGAGTTTTAAGTTTAATGAGTTAAGAATGCTTCTTGGTTATGCTAGGGTTTGTATGTTTCGGGTCTTACATGGAAAATATTGGAATGTATGCTACTTGATTGATGTGAATGCCTTCAAACTTTTATAAAGGAACATTTTCGCATGTTCTAATATTTTCAAACTGTAATGCGAAATGTATTGAATGCATGAATTTCATATGGTTATGAAGAAGCATTTCGGTATTTCATGTGTCACATGAAAGTTCTAAGTTTCATTGTCATGTCACATGCATTGGGATTGTGAAAACCTTTTGAAAGGAAAAAGAGACTTTTTCAAAGTAAAGTTTTTTATCACAACCACAATTGCTGGGACGGGTGAATGTCCTAGTAGATCTCGAATGGGTCCTAAAAGAAAAGGACACCGAAGCGGGATCACACCTAAAGTGAGTGGGTGCACCTACGGTGAAGGCAAAATGCGAACTATCGTATACGAAAGACATGACGTAGTCACCTTGGTCAAAGTGGCAATTGATTGATGATGTAACTAGCGGGAAACACACGGTGCATGGGGGAGCCGTGAGGTATCCAATTATATGTTATAAGTCATGACAGGCCTTGAGCTCATAAGTATGTTAAAGGAACAAGTATGAAAGGAATAAATAATGTTTATGAAAGAAAAGGTTATGAAAGTCATGTTTCAAATGATGTCTTTTTGAAAGTTCAATTGCATAAGTAAAGACTCATGTCCATGCATCTTATTTGTTTCAATTTCAGCCAAATCCTAAGCGGGGGCTAGGGGCACCACAGTATGCTTCATGTGAAAATGAGAATTTTGTATAAAATGGCTCAATGGATGAAAATTTTTACATGTCATGTAAGCAAGTAGTCATGTTCTCAATGTATCATATAACATAATGTTTCATGCTCAAGTGACATTTATATCATAGTCTTCTCTCTATTTCTCTCCCGAGATTAGAGGTGGAGTTTTGAGTGCATCTTCAACAAGTTTGTTCCCATGGAAAAATTTGAGGAGATGTGGGAAACTTTACAGTTGAATGTGGAAGAGGGAGAGGCCATTGCTATTGAGGAAGAAGGGATCATGGAAGTCCTCAAAAAGGGACATAGAAGTTTAATTGGGAAGATTTGGTTTGAGAGAAAGATTGTGAAACTGGTTGTTGAATCAACTATGGCAAAGGTTTGGCGACTGAGTAAGCCAGGCAGTTTCACTAAGATGGGGCATAATACTTTTATTATTACATTTGCCACCCATGCAGATAAAAGTCAGGTTGAGGATGCAAGGCCTTGGCTCTTTGATGGAAATATGTTTGTGATGAATGCTTTCGATGGGTATACCCCTCTCAGTAATATGTCTTTTGATATGGCAACCATGTGGGTTCAATTTCATAACTTGCCATTGGTTGGGATGTCTAAAGATTTTGGAAGAAGCGTGCTCGCAAGCCTAATCTGCATGCATCTACCCAACCTGTGATCTTAGGTAACAGAAGAACTTTAGAAGACTCAGTCAGTGGCATTTCTACTCGAGCGGGGACTAAGAAGAGTAGAATGAAAAACGTCTTAGATGAAAGAAATTTACAAAAAGAAGCATTGGATGTAGACCTACCAAAGTTTACATCAGTAGAGGTTTCTGTACAACCATGCTGACACCAATGTGGTTCCTTAGTTGGAACTCCCGTGGGCTTGGGGACCCACGGGGAGTTCGAGCTCTCTCTGACTTTGTTAGAGAGGAAGGTCCCAAAGTCTTGTTCTTGCAAGAGACTAGACTGCATGAAAAAGTGATGACTAGAGTAAAATATCGATTGGGATTAGAAAACTGTTTGGCTGTCAGTTGTGAAGGAAGAAGTGGGGGTATTGCTTTATATTGGAAGCATGATATCAACGTGATGATACATAATTTATCTCGATATCACATTCATGCTTCTATTAAGGATGTGGAAGTTTCTTCTGAGGAATGGTTTTTTACTGGGGTGTATGGCTACCCTGAAGCTAGTAAAAGACAGGAAACTCTTTTGAGATCTCTTAAGGTACCAAGGGTGGCTATTGATGGGAGACTTCAATGAGATATTGAGCCCAACTGAGAAGTGTGGAGGGAGGGAGAGAATAGAAAGACAGATGCAAAATTTTAGAGAGGCGGTGGATGAATGTGATTTGCTGGATCTGGGTTTTTAAGGTACACCATTCACTTGGTGTAATAAGAGGGAACTTGCATTTTGTATAAGCGAGAGATTGCATCACTATTTGGCAAATTTGAAATGGAAATCCATGTTTCCTTTTGCCTGTGTCAGCCATGGTAATGTTGCTTATTCTGACCATGTGCCCATTAATCTGCACTTACAGAATGACATCACAGAGAGGCAAAGAAAGAGGTTGTTTCGTTTTCAGGCTATGTGGGTGGAGGATGAAGGGTGTTAAACTATTATAACAAATGGTTGGAGGGGATGGATGGTAAACTATTAAACTCTGTATGATGGAATGATGTACTATATGGCGAGTATGCCATAATGGTAATGTGGCGTAGCGTGTATGGAGGGAGTACACGTGGAGCGTACTCCATGTGATGGAGTGACGCGCCATACGGCGGGTATACCGTAGTGGTGATGTGGCGTAACGTGCATGGTGTATACGTAGAGTGTAATCCATGTAGTGGAGTGACGCATCATATGGCGAGTATGCCATAGTGATGATGTGGCGCAGCGTCTGTGAATGGAGTATATGTGGAGTGTACTCCATGTGATGGGACGATACACCATATGGCGCGTACGCCATAATGGTGATGTGGCAAGTGTCACCGTGTTGGACTTACGGCTGGGAATATGGAAGAAGTAGCGAAATAAGTATAAAATACGCAGCGGAAGTATGACTGGGCAACGTCACCTCGTGACGTGGTTACTAACAGTCGTGCTTGCCATGTGGTGAAGTGATAGGGTATGAATGGCTTAAGGGGAACGTGACAAGATGTCACGATGTGTCGAGAGTACGTAAGGAATCGTACTCATGATGAGTTAGGAATTTATGTACCAGAATGTTGGGTAATGCGACAAGGTCACGGTGTAGCTTGGGAATAGTCTCGAGTTGAATGACGTGGCATAAGACATGGTTATGATTGGAGTCTTGTCGTGTTAAGTGTTGGGATGAACTGTCAAAGAGGGACGGGTAGCATGAAGAGCCATGCTAGCCGGGTTAAGAGAAGGTTGGTATCGGAGTATGGCCCTTGTCCCTCGAAGATGGTGATCAACGTGTTATATATGTTGATCTTAGGTGATTAGGGGTAGAGTACATGTGTAATCTGGTTAGACACATGTGCCGGACGGATTCACCATTTGTAATGGGTAATCTGTCATTAGCACAGTTACACGGTGCTTAAGCCTCAGAGTTGGCTTAGAGCCGTGTGGCTTGTCTGGATGGGAATAAAGATTAGTATGGGCTAAGATGCATGAAGAAAGTGACGAGTGTACTATCTAGGGACGGGATGCGTGACTTAGTTAGTTTAAGTCATGCGTCGAAATGAGGTTAATGAGAAGAATGAGACAGAGGCCTTAGTATCTTAATCCTAAGGTGAATCATGGGTTCACTTTAGTGGATGAGCACTCGAGGCAAGACATGAGTTGGAAGATGGGGTGACCGTAATGGGTCCCCGAAGGTTTTAACTTAGTAAGGAACTAACTTAGCTTGTGCTTTCTAAGTTTAAGTTGCTTATGTACTAGATAGAGAATGACGTTGAGGTTATGTGTATGCATGTAAGTTGCCATCTGACAAGCACATGAATGGACTACATGACATGCAAATAGCATGGAGTCCAGGTAAGCGTTACGTTCATATTCTTCTAGAGTTTTCCAAAAGATACGAAAATGAAAACGAAACGCTTTTCCTTTAAGATGCCTTACGAAAAGACGAAAGACGTTTTAAGAAAGAAACGGTAAGTGTTCAAACGTAAAAGTATGTACGGCCCCTTCGTGGCAGCCCCTTTTTATGCACCCAAAGTATTAATTGTACGCATATGAATGGATGACTATACGTTATATCTATTGTATGTATTTTCTAAGAAAATAAACGAACTGATGTAAATGCACGAAAGACATGAAAACGGACGCTTTCATGAATCCTACGAACCGAAACTCTCATGGACGCCACGAGGTAACGCTCGTAGACACCACGAGAGACAACGTTTAAAGGTGATGCTTGTGGATGCCATGAAGGCCGACATTTTAAAAGTTTTACAATGCCACGAACGGATGTTTTACGAATGTCATGAAAAGAAGATGTTTATGCCCATGCGCATGAAATGATGTTTTGTAACACCTCGTATTTTAGTGTATTTTAATGAATGTATTATTTTTAATGATTCAGAATTTATTCTCTTGTTTTAAAATTATTGGATTTTTAATTGGGTTATTTTTATGATTTTTAGTTTACAAAAATTATTTTTGAAGTGTTTTCTTTAAATTAATTATTGTTATGTGTTTAAATTTCTTCTCGAATTAAATTAACATATTATCGGGTTTAATTAATTATTTTAATTTTAATCACTGCGTTTGAAATATTTTATTTCACTTGCTGTTTTAAAGTTGTTTCCGTTGGATCATTTTTGTAACCCAAGATGTGAGGATTGGACCTCATTTCTTTCCCTACAATTTCTCTTTCCTCTTTTCTTTTTCCTTCTTTTTTCTTTTCTTCCTTTTTTTTCTTTCTTTTCTCTTTCTTTCTCTGGTTCCTCCCGCGCGAAGCCCAGCCACCCTCTCTCTCTCTCCGTCCGTTCTTCGTCCACACCCAGAGCCGCCGTACGTCGGCGGTGGTCGACACCGCCCACCCCACTCGATTCCCCTGCCGTCGGCGACCACCTCCCTCCAGTTTCAGCTTCTCCAGCGCCACCGTTAGCCTCCACGCGCCACACGAAGCCGTGGCCTTCTCCTCACTCCAGCGCCACCATCGCACCACCATTGGCCACCATTTCTTCACCACTTCATCCTCTACCTCCAAGCAACCCATTGAACCCAACCCCACCTCCGATTCGTCACCGGTGAAGCACATCCAACTCCATTTCCGTTTTGGATATTTTTTACCATAAACCACCATTTGCGCCGCCACCCACGGCCAACCATCACCACCACTAGCTTTACCGACATCCCTAGGCCCTACCCTATCAATCTCGGGTCTTCGTTTGCACCCGTTGAAAAGTGCGTATCTGTGACCCACGGCCACAGTGTATTTTGCACTGTTCTACAACTATTGTTCCACTTCTTGCGCCTCCGTGATCCTCCATAAATTATTATATAGCAATGTAAGTATTTTTCAAAGAATTCTCGTGAATTTAACGTATTTTTACACTAGCACATTACACTATATTTAATTGCTAATTGGTTTTGCCGGACTGAGTCCGAGGAGTAACGGGGTTGATTGGATTGGGTGATGGAGTTGTTAGTATGATTGGTTTAGACTATGAGATTTGTTGGCTGTTCGGGTTTAAATATTGGTGTTTTGTGTATGACGTGGGTTGTGGTGGATATTGGTGATTTTATGAAGTAATGATATATTTTGGGATTATGAAAGTTTTTAAGTTTTGAGAAATTTAAAATAGGTTATTTAAGAAGCTTAGGCTTAAATATCGACATATGTGATCTATTGGAAACTTACAGAAATTACGTGATTATTTTTATAGGTGACGATTTATAGTCGACTCGACATTTTTGAGGAAATTTTTTGAAAAGTTAAGTCGTCCAGGTAAGCGGGGTTTATATGCTAGATTTGCATAAAAAGAAATGAACTGAGGTTGGTTTGTAAAGATGTGCATGTTGTTTTAAAAAGAAAAAGTGAAAAATAACCTCAGTATATGTTTTGCATTCCCTCATGAGATACATATGAAAGAGAAAAGAAATATTTTTGACATGAAATGTGTAGACATAAGCAATATTTGACATGTTTCTGAAATATGCAAAAGAGCGAATTGATACCATTGAAATTTTATGCATGTGATATGAAATGATATGGATCTGTTTTTGATCAAATAGAAATGATATGAATATGTTTCGCACGTGTTCTGATATGATATGGATATGATAAAACTTTGGCATACTTATCTGTTCTGAATATGGTTCTGATATGATGATACTCTTCACGTGATATGGTTGGTACCACCATGATATGATATGAGTGCACCCACTTTGGAAACAAAGTGGTCTTTTTACGTGTTCTTTCCTGTGTGCACACTCGGGGCTCCGAGATTGAAAAATGGGAAGTTCACCACATGATACTGCCTGGTTTGGCCACCGGGGATAGCACAACCCTACCACGAGGGTTAAACATGGTATATGATATGATATGATAAGATGAATATGTTCAGTTATGTTATGCCAAAGCGTTTTTGAATATGAAATGGATCCTCAAATATGAATTGTTGACTTGAGTATGAAATGCTTGAAAAGTCACTCTGATTTTTCTGATAACACGTTTTCTGAGATCTGCATATGAAAATAAAATGTTTTGTTTCTGCATATTGAACTTTCTGAAAAGGCTCATGTTTACATGCTAGTATATGTTCTCTGCTTACTGAGTTGTTGATAACTCACCCCCCCTTATCTCCACAATATTTTTCAGATGATTTGAATGTTTCAGTTGAGGATCAAGGATATGGAGCATGGGTGAGAAGAGTTAAGAATGATGGTTTAAACATAGAAGGTTTATATGGGTATTGAGGATTTTCATTCAGTAAGCTTGTTGTGCTCTGATGATATGATTTGTTGAGAGAATGATGTTTATATTAAATTTTGTATCGTCTTAGAATAGCTATTCTGGAGTAATTGATGTAAATATATGAGTATTTTGTGCGATTGGGAAAGATTAGAATATGTACTATATGGAAGGAAAATGATTTTTAAGTGACATGAGTTAACTCTCCGGACCCTCGGGTACGGGGCGTTACAGTTGGTATCAGAGCCTAGGTTTGAGATTCTGCAGAATATAACATGAGGTTTTGGATATCTGATAGTTTAAGGAGTAATTTCATACTTTGGATATAGAAATTTGAGGACTACAAGCTAGATGATTATGGAGAAATTCCAAGTTTGAGATTCTGCAGACTATAACATGAGGTTTTGGATATCTGTTAGTTTAAGGAGTAATTTCATACTTGGGGTATAGAAATTTGAGGACTACAAGCTAGATGATTTTGGAGAAATTCCAGGTTTGAGATTCTGCAAACTATAGTGTGTGAAATTTTGGAGTATAGATAGATTCTAAGAAATCATTTTTTTTAGATTTGAGTTGCTTGTGAAGAGGAATGACGGATCGATGAGAATATGTATTAATTACAGAGAACGTAATCGGGTGACCATAAAGATAAGTACCCGCTAGCTACCCCGTATAGAGGATTTGTGTGATCAGCTCCAGGGTGCTCAAGTATTTTCAAAGATTGATCTTCGATCGGGTTACCATCAATTGAAGATCAGGGCAAAAGACGTAGCTAAGACAGCTTTTAGGACTCGATATGGCCATTATGAATTTTTGGTCATGCCTTTTGGCCTGACTAACGCCCCAGCAATATTCATGGATTTAATGAACAGGGTGTTCCATGAATTTTTGGATAAGATTGTAGTGGTTTTATTGATATACTGGTATATTCCAAAAGCAAGACTGAGCATAAGGAACATTTGAAGCTGATACTTTGGACACTCAGACATAAAAAGTTGTTTGCTAAATTGAAGAAGTGTGAATTTTGGCTTGATTCAATCGCATTTCTAGGGCATGTACTTTCGAAATATGACATATGAGGTTTGGCATACTATAATAAGATGTTTGATGATATTTAAGGTTTTAAAATTTTGAAGGCACTAAGACATGATTTTAAAGATATTCGGTTTGAGCTTTTGCATACTCATGTTGGATGGCGTACGAAATCTGAGGTTTTGAATATCTATAGGCTAGGAAGTTAACTCAGATTGGAGGTATGGAAATTTGAAGATTATAAGAGATGATTTTAATTGTTTTTAAAGTTTTAGAATCCGGCAACATTTTGGAATATATTCTAAGATGTTTGAGGTCCTAGATGGTGTGGGTTTTAAAAAGAAGATTTTGAAGAGAACTAAAGCTTTAGATTTTAATAAATGACTTTCTTACACTTGGAGTTTTAGATCAGGTAAGCATACTTTGTTAACTATAGGTAAGGATCTTTTATAAGATGTAATGTTTATAGTTTTGAAGGTACACATAAGTTCAATTGTATGATAAGTTTGAGGTTCTACAGACTATAACATATAAGGTTTTGGATATCGATTCGGTTTAGGAAGTAATTTCATATTTGATATATATAGAAATTTGAGAACTAAGACATGATTATGAGAATATTTCAGGTTTGAGGTTCTGCAGACTAAAAACATTTAAGTTTTGGATATCCGTGGGTTTAGGAAGAAACTTCAGATTTGAGGTGTAAATTTGTAAAGAATAAGAATGGATTTTGTAGATATTTAAGGTTTTAAATTTGGCAGACTTTACGATTGAGTTTTGAGATTTTGAGATTTAGGGATTTTAGATCCGACAAGCTTACCTTGTAGACTATAAGGGATAATCTTTATGAGATTTAAGGTTTAGATTTTTGTGGTTTAGATTCTAAAGATGTACGGGAGTTTAGAGCAATCTTGGGTTTACAATATTTGATGGTAGGAAGGATTATATGAGTTGGTTAAAGATATGGCTAAGAATGAGTAAGACCATATGTCCAGTAGGTACAGTACCAGAAAAGTTTAAGGGTTTGATTTGAAATTATTATTTTTATTTAAATTGAATTTATTTCATTTTATTTGATTTGATTTGAAATTATGTTACTTATTTTATATATTTTGTTTTATTTTATTTTGTTCAAAGTTGAAAAATGGGTTAAAGGTTAAGTATTGGCAGGAAGATGGTATGACTGAGAATGTCATTGTTAGGTATAAATATTTAGTGTAGTAGGCTTGAACTTTTATCGACTTGGTTTGCTTTTGAAATCTTGAGGCATGAAAGGAACGGCATGTCTGGGTGATCTCTTTGGGGCGTAGGATAATTGTGGTTTTAGATTTTGTGGAGATATGACACAAGGCTTTAGAATAGGAGGTTGTAAGTTCAACAAACTTTAACGATAGATTTACGAGAATTTCACTAAAGGATTAAGGTTTGCAGACTTTAAGAAATGATTTGTTATCTTTTAATATTTAGATCTTGAAAGCTTCGGGAGTCGATTGTCTTATTATTGGATGTAAGTTCATCGATCTTACAGATTTCGGAAAATGATTCTAATATAGTTTAAGGTTTTAGAATTACAGATTTGAAGAACTAATTTGTAATAAGATTTAAGTTTTTAATTATGTAGGCTTAGTGTCCTAGCTTGATTTTTGGATATTGATTAGTCTGTGATCATTAAATAGGGTTGATCAGAGTTGAGTTATTGATATAAGAATTTTCAAGGAGAATATTTCTGTGGGTATTGAAGGTATTGATTTAGTTCGTGTATTTCCATGAGGATTGAAAATTTGGTTTGAATTGGGGAAAATAATTGTTATTAGTTCGAGGTTTTAGTGGCAGGTTTTGGGATTTGATCCATATCGAATTTAAGGATAATAGTTGGTGCAGATTCAGGAATGAATTCTTGGTGAGTTTGAGGAAAGTGTGAAATAGTTCATGGTTTTGGAGATCAAGAATTTTCTACCAAATGTGGTGAGAGTTTTCTGGTTAGTAGGTGTTGAGCTACCTCGTACTCAATGGTGTTATGTTGTGATATAATTAAGGATTCAAACCTTGTGTTGATCTTAAGGGATTATTAGTGATTTGAAAATTTGAGATGATACTTGTAATTAGAGATTAAACTTTTGGTGATGCGGATTTAAGATATAATTCTTGTTGAATTTGAGGGAATAGGTCTGGATGATGGAAATATTTATTGATGGTTAACTTTGGAAGTGGCTAATAGGTTACCAACTTGTAGAATACAATGAAGGTTGGTGAGTTTTAACATAGGGGTCGATTGAGGTTAGCACAGTTCGTGTTACGAAAATAATAATAATCATTGGGTTTTTGCCGAGTGTTGTATTAATGTTGTTGGTGGAAATGGAGATTTTGGATTTCGTGGTCACCCTAGGAGTAATAGACGTGATGTGCCATTGGGAGACTAATGCGAGCATAATGGAATCGCCTATAGGAGTAGACTTGGGAGTGCATTATTCATGCTTGTTGGGAGTTGTTGATGGTATGGTCTTTTCGAGCGTGTTTGGAGTTATATCTTGTATCTTGCCTTTACGTTAATGTTTGACCTTACAAATTTCGAGGACGAAATTTTTTTAAGGGGCGGAGGATGTAACACCTCGTATTTTAGTGTATTTTAATGAATGTATTATTTTTATTGATTCAGAATTTATTCTCTTGTTTTAAAATTATTGGATTTTTAATTGGGTTATTTTTATGATTTTTAGTTTACAAAAATTATTTTTGAAGTGTTTTCTTTAAATTAATTATTGTTATGTGTTTAAATTTCTTCTCGAATTAAATTAACTTATTATCGGGTTTAATTATTTATTTTAATTTTAATCACTGCGTTTGAAATATTTTATTTCACTTCCTGTTTTAAAGTTGTTTCCGTTGGATCATTTTTGTGACCCAAGATGTGAGGATTGGACCTCATTTCTTTCCCTACAATTTCTCTTTCCTCTTTTCTTTTTCCTTCCTTTTTCTTTTCTTCCTTTTTTTTCTTTCTTTTCTCTTTCTTTCTCTGGTTCTCCCGCGCGAAGCCCAGCCACCCTCTCTCTCTCTCCGTCCTTTCTTCGTCCCCACCCAGAGCCTCCGTGCGTCGGCGGTGGTCGACACCGCCCACCCCACTCGATTCCCCTGCCGCCGGCGACCACCTCCCTCCAGTTTCAGCTTCTCCGGCGCCACCGTTAGCCTCCACGCACCACACGAAGCCGTGGCCTTCTCCTCACTCCAGCGCCGCCGTCGCACCACCATTGGCCGCCATTTCTTCACCAATTCATCCTCTACCTCCAAGCAACCCATTGAACTCAACCCCACCTCCGATCCGTCACCGGTGAAGCACATCCAACTATATTTCCGTTTTGGGTATTTTTTACCTTAAACCACCATTTGCGCCGCCACCCACGGCCAACCATCACCACCACTAGCTTTACCGATATCCCTAGGCCCTACCCTATCAATCTTGGGTCTTCGTTTGCACCCGTTGAAAAGTAGGTATCTGTGACCCACGGCCACAGTGTATTTTGCACTATTCTGCAACTATTTTTTCACTTCTTGCGCCTCCGTGATCCTCCATAAATTATTATATAGCAATGTAAGTATTTTTCAAAGAATTCTCGTGAATTTAATGTATTTTTGCACTAGCACATTACACTATATTTAATTGCTGATTGGTTTTGCCGGACTGAGTCTGAGGAGTAACGGGGTTGATTGGATTGGGTGATGGAGTTGTTAGTATGATTGGTTTAGACTATGAGATTTGTTGGCTGTTCGGGTTTAAATATTGGTGTTTTGTATATGACGTGGGTTGTGGTGGATATTGGTGATTTTATGAAGTAATGATATATTTAGGGACTATGAAGGTTTTAAGTTTTGAGAAATTTAAAATAGGTTATTTAAGAAGCTTAATTTAAAATAGGTTATTTAAGAAGCTTAGGCTTAAATATCGACATATGTGATCTATTGGAAACTTACAGAAATTACGTGATTATTTTTATAGGTGACGATTTATAGTCGACTCGACATTTTTGAGGAAAATTTTTGAAAAGTTAAGTCGTCCAGGTAAGCGGGGTTTATATGCTAGATTTGCATAAAAAGAAATGAACTGAGGTTGGTTTGTAAAGATGTGCATGTTGTTTTAAAAAGAAAAAGTGAAAAATAACCTCAGTATATGTTTTGCATTCCCTCATGAGATACATATAAAAGAGAAAAGAAATATTTTTGACATGAAATGTGTAGACATGAGCAATATTTGACATGTTTCTGAAATATGCAAAAGAGCGAATTGATACCATTGAAATTTTATGCATGTGATATGAAATGATATGGATCTGTTTTTGATCAAATAGAAATGATATGAACATGTTTCGCACGTGTTCTGATATGATATGGATATGATAAAACTTTGGCATACTTATCTGTTCTGAATATGGTTCTGATATGATGATACTCTTCACGTGATATGGTTGGTACCACCATGATATGATATGAGTGCACCCACTTTGGAAACAAAGTGGTCTTTTTACGTGTTCTTTCCTGTGTGCACACTCGGGGCTCCGAGATTGAAAGATGGGAAGTTCACCACATGATACTGCCTGGTTTGGCCACCGGGGATAGCACAACCCTACCACGAGGGTTAAACATGGTATATGATATGATATGATAAGATGAATATGTTCAGTTATGTTATGCCAAAGCGTTTTTGAATATGAAATGGATCCTCAAATATGAATTGTTGACTTGAGTATGAAATGCTTGAAAAGTCGCTCTAATTTTTCTGATAACACGTTTTCTGAGATCTGCATATGAAAATAAAATGTTTTGTTTCTGCATATTGAACTTTCTGAAAAGGCTCATGTTTACATGCTAGTATATGTTGTCTGCTTACTGAGTTGTTGATAACTCACCCCCCCTTATCTCCACAATATTTTTCAGATGATTTGAATGTTTCAGTTGAGGATCAAGGATATAGAGCATGGGTGAGAAGAGTTAAGAATGATGGTTTAAACATAGAAGGTTTATATGGGTATTGAGGATTTTCATTCAGTAAGCTTGTTGTGCTCTGATGATATGATTTGTTGGGAGAATGATGTTTATATTAAATTTTGTATCGTCTTACAATAGTTATTCTGGAGTAATTGATGTAAATATATGAGTATTTTGTGCGATTGGGAAAGATTAGAATATGTACTATATGGAAGGAAAATGATTTTTAAGTGACATGAGTTAACTCTCCGGACCCTCGGGTACGGGGCGTTACATGTTTTCTCACGAAAAAGAACGTTTTCTCATGAAAGAACATGTTAAACGAAAGATATGAAAAGAAATGAAAGCTCCAGCTCTTTAGAGCTGGCATGAAAGAAAGAATGAATGAAAAGACTGAAATGAAAGCATGAAATGTATGAAAATACGTAACGGCCATATGAATGAATGATACGGGGTACCCAATGAATGAATGAATGGGCAGATTGCAATGTCGGGCCGTAGTGCTAGTAGTGCACCCAGTGCTGCACCCTAACGGAATGAGATTCCAACCCGCGGCCATGGGCGAATCCATTGGCCATAGGGCCGCTAACCCTAACACCCTGGGCGTAACAGTTTGTACTGGCCTATGAAAGTGATAAAAAGAATGTATGTAAGCATGAATGCACGAATGCATGAAAGCATGAGAGCACAGACTCTTTAAGAAATGAAGGCACTGACGGAAGAAACGTTTTATGAAAAGAAAGCCCATGTTTAAAAGCTAAACCCCGTCTAGTGACGTTTTCAAAAGAACGCATGCACGACACGTATGCATGAACGTAATAGTATGTACGAATGATGAATGCATGAATAAAAACCTATGTTGTTATATTTTAACTGTATGAAGTAATGCTTATGAGTCTTCGACTCATTTTAGTTTTTATGTATGCCCCTCCCCCCACAGGAACTGAACGGCCAGGAGGGACACGGCCCATGGGGAAGAGCATGGAAGTCTAAGCATGAGTCTCACCATAAGGAAGGGCGTTACACTTCATCCATTCTTTAATTAATAGAACTTGTTCCCCAACTTCCTACAAGTATCTTTCTTTTGCCGACGTCATCCCAGTACAAAGGGGATCTACACTTCCTCCCATATAATTCCAGTCAAAATTGTTGCTTGGAAACTATTGTTATAGGCAAACTCTACCAAAGGCAAGTGCCCTTCCCAATCTCCTTTTGTTTCTAATTCACAAGCGAGAAGCATATTGTAGCACCCCACCTAATTAACCATTAGGATTAACCCTTAAATGCTTTAGATTAAGTTTTTAATTTTGGTTTTAATTTTTATTTATTACTTACATCAATATTGATAGTAAGGTTAGCCCTAACCTTGATACTTAGTATCATTAAGCAAAAGATTAGAGAAACAAGCCCATTAGTGAATTTAGTGAGGCTTTTAGGACCTTATAACATTCATGGGCCTAGCCCAAAAAGCTTTGAACCAAACCCTTAGGAAATTCAAGACTTAGTAGCTAGTTTTGGCCCAAGCATAAGGAAGGCTTAAGGCCTTTGGGCCAAACTTGGTATAGAGTTGACCCTTGGCCCAATTAGGCTAAGTCAAGCCCATCTTAGTGGATCTTGAGGTCTCTTTTAATCCCTTAACATCTAGAAATAAGGCCCCCTCTCATTCAAGCCCAAAAGCCCATAAGCCATGAACCCACACACTTGGTCATTTTAAGCCCACAAGGACCAAAGCCATGTTTGGGTTTATTTCACTATTCAAGTTGAAAGTCCAATACACCATACCATGGGTTTCCTTAAGCCTATATCATACCCTAAATTCCCAAATTAAGTTTTGAAAGTTGGCTAAGACAATTAATCAACATACATGAGATTAGTGATCTCTAAGCCATGCTTTGAAGCTTAATTTCATCTTAATCTTTTCTTAACCTTTTAATCCAAAATATTCTTGATTTATTATTTCATTCCATCATACTTAGACCTTACTAATACCCTAGATAAATCTCCCCACATGTCATTAAGGGAAATGACAAATCAAACCCTAAACTTACATCAATCGGCTCATATGTATCCCCTTTGAGTGCATGGATTGTTTTGCCCTTAGGCCCAATATTTTTGTGCCTTTTTCTCAAGGGTAATATTGTCTTTAGACACCTCATGAGACCCCTTCAAACCCAGACTAAGCCTTGGACGAAATTGGTTTCACAAACCAATTCAAATGACCAAACCGACTACACCCTTAGGCTAGTTGAGTGGGAACCGGTTGAGTTGAGATTTAACCAACCACCTACCTTGGTTGAGCCACCACCCCACGTCACCTCCATCGCCACTGAATTCCCAAGAGGCCCCATAGCCATCATGAGAAATTTGACTCAGTTTTTCCACCCAAGACTAACCAAAACCGAAGCCCCAAAACTGCCAAGTGAAACCACTTGAACCCGTTGGTTAGCATAAGTGGTTTGCTTGACTTTTTGTCACTTGAACCATGCCCCACGACCTGGCCACCACTACAAGACCATTGTAGCCACAGTAAGGAGGAAATCATGGTGTTTTCAGGCCACTATCCCACTGCACAAGGTGACATAAGCTGAGGAAGGCAAGCTGGAAAATTCAGCCTCTTACACACCGCCCACCTCCACTAATCACCTTGAACCAAGGCCAATGTCTCCACCCCCTTGGCAACCTATAAATACCTCCCTCACTTCCTCATTTCCTCCATACCTCAGCTCCAAGTTTTCTCTTGAGTCTTGAGAGCACTTCTCCACCTTAGAGAGCAATAGAGTGAAACAGAGTAGGTTTTTATGGGTTCTTGAGTGTTCTTGAGCAAGGTTGTCTTGAGAGATTTGAAGGCTACGGAATTTTTAAGTTTTTTTGCCCTTGTTCTTAGTTTACATGTCAAGTTGATCTAGTGTTGGTGTAACGCCCCGGTCCCTAGGGGTTCGGAGAGTTAACTCATGTTACTAAAAATCATTTTCCAACCACATAGTACATACTCCAATTTTTCTCTATCGCACAAAATACTCATTAATTCACATCAATTACTCCAGTATAATTATTTTAAGATAATACAAAATCTTAATATAAACATCAACCTCCCAACAAGTCACATCATTAGAGCACAACAAGCTTATTGAATAAAAATCATCATTATTCATATAAACCTTCTATGCTTAATTCATCATTCTTAACTCATCTCACACATGCTCCATATTCTTGATCCTCAACGGAAATATTCAAATCATCTGAAAAATGTTTGGAGATAAGGGGTGAGTTACCAACAACTCAGTAAGCAGATGACATATACTAGTGTGTAAACATGATCATTTATAGAGTTCAGAATGCATAACAAAATACTTTCTTTCAAAATGCAGAATCGGAATATTTGTTTTCAGAATGCAGAGTCAGAACATGTTATCAAAAATATCAGAGCGAAAGTTCGAAAATATTCATAATCAAAATCCCTTTGGCATAGTATAAACTGAAACATCATATCTTATCTTATCATATCAAAACAGATACCATGTTTAACCCCCGTGGTAGGGTTGTGTAAACCCCGTAGCTAACCGAGCAAAAACAGAATGTGAATTTTCCAAAGTACTTTGGCATAACATATCTAATTCATCATCATCATCATATCAAAGCATCATATCATAACAGAGGCCATATTTAACCCCCGTGGTAGGGTTGTGCATTTGTGGATAACCAAGCAGATGCATATCAGAGCTGAAACAGAATACCACTATTCTTTCCCGTGGCAGGGCCATATCATATCGGAATAGAAGCCATGTAAAACCCCCATGGTAGGGTCTCTAACTAAACAGAGCAGAACAGAATCAGATGCAGAACCAGATAGTCATGCCAAAGGTTTTTCAGATGCCACATCTTATTAAAATAGAGTACTGAACAGAATCAGAACACAACATAATTATATCACAAAAACATAATTTATGCACAAAATTTCATATTCGCTCTCTTTTGCACATTTCAGAAACAAAATATCAAAAACAGGCTCATGTCTACACCAGTCATGCCAGAAAATACTTTATTCTTATACAGAATTTCATGAGTAATGCAGAACAAATAACTGAGGTTGTTTCAAATTTCTTTTCATAACAAGACATGCATATTTTCCAAAAACATTAGTCTCAGCCTATTTTATTTTTATGCAAAGTCTAGCATAGAAACCCCGCTTAGCTGAACTTCTTAGCTTTTTCAGATTTTTTTCTCAAAAATGTCGAATAATAATTAATCGCCACCTATAACATAATAACGTAATTTTCATAAATTTCCAATCAAATACATATTTCAATATTTAAGCCTAAAATGCTAAAATGACCGATTTTATTTCTTCAAAAACCTAACTTCACGTAATCCTAAAATATCGTCACATCTTCTAAATTCATCAATGTCCCAATAATCAGTCCGAACAAAACACAATATCTAACTTATTTACTAATGAGATCAAATTATAAAATAATAAAATTGTATAACATAATTATATCAAAAACTATTAAAGTAGACAAAGCAAAAATAGCATTTAATTAAAATAGACTAAATTAGTCTCTCTTTAAAGAGTTCAAAATAAAAGTCTTGCACTACATTGTACTTCTAAAAATATAATAATACCAATACCATATTACAAATCTTTATTATTATCATTATAAAATCATGTATTTTCTTAAGTAAAATTAAACCAAGACCATTTATTAAAAACATAACCCATTTAAACCAAACCCAACATAACTAGAATAATTTCTGTAAAAGTAAAATCTAGCCCATAGTATTTTTAAAACACAAAACCATCTGAAATAAGTCCAGCACAAGTTAAGCCCGTGGGCCTTAATGGCAAACTTATAATATTGAAATCTTTTTTTCTTCTTTTTCTTCTTATAGGAGTCTTACGTAACCCAGAATTTCACCAAAGTTATGCTACGAAAACTCACCGGAAGAGAGCAAGTTGCGACGGATGAAGAGCTGGGCGATGGTGGGTGGTGATCGTGACGGAGCACTAAGAGAGAGAGTGTGCAACACGGTGAGGGAGACGGAGAGTGAGGGAAAGACGGAGAAAGAGAGAATGGAAACTCACCGTGAATGGAGGAGCTGCGTATGGTGTGAAGAAGAAGGTGGCTGTCCAGGCAGCATCGTACGTGCGGGAAGGAGTTGTGCAAAGAGATGGGAGGTGGACAGTGGCAACGTCGGCAGCTGGGTGGTAAAGGCGCAGCTCACGATAGGGCAAAACGAAGTGCTCTGTTTTGATGAGCAAAAACAGGGGCTAACCAAGGGATGAAGATGATGTACAGCTTCCACGGCAGCTACTTGTGGTGGTCTTCCGTGCGTATGGGTGGTTGCGGTTTATGGAAAGGAAATCAAGGGTGGTGGTGGTAGTTCACGGTGGCCTAGTTTATGGGTGCAAAGTTGGCAAGCGCTGAGCCGAGAACGTGTAGAGGTAGTGAACGAGAGGGAGTTATGTGTGGTTGCTGTGGCTACTTCTTTTCAGGAGAGAAGTACATGTATATAAAGAGTTGATTGGAAAAACCCTAGATGAAAACCAAAAAGGACGGGAGATGTGCATAAGAGACATGCATGCGGATGGGAATAGAGTCATGCGGTTGAGGAAAACTACTCATAAACCGATAGGTTTTCCAAGGTTTAAACAAGCGGGTGTGGCCTTGTTCCGCAACTGTTGGGCCAAAAGCTCAAAAAAAAAATCACTACTTGATCCATAACCTAAAAACCAAAAAAAAAAAACCTAAATATCAAGCTCAAATAAAATAAAATAAAAACATCCATAGTCCAACCATACAACTTCTGGGTCCGGGTGTTACAGTTGGAGTAATTTTTGGTTGAGTTTAGAGAAGATTATCTTGCTTAGTTCAAAATCGGTTCATTAAAGGATGGTTTGAGTGTTTAAATGATTTTAAGTGGAAATTTAGCTATGACATGTCTTAAGTATTTTTTGATATGATTTATCATTGTCTTAGAATGATTATGGAAGGTTTAATTTTCGATTAAAAGCATGCCATGATAGGCTTTAATTTTATCTTGTTTTGATCATCAAAGCTTGTATCAATTTTGAATAAGTTGGAGATTAAGGATCCTTAGCCATGATTAAGTGTTGGAGTGAACTTGATTATCCAAGAATTAGCCTTCCCCATGTCATTAAAGACTTTAGTGATTATTTGTGATTAAAGAAAATCTCATATGAATGCATTCATAGGGATCAATAGTTGAAAACACACTTAAGCATCAACAAGAGTGCATGCCACGGGTTGAGACTGTTTGACCTAGTTCTACTTTGATTTTTAAAATTCCAAGGGTATAGATGGTTTTATAATGCCAAAAATATGAAGGGTGTGAAGTTTAGCTAAATTTGGAGTTCGTTTGCAATTAATGAAAAATTAGGGCCTTAGCGGCAATTTTTGAAAGACTAGGGGTATTTTTATAAATACCCATTTTTGAAGCCCTTGTTTATGAACCTCATTCATGGTAGTATTAATCCTAACTTAGTACACACTTGATTTCAGCAGCTACGACATTTTTTCGATTACTTATGAAGTTTTTAAGTTGGCCTCTAACTTACACCTTGATAGATTATTTATAAATTATTAATAAATGTTTCATTCATATTTCAATTATCATTTTGAGCATAAAATATCATGTTATGTGATACATTGAGTGCATAATTACATGACATGTGATATGTTTCACCATTTTTACATGTTGCATCTAAAAATGTCATTTTTTAATGAAAACTTGCCACATATGCACATATCATGAAAAACATTTTTCAAGCATAGCATGAAAATAATTTTTTTCACAACCCCAAAGGCTAGGATGGGGAATTATCCTAGTGGAACTCCTCTGTCCACTCTGGAGTGTTTAAGAATGGAGTGGTAAGCTCTGGGTTGACAAAAAACAGTCAATAGACTTCGAATGGGTTCTATTTAAAGAACACCGGAGCGAAGTCAATATGTTATGACACCTAATGCTGGTGGGTGTACATGTTATGATGTTATGTTAAATTATCAATGCATTGAGAACGAGTTTGCAGACAACGTAGTCTCAACATGAGTTGTATTATGGTCACCGACAAGTACTAACAGTGCACATGGAGAACTGTGACGTTACCACATGTTATAATGTTACGATTAAATATGAATTGCTAATAATGGTGAAACTTTATGATGAAGTCATGTTTTCAACAATGGAAGTAAAAATGTTCACTGAATGAATACATGTGTCTCTGCTTTTTTGAAAATGTTAAAGAATCTGGATGGGAGACACACATACTGATTTTCCGCATTGCATATTTATCATTCTTCATTCTTAATTTATCTTTGTGCAAGTTGGTTGTTTAACTTACTGAGATTTCGAGTAAAGTAAATCTCACCCCTTGTGAGACCATTATCATTTCACTCGGAATGGTAGAAGTTGTGTCAAGTCTCGAGAAGGACGAGCTAGATGGAGAGCTGGATCTGACTAATTGAGGAGGACTGAACCTTGAGAGGAGATTGGATTTTATCCTTATGTATATAGCCCAAGTCCTTCATGCTCTAGGAACGCATGAAGCGGATGATTTGACTTTGACCCTTAGTTGTACTAGATTATGCTATATTTGGTACTTTGAACTTGATGATCACTAATGAATTAGGATGTTTTTAGTTATTCTGGCTTAAGTTATACTTTTTCCTTTATTTTTGTTGTGATTATTGCATATTGCTACTTGTATACTAAGATGCATTGCATATTAACTGTCATGTATGGGGGTATGTAACCATGTATTACATGTCCCGATGCTCTACGTCTCTGTTCCATCCCAAGCGGAGGTTGGGAGCGTCACAAAGTATCTTCTCACTTTACTTATCCTTGAAAGAATGTTTGGGTGAGAATAAAGTATTGTGGAGAGTATTTAGATGGTGAGAAAGTGATAGAAAGTTGGAGAGAAAGTGATGGCCGAATACTTCAAGAGCAATTCACAAAAATGACTAAAAGTCCTAGGGTTTCTGGCTCCTCTCCCTTTTATAGACACAAAAAAATTCTTGCATTAGTCAAGCTCATGCATGGATGGCAAGTGGCGTGTCACCCTATGACCTCTTCCTCTAACTCATCATTTGATTATGTTGGAAACACAATGCACCTTTTTGGACATGTGGTGCCTCCATCCTCAAAATCGAAGCCTCCTTCCTCTTTTGCCCTCCATTTCATGTCTTGGTTCACTGAATCTTGTTATATAGTATTTAATCAAGCTCAAATCTTCCTTAATCTCTTACATGTATGCATGAGTGCCAAGTGGCATGTGAAGAGTGTGTGTGTGTGCATGAGCTATCAAACCCTCTTTGTTCTTTCAAGAAGATCTTGTTTCACCACACTTTTGGACAAGCATGTGATTGGTCCAATTTTGCACAAAAATCCTTGCCCTAGCCGTCCACCTCAAGGTGTTCTTACACAACATTTTCCTTCTAGAAACCATAGGCGTGTAAGGCCTTTCTTCCCAATCTTGATTTTGCCCTTTCTCAAGACAAACTTTTTTCCTACCTTTTTGCATGTATGACACATGGCAAAAGAAACAAACCTTCTTTCTCCATGGTTGTTGTGTATGACCTCTTGGCCTTCCCTAGGCTCCACTTTTCCATAACCTAATCATTCCCTTCTAGAATCTTTTTCCCATTGTGACAAGTGTCACAAAGCTTCTTCTTACAAGCAAAACCCCCATGCATGCGTGACACATGGCAAGAAAATAGTTGATCTCCTTTGGTAGGCGTGTAAGCCAAACCCTAAATCCTTCTTACCTCTCTTCCTTATTTCCATCTAGATTCATCAAGTCCTAAACAGAAACTCTATTGGATGACAAGTGGCACGCTAGAACTTGAGTTGGGCGTGAGCCCTAGTTTCATTGGGCTTCAAACCCTAATTTCTTAATAAGGCCGAAACTCTCATGGGCTTATGTTAACAAATAAATAAAATATTTACACAAAAAGCCTAGAAAGTCTTGGTCGTTACACTTTGCCTCTTGTAACCTCACATGGACCTTGCCAAATTTCTCCTTGTTCCACTGTAGCAACTTTGATCCACAACCAAAAATTCTATCCATCACTCATTGCATACAGAAATTCTATCCATTACTCCTTGTATCATTCACAATCTTAGAACATTCCTCCTCACCTAACCACATAGCCTCAAACCTAAAATGTTTGCTTCTGCCCCTCCTCTTAGGGACACCTTCCAGGTTGCCCCTCCTCTTAATGACACCTTCCAACTCTAACCAAATAAGTAGATGATCAAAATAGGCTACAAAATCGTGCACCATAAAAGCCTTCTCGTACAAATGACACCATGCTAGATTTCCAACAAATCTATCTAGCCTTTCAAAGATAATAGCAGCCCCTTCTCTCCTACAACAAGTATATTTAGGTCCACAGAAACCCAAATCTTTCAATGCACAATCAGCGAACAACTCACAAAAAGCTACCATTTGTTGTTCAGGCCTATCCCTGCCACCCCATTTTTCACTTTGAGTTACAATTTCATTAAAATCCCCAAAGAGTAAACAAGCTCTTGTTGCTCTTCTTCTTAGCCTCTGGATTAAACTCCAGGTTTCAACTCTTCTAACAACCTTAGGGTGCCCATATATACTAGTCAAACACCACTGTTTTAAGTCATGCACAACCTTAGTATCAATGTGTGAAATAGAGTAACTCAGAATAGACAAGTCAACTTCTTTCTTCCATAAGAGTGTTAGTCCCCCACTACGAACAATAGCATCCAGTGCTAAGCAATTCTCATATCTCAATCTAACTCTACATTTCTCCATATCAGCAACTTTTAGCTTTGTTTCTTGTAAAAACAAATATTAGGATCTTTCCTTTTGATTAAATCACAAAGGGTTCGAATACTACGAGGGTTCTCAAGCCCTCGGACTATGCAACAGCCTCCACCAATAATAAAGAAATGTTGTTTGACACACCACCATTATCTCTAGCCTTGTTCTTCAATCTTTTTGAGGATCTACAAATCTCCACTACAGTTTTAGAGACTCTCTTTTGGCCCACCTCAGCTTCAATCCTTAAAGGCTTCAGAGGAGTAGTTTGATACAATCTCTTCCACTTACGAGAGGCTTTCGAGGATTGAGAATGAGAGACAGTAGCAAATACTTGATCAGAAAGTTGGTCCCTCCCGCCATCCTGTGAATTCAAACATCCATCACTACTAAAGACCAAAAGACCCTCCAGTCGGCAATCCTTCTCAGAGGCATCTTTCAAACACTCCCCATTCGAAACTCCTACATTACAGCTAATATTATCTCTAGGTGGCCGTTTCTCCAAGATATGTGCCCCAGCAGTTTCCTTATGTAATGGCATACTATTGTAAATATCTTTTCCATTTAACACCGCGTCATTTCCTCCACAATTTGCTCCAAATTTGAATGCACAAAATTAACTCCCTTTTGGGGAGATACTAGAGGATCTTCGATGGCCGGAGCAGCCTCATATGCTGGTGACTACATCTTATCACTTTGTTGAACATGACTCTTAACAGGACCCCCAAACCCACCTGCACGAAGCCATGGCCCATAAGGTAACTCAGACAACGCTACATGTTCCATATCCGCTTTCCAAAGCTCACAATGACAATAACTATGCCCGAGTTTTCCACAGAGGTAACACAGGTATGGGAGACATTCATACATAAATCTCACCCAAATGGGTTGTGAAGAACCCAGATAGAGTTTCTTTCCTCGTAACAGTGGCTTCGATATGTCAATACAAACTCGAATCCTCATGTACTGCCCCCATCCCATCTTATCTTTATCCAAATCCACTTCCTCTACCCTCCCAACTGCCTTTCCAATGAGATTGCCCTTGTACACATTCCTGGCCATTAGGGGTAGGTCACCTTACCCAAAACAGAGCCTCATTGAGTTCTACTTGATGAACCTGTTTAAGGCCCCCCTCATCACTCGTCAAGACAAGGTTCTTATCAAACGTCCAGGAGCACGTTTAACACGGTCCTTATCACGAAGATCCTCAAACTCTACTATAAACATCGATGAATTCAGTTCACATATTGTTAACAACTTCACAAGCCTCCAAATCCTCTTCATAGTCTGCTTAAGGGCTTCTTTGTTGAAATGCTCTGTAGTAAGGAGTTTGGAATATATATAAATACTAGTAATACACTAATACTATTACTATATAGTAATACAATTGGTATTGTACTATTACTATATGTTAGTGATAATATAGTAATTAATATACTAATGTACATTAGTATTACTAATATATTTATCAAAATGAATATGTTGAGAATTTATTAAGTCATAAAATGCAACTAATATTTATTTTATATTTAAAACATATGATCAAATAAATATTCATGTTTAGGATTAAAATTTTATGTTACAAATTATAATATAATATTATTTCAAATATAATTATAATTTATAAAAATTATATCTAATATAAAAAATATTATATATAATATTAAAAATTAATTAAAAATATATAAATATGCGAACTGATCTAGTCCTAGAAAGCATAAAACCGAGACCGGACCGGCTATGGCCAATTTTTAAAATGGAGGAACAGATCTTGGACTAAACCGGTCCAAAACTGAACCGAACCGAACCAACCAGTCCAGGCTGGTTCTGGCCAGTTTTCCAGTTTTTCAGTTTATTTTTACAACCCTAATTGGTGGGCTAGTTACTCCTTGACTACTGGGCCTCGAAGGTGGATCAGGCCTGGCCTCGAAGGTGGATCAGGCCTGGCCTCGTAGGGAATGAGAACATACCTTCCACATACGTTAATCTAAGATTACCTAAATGTATAGATCCTAAGATTTAAGTTTGATCTTACCCATTTAAATTATTGCTACAATGACCATATTAGTCCTAAAGGGTTGGACTTATCATGATTCATTTAAATTATATACTAAAGAAAAGAATCCTTTATACAAGAAACCTGACATCCCAAGATTATTCTCTGATTCGAGCTTCATGGGCTGTCTAGATTGGGCCACCCGATTTGTGGAACACAAAGTTTCATGCTTCATATAACTTAAACTCTATATTTATTTATGGATTTTGATGATAACGACCAAGTTAACCCAAGTCCAACACCCAGCCCGCTTTCTAAAATTTTCTTGGGTTTTTCTGTATGAAAAGCTCTTTTGAAATTTCGGATAAATTTTTAGAATGTACCGCACGAGCTTAATTTTTTTTATTTAGGCGGATTATGTTTTTGTTTTTCGTTGGGTTTGATTATGAGGTTAAAAATATTTTTATGGGCTGAGAAGACTTTTGGACAAGTTGGTTTATTTTTAAAGGTTGAGTCGAGGCCTAAAATGTAGAAAAAAGCCCACTTATTATTCTTTATTCACTGCTAGACGTGGGCCCTAATAACTGATATGGGCCAAAAGCCCAAGCCCATGAGATCTTGTATCGGACCCCACATTATACACATTTGTCCCGCTAGGGTTATCGGTAAACACATATATATATATATATATTCATAAGTTTTCACTTCACAGACCCATGCACATTTCCTTCCACCTAAAATATTCACGGCATCATGAAAAATGCCAGACTCCACTTCATGCACACTTCGATCACGTCCGTGTTCCATGGCTTGCTAATGCTCAACTGTGGCGCCCCCAGCCCCCGCTTGGGATTGGACGATGATTGAGACGCTGGGACATGTAACACAAAGCTATACACCCCTCGTACATGACAGATAATATGCTATGCACCTAAATACACGAGCAGTATGCACTAACGTAGCAATGGAAAAATAGTAAAGTTCGGATAATCTAAGCAACGCGATAAGCAATTGCAAAGCACATGGCACCATACTAATATCATATCCCAAACATTGCCCAAAACATAACCATGTATCATAAAGATATAACATCCCAAATCATAGAGTATAGCTTAAAACTCCCAAAATAAGGGACCTCCTCAAAACATAGTTTCACAAAAGTTGAGGTCTAAAACCATTAAATATTGTTTCCTTCTTCTTTTTTTCCACAAAATAACTTAACGTTCTCGTTCTCGTTCTCATTCTCGTTCTTGTTCTCGTTCTCTTCAAGAGGGTTTGGGCTTCACACGCTTTTCCAAGATCTTATATTTGTCCCGGTTGTTACGGTGTTTGAATTCCGCAATGAACTCAAGTATACTAGTGATCTCCTGGTCGATGGCCTTGAGTCGCTTCAGGATGGAGGGCTCAAGCCGACTTACAGCCATCTTAGGCACAATCCTATCTGGAGGAGGAGGTGTCGTTCTCTTCCTCTTGGTAATGGTCATCGTTTACTACACCTGTTATAACATTTACCATTCCAATTGGGGAATGGTAGTGGAAACTGCCATAATGAGATTTCAAGAAATCTCAGCAAGTAATCACACAACATACCACAGTTAACACAAGCATACAAGAGGTATATCATGAAATGCGTACATGGACATGTACTTGACTTATGACTTTGACCAGAACTTGACTTGTAACAAGACTAAACTTTTCCAAAAAACTTCTTAACTTTTCTTATTCACGTGATCTTAATCAAAACTTGCCTTATTAGAACATATCACAATATTTGCATCAAGTGATCCTTATCACATAAGCTCTTATTCTTATTCAGATGGCCTGACACAACACGGTTCCCCTTAGCACCGCGTGTTCCTATTAGTTACCGCACCATCAACTGTTCATACACTGTGATGAATACGTCATAAACAGAGAGTCATATTAACTCGACCTTACTTCATCGGGTTACATGCCTTATGCACCCACTAGCGTTAGGTACTTTCTCGCTCCGGCATTCTTTGAAAAGAATCCATTCGAGGCTCGTAGATGATACTTTGTCAACCCAGGGGTTACCACTATTCTTAAACACTCCAGAGTGGACAAAGGAGTTATACTAAAGCATTCCCCCACCTTAGCACTTGGGGTCATGATAAAACTTTTTAAACCCTTTTCTTTGAAAATACTTTCTTTGAAAACACCTTTCTTTGAAAACACTTTTCTTTGAAAACACGTTTCCCCAAATGTATATGACATGAGACTTATAACATGCGTACTTACACTTGACATATGATATATTAAATGTCGTGCACGAAATAATCAAGCATAACATGTTCATTTCATCGCATAATAACATAAACCATATGAGATATCAAAACACATACATGGAATCATGAGAACTTGCTTAGGCCGAAACACATAGGCACAAAAACATGAAGAATCATCACTTAAACATGTTTCAAACTTCAAGCATATAATATAGAAATCAATGCATAGTGAAACAAAACATGAAATCATAGGTTTTGACTAAGGTCCAAAACTTCAAAGGCATATTCAAACCGAAATATCATGTTGCATAAACCATCAACCTTAATCAAGTGATAACCGAAACTCATAGGTGTATTTCATGACATTTTTATCACAAATCTGAAGCATATAATTCCTTCCATATTTTTACTTAAGATCATATTAGCATATTCAAACAAACAATCAAGAGATAGCAAACAAAGCAAACACAACAATGAAAGGATTTACACAAATATATACAAGTATTAACCAAGAGTAAGTTGAGTGTATACTTACAAAAATCCATGTAAAGAAATACTAGTAAGATGTAAATCCGAACATACTACATTAGAAAAAATAGCTAAAAACCCTATTTCATGTTCTTGAGTGTGTGAGGATTTCTAGGGCATCACTTGATCTTAAACAACTCAACTTCTAGGGTTTTTGGGTTAAAACTCATTCATTTCACTGATGAAGTTAAACAAACCTAAAGTAAAACAAAAATACATAAAACATGGAGGATGAACTCCTGCCCATTATTCCGCTTCAAGGGTTTCTTAAAAACCCTAAGTCATTTTCCAAGAAATTGGGTAGAAAGTGTGTGTGTTCTATCATTCTCGAAGTCCTATGAGATTTGAATCTCATTTATGGGTTGAGAAAGTGACATGTGTGTGCAAAACTATGAAAAAACCGATCCTTACCTTGTCTATCCTTGATGGTGCTGAAATCCTCTCTCTTGAAAGTATCCTCCTTGTTTGTGAGAATTGTGTGGAGAGAGTGAGAGTTCATGCAAATTCTGAAAAATTGCAAGGGAAAAGCCCATAGGCATGTACCCCCTCCATTAAAATCCAAGTGGCATAGGTTTCTTTTTCCCCTTTCTCTTTTGCCGAGAATGACTCTTAGAATTCCCCACTTGGATTTGCATTGGGAAGGGACATATTGGGGGTGGCATGTAGGGTTTCTCCTTCCTTGGCCAAAATCCCCTTATTTCCCCTTTATGCACTTCCTTTCCTTAAACAAGTGAATATTTCTTCAAGGGTATCTTGGTAAAACATCTCATACCTCTTCCTTTTCCCAACAAGTAACCTTTGGCATGGGTGACAAGTGGCGTTGGGCTTGTGCCATAGCCCTAGCCATCTACTCCTTCTTCCTCTTCCCAAGTTGATGCTTCATCTTCTATTGCTCCTTCCCTAGATGACTCCTCATGTGCCATTGGTCTAAAAATAACCTAAGTGACAAGTGGCAAGTGAATGGGGTGCTTGGGAGTGTGTTAGCCGAAACCCTAAGGGCATATTTGTCCTTGATACAAAAGTCTCTTCATCTATTCTTCTAGAAGCTTAGTGCATGCTTGACACTTGGCAAAAACTGACCAAATTCGAAATCCTTTGTGCCTCCCTTCGGTTTCCCATGTAGATTTTCTAGAAAAGCTCTATTTCTCTTCCCTAGGCTTTCCTTCCCAAGAAATCTACCTTGGAACTCGAATTTTGGGCAAGATAAGTGTCTAGGCGTGTGGGAAGATGGGCTAGCCAAAACTCCCTTAGTCTTCCTAGATTCCTTTTGCCCCTTGATTCATCTCGAAGGTTTCTAGCAAGTTGACAAGTGGCAGTTCCTCTAGGGTAGGCGTACACTTTTATCTCCTCCTTACCCCACTATCAAGTCTAGATTCAAAGTGTAACACTTACATGACACATGGCACTAGTGACTAAGATTTGGGTCATGGGCCTAAAGCCATTGGGTCTGGATTTCTAAATAAAGCCAAAAATTACAAGGTAATCTAAGGTCACTCTCCTCTTTGGGTCAAGTTACTAAATCAAAGACTCTAAGACCTTCCAAAGTAACTAAGGCTCCTTAAATACCATGGCAACCAAGAATGAATTCTATGGGCCATGTTTAGACAAACTCAGGTCATCACAACGTCTCTGATATGAACCCGTGGGAATGAATTCCCTTGAACCCACAATCAATTTGAAAACTCCCCAAGAAAGCCAAAAATCAAGTCAAGGATGGAGAATCTAAACCCAATTGAGAACCCGTTTCAAGAACCTAGATTATATTAAAATCTAGACCCGTTGAAGAACCCGTCTCAAGAACCCAGATTACAAAGGAGGAACGCCACAAAGGTTGTGATTTACCTTTGATAAGTTCAAGAGTTCAATCAAGAACAAGAGGAGAAAACTCAACTCACAAATAAAATTCAATATTGTCTAATGTGTCAAATGAGGCTACAAAGAGTTTTTAAACCCAAACCTAATCAAAACCCTAGCCAAAATAAAGCCCCTTTTACCCAAAATTACCCTTGATGAACAGTGCCGGCTACAGTACGCGCGGCTACAGTAACCCCTAGAATAAATTGATGAAACCCTAATTCTTAAAAAGTTACTTTCCCAATAAGCCCTTGGCCAAAATACAAGGTCTTCCCAAAAACATAGTTCATAAGAAATAAGACATGTGAGCCAAGCATCTTCAAGCCCACTTATTCTAAACTAATAAAATAAATCATTTAACCAAACTGGAAGCCTCCAATAACAATAGGCCGTATCTCTAAGTCATGTCTTCCACAGCTTGAATCAAGTGGATCAAAACTGGTTCTTCTTCTTTCAGACCCATCTTGAGTGTTGGGCTCTTGCTGGCTTCATCCCAAGTGGATTGCACCAATCCTTGCATTGCTTCCTTGATCTTCTTGGCCCTTGATCTTGTAATTGGCCCATCTGGAACTTGCAAAGAATCTTTAAGTGTAGGCCCACCTTGGTTCCTATCATTCCCCCTCTCCTCAAAAGGATTCGACCTCGAATCTTCACCTACATCAAAAGGAGAAAGATCAGAAACATTAAAAGTTGCAGAAACTTTATACTCACCTGGAAGATCCACTTTATATGCGTTGTCATTAATTTTCTCAAGAATTTGGAAAGGTCCATCTCCTCGAGGATGCAACTTAGTCCTTCTATGGGCTGGGAATCTTTCTTTGCGCATGTGAACCCAAACCCAATCTCCTGGTTCAAAGATGACACGCCTTCGTCCTTTATTGGCTTGGGAAGCAACCCTTTCATTCTTTTGGGCAATTTGAAGTCGTACCCTCTCATGAAGTGACTTCACCAACTCCGCTTTCTTTTGTCCATCCAAACTACTCCTACCATCAACAGGTAAAGGCATCAAATCCAAAGGAGTAAGTGGATTAAATCCATAAACAATTTCAAAAGGAGAGTATGAAGTAGTAGTATGCATCGTCCTATTATATGCAAACTCTATAAATGGCAAACAATCCTCCCAAGTTTTTAAATTCTTATGAACAACAGTGCGTAAAAGCTGAGTTAAAGTCCTATTAACTACTTCAGTCTGACCATCAGTCTGTGGATGACAAGTAGTGGAAAATAAGAGCTTAGTACCCAATTTCCCCCACAACACCTTCCAAAAGTAGCTAAGGAATTTAACATCCCTATCAGAAACAATACTCCTAGGTACACCATGGAGTCGCACTATCTCCCGGAAAAACAAGTCAGCTATGTTTGTGGCATCATCTGTTTTATGGCATGGAATGAAATGTGCCATCTTACTAAATCTATCCACAACCACAAAAATAGAATCTCTACCCCTTTTGGTCCTAGGCAGCCCCAAAACAAAGTCCATAGATATGTCTACCCATGGCTCACTAGGAACGGGTAAGGGTGTATACAACTCATGTGGCAAAACCTTAGATTTGGCTTTTCTACATGTAATGCACCTTCCACAAATACGGTTAACATCTCTCTTCATCTTAGGCCAAAAGAAATGTTCATGCAAAATGTCTAGAGTTTTCTTAACACCAAAGTGTCCCATTAATCCCCCACCATGTGCCTCACGCACCAATAACTCACGCATAAAACAATTTGGCAGACAAAGTTTACTTTCTTTAAACAAATAACCATCATGCTTGTAAAACTTACCAAATGCTGCCTTATCACATGCCACATACACATTTGAAAAATCAGCGTCATCGGCATACATGTCTTTCACATATTCAAACCCAAGCATTTTAGCACTCATAGAAGTAAGAAGTACATACCTCCGGGATAGAGCATCAGCAACAATGTTCTCCTTACCTTGCTTGTAACGGATGACATAGGGAAATGTCTCAATGTATTCCATCCATCTAGCATGCCTTTTATTCAACTTACCTTGACCCTTGAGATGCTTCAATGATTCATGATCGGTGTGGATCACAAATTCCCTTGGCCATAGGTAGTGCTGCCAAGTCTCTAATGCACGAACAAGAGCATAAAGCTCTTTGTCATAAGTAGGGTACTTAAGGGATGCCCCACTTAACTTTTCACTGAAGAAGGCTATGGGCCGCCTATCTTGCATCAAAACGGCTCCAATCCCTATTCCTGAGGCATCACATTCAATCTCAAAAGCTTTGTTAAAATCAGGTAATGCTAACACAGGTGCAGAGCACAACCTTTCTTTAATAGTGGCAAAAGCATTCTCTTGATTAACCCCCCAATGAAACCCAACATTCTTTTTAATTACCTCAGTGAGTGGTGCAGCAATGGTGCTGAAGTCTTTAACAAAACGCCGATAAAAACTAGCTAAGCCATGAAAGCTTCTTACCTCAGTGATGCTTTTTGGCGTTGGCCACTCCTTGATTGCCTTGACTTTCTCTTCATCCACCTCAATACCCTTTGTACTAACAACATAACCAAGAAAAACAACTTTTTCCATGCAAAAGGCACATTTCTTAAAATTAGCATACAACTTTTCACATCTCAACACATCAAACACATATCTCAAATGTTCAATATGTTCACTTAAGTTCTTGCTGTACACTAAGATATCATCAAAGTACACAACCACAAACTTGCCTATAAATGCACGTAGGACATGGTTCATTAATCTCATGAAAGTACTGGGTGCATTTGTAAGTCCAAATGGCATAACCAACCATTCATAAAGCCCATACTTAGTCTTAAAAGCAGTTTTCCATTCATCACCCTCTTTCATTCTAATTTGATGGTACCCATTTTTAAGATCAATTTTACTGAAAATACATGAGCCATGCAATTCATCAAGCATATCATCTAATCTAGGAATGGGATGGCGATATTTTACCGTGATATTGTTGACCGCCCTGCAATCAATGCACATCCTCCACGTCCCATCCTTCTTTGGCACTAGTAGCACTGGTACTGCACAAGGGCTCATGCTCTCTCTCACGTACCCCTTGCTCATCAAATCCTCAACTTGCCTCTGAAGCTCCTTTGTCTCCTCTGGATTACTCCTATAGGCTGGTCGGTTTGGAATAGCAGCTCCGGGCACAAAATCAATCTGGTGCTCAATGCCTCTAATGGGTGGCAACTCATTTGGCATCTCCTCCGGGAATACATCCTCAAACTCCTGCAACAAAGAAACAGCCAAACTAGGAAGAGACTGGTTAGTTTCATCAAGACTAAGATAAGACTCTTTATAGACAAGAAAAATCATAGGGCGATCTGCGAAGAAAGCCCTCTTAACCTCACTCTCTCTTGCATAGAAACTCACTTTTGCCTTTCCTTTTCTCTCGGCAGACTCTCTTTCTTTTTTCTCTCATGGCTCCACTCTTTTTTCTTTACTCTCAGCCACCTCTCTACTTTCTTTTTCACTCTTTCTTTTATGCTCATTTTCACTCTCACTCTTTCTTTTTTGCTCAATCTCTTTTTCACTCTTTCTTTTTTGATCACTCTCATTTTCACTATTTCTCTTTTGATCACTCTCATTTTCACTCTTTCTGTTTTGAGCAACCTCACTTTTCAATTTCAGTTGGTCCTCATAGACCTGGCTTGGAGTTAAAGGAGCAAGCTTAATTGTTTTGCCCTCCTTTTCAAAGCTGTACATGTTCTTGAACCCATCATGTGTCACTCTCCTATCATACTACCACGGCCTCCCCAACAAAATATGGCCCGCATGCATAGGCACAACATCACAAAGCACCTCATCCTGATACTTCCCAATAGAAAAAGTAACTAACACTTGTTTATCCACCCTAACCTCTCCACAATCATTCAACCACTGCAATTTGTATGGTCTAGAGTGTTTTAAGGTTGGTAAATTCAATTTTTCAACCAAAGTAGTGCTAGCCACATTAGTACAACTCCCTCCATCAATGATCATACTACATACCTTATTGTTGACATGGCATCTAGTATGGAAAATGTTCTCTCTCTGTTGCTCTGCATCATCCACCTTAATGTGTGCATTAAGAGCACGCCTGGCAACAAGAGACTCACCTGTCACAGGGTATACCACTCCATCATCATCACTAGCATCCTCCAACTCAGGCACCTCATCACTATCATCCTCACTCTCAGTCATCACCTCCCCATTGTCACGCATAATCATCACCCTCCTATTTGGACATTGAGAAGCAATGTGCCCTGAACCCAAACACTTAAAACATTTGATATCTCTATTCCGTGAAGGTTGGGATTCTACCTTGGGTTTGTTACTAGTTCCCTCATCTTTTCCCTTAGGTGGTTCGGTCTTTCTCTTTGCTTCAGCTGGATCATTCCTATCCCATTTTGATTTCCAAGTAGTGCTAGAAACCGAAGTGTACCTTGCTGTCCCTTTTCTCTTTAATTGCCTCTCCACCTTCATAGCCATGTGCACCATGTCCTCTATCTCCACATAATGCTGCAATTCAATTACATTGGCTATGTTCCTATTCAACCCACTCAAAAATCTAGCCATGGTGGCCTCTCGATCCTCCTCTACATTAGCCCGAATCATCGCCACCTCCATCTCCTTATGGTAATCCTCCACACTCTTAGACCCCTGTGTAAGATTTTGTAATTTCTGGTAAAGGTCTCTATAGTAATGGCTTGGAACAAATCTCCGCCTCATGAGAGATTTCAACTCTCCCCATGTCTCTATAGGCCTCTCATAATTCCTCCTCCTATTGGTCACTAATTGATCCCACCAAATAATGGCATAATCAGTGAACTCAATTACCGCCAACTTCACTTTCTTCTCCTCGGAGTAATTATGGCAATCAAACACCAGCTCTATTTTTTTCTCCCACTCTAGATAAACCTCAGGGTCAGTTCTACCTTGGAAAGATGGTATTTTCATTTTGATGCTACCAAGGTCTCTATCTACACCATCCCGACCCCTTAGATTCTCCTCAAGTCCTCTTTCATGCCTAAGTCTTCTATTTCTACCCGACCCAACGTCAGATGCAAAGTCCTCCTTATCCTCACCATCTCCTTCATTCTCATACTGATTTTCAACTCTATGCTCACGTTGCCTCCTGTCCCTCCCACCTTGTAGATTTCTAATCGCTGCTTCTTGATGATCCATCCTATCCCTCACTTCACCCAACACCAAGTTCAACCGCTCAAACTGTTGTTGCATGGCTTGCAACACAAAGGATGTGTTATCTGCCCTCCCCCTTGGTGATGCGCTACTCCGATGAGACATTATCAAGGGCTACACAAAAGAATGTTAGTGGCAAAAAAAAAAAAGAAATGTAAACCTCACACACTCCCTTACGTGTTTACACTCGAATAATGACACTCCACTCGTGTTTCACTCCTAATTGGCTTTTTTTTTTTTATAATAGTCTCACACTCTCTTGCCTTTTACCTCAAGAGTTTTCCCACTCAAGTTCTTTAAGAACTAATTGACTCAATCAAGACAAAACAACCTTATTTTATCCCAATTAGTAATTAGGTCCAAGAAACAAGAACAAGAGAAACACAGAAGCAATGAAAGAAAGAAAATGGCACGTGAATCAAGGAAATTATATGAATGAAACAGTAACTATAAGACAAGATACCAACTAGAATCACCCCTTTTGATGATAAGGCTGAAGAAAAGATCTTGGGATTTTTTTTTTTTTTCACGATTTTTTTTTTTTCCTTTCTTTTCTTTTCTTTTCTTTTCTTTTCAATCACAAATAGCAATATTCAATTGTGAAAATCAAGCAATTGAATTCAAGCACGACAATGAAGTAGAAGATAATCAATGAACAGCACTCCAAGCAACAGATAAACTTAGAGATGCAGGAAACCCTAGAATTTTGAAACCCTAGGTGATGCAAATTTCAGCCAAACCCAAAACCCTAACAATTTCGGCAGCCTACTTTTTGTTTCTATTTTTTTTTTTTTTTGGAAACCCTAGAACAATGAAGCCCTAGAATTAATTTAAGGATGCAAGAATTAAAAGATAGAATCAGACCTGATTGGAAACCTTGCTCTGATACCAAATGATATGAACCCGTGGGAATGAATTCCCTTGAACCCACAATCAATTTGAAAACTCCCCAAGAAAGCCAAAAATCAAGTCAAGGATGGAGAATCTAAACCCAATTGAGAACTCGTTTCAAGAACCTAGATTATATTAAAATCTAGACCCGTTGAAGAACCCGTCTCAAGAACCCAGATTACAAAGGAGGAACGCCACAAAGGTTGTGATTTACCTTTGATAAGTTCAAGAGTTCAATCAAGAACAAGAGGAGAAAACTCAACTCACAAATAAAATTCAATATTGTCTAATGTGTCAAATGAGGCTACAAAGAGTTTTTAAACCCAAACCTAATCAAAACCCTAGCCAAAATAAAGCCCCTTTTACCCAAAATTACCCTTGATGAACAGTGCCGGCTACAGTACGCGCGGCTACAGTAACCCCTAGAATAAATTGATGAAACCCTAATTCTTAAAAAGTTACTTTCCCAATAAGCCCTTGGCCAAAATACAAGGTCTTCCCAAAAACATAGTTCATAAGAAATAAGACATGTGAGCCAAGCATCTTCAAGCCCACTTATTCTAAACTAATAAAATAAATCATTTAACCAAACTGGAAGCCTCCAATAACAATAGGCCGTATCTCTAAGTCATGTCTTCCACAGCTTGAATCAAGTGGATCAAAACTGGTTCTTCTTCTTTCAGACCCATCTTGAGTGTTGGGCTCTTGCTGGCTTCATCCCAAGTGGATTGCACCAATCCTTGCATTGCTTCCTTGATCTTCTTGGCCCTTGATCTTGTAATTGGCCCATCTGGAACTTGCAAAGGATCTTTAAGTGTAGGCCCACCTTGGTTCCTATCATTCGTCTCTCCTTCCTTCCCTCTCTAGGGTTTTTGTATTCAATCCCCTATATATATGTGCGTCACAACCATCCCTCATACATGAAGAAACCCCAAGCTGCCGCTACCCTCTTTTCACTACCTCAGCCATCCAAACTCCTTAGAGCGTCTACCCTCCATTATGAACCATGGCAACTGAGAGCCAAACGTGCCGGAAACCACCCAAGCCCCTCCACCCATCATTATACGAACACCATGCAATGCGGCATTGCAACGGTTCTACAACACTTAGACTGGAGCCACCTCATGCACCTCAGAAAAAACGATGCCCATAGACAACCGGCCCCCACATTGCATGGCTTCACAACCAAAACTAGTCCCTATTTCAAGCACTGAAAATCAGAGCAAAAGTTTCACCGTTCAGACCACCAACCGCCACTGGTTAGCCACTGTCGTCGTCAGTTATGCACTGCCCAACCCCAAGGGTGTCTCTCAGAGTCCTCACTGCACTGCCGCCGCCTCAAGCTATCGCCCTTCCTCATGGTAAGCCACTGGCATCGTCCCGTTTTCCCCTCACGTCTCTCACTCACTCTTCGTTCTCTCATCTCTCATTCTCTCTATTTCTCTTAGTGCCCAGCCGCCGAGCTCACCACCAACGACCAGCCCATTACTCCGCCGCACGTCTCCCTTCCCTCTCGGTAAGTTTCCGTATCAAAATCCCTCTGTCGTCCGTAATGAGTCTCTGCGTGCTTTCAAAATAGGAAAGTATTTTCACACACGTAATTTTCATAAAGCCCCTTACGTAGGAAGTAGAATAAAATTTTGAGAGGATATTACAGTTTTGCCCTTTTGAGTTATAAGCCATCCAAAGCATATTGTGTTCCGAAGGGGTAGTTTTGGTTGGACTTGATTTAATGATGGGCTTTGTTTATTTTGGTTTGGCTTGATGGTAAGATCAGCCTATCATTTACGTGGGCCTCTGTCGTTGGACTAGGCTTGGGCCTTAATAGAAATTTGTTTTGAGTTAGGATTATGTTAAGTGCATATTAAGTTGGAGACTTTTTTTTACATGGCTTAGTTTTAATCGAGTATAAATATTAGCCATGCACATTATTTTACATAAATAAGTTAGAGTTTAAATAGTCAGAGATATTAAGTGTAAATCGATGAAGTGGAGAAATGAGGATCTTTTAGAGTTACAAAAATTTTAGATTTTTTGGAAAAATAGTTTAACTTACCATTTTAGGTTCAAGTATCGAAATGCATGCTCAATTGAAAATTTACGGAAGTTACGTGTGTATTTTATAGGTGATGATTGATTTTCGTTCATCATTGTTGTGAAGAAATTCTAAAAAGTTAAGAAGTCCAGGAAAACGGGATTCCTATAATAGACTTTGCATAAAAAGAAAATGAAATGAGGTTGATTTTGAAAATATGCATGTTTGTTTTGAAAAAAAATCAAAAAATAACCTCAGATATGTGTTCTATATATCATGAAAGCTGTATAAGAGAAAGTATTTTCTGTCATGACTGGTGTAGACATGAGCTAATTTTATGCATTCTATTTCTGATCTATGCAAAAAGAGCGAATTTGAAATTTATGAAAAAATTATGCATGTGATGCGAAAATGTTCTGAAATTATTTTTGAATATGTGAAACGATCTGAATTTGCTCAGTACTCTATTTGGATATGTTGTGGCATCTGAAAACCTTGGCAAGAGATTCTCATTCTGCATTCTGATTAAGTCTGATTATGATGTTCTGTTCAGTTTTCGTTACGGCCCAGCAATGGGTGATAATAATGGCATACAACCTAACCATGGGTTATAATAGTGGATACGGCCCAACCACGGGTAATAATAGTGGACACGGCCCAACCACGGATGATAATAGTGGATACGGCCCAACCACAGATTATAATAGTGGATATGACCCTTCTACGGGTAGAATTGTGGTTTATAACCCTACCACGAGAGTTAAACATAGTATACGGCCCAACCACGGGTGATAATAGTGGATACGGCTCTTCCATGGGTTATAATGGAGGTTTATAACACTACCATAAGGGTTGAACATGGTATACGGCCCAACCACGGGTTATAATAGTGGATACGACCCTTCCACTGATTATAATTGTGGTTTATAACCCTACCACGGAGGTTAAATATGATATCTATCACGATATGATGCTCTGATTGATGAAGATGAAGTCTCAGATTTTGATATGCCAAATGATTGTTGAATAAGAATGTTTTCTGAAAGTTTTGCGCTGATATTTTTGATAACATGTTTTGATTTTGCATTTTGAAAGTAAATGTTTCTGATTCTGCATTCTAAAAGTAAATATTTTATTATACATATGGAATTCTAAAAATGCTCATGTTTGCATACTAGTATATATTATCTGCTTACGGATTTGTTGATAACTCATCCCCCACAATATTTTTTCAGATAATTTTGATGCCTCAGCTGGAAGTCAAGAGTAGGAAGTGTTAGCAATGTTTGATAATTATAAAGTAATAAGTGTCAGAGGGTACAAGTTTTAATTGGAGAGTCTTACTTAGTAGGTTTATGATTTTATGTTATTTAGTATTTGGAGTCATGGATCTTTCTGAATCCTTATGGAGTTTTTAAATTATTTCACTGAAGTATGGATTTTTATTATTTTTTTTGTGTTCAAGTGGAGGAATATATATACTTGGTTTGAATAAATGGATTTATATTTTTTATGAAGAATTTGGAGTATATAAATATGTTATGAGAGATGATTTTAGGTTACAAGAGCTAACTCTCTGGATCTCCCGGAACGGGGCATTACATAAATCATAATGGTGTCGCAAGTTGTCCATATAATGGAGTCTTGAAGACCAAGGACTTCAACAAATTAAGCATGAGCAAGACAATGAACAAGCTTACAAATGAAGCTTTTATAGGCCCCGTTTGGATGTTGAGATGGTCTCAACCTATCTCATCTCAACATCCAAACACTACTCAAATAAAAATACTTTTCAATTTCAAATTTTTAAATTTTCATCTAATCATTATAACTTTCCCAAACTTCCAAATAAAATATAAAAAACAATTCAACTTTTTCAAATCTCAAAACAAAAGTAATATTAAAAAATTATATTCTAATAATATTTTAACTTTATTTTATTCAGCTTTTTCTCTCTCATTTTCCAAAACCCATAAAAAACCTGAACTCAAACCATTTACTACTATTAACATAATATTTTATTACTATTCACAGATTTTTCATCTCATCTCATCTCAACATTCAAGCGAGGCCTTAGAGTATCAACGTACATCTCTTGCAAAATTTGAAAAAGGTTTAATGTTAAAAAAGAGTATTTTCTCATGAGACAACAATTTGCATTTTTCACATGTGTTTGATATGTTTGAAAATTTGAAAGATGATTAATTGTTATTTTTCATATGTGGATTATATGTTTGAAAGTTTAAAATTTGAACTTTTTAAAGATGATTGATTGCCATTTTTACTTGTGCATGATATATTGAAAATTTGAAAAGTGATTCATACTCTTTTTGATATATACAAAAAAAAAAGAAGTTTTTGTTTGAAAATTTTGAAAAGTGAATGATTCTCCTTTTGACATATGCAAAAAGGTATAGGCTTTTGTTTGAAAATTTTAAAAAATGAATAATGTAGTTTTTGACAATTATAAAAGGATAATTTTTGTTTGAAATTTTTGAAAAATGAATGATGCTCTTTTTTTACATTAAAATGTTCCTAAACTTGAAAAGAAAGTCTCATATGTTTATAAATGACTCATTTGACATCTTCAAAATCACACAATAACTACAAGCTTTATAATATTTATTCATCAAAAGCTTTCAATCTCTCTTTCTAGCTAATATTGAGGCCTGGTTTGGATACAAAAAAGCCTCAAACTCATCTCATCTAATCATTACAATTTTCTCAAATTTTCATATAAAATATAATAAATAGTTCAACTTTTTCAAATCTTGAAACAATACTAGTATTAAAAAATAATATTCTAACAATAATAATTCAACTTTCAATTTTTATCTCAACTCACTATCCAAACCTCACTTGAGTCTTAACACTTGTTTATTTTGAGAGAGATATAATTTGCATCGTATTAGTTTCAGGCAGCAACTTGACCCCTTGAAAATACAGAAAAAAAAAAGAGCCAAAAACCAACAAACAAATAGTAACAGTTTTTTCTAACAGTAATTAAAGAGCCATTGGGTGGAGAAGACAAAGATAGCTCAAATGCAACAAAGAAAGGTGGTTCTTTTAGCATACTTTCTCAAGTCTCGACTCAAAAACTCATAAGCCCATCAATAAGAGAGGAAACATAAAACACGAAACCCCAAATAAAACTTGCAGCCCAAAAATCAGTTGTAAACTCGAAAAGCATATATGCAAACCAAAGACAAATCTTCTTAAGATACTTCTATTAGCAACACAATGAACTGGCAGACAAAGAGTATGAAAGAAATAAATATAATTAGGCAAACCATTAGAACCCCAAGCATACTTTTAAGTACAAAACCACGATGCATTTCTCACCATTATAATTTCCATTTGTTCACTTGTCTACAATCTTTGTCATGTCGATGTAACACCCTGCCTAATTAACCATTAGGATTAATCTTTAAATGCCCTTAGTATGATTTTGGGCATTAAATATTTTTTTTACTACTATTATTATTATATTATTTTGTTTGTTTATTTTATTTATTTATTTCAATGGAGATTTATTTAGACCATGGCACTTAGAGTCATTAATTAGTAAGCATGAAGGATTAGAGAAGTAAGCCCATTAGTAATCCTATTAAGGCCTTTAGAACTTTAGGACATTTATAGGCCAAGCTTTAGGAGCCTTAAACCAAGCCTCATAGGAGTACAAGTCCTGGTAGGATAGCCTTGGCCCTAGTATGAGGAAGGCATAAGGCTTTTGAGGTAAGCTCGGTGCATAAAGCCTTTGAGGTAAGCTTGGTATAGGTTTGAGTCATGGCCCAAATAGTTCAAGGTACGTTCAAGCTCCATCTTTGTGGATCTTGAGGCCTCTCTTAATCCCTCAAAATCTGGAACACAAGGCCCCCATCCACTCAAACCCAAAACCCAAGGACCATTAACCCACACTCATGGCCCTTTTAGGCCCCACAAGGCCCAAAGCCTTGTTTTGCTTCTATTCACTCTTCAATTTGAAGCCCAATACATCATACCATGGATTTCTTCAAGCCCATATCATACCCTAAGTACCCAAATTAAGTTTTGAAATTAGGTTAAGACCATTAATCAACTTACCCATGATTAATGATCTTTAAACTATATTTTAGATCTTAATTTTCTTTCTTAATCTTTTTTGCCTTTTTTATCCGAACTTTTCTTGTTTCATTATTCAGTTACATCATTCTTAGATCATATTAGAATCCTAGATAAACCTCCACACATATCATTAGAAGGAATGACATATCAAAACCTCATACTACACCAATTGGCACACATGTGTGCCCTTTGTGTGCAATGGATTGTTTTGCCCTTAAGCTCAATCTTTTTGTGCCTTTTTCTCAAGGGCTCTATGATATTTAAACACCTCATATGATCCCTTTAGACCCAGACAAATTTTTTGACGAAATTGGTTTCAAAAACCAAACCAAAGCACCAAAATCGATTCACCTTGGACACTAGTTGGCCGGATGGGAACCGAATTGGTTAAGTTCCAACCTCCCTTCTGCCCATGGTTGAGCCACCACCCCACACCACCTCCATCACCATGCAATCCCCAAGAGTCCCTCATGATCATCATGAGCTTTTGACCAGTTTTTCCCACCCAAAGAAGGCACCAAACCAAAGGCATCCAAGCCACTTCATTTCAGCAACCACTTCCCTTCACCCCTTTCATTTGAGCTGCCACTTTATGATCACTCGGCAGCCAACCAAGAACCCTTCCCTCACCTGGAAAGCCTTGCAAGGCATCCAACCCGTGTGCAGAGAGGTGCTCACATGACGGAGAGGGAGTTGTCATGAGGATTTGGGTTCGGTCGAAGGGTGCTTGCCGGCGTGGGGGGGGGGGGGGGAGTTACTATGGTGGTCGGTGGCCAAGGGTGGCGCACGACGGGGCTGGGCTAAGAGAGGGAGACCGAATGGGGAAGGTACTGTCGCATGAGCTAAGGGAGGGAGGAGACAGAGGGAAAGGGAAAAGTGAGGGGAAAAAGAGAGGGAGATAGGGTATTAATCCTAGTCCTCGAAATGATCTAACGGTGGGTTTTAAATACTGATTTGAAAGTGCGTAAACACTGACTTAACTAAAAACACTAAGAGGAATTAAGATAGAATATAATTTAAACTAAACTTTAGTTTATAAAATATAGTCTTTCATCATTCATTTAATGATGAAGTTTTGCTAATTACTTTCAAGAGAATAAAACTATCTAATTAATTAGAGTTTTCAACGTAATTTAAATCTCATAATATTTTAAATAACTGAAATCATTTAGATAAAAATGATTGTCTACAATTATAATATTTTTGGAGCTCTTCAAAAATATTATAATTGTCTTACTTAAAATTAGGGTTTGTTCAATAACACTGAAAATACCTCATAAATATTTATAGGACATTTAAAATATTTGAGGGCTTTAAAACACTAGGCGTACTTTAAAATCAACTACTAACATTAAAAACACGCATTCGAGGTTCGGCACACAAGACAAGGCTCACGATTGCTAGAGAGAAGGAGCTGACTATTACATCCTTCCCTCCTTATAATAAATTTCGTCCTCTGAATTTGTTTAGCGCTAGAGAGAAGAAGGTGCGGGATGTTACAGTTTTTGTGGTGGAGTTTGCTAACCAAGCTGATAAGCAGATAATAATGGAGGAGAGACCATGGTTATTCGACAATCAATTGTTTGTGCTCTTGAACTTCGATGGTTTCACACCCCTACATAATTGAACTTCAATATTGAAAGATTTTGGATTCAGCTCCATGACCTGCCATTAAAATGCATGAATAAAGAGAGGGGGAGGATCTTAGGTGGAATGATTGGTAAAGTATTGGAGGTTTATACAGAGGAAGATGGGAGTGGATGGGGTTTGTTTTTTAGAGTACTAATTGAAGTAGATCTATACAAACCCTTAGCAAGAGGAAGGACCATTAATATGAAGGGGAAGGCTTATTGGATTCGTATAAGGTATGAGAAACTACCTCATTTATGCTTTAGTTGTGGATGTATTGTGCATGAAGAATCGAGATGTAAGGGGAAGGTGGAGGGTGAGCATTAGTTTGATGCATGGTTGAGAGTAGGGGGTAGAGTCAAAAATAAAGAAGGATTTTGGAGCTCGGAGAGGGGGGTCAAAAAATATTTAGAGGGGAAGAGTAGTGGTGATGGAAGAGGAAAAAAAAATGAAAGGTTAGAGAAAGTGAGGGAAGGAGTATTGAGGGAAGAGACAGAAGAGGTTCCTGTTACTCAAGAATGTGAGTTAAGCAGAGGGGAGAGTACAGATGATAAAAGGGAGGAGGTAGTGAATGAGGAGAAAAAAAAAAAAAAAAAAAAAAAAAGGGAAAGAAGTTGTTGAAGTACAAAGGGAAGAAAGGGAAGAAAGGGAAGGGGAGATGTTGGCTAAGGTAAATCTAGAGAGGGAGAAGGGGTGGAAGGGAGTGGTTGGTCGAATGAAAGCAGTAAAAGAGGGAAGGTGAAAGGGATATGGAAGAGGAGAGCTAGGGAGCAAGGCAAGAAGGGTGACATAATTATTGACTTATCTCCTACCAAGAGGTTGTTGAGATCAGGGGTTTATAGAGAGGAGGAGAGAGTTGGTAAAAAAGCAAAAGGGGTGGAAGGAAGCATGATTGAGATGGTGGAGGGAAGCATGACTGATTTGGTGGAGGCTGTAAAGTAGCCCCACCAATTATTATGAAAATATTAAGTTGGAACTGCCAAGGGCTTGGGAACCCTTGGACAGTTCAAGATATTTGCCAATTGGTAAAGGAGAAGTTTCCCAATGTAGTGTTCTTGATGGATACTAAGATGAGGAAAGCCAAAGGTGAAAAGATTAGAAGAAGGTTGAAGTATGAAGGTTGTTTGGTGATTGAACCAATAGGATTGAAGGGTGGGTTGAAGCTGTTATGGAACCAATCTATGGAAGTTGAGATGGTGAACTACTCTCAGTGGCATGTTAGTGCTTGGATTAAAGATCTAGAAGGCAATGCTAAATGGCTATTAACAGGCTTCTAAGGACAGCCTGAAACCAATCTAAAGGAAGAGACATGGAGTTTATTAAGCTCTTTAAAACCACAAGATGATCATGGGTGGTGTGTGGTAGGTGATTTCAATGAGATATTGGTACATGATGAGAAGAGAGGGGGGAGGCAGAAATCAGAAAAATAGATGGCTCGTTTTAGAAAGGTGTTGGAGATGGGGGGTCTGTTTGATTTAGGTGGAGAGGGGATAAATATACATGGAGTAACAAGCATGAGGATGAGTCTTTTACAAAAGAAAGACTTGACAAGGCTGTAGCCAATCTAAAATGGAAGGAGTTATATGCAAAAGGGTGGGTGGAAGTTTTGGTTGCAAGGAGCTCAGATCATAGACCTATCTTACTGCGCATGAACCAGAAAATAAACAAAAGAGGTTATTTAGGTTTGAAGCTTATTGGTCTCTAGAAGAGAAATGTGAAGAAGTCTTAAAAGAAGTATGGCAAAAGGGGTTAATGTGTGGGAAACCATTAGAAGGGTTACTGAATAAGCTGGATGACACTAAAGGAGCTCTACTTAGATGGAGCAAGCAAATGACCTATGATTAGAAGAGAGCCTTAAAAAGACAAGACAAAACTACTAAGGGAACTACAAGAAAATGAAGAATGCCACAACACTGCAACTATTAAAGCTTTACAAAGAGAGATTGGGGTCATATTGGAGAAGGAGGACTTAAGATGGAAGCAAAGAGCCAAGGTGAACTGGTATCAAATGGGGGATAAAAATACTAAGTCCTTTCACAGTTGTGCTAATCAGAAGAGAAAGCATAATAGAATTCAATTGATAGTTGATGAGCAGAACATGAGGTACACGAGTCCAGAAGGTATGGCAGGGGCATTCAAATGTTGTTTTGAGAACTTGCTCACTTCCTCTGATCCTGATTGTAGAGATATTGAAGATTGTCTAAAGAAATTGACATCATGTGTTACAAGAGGGATGAATGACCACTATTCAAAAACTTTTATTAGAGAGGAAGTAGAAGAAGCTATAAGACAAATGGCTCCACTAAAATCCCCTGGACCTGACGGTTTTGGAGCTTGTTTCTACTAGAAGCATTGGCATCTAATTGGTGAGGAAGTCAGTAACTCAGTGTTGGCTTGGCTGAATGGTGATTCTTTAACTTCACATGCAAATGTCACTTACATAGCAGTTATCCCTAAGATTAAAGAACCAAAGATGGCTAGTGATTTCAGACCCATCAGTTTGTGTAATGTAGCATACAAGATAATGACAAAAGTGATGGCTAATAGGTTGAAAAGTGTGTTAAATTAAATTATTCCCTCTAACCGAAGTGCTTTCATACTTGAGAGGTTAATTACTGATAATATTATGGTAGCATATGAGGTTTTGCACACAACGAAAGTGAGGAAAAAAGGAAAAGTGGGCAAAATGGCTATTAAGCTTGACATGTCCAAACCTTATGATAGGATTAAATGGCCATACTTGCAAGCTATTATGAGAAAGATGAGCTTCTGTAATGAGTGGATAGATTGACTATGAAGTGTGTGTCAACTGTTTCCTATGCTGTTCTTGTAAATGGTAAACCTGGTGGGAGAATAAAGCCCTCAAGAGGTTTAAGGTAAGGAGACCTATTGTCTCCCTATTTGTTTATACTATGTGCTGAGGGACTTAGCTCCTTGCTAAACAACTTAAACCTGAGGGGAGAGACAAAGGGAGTGACTGTTTCAATGGGTGGGACTCGAGTTAATCACTTACTCTTTGCTGATGACTGCATACTCTTTGGCAGAGCCAAGATAGAAGAATGGACAAATATTCAAGGTTTATTATGGAAATATGAAAAAGCATTAGGTCAATTCTTAAACAAGGATAAAACAACAGTCTTTTTCAACTCTAATTCAAAAGAAGAAGATATAAGGAGGATAATGGAGGGAGGGAGGTGGAACAGTGATGAAAGGTAGCTATGAGAGGTATCTGGGGCTACCTGCAGTAGTAGGAAAATCAAAATATAATGTTTTTAGGAGCATAAAGGAGAGAGTACGGAAGAAAATTAATAACTGGAGAAACCCTTTTTTGTTAGCTGTAGGGAAAGAAGTTTTAATAAAAGCAGTCCTTCAAGCAGTGCCCACTTACGCAATGAGTGTGTTTCAACTTTCAAAGAAGCTATATAGGGAGCTTAATGTTATGCTTGCCAAGTTCAGGTGGGGTAATCAACAAAAAGGAAATGGTGTTCATTGGTGTTGTTGGGAGAGAATGGGGAAACAGAAAGGGAAAGGGGGTCTGGGCTACAAGAACATAGAGAGCTTCAATATGGCTCTTTTGGCTAAGCATGGGTGGAGGTTATTGCAGAACAAGACTAGTATGGCTGCTAAGATTCTTAAAGAAAAGTACTTCAAAGACAAGCCTCTATTGGAAGCAAAATTGGGCCACAAGCCATCTTATATGTGGAGAAGTGCGTGAAATGCAGTGAGTCTTTTGAGGGAGGGACTGAGATGGAAGGTAGGTAAATATTAAAATATGGGGTCAGAGATGGCTAGCAACACCTTCAACTTTCTTTGTACAATCTCCAGTCTCGGTTCTAAATAATGAAGCAAGGGTGTGTGAATTGATGCAATGCAAATGGGAGTGGAATGAGTAATTGATTAGAAGAATTTTTAGTAAAGAGGAAGCTGATCAGATATGCAGTATGCCATTAAGTAGCATGAATGTGGAAGATAAAATGATTTGGGGTCCATAAAAGAAAGGATTGTTTTCTATAAGGAGTGCATACCACTTGGAGCTTGAAAGAAAGAAGGCTAGCAGAGGTGAAAACTCAAGGCATCAAGAGAGGGATCAAAGCTGGGAAAGCATTTGGAAAATGAATGTTCCAGGGAAAGTTAAATTATTTCTTTTGAAAGCTGTTAATGAGTTTATAGCTACCAGGAGAAACCTTTCTTTGAAAAAAGTAACAGACAACCCCTATTGCCCCATTTGTAGAAGAGATGAGGAAATAATTATGCATGTGGTTTGGCAATGTCCTGCAACTTGTGATATGTGGTTAGAGTCACTAAGTCTATTGCAGAAGATGAAGATAGAAGAACTTGATCTACTAGCTCTGTGAGAAAAAGTAGTGAAAAAGCTTAATGGTTCAGAACTAGAGGAGGTAGCTGTTGTGATGAGGGGCTTATGGTTGAGAAGAAATGAGTGTATCTTTGAAGACAAGTTCAAATCTCCAAGTCAAGTAATAAGATTTGCTAAGCATGATCTAACAGAATACCAATTGGCTTAGTAGACAACAAAGGCAAGTAGTAGCAGGAATGAGGGGAGTCATAGTAGAAATCTGAGGTGGGAGAAACCAAGTCCAGGTTTTGTAAAAGTTAATTGGGATGTGGTATTCGACAAAAAGGAAGGGAATGTGGGTATAGGGTTTGTAATCATAGATGAAGAAGGGGAAATGTTAGTAGTTGTGGAGGGACAGAAGCATAATGTTGATCAACCTGTTGTTGTTGAAAGTCATGCTTTGTGAAAGACAATGGATGTGTGCAGAAAACTCAGATTTGATAAGGTGCTTTTCGAGAGAGATGCTCAAGTAGTAGTTAATGTTGTTCACAATAAAAATGAAAATTTATCGTACTATGGAAGTCTAATAGAAGGTATGAAGCAGTTACTGAAGTATAGAATAGATTGGAAAATATAATTTACTCATAGAACTTACAATGAGACAGTTCATATTCTAGCAACGGAAAGTTTATTTTTACAGTCTGAATTGATTTGGATAGAAGATACACCTGATTGCATTAGAAGAATTGTAGAGAGGGAGAGATGTTGTAATGACTAATACAAAGTGATCTATGAATAAAGTATTTATTTCCAAAAAAAAAAAAAAGAAAGAGAAAGAACTCTAGCAGGTTGAAACAGTCTTAGCACTATTTTTTTCATTCCCTGTCAAAATTTGGAATAAAAATGACACGTGGCATTCTAAAGGAGTGATCCGGCATCCATTTCTGTCCTCTGTATCCGTACATTTATAGTCAAAACCAAAAAGAAGCCGTTGCACGTAGGCTGCTATCGTCTGCATTCATCTTTAACAAAAGGATGGTGCTACTCCCACGGAAGGAGCCCATCGAAAGAGCCACCAAATAGGCAAACAGTTTTTTGTGTTTTTCTTTCTTTTTTCAAATAAAAAAAATTCAATCGGTGGCCACGGGGGAAAGCATTTTCCTTAAGAAAATCTCACATTGTACTCACCCTCCGAAACGAACAAGTAACGTCGCTCCACGTGCCAGAACTCATGGAACCTTGACGTTCTCTGATCCCACCTCAAAGTGCGAGAATAAAGAAGCGCCTATCGCATATTGCATATCGAAATGTTGTCGTCTATGAGGCTCTCCTTCTCTCTCTGTTGAGCTTTCACCAACATGGCTAGGGTATCATCCGGATCGGCGGCGAGGTCGTCAATGGCGTCGAAGATTAAAGCCTATTCCTTGCCTCTCGTTCTCTTCGCTGCCGCTATGTTCTACCAGCTCTTTGTTATCTCCAAGTCCTTCCCTCCCACTCACTACGACGGTGAATCACTCCACTGAAGCTCTCTCTCTCTCTCTCTCTCTCTCTCTCTCTCCACACACACACACACACACATAAATTTTTGCGATTGTTTTGCTTTTTGTTATTTGCTTGTTTACTTGTTTCTTTGGTCGGCTGAATTGTAGTTCTTGGAATCAAGTGGTACAGTTCCATTGAAGAAGTGGAGGAGGCCTATGAGAAGCTTTCGTCCAAATGGTAATATCTATAATTCCATTATTATTGTATCATGCAGCTATTATTCCTTGATATTAAGTTTTCAAACGCCTTCCGTTTGGATAGATTATATGGTTTTCGATCATCGAAGTTGTCTGTTAAATTAACAATGTGGAGGAGAAGAGCACTTTTCTCATCCTCCCGCTTGCTAGAGAAGATCGCTATATTAATATATGTGGAAAATATGTCTTTTTTTTAAGGTTATGATTAGGCACCTGGTGTAACTTTTTAATCACTATGTTATACGATTTTCCATTTACTAATTTTTTACAAAATCGTCATTCTTTTGACGAAAATTTTTTTAGAACGTCCAAATGCTGCATAATATTTTCTAAATGTTGAGATAATTGCAGATTAAGAAGTACCTCGTCTAAAGAATGTTCAAAATCATGTTTTCTTCCTTAAATTTTAAAATTATACGAATAAATGATTTGCTAATTGGACAACCAATGATATTTGATTAATGCAAAATTTGGCATATATGATAAGCATATGAAGAACTTGTATGCTTTCGGGTTTTTTTTTTTTTTTTTTTTAACAAAATAAGATGATTTTACTAATGATCAATCAAAGAGAAAGAGGCCTAATTGAGGCACATGGATGTGTAAAACGAAAACACTGAATGAGAGTGAGAAAAGAGCAGAAAAATCCTGGTAAGTGAAGCTAGAGGGTACATGCATGCTCTGCATTGGAATGTTTAGTTTCCTCAGAGGTGCACAGAATTGGGAGATGGATGCAATTTCCAACTTTCTCAGCCAGCTGTATTCTATGAGTTTTAGCAAATTCGCTGCGGATAAGATGATTTGGATCCACTCCGGGAATGGGAAAATCTCTGTTTGGTTTCTGTTCAAGGCTATGATGGGTCCGAATTTCAACACTTTTCCTTGGAAGGATATATGGAGGAGTAAGGTGCCTCTCAAGATTGCTTTCTTTGGTTGGACAACCTCTCTTGGGAAAATCCTAACTATGGATAATCTAAGGAAGTGGCGGATTATTATTGTCAATTGGTGTTGTTGTATGTGTAAAAAGAATGGTGAATTCGTTGACCATTTGCTACTTCATTGGGAGATGGCTAAGGCCTTATGGAATGCGATTTCAGTAGGCTCGAGTTTGCATGGGTGATTCCTAGGAGGGTGATGGATCATTTAGCCAGCTAGATAGACCTCCAGTGTAACTTCCCAATCGTTGCAATTTGGAAGATGGTTCTCCTATGCCTTATGTGGTGCATTTGGCTAGAGAGGAATGATCAGAGCTTTGAAGATAGGGAATGTTCTCTAGAAGAAGTTAGAAGATTCTTTTTCAATATTTTATATTTATGGGCTTTTGTTATTGATTTCAGTGGTGCTAGATTTTCTTGTTTCTTTTTCAAGCACTTAACTTCTTTTAGGTGTTTCCTATTGTATACTTCATGTGTACTTGGGCTATGCCTATTCCATTTATTCACTACAATTTTTTTTACTGATTAAAAAAGGTAAGAATATATCCAATGGCACAGTGAAATTAAAACATAAGCCTTGAGTTACCGCCCCCCGTTAAGTATCTTCCCAACTGTCCAAACAAAGAAAGTGGCTCTTAATGGGCCTTGCTACTTCCTCTTCCATGGTAAAGTAATGTTGTCATGAGGGATTGGAGAAACACCCCTCTCTTCAATATGCTCCATTGCATCTTATCTTTCCCTCCCAATCTAAGTTAAAGAAATTTAAGTCTAGTGTAAAAGATATAGTAAAGAGATCAGCCTCCCAATCCCATGCTGCTTGAACAAACACAACTTCCATTGAGAGGAGCAATTTGAAAGTTGTAAGTTGTCTGCTAGCAATGCATTCTTATCTTTAGAAATGTTAAAAAGAGATATGAGAAAACCCTTCTAATAGGATTGTTGCCAGACCATATGTCATCTCAAAACTTTATCCTAGTTTCGTTCCCACCTCATATCAGATATACCTGGAATATTGCCTCCAGTCTCTTTAGGTGTTCTTCCATGGCAATCTTGAAACTTAGATATACCTCGTAAGAGCACCAATCAAGCCACCTACTTTCCTTTTTCATCTCTATCACCTCTCTCCCCAAACTAGTTCTAGGATTCACATTACACCAAAGCCATTTTCCCAATAGAGCTTTATTGAATGTAATCAATATTCTTATTTTGGAATATGAGGAACACACCAAGGGTCTACTCATTGGATGAAACTTCCTCTGCTCCCCCTATGCACTACAAGAAGTCCCTATGAAGGTTCTCAATAAGGTTAGTAACGCCTATAGAGAGAGGAGTGCTCTTGATCAAGGTTACTTGGCTACCCTTTGATACCTTCCATACCACCAAAAGACAGTCCAGCTTGTCTATCCTATAGTCTTAGATTGCCTTGGCCATAAAATAAGCTCCTAACGGAAGGCCTAACTACGTCATCGACAAAGAAGACACTCGACAATGTAGGATGCATGCCAAGCTATTGACATCATCCACATGACCCAATAGCTCTGACTTGGCTAAGTTAATTGTAACACCTCCTTCCCGTAGGATAGAGATATTACTAACATTTATAACATAATGCCCGGTAAAGAGATTCATATCCTGAAATAGCTCATTTAATGAAATTCATCAAAACGTTAAAACTGAATTGAACATGATTGTTTCGAAAACTGAACGAAATATAAAAGAACATAAACTAATCCTATGAATGACATTAAAAGAATCTAATTCTTGTGTGAATATCACTTATTTCTTCTTAAGTCTTTGTACTAGATCTATTCCTGGCCATCCAGCTCTGTATCATCATAGACATCATCTGCGAGAATTAGACATGGAAGAAACAAGAAGACAAACAAAAATGAGTCGAATACTTAGTAAGTAGCACATCATACCGTAAAATATAATTTTGCCTAACATGCACTTAATTTCTATGAGACTCTTCATAACATACATACAGCTTCATAGATTACAATCAAACACGTAACATTACTTTTTGAAAGATTTTACATACATATATCGTCACAGACTCACATAGCATACATTTTCATTATTAACATAAGCGGAAGCATATATAATCATGGCAAACATGTAATCGTGAATGCCTAATATATTGTTTATCTTGTCTTAACATGGAGTGAAACATACTTGGGTCCGTGTTTCACTTAACTAACATAACATGGAGTGAAACACGCTTGGGTCCGTATTTCACTTAACTAACATAACATGGAGTGAAACATGCTTGGGTCCGTGTTTCACTTATCTTGTCGTTAACCACGCTTGAGTCCGTGGCACCATAAGATTTCTTATCTTTCTTAATGTATGAGATTTTATTAGGCTTCATGAACATTTCTAACATGGCATGATATATTCTTGTACATGGCATATTATTGTACATGGCATAGCATAATATGATATAGCATGGCATATTATTGTACATGGCATATTCTTGTAGATGGCATCGTATAACGTGACATTACATAAGATGCTCTGAACGTTTTATGACATTCCAAGACATATATGATCCAGGTACTACATGAATATGGCATACATGATCTAAGTACTATATGGACATGACATATATAATCTAAGCATTTCATGAACATGGTTTGCATAATCTGACTATTCCATTACATGGCATACTTGACTTTGAACTACTACATGAACATCTCATGGCTTTCATATGATTTTAGTAACATTCAATCAATCGAACAACAAATTCATTCATTCAAGCATAATTTCATATTTCATCAAAGATAAAAAAGGAAACTAACCTTGACTTGCCTCTTAGCGTAGCGTAGTTAATAATCATAAGCACATCATATTTTTATACATAATAATAATATTCACTATACGCATGCATTATATGGTCATACTATTTACCTCTTAGCGCTGCTTCCTGATTTCCAACTTGTAGTGCGTTACCTATACTGGGTACTAGACGTTACTAACTTCCTAGAGGAGCGTGTCGTAATAATCCAAGTAATTAAATATGTATAATGGAACTTAACTTAAAATAATAGGCTTCAAAGCAAACTCTAAAAAAAACTTACTTTAAAATCCCTTAAAGACAACAAATCGGCTAAGGCAGATTACACAATCAAGGGTCAAAAAGGCATTTAAGTAATTACAGAATTAGTGGAGGGGCTTTTTGGGAAAGGCTGAAAACAAAACACATAAAAGGGAAATACATCTTACGGCAAGACTAGATAGAGGGTTATTTGTGTAAATCTAATAGTATTGCATGGGTGTTTTAGGAAGACTGAAGTAAAAGAAACAATAGGTGGAAAGGCATGCTTACGGGAGAATGGAAGAGAGTCGTGCGATAACTCACCGAGAGAATGAGGCTGAGGCGACGACGGCTCTGGGGTGGTTGGAAGCGACTGGCGATGCGATTGGGTCCTCTGGGCAGTGGTGCGATGCAAGAGAGAGAGGGAGAGGGAGAGTGAGAGAGTTAGACCGAGACAGTGAAAATCACGGGGAGAGAGATATCTTACGGCAAGACTAGATAGAGGGTTATTTGTGTAAATCTAATAGTATTGCATGGGTGTTTTAGGAAGACTGAAGTAAAAGAAACAATAGGTGGAAAGGCATGCTTACGGGAGAATGGAAGAGAGTCGTGCGATAACTCACCAAGAGAATGAGGCTGAGGTGATGGTGGCTCTGGGGTGGTTGGAAGCGACTGGTGACACGATTGGGTCCTCTGGGCAGTGGTGCGATGCAAGAGAGAGAGGGAGAGGGAGAGTGAGAGAGTTAGACCGAGACAGTGAAAATCACGGGGAGTGAGATATCTCGTTGGGGACTTATCGGAAAGGAGTGGGTTCAACAGGGTTGGGTTGGCCGGCGTTTTCTGGTGCCGTGGGCAGTGCTCCAATGTCCTAGGGTGGTCGGCGGTGGCTGGGCAGAAAAAGGCTTATGCGAAATTGTTGTTTCTCTGGTATTTCAATGTGTGCAAAACAGAGGCTTTGTGGGTTTCTTATAGGCGATGGGAGGGAATAATGTGAACCTTTAGGATATTGACTAAAATTCGAAATTGCCTAAACTTTAAGAACAATTTCCTACGAGGAGTCAGATTCTGAGAGGATTTTGAAGAGTTTGAGTTGGACTTAGTCTTGAACTAGGAACCAAATCTAATATGGGAAGTTAACGGATAAACTATACGAAGGTTTGATAGGAAAAGAATCACCAATTTAATCTATCTGTCCACATAATTTCCTAAGATGATAATAATGAAAGTAAAATAAAATATAATAATATCTATAATACTAATAAAAGCCCTAAATTTTTGGACCCGTATGTCACATTAATATTCAACTTTAAACTGTTTCAAAACAAAGAGAAATGAATCTAATATATGTCTTGCCCTAATGAAAGTGTTCCGAGGTTCTTTAGGTGAATTAAGTTGCATGACTTTGCATAGTATACTACAAGAAAGTTAGCAGATAAAGAGGGAGAGGAATTATTGAAATAGAGAGCTCTTACATTTGTACCTCTATTCTGCTTCTCCTCTCTTGCTAGCTGTAATGAGTATTATTGTTCATGTAATGCTGATTATTAGGATTTAACTAATTAATGCTATTTCACCATATTAAAATTAACATTTTTATCAAGGGATGAAACTCAGACTTTAATAAAAAGGAAAGTTGCGTAACATGTAAGTTGACAGTGGACTTCATAAAATGTTAAGCTGGTTGGAAGTGAGTGGTGTACCACTATAAAAAGAGTTAGACCATTCGTGATTCCTCAATTAATCAATACATTTCAGAATTCACCCCTAGATGATTCATATATCACCAATGAGAGTATTAACATGATCTAAACTTTTTATAAATGCGTTTTATTATTTTTATATTTCAAAATCAACTATAGAAATAAGTATGGACTCGAACCCGAACAAACATACACTAACATAGTTAGCACTCGTTAGGACCTCTATGGCTTGACTTGCACACACTTTTTTTCTTTCTTAGCTGACTTGAACACTTCCACATTTATTGAACTCTAACAGATATTTATGTTTTCATGCCCCTAGTCTGTGTACCAGGATGTACTGTTCATTCAATATCCTCATGAAACCATACCAATTAAATAATCGAAATAGCAACTGAATGGCTGTTGATCTTATCAATTTGATGAGAGTTTTAGAAATTGATTACCGAAGAACTCATTTGCAAGATCTAAGGGTGCCAAATGTTCTTGTAATTGCTCTCGTGCTGATTTATTCTATTAGTATTTAGTGAGCTTCTATTCAAGGAAGTGGCTTTTTTTATTTATATATTTTTTTAGTTCTTCGTGCTACTGCCTTTGTGATCCTATGGTATTATGTAACTAGGATACCTAAGTTTTTTTACTTATAAGAAAAAGGATACCTAAGTTTTAACTATTGCCACTTGATTTGTTGAAGTTTGGAAAGGCTGTTACAGTAGTATCAATGTAGTTATAGCTTGTTTATCTGTGAGTAAATGGAGTTCCTTCAAATAGGTGAAGATACGGTTTACTATGGCTGTGGACTTTTTTTGATAAATTTGTTACTATCTAGTGGAAAAAATTGATTTTTTTTATAGGCAGTGGGAAAAATAGATTAAAAATGCTACTAGCCTGATGTCTTAAAACTTGTGAGAGTTGATGTAGAGATGTACTATTAAAAACTAGATGAGAAGTTTGTTAGTAGTATGGGTATATTCATTTATGTTATTCGGAATCGTGGTATTTACTACTATTGTAAGATTCAAACAATGTGGCGTTTTCAGGAATTCAGGCAATGAGATTCCTAGTGCTACTGATTTTGTTAAGGTATGTACCTTCCTCTTGTAAAGGTAGTATTTTTAATATTTTGTGCTATTGATCTGCGTCCCAGGAAATAATTCTCAGAGTAGACATGTCTATTCATTTGTTCCTTCGAAAATTTTTCTAAAGATTCTGCCTTCATAACTAAAAAATATTTTTAATTTTACTTCAATTTGGACTAAGTTGGTTGGATTTTTACGCTGTAACCTTATGATGAGTTAGCTTGTGAAAATTGTCAACCATTTGTTTTTTTTTTTTTTTTTTTGATAAGTAACTGTCAACCATTTGTTACAAATACATATATGAACTTTATGAAAGAGTCTTCATGTCAAGCATTGTAATATATAACAGTGATCTAGAAATAGTAATTTTATAAAAATACAAGTGTAGCTAACTATGGATTGGTAATGGAGCTGAATTTGTTTTCTTAATGTACAAGCTGAATTTCATCTGAATGCAATGTTGATGATATTTCTCAACTGTTTCATAACCATAAAGGTCAATCTACTTCAAAATTTGTAGGTTCGATATGCTTACGAGTTGCTGTCAAATCCTTCATGGAAAAGGAACTATGACATATTTGGCATCGATGAGCAACTAGTGAGTAATAAGGCACTTGGCTTATTTGTCTGGGCATTTAACATTTTGCATCCTGCCCTTCTGCTCTAACTCTGTGAGTGGCCTTGCATTCATCAATTAAATGGCTTGTTTTCTTGGCTGTAGCATGTTGTTGAAAAGTTCAAAAGGCAATATGCTGGTGAAAGTTATTCAAAAGTAGAACTTCCTCTATTAGATGCTATTGCTACTGGTTAGTTATATTTTTTTTTAATTTAATTACCTTTTTTGAGTAAATATGTCTTATAAAGTTGGTTATGTGAAATCAGGTTATTATTGGCTAATGCATATTTTACCCTTGTCTTTTTATCAGAGCCTGAAGATCTTACCCTTAATGTCATTGCCTCCAAAGATTTTCAGTCGATTTTACAGGATGCTGACCCTTGGCTGTTTCAGGTACTAGTAATAGCTATAGATGTTCAGATGTTATGAATATTATATTTGGTGGGCATCTATTTTTTGCCTTTATCTTTTTCTCTCCCAGAAATGCACATCTAAAATAATAAAGAAAAATACCTTCATTGAATTAAATCAGCTCGATAACCCTATTTTCAGTTATTTTCTTCTTATGAATAATTTTTTTGTTAAGAAATACTAAGGAGTATCCTTGCTCTTTATCTTAATTGCTGGGTTAGTTTCCCCTTTTCTCTTCAATGTCTAAGCAAAATGGGCGTACCACATGCTGGCGCCTGAATGAGTAGAGTTTCACTGTAATTTATGAATTGTGTTGCCACTACAGTATGTGTTCTTTTTTTATATAATCCTTTTTTTCTTTAATGATACATACTGACTCCTAGTGAATGCCTATTCAAATTGGTGTAGTTGTTTTCATTTGGGAGCAAACGCTGTGCTCAGTTTTCAGTTGTCTGGAAAAGGATTGGTATGTTCATTCTTCTGCAAGTATGTGATGTAAATTACCCTATCTGCATATGAGTAAGTTTTGTTGAGATAAGAAGTGAATTGTTTTTCTGTCCTGTCTATGTACTCTAATCAGTGAACCCTGCAAACTACATGGTGTTGGCTGCAAATTCCCTCTGTACCTTACTTGTATAAAAAAAAAGTTCCCTCTGTACCTTGTCTCATATTACCTGTCTAAATTCTATCCCCAAACTGCATCATTTCAGGTGTTTCGGTTCTTCTTACTAATTTGTATATTAGAAATGTATTACTCCAACCACCCTTTTGTGGATTCCATTTCTTTTGATTTTATTTTTCTATTATTGGAGCTTGCTTCTTCCCCAAAGATTTCTTGGTCATCTTTATTATCATATCTGTTGTATGTATCTTGACTTGTATATGAACTTTGTTTGTTAAATTGTTAACTTTCTAGTTTGTTAGTTATCAATCTAATACTGGGTAATAAAGATTTATTAGCATAAATATGTACGAAATTTAATAGTTATTAGGACTCTAACATAGTTGTATTTGAGAAAATTAGGTGTTGGTGTTTAGCATGATGGAACATTAAGATTGGTAGTAATGCTGCAAACGGTTGAGTTGCATTATTACCTGTCCACTAAGTCAAGTAATCTGCAATTGTATTTGATGTTTGAATTGTACACTTATTATTCTTGGAAGCTTTTGATGTTTGTAAAGTAGTTTCTTGGTTATCTTTGCTAGCTTCTTATTAATAAATGACATTTTCCATTGAGCTTGTGCTTGTTTCTATGTAAAACATTTTCTAGAATTAATTTGTGTTTTCTGGTGTTTGGTGTGTGGCGAAATTAGCAGGGAAAGAAAAAAGAGGCAGGATACTTACGTTGCCTCTCTCAAGCTTTACTAAATGTGTATATGCTTCGATTACAGTAAAACAACCAAACTACCCCTTAACGAATCTCCATTTTTTTATAAGTAAGAAAGTGATTTTTATTAATACGAATGAAATAAGCGAAGCCCATGTACACGGAGTATGCAAAAGAAACACCTAAATACATTCTAAGGACCAGAAAACGACAATAGAAAATCGTGAGCACTAGCTCAATTAAGCACTGAAGCACAAAACCAAAGCTGTAAGTTGTGCACAAAAAATTTCGAAGTTCCTCCAAAGTGCACTCCTTATCATTAAAACACTGATCATTCCCTTCCATCCAGATACACCACATAAGGCACAAAGGGACCATCCTCCAAACTGCAGCACCTGAGAACAACCATGAAGACCATTCCAACTAGCTAGAAGGTCCACCACCCTCAAAGGCATCACCCAAGCTATACTAGTTCTACAAAAAATTTCATCCCATAGTGCCCTTGCCACCTCGCGATGCACAAATAAATGATCCACAGATTCCCCATGCTTCTTACACATATAACCCCAGTCTATAACAATGAGACTGTGCTTCCTCAAATTGTCCGTCGTCAAGATTTTCCCAAGAGAGGCAGTCCATATAAAGAAAGCAACTTTGGAAGGCACATGAGACCTCCAAATACACTTCCAAGGAAAAGAAAAACAGTTCTGAGATGTCAAAAGCTTATAATACAATTGAACTGTAAACTTATTGCTCCCTTTGGGTCTCTACAACATCCTATCCCCATCCATCCTACCAAGCCTCAAAGAATATAAAAACTGAAAAAAGCTAAAACTCCATCAATTTCCCAGTCATATACAACTCTAGTAAAAGAAACATCCCACTGGTAAGAATAGTTAGAAAGGACTAACAAATCCGACACAGAGGCATACTGATAAGAAACCAGACGTTTGATGGCCCGAAACATCCTATTGAGAGCGTGTTCACCACACCAAATGTCAAGCCAAAATCGGATCCTAGAACCATCTCCAACTGCATAGCTAACTTGGCTTGCAAAACTCTCGCACCCCTTTCTAATGAATTTCCATAGACCCATGCCATATGCCCCCCTTTCCTCATTAGAACACTAAGCCCCTAAGCACTTCCATATTTACAATCAATAATCTCCCTCCAAAGTGACTCCCCTTCTGATTGATATCAGCATAACCAATTCTCAACAAGGCTTTATTAAATATCCTCAAATTACTAACCTCCAAACCTCCATAAGAAATGGGAGAGCAAACTTTATTCCAACTAACCAAATGGAACTTAACTTCCTCCCCATTCCACCCCACAAAAAAGCACGAAATAACCTCTCAATCCGATTAGCCACCTTTGCAAGCAAAGGATTTAATGATAGAAAATAAGTGGGAAGATTGAAAAAAGTGCTCTTGATTAAGGTAATTCTACCCCCTTTCAATAGATACATCTATTTCCATCCAGCCAACCTTTTCTATATTTTCTCAGCAACCCCATCGCAAATAGCTTTAACCTTAAAAGGCACTCCCAATGGAAGGACCAAATATTTCATAGGCAATGAAGCAACTTTACAACCCAAAAAACTCGCCAAGCTATTAATGTTGTGGACCACCCCCACTGTGACCATCTCAGACTTTCCAAGATTTACCTTTAGACCCGAAACAACTTCAAAACATAACAGCAATGCCCTTAAAGCTTGAATTTGGCCACAATCCATGTCGCTGAAAAAGAAGAGTATCATATGCAAAAAGAAGATGAGAAAGTATGGTAGAACCATTATTAGCATTTCCCACCAAAAAACTGAAAATAAATCCTCCCCCAATGGCGGCCTCCACCATCTGACCAAACGTCTTCATGATAATAACAAAGAGAAAGGGGGGATACAGGGTCCCCTTGCCTCAAACCACAAGAGCTATGGAAAAAACCAGCAAGGTTGCCATTAACCAACACTGAGAACTGAGTAATAGAGACGCAATGCCTAATCCACAAACAACATCTCTCCCCAAAGCCACATCTCCCAAGCATATAACAGAGGAATTTCCAATTCACATGATCATACGCCTTTTCCATGTCAAGCTTACAAAGAATACCAGGAATTCCCTCCCTCATTCTACTATCCAAGCATTCATTGGCAATGAAAACTGAAATAAGGATTTTTCTCCCCCGAACAAAGGCATTTTGGGGACTAGAAATAATTTTCTTCATAACTATGCTCATACGGTTAGCAAGAAGCTTCAAAATTATCTTGTAAACGCCACTCACGAGACTAATAGGACGGAAATCCTTTGCCCCTGAAGCCCCAGGTTTCTTTGGGATGAGAGCAATGAAAGTTGCATTTAGGCATTTTTCAAACTTCTTCTAAGAATAGAACTCCTGAAAGACCCATATCACATCTTCTTTCACAATATCACATCTTCCTTAACAATATCCCAACAAGCTTTGAAAAATGCCATAGAAAAACTATCGGGACCAGGAGTTTAGTCTTATGTCATCCAACTAATCACATGATGAACGTCATCTTCATCAAAAAGTCTTTCCAATCATCTCGCACTTTGAGGATCTAAAGACTCAAAAGCCAAACCAACCAGATTTGGCCTCCAAGTAGCTGGTTCGATGAGAAGACTCTCATGATATTGCGCAATATGATCTTGAATCTTAGGTAGAAAGGAAATCATACAATTATCTGAATGAAGCATCTCAATAGCATTACTTTGTTGATGTGAATAAGCCACCCTATGAAAACATTTAGTGCATTTATCCCCCTCTTTCAACCAAAGGGCCCTTAACTTTTGCCGCCAAGAAATCTCCTCCATCAATAGCACCCTCTCAAGTTCAGCCACTATTATTTGTTTCTTATTTTTGTAAGCGACAAGGTTATCTCCTAAGATTTTACAGTATCATGTAGTAAACTATCTATCTGAGGGAGACCCTACACAAAGCAAAGCGATTCCCACTATGGTCAGATTTCAACTAGGAACTACTATACAAAAGGGTAGCGCGCCTAATCCATTGAAAAACCTTGGGAAGAGAAGGCGATTTTATAACCTGAGCTTTCCTTAACCAGCTGACCTTACTTCGTAACCTTAACATACTTTCTTTCTTACTTTAGCATAGGCCTTCGCCATTTCAAACTGGCGCTCCGCCCCCTATTTGTTTTTTTATTAGAAAAACGAGGCCCTAGAGTTTAAGACCAATCAAAATTTGTACACGAGCAAACTCATATTTGGGTTTCAGGACGATAAGAAACTCAACAACATCCACATCTTCATGTCGTTTCTCCAGAGTTTCAAGTCAATGGAGTGGCTAATACATGTTCTTCTCCTCATAGAGGGCCACGGCCCACAACCTGATTGTAGTACTTGTCCACATGTTGTGCACTTTGCTCAAATCCAAATAATTGTTTGAGCACCTTATAAAATCTAAGTGATATTCCCAGAACCAGAGTACATATGTCGGAGATGATCCCAAAATTTCATAGCAGCAGTAGGAAGATAAATTCATGAGGATCAAATGTGAAGCTCATACTGCTTAAGAGAGATAATGTATTTATCTTCCTATTCTCAAAGGCTAGGCTTTCCCGCTGTTAAGTGGTGATAAAAACCATTTCCTTGGAAAAATATTTTCATTGATTGTGCCCAAGAAATGTAGTTCTTCTCATTCAGTTGCATAGAAGTCATAGCAGCATTAGCTAGAGTTGTCAACGTAATGATATCCAATTTAGTGGCTATAAGATATAACTAAGCCATGAACAAATGCAATGACATCAACAAGTAATCTATAACATTTTGAATCATGGGCTTAGACCATGCTACCAGCAACAAATGGCAAAATTGCAATAAAAGAAGAATACAACACCACGTACATTGTTGAAATGGGCCTAAAAGAGGTCAAACCTAAGCAAATAAGCCAAGATATCATCTCAATGAAGTGGAAACTACCGAAACACTAGTCCGCACTAAAAAGTCGTGAAAACTGCACAAAACCAATTGAAAATACCAAAAAATAATCTGGACCAGCTGAAATCTGCCAAAACATGCTGAAAAATATAGAAAACTGGCCCAAACTTCACTGAAATCATATATGAACCGGCCAATAGGGGTGATTGAGTGAGGGTCAATGCAACGGATATTGGGTTGACCCAAATGTATCTCTATCTGATCCGAAGACCCCGATGGATGTTGGATTTGAGCTGTATTGGACTGAGATTTGCCTTGAATTGGGTTGGATCAAGGATGCTGATAAGGAAACACCAAACACCACAATCAAACCAAGGCCTTCAGCTTTGAAACTTGCTGAAAATTCTCTGGTGATTTTCACAACTTGCAAGCAACAACCTAGATGATAACAGGTTATTTCATTAATGCACAGCTTGCCACCAAAACAATCAACCATCATAGAGACCACATACCGCAACAAAGGCACCGACCACAAGAACTTAATATTAATACTATCCGTTGGAGGATAGGGAGCTGTCAGGGCTTATTTCAGGTGAGGAGTTGGAGAGAAAAAAATGGGTGGTGGCTGAACTGGAAAAGATAACTCTAATGGAGGAAATTTCTTGGAGGCAGAAATCTCGGGTTCTTTGGTTGAAGGAAGGTGATAAGGGTACAAAATTCTTTCACCAAATGGCGAATTCTCATAGAAGGAATAATGCTATTGAAGTTATTCAAGACGGTGAGAATATTCTTTCAGATCGAGAGGCCATCAAGGAACATGTTGTCAATTTTTATGAGAAGATGTTTAGGGAAGAATACTCGTGGAGACCAAAGTTAAATGGTTTGTTTTTTGATTCTATTGACTAAGTAAGTGCAGAATGGATGGAGAGAGCTTTTGAAGAAGAAGGGGTACTTGATGTGGTTAAAGGAATGGCAAAGGACAAGGCTCCGGGCCCGGACGGTTTTTCTATGGCTTCTTTCCAAGCTTGTTGGGACATTGTGCAGGAAGATATTATGAAGGTTTTTCTTGAATTTCATTCTTTTATGAAATTTGAGAAAAGTTTCAATACGACTTTTATAGTTCTGATCCCTAGAAAGGTGGGGGTTGCGGAAATGTGGGATTTTCGGCTGATTAGTTTGGTTAATGGGGTGTACAAGATAATATCAAAGGTGCTTGCTAATCATATGAGTGTGGTGATGGAAAAGATTATTTTGAAGCCCCATAATCCTTTTGTGAGGGGGAGAAAAATTCTTGACTCAGTCTTAAATGCTAACGAATGTTTGGATGGTAGAATTAAAATGGGTGAATATGGAGTTTTGATTAAATTGGACATGGAAAAGGCGTTCGACCATGTTAGTTGGGAGTTTCTATTGTATTTACTTGGGATATATGGTTTTGGAGAGTAGTGTTTGTGGATCAAGCATTTTATTTCAACGCCGAGATTTTCCATTTTGGTGAATGGCAACCCGGTTGGTTTCTTTAACAGTACACGTGGATTGAGACAAGGAGATCTGCTATCTCTTTTTCCTTTTGTTCTTGTCATGGATGCTATGAGTAGAATGATTGAAGCGGCGGTGGAAGAAAGCTTTTTGTCGGGTTTTGGGGTGGGAAATGAGTCTCGGAGTAGCTTAAAAGTCTCACATGTGGGCTTCATTTTGAATATTTCAGATTTGGCTAATATTTTGGGGTGTAAGATATTTTTGTTGCCATTGAGGTATCTTGGTCTTCCCTTAGGTGCCCTCACAAATGTATTATGATATGGGATGGGGGATAGAGAAGATTGAGAGGAGGTTAGCTGGATGGAAAAAATTATTTTTGTCTAAAGGGGGTAGAATTACATTGATAAAGAGTACGTTGTCTAATCTCCCTACATATTTCCTTTCTCTCTTCCCTTTTGCCGGCTGGGGTAGCAACTAAAATTGAGAAGAGAATTTCTTCTGTGTGTGTGTTTGGGGGGGGGGGGGGTGTTAAAGTGGAGTAAAGGAAGTTTCACTAGGTGAGTTGGGATAAGGTATGTCAACCGGTCTCTAGTGGAGGTCTTGGAGTGCCAAATTTGAGGCTCTTTAACAAAGCTCTTGTTGGGAAATGGTTATGGAGATATTGTCAATGGACAGCTGTCCATTAATCAATCTTCTTTCCTTCCATTCTTCTTTCCTTATTTTACCTTCTCCAGTTTCTTCTATTAAGTCTTTTGCTTGTAATAATGTTCCTGATCTGAGTATGGTGTGGCATCGTCGTTTAGGCCATCCCAATACTCAAATCTTATCTCATGTATTGCACTCTGGTTTTCTTGGTAATAAAGAACGTTCTTCTTTATCTCTTGAGTATAATTGTTGCAAACTTGGTAAAAGCAAAACTCTTCCCTTTCCTTTGCATCCTAGTAGAGCTTCTCACTGCTTTGATTTTATCCATAGTTATGTTTGGGGACCTTCCCCGGTTAGTTCACATGACAAATTTAAATATTATGTGACTTTCATTGATGATCATAGTAGATTTACTTGGGTCTATTATCTTCGCTCTAAATATGAGGTTTTTCGTACTTTCACTGAGTTTTTAGGATATGTTGCAAATCAATTTTCTGCAACTATTAAGACATTACGCACAGATTCTGGTGGTAAATATTTTTCTACTGAGTTTCAGGCATTCTTGGCTTCTAAAGATATTATTCATCAATGTTCATGTCCTGCTACTCCCCAACAAAATGGTGTAGCCGAACACAAAAATTGTCATCTTTTTGATGTGGTACGTACTCTCTTGTTATAATCCTCTGTTTCATCTATGTTCTGGGTTGAGGCTCTAAAAATTGCTACTCACTTGATTAATCGTTTACCTTCCCAAGTCTTACAGATAGAGTCTCCATATTCCCGCTTGTTTGCTAAGCAACCTAGTTATGATAATCTCCGTATTTTTGGTTGTGTATGTTTTGTTCATTTACCTCCTCATGAGCGACATAAATTATCTACTCAATCTTTTAGATGTGCATTCTTGGGATGTAATGTGTGTCAAAAGGGATTTGTTTGCTATGATCCTACATTACATTGTACACGCATTTCTAGAAATGTTATTTTCTTTGAAAATCAACATTTCTTTCTTGTGTCATCTGTGCCCTCTCCTTCTACTGTGGTTTTCCCCTCCTTTGAGTAGTAGTTCTTTGATCTTCATCAAGTCAGCTCTCGCTTTAAACCAGGTATTGTGTATACGAGACGCTCTAGCCCACAGTCTCTCCCGGTGGCTCACCCAATATCTAATCCTACCATGCTCCAGAACTAGTCAGTTACAATACCTCCAATGCCTTTGGTACGTCGCTCTCCTCGAGTGTCGGTACCCTCGGATAGGTATGGGTTTACTTCTTTCAATTCTGGCAATTTTATTTCAGCTCTTACTGCTGCATTGTCCAATTTTGATATTCTCACATCCTACTCACAAGCTACTAAGCATGACTGTTGGCAACAAGCTATGCAGGAAGAAATTGCTACTCTTGAGGCCAATCACACCTGGGACATTGAGCCATGTCCTCCAACAATTGTTCCTCTGGGTTGCAAATGAGTTTACTCGGTCAAGGTTTGATCTGATGGAAGTTTGGATTGTTACAAAGCTCGGCTTGTTGCACTTGGGAATAATCAGGAATATGGTGTCAATTATGTAAAGACCTTTGCTCCTATGGCTAAAATGACTACTGTTCGTACGATTCTAGCTCTTGCTGCTTCCAATGATTGGCCACTACATCAGATGGATGTCAAGAATGTTTTTTTTTCACGGGGATCTTAAAGAGTGTATTTATATGAAGCCACCCCTAGGATTGTTTTCTTTTTTTGACTTTGCATGTGTGTAACCTTGGTCGCTCCCTTTATGGTCTCAAACAAGCTCCGATGGCCTGATTTGATAAATTTGGAACCACTTTATTACAATTCTCATTCAAGTAGAGCAAGTATGACACTTTCTTGTTTCTTCGGAAATCAGACATGGGTATTGTTGTTCTTTTGGTTTATGTTGATGATATTGTGATTACTGATTCCAATTCTGTTATACTTGGCCAGCTCAAGACTCATCTCTCTGAGTCCTTTCATATGAAAGATCTTGGATCTCTCACATATTTTCTTGGTCTTGAGGTGCATCGTAGTCCATCTAGTATTTCACTCAATCAACATAAGTATGCCAGTGACTTGGTGTCTATAGCTGGCCTACAGGAGGCCACCACTGTTGATACTCCTATGGAATTGAATGTCAAGTTTCACAAAGAGGAGGGTGATTTACTTGCTAATCCCAGTTTATACCAGAAGTTGGTGGGTAGTCTGGTCTACCTCGCCATTACTAGACCGGACATTTCCATTGCAGTACAGCAAGTCAGCCAGTTTCTTCAGACCCCTTGTCATCTTCATTTGGCTGCTGTCCGTAGGATCATTTGGCACTTTAGCCTGTGGCTTATTCTTTTCTGCAGGCAATTCTCCTCGCCTTACTGCTTATAGTGACGCTAATTGGGCCGGTTGTGCTGATACACGTCGATCCATCACTGGTTGATGTGTGTTCTTAGGTGATGCATTGATCTCCTGGAAGAGTAAGAAGCAGGATAGAGTCTCTAAGTCATTTATAGAATCTGAGTACCAGGCAATGTCTCTTGCTTGTTTCGAAATTATTTGGTTCGAGGTTTGCTTGCTGAGCTAGATTTTTTTGAGACTGATCCTACACCTCTACATGCTGATAATTCGAGTGCTATTTAGATCACGGCCAATCCTGTCTATCATGAGCGCACGAAGCATATTGAAGTCGACTGCCATTTGGAAGATGATTCCTTTGTGCTTGATGTGGTGTTTATGGCTGTAGAGGAATGGGAGGTGTTTTGAAGACATAGAACGTTCGATGGGAGAAATTAGGAAATTTTTCTTTAATACTTTATGTTTGTGGGCTAAGGCTATTGTAATGAATGGTGAAGAATTTCTGGATTTGCTTTAGTCTTTTTTGTCATTTTTAGCTAGTGTATGTAGGTATTTCCTCTTGTATACTCTTGTGTACTTGGGTTATACCTATTCTTGATAATAAATCTCTTATTAATTATAAAAAAAAAATACCACAAGTGTTGCTTCACACTCACATCACGGCAGACACACTCAAAGTTCTGCTGGCGACAACACTACAAGCACTGGCAATAACAGAACATATTGTGGTAATGACAGCGACATCACACCACTGATAATAGTGATCCTGATGCCATCAAGATCATGGGCATTGAGCTGTGTGGATTACTACTCTTTGCAGCAACCAAAACAAAAAAAAGTGGGTGAGTGACAGGAAAAAAAGGGAAAAAGGAGAAGAAACAAGGAGAGTCAAGAGGCCAAGAATAATCACAAAGAAGAGGGTTAAATGTTAATATGCCTCCATATGATGTAGTGAGATTTGTATGGATAGCCATTTTTTAAATAATAACTTTTTGCATACCATATTTGTATAGAGTGGTGTGTAGTGGAACTATGAGTAAAGGGTGACTAGAACCCTTGTTCTGGAGTAAAATAGAACATGAAAACTTTGAGCTCCCAAGCGGTGAGAATGTCACAGGGCTGACTATATTGTTGACGCCATGCATCCATGGTTTATACGGTATTATTTACATCATTAATTTTTTCCCATTTACATCAGGATTTTGTGAGATTCCTTAAGTTTGCATTTAGATCAATGGAAATTTTGAGGAATGCCCTCCATTCTTCAGCATATGTACACATTCTAGTGCATGTAAAATAAGTTAATGGGTTGTTTTGAAGTAACATTACTATACTTCTAACACAAAGTTTCATGTTTTGACCATATCTTCATCTCTCCACCCTTTCAAGGATAAGTGAAAGGACTTGCATAGGAGAAAAAAATATCCGAAAAATTCAACAAACAAGTTTGACATATGTTAAGATAATACATTTAAAGATTGATTGATCTCTTCCTTGAAATAAGATAATATACTTAACATGGATTGATATCTTTCTACTTTTTTGTCAATTATATGTCATTGGTAAATATATATTACTTTTTCAACTATGCACCTTTTATTTTTCCATTTTTAATTAAATAGGTTTTAAATTCACTATGTTCAATGAATAAGAACACTAAATTAGTTCATTTAGTAAATTCCTGTCTTTTGTGTGTTCAGTATGAATTGGAGGCAGTATCATATAAAACACTGTTGCCACTTTATGATTATTTTGTTTCCATGCCCCTATTTTCAGTTGCTTTGCTCGATGGAGTAGCAAATACTGGTGTGGTGGAACTTGGTGATGTTCAACTTGCAGCTTACCTTGCTGAGAAAAAACCAACAGGGCAACCTTTCTTTAGGAATGGTGAGTGCTACATCATTGAACATCTTAGTAAGCCACAATGAAATTATTTTTATTTTTCCTTATAAGAGAAAATAATAAATGTTTTATTGATGTAGTCCTTTTGTGCCATCTGTCGGTCCTCTATGTAGATCTTCAACTATGAAGATCATTTTTACACTGAACTTATTGGATTTTCCATGTTTTCCTTCATTGTTTTGTGCTCTGACATCATTCTCTTACATATAAAGGTCGATTTAGGAAAAATGATAAATGCATTATGTTAATCATATGGAAGGGACAAATCCAAGGCATCTTGTTTGCTATATAGGATGGAATCGTCAGCAGATGGATGATAAATTTATTAGAATTATGTAGTTTTCTCGGTAAAGCATTTTGATTATGTCCATGCACTCTATAATTTTGTTGTTTCTAAGCTGTTAGTAGTGTACACAGGCCTTCCTTCACTTGTTGCTTTGCCTCAAGATTGTAAAACTGCAGTTTGTCTTATAAGGTGAGTTTTGGTTTATATAAGGGCAATGTCCACTATCTTTATATTGGGTGCTTGTTGCACTCCAAAAGGTCATATTTCTACTAGATATTACAAGGGATTCATGTCGATAGATATCTTCTTTCTAGGTTTGAAGGGGAACTTTCTGTAGATGCAGTTACAGATTGGGTTGCAACGACGGTACTTGGTTTACCACGAATTCTCTACTACACGAGGGACACCTTGGTAATTTGTAGGATATCTCTGATGCCCATATCTCATTCTTCGTAATGTTGTTTCTTTCAAATATTTCTTTTTTTCGTTCATGTGTTTTAGTGCAGCATTGATATTAACTTAGAGAATTTGAAAGAACTGTGGTATTAGAAGTTACAGAAATGAACTCAAATGTCTTTTAAGAAAAGACCTTCCCATGGATCTTTGCATTTTCATCTTGGTCTGGCTAATAGTTTCACCTTTTCCCCTATTTTGCATCAGATGGTATCTACTTCTCGCAAGTGAGTATTAAGACAGTCTTGAGAGAGGGAAAGATACATAATTTCATGGTTTTTAAGTTGTGATTTTTCATCATTTTTTTTTCTTATAATTAATCCTTTATGGTGTCCCACATTAAAAAATTACAATTTGCATGGATATATATGCTCTGTGGTCTTCATGTATATATATCGTATTATTCATCTAGGTAGTTGCGGTAAAACTACCTACATAAAGGAGGTCTAATTGAAGGCATTGCTCTCTGTTTTTAAGGTCGAGCAGGCTCTTCCATTTTGATATTTACTTTTTGCAATTTCTAGTCTTAAGTTATATGGATTGTTGTGAAATCGCATACCAGGTTGTTTATATAAACTTTGAAGTCTTATTGCTTTACTTTGATGTAAGATTTTCTTAGGTTCAATAACCATGAATTTTGCGTAGTGTTAGGGTTTGATGTGGATAGGTCACAGAGTGGCAAATGCTTGATAAAAGATAGTAGCGGGGATGTATAGGTTTTTTTTTTCTTGGATAATAATGACAGGACCGTGCATATTAATTTAATGGGACCTAGGCCTTTCTCACGTGTTAATAGAAGTCTGGAACAGATTGCAGTTTAGAGGTCTTATCCAAGAGATAACACAATGAAAGATATGCATCAAACACTTTATTTTCTATTATAATTTTTTTTAATTAAAATATATATAGGCACACACTGACATCACCATTCAAGTTCAATAAAAAATAATGCAGCTATACAAATTCAAACGAAATTTGGATGTTACCTGCATTTACTATTTATCAATATTTTCGCAAACTTATATATAAGTTATGTTGCCACAAGCTAAATTGGGTGAGGCACCATCAATCCTGATAGAGTAGGCTTTAGTACAGCTTATAAGAAAGAAGAGAAACCTAAGCAATCAAACCTAGTGATGACCACAGCTTTTTCAAACTAAAACCTTGCATAAATCTACTATAGACAGCAGATAATGGACTTAAAATATAATTAAGTCCACACATTAAAAATCAAAGTCCATGGCCTGTGGCCTATTAATAGAGTCTGTACACAAAATATTTTTTACATCCCAAAATATGCTCAGCCCTTATTTTGGATAAATTAGAGCTCAACATCTTACTGGCGTGATGAAATCTAATGACTATGTCGCAAGTGAACCTATTATAGAGTTCAATTGGGCATCATGTGGAATCACAATTGTAATAAGTGATCTTTTGCTCTTGAGCCATGAAACACCCCAAATGTATAGGAGGGTGGTGAATAATGGCTTGGTAAAATGAGTTCTTAGATTGCTTGGGAGGGAGAAGTTTTTGACATATATAATTGATTTTTGACCTGTCCTTTGGTAGTATGAAGCCTAGATGTGGTTTGAACCTTTTTTGATTCATTTCAATGATATGAAAACCAATATCAGCCGGGAATGTACCACAATAGAATGACCTATCAAAGACATCAGGCATACTAGTGGGGGAGATTCCAACACATATGGTAGGGTGGCGAATAATTTTCTCATTACCTTGAATAGAGAACTTGACATTTATAATGATTCTTGGGAGGCTCCAATTGTATCCTTGATTACTAGAGAATAAGCCTAGATGTGGCTTGGACTTCCATTGGTCGTTACAAGCTTTGCTCTTTTTACCTAGCCTCTTGTAATTCACATTCCCCATTTCCCCCTATAAATCTGCATTAGGCATTTTAGAAGTTAGACTTACAAAAAAATGTTATCGTTATGGAAAAGAGGGAAATTTCGGTTGACCACCCCCCCGCCCCCTCCCCCTCCCCCTCCCCGTGCCTTGTAATGATTGTAATTAGGCACCTATGATTTTTTTTAAAGAAAGAACCCCTTGTGCTATGAAATACTTTCAATTTGCATTCTAACAAGAACGAGATACTATTTTTGTTTCCTTCTCTTTCATGAAACCAAATTTCTCTCAAAAAGGTTTTGTATGTAGTAGTAGATCTTCTATACGAAGGATACCCTGCATAATCAAAATTTGAAAAGGCTTCCACTATTAGAGGTCTTTTTGGCCTATATATCAATATATGACCAAAAGCTCGTATTGGATAGTGAATTTAACTTCATTGTAGAAACCCATTTACATTCATAGCTTTTCTCCAAATTGGATTGTTGAATGTCCTAGGCAAGAAGACCAAGAAAGTTAGTGGGGTGAAACAAACCCTGAGGGGTAGCTCAGCTGGTCTGGCCTTGGGTTTGCTCCCCAATGGTCACCAATTCGAGTCCTCTTAGGGCCAGTAGAGGTTTACCTGGTCGTTAACTTCAGGGCCCCATGGGATTAGTCGAGGTGCACGCAAGCTGCCCCGGACACCGACAGTTAAAAAAAAAAAAGTTAGTGGGGTGAAACAATAGAATGAAGTAGATAAGGCATGCCAGGAAACAGACTGACTAATAGGTTGTTGTGTGACACAAGAACGAACACTTTTATGAGAGCAATAGGTTGTAAGTTTGAAGCACTTAGTAAATCTGGATCTGAAGAAAGAGATGAAGATGGTGGAGGTATTGGTGCTAGTGGCCTTGGGTGAGAAGAATAAACATGCAAAGGAACTATGGAAGATGCTAGTGAAGAGTTGAATGGTGTAGGATCAGATGGTGATGGAAGGGATAATGACACTACAAGATCACACTCACGACTATGGCAAAAAATAGGGTAATATCAATGCTAGTGAAGCATTGTCGAAGAGAGAAATTGTAGTACCAATGTCACTCTGGGTTTGAGAGTAACCAAGAGACATTTTGTAGCACGTTCATCATGTTTATCAAAACCAGGGCCTAGGTGTTGAGCATAATAAATACCCCCAAACATCTTTGGTGAAATAGAAAAGAGGTCTAGGTAGAAAACAGAAAGTGAGAGACTTCATCTAGAATTGAGGAAGCATTATTAAGGTGACAAGTTAGGACCGACTTACTTCAGAATCATTTATAGCCATGCATGTGATGTAAAAGCCCTTGAGTATGTAACACATGGTGATTGTTTCTTTTAGCCACACTGTTCTATTGTGGGGTGTGAGTATATGAGATTTGATGGAAGAATGCAATATTACTTATGCTAGTAGCAAAGGAAGTGGGTTAGTATTTGGATTTGAATTGTGTCCAAATTTGATTTTACTTCAGATCTACAAAATATCCAAGCCGAGCAACCAAACACACTCCTTTCTTCAACTCCATCAATGAAAAATAGTGCTACTTAGCATCTTCAACTACTAAGAACCCAATAGCTAGCACAGGAGGGGGAACCAACAACAGCCACCTGCACCAGTCAGCGATGGAAACGACCAAAAACATCATATGAGACCATGAAACCATCACTGGCAACACTGATGCCAGGTGAAGTTGTGGTTCAAAGAGAAAGAAGAGGAAATGGAAAAGAGCAAAAATGCTGGGTATTTCGACATCTTTTCAACCCTCGTGGGGTATGCTTAACACAATTATGCCCTCTAAAAACTATGTTTGTGTTCAACCATGAGGCTGTTGCTGAAGCCCTTTTGAAGGCCCTCATTATTATTGTCAGTCACTTCTGATTTTCACATCCGTAGAGAGATACATGTTTATGGTTTCTTGGAATGTTTGTCTGGGGAATCAATTTATATGAAAAAAAGCAAAGATAAGAAGATTAATTATGCAATAGAAATAGCTTGCTTTTATAATCTCATTGTTGCAGTTCTTCTTTGATTTTTTTCAGATCACCTTGTCTATTTGAGATTTATTTCTCTTTTTTTGCCTAATTTTTCTGTCCTTATAGAATGACATGTAACTGAATTTAAATTTCAGGTGCCAAATTTTCTGGCAAAAAGTGGTCCTCATAAGGTAACTACCCCCTCCACCTTTTTATTTTTATTTTTTTTATTTCCATATATTTATCATGCATTTTTCCCATCTCTTGCGCATGGTCCTCATAAGGTGTTGTCAAGTTGAGCATATCTATTTTCTATGGGGTGCTTATGTTTACCACTCTCCTCTACAAGTTTAAGTAGTCAAAACTCCCATGCTTCTTAACCATGCTTATATTTAGTAAAGTAAAATTAAGGTTAATCTAGCATGCTGCAGTAACTGGCTGACTTGTATATTATGAAACTGGAATCATATAGATTTAGAAATCAGTCAACTGTTAGTTTAGGACAGATGCAATGCTCTTTTACCAAAATTTCCCCTTATTCTAGCTTTGTCCCTAATTTTGGGTATTCAAAATGGATGTTGACATCATTTTTTCATTGACTGCTTATCTTGAAATTATTTACATGCCATGTGTGTAACTGATGCTACTATGCTTGCATCCTTTCCTACAGGCTGGGGAATAACTGTGTTAGGGAAATTCATTCAATGTCTTAAGTGGTGTTAAGTGAAAATGAAGATAATTTAAAACTTCTATACATCTTTTAAGAAATTGGTACCAGGAACTCTAAGGAATGCTATTCTGTCATCAGTTGATGTTACAAGCATTATGATGCAAAGAACTTGGTATTCCTCAATGGATCCTTTTCCACACTCAATATATCCTCTTTAGTTGGCAAGTTCTATGCCTAAATTTCATTATCTTCTAGGGGCCGCCTATCATGCAAATTAAATTACAGGCGCACACAACACATGCTATTTAAAAAATTTGGATATTTTGTTCTTTCTGAGATTGATGACTTTTGTAGTTTGACGTGCGATTCAATTAATTCAATAATTGGATGTATTAATTTGTGAAAAATTTTCTTTATATTTTGTTTCTAAGAGTTTGTGGGTTTCATGCTCCTGGCTCATAGGTAAAAGTCATTTTCTTCTCAAAAACCGGGGAACGTGCTGCTCCATTTGTACGTCAAGCTGCTAAAAATTATTGGGCATATGCCTCTTTTGCATTTGTACTGTGGCGCGAAGAAGAATCTTCCTTTTGGTGGAACTCGTAAGTGGATTTGCTTACTTCTATCTGTTAGGACACATGAATTGGTGATTTGATGAAATAGGTTCTCTTTTAAGTTTTTTTCACAGCGCCTATGTGATTGCTGTTTGTTATCTATCAATTTTGTCTATAATTGTAAGAAGAATTAAATCACATTTCCACATTTTGCATCATTGATTGCCTAATCTAGAATCAGAATGGTTAAAGGGTTAGTCTATTTCAACTATTACACTACTTCTGGATCTTGACACTTTTTGTTATGATTACTACAGGCTAGAGGTGGAATCTGCACCTGCTATAGTTTTTTTGAAAGATGCAGGAGTAAAACCTATCGTTCACCATGGCATGTTTCTCTGTTTAACTTGGTGCCTTTAAATCAGTCTGATCTAAGTTCTCCACTTTTTGTGACAAGCTAAGCTGTGAGTTTTGTTTCAGGTCTGGTTAACAGTTCATGGTTTTCAAATATTATGGAACAGAATAAGCATCAAGGTATTGCTGTTTTTTCCTTACTGTTTAGTATTTGAACTTTTAGTATTGCTGCTATCCAAATTAATTTTGCCTTGTTATCTGACAAAATTAAAATCATGTACTGGAGTATTTTCAATCTTCCATTTTTATAGAAAATGTTTTTCAGTAGGTTGCTAACTCGGAAATAGGAGAATCTATCCCTCAACTTTTTGTTACTTTTCGATTTTTGTAATTTGATATTCATTACTTTAGTTGATTAAGCTTTAGGATTTTCTCTCTTTAGTGCTTTCTCTCTGTACACTTTTTTTCTCCTTCATTGTCACAATGGGTGATCTGCTCCGGTGACCATTGTCAAAACACTAGGGAAACCAAGAATACCAAGAGAACGTTTTTGGAAAAACTGCCTTTGTGAGTTCAGCCCGCTTTCATTATCAACGTAAAATCAATCTATACAAGGAAGTAGATAATATGCTATACACGGAGTCTAACTGATTCCTAATATTCAGCATCTATACATGGTAGGATAATCTGTACAACTAATATTAACTAAGTCCTAAATTGTATAAATTCTTAAAATTGTATACGTTAACATCCCCTCTCAAATTGATGCTGGTAAGTTAACCAGCCACAATTTGCCAACAAGAAATTGATGCAGCTGCCGAGTCATTGCTTTGGTGAAGACATAGGCCACTTGGAGATCCGAAGAAATGTAAGTAAGAGATATCATCCGACTCTCCAAGGTATCTCGGATAGAATGACAATCAACCTCAATGTGCTTGGTGCGTTCATGGAAAACAGGATTGGTGGCAATCTGAATAGCACTAGTGCTAGCAGCATGAAGAGGGATATAATTAGTCTGAGGAAACCCAAGCTCTTCCAAAAGACCACGTAGCCATACAATTTCTGAACAAGCAGTAGACATGGCATGATACTTAGCCTCAATAGATGATTTAGAAACACGATCTTGTTTCTTACATCTCCAAGAAATTAAGGCATCACCCAAAAATATACACCAACCCGCAGTAGATCGACGCGTATTCGGACACCCAGTCCAATCAGCATCACTGTAGGCAACAAGTTGAAGAGATGAGCCTGTAGGAAATAATAATCCACGAGTAGGCGACCCTCGAAGATAACGGATAATGCGGCGAACTGCAGCAAGTTGAAGGTGCCGAGGAGAAGACATAAACTGGCTGACTTGATGAACGGCAGAGGAGATGTCCGGTCGAGTAGTGGTCAAGTAGATAAGACTCCCAACCAACCGCCGATAGAGAGTAGGATTATCCAGAAGATTTCATTTCCTGTATTTTGACATTTACCTCCATAGGTGTATCAATAGAAGAAGTGTCCTCTAAACCAGCCAATGTGATAAGATCTTGAATACTTCTTGGAGATCTAGATCTCTTCTTGTAGATCACCATGAAGAAATGCGTTTTTCACATCCATTTGATGTAGTTACCACGATTGTGAGGCGGCAATGGCTAAGATGGTTTGAACAGTGGTCATTTTGGCAACAGGAGCAAATGTCTCCTCATAGTCAACCCCATATTCTTGTTTGTTACCCAGAGCTACAAGGCGAGCTTTGTATTGGTCCAAAGACCCATCAAAACGAAGCTTTACAGAGAAAATTCATTTACTTCCAATAGATTTGACGGTAGGAGGACAAGAAATAATATCCCAAATATGATTCTCCTCAAGTGCTTGAAGTTCCACTTGCATTGCATTTTGCCAACACTCATGTTCCATAGCCTGTTTGTAGCAAAAGGGAATGAAAATAGATGATAAAGTAGCCACAAGAGAGACAGGGGAGGAGAAACCATACTGATCAGGGGGTTGAGAAGGACGAGTAGACCGGCGAAGAGTGGCGGAAGCAGGAGCAGGATCAGGTGCCGGGTCAAGATCCTGAGGGGGCACAGAGGAAGTGGAACCAGACTGATGTTGACCACGTCTTTCATACAAAAAACCAGGTTTGAACCTTTCCACAATTGTTGGGGAATCAGAAAAGTTAGGCAGAAGAGATAAAGATGCAGATGGAAACTCAACATTAGATGGAAAGAAATATTGATTTTGAAAGAAAACCACATTCCTAGAAATCCGTATACGATGAGCATGAGGATCATAACAAACATAACCATTTTGAGGTTTAGCATAACCAAGAAAAGTACACTTAACAGATTGAGCAGTAAGTTTATGTCGTTCATGAGCAGGGAGATGCAAAAAACAAACTAGGGGTGCTACCCGCCCCCTACGGGGCGGGGCCACCTCTTCCCCGTCCATGCATGGGTGGGGTACCCCGTCCGCTTGCCGGGGTGCGGGGGTGGACCTCCATCCGTCTGCCCCCCCGCCACCCCTACTGAGCCTTCGGCCTAGCTCAATTATTTGGGCCCTAAATGGCCCAAAATCTATTTTTGGGCCACTTTGGGCCCAGAATCCGTTTTTGGGTCATTTTGGGTCCAAAATTTAACTAAAAAATATATATATATATTTAAAAATTAAAAATATATATGTATAGATAGAACTATTAACTATATACTAAGTTTCAACTATTAACTAATTAAGTAATAATCATCACTGAGGCACTAAGCTATTACAATTTACAATTATACAAATTAAGAGAACTAATAAACTATTACAATATTACAAACTCCTCATAAAATATAAAATATTACAAATTGTACTATTAACTCTTGTAGCAACATTACATTTAATTGTAAATTAACAAAATCATTAATTTTCAATTTGATCAATTTGGGGTGGCGCTGTGGCGGTGAGTTCACTGAGTGGTGAGTTGTGTCGACTGCTGTGAGACTGAAAATCAATATCATAAAAGTTAATAAGCTATAAAACCTGAAATATTAATAAGTTAAAAATAAAACAAATTAGAATTATAAAGTTATAAAATGAAACAAAAATTTAAAAAATTAAAATACAAAATATTAAAAGTACTAACTAAGATGAGATTGGGATTGAGCCATTGGAATTTGAGATGAAGATGAGGCAGATGAGCGTAGATCGATCATTAAGATTCGGCATATGTATATTGAGAATATAAAAGCAGCAAGCTAAAAAACATACAAGCAAAATAATTAGATACTAAAATATGATATAAAATTATAAATGCAAAAAACAAATAAGAGACAAATTGTGCAAACCATGGTAATGGTGGGTCGAATACAAAGTAATACTGTATCGGAGGTAGCCGTGGACACCGTCTCATGTATCACTATAACAATTAAATTTGAAATGAAATTAATGAATACCAATTAAATGAAAATAAATAAATTAATAAGAAATTAGAAAATGAAATTAAAATAAATACCAGATCCAGGCTGATCACTACCCTCCCTCTTCAATGTTGGCCTCCTCATACTCAAGAACATCCGGAACATGAATTGAAGTCCCCTTGATTCAATCCTACGTGCAAATCAAGGCCTCCACAGTGGTAGGAGCTAATGAACTTCGAAATGAATCCAATATATGCCCTCCGCTGCTAAAGGCCGATTCTGAGGCTACAGTACTAACAAGGATGACCAAAAGACTGCGGGCTATCTCTCCAAGGATGGGATACTTCACAGCATTCACCTTCCACCAACTTAATATATCGAAGTCTCGTGAAAATGGTAGAAGCTCCGCTGCTAAGTATCTGTCTATCTCTAACTGAGCCTCTACAGAACTCCGGATGAAGAGGGTCTGCTCAAACCTCTCACCCCAGTCCAATCTACGTCTTTTTCCAATGGACCCAACCTCGACTTCTGGAACCTGTGAGGGGGTAGGTGTAGGTGCTGCAATATTACCACCCCGCAGGACGATAAACTCATCAAATAATCTACTAAGGGTTTCCCGAACCCTTGCTGCAATAAGATCCGCCCATGCTTGCCCGTACGCAAGGCCCAATCCAAATACCATGCCATCCATCTTAAACCTCGGATCAACGACGACAGCTACATATAACAAAATATTAGCCCTAGTAAAATCCCCCCAATACTTGTCATATTTTGTCCTCATAACCAATGCCATTTCCAGCAACCTAAGGTGACCACCCACGACCATGTCATCTAATTATTCTTTTACCCTACATATTTGCAGACATAATTGATGGGATGTAGGGTACAAAGTTCTAAATAGCGTCATGGTGACATTGTAAAAAAGCCTAAAAAATTCTACAAAATTATATACAATTTCCTTATCATTATCTACGGGTTTCCCCAATTCCCCGTGATCATCAAAATATTTAACATATTGGATGTCTTCATCACCCAATAATGCAAATGCCAGCTTATATTCTTGGGCTGCCTCCAATATAAAAAATGTTGAGTTTCATCGTGTAGGCATATCAGTACAAAGGCCCGTCTTGGAAGTTAGGCCTGCAGACCTCGCAGCAACCTTGAATTTCTCCAACCTTGAAGGAGAAGATCTCACCCATCTCATAGCAGTCCTGACCTAAGCAATCAAGTCATGAAAATCCCTCAAACCATCAGTGACAATAAGATTCAGAATATGTGTTGCACATCTCACATGCAGACACTCACTACCCATGATTGTCTTATTTGCCTCTATAAGATAGATCTTCAGATGTCCTAATGCGACATCATTAGACGATGCATTATCAATTGTACTGTAACAACTCGGGTCAACCCCCACTCCTTTATTGCGACCTCCAAGGCTTTCCCAATTGTCTCACCCTTGTGATTGGTGATTTGACAAAATTTTATAATTTTCTTATGCAATGTCCAATGACAATCAACAAAATGCACAGTTAAAGACATATAATTAAAATTTTGGACTGACCCGCCAATTCACCCCTCAACTTCTCTTTTTCAGACTAAAAATATTTTTTTACATCTTTTGCCACCATGTGGCGAGAATGAATATTTAACCTTGGTTCCAAGTAGCGAAAATACGCTTGGAACCCTTTCCCATCAACAACTTGAAAAGGTAGCTCGTCCATGATGACCATACGAGCTAGGTGTCTTCTACACTCATTGGGATCATACTTAGTATACCCTCTCAAAGTTACACTCCCACTAGTCTCATCCGCCATTTTTTGAAGTCCAATTTTTAGCCTAGATTGGCTCTTCTCTTGTTATGATTTTAATATTGGACTTTTTTTACATTGCTCTTCTAAGTGCACCTTTAATTGTGAGGTGCCATGTTTCCTATAGTGGCATCTATAAATTTTTCCACAATGGTTACACTTGGCTTAGGGGTTATTGGGGTCACCACCCTCTAGTTTGGTGAAATGAGCCTAAACTATGGAAGCAGGTTTCTTGTTGGGCTTGGGGGCGAGGCAAGGTGCCATAGGGGTAGGTGTTGGGCCAGGAGTAGGGGTAGGAGTAGAAGTAGGAGTAGGGGTAGGTGTAGGGGTAGGGGTACCCTGGGCATAGAATGGAGAGCTCGCATTAGAATCTGCTGGCATATCCATGAACTCAAGCAAACAAGAAATATGAAATTATAGCAAACATAGCAACATGCCAAACAATTAACATCCAAGCATTAACATATATATTGGAAGTTGGAAGATCAAACATTAATGATCAAACATCAAACATAAAAAAATGAAATACCCAAATTAAAAATATCAAACATAAAAAAAATGAAATACCCAAACTAAAAACATCAAACAAAAAAATTAAATACCCTAATTAAAAATATCAAACATGGTAAAAATTTCAGATTTCTTCTTTGCAAATAGAAGGGCTGGTTTGATGATGAGAAAATGGTTTAGATTCTAAACATATATAATTTAGGGTATTTCGAAACCCTAAATTAATTTAGGGGGGCCAGTCACTTGAATGCCCCCAAGCATAAACACAGATACAAAGTACAAGTCATCCCTTAAATGGGGTTCTCACGGTTTGGCATACATTGAAATTATTTCCAAACTCATTCAAAATTATTTCTTGTCTGTTAAACATACATCCTGGAACAGACGCTTAGCATGTGCACAGGGTACATTAAAATTAAGGCACACACACACACATACGTAATTAGAAGATATTTCATACAATTAATTAATTAAATTAAATACCTAAATTATTTCAATTCACCATAATAAATTTAGGGTTCCAATCCGAAACCCTAAATAAAATTGAAATCCCTAAATTATTTTAGGGTGAATCGAAACCCTAAATTGAAACCCCTAAATTATTTTAGGGTATTTCGAAAAAAATGAAAAAATAAACCATGGACAGATTCACATACGACTACACAGTACACATTGTTAATCAATCATTCAAACCACATGCACAATCAATTCTCCACAGCACACAATTCACAAAATCCCATCCTTCATCTCCCGATTAAACTCCATCCTTCCTCCAATCTCCATTCCATAAAATATAATTCACAAAAAATTAAAGTAGATTTAGGATTTAAAATATAATGCACAATCAATTCTCCACAGCACTCAATTTGTAGCTTGGTCAAGTTGTTTCGTTAGGTTCATGAGGAGTTACAGGCGGACATGGGAACATGCAGTATGTCAATCACAAACCAGTTGTTGGGGCTCTTGCGCCTGAAAAAATGGATAGCTTCCTACCCAATATCATCCAAGTGATAAACCCAAGTTCTAAGCCGTTCCACACTGAACCATTTGGGCTTCTTCTATTTTGTGGACAGCCCACCACATGGCCTTAAAGGTGGAATGGCTTTTGCGTAGCGTCCTGGGGTAGATTTTGAGATGACCTATGTAGATTGTGATGTTGTAAGTGATAAGTCGGAATCCTAAGCCCCCAGGACGAAGATAGCCAGAAAGGTAGTGTTCCTGCCTAATCGGTAAGTCCTGCTTCGAATCCTGTCTTTCGCGCTGGGGCAAAGGTTGTCCATTCGATTGAGCTTTCTCCCTTTCTATTAGTTCGTGTGGGTTGCTGCCTTCTTATGGCTTGCGCTGAGGAAAGCATGTGGATTTTAAACTTCATGGTCTTCGGTAGCAATAAACAAAGGCAGATGAATGGGGCAAGGACTAAGCTCGACTTTATCCTATTTTTCTTTTTCTTCGGGTTGATTTGATTAGGAAGGAAGGGATTTCTCGTAACAATAGGAGACAAACAAATCAGATATAGAGCATCCTGTGGTTACCGGATGATGGGAATAACAAAGCAGAAATTTGGAAATGAGTAGGAAATGTCAATATATGAATTGTTTCATTATTCGTTATTTCCGGGGTATTTTCGTTGCATTCACTTACAACAAGAAACAACCACTAGCATTTGGTGCAGCACCTGCATTTTGGTGCATTTTTCTTTCTTTCCTTCGTCTTTCGTTCCGTCATAAGTTTTTGTTTTATCACGAGAGGGGGGGGAATACTATTTTCGTATCACTGAGAAGAATAGGAAGTTTACGATGGAGTTGGTCCTCAGCTTTGAACGCTCGTTGGCTTGCGAATATAGTGGAAGAATTCATTCTCGAAGGGAAAGAAAGAGTTTTGCTAGACGTATCGCAATGTTGCTAAGGCATTGTTTGCTCGTTGGTGTTCTAACGATTTTGGACAATTCCTAGAAGTTACAAACTATGGTGGCAGTGGGTGGCAAGGCCTTCTAGTGATCCCAGCAAACGTGGAAGGGAAGGGCTGGAAGAGCCTTTCCGTGGCGATGAAGCACGTTTTGTCCATGCATATCTCGACAAACCAAACACCAATGTTGGCTCGAAAACTAGACAGAACAACAGATAAGGGGAAGGAGATGAGGAAGCAGATTCAATGTTATACAGAGGTTGTGATGCGTGGCACAAGGAAGCAGGTGGCAATGCTGGGTCATATGGGTCGCCTCTCGGTGTTACAGCTAAAAGACAAGGACAAAAAGGGACATGCAAAGAGCACCACTGCTGCAAAGAAGGTTGGTCGAGACACTATACCAGAAACAGGGGGTGGAGGTCCCTTTTTTGTTTGAAAGAGGAATTTGGGCCTGGGCCAAGGCCAACAACATACGGTTATCTCTAAAGGGTTGGTCAGAAATGGGTTGGTCTAGAATGGGCCTAAATCCCTCAGGCCCGATAAAGGAAAAGGAAAAGTTAAAGGAAAAAAGAAGGTGGGTATGGGCCGGATGCTTCTAACTAGCCCAACCATAATGAAACGTGGGCCTGCTTTTGAAAAGGGCTCTATGTCCGATCCTGGGCCAGCAGCGATGCCGGTACAACACCGGCCAGGGATTGTGTCTAAACATTTCGGTTGGAGAACGAACATGTGTTTTGTTTGGTCGTCTTTCTTGTGTTTGCCCAAATCTTTTTACCCCAACCCAACTTCAGTTTCCTTGTAGTGCAAGTGGGTATTTTTAGGAGTCCATTGCTTGTTGCTTCCCGATACCTTCATTGTTGCCTTTATGCATAAGAGGCCAGCACTTCAGGACATTAATAGTGGACAGCTAACCCCTAGGGGTTGTTCAAGTGGTAAGAGTCTTGGTCTTGATGGTATGCTCCTTCCTGGTTTAAGGTTTCGAACGCATAGGTGCAAACAATTTCTAGGGGCTATCAGCCTGGGGGAATTTCCCCTTAAATTACCTGAGGTGCATTTGTGGGAAACTCCTTCCTGGGAGCTTGTGCATGTAACACTCCATCCCTCTAAGGTTTGTAAAGCTAGAGGAACCAGATGCTACTAACCTTAAAACATACATTCTTTGTACCAAGCATAAAAGATCCTGTTGGAAAATAGATAATTGATTCCCTCGATCTTTGGTGTATTAGGAAACCTATATATTTGTATCTCTGACTTCCCTAGGATTAGGTGATAACCATTAAGGAATCCCACTGATATAGAAATCTGTTTTAGGAAGGAAAGTTTCCTATTTTATTTCCCTAATTTATTTCCTTGTAATTAGCTCTGTAAATCAGTCATGTAATCGTATATATAGTTTGTGTAACAGAGCTTTAGGCTCTTTTCTGGGATTCTTGGCCTTCATTGCCGTGAATTAATATCTGAAATCAAAGCATCCAATACTATGGCATAATCTGAGGACGCCCTTTCACATCAGTCATCCGGTGACCTGCAAAACATTCAGGCAGCATATAGGCTGAACTGAAAGAACTACTTGAAGTGGTCCCAATTTATTCGAACCTATTTGAAGGGAAAGGGAAAGCTTAGCCATCTCCTAGGGACTGGACCGAAGGAAGGAGATCCATGGTATGATGCGTGGGATGAAGTAGATCCCAAGATTATGTCATGGTTATGGAATTCGATGAACCCGGAGATTAGCGACACTTGTATGTTTCTATCCACAGCTAAAGAAATCTGGGATGCAGTTCGACAGATGTACTCGAAGGCCCGTGATGCAGCTCAAGTATACGAGATCAAGGTCAAGACCAGTACAACTAGACAAGGCAGTAAAACTGTAACCGAATATGCCAACTTGCTGAAAAATCTGTGGCAGGAACTTGATCATTACCGGTGTATAGAGACTAAATGTGCATCAGATGCTGCCATCTTAAAAAGTTTTATTGTAAAGGATCGAGTCCACGACTTCCTCGCAGGACTCAACGTAGAATTCGATCAGGTCGGGGTCCAAATTCTCGGCAAAGACGAGGTACCATCTCTCAATGAGACTATCTCTCTAATTCGTGTTGAGGAAAGTCGCAGGGGAGTTATGCTGGAACCCCAAGTTCTGGAAGGTTAAGCCATGGTGACTAAAACAGAGCAGCAACCATTACAAGAGAACGTGAAGAGAGATCCATTGAGAAACTCGGCATGAGATAACAAAGATGCCCTCTAGTGCACTTATTGCAAGAAATCACGGCATACTAAACAACATTGTTGGAAGCTGAATGGTAAACCACCAAGCAAAGAATGGGGTTACCAAGGAGGACCGCAGAGGAATCCAAACCAGGCCTACTTCACCACGGCTCAACCCACAAATCAGCAACATCAAGAAAATTCCCAAAATCTGGTTGAGCTCAATAAGGAAGAGATCGAGAAATTCAGGGTATTTTTGGGATCATTGGAGAAGCCTACTGGTGCATGTTCTCTTGCACTCTCAGGTGAGTTCTCTATTTCTCAAGGACTAAATGTCTCAGATGAACCTATTAGGAATCTATGGGTTATTGACTCAGGAGCCACAGATCATATGACTCACTTTTCACTACATCTTAACACTTATACCCCATGCCCAAGCAATCAAAAACTAGCCGTTGCCGATGGTTCTCTCACTACAGTAGCTAGTCTAGGGGATATCCGTGTCAATCCATCTCTTATCCTAAAAAATGTTCTTCATGTCCCCAAATTATCCACCAACCTAGTATCCATCCAAAAACTAACTCAAGATATTAACTGCAATGTGGTTTTCTATCCATCTTACTGTGTATTTCAGGACCGGGATTTGGGGAAGAGGATTGGACTTGCTAGGGAGAAGGACGGGCTCTACTATCTTGAGGAATTAGGCATATCAAATATTGTCAAGAATAAATTAGCTCTGTCACTATTATCATCATCCAATAGAGACACCATTTGGCTTCATCATTTTAGACTAGGGCACCCATCATTTGGAGTTTTAAAAACTATGTTTCCTTCATTGTTTAAAGGGTTGAATTCTGAACCTTTTTTCTGTGATGTATGTGAGTTTGCAAAACATAAACGTGTACCCTTTCCAATAAGTAATGAGAGAAGTTCAATTCCATTTGCTTTGATTCATAGTGATATATGGGGACCCTTCACAGTTCCAAATGTTTCAGGTTCATGATGGTTTGTCTCTTTTATCGATGATTGCACTAGAGTCTTTTGGATCTTTCTCCTCAAAACCAAATCTGATGTAAGCAGTGTGCTCCAAATTTTCATAACATGGTTCAAAACCAGTTTGGTGTTAAAATCATAAAAGTTAGATCGGATAATGCACAAAATTATTTCAATCGTAACTTATCTTCTTACTTCCAAAAAGAAGGTATTATCCCTGAATCCTCCTGCATTAATACCCCACAGCAAAATGACATTGCTGAGAGGAAGAATGGTCATTTGCTAGCCACAACCCGAGCCTTCCTTTTCCATCTAAGTGTTCCAAGAACTTATTGGGGGGAGGCTGTACTCACAGCTACATATATCATCAACCGACTGCCATCAAGGGTGCTAGGCTTTAAAACACCAATGGAGACACTTTCTCAGTTTTATCCCGATCTAAGAATAACAAATCATCTCATTCCACGAATTTTTGGTTGCACGGCCTTTGTTCATATTCATAGCCATCAAAGAGGAAAACTGGATCCAAGTGCAGTTAAGTGTATTTTTGTGGGGTATTCATCAACCCAAAAGGGGTACAAGTGTTATCATCCACCTACTAGGAAGTTCTTTGTCTCTATTGATGTCACCTTTGAGGAGCAACAATTATACTTTACTCAGCCTTATCTTCAGGGGGAGCCCTTGTCATTCATTGAAGATAAGGACAAAGATTTGTTTTACTTGACTTACCATCGAATCCTTCAATTCCTCAAACCTCAAACTCAGCCCCTGAATCTATCCAATCCACTTCCACAGCCCATGAATCTGTCCAATCCACTTCCATACCTGCTGAACCATCTCAAACTGTGACAAAGAATGATTAATTTCGTAACTCTAGAAGATTTGTGCAAGTTTACTCAAGACGAAGAGATCCAGACCCTAATCCTGATCAAATTCAAGCTTTAACTCCAGATCTTGAAAACGAGGTAAGTCCATATATTCCTCCTCCATCAGCTCATGATCATGACCTTCCTATTGCTATTAGGAAAGGCACAAGAGAATGAACTAAACACCCATTGTACCCTTTATCAAAGTTTGTGTCATTTAGAAAATTCTCACAATCACATAGGAGTTTTCTAGTCAGCATAAATACCATTCCTATTCCTAATACTTTATCTGAGGCATTATCTAATGAGAATTGGAGAAATGCTATGAATGAAGAGATGTAGGCACTAAGAAAAAATCAGACATGGGAAATTGCAGATTTACCACCTGGGAAGAAAGTTGTGGGATGCAAGTGGGTGTTTACAATGAAGTACAAGCCAGATGGTTCCTTGGAGAGGTACAAGGTCAGACTAGTGGCAAAAGGATACACGCAGACCTATGGTGTTGACTATCAGAAAACATTTACTCCAGTGGCTAAGATGAGTACGGTAAGAGTGTTGTTATCACTAGTTGCTAACTTTGACAGGTACTTGGAGCAATTCGATGTAAAAAACGCCTTTCTTCATGGTGAGTTGGAGGAAGAAATATACATGGATGTTCCTCCGGGCTTCAAGGGAAATTTGAAAAGTAAAATAAAGTTTGCAAATTGAAGAAAGCATTTTATGGTCTTAAACAATCGCCAAGGGCTTGGTTTGGATGGCTTACAAAAGTAATGCTTGCCATTGGATACAAACAGAGTCAAGGAGATCATACACTCTTTGTTAAGCACTTAGATGTAGGGGGAGTCACAGCTCTTTTGGTATATGTTGATGACATAATTGTGACAAGAAATGATGAGAAGGAGAAGGAAGCCTCGAGAAGGTGTCTTGTCAGAGAATTTGAGATAAAAGAACTTGGAAGACTAAAGTATTTTCTAGGAATTGAAGTAGCTCATTCCAATGAAGGCATCTTTATTTCACAACAGAAATATGTAACTGATCTTCTAAGGGAGACAGGAAAGTTGGCATGTAGACCCGTCTCCACACCGATCGAGCCAAACCACAAACTTGGAGAGGCAAATGAAGATCCAGCTGTAGACAAGGAAATGTACCCGAAACTGGTAGGAAAACTCATATACCTTGCTCACACACGGCTAGACATTGCATATGTCGTGAGTGTGGTTAGCCAATTTATGCAGAGAGAAGTTCACCTACAGGCTGTGTACCGTGTACTACATTACCTAAAGGCCAATCCTGGCTAGGGAATTCTATTTAGGAGAAACGCCGGATTGATTCTCGAAGCATACACCGATGCTAATTATGCAGACTCACCAGTTGATAGGAGGTGTACTATAGGTTATTGCACTTTCCTTGGAGGCAATCTTGTGACCTGGTGGAGTAAGAAACAGAATGTGGTAGCTAGATAAAGTGCGGAGGCAGAATTTAGGGCGATGGCTCAAGGGGTGTGTGAATTACTATGGCTCAAGATAATTCTGGAAGACCTTAGAAACAAATGGGAAGGATTAATGAAATTATTTTGTGACAACAAGTCGGCCACCAACATTGCTTACAATCTTGTTCAACATGATAGAACAAAGCACATTGAAGTGGATAGACACTTCATAAAAGAGAAGTTGGATAGTGGATTAATTTGTACCCCATATGTGTCAACTAATGGCCAACTCGCGGATGTACTCACAAAAGGGCTTAGCAGTGCAACATTCCAAGAACTTATCTTCAATCTGGGAATGAAGGATGTATATTCACCAGCTTGAGGGGGAGAGTTGGAAAATAGATAATTAATTCCCTCAATCTTTGGTATATTAGGAAACCTATATATTTGTATCTTTGACTTCCCTAGGATTAGGGGATAACCATTAAGGAATCCCACTGATATAGAAATCTGTTTTAGGAAGGAAAGTTTCCTATTTTATTTCCTTGTAATTAGCTCTGTAAATCAGCCATGTAATCGTATATATAGTCTGTGTAAAGGCTACAATCAAATAATACAATTGATTCATTTTTCTCACAGATCCCATAAGTAAAGTTCTCACTAAATATTTAATAAAAGAAATCTCTCAAAATAAACATCTTGTTCAATTGCACATATTTAAATATAATAGTCTAACTTGTGCTACGCATTGTGAAAATGTAAATTATTTAATAGTAAAGATCAAAACCTAAATTCTCTCTCTAAGCCTCAAGTCTCGTTGCGAATGTCAACCTCCTAGCCAGCATCCTCACCCGTAGCTTCCTCTAGCTCTTCCTCATCTTGGGTGGGAAAACATTTAAAAACACCTAAAATGAGTCGAATACTCAGTAAGAACCACATCATGCAGTAAACATAATATACACATAAGGTTTTCATTTAAAGTTCTTTTAAGAAAACTCACCTTTTAAGCATACACAAGACATTAATCTTAAAGCATTTAAGAAACATTCTTTTACCTCAACCTCAAGCATAAGCATTTATCTTCCTTAACCTCAATCATTAATCATTCATTACCTTAACCTCATCATTATGGCCGTTACACTCTGTTAACCCTCATGCGTTAGGGTTGGCGACCCTTGCGATCAATGATTCTATAGCTGTAGCTTGCAAAATAGAACCAAACCTCAGGAATGGGTCATCACCAGTGCCAGTGATGCATTCCAATGTTGCCATCCTTCCCAACCTCATGGTGCCATCTGCATCCTCATATGGCCAGTTCTTTAACCTCGTCAAATACATGTAGTCATAACATTCATTATTCTTTTCTTACATTAACCATGCCTTACGTTTAGTTGATAATCATAAAATATAATATTCAGTCACACATCAGTTATGCAGTTCTAAAATCATATACTATCTTTCATCAGTCATTGGGTTCATAAAAAGTCATTCAGGAGAGGTTTGTGCTGCCAAGCATGCACTAAGTTCTATGGATCGGCTTATTGTCAAGTAATAAAACAAATCAAAATGAGTTATTGGTCAATTAGCCAAGTCTGTGGTTGGTAATTGGGTGATGTGTAGTCATCAAAAGTTGGGCATGGAAGTGGTAGTTGGGGGGTTCGTATAACTAGCTTTCAATCTCATGCCTGTTTAAAAGTTAATTATGTTTATTTCCATTTAACTAATGATGTTATTGTTCACCGAGTCACCTCTTTTTTACTGAAACATGAAATTCAAAAGCATGACAGAGATTTGTTTATCAATATGATGCTAAACTTTTATTTTTTAGCTTTTTATTTATTCAGAATGGCACTTAATTGATTTTTCTAGCCTTGTGTTTCCAGAGCTTCCTCAACTAAGGAGTGTAACATCAATGGAGCTGGGTTGTGATGCTCGGGGTTATTCTCGTGCTGGAGTCGATACCACAACCTGGTACTGTGCTATTTTGGCAGGAAGGCCAGGCCCAGAACTTGACAAGATGCGTGAAGTAAGCATCTCTCGTCTGCTTCTGTGAATCATGATATGCTTGGTATGGATGTTATTGATTTTCTTTTTCTTTTTCAACATCATAACGTTGGTGCTTCTGGTATTACATATAGATGAAATCATGTCGTGTATCTTTTTCTTACCATGTGAAGCCACAAATTACATCCATCCAGTAAACTCTTTTTGAGTGTTTCTGTGCTCAGATAAATTGCGCAGGATTTCTTACAAAACTACTCACAGACTCGCGTGATGTGCGGGTCATAGTTTAAAATATTTAATTAATTAACTTTTTTTATTTTATAACATTTTAAAGATTATAAACTTTGTTTTCTTATAAGTAAAATTTTATTAATAGGCATAGCCAAGTATACACACAAGAAAACACGTATCTTGGAAAAATATTTTAAACTTGTGCAAACCAACTGTGAAGATCAAACAAATATTCTTTAAAAAGTATAGCAAGCTGATAAATGATTGGTCTCCCTACACCACTTCACTCAAATAAAACAACTAACTAGATGTGCATTTGCAAGAACTTCAGGCTTGGTAATCTAGCATTCTCAAACAACCACAGATGTCCATTTGGTAGACTATCTGCAGCGGACTTCAAATGGTTGAAGATCCTTCTGAATATGAAAGGCATTTTGCTGTATCTTTGTGGTCTCCAATACGTATTCCCCAATCTTCTCAGCAGCGCTTGAAACCTTACCCAAATACTTTCCAATCAGATTGTCAAATACCACAATCGATGGATCTGATGCCGTTTCTCCATCTATCCCATGTACACCTCCTCAACCAGACCCAGTCGACAGCACCTCTAGTCTAGCCATCGCCGACTCCAGCTGAGGTGTCAGCTTCTCCTTCATCTCTCTTGCTCTCTCTGTGCCACAGAGAGAGATTGATTCTTGGAAGCCTAGTGGTGTTCATAAAGCTGAGCCAGAGCTATTCAGCGTTGGGCTCGGAGAGTATTGAATTGGTTGAAGAGCAGTGGCCTTCTTGAGCCTGATGTTGGTTTTAATGGAGCAAATTGACATGTTTTCTTGCTTAAAGAGAGTGATTTCAATTATATGGATGATTCGGGCTTTACCGACCTGAAGTTTGATTACTCATCAGAATCAAAGCCAGAGTTCTCTGCCACAAATTGCCTGCGTGACTATTTGCAGGTTTGATGAATTGTAAAGTTGAGAGAGCAATGGCTTTGAAGGAAGGGAATGATACAATTAAGTGGAAACTGAAGGGGCTGGATGTTGAATCAGTTGGAGATTGAAAGTGATGGAGGTTGAAGATGGGTAATAAGATAAAATGGAAGTTACAAAACTTTTTAAAATATAAAACTGATTAGAAGAAAGTGTTGTGGTGGTGACGTGGCTCATTCTTATGTGAAGACAATGCTTCGAATTTGATATGCATAATAGATGAGATGGTGGCATGTTCTGCACACCAAATTCATGGGGTCCACTTCTGTGTTAATCATGTAAAATTTATTAAGGGCTCCTAATCATTTTGTAAAAATTATTTGTAAGAAAAGCCTTTCCTCTTTTTTCTTTTTGTTTGCATTGGTTAAGTTGATAATTACCACTTTGGTGGCTTTTTATTGCACAAGAATATCAGATTGGAAAGACTATTTTGAACTTTTTAATAGGTGATACAGAGAGTTTCATAGAGCTTTGTTATATATGCACCTATCCTCTCTTCTTTTCAATATGTTTTCCATTTCATCGTTCCAATGCAACATAAAACTCTCGATGAATGCTACTCATCAACCCACATCACATACTTTACATATTTTAAAATTATTTTTTATTTTATTTTATTATTGTTAAATTAATTGAGGTGTTCCACTTATCATCCATACATCACATACTTGTTATAAGAAAGAGCACTTCTACGTACAAGCGGATTCGCGGACCAATCTGTGCACCAATGTTGACGTTGATTATTTTGTCAAATATTAATTTTCAAATCCGCACTGTTTCATTAAAGTCACCTTTCTACCTTAGCATTGGTGTGCGTATTGGTGCACAAGTCCACTTACAACCAGAAATCATCTCATCTCATCATTACAATTTTTTTAAATTTTCACATAAAATATAATAAACAATTCAACATTTTCAAATTACAAAACAATAATAATATTAAAAAATAATATTCTAGTAATATTTTATTCAACTCATCTAAAACAATCTCTTCTCATCTCACTATATATCCAAACAAGCCCTTATTCAAAGCTCCCAATGCACCTCTCCTATTCATTTCCAGCTTGACCATGACCCCGAGAAGTGTTTTTCTTCATCTTCTTTGCCGCATACAAGAACTTGAAGAACATCAAAACATTAGACACGATAACATTATTATTTTTGAGAATAGTGGGAAACTTCATGATTGATTATGATTTTTGTTGTTCTTGTTTAGTCTTAGTTTTGGCCTGCACTGTCACTTCAAATAAGCAGCCATTTTCATGCCGATGGCTTTCCTTGTTAGAGTGGAAATTGAACCGACCAAACATTTAAGTACTTACATTCCTTTCCATTTTTTATTACCTTGAACGTATCAGAGTATACATAATAGATACATTGCCCACACAAAAAGCTTAAAGAATGGACAGTGAGAAGAAAAGAGTGGGAAGGGGAATAAGTAAATATGGTCAGTGTAAACCTGTTAAGTGTACTTATCCAAATTGTCTGAAATCAATGGAACGTACTTATGCTTGCTGTTTACGAGCCATATGTTCTAGTTTAGGAAGGGGCCTAAATTCATTGGTTCATAGACCATGCGCAGGGTTCAAAAATTATTGTCAAATGACAGTGAGTCAAAGACAGCTGATAAAGAAGAATCTGTCTCACCTGCAGCTGTAGCTCTAACTGCCAAGCGGTTGACTTTTGCTTGGCTTGATGGCGAAGCTCAAAAGGTGAGTTTCTGGTTTCAATTATTGCATCACTCACGCTGTTGATTTGAAGTTAAGTTTTGTTGAATGCACTTGAACGGTTTGTCAATGAATAATATGAGTATTTTGCATGTGATGATGTGTGTTGATAGCACTTGGTTAACATGGTTTGTCCAATTCTATCCAGAAGATGGGGCAGATGACAAAGCCTTTGCCTAATTGGTGAATTGAATTTTTAAGGCTTTAATATATATAATTTTTATAGCTACATGTTATATTTGGCTGCAACAAACTGGCTTGGACTGAATTGACAGCCCTTATAAAGTATCGCATGTCAAGTGTTTTTGCTAGTTTTAGTTGGTTGTGTGTACAAAGATCTAGATTAATTTCTAAAATGGTCTTGTTTATCGTAAATAGGGTGCTTTTTTGGCTGCACCGTATAAAGTATTTGAATGCAATTTCTTCTTGTGTATGAAACAAGAAAATGTAGATATATCAACTTTATTGGTATTGTTATTATTTTTATGGTAATTGTTATTATCACTGTTATTATTATTGAAACAGACAACAATTTGGGTTCCCCTCGAAGAGAATCACATTCCAAGATACTATTTTTTGTTTTTTGTAGGCAAGATACAATCTGTCATACGATTGAAATTTGTTTCATGTACATATTCGTGCTTGAGAAATGCTTTGGGTCCCGAGTGTGTGACCCGAATGGTTTTTTGTTTTTTTTACTTAGTGATTAAGGAAGTGTTTTTTAATGATGTTGTGAATTTTTTATTTTCTTAAAAATGTTTATGATGATTAAAAAAAGAAAAGAAAAATAAAAAAGTGAAATACACTATTCGGGAGATATCTTTGGGTCACTTTTTCGGTGGCTGTAGCATAGCTCTTCGTGCTTTACTAATTTTTTTCTCCTTCAAGGGAACAACCCTAGGAGTGATAGTCTTGCCTTTCCTTGCCATATTTCCCAGACACGTTGTTAGGTTGTGGACTTGTGCATTTTTTTATATCTGAAAATGACTACTTTATTTAATCCTTCCCATTGCAACTGTCTACAACCCTGACTACTCTAATAATTGATTTTTTATCCAGGGGTTGTGCTTTTTCTGCCTCCATTCTGATGTTAGCGCAGAAACTGTGTATGAAACTTGTGGACCAAGGAGAGATCTGACTGATGTACCTAGGTTATTTATTGTTCGTTATAAAAGGAATTCTACTGAGGAAAATATGACAGTTGAAGTTGAGAAAAGGCCACAAAGTATATGGGATACATTTCAAGGTAAGGAATTGGATCCTGCATCACAGCTAGTGGCAAGGTACAATGGTTCCAGTGAAATTTTACAGGTATAAAATGCCTTCTTGGTAAATTTTCTACTTCAGGTAGAATAGTGACTTCTATAAAACCTGGCTGATTTTAGTTTCAAATCCTCGATCCATATTCACTTACACATGTTGTACATAAATATTTTCTGGTGGTCATTTTATCATTTTAAACATAGCTCAGCCAGAAGATTTTTTGCATGTAAAACCATCTTTATCACAAGGTGCACTTTCTTGATGCCTACTTGATGTTTCCTTTTACAACAGATTATCGAGTGGATCTCAGGAATAATCAGAGATGGTGACTCCAGGGATCTGCCCTCCTTCGTAAGCTACTTGCTTGGTCCTATTAGCAGATTCTTGAACCAATCCTAAGCTTGAGGAATAGCCTTTTGCATTTTGGATGCTACAAAAAATAATTTCAAAGTTAATTTTGATATTCATGTGGGAACGATCATGGTACGATGATGGTACCACTTCGCCTGGATGGCTTTCTGCTTTAATCCCCTAGGAATTGGAGGTGGTGACTGCTTGCATTGTGAACCATCAATGCTATTACATTGTGCTTAATATTAAAATGTCAAAAACCTGGATTTTAAGAAGTGCAGTTCTGAGTCATCTACCCATTTTTCATGCTCTTCAGTCTGTCGAATGCAGAGAACAAAAAGTCCGGAACTTGTTCCTGAGGATTCTGAACCTATATGGTTTAAAGGTGCGCAACAGGTTCTTTCACCAAACTCGATGAAGCTAAGGATTCGTGGCATCATAAGGGGAATCAATGATCGCCTGGGAGATCCAAGGAATGGTCCATACTTGCTTCTAGGAGCATTGATGTCTTTTGGTGCCATCTGGCTGAGGAGGAGTCAACAAACTCATTCAAGTCAGTCAAGTCCACTAAGAGAAGTAAGTGATGGCTTTGGATATCTTGCTTTAATTGTATTTAAGCTTTATCAGTTGTATTTGCAACTTCTCTATGTTTATTGTAAAAAGATAACTCTTACGTTCTCTTTCCTCTATTGCTGCTACTCCTCTCATACCAACTGCAATGATTATTATTGTTTATGTAATTCTAATTATTGGGACTTAACTTACAATGCTATTTCGCAGTATCAATTAACATTTTCCATATTGGATTATTTGACTTGCACTTGTTTAGGGATGTACTTCTTCATTGAATCCAAACCATTCTTAATCTTTTCTTTTTTCTTTTTGGTTTAGTATAACCATCCTAGTCAGTGCCATTTATATGCAGTTTGTGTACTCTGCAATTTAGATGTGTTGACCACTCGTGTAAAAAGCTGTGACATGCCTGTTTGCAGGATGAAAGTAGACCACGAAAGAGAGACGGGGCTAGAGTTGCATCAAAAAAAGAACATTGCTCTTCCGTGACCGATGTCGAACCAAAAGATGCATACCAGGCACCACTATCCGACTCCGACTCTGATGAGTAGATGCTGCTCAACAAATGGAGCTTTCCAAGTAAGGGGAAAAGGCACTTGTTGAGCTTTCCAAGTCGGGGGGAAAAGGCACAGAGATCCCCAAGCTGAAGATCAGGTGTCATGGTCATAAGCATGTTGAAGCTACCAGGGATGTTAGTTTTTGTAACTATTAGTGACTACATCAAAATCACGAGTTTATAACCTTATGAGAAACACTAAAACCTTACCAGTTCTAAATTGTTTTTACCTTATCCGACTCCGTATGCACTTTGTATTGGATTACACAAGGCAATATTAAATAGGCATCCCCCGGCGATGGCCTCTCGTTTTCAGTCTGACAACAAGCTTAGTGTTTATTCACGAGTCTTTTTTTCTTTTCAATAAGAGTTTTAGTCATGAATCTTCGAAACGACTTATCTGCTCTTCCTGGTCTGAATCCTGATCTCTTGTCCTTTGTCGTTCATGATGGGTCCCCTTATCAAACTTAAGTCATTTGTTTAAAAAAAAATGCATGCTTGTATTAGATGATACTATAGAGAGATTTGGGTTGTTTGTTGCGGCACGCTTTTTGATGGGAACCAAGATGGACCTAATCTTAAAGATCATTTGCAACTTCCAGATGGGCCAAGAAGATCAAGGAGACAATGCAAGGATTGATGCAATCCACTTGGGACAAGTTTAGCAAGAGCCCAACATTCAAGATGGGGCTTGAAGGACGAAGATCCAGTTTTAATTCATTTGATTAGCTACGGAAGAGGGCAACGACAAGACTTAAAGGCTTTGAACTCTTGAAGGGTTTCAGCTTATTTAATTCATTTAAAGAACTTATGTTATTAGTTTAGAATAATTGAGTTTATTATTGGAAGCACTTAAGGGGGCTTATGCAAGGGCATGTTGGGAAATTTATTATTTTATTGAACTAGGGTTAGGGTTACTGTAGCCGAGTTACTGTAGCGCGGCACTGTAGCCGCGACATTGTTCATCCAGGGGCACTTTTGGAAGATGATGGTTTATTTTGGCTAGGGTTTCATTAGGTTTTGCTTTAAATACTCTATGTAGCCTCATTCTAATCAGTTTATGAAGTTTATGAAATTTGATGAATTTATTCATTGTGAGTTGAGTTTTACTCCTCTTGTTCTTAATTGAACTTTTGAACTTATCAAAGGTAAATCACAACCTTTGTGGCGTTCCTCCTTTGTAATCTGGGTTCTTGAGACGGGTTCATCAACGAGTCTAGATTTTAATATAATCTAGGTTCTTGAAACGAGTTCTCATCGGGTCTGGGTTCTCCATTCACTGACTTGATATTGGCTTTCTTGGGGAGTTTTCAAATTGACTGTGAGTTCAAGGGATTTCACTCCCGCGGGTTCATATCATTTGGTATCAGTGCCAGGTTCAAATGATATGAACCCGCGGGAGTGAAATCCCTTGAACCCACAGTCAATTTGAAAACTCCCCAAGAAAGCCAAAATCAAGTCAGTGAATGGAGAACCTAGACCCGATGAGAACTTGTTTCAAGAACCAAGATTATATTAAAATCTAGACCCGTTGATGAACCCGTCTCAAGAACCCAGATTACAAAGGAGGAACGCCACAAAGGTTGTGATTTACCTTTGATAAGTTCAAAAGTTCAATTAAGAACAAGAGGAGTAAAACTCAACTCACAATGAATAAATTCATCAAATTTCATAAACTTCATAAACTGATTAGAATGAGGCTACATAGAGTATTTAAAGTAAAACCTAATGAAACCCTAGCCAAAATAAACCATCATCTTCCAAAAGTGCCCCTTGATTAACAGTGTCGCGACTACAGTGCCGCACTACAGTAACCCTAACCCTAGTTCAATAAAATAATAACTTTCCCAACATGCCCTTGCATAGGCCCCCTTAAGTGTTTCCCATAATAAACTCAATTATTCTAAACTAATAACATAAGTTCTTTAAATGAATTAAATAAGTTGAAACCCTTGAAGAGCTCAAAGCCTTTAAGTCTTGTCGTTGCCCTCTTCCGTAGCTAATCAAATGAATTAAAACTGGATCTTCGTCCTTCAAGCCCCATCTTGAATGTTGGGTTCTTGCTAAACTTGTCCTAAGTGGATTGCATCAATCCTTGCATTGTCTCCTTGATCTTCTTGGCCCATCTGGAAGTTGCAAATGATCTTTAAGACTAGGCCCATCTTGGTTCCTATCATTCCCCCTCTCCTCAAAAGGATTCGACCTCGAATCTCCACCTGGATCAAAGGGAAAGTGGTTAGTAACATTGAAAATAGTAGAAACATGATACTTACCTGGAAGATCCATTAGATATGCATTTTCCTTAATTTGTTCAAGAATTTGGAATAGTCCATCCAAGCTACCCATATCATCAACTGGTGAAGACTTTAAATCTAAAGGAAGAAATTGATTAAGTATATAAACAATTTCAATTGGTGAAAATTTAGTAGTGGCATGAACACTCCAATCATATGTAAACTCAATGAATGACAAACAATACTCCCACAAATGTTCATGAAGCAAATCTAAAGTCTTCCTAGAACCAAAATGACCACTCCAATATGCAAACTCAATGAATGGTAAATGATACTCCCGCAAACGTTCATGCAACAAGTCACTGAATGGCAAATGATACTCCCATAAATGTTCATGCAACATGTCTGAAATCTTATTTTCACCAGAATGACCACTCCAATTAGATGCAAACTCAATGAAATACAAATAATACTCCTGCAAACGTTCATGCAACACGTCAATGTATGACAAATGATACTCCCACAAACATTCGTGCAATACATCAATGAATGACATATGATACTTCCACAAACGTTCGTGTAACACGTCTTTGAATGGCAAATGATATTTCCACAAACATTCATGCAGCACAACAAAAGTCTTCCTTACACCAAGGTTACCCAACAAACCACCATGTCCATCACACACAAGCAACTTACGCATAAAACTAGTAGGCACACAAAATCTATTCTTTCTAAACAAGTACCAATCTAGTTTATAGAACTTACCAAAAGATGCTTTCTCACATGTTCCATACACAATAGCAAAGTCATCATCATTAGCATTCAATTCCTTATCATATTCAAGTCTCAACAATTTTGCATCTAAAATGAAGACAAGGACATACCTTCTTGCTAAAGCGTCAACAACAAAATTTTCCATACCTTTTGTGTATTTGAATACATGAGAAAAAGTCTCAATACAATCCTCCCGCTTAGCATGCATTCTAGTCAATAACTTACCTTGTCCCTTTAAGTGTGTCAATGACTCATGTTTTTCCAAGAAAGGTCGGTTATGAATTGTCGCACCTGTCACAAAATCAATGTAGTGCTCTATCTCCCTAATAGGTGGCAGTCCACAAAATACACTACTAGGAAACAGGACCTCATATCCCTGCAACAAAGTGACAACAACACTAGGCAAAGAGTCGTTAAATTCGTTAGCATAAAAGCTTGCCTTAGCATAAAAACTCACTTTTGTCTTTTTATTTCTCTCTACAATCTCTCTTTCTTTTTCCTCTTGTGGCTCCACTTTTTTTTCTTGACTCTCAACCACCTCTCTATTTTCTTTTTCTCTCTCTTTCTTTTGATGTTTCGACTTCATTCTCTTTTTTCCTCTCACTCTCTTTGTTCTTTTCACTCTCTGTTTTTCTTTCAGTCTCTTCTTTTTTTGAACTTTCGGCCTCATAATTGTTTTTCAACTCATTCTCTATTTTTCTTGAGATTTCAGCCTCACCCAAATCTTTTCTCTTTGGTGGTTCGGTCTTTCCCTTTGCTACAGCTTGATCATTTTTGTCCCACTTTGGTTTTCAAAGAGTACTAGAAACCGAAGTATACCTTGATGTACCCCTTCCTTTTAGCCGTCTCTCCACCTTCATAGCCATGTGCACCATATCTTCTACCTCCTTATAATGTTGCAACTCAACTACATTGGCTATCTCCCTATTCAACCCACTAAAAAATCTTGTCATCGAGGCCTCCCGATCCTCCACTACATTGGCCCGAATCATAGCCACCTCCATCTCCTTATGGTAATCCTCTACACTCCTAGACCCCTGTATAAGATTTTGTAGTTTTTGGTATAGGTCTCTATAGTAGTGGTTAGGTACAAATCTCCGCCTCATGATAGCTTTCAACTCTCTCCATGTTTCTACCGGCCTCTCAAGATTCTTCCTCCTACTGGATACTAATTGATCCCACCAAATAATCGCATAATCAGTGAACTCAATTACAGCCAACTTCACCTTCTTCTCCTCAGAATAATTATGACAATCAAACACCAACTCTATTATTTTCTCCCACTCTAAATAAACTTCAGGGTCAGTTCTACCTTGGAATGATGGTATTTTCATTTTGATGCTCCCAAGGTTCCTATCTACTCTATCTCGACCCCCTGAGTTTGCCCTAAGGCCTCCTCCATGCCTTCTATCTCTCTCACCTTCCAAATTTCTAATCACTACTTATTGATTATCCATACTTTCCCTCACTTCACCTAACACCAAGTTCAATCGCTCAAACTGTTGTTGCATGGCTTGCAACACAAATGATGAATTATCTGCCATCCCCTTTGGTGAAAAGTCACTTCTATGAGACATCATAATATGTTTCACAAAAACAATGTTAGTGGAAAACCTTACACACTCCCTTACGTGTTTACACTCGAATAATGACACTCCACTCGTGTTTCACTCTTAATTGGCTTTTTCCCGATAATAGTCTCACACTCTCTTGCCTTTTACCTCAAAAGTTTTCTCACTCAAGTTCTTTCAGAACTAGTTGAACTAAATCAAGATAATACAACCTTGTATTATTCCAACCAGTAATATAGATGAAAGAAACAATGAATGAATAAAATGACACGAGACTCAAGGAATTTATACGAGGGAAAGAGTAATTATAAAACAAAACACAAACTAGCAAGTTGTATTCAGCTCCTATGATGATAATAACTCAATCAACAAATATTTTCTTTCTCTTTGTTGTAACTATGTAGCAACTTTGAATATCCTACCTTCTCTTTTCTTCTTCTTCTTCTTAATGTTTTTTTTTTTTCAAATTTTCTTTTCTTTTCTTTTCTTTTCCTTTCTTTTTCTTTTTCTCTAATTCAACCACAAACAGCAATATTCAATTGTGAAAACCAAACAATTGAATTCAAACACACAAGCATGGACAATGAAGTAGAAGAGAATCAATGGAACCACACTCCAAGCAATTGACAAACTTAGAGATGCAGGAAACCCTAGAATTTTGAAACCCTAGGTGATGCAAATTTCAGCAAAACCCAAAATCCTAATAATTTCGGCAGCCTACTTTTTGTTTCTATTTTTTTTTGGCAACCCTAGAACAATGAAGCCCTAGAATTAAATTAAAGGATGCTAAAATTAAAAGATAGAATCAGACCTGATTGGAAACCTGGCTCTGATACCAAATGATATGAACCCGCGGGAGTGAAATCCCTTGAACCCACAGTCAATTTGAAAACTCCCCAACAAAGCCAAAATCAAGTTAGTGAATGGAGAACCTAGACCCGATGAGAACTCGTTTTAAGAACCTAGATTATATTAAAATCTAGACCCGTTGATGAACCCATCTCAAGAACCCAGATTACAAAGGAGGAACGCCACAAAGGTTGTCATTTATCTTTGATAAGTTCAAAAGTTCAATTAAGAACAAGAGGAGTAAAACTCAACTCACAATGAATAAATTCATCAAATTTCATAAACTTCATAAACTGATTAGAATGAGGCTACATAGAGTATTTAAAGCAAAACCTAATGAAACCCTAGCCAAAATAAACCATCATCTTCCAAAAGTGCCCCTGGATGAACAGTGTCGCGGCTACAGTAACTCGGCTACAGTAACTCTAACCCTAGTTCAATAAAATAATAATTTTCCCAACATGCCCTTGCATAGGCCCCCTTAAGTGCTTCACATAATAAACTCAATTATTCTAAACTAATAACATAAGTTCTTTAAATGAATTAAATAAGTTGAAACCCTTGAAGAGCTCAAAGCCTTTAAGTCTTGTCGTTGCCCTCTTCCGTAGCTAATCAAATGAATTAAAACTGGATCTTCGTCCTTCAAGCCCCATCTTGAATGTTGGGCTCTTGCTAAACTTATCCCAAGTGGATTGCATCAATCCTTGCATTGTCTCCTTGATCTTCTTGGCCCATCTGGAAGTTGCAAATGATCTTTAAGACTAGGCCCATCTTGGTTCCCATCACTTTTTCCTCTTGATCATAACTTTTTACCATCCCGAGATTCTATTTCAAGCAGTGATAACTACAAATTGCCTTGAAATTATGGACAGTGTAGTGACCCATATATATATATATATTGATTAATATGTTACGAAAATTGTTGACGAAAGATTGTAAGAGAGGTTGAAATGTAACAAAGAACTGAGGTAATTCGTGATCATCCCTCCAAGAATAAGAGACGAGAAGGGAATCAAACTGATACTTTTTTCATGGCCTTTCTGTACAAAGTTCATCCTTCATATTTTTTCTGTACAATCTTCACATCTTCTCTGTAAGAAATATATCATTTCAATTCTTTTGCTTAGATTTAGCGAGGGTCGATATTTTTCTTATCACCACACACCGACAGCTCTAAAATGTTTTCATTGCTTCATTTCATGTAGATGACACGGGCCAAGGCTCCAGTTTAGTTTCAAGATGCTAATGAAGAAGTAGGGGTTTTCAGGAGTTGAGAGGAGTTTGTTAGGGCAAGACGAGTAAGGTTTAGATCTCCTCCTTTTGATGATCCAATGAAGACACTAGGCTACAACAAGTCATACATTTTTGCCTACAAGGAAATTTCTAAAAGAAAAAAATTGTGTTGTCCTCAGGTGGATTGAAATATGAAATCAGTTTAGTGGTCCAAATGCTTAATCCAAGTAATCTCATAGATGCTTTTTGGATTGGTTTAACTCGAGGAGCAATATGTTTGGAGTAGTAACAATGTTTTAAATTTCGTTCCGGTGATTATTCCGGTTTAAGTACCACAACAAATATTTTGGTACCGATGCATTTCAGTGTAACGTTTCGGCTTTCACTATACATATATATATATAGACAATGCTAGGGGACCGCTCAACATGTATCGTTGGGCATGCTCCCTAGTGCATTTGATTTTTTTTTTCATTTCTTTTAAACATTTTTTTAATATCCTTAACCATTAAGGAAAAAAAATACACAACTTCACTAATAGTCAATTTTCCTTAAACATCAAGAAACAAAATTAAAATACCTGAGTAGTAAGTTGGGCCAAGTATCATTTTCCTATATTTATATATAAACTGATAATTAATAAAAGAAATGCATGTATATGTAAATGTGTATCATATATGTATTTGTGTGTGTGTAGAATAATTGAATATTTTTAAAATGAATATACGTTGAAAACATTAAAAAAAAAGGTAGAGATATTGATTTCAAAAGATAATATTAAAAAAATCATAAACTTGAGTTCAGACACAAAAAATAAAGAAAAAATAAAGAGCTGGGAAATTATTAAAAATAATGAGGTTTAAAAAAATAGGAGAGAATGAGGAGACATATTTAAAGATACAAAAACAATTAAATTATATAAATCCCTTTTAAATTTTAAAATTACATGAATGCTATCATGATTTGAAATTTACAAAAATTTCATCCAAACTCAAGAAAATTACAAATTGCTATTGAAACAGTCCAAAACATAATATAATCTTAAACGGGCTGGAATTGGCCAAAATGGGTCGGAATAGGCCAGAATCTAGAACGAAATGAAATGAGGATGTATAGTATACTATGTATTGCACCAGACAGAAAATTTTGATTGTTCCAATTGGAACGGAACAGAATTCATAACTATGAGTAGTAAGGAGGAATGAAGGAATTATGGATGAGAGTTTACAAGACAAGGGACAACATTAAGCTTTGGGGAACCTACTAATATAGTTTCACCCTCCATTCTTGGGAACCCTAAGACTTCACTAGTGGCTAGATTTCCTTGTTAAAAATGATTAAAGCTTAGATGCAAAAAAGAGGAAAGAATGCACTTTCTTATTTTTGCGAAGAAAAATGGCACAAGGGTCATAAATGTATCAAGCCTAAGTTATATATAACGGAGGGAATGGAGTTTGTCGATACAAAGAAAGAAGAACAGGCCTTGGGATTGTTTGAAGGAGATGATTGATTGGCTATGCCATATGAAGAACTTGCTAAGTTTTCCTAGATATCTTTACATGCAATAGTTGGCTCTCCAAACCCTAAAACCAGGAGTTTGATCGGCTAATTTAAGAAACACTAAGTGTGACTTATAAGCACAAAAGATGTAGATGGTCAAGGTTAAAGTTGCAAATGTGGACGACTTATAATGTGAAAGGAAGGCTATAGATACAAGATTTAAAGTGCAAGGTATTGTCTTTAATACAAATTTCTTCATTTTATCCTTAGGAGGTTGTGATATAGTCCTAAGGATACAACGGTTGACATCCATTAGTCATATTGTATGGGACTTTATCAAGTTGACTATGTAATTTGTGTATTAGAGCAAGATAATTGTTTTGAAGGACGTGAGTTCCTTTGGTATGCCTTAGTAGATGAGAGGGGGTTACACAAGATTAATATATTGGAGAAAAAAGTTGTATACTAGCACTCCAAGGACAAGATGATTATCCTTCTCTAGAAGATGGCCCAAAATGACTTATTGTTCTAGAGGAGGAATCTTGATGAGTGTACGAAAGTGCACTCTGAATACCTTATTATTGGACGAAAATGCTAAAATGTGAATAGAAAACATAGAAGTTAATGTGTATTCTTGAATTGACTATTTACTTTGGGATACTCCTAAGCAGATTTTTATGTTTAATTTCAGTGTCTATAAAAGAACAAGTCAAAACCAAGTCAAATTTAAAGGACTTTCAAGTGGGCAAGACGTTGAAACAAACTAAGAACATTCAACGAGTGTATGACTCTTCAAATAAGGATAATGATGGGGTCGAGAGTAATTCAGATCAAGAGAAAAAGTCAGTTCGAAATTCGCTAGAAGACAGACTGTACATACTTTGGTATTTTTAACGTAACTTTCCACTCAAATATCAGATTGATACGATTCTTGATGCGTAGGAAATATTTCTTAAAGAGCTATAAATTTGTATCTAATAATGATTTCTAAATTCAAACTCTTGAAGTGCGTACGTGGCTGCCAAGATGAGTTCTAAAATTTAGACATTTTGTATGCGGGAATATGAAGACGTTAAGATTTCTTTCCTACCCTATATAAGCATATTATTAGCAAGAATTTGAGATTTTTGAGAGAAGGGAGGAGGCATAGATCTAGAGAAGAGAAAAATATTATTTTTATTTATTTTTAGTTCTTCCATGGAGAACTAAATCTTGAGTAAAGCCTAGGGTGGAAATTGATTGGTAAAAATACTTGACTTTATTTCAATTCATATGCTAAGCATTATTGCTTAAGATTTTAGGATTCAATTCTCCATTTGTTTTGGATATTATAAGTTTGAGACAATTATATTAATCTTGCTTTGGTTTGATTTTGTTGAGCTATAGGATTATGAATATATGATTGTAACTTAAACAAGCTTTTCATACCATCGATGTGATCTTTTGTTGCACTATTATTTATGAACATAGGGTCGTCTTTAGATCTGATATTCATTTTTATATATGAAAATTGTGGTTTGTAAAGGGAGGATTCTAGAATTAAATTTGAGGAAGTAGATGAATATAATGTCATATCTTCCAATTAGGAATTTGGTACTATAATTCTTAATTGTATATATCGTTTGGATTGAAAAAGTCAGAGTATTGGATCCGGTTGATAGAAACCCAAAGCTTTACTTGACTTCTTATCCGTGCCTTAATCTCATTTTAATTACATGCTTTATGTAGAATTTTCAAATTCTTGTTATATTGTAATTTCATCTTTTCTTTTAAGATTGCATCTTGTTGTGTTTCTTCTGACTCCCTGTGGATCGACACCCTGAAGTATACTATAACACCGCGTACTAGTTTAGTCGTAGCCAAATTTTGGCGTCGTTGTAGGGGAGACGGTGGAAGAGTCGATATAAATAATTTCAACAATTTGTAAATGTGGTAACTTCGTTCATTCTTTTAGCTAGCTGCATTATTTTTTTTCTTTCTTTTCGTAGTATTTTTAGTTCTTAGTATTAAATTCTTTTTTACCTTGCATGCACAGATATAGAGACGTCTTGGGTAGATTTACTTGTAGACCTGTGCTGGAGTCAGAATCAAACTTTTTAAATCCTTTATTTGACAATCCATGTAATCCTGAAGAAATGAGTGAACACGAAAATCAACCCACTAGAACTCTTCAGGATTACCTCCACCCTACACGCACAACCACACCATCATGCATCATGTTTCCAGCTAATACTCACCAACTGGGTTTTAAAACAGGGATGATACAGTTACTCCCTACTTTTCATGGATTGGAAAATGAAAATCCATATGTGCACATTAGAGAGTTTGAGAAAGTTGTTGCGACTTTTCATAGTCAAAATGCAACTGATGACGTTTTGAGACTTAAGTTATTTCCTTTCTCTTTGAAGGATAGAGCTAAGAGTTGGCTATACTCACTGAGACCACGATCTATTGGGTCATGGAATGAGATGACTCAGGTCTTATTTAATACATACTTTCCCCAACATAAGACCAATGCTTTAAAAAGGCAAATATCCACCTTTGCACAAAAGGACAGTGAGACTTTGTATCAGTCTTGGGAGAGATTTAAGGAGTTGTTGAGTATGTGTCCTGACCATGGATATGGGAATTGGCGCTTAGTGAGCTATTTTTATGAGAGACTTACACCTAGAGAGTGCCAATTTGTGGAGTTGATGTGTAATGGTGAGTTCTTATAGAAAGATCTTCATGAGGCCATCGAATATCTCAATGAGCTTGCTGAAAATGCTCACACTTGGACTGGACCTAGTGCTACTGAGAGCACAAATAGGTCACGACCTGCAGGAAACGCAAATGGTGGTAGAATTTCTCATCTCAAGGAAGAGGATAACCTAAAGGCTAAGGTTGAGATGCTCACTAGAGAGCTAGATGTGTTAAAGACTAAGGACTTAAAGCCAACACACGTGGCTAATCATGCAGAGTCTTTTGGACCATGTTTTGTGTGTGGCGGGGTAGATCACCTCACCCAAGAGTGTCCCACACTTGCTAAGATGAGAGGGATGTATGAGGAACAATGTAATGCCTTAGGCATATACAAGAAGTCTTTTACACCTTACTCTGATACCTATAATCTGGGATGGCTCAATCACCCCAATTTAAGCTAGAAGTCTGAAAACCAGCCACCTGCACATCCCCTAGATCATATCCTGCACCATATCATGTACCTTCATCTTCTAGGAGTCCTTTAGAAGACACTTTGCATGCTTTTATTGAGGCACATGGTAAGACTAACTAAAATTTTGAATCTTTAATTATGCAGGTTGTTGAAAGAAAATAAGGAGATATAGAGCCAAGTATCCAAATTGATGAGCTCCTTGAGTGTGAATGAGCGAGGTAAGTTCTCTTCTCAACAACGAACAAATCAGAGGATGTGGGAAAGGATCAAGATAGTAGTGATGCCGAGCTGCCCAAGGAACCTGAGGTGACAAGGAGTTCTGTTAAGGTACCATTCCCTCAAGCTTTAAAATCAAGCAAGCGAACTCTGGATCCTAACAATGAAATCCTAGAGAATCTAAGGCAGGTAAAAATCAATCTTCCTCTTTTGCATATTATTAAACAAGTTCCAACTTATGCAAAAGTTCTTAAGGATTTGTGCACGGTTAAGAGGAAGCACCATGTGAAGAAGACAGTGTTTCTGACAGAGCAAGTTAGTGCTCTAATTGAGCAGTGGATTCCTCCCAAGTACAAGGATCCTGGTTGTCCAACCATTGTATGTAGCATTGGAAATCATGAGATTGAGCAAACTTTGCTAGATTTAGGAGCTAGCATGAATCTAATGCCATATTCTATTTATTTGTAGTTGGGGTTGAGAGAAATCAAACCAACCACTATGGTATTGCAATTGGCTAACTGTTCAGTCAAAGTTCCCCGGGGTGTGGTAGAGGATGTTCTAAATCAAATTGACAAATTTTATTATCCTGTTGATTTCCTAATCCTTGACACTAACTGCATTTTTTTTTAAAAGAAGAGTGGGCAATCACCTGTCCAATAGTGACGTCCTCCTGAATTTATTAATAAACCCTCACTTATGGCGGAGGAAAACCGTGGAGACAAAAACAAGGCCTTTGAGAAAAAATCACACGGAACCCAAGCCCGAAAAAGACTCTAAACAAGCCTATGAATATAATGAGTAACATAGCAACCGAAAACAAAAAAAAACCAAGATTAACAACATCTTAAAGAAGGAAGCCCCAATAAATCCAATCGTAACAAACCTCTAAGAACCCGAGGCAATAAAGAAGTATTTGTGTAGACCAAAGTAGCACCATTGGCACCATCTTTGGCCAAACAATCTGCCACTTTATTTCCTTCACGTAGAACATGCTGAAATCGACAATTAATAGAATTAGCTAGACCAACAATCTCTTCCCAATAATCCTCCAGGTACCAAACCCCACATCGTCCTCTATGCCACCAAGAAATCATCACCATGGAGTCAACCTCAACAACCACATTAGAAAGCTGAAGGGACATGCACAACCGCAGGCTATTAAGAAGTGCAAGGAGTTCCGCTTCATTATTAGAACCAAAACCAATTGGGGAGGCGAACGCTCTGACAAGTTGTCTTGTATCATTGCAAATAACACCACCAATACCACTAGGACCCGGGTTACCAAGACTGCTACCATCCATATTCAATTTAAACCACCCTAAAGGAGGTTTATGCCATTGGACTACCTTACACCGCCTCTCTTTTGAAGGAGTGGGATTAATCCGTAAGGTCTCAAGGATCATTCCATCAAAACAGGATAAACTGTAAGAAGTATCAATCGACTAACCAAGGGAACCAATCCATATGGAAATAGATTTGACAACCGCTTCATGCGATTCAAAGATGCCCTCTATTTGCGCTAGACATCTTCTCCTCCAAAGTCTCCAAGTAACAATGACAGGCATAAGGACAATTATAACACCCACCTAAGAAGAGGACTTAGCACACCGGAACCAAGAGGAGACTTGGTGTTTCCAATTGCTACCAAGTGGAAGCCCAAAGAGGTTGCAAAAAAATGACTAGATTTTTTTAGGGAAATCTCTCTCAAAGAGAACATGGTTAATGTCTTCATAATGCCCTGCATGACAGCACTCACATTTAGAAACAATGGGAATGCCAATACGACGCAACCTATCATCCACACTAAAAGCCCTGTGCCAAGCCTTCCAAAACTTAATAGACATTTTTAAGTGAAGCCTTTTATGCCAAATCCAAGAATGCCAATCAAGAAAGGAGCCCCTGACTCTAATACAATGCCATGCAGATTTAGTGGAAAACATACCTGTCTTAGTATGTGTCCAGACAAGAACATCCCTACCTGAATTATGACAAGATAAAGAGACTAGAATATCATCAACATTCTCCAAGCCAACCAAGTTCTCTAGCAAATTCATATCCCAGTTGTTTGACAAACGACACTCTTTGATCTTCAACAAAGGCTGACCCACGACTGGCAAGTCATTAATCAAGGGACCAGTATCGCGCCATTTGTCATACCAGAAAAAAAATAACTCATTCTCTAAATCTCCATTTAGAATTATTGAACACCAAAGGGATGCAGTGAGCAATCATTTTCCAAAATCTCGAACCTTTATCAACATCTATAAGGAACCAAGGTTTCGTACCCACATATTTAGACTTAAAAAAAGTTGCCCAGAGAGAATTACCTTGTAGAAGGTTCCAGGCAAACCTCATGTGCAAGGCTGTCTAAGTGTCTTGAATAAGCCTCAGTCCGAGACCTCCTTCTGGCACAGGCTTACAAATGTGCTTTCAAGCAACCCATTTCTTCTTATCTTTTCCATTTGACTCACCCCAAAAGCATGAGCTCATTAGCTGATGGATCTTATTAATTACAGCTTGAGGGACCTGTAAAACAGCAAATAGGTGAAGGGCCATACTTGAAATAACATGACGTAACAAAACCAGTTTCCCTCCAGAAGACAGAAGCCGCATTTTCCAGCCACTAAGTTTATGCCTCACTTTATTCACCATGCCTTCAAGATGTACTTGCTTTAGACGACCAAGAATAATGGGCACTCCGAGATATTGGAATGGGAAGTGCCCCTCCATGAAACCAGTGTTGCGGAAAAGACGCCTCTTACGAGTAGGAGATTTTACTCGGGCAATACAAAGCAGATTTTTGTTTATTAATAGCTTGTCCTGACCATCTCTCATATTGGCCCAGAATAGTTAGAAGCATCATCAGGTAAAATAATGCATGATGGTGTAGTGGTGCGGGTGGGCTACAAATAATCCCTAAGAGTGCGTGGTGCAGGTGCAGCCATGGTTTGTTCAATTTCAATTTCCTCGTCTATAGAAAAAACAGAAGAGCTATCTATCTCTGGGCTGTGTATATTACTCTCAGTGCTCGATATAACTCTAACCAGGCTATTTGAATTGTCCCTCATCCATGACATGAAACATCAATCCGAATAGCATAAGTAAGGTTCAAGTGACTTTGTAGTAGGTGACAAGTGAAATGTGTAATTAGAGATAAGATAGTGATAGAAACATTTGAGATAAAAAAAAAATAAAAATAACGAGTTTAAATTTACATCAAGCAACTAATCCCCGGCAATGGTACCAAAAACTTGACTCACTCAAAAATGAGCAGCACAAAGGCTATCCCAAGTGCAGGAGGATGTCGCGTAATAATTAGGAATAAATTCTTAGATCGTCTCCTCAGGGAAAGTTACTTAAAATCAAACTCGTTTAAAATGGTGAAAATATTCACAAAGAGAAAATATAAATAATGGTATGTGTAATGAATGGAAGAATGCAACAAGAAAGAAAAGGGCACTAGTCCTGGACTAGATTCATATTTTTGAATTTTTTAGTGTCGAAATGAAATGTAAAAAACTAACAAATTGAAATTACAATAAAAAAAATCAACTAAACTAAACAATCTTAATTAATCTGAAAATTAAACAATAAAATAGAAATTATTTAAGTCTCAATTAAGGTTTAATTAATCTAATATGCAATGGAACTAAGAGATTAATAAAACTAATCTAAGAATTAAACTAGATTCGAAAGTAATTGACAAAATACGAATTGAGAATTGAAAAGACCCAAAATCAAGATTCTAGAGTTCATGCTTTTATTCAAATCACAAATTCTCAAAATCAATCCATAGCAATTGTAATCACTGTTAAATGAAAGCTTAAAGAAGTGATAAAAATAAATAACACGAAGTAAATAAACAGCAAATAAAATGCCCAAAATCTAAGCCAAATATCTCAAAAATACATCACAAACTTTAAATTAAAATTAAATAAATAGTAAAGAGTGAAAATAGTAAGCCAAATGAATGGAGATGGAGGTGGTAGGCAATGGAGGAGAAGGCTGGAACGACAATTGGACCTTGGAGGAGTTCTTCAAATATGCGGCGCTGCTCTGCAAAAAAAAAATCCCGAAAAGAAAAAATATATCCCTCTCCTATTTGCCTTGTCCCCTCTCGTCACCTTACAGAAACTCCTTACTTTTCCAAATGCCCGTCCTTTAGTTGCGTGCGTGCGTGGGTTTCTTCTCTTTTTTTTTTATTCTTCCGCTTGTGCCATTGCCCAGTTGCCTTTTCTTTGACTTTTCTTGCTCCTTTTTTTTCAGACTTTTCTTTTCTTGATCTATAAAAATAATAGAAATTAAAAAAAAATAATAGAATATCAAAAATATGTTGTGCATGTGAATGAACATTGTCAAATTAAATCACAAGTTATAAAATTAAGCATAAATAATGCTATTATCCAATTTAAATCACAACTCGGATTTATTCATCTTAACCATTTTTTCATCTAAAACCAATAATAACGTAATGAAATAAATAAAATATATTGGTTCTAAATGTATAAAATATGCAATAATTCAGCTCAATCACCCTGCATAGGGGTGTGCAGGTGTGGGTTTGTACAAGTGCGTGTGAGTATGGGTGTGTGCATATGTGTGTTGGTGGGTGTGTGCTTATGTTGGTGTTGGTGCATGCATGCGTGTGAGGGTGTAGCTGTGTAGGTGTTGGTATTTGTGTGTGGGTGTGTGGTGGGTGGGTACAGGTTTGTGCATGTGCGGGTTCGTGTGTGTGTCAGTGTGTATGGGTGTCTTAGTGGGAGGGTGTGGTCACGTGTGTGGCACATTTGCGTGGTTATGTATGTTTATGTGTTCATGGAGTGTGGTTGTATGTGTGTTGGTGTGTGCATTTGTAAGTGTGGGTGTATGTGGGTGAATGGATATCTATGGTCGTTTGTGTGTTTGGGCGTGAGGCTAGGTGTGTGTAGTTGAGGGTGGGTTTATGGGTGTAGATGTGTGCATAGTTGGAGTATGAGGGTGCATGTTGGAGTGTGTGGCCCTTTATGGGGTGTGGATGGGTGGGTGGGTGTATGGGTATACGTGTGTAGGTGCAAGTAGGGCTGTGCTAAAAAGGGCTGTGCCCGATCAAACCGAAAGGCCCGACATGGGCCCACCCGACTAAAATCGGGCTCAACGAGTCAAAACCCATAACGGGTTCATTTAATCATCTATCGGTTGAAACCGATCACCTGAAAAAAATTTCTATTTTTTCTTCTATGCAAGGTGTTCCGTAGCTTATCTCTGAACTTCTTTACTGTTCACTACTCTTCTCTCTTGGGTCTTCTTGAAATTGCTATTCTTTGAGGGAAACTAGTTGGTGCTGCTCAATTATTTGCATGCGGCCTGCCTGAAGATGCATCATCAACCCAACAATGATGGGTTTTTTATGTAGTGACTGTTGATGTTCATTCTTCGTTGAAAGGGGCTTTAAAATCAGAGGATAATTAGTGGGTCTACTCGTCTGAAAGCTGGCCATTTTTGCTCATTTTGCATGTTCAATCTTCCATAGTTTCCTCTTCTTTCAAAGGTTTGAATAATCATTCCCTTAGAAAATCTTTCTAGTTGTTTTGACAATTCAAAATGCTAGCTACGAAGCATTTTGATGTTGTCCACACTTAGCATTTCTAGTTGTCCACGCTTCAGAAAATCTTGCTGGTTTTTGTTGGTGGCCTCCCGATTTTTTGATAAAATCTTTTTTTTTTAAACCAACCTTGAAGTTCTTTTTCGTAATTGCTTCCCAGTTAGATTCATTTCTTTTGCTTCAATCCCGTATAGTATGAAGGCCAGATTTGGATGAATGGGTAAAGTTCACTCTGCCGATGAAGAAGAAAGTGGGGAGTTTTTCAGTTTTTTTTTTTTTTTTTTAAGATCAGTTTGGTCATACGGGTTCGACCAGCTTGTATTTTGATGGGTCGGATTGGGTCGGTTTGGCGCCTTAAATAGAACTTTTCTGGTCAGATTGGGCCCAGACCCGCTGTTTTGAGCTCGGGTTGCAGGCCTAGGTGCAAGTGTGCATAGGTGTGTGTGGGTGTGTATGCGTATTTGCATATATGCATGTGGGTGTGGGTGTTGATGTGAGGGTTTGTGTGTGGATGAATGGCATAAGAATCTAATTGTTTGACAAAATAGTAAGTTAGGAGACATGCAAAATGATGTGATATACGTATAGCAATTCTCTATAATCTTTTAAAGATAATGTGAAAAGAAGGTTACATTGATCCTAAGAAAATATGGCCTATAATCTAATATGAGGACTAGATATGAGATAATTGTAGAGTCCAAAGACTCTGAAGTTTTCTACATGTCAAAAAGAAAGCTAATGAATGTTTATAGGTTCATTTTTACGTTTGGTGACACACACAAGTAGTTTAATTACGTAAAGATTGAGGTAAGTAACTATGACCCTGTTTTTCCATACATCATATTGTGTAACTGAAAGATCTTTTGCAACTATATATGTAATGTAAATGCTATAAAGGTGTGTGTGTATATATGTATATATGATCCCTTTTGCAACTTTCATAGGTATCCCTTTTTCATGAACCCTATCTATGATGGAGGAAATTGCATGTGATTGTAGAATTGCATTGTGATAACCCGAACCTAGTTAGATTTCATCCGTATTTTTTTTTTGTTGCCTTAACATTATTTTAGGGCCATGAAATTTAGGTCTAGATTGATAGAGGCCTTAGACCTGCAGTTTAGCATCCAAAACGCAAGAAAAAGGGCCACTCAAACCCTTAGATTTCGGCCAACTAAGTGGACCTGAGCCTTAAAAAACCCTAGAAGAGCCATAGGGACACGCCCAAGCCATGAGGCTTGTGCCATTTGTCACGCATGTAAAGCCCATAAATCTGGATATGTTAGTGGGCTAAGGGAAGAGAGAGAAGAGTGTTTGGGAAGCCAAAGGAGGCATGCACGCCAACCCTAGTGACAAGCCCTTTGGTTTGCCACTTGTCTTTCATGCAAGAAGGCTTCTAGAAAAAGGAAATGATGGGATGACCTAGGGAAGGCCAAAGGCCACTCGGCCAACTCACTCACATGCACACCTCATGCCATTTGACAATTGTTTGAGTTCCAAGAGGATTTTCATGGGAAGTGGCACCTAGGGAAAACATAAAGGAGATCTTTTCAAGAGGTTTGCATAGGGAAGCCCAAGGGACAAGAGGGATTTTCGGATTCCCTCACCCACACGCCCACTCAAGTGCCTTTTCTGACATTTTGCCACTTGTCAACAATGCACTAGTAGATGAGTGTTTCTAGAAGGAAGAGGAAATGACTTGTGCATAAAATGACTATCCTAACCCTAGACTCTCGGTCACTACACTCAAGGACACACACTCATATGCCACGTGTCACATTAGGGTTACCAAGGAGAGCCTTAGGTATTTGAAAACGTCACCTAGGGAAGGAGCACTGGAAGATGAAAGATCTTCATGAGAATTTGAGAGGGAGTGGATGGCAAAGAGGCATACGCACGCCTATGCCATGACTCATACATGCAAGCATCACCTTCTAGAAGATGAAGGGACATTCGGCCAAGGGGAGAAGCTACACGCCACTTGTCCTTCATGCAATGGATCACTAGCAACCAATGGGATTTTGTGGAGAGTTTTATATAAAAGGGGAGGAGCCACACATCCAAGGGCTTTTCTCTTTTGCCATTTTTGGATTTCACATGCTCTCTTGCTCTCCACACTCTCTTACATGACCACTTGGAGATTTCTTCACTTTCTCACACTTTCTTTGCAAACAAACAAGAAACCATTCTTCTCTACATTCAAGGAAGGGCTATGGCACCAAGCAAGAAGGAATTCAGGGTGAGAACCTTGTTTTCTTATCTGTTCTTCACACTACTCACACCTCATTCAAGGAGATGATATTATCTCCAAAGAGTTTGAGATTTTCGAAGGAGACACATGATTTCAAAGTTATTTCATCATGGAATAACGGTTTTCCAAGGAGGGGAGAAGCCGAAACTTTGAGGACTTATATATCCTCTAGACAATTGGCCAAACACACACACACTACTTACATGTTCATGACCTGGCCATGGTTACATGAACTTGAAGGGTTTTATGTTAAAAAAACCCTAGAGCCGAAAGATTGAGGCATTTCCAACATCAAGTGACGAACCCTAGAAACCTCACACACTCATGCACACGGATTATGGTTCAAAACCCATGTTCTAACAAGTTGTACTTTCGTTTACAGCTTGCTAATGCTTTCTTGAAGGATTTTTATGAGTAATCACTCAACTTAGTTTGATTAACATGTGTATATATTTGTTTAAATATTTTCTTTGTTATTATTACTTTTGATTGTTATTCTATGTTTTACTTGGTTAAATACTCTATTGTGATTTTTTATAAGATCATGAAAATGATTATATGTTTTGGATCCATATTGAAAATGCCATGATTCACATGCACATGTCTCAGTTTTGCTTGAGGTTATGTTGGTATTTCATGTGCCATGAAGATTCAGTTATTGTAGGGTTAAGTGTTTTAGATTCATGTGATGTTGTCATAATTTTATGCTTTGAACCCTTGCCATTATTTTTAACTATTATGCTTCAAGTTTGGAACATGTTAAAGTGAAATTTCTCCATGTTAATAGGCCTTTGATGTTTTGGCCAAGTCATGTTCTTCTATGTTCACGAAGTTGTTTTGATATTTCATGTGTTCTATGTTATCATGCCATGATTTGAATATGTTACTCTTGATTATTTCATGCATGACATTTCATGTGTCACATGTTAAGTGTAAGAAGGTGTATGTCTTAAGTCCCATGTCATATGTATTTGGGAAAAAAGGTTTTTCAAAGAAAAGTGTCTGTAGATGTTTTATCACGACCCCAAATGCTAGGAAGGGGGAATGTCCTGGTGGAACTCATCTGTCCACTCTGGAGTGCTTAAGAATGGAGTGGTAACCCCTGGGTCAACAAAGAACCGTCGGCATACTTCAGATGGATCTTTTTGGAAAGGATGTCGGAGAAAGGTAGCACCTAACGCTAATGAGTGCCATGACTAAGGCAAATAACTCAACAAAATACTGTCGTGTTATAATGATTATGAATAAGACGTATTCACCACAATGTATGGATCGTTGGTGGTGTGGTAACTAGCAGGAACACGTGGTGCTTAGGGGAGCCGTGTTGTGTCCACCATGTGTTATAAGAACAAGACAAAGAGCTCACTTGATATGGATCATGTGATTTGAATCACGTGATATGATATGATATGAATCATGTGATAAGATACAATATGAAATGAATGTTTAAAGATCAACACGAAAATTATGTCGAGGATGTTTTTTCGAAAAAGTCTAAAGGCCTCTGTTACATGTTTTTCAAAAAAGGTCAAGTGTATAAGTCAAGTTTTTGGTCACGCCAAATGTGAAGTACATGTTCATGCATGCATTCCATGATTTACCACTAGTATGCTTACGTTAACTATTATATGTTTACTGGCTGAGATTTCTCAAAATCTTATTGTAGTAGTTTCCACTACTATTCCCCACCCGGAATGGTAGAAGTTGTGACAAGTCTAGAAGATCACCCCATAGTGAAATGCAAGAGGACAGTACCCCGACCATCGAGTAGGGACCAATGAACAATGAGAGCTCGACAGAGCCCTCCTTGTTGGATAGGGTCGAGAATGCCGAACAGCTTATTTCCGATGCACTGTAGCTCATTGACAAGCTGAAGAGATTAAGGAATCGGGACAAGGATAAAATTTTTTGGAGAAAAGAAAGAAGCCTGACTAGTTTGTGAAAAAAAAAAAAAAAGAGGGATTGTTTTCCTGTGCCAGGAAACATGTTTGGATTTCTAATGATTTAAGGCCGTTTTGTGATTGGTCCCTTTGCATTGGGAAAAGATTTCTAGTACTCATGTTTTGGGAAACAATGAACATATATTTTATCTAGTACTTTTGAAAAATATGATATGCTAAAGGCAATGTTTGGGTTATGATTAGTCTTACAGTAACCATGTGCTAAAGCAACTGCTTTATGCGTTGCCTAGTCCTATATGAACTTTACATTTTTAGCTACGTTATTTATTGCATACTGCTAGTATATATAGGTGCATTGCATCTTATATGTCATGTATGAGGGGTATGTAGCCTTGTGTTGCATGTCCCGGCGTTTCAGCCATCGTCCAATCCCAAGCGGGGGCTAGGGGAGCCACATGCATAAATGATTAAGTGATTGATTATTATATAGTATGACTATATATTTTAAATAATGAAAGGCCCCTGCTAAGATAAGGTAAGGTTAAAGGAAAGAAAAGAAAATAAAAATGTGTATGACTGCATGTGTTTCATGAGGTTAATGTACTGGTCATGACAATGAAGATAATACCACGAGGTTAGAGACTGATTACCATTGCTAGAATGCATCACTAACGGTGCACCTAGTGATGACCCATTCTTGAGGAAGCTAAGTTTGTATCCGCTAGCCACGAAAAGAGTCATGACCACAAGGGTCGCTAACTCTAGCACATGGTGGTAATAGTTTGTAACGACCATTAAGGATATGAAGTTAAAAGAATGAATGTTTCTTTTATGCCTAAAGTTAATGTTTATTATAATGTGAATTGAAGTTTTCTTGAGAATGTTGATGTTAACTGAAACATAGATTGTTATTATTTTATTGCATTGTGTGGTTCTTATTGAGTATTTGACTCATTTTTTATTTTTATATTTTTTCCACCCCAGGTGAGGAAGGTTATGAGGATGTTGCAGCACATGATGTTGTTCAGGGGGATAATATTGATGCTTAAGGCACTGAGGATATTTATGATTTATTTTCATATCGAGGGATTTTGTGGCACATGGCAGTTTTATTTCCCTTTAATAAGTGCAATGGACAGTTTTTATTTTTGAGATATTTTGTTTTATTAAAGTACTTGAATTTTTCATAAATGTTACAGAATCTTTTATACTTTGTGCTAAAATACAAACGTTTCAAAGTTAGTAGTATTCTTTAGCTTTAAAACCCTAGAGGAATTAGGTATTATAGGATAATTCACATAGAATAATAAACAATAAAATCTACTTTCTATCAATTACAATCCTATTACTCAAACCTACACTCATTCACACATAAAATCATAGTAAGTTTCCAAAGCATAACCTATCCATTGTTTTCTTTCAAACACCTCCAACCTAGACCTATACACTAGAGTCTTACTCCATTATGTTTTGCCTTGACTCACTAAGGATACACATGGTTTTAAGATGAAATACATGTTCACACTTGTTTCGTGCTCATTGCACCCTCACACTTGAATATACACTCCTAAATGCAAGGTCAAATGTTCCCACTTCACAATACTCGAACTACGGCATGGTCCTACCTTGCACATTCCTTAAGGAACCTAAAATACTTACAATACTTGGAGGACTTCAATCCGTTACATATTTTTGTGATGCCCCCAATCCCCGCTTGGGATTTGACAGAGACTGAAGGTTCGGGACATGTATCATAAGGCTTCATACCCCTCGTACATGACAGTTAAGATGTAATGCACCTAATGATAACTAGCAGTATGTAGTGCATCACAACGGAAAGTCTACTTAGGTCAATAAATAAAACAGATATCATGGTATCAAAACACATAAATCCCAAAGCAGAAATTTCATAGAGTCATCAAAAGACTTAATTGTTCCAAAAGAGACTGCCAAAATGTGGGACCATTATATCCAATGTTTTCAAAATAAGTCATTCATCAAAAAGCCTTAGGGATCAAAACCAAGGATCCATCCTCTAATAAACTCGAAAAGACTCCCCTAGTCTTTCGGAAATCCGATTCTAGTCCCAACTCATCAGCAGCCTCCTTTGCTTCTACAGTAGAGTTTCGGGCTTGCTCAAGATATCTTGACACAAAACTCATATCGTCCTTAAACCTCAAAATATTCTTGGGATCTAGGGACGAAATCCCGACACTTGTCTCATTGAGGGTCGCTAGGATTTTCTTGTGTCGCTAAGTCGTAACCTTAAGTGAATCTAGAGTGAAATGATGACGAGCCTCCACAGTAAACTCATCCTCTACTATTTTGCAAATCTCATCCATACCTATGGGTCTCGCATACCTGGCACAACTTCTACCATTCCGAGTAGGGGAGTGATAGTGGAAATTACAATAGTGAGATTTCGAGAAATCTTAGTAAGTAAACAAATAACATGTAACATATATCGTAAGCATATGTAAGCAAACTTAAAAATGAATCCACGAACATGAGACTTTACTTATGCATTAAATTTTTCAAAAAGACATCACTTTGTACATCATGACTTTCATAATCCTTTCTTTCATAAAACATCTTTCATCATTTTCATACTTGTTCCTTTAACATACTTGTGAGCTCAGATTCTTGTTTGTGTATCATAGCATGACTTTGAGCTCAAGTTTCTTGACTTTTAGCTTATAAATGGATATACCTCATGGCTCTCCTATGCACCGTGTGTTCCCCGCTAGTTACTGCATCAACCATTGGCCACTTTGACCAAGGTGACTACGTCTTACTTTTAATCATTCATATTACGGTAGCTCGCTACGCCTTCACCATAGAGCACCCACTAGCTTTAAGTGCAACCCTGCTTTGGTATCCTTTTCTTTTCGGAACCATTCGAGGTCCGCCGACTGTACTTCGCCTACCCAGGGGTTACCACTCCATCTTTTGACACTTCTGAGTGAACAGGGAAGTTCCACTAGGACATTTCCTCATCCTAGCCTTTGGTGTCGTGACAAAACTTTAAACGAACTCTTTTTCTTTTCAAAAGATTTTCACAATCTCAATGCATGTGACATGAACTATGAAACTTATAACTTCCATGGGACACATGCAATGTCAAATGTTTAATCATAACCATATAACATACAATCATGCATATCCATGTACATTTCACGTTACAGCTTGAAAATATTAGAACATGCGACCATGTTCCTTTATATAAATTCAAAGGCATTTGAATAACAAGCAAGAAACAAACATTTGAAACTTTACATGTAGTGGCCGAAACATATAAACCCTAGCATATCCAATAATCGGTTTTAACTCATTAGAACTTCAATCACAAAACATTAATGTTTCATCCATGGTCATCGCCGAGACCTTTAAATCTTGAAATATACAATACACCAACTTATCATGAACTTAGAATCTTCTAATGCGTTTAACAAAATTTTATCAATGAAGATACATGTGTAGCCGAAACAATGCTAGTGATCATACTTAAAAAAAGACAAGTATTTCATGGGCTTAATCCTATTAAAGATTCGGTCATATGGCAAATATTCATGAATGTGTTAAGAATCATGCATCCAAACCCTAAATGTGGTCTCTTGATAAGTGCTATTTTTATGTGATTTTTATCACTCTTTTAATTATGAAAAGTGTCATTTTTCCTTCAATCCTATTGATTTTATTTTATTTCTACATATTTTTATTTATTTTCTTACATTTGAAGGAATGAGAAGATTTAGTACAAAAGGAGAGCATTTTGGTACAAAAGAAGTGACTAAGAATTCAGACTGATGAGAGGTAGCAAAGAGATTTCTCGCACCCAAAGGCGAGAAGGCTTACCACTCGGTAGGCGAGGAGTGATCTCCACTCTCGTTCATTAGTGATCTCCGCGCCCATTCATTTGTGATCTCTACAATAGTTATATTTAGCACACACGGCATCTATCCGATGAGATCCTCCCACGTTCCATACTCAATCTGCTAACTACCAAATCCTCCCGATTTTTGCATATCAAGCCGAATATCACTGAATCTTTCGTTTTTGATAAATCCGATATTATATTTTTTTTTCCTTCTATGTTAATATTTATCTTTAGAAACTATTTTCCAGATTTTCAGGTTAGATTAGAGCTGCATTATCTTGTTTCCAGATTTGCATTTTTACATCTATTTAATCTCGGATTGTGGGCTGAACTTCATCATCATCTTTTTCTTTCTGCGTAAGAGTCTATTTTTGAGAGTTTGCATTAGAGAGTAGTATTCTTTTGAGGAGGTAGATCTAGAAGGTAGAGGCGAGAGCTACATGCTTCTTCAACCAACATTGTTATTCTTTGCAATTTCATTATGAACTAATTTTAATTTCTAGAGCTTTGATGTAGCCTAGCATTGAACACACAGTATATATTCCAAGTCATTTATTTTCAATATTTCCATGATTGAGTGTTTATTCCTTGTTCTTAATGCTCACAATTTTCTCGCTAACTATTGTTCGATCTTTTGGATTGTAATGAGACCGAGAGGTGATTTGAGATTAAAGCTCTAAGATTAAACACCATTAGTCGAGCAAAAGCAGAGATGCTTTACCGCGATTAGTGTGATTTTCAAAAAAATCCAAAGAACTTAATGAGTCTCTAATTAGTTAAATTCACATAGAGATATGAAGTTATTAGTTGGAGATATTTTTGGTATGATTCGAGAGAAAATATTGAATAGTCAATGGATTCTTATCATCAACTTGGGATAATTGGGATTCTATAACAAGGAATATTAAATTGTGTGGGATTTGCTAGGTGAAATCAAATGCTCCAGATCTATTTTTATTATTTTCAAAATCTTAATTTTAATGTTCTTTTCTTTAATTTAATTTAGATAAACCATTCTTCAAATTTCGGTTTTCCAAATAGTAATTAATTTAGTCAATTTCAATACTCAACAGCATAATTATTCCCTGTGGGTTCGATAACCATTTTCTTTAAAACACTTTACTACTTGTTTTGATTCTGTGCACTTGCAGATATATTTTATACGAACAAGTTTTTGGCGCCGTTGTCGTGGAATAGTTATTTGTTATGGATATTGATACCAGCTAGATTTTTACTACTTTAGATTTTATTTTATTTTATTAAAAGAAAGAACCAAGGCGTACATAAAGAGAAGAAGAAAGAGGTCACCACCTCTAAATTTAAAATGGCTGACCAGGAGTACAAGGTGTTCAGAGATTATGCTATGTCCGAAATTGCGGTTCAGTTGACAAATCTATCACATCAAATAGGTAAGATGAACGTTAATGCTATTCAAACTAATGTTGTTTGTTATCATTGCGCAGGAAATCATTCAAGTGTAGATTGCCAAGTGGGGAGTCATTTCGCCCATCCGAGTTATGAACAAGCCCAATTTCTAATATCAAAACAATCCTTATTCGAACATGTTCAATCTCGGTTGGAGAAATCACCCTAACTTTTCATGGAGTAATAATCAAGCGCCTGCTAGACCACCACAACAGTTTTCACAGCAAGAGAAGAAGCCAGCACTTGAGGATGTGTTCATGCAGTACATGCAAAGGACTAATATGGCGATGCAAAACAACTCGACATCCATCCACAATCTCGAGGTGCAAATCGGTCTGCTCTCCAACATGCTAACCAAGAGGACAATAGAGACTTTACCGAGCAACACTGTGACTAGCCACACACAGTAAGTGCTAAGCGAGATGCAGAAGCTGCAAATGTGGAGACCATAAGAAGGAAACCAAGGACGAGGTGAAAGAAACAGATTGGGAGGTGACCGACTAGCAAGCTGAGAAGACTAAAGAGAATAAAGGGGCTGAAAAATAAAAAATAATCCAGGGAGTTTACTTCTGAAACTTATTCTCCTTCAATTTATGATCCACCAATTCATTTTCCACAAAAATTAAGAAAAGATAAGGATATATTATCAAATAAGTAGAAGTTGGAGGAGCATGAAACGGTAAATACCGAGCGAGATGCAGAAACTGCCGAGAACGTGGAGTTTGAGATGAAAGAAGCCGAGCAAGATGCGACTGACCAGCAAGCTGAGATGGTAATGTTAATCGAGGAGAGCAGTGCAATTGTACAAGAAGAGCTGCCGCTTAAGTTGAAAGATCTAGGGAGTTTCACAATCCCTTGCACTGTAAGAAATTTCTATTTTGATAAAGTTTTATGCGACTTGGGGGCAAATATTAATCTAATGCCTCCCTTTGTTTTCAAGAAACTGGGACTTCGAGAAGCAAAGCCGACAACCATCTCTCTACCGTTGGTGGACAGATCTATTAAATACCCGAGAGCACTCATTGAGGATGGACTAGTGAAAGTTGATAAGTTCAACTTCCCGACCGACTTCATTATGCTCGACATGAAGGAGGATGATAAGATCCCTTTAATACTAGGCCAACCTTTCAGGGTGACGGGTAGAACCTTAAGTGATGTCCAACAAAGGAAACTCATTTTGAGGAAAGGCGAGGAGGAGCAAGTCACTTTTGCTGTAGTTAAAGACATGGAATTTCCTCCCGACGAGGTACATTCTTGCTTTCAAATAGGCGACCGAGAAGTATTCATGACTGACGAGCTTTATGGAGCTGAATTTCAAACGCTACCACTTAAGGAACCACCCAAGCTTGAACTCAAACCACTCCTATCAAATTTAAGGAACGAAGAGGCCGAGGAGATATCCAAGAAGTACACGGCTACACCTGTAAGGAAAGTATTCAATTGGAAGAAAAGAAAAAAAAATCATCTCTTGTGTTCTTTCATTCATTTATTTAATTTTTCTTCCTATTTCCCATTGAGGACAATGTGAAAATTATGTCTGGGGGAGTGGATATTCTTTTAGATGTAAAAAAAATTAAAATTAAAAATTAAAAATTAAAATTTTTTTAAACAAAATGAATAATAATAATAATGACAAGAAAAACAGTATGGTTTGATGAGTAAAAAGCCTATGATAAGAATATGATTGAAATTGATTATAATTTTTAGGAAAAATTCTCATTGCTTAAGTCTAGTTAATTCATTAATTGATCTTACTTAATTTGATATTTCCTATGTTCAATAAATGCCTCTTATGATCATTAGTTGTTTTGAGTACCTAGAGAAATTATATGTGAATTTTATGAATTTGTATGGTCTCAACTTACTCTAGAACTTATTTGATTACACTCGAGGCGAAATCCTAGACAAAATATTACTGGGAAAATGATAATGCATTATTTGGACCGATTAAGCCTTCCAAGCTTACCTGTTTATTCTCTTTATCTCTAGTCGCCCCTTTGAGCTTCATTGAAATATATTTTGGCCTTAGATTTTTATTTCTTGTAAACCTCATATTCCCTACCCTATTTGAGCTTAAACACTAATTCTCTTTCCTTTCAAGAGAACTAAGTTTACACAAAGTCACAGACTCACAAGGGCATGAAAGGCAAGAGAGGTAGAAGGTCTACAAGTAAAGTAATTATAGCAATATTATCAAAATCATAAGTTTGTGGGTGTGAAAAGTCAACTCGTCTACTGTGTGGCCAACAAGAAAAGGCCGATTAGAGTCATCCAAAAAGGCAGTCGACATAGTATGGAATATTTATACAAAAAAAAAGTCTGACCTACCGAATAGAGGGGTAGCAAGAAAGATATTTGAAAGTGCAATAAAGAGGGGTATACTGAGAGATTTACAAAGATTGAGAAGAGATGTTTGTGTTAGAAGTGAGAATGCTCTATTTATTCTGTTGATGTTCAAACTTAAGTTCTCTTGCTTTATTTGAATCCTACATTTTCTTTGTAGCCCACACCCTAGCCTTACATTACAAACTTAATAAAGACCTCTTGAACCCTTGTAATAGTTTCTGTTCTACATTAGTAGAGAGTGATTGAAAAGCAAGCCTATGAAGTGTTTGGAGATCCATTACTTATTTGCTTGTTTACATAACACTCTCCGGGGAGCTAATGGTGAAGTGAAAACAAGAGGTGTGCACGAATGTGGGGATGGATAATGCAGTAGATTTGAGTTTTGAATTAACTCTTGGACTTGGTTGATCGTGAATGATTCATTTGAATTATAAACTTTTGGCAATCTTTGAAGTAATAAATTTTATGAATCAAACCAATACTTGTTTTAATTGTCTTCCTCTTGATCTTTGGCAGAGGGCGAGCAAAGCTTAAGTTTGGAGGTATTTGATAAGTGCTATTTTTTATATGATTTTTATCACTCTTTTAATTATGAAAAGTATCATTTTTCCTTCAATCCTATTGATTTTATTTTATTTCTACATATTTTTATTTATTTTCTTGGATTTGAAGGAATAAGAAGATTTAGTGCAAAATTAGCGCATTTTGGTACAAAAGAAAAGACTAAGGATTCAGACCGATGAGAGGCAGCAAAGAGATTTCTCGTGCCCAAAGGTGAGAAGGCTTACCACTCGGTAGGCGAGGAGTGATCTCCATGCCCAGTCATTAGTGATCTCCATGCTCGTTCATTAGTGATCTCCGCGCCCGTTTATTAGTGATCTCCGCGCCCGTTCATTTGTGATCTCTGCGCCAATTATATTTAGCGCACACAACATCTACTCAATGAGATCCTCCTGAGTTCCGTACTCACTCTGCTGACTACCAAATCCTCCCGATTTCCGCATATCAAGCCAAATATGACTGAATCTTTGGTTTTTGATAAATATGATATTCTTGGGATATCGTTTTCCTTCTATGTTAATTTTTTTTACTGCTGCTATTACTATACACCATCCTTGGTGTTAATATTCTGTTTTGGTGGAGCATTTGCATGTTTGTTTGGAATCAAGACCACACATCTCATTTGGTCAGAACAGATTATGTGATATACTCAGATTGTGAATCACTTTCGTTTGAATCATCTTCTGAGAGTCTTAGTACCATGGCTGAGGAAGAACAAGATGAGAGGAGAATGGGGAATCATAACAGGATCCTCAAAGATTATTTGCAACCTGTTAGAACTAGTTCACCCTCTTGCATTATACAACCCTTGAATGCAAACAACTTCAATTTTAAACCTGACATGATCCCTCTTATACCTCATTTCCATGGGATGGTGTTTGAGAACCCATATTTGCATATTAAAGAATTTGAGGAGGTTTGCTCTACATTCATGGACATAACTTGTATAGAAGAAGTGATAAGAGTTAAACTGTTCCCATTTTCCCTAAAAGAAAATGCTAAAACCTGGTTGAATTTATTAAGGCCTAGGTCAATAGGGACATGGCAAGAAATGCAAACTGTGTTCCTAAAAAAATTCTTCCCTATGCACATAACTAATGCATTAAAAAGGAAAATCATGAATTTTGTACAAAAAGAAACTGAAACTTTTTACCAATGTTGGGAGAGGTTTAAGGACTTGCTTAATGCATGCCCTCATCATGGGTATGAAAAATGGAGAATAATCAGTTTCTTTATGAGGGTTTGCAACCCAAAATGAGGCAATTTGTGGAAACAATGTGTAATGGGGAGTTTTTTTAATAAAGAACCCTTGGAGGCATTTGAGTACTTTGACTATTTGTCTAAAAATGCTCAGTCATGGGACACTTCAGATATGTATGATAGGATTGAGCCTATAAAAGCTATCACTGGAGGAAGTAAATACAACTTGAAAGAGGTGGATGATTTGCATGCTAGATTATCTTTGATCTCAAAGAAGTTAGAGACCATAGATGTTAATAAATCTAAAGAAGTCCAAGTTGTTTAGAAACTTCCAGAAAAATACATTATCTGTGAAGAAATATGGGTTTTAAAGTTGACTTTTGGTAATATGACTCTTGAACTGAACATATTTAATTTGTGGAGAACCACAAGAGGTAGAGGAACCTCAAGAAGTAAACATGTTGGAGGGCATCATTGCATAATCTTTCCCTCTAATTACTAATTTTGAAGAAGATTTTGAACTGCTAGATACTACTAACCAACCAATGACTATGTTTCATGTAGGACAACCAGCAGAGTGGACACTCAAAGTGGAGCAACTGAGCCCAATACAACTAGCAAAAAGGGAAGTGAAGGAGCAAATCCCAGCATTGGATCTTAAGCCCCTACTAGCAGAACTTAAGTATGTTTTCCTAGGATCTAACAATACCTTACCAATGGTTATATCTTCTTGTTTAACTAATAGACAAGAGGAAGAACTATTGAAGGTCCTTACAAAATGTGACGCCCCCAGATTCCGCTTGGGATCGGACGGACATCCGAAGTGTCGGGACATGCAATACAAGGTTACCTACCCTCTTTCATGACATATAAGATGTAATGTTCCTAACATGCATCTAGCATTATGCAATATTCGTAGCGGATAATTTTTTTTTTAGCAATACTATGCACCAAACTTATAATATCCCAAATAGTTAAAACATAATCCATGCATACTTAACAAAATAAACATCCACGATTACAGAACAGGTCTCAGAAGACTGTAATCTCAAAACAACGGAGATCTGGCTCCATAATTACAATGCCAAAGTACACTATTGGGCTAGTTCGTTGAGTAACTCGTGTAACTCGACTAACGATACTGGAATATTATCCAAAGACCTAACTATGGACGCTACAAGCTCAGTGTTGCGTTTACGGCGTCTAGTCAACCTCCTCTAGTCTGCCAATGTCTGCTCCTTGCTTTGATCCTGACACATCGCCTACCATTCGGGGGGGAATCGTAGTTGGGACCACGGTGAGATTTGATTACAAATCTCAGTAAGTTAACAGGAAACTTCCACACAGGTTAATGATGCATGCATGACAATAAAAGCATGAATGCATAATCAAAGTCATAAGTAAGCATAGCATAACTTAACATATAACATGGCATAAATGACATAACTTGAACTGAAACTGAAACTTAGCTTGATGTGACATGGCATGTATGTGAACTTAAAATATAACATGGACTAGCAACATAGCATGAACGTGAACGTGAAACACAACATGTTCTTGAAACATAGCATGAACGTGAACATACATAATTTGAACATGAACTTTAATATAACATAATATAAACGTGAACTTGAAACATAACATGAACATGAACATGACATAACATGAACGCAAACATAACTTGACATGAATATGAACTTGAAACATGATATGAACTTGAAACATAGCATGAACGAGAGCATATATAACATGAACGTGAACTTGAACATAACATAACGTAAAACATGACTTGAACGTGAAATACATGAACTTGGAATCTTATTCAATAGACTTAATTAATAAAGTGACCATACGGGTACTACACAGGTCCCCTTGAGCCGTGTGTCCCTATCGATTACCGCATCACAACACAGATGTCTATACCAGCTGTGAGTATGTTAATACGTATTCTACGTGTCACAATTGCTATGTCTCACGTAGTGTATGCTCTATAGTTGTTGTGGCCCCATACTTCATACTCCACAGTTGTTGTGGCCCCATGAATTGTTTGTGCCACACTTGTTGTGGACACAAGTAACATAAAGTGTGGCTCCATCAACGTTAGTGCCTGGCGAGCTCCAGTAACTAGCTAGTTAGGCCCCATTCGCAACCTGCTGACTGTACTTCATCAACCCAGGGAATTTCACACCTATTTAGACACTCCAGAGTGAACAAAGGAGTTCCACTAGGATATTACCTTATCCTAGCGCTTAGGGTCGTGATTGACATGAATAACTTAACTGGCATACATGACATTTCATAACATGACGTGACATGGATGTAAGATGACAGACATGACATACTTTGAGTCATAAATGTAACAGACAATATTCCATAACATGACATACATGTAATAGACAATATTTCATAACATGGCATAACATGTAACAGATAACATTTCATAACATGGCATAACATGTGATAGTAAATATTACGTGACATGATATACATGTAACAGAGGGCATACGTAATGTGACAAACTTACAACAGATAGTAACAGATAAGTATTTCATGACAGAATAATTCGTGTAATAGATAAACATGTGATGACATGGCATGGCATGGCATATATAACAACATACGAACATAAACTGTAGTTCTCTTACCCATCACACATACACAATAAATTGATAGTAAGTTAAGAGCTAACTTATCTCGATAGTCGCGTTCTACGTAAATAAAGCGCGAAACAAGAGGAACTGTAAGAGGGTATTCTAAAAGTTAGAAATTTAATTACTAACAATTAGAAATGTAAAAATAGACAACTTAGAGTAAAATTACCATTTTATCCTCTACATGTGGGAAAATGATCATTTTACCCCTAACTTAAGGATTTCACATCCTAGTTCCAAAAATTACCAAAATTTACATTCCTCATGTAAATTTTGTCCTAGACTCAAATATAAACTCAGAAAAAGTTAAAGCCATTCACAACTATGAAAAACTCACTATGGCCGAAACATTCAAAGGTCATTTCTCTTGATTTTGGTTGCAATTTCTTCCATTTTCAAATCCCATGATTAAACCAAAATTTTTTGACAAGGATCTTCCTAACCAAAATTTAAAAATACACTTAAAATATCCATTAAGAAAAACTAATCATCAACACCAAAATTTTTGTAAAAATACCTAATCTTTTTAACAAAAAGTAAACCCTTAAAACACAAGTGTTGACCTTAATAAAAACATCTCCAATAATTCCAAAAAAAATCAAATCTCACTTCTAACATATTCGTAACATCATCCTAAGATCAACCATGCTTTAAATCATCAAACAAAAGTCACCAAAAATTACAAAACAATACTTGGAATTTTTGGTTTTACACTTAGTCCAAAACAGAAACTTTTCTCTAAACTAACTTTGATCAATCTTTTGATCCATGGGTTAAAGACATGTGCTCTTCAAACTAAAACAGCTCATGGTTTAAAAATGTATCCTAAAGAATATCCAACCATCAAGCTTAAAATAACATGGTTAAAACTTAATAAAACAAGGATCTAACCCAAAAACATGAAATCTTAGGCCTAACCGAAATCCTCCTGCATAGAAAAATTATATCTTTAAAAATAATACTAAATATCTTCAAAATAATATCCTAACATGTATATAAGAGGCTTAGGATCATCATATAAAAATACCAAAACCTTTGAAATAAGATCAAACCATGAAATATTCAAACTTTCCCAAAACAAAAACTGTGTTTCCACTTCCAGTTTTCAAGTTTCTAAATCTAAGGAAATCTATTGTCAAAAGCTTTATCCATGAAACAAAGCCTCAATTAACATTCATAAACACATGCTAACAACACTGCTAAAATTTTCGGACCAAGATATGTCCATTAGCTTGGTCAAAAATTCCAAAACATAACATACTCTCCAGTTTCAAGCCTAGAATGACCTTTCGATGGTTAAAAATACTTTTGACCAAGAAAATGAGCATCGAATGAGACAAATAAGATATCCACAGAAACTAAACTCAAAGACGAACAACTTTTATGAAGGAGTCATTGTGAGCAAATACATACAAGAGGTCTAAAATCTGCCCAAGAGAGCTCTCTTCAGTTTCTCTCTAAGAACAGGGAGAAGTGATAAAATGGAGTGAAATGTGCCTTGCACGACTTTAGAATCCTGGAGGGGGAAGTTATGGGCTTGACTGACCCTTGATTGGAGTTGGCTATGTGACATAAAGTGGAGAATAGTGAGGAGCAAGGATTGCCTGCAGCAGTTGTGAGATATAGAGGTTGATGGGGTGGATTTCTCCTTCATATCAAGGCACTATTGGGTGCAACCAAGGGCAGTGAATGGTCTGCCATGTGGGGGAGGAAACTTCTTCAAGAAGCTTTGCCAAGGTGGCCAAATTCCTGGGCCTTGGTGGGTCCCAACCAAGTGGACTTCAATTTGGGGTTTAAAGGGGGTATGGTTAGGGTTTGAGATGCTATCAAACCCAAAACTAATTTTTCTTGGCCCAATCAAATTTACAAGGTTTAAAATGTTGGATAATGATGTCATAACAAGGATTTGATTAATTAATAGCATGTGAAAGTGATTTAATCAAGTGATTAAACACAATGCTAGAAATCGGATTAAAAATGATTTGGAGGCCAACTTTAGGGTTTGGGAAACCATTTAGGGTTTCGGTTTCAACCAAGCTTTTGAGGTTTCAATTGGATTCCAACCATTTAGGGTTTCACTAGGATTGAAACCTTCTTTGGTCTGGTACAATTGGTTGGTCAGATGAAACAAAGTTTTGCTTAGGTGGCATGATCTCACACCTTGATTTCCTAACAAATCTATCTAGTGGTTCCTCTTTGTGCCAAGTGCCTAATACCATTCACTATGTGTGGCTAAGATATTGCCAAGTGTCCAAATAAAACTTCTCTAACCTAATTTGGACATTCCACACTGTGATTTTGAAAACCCTACACTAAGTGCGCTTATCGAGGTTACTGTTCACTAAAAAAAAAAGCATAATAAACTTAGTACTAAAAAATTCTAAATATTCATACTAACCTATAGTGAAAATCGTTTACCGAAATTCATCCCCGAAGTGCCGCTAAAAGTAATTTCACAATTTCCAACAGGCATTTCGTCCGGAATTATGAAAATGGACTATTGCGCCATAAAATCCTAAATAATCAACCGACTCTAATGGCGTAGACCAAAACACATTCTGACACTTCTAACTACCTCAAATAATTAAACTCATATTCTATCACCATAGTGAGTGGTAACACTGACTATGTTGATAGACTAAAACCTGTGCGATTGGTTGATTTGTAAAAACTTATGGGGTTTTCACAAGGTTCCTAGAGACAATAGAAATTCTACTAGTGAATTTCTAGCGGGTTGTTACACAAAACATAAAAAGGCCATAGGTTGGACCTTGGCTGGCATTAAGGGTATCAACCCTTTAATTTGCACTCATAAGATCTACCTGGAGGAGGATTCTAAGCCTTCTAGAGAAATGCAAAGAAGGCGTAATCCTTCAATGAAGGAGGTAGTGAGGAGTCCTCAGGTTGCTGGATGTGGGTATAATTTACCCTATTTTTGATAGTAAGTGGGTTAGTCCCATCCAAGTGATTCCAAAGAAATCTAGACTGACTGTGGTAAAAAATGTAAAAAATGAATTAGTGCCCACAAAAGTAACCACAAGATGGAGAATATGCATTGATTATAGGAAGCTTAATGCTTCCACAAGAAAAGATCATTTCCCCTTACCATTCCTTGACCAAGCCTTGGAAAAAGTAGTTGGTCATGCCTTTTACTGTTTTTTGGATGGTTTCTCAGGCTATTATCAAATTGAAATAGCCCCTAAGGACCAAGAAAAGACAACCTTCACCTGCCCATTTGGGACATTTGCATTCAGGAGAATGCCTTTTAGGCTTTGTAATGCTCCAACAACTTTTCAGAGGTGCATGTTAGGCATATTCAACGATTTAATTAAAAACAACCTAGAGGTATTTATGGATGATTTTTCTATCTTTGGGAGCTCTTTTGAAAATTGTCTTACTAACCTGCAAGCTGTTTTGACCAGGTGTGAGAAGAAGCAGTTGTTGTTAAACTGGGAGAAGTGCCACTTTATGTCCCAAAGGAGTATTGAAGTAGACAAGTCCAAAATAGACCTAATATCTAAGCTCCCCACTCCTAAAACTGTGAAGGAGATTAGGTCATTTTTAGGGCATGTTGGGTTCTATAGGAGATTTATACAAGGGTTTAGTTCCATTTCTAAACCCTTGTGTGGATTGCTTATGCATGATACTGTGTTTGAGTGGACAACAGAACATCAAAAAGCATTTGACCAGCTCGACACCTACTCACTATAGCCCCTATAATGCAACCCCCTGATTGGTCCCTCCCCTTTGAGATCATGTGTGATGCCAGTGACTTTGCCATCGGAGTTGGCTTAGGCCAGCATAGGGACAAACTACCCTATGCAATTTACTATGCCAGCAAGACATTAACTGGAACTCAAAAGAATTACTCCACGACAGGAAAAGAATTGGTGGCCATTGTCTTTGTTCTAGAGAAATTTTGAGCTTATATTATTGGATCACCTATAGTTATCTTTACTGACCATGCATCCTTGAAATATACGTTTACAAAAAAAGATGCTAAGCCAAGGTTGATTAGATGGGTGTTGCCCTTGCAGGAGTTCAATATCACGATTCCAGACAAGAAGGGAGTGGAGAATGTGGTGGCTGACCACCTGTCTAGATTAATTGTCACTGAATCTAATTTTTCTTTACCAATTTCTGAATCTTTTCCTGATGAACAAATATTTTTAATTGAGAATACACCTTGGTATGCTAACATTGTCAACTTCTTGGTGATAGGGAAAACACCTCCACATTGGATGGAAGGTTCAAAGCAGAGGTAAAATATTTTTTTATGATGATCCTTACATGTTTAAATATTGTTCTGACCAAATAATCAGTAAGTGTGTCCCTAATAGTGAGATAACCTCTGTCCTATCTGCTTGTCACAATGGGGCTTGTCGTGGTCACTTTTCTATAAAGAAAACAGTGGCTAAAATCCTACAATCTGGTTTGTATTAGCCCCATATGTTTAAAGATGCTTTGAATTCTGCAAACAGTGTGAGCCATGTCAAAAACTAGGAGGGATAACTAGGAGGAATATGATGCACCCAATCTTGGTTTTGGAAATTTTTTATTGCTGGGGTTTAGACTTTATGGGCCCATTTCCCCCATCCTTTGGGTATGTTTGTATTTTGGTGGCCAAAGATTATGTTTCTAAATGGGTGGAAGCCATCCCTACTAAAAAGAATGATCACCAAGCGGTGCTCAAATTCATAAAAAACAACATAGTGTCCAGGTTTGGTATGCCTCGGGCCATCATTTGTGATACTAGAACACATTTTTGTAACAAACCACTAGAATCACTTTTAAAGAAGTATGGGATCCATCATAAAGTATCCACCCCTTATAACCCACAAACCAATGGCCAGGCTGAATTAACAAATAGGGAAATTAAGAATGTTCTTGAAAAAACTGTTAATCCCTCAAGGAAAGATTGGTCTTTGAGATTGGTTGATGCCTTGTGGAAATATAGGACTGTTTATATTGGTATGTCCCCATATAGGCTGGTCTATGGCAAAGCATGTCATCTCCCTGTAGAACTTGAGCACAAAGCTTACTGGGCAGTGAAAAATTTTAATTTTTATATGGAAAAAGTTGGTTCTTTTAGAAGGTTGCAACTGTCTGAGTTAGAAGAGCTTAGGAGGGATGCATATGAGAATTCTAAGCTAGCTAAGGAACACATGAAAGCCTTACATGATAGGAGCATCCTTAGAAAAATTTTTGAACCTAATCAGCAAGTCTTGCTCAACAGTTGTAGGCTTCATCTGTTCCCTGGGAAACTAAGATCTCGGTGGAGTGGACCAAACCTAGTAAAATTAGTTTCTCCTCGTGGTGCCCTAGAAATCACAGACCCACAAAATGGTAATACTTTCAAGGTGAATGGCCAGAGACTCAAACCATTTTTAGGGACTTATGCACCAGACATTTCATCCATCCCATTAGAAGAACCAATTGTCAACTGACTAAGTTCCTATGCAGACTGTAAGTTTCAATAACTTTATTTAGTTTTTTTCTTCTTTCTTTCTTTTCTCTGCTCATTCCCTTTTACTGAGTTTCTTTCTTCATAGCTACTGGCTTCTAGATCTAACCAGATTGCACTGCAGGACATACTCATTTTTCTTGTTTTATATCTTTCAAATGTTAAGTTCTGCCTCCCAGGTAACATCTCTTCATTTACTCTTCTTCATGCACACATTGAGGACAATGCTTCATTTTAGTTGGGTGGTATGGGAAATGTACCCAAAAAAAAAAAAAAAACTTTGTCACAAGGAGAACAATTATGGGGTTAGGCTGAAACACTTCTTAGGTATGACTAAAAGAGAACTATCTGAATCATGAGTTCATAGATACACAAGAACTTTGAAATGGCTCTGTTGAGATGATCATATAATAAAGTAACATTTTTTTATTTAGTAAAGAGCGAGTAGTCACATGTCTAATAGTGACCCCTACCCGAGTTTATTAATAAGCCCTACTTGTGGCGGAGGAATATCGTGGTAACAATCAAAGTACTCGGGATTTACAATAATATGAAAGACTAATAAGCCCCAAGAACCAGAACACCAGAACAAATAATTCAAAAACTATAACCAGACCTATAACTAAACAAAACAATATAAACAAGCCTATAAAGGATTTAGCCAGACCAATAAAGTAACACTTGAACAAAGGAAATAGTGAACACTTTGCTTACTTCCAAACTGTTTCCTTTGCAAACTAGGACATATGAAAAGTCACACATCTTCTACTAGGATTATTAAAAAAAAGTGCAGCTGGGCATACCTTAATGAACCACATCTTAATGGTTTAGAAAAAAGAATTATTTCAATAAATGAGAAAAGGGACAAACCAGAGATCATTAAAAAAAATAGAGGAAGAGAGTGCTTTTGGAAAAGGCTGCCTATCACTAAGGCTGTAGCAAGAAAAGAAATAAGGAAGCCTTTCAAAGTGTGATAGTGTGAAAGCCAACAAATAAGTGGTTTTGAATTAAGGACAAGGGTCATTCTTTATGATAGTTGTTACTGTGAAATAACCTGGTAGAAGATGGTGTGCAACTCTAATAACCTAGGAACAACACTGATCACAGTTTGGGACATGCGACTACATTATTGGTTTCCTTTGCATAAGTGTTTTTATAATACATGAAATTCTAAAACGAGAAACAATATGAACTATGGAATTAATGACTTATGTTTTTGACAAGTTCTAGGCTGGGAAAACCTTTGATTCAAAAAACATAAAAATAAATCAATAAATAAATTTTAAAGAAGAGAGAATTTTTCATCCCTTGTTTATTGCTCCTTTGCTAAGGGTCTAGCAAAAAGCTAGTTGGGGGTTGTGATTAAGTGGAAATAACATGAAAATTGAGCATGAAAATTAGGGGTTTTGGTTTGAAAATGAATTACATATGCTTATTTACACAATAGGTTTTCAACAAAGACACCACAAGGTCAAAATGGGAAATATGTGTGAAATACTACTATCTGCCACTTACCTCACACACTCGTTCGACACTTAGAGAAAAAAAGAAGAAGAAGAAAGGGAATCCTTTCACAAACCCTTAACCCTTGCTGTTTTGCATCTCAGATTTCGCACCTTAGAGAACTGCATGGAATTGGTGAGAGCAACTACCTGAAGAGTGAGAGAGATAAGCAGGAGCACTGAAGAGGATGAGGAATGAGAGTTTAAAAGGGAGGAAATGGTGTGCAAGAAAAGGACGTTGGGATTTTTGGCAGAGTCTAAAAATCAGTTTGAAAATTGTACTTCCAATTTTAGTGTTTTGTTTTTCCTTTCTTTGGATTATGGACCAATCCTTTTGCCAAATTAATAGTTTGTTTTCATACTTGATGAGTGAGTAATTTCCTAACCTAGGTCTAGGGAAACCTTTGAGCAATACGACTTCAATTGGGGGTTTTGATTTCCATTTGGTTTTAATTTGTATTCTCCATAAGTTTCTGTTTCCTTTTTGGTTCATCATTGATTGAAGACACAGTGAATGCTTAAGGAATGCAGATCCTAATTCGGAGTTGCATGTTGATTGTCGGTCTGATGTGAAATTTCAGTATTGCATTTGTTTTTTTATCAACGTAGAGAGTTCAGTTTCTTTAGTTGTTTTATATATTTCAGTGTGCACCCAAATCCATCTTATTCTCATTTAGGATTTTTAGAAAAGAAACAAAAATTACTTTTATCGGTCTGGATCCGTAGTCTCTTCTTTTGTACCAAAATGCTTTCATTTTGCACTAAATCTTCTCATTCCTTCAAATCGAAGAAAATAGAGAAAAACATATAGAAATAAAATAAAATCAATAGTATTGAAGGGAAAATGACACTTTTCATAAATAAAAGAGTGATAAAAATTACATAAAAATAACACTTATCAAATACCCCTAAACTTAAGCTTTGCTCACTCTTGCGCAAAGAAGAAAAGAAAGACAATGAAAACAAGCATTGGTTTGATTCATAAAATTTATTGTCTCAAAGATTGCCTAAATTCTATAATTCAAAGGAATCATTCAAGATCAATCATGTCCAAAAGTTAATTTAAAACTCAATTCTACCGCATTATCCATCCCCACATTCATGCATACCCATCATTCTCACTTCATCATTAGCTCCCTGGATAGTTTTATGTAAACAAGTAAATAAATAATGGATCTCTAAACATTCCATAGGCCTGCTTTTCAAATCACTCTCCACTAATGTGGAATAGAAACTATCACCAGGGATCAATAGGTCTTTATTAAACTTATAATGTATGGCTAGGGTGAGGGCTATAGAGATAAGGTAGAATTCAAACAAAGTAGAGAACTTAAGTTTAAACACCAACAGAATAACTATAGCCTTCTCACTCCTAACACAAACATCTATTATCAATCCTTGTAAATCTCTCAATATGTCTCTCTTTATTGTTCTCTCAAGTATTTCTCTCTTTACCCCTCTATTTGGCAGGTCGAACATTTTCTTTTCTCTTTTTTTTTTAATTATGAAAATATTCCATACCTTTTTGACTGCCTTTGTGTATGACTCTTTTCGGCCTTTTCTTGTTGGCCACACAGTAGATGAGTTGACTTTTCACACCCCCAAACTTATGACTCTGATAATATTGCTATAATTAACTTTACTTGTAGACCTTCTACCTTTCTTGCCTTTCATGCTCTTGTGAGTCTTTGATTTTGTGTAAACTTAGTTCTCTTGAAAGGTAGGAAATCAGTGTTTAAGCTCAAATAGGGCAGGGAATATGAGGTTCACAAGAAAAAAAAATATGAGGCCAAAACATAATTCAATAAAGCTCAAAGGGGTGGCTAGGGATAAAGATAATAAATGGGTAAGCTTGAAAGTTTCAATCAGTCTAAAGAATGCCTTAATAATTTCTCCAGTAATATTCTATCTAGGGTCTCGCCTCGAGTGTAATCAAATAAGTTCTAGAGTAAGTTGAGACCATACAAATTCACAAAATTCATATAAAATTTCTCTAGGTACTCAAAACGATTTATGATCATACGAAGCATTCATTGAACATAAAAAATATCAAATTAAATAAGATCAAGTAAAGAATTAACAACTAGACTTAAGCAATGAGAATTTTTCCTAAAAGTTATAATCAATTTCAATCATATTCTTATCATAGGTTTTTTATTCATCAAACCATATTGTTTTTATCATCATTATTATTATATATATATATATATATTTTTAAAATAAATAAAATAATATCATTTCCCCCCAAACTTAAATATCACATTGTCATCAATGGGAAAAATGAAGAAAAACTAAAGCAAAGAATGAGAGAAGGTAAGAGATGCTCCCCTGATTTTTTTTCCTGGTCTTCCAATTCAATATTTTCCTTGAAGGTGCAGCCGTGTACCCCTTGGAGATCTCTCCAGCCTTTTCATTCCTTAAATTTGATGGAAGCGGTTTGGATTCAAGCTTGGATGGTTCCTTAAGTGGTAGCTTTGAAAATTCAGCTCCATAAGTCTCTTCAGCCATGATCACATCTCGGTCGCTTATTTGAAAACAAGAATGTATCTCGGAAGGGAATTCCATAGATTTAAATACGTCAAAAGTGACCTCTTGTGTATTTAATAGATCTGTCCGCCAACTTTCACCAGTATGTCCTCAATGAGTCCTCTCGTGTATTTAATAGATCTGTCCGCCAACTGTAGAGAGATGGTGGTCGGCTTTGCTTCTCCAAGACCTAGTTCCCTGAAAATAGAGAGAGACATTAAATTAATATTTGCCCCTAAGTCACATAAAACTTTATCAAAATATGAGTTTCCTATAGGGCAAGGGATTGTGAAACTCCCCGAATCTTTTAACTTAGGTGGCAGCTTCTTTTGTAAAATTGCACTGCTCTCCTCGGTAAGCATTACAGTCTCATGCTCCTCCAACTTCTACTTGTTTGATAATATATCAAATTTAGAGAACTGATTATCAATCTTATTTTTTCTTAATCTTTGCGAAAAATAAATTGGTAGATCATAAATTGAAGGAGAATAACTTTCAGAAATAAACTCCCTGGATTTCTTGGGTTTTGCATCCCCTTTATTCTCCTTAGTCATTTCAGCTTGCTGGTCGGTCACATCCCGCTCTGCTTCTTTTACCTCGTACTCGGTTTCCTCCTTCTCGGACTCCATATTTTCGGTAGCTTTTGCATCTCGCTCGGTATTTATTGTTTGTGGTTGGTCATATGTCCGCCTAGTTCTCAGTGTTATGGCTTTGACATGTTCCTTCGGATTGGTCACAGTGTTGCTCAATGAAGTTCCTGCTTTCCTCTCGGTAAGCATGTTTGAGAGCTAACCGATTTGTGCCTCAAGATTGCGGATTGAAGATGAGGTGTATTGGTTCACCATATCATTCTTTTGCATGTATTGCATAAACATATCCTTAAGTGTCGGTTTCTTCTCTTGTTGTGGAAACTGTTGAGGTGATCTAACCACCACTTAGTACTTAGTTATTATTACTCAATGAAAATTTAGAGTGATTTCTCCATCGAGGATTGAACGTGTTTGAATAAGGATTATTTTGACATTGGAAATTGGACACGTAATGGGCTTTTTCATAACTTGGTTGGTCAAAAGGATTTCCCACTTGGCAATCAACACTTGAATGATTTTTTGCGCAATGATTACAAACAACATTAGTTTGAATAACATTAACGTTCATCTTACCTATTTGTTGTGATAGATTTGCCATCTACGCTGCCAATGTGGTAATAGCATAATCTTTGAACGCCTTGTACTCCTGGTCGGCCATATTAAATTTAGATGCAACGACCTCTTTCTTTTTCATTTTATTGATCCGACGTAAGGTTCTTTCAATCTCGGAATCGAAAAGTGTATGCTCTAATGATATAGATCGACACATGCACTTCTGATTCCTGAAAAAAAAAAAAAAATGGGATCTAATTTAAACCAAATACTTTTTATTATTTTTATTTAAATTTTTAGAACTAAAATAAAATCCAAAGTAGTAAAAATCTAGCTAGTATCAATATCAATAACAAATAACTAATCTCCGACAACGGCACAAAAAACTTATTCGCATAAAAATAATTTACAAGTGCACAAAATCGTAACAAGTATTGAAGGCTTTTTAAGAAAACGGATATCAAACCCACAAGGAATGATTATGTTATTGAGTATTGAAATTTACTAAATTAATTACTAATTGGAAAACTGAAATTTGAAAAATCGATTATCTAAATTAAACTGAAGAAAATAGCATCAAAATTAAGATTTTAAAAATAATAAGAATAGATCTAAAGCGCTTGATTTCACCTAGCAAATCCCACACAATTTATTCTTCCTTGTTATAGAATTCCAATTATCTCAAGTTGATGATAAAAATCCCTTAACTGTTCAATATTTTCTCTCGAACAATACCAAAAATATCTCCAACTAATAATTACATATTTCTATGTGAATTTAACTAATTGGAGACTCATTAAGTTCTTTGGAGTTTTCTTGAAAATCACACTAATTGCGGTAAAGTATCTCTACTTTCACTCAACTAATGGTGTTTAATCCTAGAGCTTTAATCACAAATCACCTCTCTATCTCATTGTGATTCAATAGATCAAACAATAACTAGTTAGAAAATTGCAAGCATTAAGAACAAGGAATAAACACTCAATCATGGAAATATTGAAAGTGTTCACTGCTAGGCTACATCAAAACTCTAGAAAATAAAATTAGTTCATAATGAAATTAAAAAGAAGAACAATAAAATTGGTGTTCATTGTTGGAGTCAGTTGATGAAACATGCGGCTCTCGCCTTTGCTCTCCCAGATCTGCCTCCTTGAAAGAAACTCAAATAATAAACTCTGAACTATCGAAACCTAAACTCAGACTCTCTAAAAAAACTCAAAGACCCCCTATTCATCCCACAAGACGTGATTAAATAGATGTCAAAATTAAATCTAGAAACAAGATAAATGCGGCTACAATCTAACCTGAAAATCTGGAAAATAGTTTCTAAAGATAAATGTTAACATAAAAGGAATTATTTCAAGAATAACGAGATTATCTAAAATGGAAGAGTCAGTGATATGTGGCTTGAATCACAGAGTTTGAGAGGATTTGGTCACCAACAGATGATTGCGAAACTTGAATTTGGTGGTCAGCAGCAACTGATCTCGATCGGGAGGAATTATCCTACCGGGTAGATTCCGTGTGCGCTGGATATAACTGGTCTCCTTGCCTACCGAGTGGAAAGACTCTCGATCGGGATGATAGAACCCTCTCGCCAAACTATCGAGTTGCAAGACTCCCGATCGGAATGATAGAACCCTCTCGCCAACCTACCGAGCGGTAAAGCTACTCGTCTTTTCTCTCATGATGGACTTCAAAATGTCGTTTAGGTTGGTCTTTTAAGTTGGTCATGTAGACTAGTCGCCCAATCTAACCACCTAGAGCATTGTCGCCAAGTCTTCACGCCTTCTGGTCGCGAGTTTTCTCGCCTGCTGAGAGGTAAGTCTTCTCACATTTGGGCTAGAGAAATCTCTTTGCTACCCACAGGACAAGACTCCTCACCCAAATCTCATCGGCTCTCTTCAGATCTCGCTGCCTCTCATCGGTCTAGATCCGTAGTCTCTTCTTTTGTACCAAAATGCTCTCCTTTTGCCTGCTCGTTTGTTTTCGCAGATGAGATGAGATGAGTTGAGATTAAAGTTAAAAAGTTAAATAAAATATTATTAGAATATATTTTTAATATTATTTTTGTTTTGGGATTTGAAAATTTTGAATTGTTTATTTTATTTTGTATTGGAAGTTGGGAAAGTTGTAATGATTAGATAAGATAAGATGAGATGAAATGAGTTGTTTTCTGAAAACAAACAACTAATTCCTCCAAATCCAAGAAAATAAAGAAAATATATAGAAATAAAATAAAATCAATAGTATTGAAGAGAAAATGACACTTTTTATAAATAAAATAGTGATAAAAATCACATAAAAATAACACTTATTACTCCGCTTAGGATGTAAAGGAGACTTAGAGTATCGGGACATGCAATACAAGGTTACATACTCCCGTACATGATAGTTAGTGTGCAATACATCTTAGAAATGTAGCTAGCAGTATGCAATAATCACAGTGGAAAGTAATGGTGAAAATGAACTTATGCCAGAATAACTAAATCATCCCAATAATATTGATTAAACCATAAGTTTCAACACATCAGGTAGTTTAATCTTAGTAGAAAATATCAAATTCTCCAAAAGGATCTAAACCAGCTACTTCATGCCTTCTATGGCATGAAGGGTTAGGCCCAAAAATCTCAAAATAAGATCAAGTCTCCTTTTGACGTCTGGTTCCTCCTCAATCCTCTTGATACACTGGCCCATTGGGTCCATTTGCATCTACAACTTCTATCATTTCCAGTGAAATGATAGTGGGTCCACAAAGGGTGAGATTTACTTGAAGTCTCAATAAGTTAGACGACCAACGTGCACAAAGATAAACTATGCATGAAAAATGATAAACATGAAATGCATGCAAATGTAGAAAAAATTGTATTTGTCTCCCATTCAGATTTCTCAAGAAGATAGATTTTTTATGCACATTTTCTTACAAAAAACATAATTTCACTTTTGTCTTAAAAACTTAGTCTTCCATCAAGAATCACATAAAATCATGGAATTAACGTAACGTATGGTATCATCACAGTTCCACATATGCACTATGAGTACCTGCCGGTAACCATAGTACAACTCACGTTGAAACTACGTTATCTATAGACTCGTTCTCAATGTATTGGTAATATAACATTACTTAACATCGTAAAAATCATATCATTTACACCTACAAGCATTAGGTATCGTAATGTATGACTTCGCTCCTGCATTCTTTAAAAAAGAACCCATTTGAAGTCCCTTGACTGTTATTCGTCAACCCAGAGGTTATCACTCCATATTTATTCACTCTAGAGTGGACAGAGGAGTTCCACCAGGATATTTCCCCATCCTAGCCTTTGGGGTTGTGATAAAATAATTTTGTCATGATATGCATGTATGTGGCACAATTTAAAATGATAGTTGTTTGCAAAATCAAAATGGAACATAAGATATGACATTTCATGCTCAAAAAATAGTTATAAAATGAATGTGACATTTATCAATAAATCATAAATTGTAACGCCCCAATGGAAGGCTCAAACCACATGGCCTATATTCTAAAAGAACTAGTCAATGATACAATTGGAGCCCCACTAGAACATTATAAAGAGCAAGAACTTCTCCTTCCCAAGCAATGTGGGATTCCATACACCACCTACCCTTATCCATATCATATGGGGTATCACATAAATAATCATCAAAGTGTAAGTTAGAGGTCAACTTATAGACTGTTGAAGCGGTAAGTGAAGTATAGGTTGCGAAATTGTAATACCCAGCTCCTTCTTCTTACATACACTTCTCCCCTCTGACGTATGTTTTGTCTTGATGACGTAAGCAAATCCCGAAGACAGAAATTTTGTGATCATCTGCCCATCCTCCTAGCAACTGCGAGTCACGTTATGCGTGTCGAACCACAATGGCGTGTCTCTTAAGATATTAGGTGACTTCTAAAGTACGTCCAGTGTTTTAAATATACTAGAAATAGTTATGAGATATTTCCAGTATCGTTGAGTTAAACTTGTTTTTAAATAAGACAATTATAATATTTTGAAGAGCTCCAAAATATTATAATTGTCGGAGATCATTTTGATATTAATTATTAAAATAATTCCAGTTATTTAAAATATTAAGGAATTTAAATTATGTTGAAAGCTTTTATTAATTAAATGGTTTAACCCTTTTAAATATGTTAAGTGAGCCTTCATCATTTATTAATGATGAAGAAATATTATTTTATAAACTAAAGTTAGTTTAAAATAATATTTACCTTAATTCCTCTAAGTGCTTTTAATTAAGTTAACATTTACGCATCTTCAGATCAATATTTTAATTCATCGTCGTTAGATCGTTGTGTAGATCCCCAGAAGAAGGGACTGGGTTAAATACCCAGGCCCCTCTATTTCCCTCTCATTTCCCCGTAACCCTCTCTCTCCTACCTCTCTCATTCGGCATACGTAGTACGCATCTCCTCCACGCCGAAGCTTCCAACTCATAGCCCGGCGCCGCTGTGCGTCGCCAGGCCACACCGCCGGCTGCTCCTCACGCCGGTGAGCTCAACTATGCCAGCTCCTCCCCCTTATGCTCCCTCTTCCTCTCCGTTGGAAGCGCAAGGCTCGGATGGGCTTGGTGCATGTAGCGCTGCCGTGCGCCGCCCAACAGCTCCACCTCCACCACCATCGACCTCCTCCCACGCCGGCGACCCCTCACCGGCAAAGTCAGCCCCTCCCATGCAGCCACCTTCTCTCCACCGCACACGCACACACGAAACCCATTTATGGGTTTCGCACGGCTTCAAGGCCACCGACGGCCTCTAGTGCCGCCGTGCGCAGCACCCACGGCCACATGGACCTCCTCTCCCCTTCCCCGAGCTCCTCCACGTGACCCGAGGCCCATAGCCTCTCCCCCACCACCGCAGTGCACTGCCACCCACTGCTGGTAAGCACCACCTCCAGCCTCCTCAGGCCGCCACTAAGCCAACCCAACCTCCCATGGCCCCGATCTGCCACCTACGAGAGCGCACTCTCTCTCACTCTCCCACGGCTTCTCCTCCGCGGAATGGCCAGATCCGCCACCGTGAGCCACCGTGGCGCCACCTTGACGCCACCACGAGATCCACCGCACCTCCCTTAGCCGAGCCCTAGGTCCAAGCCACCACTTTATGTGGTGCGTAATCACTGCACGTGATGGACAGTCATTGCGCGTGATTGACCGGCACTGCACACGGCTAGAGCCGTTGTGTTATGCCCCTTACTGCCATCACAAGGCCATCACGAGCCCTTCCAAGACCACACCTAGCTATCCAAACGCCTAAACAGTTAACATACGTGGGTCAGCCGCCACGTACGACACTGTCGACATCATCAGCTATGACGGTCAACGAGCAACGCACGGGTTATCCTGTCGATGGTATAACTCTCTATCCCTCGTTAATTATATTAGATATTTATTAGTTGACTAGGCTGTGGACTGTGCTGTTAGTATTAATGGAGTTTTGGCATTGTGATGTGGAGTTGTGTGTTGAAGTGTTGGGCATTCTGTGTAGTGAAGTGTTGGGCTTATATGTGTTGTATGGAGGTGCATTGTGCCGTGTAGTGTGCTGTGAAGTGTTGGGTGTATTGTGAAGTTTTGTGGACTGTGCTGTAATTATGGAGTGGTTGTGCTCTGCAGTGTAGTTGTGGGGCATGTGTTGTATGGATGGCGTGGCATTGTGTGGAATGGGAAGAGTACATGCTGGGTGTGTACTTTGTATGTGGCGTAATGTGAGACAAGGAGAGTATATGTAAAATATACCTTCCTGGCATATGGTAGAACGGGATGAGTACACGGAGAAGTGTACTCTGTGGTAGTGCGTGTAAAAAGGAGTACATGTGGAATGTACTCCATGTGGTCGAGTAATGCACCATGTGGCGGATATGCCATAATTGTGATGTGGCATGTGGGGCGGGATAAGTACGAGTAGAGTGTTGTACTTCGTGGCGTAGTGCGTGTAAATGGAGTACACATGGAGTGTACTCCATATGGTTTAGTGATGTAACATGTATGGAGTACGCGTGGAGTGTATTCCATGTGAAGGAGTGACGCACCATACGGTGGGTATGCCGTAGTGGTGATGTGTCGTAAGTGCATGGAATATACGCAGAGTGTATTCCATGTGATGGAGTGACGCACCATACGGCGGGTATGCCGTAGTGGTGATATGTCGTGAGTGAGTGGAATATACGCGGAGTGTATTCCATGTGATGAAGTGACGCATCATATGGCAAATATGACATAGTGGTGATGTGTCATAATGTGTATGGAGTATACACAGAGCGTATTCCATGTAGTGGAGTGACACATCATATGGTGGATATGCCATAGTGGTGATGTGGCGTAGTATGTACGAAGGGAGTATACGTGGAGTGTACTCCACGTGGCAGCGACACTCTGTGTGGCGAATATATGCAAAGTGTATTCCATGTTCGCATGTAGTGGAGTGACGCATCATATAGCAAATATGCCATAGTGGTGATGTGGCATAACATGCATGGAATATACGCAGAGTGCATTCCATGTGATGGAGTGACGCACCATACAGTGGGTATCCCGTAGTGGTGATGTGTCGTAAGTGCATGGAATATACGCGGAGTGTATTCCATGTGATGGAGCGACGCACCATATGGCAGGGATGCCATAATGGTGATGTGGCGTAGTATGTACGAAAGGAGTATACGTGGAGTGTACTCCACGTGGCAGCGACACTCTGTGTGGCGTGTCGTAGAGATAAGGATGGTTACGTGATTGATGGGCGTGGAACGTGATGGATAGTGTCGGGAATTGTGGAACAGTGTCCCGAAGTAGTTATGGCATAGCCTGTAGTCTAAGGTGGCAAGTGTCACCGTGATGGGCTTATGGCTAGGAATATGCGCAACGTAGCGGAACAAGTACAAGAGTGCGCAGCAGAAGCATGACTAAGGAATGTCACAAAGTGACATGACAACTGACAGTCGTGCTTATGATGGGCGAAGTAGTGGAACAAGTGTAAGAGTACACAGCGGAAGCATAACTGGGCAATGTCAAGAAGTGACGTGGTTATTGAAAGTCATGCTTATGATGGGTGAAGTGTTAAAGTGTAGGAATGGCGTAAGGAGAGCTTGACAAGATGTCACGTTGTGTCGAGAGTACATGAGGAACCGTACTCATGTTGAGTTAGGGATTTAGATACCAGAAGGTTGGGTAACGTGACAACATCACGGTGTAGCTTGGGAATGGTCTCGAGCTATATGACGTGACATGAGACGTAGTTGTGAATGGAGTCTTGTCGTGTTAAGTGTTGGGATGAACTGTCAAAAGGGACACATAGCATGAAGAGCCATGCTAGCCAGTTAAGAGAAGATTGGTATCGGAGTATTGCCCTTGTCCCTACGAGTAGGTGATCAGCATGTTATATGTTGATCTTAGGTGATAAAGGGGTAAGGCACATGTGTAACATGGTGAGACACACGTGTCGGACGGATTCACCATATGTAATGGGTAATCTGTCTTAAGTACAGTTACACGGTGCTTGAGCCTCAGAGTTGGCTTAGAACCTTGTAATTTGTATGGATGAGAATGAGGATTTAGTGTGGGCTCAGATACATGAAGGTCGTGACGGGTGTATTATCTAGGATTTGTATGCGTGATTCCATCGGTCGGAATCATGCGTCGGAATGTGATTATGAGAAGAGTAAGACGAATGTCTTAGTGTCTTAATCCTAAGGTGAATTATGGGTTCACTTTAGTGGATGAGCACTTGAGACAAGACTTGAGTTGGAAGATGTGGTGACCGTAAGTGGTCCCCGAAGGGTTTAACCTAGTATAGGGCACGTAAGTGCACGGGATGGAAGGAGAGTGTTTCAAGTATAGCGTAGTTCTATTTATGGTTAAGTTGCTTATGCATTAGACAGAGAATGACGTTAAGGTTATGTGTATGCATGTAGGTTGCCATTTGACAAGCATGAATGGACTGCATGACATGTAAGTAGCATGGAGTCCAGGTAAGTGTTTCGTTCATACTCTTCTAGAGTTTTCAAAGATACAAGAAACGCTTTTTCTTTAAGATGCTCACAAAAAGAAACGAAAGACGTTTTAGGAAAGAAATGCTAATTGTTAAAAGGTATATGTATGGCCTCTCCTTGGCAGCCCCTTTTACGCAACCAAAGTATTAATTGTACGCATGTGAATGGATGACTATACGCTGTATCTATTGTATGTATTTTCTAAGAAAATCCATAAACTGATGAAGATGCATGAAGGGCATGACAACGAATGCTTTTGTGGATCCTACGAACCGACGCTCTCATGTGCACCATGAGGTGACTCTCGTTGATGCCATGAGAGATGACGTTCAAAGGTGACGCTTATGGGATGCCATGAAAGCCGACGTTTAAGCCCATGTATGTTCTCAAATGAAGATTTTCAAGAACGAACTGTTAAAGAAAAGATAGAACTGAAATAAACAGAAACACGAAAAGATGATTTTTGGGCTTACGCCCCAAACAATGTTTATCCACGAAAAGAAATGCTTTCTCATGAAAAGAAATGTTTTCTCATGAAAAGAAAGGACCGATGAATGAAAGAATGAACTGAATGAAAGCTCCAGCTCTTTCGAGCTGACATGAACCAACGAATGAAAAGCAAAGGAAGAAATGAAAGCATGAATGTATGAAAATACGTAACGGCCACATGACTAAAAGGAAAGGGTACCAATGAATGGGCAGATTGCAATGTTGAGTAATTAGTACTGGAAGTGAACCCAGTGCTGCCCCCTATGAAAAGGGATTCCCCACCCATGGCCACGGGCGGAATCTGGGTCCAAAGGAAGACTGCTAACCCCAAACACATGGGGCGTAACAGTGTGTATTGGCCTATGGAAGTGATAAGAACGAATGGATGTATGCACGCATGTACGAACGCACGAATGCACGAATCTTTAAGAAATGAAGGCACTGACGGGGGACACGTTTTTAAAGAAAGGAAAGTCTTTTGAAAGAAAAGCCCCGTCCAGTGACGTTTTCAAAAGAACGCACGTAAACATGCACGAACTCTTGCAGAAATGAAGGCACTGACGGGAGAAACGTTTTACGAAAAGAAAGCCCATGTTTAAAAGAGAAAAATCCCTTCCAGTGAAGTTTTCAAATGAACGCACGTATGCACGCACGTAATAGTATATACGAATGATGAATGCATGATTGAACACGACCCATGGGGAAGAGCATGAAAGTCTAGGTACGAGTTTTAAACGTACGAGAGGCCCTTTGTATTTCAAGATTTATGTTTTCCGCTGTAAACCTCTTTTATGATAAAAGAACATTTTAAATTATGAACGTGGAGTCTTGCACCTTGGGTATGCAAGTGAAAAGTTTTAAATCGGACGGTAATTCCCGTCGTCCTTTTTATAAAAATATTTTGGAAAAAGTCCCACCACAAGGATGGGTGTTACAGAAATAAATTATTCTAAATTAGAATCTAACTAACTTAAGGAAAAATAAATATTGACATGGAAGGGAAATTATGAAAATGCCCTTAGACGTCTAAACGATGCATGTTATCTAATAATCCATAACCTATCTCATGAAATACATGACATGCACTCTAGTTGATGCCTAAATGAACTCATTAATGATCCTTATGAATGCATTCAAGGCAAAACCTCCAAGGAACATGCTCACTGGAATCCTCGAGGACATACTTAAATCCTAAGTTTGAGCAAGTTCATCCCAACACTTAGTCATGCCTAATGAAATCCTCAAATGCTAACTAAATCTCAATGATGCATGATATGATCCTATCACTGATGACACACTAATTATCATGCATTCCTCTTATCCCAATCAGAAGACTTTTCTAAATGCTCGGGTAATGCCTAAGTCTAACGTGCATGCTTGATGATAAACACAAGATAGAATTCAAAACTAGGCATGTTTCTCATCTTGCTCTAAACCTCCATAAATAATCCTATGTCAAACTATACCATAAATAATCATGCCATAGCTAATTTCGTCAAAAAAATGCATTTGATCTCAATCCTATCCTAGATATGCAAACTCGGCTACTAAGGATTCTCGTGCTAAAAATGTCTACTAACACATCAAAACATAAATTAACAAGGAAACTAAGATCAAGAGAGGGAATACTAACAAAGATTGGAGCCCTTGAAGCTTTCCCACTCAAGCTCCAAGAACTCACAAGAACACTCAATAACTCTTGAAAAACTCAAGAACACTTAAGAGAGAAGTGCGAAAATGAAGTGGAGTGAGGTGAAGAGGGGTTTATATAGCCCAAGAAGTGAAGGTAGCGTTGGCTTAGGTGCTTCCTCATTGGGTGGTTTGGGTGGTGGTTCATGATGGCTCTCCTCCTTGTAGGTTTATGATGATGCCTTAGGTGTAGGTGAAAAACTGCCCAAAGGGGAAGAGAGAGAGAGAGAGTTGCCATGTAGGGTGATGAGAGAGAAAGATGATGCAATTAATGCTAGGGTTTAACCCTTAATGACCGGTGGTTTAGGGTTTCCACAAGGGTTTGCAACTTTGTCTTATTCTCTTGTCTTTTCCCCTTGGCTTCTAGTGGCTATATAAGGCATACTCAAGTTCCATCTAAGGTGGTTCAATGGTGGTGATTGGGCGGTGGAAAGGTGACCAAAATTAAAACAAATAGAGGAAGAAAAAAGGAAAAATAAAATAAAAGGAGTTTGGCTGAAATTCCCAAGGGCAAAAATTAGTATTTTGAAAATATTTAGGGTTTCAGTTAGGGGTTTTTTTTTGTTTTTTTTTTTCAAAATTAACCGCAAGGAGTTTTGCACAGATAATTCATGTGACTAAAAACATAATTATCATTGAAGAAAATATCGAGCTAAGGGTATTTTGGTCCATTGCACACAAAGTACACATGGTTGCATGATTCTCAATATATTTTGATTAAAATACATGTTTAAAGTGAGTTAATTTGAGGCTGAATAGTTTTGTAAGTGAGATTAAATGTTATATTTTGAGGAAATGGGCCTTGTCTCATGGACTGTAAGTTTAGAAGATATATTTGGTATTTACCTACCTTATTATGGGCTAATAGTTTTGTTTAACATGTAGGTACTAAGGCCCAGCTGTACACTTAAGCCCAACCTTACCTCGAAGCTCAAACCAACTACTCAGCCAAGCCTTATTGGAAGGCCCATTCCACTATCTTGCTTAAACCTACACTGCATCTGTCGAAGGGGAGAAGTCGAAGGGTTACAAAGGAAATTTCAAGAAAGATGAGTGTTCTTCCAGAGGGTAGAATCGAGATAGGGAAAGACGACGGTTAGAAGAGAGAGAAAGAGAGATGAAGGGAAGAGGGAATAAAAGGGGCCGAGGCATAAGGGTGAAGGAAATTTTCTTCGTATCAGTTTTAGGGTTTTTCATTGTTATCTGTTTTTGCCAAAAATATTGTTCTGTTAGGGTTTTGATAGGGCCTTGGAACCACCTTTTACAGGATGATTCAAGGCTAATTTCTACAACTAGGGTTGCAAGGAATGAGGTTTTTTTCACTCTTTTTGAATATTGTTGGTTGCTGTGACACTTAGCTTATATCTGTTTCTATATTATCATTCACTATTCACTGTTGGTTTTGAAAGGATCTCTTGTTCTTGACCTGTAGTAAACTCACGACACAACAAGACCTTAAAATAATCAAGGATCCATCAGCCTAAGAATCTTGAAATGAAAGAGGATGTCAATATAGTGAGGGGTTTATTTCTTTTGGTGCTTTATCTGAGTATGAATGTCTGTTTGGATTTAAGTGTTAATGTCTTGATTGATTTAACACGAGAAGATGCACCCAGTGACCAACAACTCGATGGTCAAGGAAACCCTAACCCTGTACCCCTAGTCAACAAAGGAAAATCTATCTATCTATATTCTTTTTCTATTACTCTGCATTCGAACTTTTGCTTGATTGATTATGTTGATATCGTTGTCCCTGTGGAAATGACCTTGGAAGCTCCCTTTTCATTTTAAATATGCTTTTATACTTGGAAGTATCATTTGGTGAGTATCAAGTTTTTGGCGCCACTGTCGGGGACAACTGGTGAAACATAATTTTTTTCTTACAAAAGAAAGAAAAAAAAAATAATAGAAGTTGTACAAAGGAATCTATGAACCTCTTCATAGATTAGGTAACAGTCCTCACCCTTTGCTGATTAATTTTGGGAGTGCTTGTTATATTTTCTTTCAATTTTTTTTTAATAGAAGAGCAGGAAGTCACATGTCCAAGAGTGACCTACTCTTAAATTTATTAATAATTCCCTCACTTACGACAAAGGAATACCGTAGTAACAAGAAATGGACCATGGGAAAACCCATCAGGACCGCAACTAAGAAAACAAATTTATGACAATCTTATGTATGGACAAAGAAAACAAAACCACAAATACCAAAAAAACTAAACTCTTAGAGATGGAAGGCCTAAGAAATCCAAATGGAGCAAACCACGAAGAGTCCGCGGCAGAGCGCAATTATTAGAAAAAACCAAGTCGGCGCCTGAGGCACCTTCCTTGGCTAACCAATCCAGCACCATGTTACTTTCACGGAACACATCTTGAAACCGGCAATGAAGAGTGTGAGTCAAACCAACAAGTTCTTCCCAAAAATTCTCTAGATACCACACATCACAACGCCCTCTCATCCACCAAGAAAGAACCACCATCGAATCCATTTCTATTATCACATTAGAAATGTGTAAAGCATTGGCGGGGTTATTCGGGATGCTTCTGGTGGGATGGTTCACGCTTATGCTTCTCATATTGGTTTTGGTTCTAATAATAAGGCGGAGCTTATAGCTCTCCTGCATGGGTTGAGAAGATGCAAATCGTTGAATATCTCAAATGTGATAGTTGAAATGGATTCTATGGTAGTTATCTCTTGGTGGCTCAGAGGGAGATGTGGAGTGTGGTACCTTGAGGATTTTTGGGAGGAAATTGTTGATTTAGCTTGCATGGTTCAATGTCGGTTTCAGCATGTCTTTCGTGAAGGTAATAGGGTGGCGGATTGGTTAGCTAAGGTAGGGGCTTCAGGTTCTGATTGGGATTTTTTTAGTAGTTATAATTTGCCTCGGGTTCTTGGAGGTCTGATTCGTTTGGATTCTTTGGGTTTGCCTTCGTTGAGATGTTAGATTATGATTTTGGGGTTATTTGTAAAACTTGTTTTTGATTGGGTATTGTTTTAACAGTGATCTAATAATTTTGTTCTAGTTTTGTTTTTTCTTGGTTGTGGGCCTGTTTCTATGGTCCTTTCTTGTCACCACGGTATTCCTCTGCCATAAGTGAGGGTTTTTTTAATAAATTTTGGGAGGGGTCACTATTGGACATGTGACTTCCTGCTCTTTCTAAAAAAAAAAGGTGTAAAGCATTGCAAAATCTCAAACCTTGAAGGATTGCCAAAAGTTCCGCCTTGTTGTTGGAACCGAAACCAATAGGAGAGGTATAAGCCTCGACAAGACATCCTGAATTATTCCGAATTACTCCACCAATGCCACAAGATCCCGGGTTTCCGAGACTACTACCATCCGTGTTCAATTTGTACCATCCCGACGGCGGCTTAATCCACTTAACCAATTTGCAACGAGGAGTTTTTAGCAAAATTGGTTTAATCTGCAAGGCCTCTAATATCTTACCATCCCAGTGAGACAAACACATAGGATTCTTTGCCGTATGACAAAGGGAACCAAGCCACACAAAAATAGAATGAACAACAACTTCATAAGTTTCCCGAATATGTTCCATTCTAGCAAGGCATCTTCTCCTCCATAAGCGCCAAGTAACAATGATGGGAATGATGCCAACTATAAAACCCACCTAAGAAGAAGAGCTAGCATGCCTAAACCAAATTCCAGAATTTTGCTTCCAAGATTTGCCAAGAGGAATACCAAACAGAGTGCCAAAAAAAATACCATACTTCATGAGGAAAATCACCCTCAAAGAGCACATGGTTAATATTTTCAATATGGCCTGCATCACAACAATTACATTTAGAAACAAGGGGAATTCCAAAATGGCGCAAGCGATCGTCCACACTCAAGGCCATATGCCAAGCCCTCCAAAAATGAATAGACATTTTTAAAGGAAGACTTTTATGCCAAATCCAATCATGCCAGTCAAGAAAAGAACCTCTTATATGAATACAATGACAAGCAGATTTGGTAGAGAACATACCTATCTCTATCAGAGTCCAAACTAGAACGTCTTTTCCGGAATTAGGCCCAGATAAAGAGACTAAAATCTCATACACCTTCTCCTGCCCAACCAAATTCTCTAGAAAATCCACATCCCAACTAGACACCCTTTAACTTTTAGCAGGGGTGAACCCGCTAATGGCAGCTCATTAATGAGTGGACCATTATCCCTCCAATTGTCATACTAGAAAAAAATATATCATTCTCTAATCTTCCATTTAGAATTATTCAACAAACACAGAATACAATTAGCAACCATTCTCCAGAATCTAGAACCTTTCATGTCCTCGATTAAAGCCCAAGGCTTTGAACCCACATATTTTGTTCAAAAAAAGTTAGCCCATAGAGAATTACCTTGTATAAGGTTCCAAGCAAAACGTATGTGTAAAGCTTTCTGCATGTCATGAAGATGCCGTAACCCAAGACCACCTTCTTCCACAGGTTTGCAAACATGTTTCCAAGCCACCCTTTTTTTTTTCTCCCGCCCCTCGGATTCTCCCCAAAAGAAGGAGCTCATCAATCTATGAGTCTTGTTAATAGTAGCTTGAGGGACCTGTAAAACAGCAAAGAGGTGAATCGCCATACTAGATATAACATGCTTTAACATAACTAGTTTACCACCAGTAGAAAGTAGCCTCATTTTCCAACCACTGATTTTTTGCCTAACTTTATTCACCATGCCCTCTAGATGAGACTGCTTAAGACGCCCCATAATAATCGGCACTCCAAGATATTCAAAAGGAAACGTTCCCTCCATGAACCTTGAAGGACGTAAAAGTCTATGCTTGCGGATAGGTGAAATATTATTCGAACAATACAACGCTGATTTCTGAATATTGATAGCCTGACCCGACCTTCTCTCATATTGACTCAGAATGTTCTTAAGTGCTCGGACCGATCTCTAGTTTCCATTGGAAAAAATCATTATATCATCAGCATACATCAAATGAGACACAATTGGTGTACCTCAGGCTTGATAAAATTGGCCAAATTTATTTCTATCACACTAGAATGAATCATCCTGGAAATGACCTCTTGTTGAATAATAAACAAATAAGGTAACAAAGGATCCCCTTGATGAAGACCACGACCTCCCGGAAAGATACCCTTGACCATACAATTCATCATAACTGAATACCAAGGGCTTGAAATACAAGAATGCACCAAATCACAAAATTCAGAAGAAAAACCAAACATGCTCAATACTACAATCAAAAAGGCCCAATTCACACGATCATAAGCTTTCACCATATCCACTTGCAACATGATAATGCCCCCATGAGTACGTTTGTTAGTAGAATGAATCATTTCCTGGGTGAGGCTAATATTCTCAAAGATTTTCCTTCCAGGAATAAAGGCTCCTTGCTCCGGAGATATCAGGCAAGGCAGGAGACCTGTTAATCTATTCACAATAATCTTGGAGCAAACTTTATAAAAAACAAAGTAAAGACTAATGAGGCGAAATTTATCAAAACCTGTAGGCGAATCCACCTTTGGTATTAAAACCAAATATAAGGCCGTGAAGAACCTTGGAAGTTGCTTGGACATAAAGTGTAACAGCCCGCTAGAAATTCATTGGTGGAATTTCTATTGACTTTAGGAATCTCATGAAAACCCCATAAGTTTTTACGAATCAACCAATCGCACAGGTTTTAGTCTATCAACATAATCAGAGTTATCACTCACTATGGTGCTAAAAATATGAGTTTAATTATTTGAGGTAGTTAGAAGTGTTAGAATGCGTTATGGTCTACGCCATTAGACTCAGTGGATTATTTAGGATTTTATGGCGCAATAGCCTATTTTCATAATTCCGGACGAAACGTCTGTAGAAAATTGTGAAATTATTTTTAGGGGCACTTCGGGTTTGAATTTCGTTAAATGATTTTCACTATAGGTTAATATGAATATTTAGAATTTTTGAGTACTAAGTTTATTATGAATTTTTTTTGAGTGAATAGTAACCTCGATAAGCGCACCCAGTGCAGTGTTTTCAAAATCACAGTGTGAAATGTCCAAATAGGTTTGAGGAGTTTTATTTGGACACTTGGCAAGATCTTAGCCACACATAGTGAATAATATTAGAGACTTGGTACAAAGAGGAACCATTAGATGAATTTGTGTAGGAAGTCAAGGTGTGAGATCATGTTACCTAAGTAAAACTTTGTTTCATCTGATCAACTAAATTGTGCTAGACCAAAGAGGGTTTTAACCCTAGCAAAACCCTAAATGGTTGGAATCCAATTGAAACCCGAAAAGCTTGGTTGAAACTGAAATCCTAAACGGTTTCCCCAAACCCTAAAGTTGGTCTCCAAACCCTTTTTAACCTGATTTCTAGCATTGTGTTTAATCACTTGATTAAATCACTTCCACATGCTATTAATTAATAAAATCCTTGTTATGACATCATTATCCAACCTTTTAAACCTTGGAAATTTGATTGGGCCAAGAAAAATTAGTTTAGGGCTTGATAGCATCTCAAACACTAACCAAATCCCCTTTAAACCCCAAATTGAAGCCCACTTGGTTGGGCCCACCAAGGCCCACGAAATTGGCCACCTTGGCAAAGCTTATTGAAGAAGTTTCCTCCCCCACATGGCAGACCATCCACTGCCATTGGCTGCTACCGATTAGTGCCTTGATGTGAAGAGAAGTCCACTCCATCAACCTCCATCTCTCACAGCTACTGCAGGCAGTCCATTCCTCTCACTATTCTCTACTTTATGTCACATAGCCACCTCCAATCAAGGATCATTCCAGCCCACAACTTCCCCCTCCAGGAGTCTGAGTTGATATTTGAGTTTGGGACAAAATTTAGATGAGGAATATAAATTTTGGTAATTTTTAGAATTAGGATGTCAAATCCTTAAGTTAGGGGTAAAATGGTCATTTGCCCACATGTAGACGGTAAAATGGTAATTTTACTCTAAGTTGTCTCTTTTCACATTTCTAATTGTTAGTAATTAATTTCTAACTTTTAGAATACCCAATTACAGTTCCTCGTGTTTCGCACTTTATTCTAGTAGAACGCGACGATTGAGGTAAGTTAGCTTTTAACGTACTATCAGTTTAATGTGTATGAGTGATAAGTAAGGGAACTAAAGAGTATGTATGCATGTTATCATATGTGCCATGCCAAGTCATTACATATTTATCTATTACACATAATTTATTCTGTCATGAATTATTCATCTCTTACACAAGATATTATGTCACATATCGCTATACATTGCAAGTATGTCATGTAAGTATGCCATCTATTACATGTATTTCATGTCACGTAATATTCACTGTCACATGTTACGCCACGTTAAGAAATGTTGTCTGTTATATGGTATGCTATGTTACGAAATGTTGCCTGTTACATGTATGCTATGTTATGAAATGTTCTCTATTACATTTATGTCTCGAAGTCTGTCATGTCTGTCGTTTTACGTTCATGTCACGTTATGCTACGTCAGGACTTCTGTCTTTTATGTCACGTTCATGTTACGTCACGTTACGAACTGTCATGTATGCCAGTTAAGTCATTCATGTCAATCACGACCCTAAGTGCTAGGATAGGGTAATATCCTAGTGGAACTCCTTTGTTCACGCTGGAGTGTCTAAATAGGTGTGAAATTCCCTGGGTTGACGAAGTACAGTCAACAGGCAGGTTGCGAATGGAGCCTAATTAGCTGGTCACCGGAGGGCGCCAGGCAGTGACGCTGATGGTGCCACACATTATGTTACGTGTGTCCACAACAAGTGTGGCACAAACAAATAAGTCATAGGGCCACAACAACTGTGGAGCATGAAGTATGGGGCCACAACAACTGTGAAGCATACACTACGTGAGACACAACAATTGTGACACATAGAATACGTGGGGCCACAACAACTGTGGGGTACGTATTAACGCACTCACAACTGGTATAGACACCTGTGATGTGATGCGGTAATTGGCAGGGACACACGGCTCAAGGGGACCTGTGTAGCACGCATATGGTCACTTTTTGATTAATTCTATTGAATAAGATTCCAAGTTCATGCATTTCACGTTCAAGTCATGTGTCACGTTATGTTATGTTCAAGTTTACGTTCATGCAATCATGGTAATCTCATGAGACAAGAATATGTTTCAAGTTCATGTTATGTTATGTTCACGTTTACGTTATGTTCTAAGTTCACATTTATGTTATGTCATGCTCAAGTTCAAGTTCAAATTCTGCATGTTCACGTTCATGTTATGTTTCAAGTCCATGTTATGTTTCAAGTTCACGTTCATGCTATGTTTCAAGTCCATGTTATGTTTCAAGTCACGTTCATGCTAAGCTTCAGTTTCAGTTTAAGTTATGCCAGTTATGTTATGTTGTATGTCAAGTTATGCTATGATTACTTATGATTTGATTATGCATTCATGTTTTTACTGCCATGCATGCATCATTAACTTGTGTGGAAGTTTTCTGTTAACTTGCTGAGATTTGTAATCAAATCTCACTGTGGTAGTCCCAACTACCATTCCCCCCGAATGGTAGATTTTGTTACAGGATCTGAAGGAGAGTCGAGAATCGACCAATTGGAAACGGTCGACTAAGCGACGGTGCGACGTAGATGGTAGTATAGTAGTTACCTCAGATTACTACTTGTATTTGTGGAGTTCAATCTCCAGCACTCTTTTGATCACAACCATAGGGGCTATTGTTGTGATCTTAATTGTTTAATATGTCATTAAGTATGAAGTATGTTTTAAGTATTTGGGATATTTTAGTTTGGTGCATAGTATTGCTCAAGAAAAAAAAATTATCCGCTGCAAATATTGCATAATGCTAGATGCATGTTAGGAACATTGCATCTTATATGTCATGAACGGGCCAGGTAACCTTGTGTTGCATGTCTCGACGCTTCAAATGTCCGTCTGATCCCAAGCGGAATTTGGGGGCATCACATAAAGAACTCCAAAACTGCATTCCACACATCAACTTTAACCACCTCCCAACAACTTTTATAAAAGCCCGAACCAAAACCATCAGGACTCGGAGCACTTTGAGACGGAATGGAAGACAAGGCCTCAAAAACTTACTCTATAGAAGGCGCATGAAGAAGTGAGACATTCTCTTCCTCTAAGATGACTAAATCAATTAGTTGTTCCAGTCTAGGTGGCTCAACCGATTGCTCCCTTTGAAGGAAAGTAGAAAAATACTCCACTGCCCCTTAATGTATGCTTTACGGCGTCTCATACACCGTCACATTCGATCGCATTTCCAGCATTCTTTTTCTCCTCTTATTTGCAAGGCAAGCATGAAAAAACTTAGAATTTTGATCACCATCCACTGTCTATTTTAATTTTGCCATTTGTGCCAATCGTATCTCTTCCCGTCGCCGCCAGCTTGCCAGATCCGAAACTACCATATGTAATTCTTTCTCCAGATTTTCCTCCCAATTAACTAGAAGCTGTTACTCAATCTCCTCAACTTGTTTTTCCAGAGCATTAATATGACCCAATGTATGCCCAAAGACCCTTTTATTCCACTCCCTTAACACCACCTAAGTCTGCTTTAATTTTCTAGTCAAAATCTGAAAAGCCGAACCCTCCACCCAAAAGGCCCAACCTGCCCGAACACAAGCTATGATGGTCCACCCACATCTGCTGAAAAATGAAAAGGGGCCAGGCCATAGAAGAAAGTATCCTTCTTAAACTCAATAAACATGGGAGCATGATCTGAAGTAGAACGTGGCAAATATGAACAATTAGCATTTGGAAACAATGCAAGGGAGGAACTATCCATGAGAGCACGATCAAGATGTGCCCTTGAACGGGCAAGCCCTGATTGCCCATTACACCATGTAAACATACTTCCTTTCGTAGCCATTTTCATCAGACCCAATTGATGAATCCAATTATTAAAATCCTCCATATCCATACTAGGTCGAGACCTACCTCACCTCCTTTCCGAATCATTACGGATAATATTAAAATCACCAACAAACACACAAGGATGTGATCCCAAATTTTGAGAGCTAAGATCATCCCAAAGGAGTCGTCTCTCCGCCATGGTACATTTAGCATAAACCACAGTGAGCGAGAACATCTCGGTTCCTTCACCTACTAGCATAGAAATAAATTGCATTCCCATCTGAACCACATAAGTACTATTCCAGAAAATCCAGATTTTGCGCCCATCATCCTCATTACAAATGACACTATCAAAATTCAAACAACGCACCAATTTACGAGCTTCCTTTAAATTTTGAAAAGGTTCTAAAAGGGCAACAACTTTTGTTTTCAACTTACCAATCAACTTCTTTACTCTACTCCTGGAGGTCCCAATCCCTTTAATATTCCATACAAAAATGGAATCAATCATTAAGCAGGATTTGAAAGTCGGGCATGAACCCGAGATGAACTTCGTATTTTAACAAACATCTTTTTCTTATATTTCTTTTTACCTTCATTGGCCTCAGACTCCGTAAGATACTCTTTATCCTGCGGGAAGACCTCTGATTGAAAATCTGGTTCAGGTTCTGAAACAGTATTCTCCAACACAAGCATCTCCGCCCCAGAAACCTCTGCATTCTCCTCTTCCCCAAGTGGTTCATTCTGCACCACGCACATATCCCTCACCTCAAACAGGTCCGCCCCCCCCCCCCTCACTGGGCAAAATCATCGGGGCTACAAGGGTCTGTTGTGTGAAACCATTGAATTTTCCTCCATGCTAGCACCCGTAGCATTCTCATCATGAACTAGAAGAGTTTTTTCTATTTCAGTTACCTTACCACCCTCTGTTTTGGTAGTAATCATGCTAACACCGTGAGGAACAACGTCACCCCCTAGCGCAACGTCTCCCTCTATAACAACAAAACCGAAACAACTTCTTTCTCAAGGAATACCATAGCACCACCCACTGACTCAGACGGACGAACAATGTCAGATAAAATCAACTCTTCGACCACAACACCCTCTGTTTCCAAGCCCATCACCAATGTTTCTTCCGCAATGGAATCAAGTTTATCTGCAATAGCGGATACATTTTGCACCGGTTCTACCCCTAGTTCTTCAATAGCCTTGACAGCCTCTTGATGACCTTTCTTTCCAACTCGAGACTGCCCATTCTTCTCAGCTTTTCCTGCTCTACATGTCCGTGAATTATGCCCCTACATCTTGCACGTAGCGCAGTATGCAGGAAGAGTCTCGTATACGACTTCTTGTTTGCAACTTGCAGCCAAACCCGAAGCCCCTATCCAGAAATGAGTCAAGGGTGTTTTTGCTGCATCCTCTTCCACGCATAAACGTGCTCCATCAGTTCTCGTTGCACAGCAAGTCAAATTATCCCGACGTATGAACGTCCCAATAGGCGCCATGAGTATTTTCAGAAAAGTAGTAGAAGTTTGGAGGAAGACCCAGAAGAGAAAGCCATACCGGCACCCTCGATGACTCTTCATCCCCATTAAATTCTGGAGACTAGTAAAATGCACGGTAGAACGTCCATTGATTTCACATACATCCCTCGATAAGGCTTAGTAAAATTGGCTTCATTAGCCATTCGCACGAAAACGTTTCAAGGACGCTGCATGGATGAAACCGCTGGTATAACCGAAAGGCCCCAACGACAATGAATGAAGATACACACGGCGTCCAGTGAAGGGCGTTGCTTCAAAAAGTTGAGGACCACAGAGTATCTGAAGGTCAGCAGAGCGTTCAATCTCATCTTTGGTGAACTGAAAGTAGACCTCATCGTCTACCATCTTTGGAGGACGGGGCGGCAACGCCATCTCAGGGATGGGCTGCGGAACAGCAGCCACTAGGTCGGCAAAAGAAGGCCGACTTGTGCCTCCATCAGCGGCTGCCATGCAGTCTCTGTGGAGAACCAAAACTTTGGGCTGGAAAATGGAAACCCTATTCACCCGTAGAGAGGAAATAAGGTAAAAACAGAAAAAGGGAAAACGAAAATACTTGTTCTTAGACTGTAAGCATGCATGTCTATTTGGACTGGAGATCAAGCCTCACGATTAGTTAGGTCTGAATCACTTTCATCTACTGATACTGCATCCATTTCTTTTGAGTCATCATCTAAGAATTTGAGTAACATGGAGGAAAATGACCACCAGGAAATCTTGAATCAAAACAGAACATTGAGAGAGTACCTGCAGCCTGTTAGGACTAGTCCCCCTTCTTGCATCATTCAACCTTTAAATGCAAACAACTTTAATTTTAAACCTGGGATGATTCCCTTGATCCCTCATTTTCATGGAATGGAATATGAAAATCCCTATTTGCATATTAAAGAGTTTGAAGAGGTGTGCTTTACATTTATGGATAGAACATGTACTGAGGAAGTGATAAGGTTGAAACTGTTTCCATTTTCTCTTAAGGATAAAGCTAAAACATAGATGAATTCTTTAAGGCCTCGGTCCATTGGAACTTGGCAAGAAATGCAGACTGAGTTTCTTAAAAAAGAATTTCCCATACATAGACAAATGCCCTAAAAAGGAAGATTATGAATTTCGGGCAAAAAGATAGTGAAGCCTTTTACCAGTGTTGGGAAAGGTTTAAAACTTTAAAGACCTGCTGAATGCTTGTCCTCATCATGGTTATGAACATTGGAGAGTAATTAGCTTTTTCCATGAAGGGTTGCAACCCAAAATGAGACAGTTTGTTGAAACCATGTGCAATGGCGAGTTCTTTAACAAGGAACCAAAATAAGCTTTTGAATATTTTGATTATTTAGCTGAGAATGCCCAGTCATGGGATGTTTTTGATTTTGGGGATAGGTCTGAAAATTTGAGGAGCATAGTTGGGGGTGGGAAATATAACCTTAAGGAAGTTGATGATTTGCATGCTAGGATAGCTTTGATTTCCAAGAAATTAGAGTCTACTGAACTGGAAAGGTTAATGGCATGCATGTTGTACCTCACACTTCTGTTAAGTGTGGAATCTGTGAGGAGCAGGGGTGTAATACCAATGCATGCCCCACCATACCTGCTTTTAAGGAGATATTACTATATCAACCTAATATTGTTAACATGATTGCTAAGAATTATTCAGGGCCATTTTCTAACACTTACAATGCAAGTTGGGAAAACCACCCTAACTTCAGTTAGAGGAATGATCAGCAGACCTCCTCCTCCACAACACTATACCCCAATCACCTCATACAACACCACCACCTCAAGGACCTACCCAATACCCCAACCAACCCCATTTCATTCAGAAAAAAAACTTGGAGGAATCCATATAGTAGCTCGCTGTTAACCTCCAACAATTCATGCAAGGATAACCTACCATTAACAACCAAAACTCCCAAGCCATAAATGACATAAGAGGGACACTCACCAAAGTGACCACTTCTTTGAGTGCCTAGGAGAAAAGAAAGTTTCCAGCCCAACCACAACCTAACCCTCAAGGACAGCAGCACCAAAGCATGGTAGAGGGAGCAAATGTGAAGGCTGTTAAAGCCAACACTGGTAACTCAGGTAAGGACATTAACTCACAACTAGAAGATGGTGAGTTAAGTGTTGAGAACCCTGAAACTCCTATTTGTACTATACCTGCTCCATTTCCTCAAAGATTGATTTCCTTGCATAAAGAAAGACAAAGTTCTGAGATTTTGGAAATTTTCAAACAAGTTAAAATAAACATTCCTCTTTTGGATGTCGTTAAACAAATCCCTACTTATGCAAAGTTTTTGAAAGATCTGTGCACTGTCAAAAGAAAACTAAATGTTCAAAAAAAACCTTTTTCTCACTGAACAAGTCAGTGCCATCATTCAAAATCACACACCCATAAATACAAAGATCCTGGCTCACCCACTATTTCTTGCACTATAGGAAATTCAAAAATTGGTTAGGTTTTACTAGATTTAGGTTCAGGGGTAAATCTGCTACCCTTTAGTGTGTATGAACAGCTAGGATTGGGTGAGTTAAAACCTACCTCCATAATTTTGCAGTTGGCTGAGAGGTCCATAAAAATTCCTAAGGGAGTTGTAGAGGATGTATTAGTGCAAGTAGACAGATTTTACTATCCTGTAGACTTTGTGGTACTAGATATGAAACTGACTGCTCAGACTAATGTTTCTTCCACACCAGTGATTTTAGGAAGGCCCTTTTTAGCAACTTCTAATGCCATTATAAATTGGAGGAGTGGAGTTTCAAAATTGAGTTTTGGCAACATGACTTTGGAATTGAACATCTTTAACTTGTGCAGGCAACCTCAAGAACTGGAGTAGGTGCAGGAAGTCAATGCTTTTGGAACAATTCTCTCTCAAGATTTTTTTGTTTAATAATGATTCTTTTGAGAATTTTCTGATAAATGATGCTAATGATGTCTCTATTGTTTTTGTTGTAGGAAGTCTAAGTGATACCCAGTGGAGGCCTAAATTTGAACATTTGCCCCCCATTTCAGAGTCAACTAGGCCATCAAGTGAAGAAATTCCAACACTGGAATTAAAACTCCTGCCAGTAGAGTTGACGTATGCTTATCTGGGGCCTAAGAACTCTTTCCTAATTGAAATTGCATCTCAGCTCACTGCTGAGCAAGAGGGTAAGCTACTTGAGGTGCTAGTGCAGCACAAGTCTGCCATTGGGTGGACCATTGTTGACATGAAAGTATAAACCGCCTCACTTGTTCTCATAGAATTTATTTAGAGGAAGGGGATAAACCTTCTAGGGAGATGCAAAGGAGATTAAATCCTACACTAAAGGAAGTAGTTAAAAAAGAAGTTCTGAAATTGTTAGATATAGGTATTATTTACACTATAGTAGGTAGTCAATGGGTAAGTCCCATTCAAGTGGTACCAAAAAAATCTGGAATCACTGTAGTGAAAAATGACAAGGGAGAATTAATACCCACAAAAATGAGAACTAGATGAAGGATGTGTATAGACTCTAAGAAGCTAAATGCAGCTTCTAGGAAATAACATTTCCCTTTACCCTTCCTTGAGCAGATTCTACAAAATGTGGCTGGACATGAGTATTATTGTTTTTTCGATGGCTATTCTGGGTACCATCAGATAGAAATTGCCCTGAGGATCAAAAGAAGACTACCTTCACTTGCCCCTTTGGGTCATTTGCTGTTAAAAGAATGCCCTTCGGTCTATGTAATGCCCCAGCCACTTTTCAAAGGTGTATGTTAAGCATTTTCAGTGACTTAATTGATGACATAGTTGAAATTTTTATGGATGATTTCTCAGTGTTTGGGAAAATTTTTTATTCTTGTTTAACTAATCTGAAAATTATTTTGGCCAGGTGTGAAGAGAAGCAGCTATTATTGAATTGGGAAACGTGTCATTTTATGGTACAACAAGGAATAGTTCTTGGTCATATTGTCTCTGATAAGGGTATTGAGGTCGATAAATCTAAAGTGGAACTTATTTCAAAACTTCCTGTGCCTAGGAATGTGAAAGATGTTAGATCTTTTTTAGGCCATGTTGGGTTTTACAGAAGATTCATTAGAAATTTCTGTTCAATCTCAAAACCCTTATGCAATCTGTTAATACATGCTATTAATTTTGAATGGACTAAGAACTGTCAAAATTGTTTTGACCAATTAAAATATTTTCTCACTAATGCTCCTATAATCCAACCCCCAGATACTTCCCTTTGAACTAATGTGCGATGCCAATGATTTTGCTGTGGGTGCTAGTATGACGCCCCCAAATTCCGCTTGGGATTGGACGGACATTTGAAGCATTGAGACATGCAACACAAGGTTACCTGCCCCCATTCATGACATATATGATGCAATGTTCCTAACATGCATCTAGAATTATGCAATATTCACAACGGATATTTATTTTCTTTAGCAATACTATGCACTGACCTGAAAATATCCCAAATACTTAAAACATACATCATACATAATGACGTACTAAACAATTAAGATCACAATGCTAGTCCAAAATGGCTGTGATCAAAAGAGTATTGGAGATTCAAATCCATAGTACAAGTAGTAATTTAAATTAACTACTATATTATCATTGACCTCACACCGTCACTCAGTTGCCCTTTTCTTGTTGGTCGATTCCCAGCTCTCCTTCAAATCCTGTAACAAGATCTTCCATTTGGTGGGAATGGTAGTTGGGACTACTATAGTAAGATTTGATTACAAATTTCAACAAGTTAACATAAAACATCCACACAAGTTAATGATGCATACATGACAGTAAAAACATGAATGCATAATTAAAGTCATAAGTAATTATGGCATAACTTGACATACAACATAACATAACTGACATAACTTAAACTGAAGCGTGAACTAAACTTGACTTGCTTGACATGGACTTGTTCTGAAACTTGACTTAACATGAACTTGATTTGAGACTTGACTTAACATGAACTTGATCTGGAACTTGACTTAACATGAACTTGATCTAAGACTTGACTTAACATGAACTTGTTCTGGGACTTGACTTAACATGAACTTGATCTAAGACTTGGCTTAACATGAACTTTATTTGAGACTTGACTTAACATGAACTTGAAACATATTATGAACGTGAACTTGAACATTGCATTCTTGTCTCATGGAGTTACCATGATGCTATTCTTGTCTCATAGGGTTACCACGATGCTATTCTTGTCTCATGGAGTTACCACGATTCTATTCTTGTCACATGGGGTTACCACGATTTACTAAAAACCATGAACTAAACAAAAACTTAATTGCACGAGGACATACATGAACTTGAAATCTTGTTCTTTAACTGATTAAACTTAACTTCTTGGGTGCTACATGGGTCCCCGAGAGCCATGTGTCCCTGCCGATTACCGCATCACAACACAGGTATCTGCACCAGCTGTGAGTGCGTTGTATGTACCACACTTACTATGGACGCCTTACCTCATGTGCCACACTCACTGTGGACCCCATGAGAATTGAAATGTGGCTCCATCGGTGTTAGTGCCTGATGCGCTTCAGTTACGAACTATTTAGGCCTCGCCCGCTACCCGTTGACAGTATTTTGTCAACTCAGGGAATTTCATACCTATTTAAATACTCCAGCATGAACAAAGGAGTTTTACTAGGATATTACCCCATCCTAGCACTTAGGGTTGTGATTGACATGGATAACTTGACATGACTGTTCTCGAAATACAAAAACTGTATTTGAGATGAAACGTGACTAGATTACAAAAGGACAGAGGCCTTGGCGTAACATAACATGACTTGAACGTAACTTGAAAGACATGACTTACTTGAGAAAGAAACATTTCGTAACATAGCATAACATGTAATAAAAAATATTTCGTAATATGGCATAACATGTAACAGATAACATACTTAACATGACATACTTGCAACAATGAATGCTACATGACATGACATACATGTAACATATGGCATACTTAACATGTCATACTTGCAACGTATAGCAATACATGACAGAATATCTTGCATAACAGATGAATAATTCATGACAGAATAAATTTTGTGTAACTGATGCATATGTAATGACTTGGCATGGAACATATGATAACATACGTACATAAACTTTAGTTCATTTACTCATCACACATACACATTAAACTGATAGTAAGTTAAAAGCTAACTTACCTCGGTCTTCGCATTTCTAGACAAAACTCAAGCTCAATCACGAGAAACTAAAAGTAGTGATTTCTAAAAGTTAGAACACAATCACTAACAATTTGAAATATGGAAAAGTATTAACTTAGAGTAGTATTAACTTAGAGTAAAATTACCATTTTACCCTCTACATGTGGGAAAATAACCATTTTACCCCTAACTTAAGGATTTTGCATCCTAACTAAAAAAATCACCAAAATTTTACATACCTCATGTAAATTTTGTCCTAAGCTCAAATATCAATTCAAAAAAAATTTAAAACTACACACAACCATTAAAACTCTATAAGGGCCAAAACTTACATAGGCTATTTCCCTTGATTTTGTTGCAATTCTTTCAAATTTTAAAACTCAAGATTAAACCAAAAGTTTTCTTCTAATATACTCATAACATATTCCTAAGAATAATCATGTTTTGAATCATGAACCAAAGTCATCAAAATCACTAAAACCATACTTGAACTTTTCGATTTTTCTCCTAAGTTCAGAAACAGATTTTTGTTTCTAAATTGTTTTGATCAACCTCTTGACCCAAGACCTAAAAAGTTGTGACCTTCTAACCAAAACATCACATGGTTTACAAAGGTGTCATGAAACAAATCTAAGCTTTAAACTTAAGATCACATGGTAAAAAATCTACCAATACATGAATTTAGTCAAGAACATCATCACTTTGGTCTAACTAAATATCTCCTTGCATAAAATTTCCTATGTTTGAAACTAACATAAAATATCTTCAAAAAAATATTATATAATGTATATAAGAGGCTTAGGATCCTCAAATAAAAATATCAAACCAATTGGAATAAGATTAAACCAAAAAAGATTTAACCTTTCTCAAAACAGAAACTATTTTTACCCTTCCAGTTTCTAAGTTTCTAGATCCAAGAAAATATTTTACCAAAACTTTTAATCATGCAACAAATCCTCAACCAATAATTATATACACATTTTAACAGTACTCCATAAAAATTTCGGACCGAGATCTATTTATTCACTTCGTCAAACTCCAAAATATAACACGCTATGCAATTTATCGCCCAAAATGACCTTTCCAGAGTTTAGACAACTTTTTACCTATCAAATGATCTACAAATGGAACAAATAAGGTATCCACATAAACTAAACTAAAAAATAAACAACTTTCATGAAGGAAAATTTGCGAGAAAACACTTAACAAGTCTTTGAATAAGGCATGCAAAAAAGTTCAAAAAAGCTAACCGAGAGTGTCTTTTGTGTTTTATCAAACAAAAGTGTAAAGTAGAGATGATTTCATGGGAAGTGGGCTGAAGGGCATCTTAGACAAGTTATAGAAGATGATAAGGCTGAAATGGAGCTCGAGTACTGGTCTTTTCTATCTAATGCTATGTACAAAAATCACCCCAAGATATTTTCTCAAGATTAAGTGTAGAATTGAAAGAGTAAGGTGGCCCTTTAGCCTTTTACTTCAAAAATCCTCTAGTCCATCTTGATCAAATCTGGTTAGCCATGTGGGGAGTGAACTGCTTAGTCAAACAGCAATGCTAAGATGACCAAATTCGTGGGCCTTAATGGGCCGAAACCAAATGGGCCTAAATTTTGGGTTTTTAAGAGGGTTTGGGTTACTATCAAGCCAAAATCCAATATCTCTTGGCCCAATCAATTTACCAAGGTCAACAAGGTTAGATAATGATGTTCTAACATAAATTTGAAGGTTTAATAGCATGTGGAAGTTATTTAATCAAGCAATTAATCATAATGCTAAAAACTAATTCATTTAGGTTTTGGAGGTCAACTTTATGGTTTGGATAAAACCGTTTAGGATTTTGGTTTCCACCATACTTTTGGGTTCCCAATTGGATTCTAACCATATAGAATTTCACTGGGGTGGCAATCCTCTTTGGTTTGACACAATTTGATTGATTGGATGGAATAAGGTTTTTTCTCAGGTGGCATGATCTCACACCTTGATTCCTTCAAATCCATCAAACGTTCCTCATGGTGCCAAGTGTCTAATACTATTCATTATGTATGGCTAAGATCTTGCCAAGTGTCCAAGTAAAATTTCTCTAATCTAATTTGGACATTCCACACTCTGATTTTGAAAACACTACACTTAATGCGCATACTGAGGTTACTATTCACTCCAAAAAAGTGAATAATAAACATAACATTGAAAAATCTTAAATATTTATATTAACCTACAGTGAAAATAGTTTACCAAAATTCAACCCTGAAGTGCCCCTAAAAGTAATTTCATAGTTTTGAACAGGCGTTTCGTCCGAAAATATGAAAATAGACTTATTGCTCCATAAAATCCTAAATAATCAACTGAATCTAATGGCGCAGACCATAATACATTCCGACGCTTATAACTACCTCAAATAATTAGAATCGCACTTCTTACACCATAATGAGTAATAACACTGACTAAGTTGACAGACTAAAACTTATACGAAAGCCAATAGAAATTCCACCTTTAAATTTCTAGCAGGTTATTTGATAAGTGTGATTTTTATTACTCTTTTATTTATGAAAAGTGTTATTTTTCCTTCAATACTATTGATTTTATTTTATTTCTATATTTTTTTTTTCTTGGATTTGAAGAAATGAGAAGATTTAGTGCGAAAGGAGAGCATTTTGGTACAAAAGAAAAGACTACGGATCCAGACCGATGAGAGGCAGTGAGATCTGAAGAGAGCCGAGAAGATTTAGGCTAGGAAACTCGCTGCTAGAAGGCATGACCAGAATTCATGACCAGAAGGCACAACCAGAATTTGTGACCATAATTGGGTGGGTGATAAGTGAGATATTTTACCTTCTGGGCGAGAAGACTTGCCGCAAGGCTCCGGGCGACTAGATTGGGCGACCAGTCTAAATGACCAACTTAAAAGACCAACCTAAACGACATCGTGGGCAACAACTAGTAAAGGCGAGCAGCTTTACCTCTCAATAGGTTGGCGAGAGAAGTCGTTCATCTTGGTCAGGAACCTTACATCTTGGCCATTGGGCGAGGAAACCAGTTATATTCAGCGCACACGACATCTACCCAGTGGGACCCTTCCGAGTTCCACAATCAATTTGTTGACCACCAAATCCTCCTAAATTGTAAAAATCAAGCTGCTTGTTACTGAATCTTCCATTTTAGATAATCTCATTATTCTTGGGATAATTCCTTTTATGTTAACATTTATCTTTAGAAACTATTTTCTAGATCTTTAGGCTAGATTGTAGCCGCAATTATCTTGTTTCCGGATTTGGATTTTGACATCTATTTAATCTCGTCTTGTGGGATGAATAAGGGGAGTGTCTGAGTTTTAGATTTCAATAGTCCAAAGTTTATTATTTTAAGTTTCTTTCAAGGAGAAAGATCTGGAGAGCAAAGGCGAGAGCCGCATACTTCATCAACCGACTCCAACAAAAAACACTAGTTTATTCTTGTTCTTTTCAATCTCATTATGAAGTAATTTAATTATCTCGAGTTTTGATGTAGTCTAGCATTGAACACATAATTTATATTCTAAGTTATTTTATTTTCAATATTTACATGATTGTGTGTTTATTCCTTATGCTTAATGCTTGCAATTTTCTAACAAATAATTGTTCGATATATTGAATCAAATGAGACCGAGAGGTGATTTGTGATTAAAACTCTAGGATTAAGCATCATTACTTGAGCAAAAGTAGAGATACTTTACCGCGATTAGTGTGATTTTCAAGAAAAATCTAAAGAACTTAATGAGTCTCCAATTAGTTAAATTCACATACAGACTTTCCATTTTTACCCTTTTTCTCTCTACGGAATAGGGTTTCTTGCTGCCGCACAGTTTCTGGCCTTTACGTGAGGCTGCATGGTAGCCGTAGATGGTGGCACCGGTCGGCCTTCCTTTGCCGATTTGGTGGCTGTCGTCCCTCAACCCATACCTGAGATGATCCTTGCACCCAAACCTCCAAAGATGGTGGAAGGAGAGGTTTATTTCCAGTTTACCAAAGAAGAGATTGCACGATCAGCGGAGCCATTCCGCTATTCTGTAGTGCTCAAGTTTCTGAAGAAACGACCGTCGTTGGATGCTATGAGGGCTTTCATTCACAGTCGTTGGGGCCTTACGGCCATTCCAGTAGTATCTTCCATGAGGTGACCTCGTAACGTCTTCGTATGCATGGCTAATGAAGCTGACTTCACCAAGGCATTATCGCAGGAGGTTTGTGAGATTAATGGGATCTTTTACCGTGCATTCAGATGGTCACCGGATTTCAATGAGGATGCTGAGCCTTCTAGGGTCTCGGTATGGGTTTCTTTGCCGGGTCTCCCTCCAAACGTTTATCAAGAAGCATTCTTGAATATTCTTATGGCACCCATTGGAACTTTCATCCGCCGTGATAATCCTACTCGGTGCGCAACAAGAACAGATGGAGCAAGATTATGTGTAGAAGTTGATGCTGTAAAACCTCCGCTGTCTCATTTCTGGATTGGAGCGACGGGGTTGCCTTCTAGTTGAAAGCAAGAAATCGTCTAAAAAACGCTCCTGGCATACTGTTCTTCTTGTAATATGCAGGGTCATAACGCACGGACTTGTAATCCTGGAAAAGCTGGTAAGAATGGGGGAAGAAAAGTGAGTAGAAATGGCCACTCGGAGATAAAGATTCTGATAAATGATTAGGGGGTATAGCAAAATGATGATAATGTGGAAATACCCCCACTGGTTAATGTGGAAAATACTGCTGTTGATGAAAATTTTATGAGGATGGAAAGTGAAACAGAGGATGCTGGGGTGGACAAGGTGACGGAAGTAGCAGGTGCAGATCATGTGCAGTTGGTTTCTGAGAAGGAAGATATGTCAGTGCAGTTGGTATTTGAGAAGGATGATCAACCGGTGCAAATGATTGAATTAATTCCTCCTGTGATAAATAATGTGGTGCAAGTGATGCCTCTTGATGAAACAGAGGCTGATACAGAATTAGTGTTAAATGTTGATGACCCAGATTATGCTGGGAACGTTACGAGTGCGTGTCATGTGGAGCTTTCATTGGATGTGAATCAGACTTTGCCTGCGGAACGGTTTGCCGTTAATGGTCCGATAATAGAGCAGAAGCAACCAGTGGTGGAAGAGGAATCTGATGAGGAAGTTGATGAAGAAATCCTGATGGAAGAGAATTGTTCTTCGGAACCGGAACCAGAACAGCATCCAGAGGTTTTTTCACAAGCTAAAGAGTATTTTACTGAATCTGAGGTGAATGAAGGTAAAAAGAGGTATCACAAAAAGAAGTTTATTAAAATGCGTAGTTCTTCTCGGGTTCTTGCCCGAAATTCTAATATTGCTCAATGATTGATTCCATCTTGGTATGGAATATTAAAGGGGTTGGGACCTCTAGAAATAGACTAAAGACGTTGGTGGGAAGATATAAACCGAAAATTGTTGCTATATTAGAACCTTTTCAAAATTTAGTGGGTGCTTGTAAATTGGCAAGATGTCTAAATTTTGATAAGGTTATTTCTAATGAGGTGGAAGGGGGGGAAATATGGATTTTGTGGAGTAGTATTTATAAGGTGCAAGTTGCCAGGATGGGTATGCAATTTATTTCAGTTGTTGTAGAGAATGGTGCGGAGAAGTTTTTGATTCATGTGATTTATGCCAAATGTTCCTGGGTGGAGAGGCGCTATCTATGGGAAGAGCTCAGCATTAATCATTTGGGTTTAGATCCTTGTGTTGTTGTGGGGGATTTTAATATTATCCGGAATGATTCGGAAAGGAGAAGAGGAAGACCTTGGCCTAATATTGCGATGGATGATTTTAATGATTGGATTCATCAAGGGGGTCTTATGGAAATGGCTACGAAAGGGAGCAGTTTCACTTGGTGTAATGGGCAGTCGGGTTTGGCCCGTTCGTGGGCTCGGCTTGATCGTGCTCTAATGGATAGTTCATTCAGTTATTTGTTCCCTAACACTATTTGCTCTTATTTGTCTAAGTCTACTTCAGACCATGCTCCCATGGTCATTGAGTTCAAGAAAGATCCATTTTCCTATGGGCCGTCTCCATTTCGTTTTCAACAAATGTGGGTGGATCATCCTGGTTTCCTGGATTGTGCTCGAGCTGCTTGGAGTTTACAATTGGTAGGTTCTCTGATCCTGTGTTTAAGTAAGAAATTAAAACATACAAAGGTGATGCTTCGAGATTGGAATAAAAGAGTATTTGGACACACTATAGGGCATATTGATGCCCTTGAAAAACAGGTTGAGGTGATTGAGCTACAGCTTCAATCAAATTGGGAGGTAAATTTGGAGAGAGAACTACATGAGGCAGTCTCAAATCTAGCTGGTTAGAGGCGTTAGGAAGAGATGAGATTGGAACAAATGGCTAAGCTTAAATGGAAGTTGGAGGGTGATTGTAACTCAAAAAATTTTCATGCTTGTCTTGTCAATAAGAGAGGGAAGAGAGTGCTGGAAATGAGATCAAATGGGGTAGCTTATGAGAGCCTGGGGAGCATACACCAAGGGGCGATGGAGTTTTTTCATAATTCACTTCGAGGAGAGCCACCCATAGAGCAACCTAGCCTGGAAGGACTCATTGATCCAATCATACTAGAGGAGGAAAATGTTTCTTTGCTTAGGCCGCCTACTTTAGAGGAAGTGTTTGAGGCCTTATCATCCATTCCAAATCAAAGCTCTCCGGGTCTTGATGGGTTTGGATCGGGTTTTTATAAAAATAGTTGGGACGTGGTTGAGATTGATGTTTGGAAGGCAGTAGTGGAATTCTTTATGACCAAGGATCTTCCTAAATTTTTCACGGCCTCATATTTGGTTCTTATACCAAAGATGGAGTCACCCACAGGTTTTGATAAGTTTCGTCCTATCAGTCTTTGTTCTGTGCTTTATAAAATTTGCTCCAAGATTATTGTCTCTCGATTAACTGGTATTTTACCTCGCTTGATTTCTTCGGAGCAAGGAACATTTATTCCTGGAAGGAGTATTTTTTAGAACATTAGCCTCACTCAGGAGTTGGTGCAGTATATTAGTAAAAGAATACATGGGGGTACTATTCTGTTAAAAGTGGATATGGCGAAAGCTTATGATCGGGTGGATTGGGGGTTCTTGATAACGGTCTTGCGAAGGTTTGGCTTCTCCTCTCAATTTTGTGATTTGATTTATTCATGTATCTCTAGCCCTTAGTATTCAGTCATGATGAATGGCACTGTTAAGGGTTTCTTCCCGGGTGGTCGAGGTCTCCGTCAAGGTGATCCTCTATCTCCTTATTTGTTTATCATTCAACAAGAGGTCCTTTCTCGTTTGATCCATAGGAGTGTGCAAGAGAATCAGTTTGGTCTTTTCTCTCAGGCCCGAGGTATGCCTATTATCTCTCACTTGATGTATGCTGATGATGTCATGGTTTTTTCTAATGGAAGTCAAAGATCGGTGCGAGTTCTTCAACAAATTGTGATTCAATATGAGAGGTGGTCAGGACAAACTATTAATGTTCAGAAATCTACTTTGTATTGTTCTAATAAAATTCAAATCGGCATAAGCAGTGGATTTTACGTCAGACGGGCTTTATGGAAGGGACTTTCCCTTTCAAATATCTAGGTGTGCCAATAATTCAAGGGCATTTGAAACATGCTCATTTAGAAGACATGGTGAATAAAGTGAGGCAAAAGATCAGTGGATGGAAGATGAGGCTTCTTTCTTCGGGAGGAAAACTTGTTCTTTTAAGGCATGTTATTTCTAGTATGAATATCCATCTACTTGCTGTTTTACAGGTACCTCAAGTTACTATTGCCAAGATTCATAGATTGATGAGTTCTTTCTTTTGGGGAGAAGTTGATGGGCGGGACAAAAAGAAATGGTTGGCTTGGAATAAGATTTGTAAGCCTGTGGAAGAAGGAGGACTTGGTTTACGGAGCCTTGAGGACGTTCAGAAAGCCTTGCATATGTGCTTTGCTTGGAACCTTATTCAAGGTAATTCTTTATGAGCTAATTTTTTCAAAGCCAAATATGTTGGAACGCGATCGTGGTCTCTTATAGAAAATAATAAAGGATCTCGATTTTGGAGAATAGTTGCTAATTGTATTCCGTTGTTGTTAAATAATTCTAAATGGAAGATTAGAGAGGGTAATCTTTTTTTCTGGTATGACAAATGGAGGGATAATGGTCCATTGATTAATGAGATGACTGCTATGGGTTCTCCCCTTTTGAAGGTTAAAGATTGTAGGTTGTTGGATAGTTGGGATGTGGAGTTATTGGAGGAGTTAGTAGGGCAAGATAAGGTGGATGAGATAGTAACTGCTTTAGCTGGGCCGAAGAATGGGAAGGATGTTCTAATTTGGACTCCTACGGATATAGATATTTTCTCTACAAAACCTGCATGGAATTGTATTCGTATTAGAGGTAATTCTATGGATTGGCATGCATGGATTTGGCATAAGAATCTTCCATTAAAAATGTCTATCCATTTTTGGAGGTCATGGTTTATGGCCTTGAGTGTGGATGATAGATTACGCCGTATTGGTATTCCTCTTGTATCCAAATGTGATTGTTGTAATCGTGGTCATATTGAAGATATTAATCATGTACTTTTTTAGGGTGAATTTCCACAAAGAGTGTGGTCTTTTTTTGGAAATCTTATTGGCATACCTCTTGGTAGAACTTGGAAACAGAATGTTGAGATTTGGTTTAGGCATGCTAGCTCTTCTTCACAGGTGGGCTTTATTGTTGGCATCATTCCCATTATTGTTACTTGGCATCTATGGAGGAGGAGATGTCTTGCTAGGATGGAAGGTATATTGGAATCGCATAATTCTGTTGTTCATTCTATTTGTGTGTGGTTAGGGTCTCTTTCACAGGTGGCTAAGCAAAATAAGAGTGTGTCTCGTCGAGATGGCATGATCCTTGAGGCCTTGCGGATAATTTCGGTGGTTCCGAAAGCTCCATGTTGTAAAGTGGTGAGGTGGGATAAACCGCCGCTGGGGTGGTTTAAATTGAATACGGATGGTAGTAGTATTGATAATCTTGGTTCTTGTGGCATTGGCGGGTTATTCGGGATGCTTCCGGTGGGATGGTCCAAGCATATGCTTCTCATATTGGTTTTGGTTCAAATAATAAAGCGGAGCTTATGGCTCTCCTTCATGGGTTGAGAAGATGCAAATCATTGAATATCTCAAATGTGATAGTTGAAATGGATTCTATGGTAATTATCTCTTGGTGGCTCAGAGGGAGATGTGGTGTGTGGTACCTTGAGGATTTTTGGGAGGAAATTTTTGATTTAGCTGGCACGGTTCAATGTCGGTTTCAGCATGTCTTTCGTGAAGGTAATAGGGTGGCGGATTGGTTATCTAAGGTAGGGGCTTCAGGTTCTGATTGGGATTTTTTTAGTAGTTATAATTTGCCTCGGGTTCTTAGAGGCCTGATTCGTTTGGATTCTTTGGGTTTTCCATCTTTGAGATGTTATTAGATTGTGAATTTTTGGGGTTATTTGTAAAACTCGTTTTGTTCTGGTTTTTGGGTGGGTATTGTTTAAATAGTGATCTAATAATTTTGTTCTAGATTTGTTTTTCTTGGTTGTGGGCCTGATTCCATGGTCCTTTCTTGTCACCACGGTATTCCTCCGCCATAAGTGAGGGCATTATTAATAAATTTGGGAGGGGTCACTATTGGACATGTGACTTCCTGCTCTTCTTAAAAAAAATGGAGTTATTAGTTGGAGATATTTTTTGGTATTTTTTGAGATAAAATCTTGAATAGTTCAGGAATTTTTATCATCAACGTGAGATAATTGGAATTCCATAATAAGGAAGAATTTCAATACTCAATAGCATAATTATTCTCTGTGAGTTCAACATTCGTTTTCTTTAAAACACTTTACTACTTGTTACGAGATTGTGCACTTGCAGATAGTTTCAGCACAAGTGTTTGGCGCCGTTGCTGGGAAATAATTATTTGTTATTGATATTGATACTAGCTAACTTTTTACTACTTTGGATTTTATTTTATTTAAAAAAAAAAATTGGTTTAAAATAGATCTCAGTTTGGTTTTTCTTTTCAGGAATTAGAAGTGCATGCCCCAATCTAAAATCATTAGAGCATACACTTTTTGATCCCAAGATTGAAAGAACCTTATGTCGGATCAAGAAAAAGAAGAAGAAAGAGGTTGCCGCATCTAAATTTAATATGGCCGACTAGGAGCACAAAGCGTTAAGAGACTATGGCGGCGCAGATGGCAAATCTATCACAACAACTAGGTAAGATGAACATTAATGATATTCAAACTAATGTTGTTTGCGATCATTGCGCATGAAATCATTCAAGTGTAGATTGCCTAATGGGGAATCCTTTTGCCCAACCGAGTTATCAAAAAGCCCATTATGTGTCCAATTTCCAATGTTAAAATAATCTTTACTCAAACGCGTTCAATCTCGAAGGAGAAATCACCCTAACTTTTTATGGAACAATAATCAAAGGCCGGCTAGACCGCCTTAAGAGTTTCCACAGTAAGAGAAGAAGCCGACACTTGAAAATATGATTATGCAGTATATGCAAAAGAATAATATTGTAATGCCCATCCTTGTGGTAGGACTTTTTATAAAATATTTTAGAAAGGACGACAGGAATTACCATTCGATTTAAAACTTTTCACTTGCATACCCAGTGTGCAAGACTGCACGTTTATAAAATAAAATGTGTTTTGACAATAAAATAAGTTTACAGTGAAAAACATCAATTTTAATAATAGAAAGGCCTCTCGTACATTTAAAATTCATGCCTAGACTGCAGTGCTCTTCCCCATGGGCCGTGTCCGTCCTGGCCTTTCAGTTCCTGTGGGGGGAGGGGCATACATAAAAACTAAAATGAGTCGAAGACTCGTAAGCATTACTTCATACAGTTAAAATATAACAACATAGGTTTTCATTCATGCATTCATCATTCCATACATACTATACATACATGCATACGTGCGTTCTTTTGAAAACATCACTGGACGGGATTTTTCTTTTAAACATGGGCTTTCTTTTCGTAAATGTGTCTCCCGTCAGTGCCTTCATTTCTTCAAGAATACGTGCATTCATGCATTCATACATTCATGCATACATACATTCTTTCTTATCACTTTCATAGGCCGGTATACACTGTTACGCCCCGTGTGTTAGGGTTAGTGGCCCTATGGCCAATAGATTCGCCCGTGGCCGCAGGTTGGAATCCCATTCCATTAGGGTGCAACACTGGGTGCACTACCAGCACTACTACCCGGCATTGCAATCTGCCCATTCATTCATTGGGTACCCCTTATCATTCATTCATGTGGCCGTTACGTATTTTCTTACATTTCATGCTTTCGTTCTTTCATTCATTCATGGTAGCTCGAAAGAACTGGAGCTTTCCTTCTTTTCTTATCTTTCATTTAACGTGTCCTTTCATGAGAAAACGTTCATTTTCGTGAGAAAATATCATTCTTTTAAAAGCATGTGCATAACATCATCTTTTTGTGCCATTCGTAAAACATTTAAAATGTCGGCCTTCATGGCATCCACAAGCATCACCTTAAATGTCGTCTCTCATGGTGTCCACGAGCATTACCTCGTGGCGTCCATAAGAGCGTCGGTTCGTAGGATCCCTGAAAGCGCCCGTTTCCATGTCTTTTTTTTGCCTTTCATGATAAAACATTCTTTTTCGTGGGAAAACATCGTTTCGTGGGAAAACATCGTTTTATGACCATAAAATATCAGTTCATTGATTTTCTTAGAAAATACATACAATAGATACGCCGTATAGTCAACCATTCACATGCATGCAATTAAAACTTTGGGTGCGTAAAAAGGGGCTTCCAAGGAGGGGCCGTACGTACTTATACCTTTGAACACTTATCGTTTTCTTTCTTAAAACATCTTTTGTTTCTTTTCTTTAAGCATTTTAAAGGAAAAGCGTTTCTTGTATCTTGAAAAAACTCTAGAAGAGCATGAACGTAGCGCTTACCTGGATTCCATGCTACTTGCATATCATGCAGTCCATTCATGTGCTTGTCAGATGGCAACCTACATGCATACACATACCTTAACGTCATTCTCTATCTAGTACATAAGCAACTTAAACTTAGAAAGCACAAGCTACACTTCACTTGGAACACTCTCCTTCTATCCCGTGTTCTTACGTGTTCCTTACTATGTTAAAACCTTCAGGGACCCATTGCGGTCACCACATCTTCTAACTCAAGGTCTTGCCTCGAGTGCTCATTCACTAAAGTGAACCCAAGATTCACCTTAGGATTAAGACACTAAGACCTTCATCTTACTCTCCTTATGGAACTCATCTCAATGCATGACTCGGACCAACTAAGTCACACATCCCTTCCTTGGACAGTCCACCCATCACTATCTTCATGTATCTTAGCCCATACAAATCCCCATTCCCATCCATACAATTCACACGGCTCTAAGCCAACTCTAAGGCTTAAGCACCGTGCAACTATACTCAGGGCGGATTACCCATTACATATGGTAAATCCGTCCGGCACATGTGTCTCACCAGATTACACATGTACCTTACCCCTTTATCACCTAAGATCAACATATAACACATTAACCCGGCTAGCATGACTCTTCATGCTATCCATCCCTTTTGACAATTCATCCCAACACTTGACATGATAGGACTCCGTTCACAACTACGCCTTATGTCACGTCATACAGCTCGAGACTATTCCCAAGCTACACCGTGACCTTGTCGCGTTACCCAACATCGTGGCAATTCCTAACTGATCATGAGTACGGTTCCTCACATACTCCCGACACATCGTGACATCTCATCACGTTCCCATTACGCCCTTCATACCCTATCACTTCACCCATCGCAAGCACAACTGTCGGTAACCACGTCATGAAGTGAGGTTGCCCAGTTATGCTTCCGATGCGTACTCTTATACTTGTCCTGCTACTTCATCCGTACTTCCAGCCATGAGTCAACTTCACGGTGACACCCCGTCACCTTAGACTACAAGCCACTTCACAATTACTTCGGGACACCGTTCCATAGTTCCCTACACTACTCATCACGTTCCACGCCCATCAATCACACTACCATCATTATCACAGCGACACGCTACACGGCATATCGCTGCACCTCATGGAGTACACTCCATGCGTACTCCCTTCTCACATGCTACGCCACATCATCACTATGGCGTACCTGCCAGATAGTGCATCACTTCACTACATGGAGTACACTCTGCGTGTACTCCCCTCATACATACCACGCCACATCACCATTATGGCATACATGCCATATGGTGCATCAATCCACTACATGGAGTACATTCCGCATGTACGCCCTTCATACACATCACGCCACATCACCATTATGCCATATCCGCCACATGGTGCATCACTCCGCCATACGGAGTACATTCCACATGTACTCCCTTCATACACACCATGCCACATCACCATTATAGCATATCCGCCATATGGTGCATCACTCCACCATATGGTGCATCACTCCCTTTATACACATCACGCCACACAGAGTACACTCAGCGTGTACTCTTCCCATTCCACATACACCACGCCACCATTACAACACAGTCCACAACACTACACAACGCACTTCCCAATTACGCCCAACACTTCACAGCACACTACACGGCACAACACATCTCCACCCAACACAAACATGCCCAACACTTCACATACGCATCACATCACATCACCACACTACACAGATTGCCCAACACTTCATTACACAGCACATCATAATACCACAACTCCACAAATACTAACAGCACAGTCCACAACCTAGTCAACTAATCAATATCTAACATAAATACAAGGGATAGAGAGTTATACCATTGATGGGATAACTCGTGCGTTGCTCGTTGACCGTCATGGTGGAAGACGTCAGAAGGGTCGTACATGGTGGCTAAACCGTGTACGGTGACTGTTTAGGCGTTTGGATAGCTAGGTGTGGTCTGGTAGCAAGGAGCATAACACGACGAATCTAGTCGTGTACAATGGCGGTCAGCCATGCGCAATGGCTGTCCATCACGTGCAGTGACTACCCACCACTCAAAGTGGTGGTTTGGACCTAGGGTTCGGCTAAGGGAGGTGCGGTGGAGCTCATGGTGACACTGGGGTGGTGCCACAGTGGTCCACGGTGGTGGAGGGAGGGAATGGCCGTGTAAGAGAGGGGAGTAGTGTGGGAGAGTGAGAGAGAGTATGCGTGTATGGGTGGCAAATCGGGGCCAAGGGTGGTCGGGATGGCTTGGTGGTGACTGAAGGTGGCGGTTACACGCCATGGGAGGCGTGCAACCCGTGCATGTGAGAAGGGGAAGCCCGTGCGTGGAGAAGGGGCTTCTGGCCATGGGTCACGTGGAGGAGGAAGGGGGAGGGAAGGGGAGGTCCATGGCAGTGCTTGGCGGCCGTGGGTGGCCGTGTACGACGGCACACGGTGGGGAAATGGGTTAAAGACCCATTTCAGCTGTGACGCCCCCAAATTCCGCTTGGGATTGGACGGACATTTGAAGCGTCGAGACATGCAACACAAGGTTACCTGCCCCCGTTCATGACATATGAGATGCAATATTCCTAACATGCAGCTAGCATTATGCAATATTCGCAGCGGATAATTTTTCTTTAGCAATACTATGCACCAAACTGAAATATCCCAAATACTTAAAACATACTTCATACATAATGACATACTCAAAAACTGATATCACAACACTAGTCCAAAATGGTTGTGATCAAAAGAGTGATGGAGATTGAACTCCACAAATACAAGTAGTAATCTGAGGTGACTACTGTACTAACACCTACATCGCATCATCGCTTAGTCGACCGTTTCTAGTTGGTCGATTCCCGATTCTCCTTCAAATCCTATAATAAGATCTACCATTCGGGGGGAATTGTAGTTGGGACTACCACAGTGAGATTTGATTACAAATCTCAGTAAGTTAACAAAAAACTTCCACACAAGTTAATGATGCATGCATGGCAGTAAAAGCATGAATGCATAATCAAATCATAAGTAATCATAGCATAACTTGACATACAACATAACATAACTGGCATAACTTAAACTGAAACTGAAGCTTAGCATGAACGTGACTTGAAACATAACATGGACTTGAAACATAGCATGAACGTGAACTTGAAACATAACATGGACTTGAAACATAACATGAACCTGAGCATGACATAACATAAATGTGAACTTGGAACATAACGTAGACGTGAACATAACATAACATGAACTTGAAACATATTCTTGTCTCATGGGATTACCATGATTGCGTGAACGTAAACTTGAACATAACATAACGTGAAACATGACTTGAACTTGGAATCTTATTCAATAGACTTAATCATTAAAGTGACCATATGGGTGCTACACAGGTTCCCTTGAGCCGTGTGTCCCTGCCGATTACCGCATCACATCACAGGTTTATATACCAGCTGTGAGTGCGTTAATACGTACTCCACAGTTGTTGTGGCCCCACGTATTCTACGTGTCACAATTGTTGTGTCTCACGTAGTGTATGCTCCACAGTTGTTGTGGCCCCATGACTTATTTGTTTGTGCCACACTTGCTGTGGACACACGTAACTTAATGTGTGGCACCATCGGCGTTAGTGTCTGGCGCGCTCCGGTGACCAGCTAATTAGGCCCCATTCGCAACCTGTTGACTGTACTTCGTCAACCCAGGGAATTTCACACCTATTTAGACACTCCAGCATGAACAAAGGAGTTCCACTAGGATATTACCCCATCCTAGCGCTTAGGGTCGTGATTGAGATGAATAACTTAACTGGCATACATGACATTTCGTAACGTGACGTATCATGAACGTGACATAAAAGACAGAAGTCCTGACGTAGCATAACGTGACATGAACTAAGACGACAGACATGACATACTTCGAGACATAAATGTAACAGAGAACATTTCATAACATGTCATACATGTAACAGGCAACATTTCGTAACATGGCATATCATATAACAGACAACATTTCCTTAACATGGCGTAACATGTGACAGTGAATATTACGTGACATGAAATACATGTAAAAGATGGCATACTTAACTTAACATACTTGCAATGTATAGCAATACGTGAGAGAATATCTTGTGTAATAGATGAATAATTCATGACAGTATAAATTCTGTATAACAGATAAATATGTAATGACTTGGCATGGCACATATGATAACATGCGTGTATACAATTTAGTTCCCTTACTGATCACTCATACACATTAAACTGATAGTAAGTCAAAAGTTAACTTACCTCGATCTTCGCGCTTCGAGACAAAACTCAAGTGCGATCACGAGAAATTGAAAGTAGCGATTTCTAAAAATTAGAACTTAATCACTAACAATTAGGAATATTGAGAAATATCAACTTCGAGTAAAATTACCATTTTACCCTCTACATGTGGGAAAATGATCATTTTACCCCTAACTTAAGGATTTTGCATCCTAACTCCAAAAATACCAAAATTTACATACCTTATGTAAATTTTGTCCTAAGCTCAAATATCAATTCAAAAAAAAATTTAAAACTAAACACAACCATTAAAACTCTATAGGTCCGAAACTTACAAGGCTATTTCCCTTGATTTTGTTGTAATTCTTTCAAATTTCAAAACTCATGATTAAACCAAAATTTTTCTTCTACTATACTCATAACATATTCCTAAGAATAATCATATTTTGAATCATGAACAAAAGTCATCAAAATCACTAAAACCATACTTGAAACTTTTTGGTTTTTCTTCTAAGTTCAAACAGAATTTTGTTTCTAACTTGTTTTGATCAACCTCTTGATCCATGACTTATAAAGATGTGATCTTCAAACCAAAACATCACATGGTTTAAAAAGATGTTCTAAAACAGATCCAAGCATCAAACTCAAGATCACATGGTTAAACATCAACCAAAACATAAATTTAGCCAAGAACATCATCACTTTGGCCTAACTGAATACCTCATTGCATAAAATTTCATATCTTCGAAACTAACATCAAATATCTTCAAAAAAACATTTTAACATGTATATAAGGATTAGGATCTTCCAATAAAAATATCAAAGCCATTGGAATAAGATTAAACCATAAAAGATTTAAACTTTCTCAAAACAGAAACTGTTTTGCCTCTTCCAGTTTCTAAGTTTCTAGACCTTAGAAAATATTTCACCAAAACTTTTAATCATGCAACAAATCCTCAACCAATAATCATATACACATGTTAACAGTACTCCATAAAAATTTCGGACCGAGATCTATTCATTAGCTTGGTCAAAAACTCCAAAATATAACACACTCTCCAGTTTATCGCCCAGAATGACCTTTCTAGGGTCTCCAGTTTATTTGATTTATTTTGCTTAATATTATTTTTTTGGTTTCATCTTGCAGGAATGAAGAGGCGATGAGATCTCCAAGGAGTACATGGCTGCACCTTCAAGGGAAATATTCAATTGGCAGAACTAGACAACATTAAGGGAGCATCTCTTACCTTCTCTCATTCTTTGCTTTAGTTTTTCTTCCTTTGTCCCATTGAGGACAATGTGATATTTAAGTTTGGGGGAAAAGGATATTATTTTATATAAAAATAAAATAAAATAAAATAAAAATAATAATGATAAACGTAGTATGGTTTGATGAATAAAAAGCATATGATAAGAATATGATTGAAATTGATTATAATTTTTTGGAAAAGTTCTCATTTACTTAAGTCTAGTTGTTAATTCTTTACTTGATCTTACTTAATTTAATATGATCTTCTATGTTCAATGAATGATTCTTATGATCATTAATCGTTTTGAGTACCTAGAGAAATTTTATGTGAATTTTGTGAATTTGTATGGTCTCAATTTACTCTAGAACTTGTTTGATTACACTCAAGGTGAAATCCTAGACATAATATTACTGGGGAAATGATTAAGGTATTCTTTGGACCAATTGAGCCTTTCAAACTTACCTGTTTAATTTCTTTATCCCTAGTCACCCCTTTAAGCATTATTGAATTATATTTTGGCCTTATATTTTCTTTCTTGTAAACCTCATATTCCCTACCCTATTTGAGTTTAAACACTGATTTCCTTACCTTTCAAGAGAACTAAGTTTACACAAAGTCACAAACTCACAAGAGCATGAAAGACAAGAGAGGTAGAAGGTCTACAACTAAAGTTAAATATAGCCATATTATCAAAATCATAAGTTTAGGGGTGTGAAAAGTTGACTCGTCTTGATTACATCCAAACTAGTACACAGTGTTATAGTATAGTTCAGGGTGTCGATCCACAGGGATTCGGAAGAAAGACAACAAGACTCATGGTTAAAAGAAAAGATCAAATTACAATAAGACAAGAATCTGAAAATTCTACCTAAAGCAAGTAATTAAAATGAGATTAGGGCACAGATAATAAGGCAAATTAAGCTTTGGGCTTCTATCAACTGGATCCAATACTTCAATCCAAACGATATACACAATTAAGAATTAAAGCACCAAATTCCTAATTGGAAGATATGACATTATATTCATTTACTTTCTCAAATTTAATTCTAGAATCTATTCTCCCTTTACAAACCACGGTTTTCATATATAAAAATGAATATTAGATCTAAAAATGACCATATGTTCATAAATAATAGTGCAGTAGAAGATCACATCAATGGTATGAAAAGCTTGTTTAAGTCACAATCATATATTCATAATCCTATAGCTCAACAAAATCAAATCATAGCAAGATTTAATATAATTGTCTCAAACTTATAATATCCAAAACAAATGGAGAATTGAATCCTAGAATCTTGAACAATAAAGCTTAACATATGAAATGAAATAAAGTCAAAGTATTTTTACCAATCAATTTCCACCCTAGGCTTTACCCAAGATTTAGTTCTCCATAGAAGAACTAAATAATGAAAATGGAATTTTTCTCTTCTCTAGAACTGTGTCTCCTCCTCTCTAAAAAACCCTCAATTTCGTACTAATGAAATGTTTATATAGAGTAGGAAAGAAGGAAAACACTATAGACACAAAGGGATTCGACAAAGGAATCCCATACACTGATGTGGCACACTACCAGTGCCACGTCTCCCCTATTTTTTTTCTTTTCCTGTAACACTCCGCTCCTTCCTTCTTACGTACGCTTCTTCTTTCTGACGTACGTTCCTTCCTTCTGACGTAAGCAAATTCTGAGGGCAGAGATTATGTGAATTGTCTGCCCCTTTTATCTAGCGATTGCAAGACTCGTCATGTGTGCCGAACAATGTGTTGGAAATACTTATAAGGAGTATTTCCAGTGTTATTGAACCAAGCTTGATTTCAAATACGACAATTATAATATTCTTGAAGAGCTCCAAAAATATTATAATTGTTGGAAATCATTTTAATATCATTATTAAAATGATTTCAACTATTTTAAATTTTATGAGATTTAAATTATGTTGAAAACTTTAATTAATTAAATGATTTTATTCTCTTAAATATATTAAATAAAACTTCATCATTTTATTAATGATGAAGAAATATTATTTTATAAACTAAAGTTAGTTTAAATAATATTCTACATTTCTTCCTCTCAGTGCTTTTAATTAAATTAACATTTATGCATTTTAAATCAGTATTTGAGATTCGTCCTTAGATCATTGCTTAGATCCCCAGACGTTGGGTTTTAGAATAAAACCCCAGCCCCTCTTCCTTCTCCCTCACTTTTCCCTCCCCTCTCTCTCCTCCCTCTCCCTCAAGAGTACATCGTAAGCCGTGTGCCGGTGAGCCTCACTGCCCCTTCCACCGGCACCTCCTCCCTCCGGTGAGTTCTCCCATGCCGGCCTTTCTCTCTCACGCTCTCCCTATCTCTCTCTCAGCAATGCACAACTTGAACGGGCTTGATGTTGCTACGCCGCCGTGCGCCATCCTCCGGCGCCACCACCTCCCACTGACCATCACCCTCCAACGAGCTCGGCCCCCTCTATGCAGCCACCTTCTCCACCTGCATGTACACAGCCTTACCCATGCACGGGTTCACTGTGCACGTCCTTAGCGCCACCGTGCATGGCCACCTTGGCCACTGGACACCATCACGAGCTCCTCCTGGTCTCCCCCTTCCTCATCCCTTGGACCCACGACCAGTAGCCTCCCCTAGATCCACCGCACAGGACTTCTTCACCGCACGGGTTTCTCACCCTCCACCACCATACGCCGCCACCGACGGCGTGTGACCACCCTCTCCGGAATCCTCAGGCCACCACCGACCCATCCCAACCACTCATGGCCCCAATCTGCCACCCATGCATGCACACTCTCCCTCACTCTCTCACGACATCTCTCCCTCACACACACGGCCATTCCTCTCTCCACCACCATGGACTGTCGTGCCACCACCACCGAGGCCACCATGAGATCACCTTCAACCTCCCTTGGCCTTCCCTAGCCTAACCCTAAGCCCAAACCGCCACTTTATGTGGTGGACAGCCACCACACATGGTGGACAACCACTATACATGGGTTAGCCGCCACGTACGACCCTTCCGACGCCATCAACAGTGACGGTCAGCGAGCAACGCACGGGTTATCCCATCGAAGGTATAACCCTCTATCCCTCGATATTTATGTTAATTAGTTTATTAGGTTGTGGACTGTGCTGTTAGTATTTGTGGGGTTCGATATATTGTGCTGTGCGGTGTAGTGAAGTGTTGGGCATTCTGTGTGGTGAAGTGTTGGGCGTAGATGGGAATTGTGTTGTGTAGTGTTGTAGATTGTGTTGTAATGGTGACGTGGCGTTATGTGGAATGGGAAGAGTGCACGTAGAGTACACTTTGTGTGGTGTAGCGTGTGAGAAGAGAGTATGTGTAACGCCCGTCCTTGTGGTGGGACTTTTTCCAAAATATTTTTATAAAAAGGGCGACGGGAATTACCGTCCGATTTAAAACTTTTCACTTGCATACCCAGGGTGCAAGACTCCACGTTCATAATTTAAATGTGCTTTTATCATAAAAGAGGTTTACAGCGGAAAACATAAATCTTATAATAAAAAGGTCTCGTACGTTTAAAACTCGTGCCTAGACTTCCGTGCTTTTCCCCATGGGCCGTATCCATCCTGATCGTGCAGTTCCTATGAGGGGGAGAGACATACATAAAAACTAAAATGAGTCGAAGACTCGTAAGCATTACTTCATACCGTTAAAAATATAACAATATAGGTTTTCATTCATGCATTCATGCATTCATCATTCGTACATACTATTACGTGCTTGCATGCATGCATTCGTTTGAAAACTTCACTGGACGGGATTTTTCTCTTTTAAACATGGGCTTCCTTTTCGTAAAACGTTTCTCCCGTCAGTGCCTTCATTTCTGCAAGAGTTCGTGCATGTTTACGTGCGTTCTTTTGAAAACGTCACTGGACGGGGCTTTTCTTTCAAAAGACTTTCCTTTCTTTAAAAACGTGTCCCCCGTCAGTGCCTTCATTTCTTAAAGATTCGTACATTCGTGCGTTCGTACATGTGTGCATACATCCATTCATTCTTATCACTTTCATAGGCCAGTACACATTGTTACGCCCCGTGTATTTGGGGTTAGCGGTCTTCCTTTGGACCCGGATTCCGCCCGTGGCCACGGGTGGGGAATCCCTTTTCATAGCGGGCAGCACTGGGTGCACTTCCAGTACTACTTACCCGGCATTGCAATCTGCCCATTCATTGGTACCCTTTCATTTCAGTCATGTGGCCGTTACGTATCTTCATACATTCATGCTTTCATTTCTTCTTTCTTGCTTTTCATTCATGCATTCGTTCGTTTATGTCAGCTCGAAAGAGCTGACGCTTTCGTTCGGTTCTTTCTTTCATTTACAGTCCTTTCTTTTCATAAGAAAACATTTCTTTTCGTGAGAAAATATCGTTTGGGACGTAAGCCCGAAAATGGTCTTTTCGTCTTTCAGTTCATTTCAGTTCTATCTTTTCTTCAACAGTTCTTTCTTGAAAACTTCATCTGAGAACATACGTGGGCTTAAACGTCGGCTTTCGTGGCATCCCATAAGCGTCACCTTTGAACGTCGTCTCTCATGGCATCAACGAGAGTCACCTTGTGGCGCACATGAGGACGTCGGTTCGTAGGATTCACAAAAGCATCCGTTGTCATGCCCTTTATGCATTTTCATCAGTTTATGGATTTTCTTAGAAAATACATACAATAGATACAACGTATAGTCATCCATTCACATGCGTACAATTAATACTTTGGTTGCGTAAAAAGGGGCTGCCAAGGAGGGGCAGTACATACTTATACCTTTTAACAATTAGCATTTTCTTTCTTAAAACGTCTTTCGTTTTTTGTATCTTTGAAAACTCTAGAAGAGTATGTACGTAATACTTACCTGGAGTCCATGCTACTTGCATGTCATTCAGTCCATTCACGTGCTTGTCAGATGGCAACCTACATGCATACACATAACTTTAATGTCATTCTCTATCTAGTACATAAGCAACTTGACCTATAAATAGAACTACGCTATACTTGGAACACTCTCCTTCTATCCCGTGTTCTTACGTGTTCCTTACTAAGTTAAAACCTTCAGGGACCCATTACGGTCACCCCATCTTCCAATTCATGTCTTGCCTCGAGTGCTCATCCACTAAGGTGAACTCATGATTCACCTTAGGATTAGGACACTAAGGCCTCTGTCTCATTCTTCTCATTAACCTCATTCCGACGCATGACTCAAACCAACTAAGTCACGCATCCTGTCCTTAGACAGTACACCCGTCACTTTCTTCATGCATCTTAGCCCATACAAATCCTCATTTTCTTCATGCATCTTAGCCCATACAAATCCTCATTCCCATCCAGACAAGCCATACGGCTCTAAGCCAACTCTGGGGCTTAAGCACCGTGTAACTATACTCAGGATAGATTACCCATTACATATGGTGAATCCATCCGGCACATATGTCTAACCAGACTAGACAAGTACTCTACCCCTTATCACCTAAGATCAACATATATAACACGCTGATCACCAGCTCGTAGGGACAAGGGCCATACTCCGATACCAATCTTCTCTTAACCCGGCTAGCATGACTTCACACTACCCGTCCCTTTTGACAGTTCATCCCAACACTTAACACGACAAGACTCCATTCATAACTACGTTTCATGTCACGTTATACAGCTCGGAATTAACCCCAAGCTACACCGTGACCTTGTCGCGTTACCCAACACCGCTATGTCAACTCCTGACTCATCACGAGTATGGTTCCTCACGTACTCCCCTCACATCGTGACATCTCATCAGGTTCCCGTTATGCCATCCCTACACTTTAACACTTCACCCATCATAAGCATGACTGTCAGTAGTCATGTCACTTCGTGACATTCCGCAGTCATGCTTCAGCTACGCACTCTTATATTTGTTCCGCTACTTTGCGCATACTCCTAGCCATAAGTCCATAACAGTGACACTTGTCACCTCAGACTACAGGCTATGCCATAACTACTTCGAGACACTGTTCCACAGTTCCCGACACTATCCATCACGTTCTACGCCCATCAAACACATAACCATCCTTATCTCTACGACACGCCACACGGAGTGTCGCTGCTACATGAAGTACACTCCATGTATACTCCCTTCATACATACCACATCACCATTATGGCATACCTGCCATATGGTACATCAATCCATCACATGGGGTACATTCCACTTGTACTCCCTTTACATACGCTCCATCACCACTATGGCCTACACGCCATATGGTGCATCACCCATCATATGGAGTACATTCCACATGTACTCCATCCATACACACCATATCACCACTATGGCATACCCGCCATATGGTACATCGCTCCACTATATAGAATACACTCTGCATATACTCCATGCATGTTACGCCACATCACCACTATGGCATACACGCCATATGGTGTATCTCACCATCTTATGGAGTACATTCCACATGTACTCCCCTCATATACAACACGCCACATCACCATTATGGCATACCGGCCATATGGTACATCACTATATCACATGGAGTACACTCCTCGTATACTCCCTTCATACACACTACGACACATCACCATTATGGCATCCCTGCCATATGGTGCATCGCTCCATTACATGGAATACACTCCGCGTATATTCCATGCACTTACAACACATCACCACTACGGCATACTCGCCGTATGGAGTACATTCCACATATATCCCCTTCATATATCATACCCCACACAAAGTACACTCAGCGTGTACTCTTCCCGTTCCACATACACCATGTCACATCATCATTATGGCATACTCGCCATATGGTGCATCAATCCACCACATGGAGTACATTCCACATGTACTCCTTTTACACACACTATCCACAGAGTACACCTCTCCGTGTACTCATCCCGTTCTACCCTACACCACGCCATCTATACAACACATGCCCCACAACTACACTGCACAGCACAACCACTCCATAATTACAGCACAAACCCCACAACTGCATTACACAGTACAGTCCACAACACTTCACAATACACCCAACACTTCATAGCACACTACACGGCACAATGCACCTCCATACAACACAGATAAGCCCAACACTTCACTACACAGAATGCCCAACATTTCATCACACAACTCCACATCACAATGCCACAACTCCATTAATACTAACAGCACAGTCCACAACCTAGTCAACTAATCAATATCTAACATAATTAACGAGGGATAGAGAGTTATACCATCGACGGAATAACCCTTGCGTTGCTCGTTGACCGTCATAGCCGATGATGTCGACAGTGTCGTACGTGGTGGCTGACGCGCGTACGTTAACTGTTTAGGCGTTTGGATAGCTAGGTGTGGTCTTGGAAGGGCTCGTGATGGCCTTGTGATGGCGGTGAGGGGCATAACACGGAGGCTCTAGCCATGTGCAGTGGCGGTCAACCACGCGCAATGGCAGTCCATCACGTGCAGTGATTACCCATCACATAAAGTGATGGTTTGGATCTAGGGTTTGGCTAAGGGAGGTGAGGTGAATCTCGTGGTGGCGTCGGAGTGGCGCCACAGTGGCTCACGGTGGCGGATTTGGCCATTCCGTGGAGGAGAAGCCGTGGGAGAGTGAGAGAGAGTGTGCTCTCGTGGGTGGCAGATCGGGGCCAATGGAGGTTGGGTTGGCTTGGTGGCGGCCTGAGGAGGCTGGACATGGCGGTCATCAGCCATGGGTGGCGGTGCATGGTGGTGCACGATGTGCAACCCGTGCGTGAGAGGGGGAGAAGCCGTGAGGTAGAGGAGGGGGTTTCTGGCCATGGGTCACATGGAGGAGCTAGGGGAGGAGCCATGGTGTTGCTAGGCGGCCGTGGGTGCTGCACACGGTGGCGCTAGAGGCCGCGCACGGTGAAGCCGTGCGTGGGTCTCCTTATGCGTGCGTGTGTGCGACGGAGGGGAGGTGGCTGCATAATAGAGGCCAAGCTCACTGGGGAGTGGTGGCCGGTGGTAGAGGAAGCTGCCGAGGGAGTGGTGGCGCATGGCGGTGCCACGTGCACTAAGCTCATACGGGTTGTGCAGTCCCGAAATGGAGAAAGGGAGAGCGTGAGGGGGGAGAGGTCGGTATGGATGGACTCGCCAGAGGGAGAGCAAGCCATTGGTGTCGGCGGTGAGGAAGGGTGACGCACGGCGTCGCCGGGCTGAGGCCTTAAGCCGTTCGGCGTGGGGTGGGTCTGCGTACAGCGTACGCCGAATGAGAGAGGGAGGAAAGAGAGGGTTACGGGGAAAATGAGAGGGAAAGAGAGGGGTCTGGGTATTTAACCCAGTCCTTTCGTCTGGGGATCTACACAACGATCTAACGACAAAGAATTAAAATACTGATTTAAAGATGCGTAAAACATTAACTTAATTAAAGGCACTTAGAGGAATTAAGGTAAATATTATTTTAAACTAACTTTAGTTTATAAAATAATATTCTTCATCATTAATAGAATGATGAAGTCTCACTTAACATATTTAAAAAGGTTAAACCATTTAATTAATAAAAGTTCTCAACATAATTTAAATCACATAATATCTTAAATAATTGAAATCATTTTAATAATAATATTAAAATGATTTCCGACAATTATAATATTTTTGGAGCTCTTCAATAATATTATGATTGTCATATTTAAGAATAAATCTTAATTCAATAATGATGGAAATACTCCTTATAAATATTTTCAGCATATTTAAAACACTGGGTGTGCCCTAGAAGTCACACGATATCTTTCGAGACACGCCATCATGGTTCGGCATGCATAACATGGCTTGCAGTCACTAGTGAGAAAGGCAGATGATCACATAATCTCTGCCTTCGGGATTTGCTTACGTCATCAAGATGGAACATACGTCAGAAAGAGAGAAGCGTACGTAAGAAGAAGGAGCTGGGTATTATAGTATGCGTGGAGTGTACTCCATGATGTGAAGTGTACACCGTGTGGCGTGTCGCAGAGATAAGGATGGTTGTGTGGTTGTTGGGCGTAGGGCATGGTGAGTAGTGTCAGGAACTGTGGAACAGTGTCCCGAAGTAGTTATGGTGTAGCCTGTAGTCTAAGGTGACGAGTGTCACCGTGAAGTTGACTCATGACTGGGAGTATGGGTGAAGTAGTAGAACAAGTATCAGAGTAATGCAGCGGAAGCATGACTGGGGAATGTCATGAAGTAACATGACTATTGGCAGTCGTGCTTATGATGGGGGAGGAGTTAGTGTAGGAATAGCATAACGGGAACGTGATGAGATGTCATGATGTGACAAGAGTACGTGAGGGATCGTACTCGTGATGAGTTAGGAGTTGGCGTAGAAATGGCATAGCAAGATGTCAGGTGATGTGACACGGTCACGGTGTAGCTTGGGAGTAGTCTCGAGCTATATGACGTGACGTAAGGCGTAGTTGTAAAATGAGTCTTGTCATATTAAGTGTTGGGATGAACAGTCAAAAGGGACGGATAGCATGAAGAGTCATGCTAGCTGGGTTAAGAGAAGGATGGTATTGGAGTATGGTGCTTGTTTATACAAGCAGGTGATCAACGTATTATATGTTGATCTTACGTGATAAGGGGTAAGGTGCATGTGTAATCTAGTGAGACACATGTGCCGGACGGATTCACCATATGTAATGGCTAATCTGTCTTAAGCATAGTTGCACGGTGCTTAAGCCTCAGAGTTGGCTTAGAGTCGTATGGCTTGTATGAATGAGAATGAAGATTTAGTGTGAATTAAGGTGCATGAAGATAGTGATGGGTGTATTGTCTAGGATTGGGATGCGTGATTCCATTGGTAGGAATCATGCGTCGGAATGTGATTAGTAAAAAAAGTAAGACGAAGGTCCTAGTGTCTTAATTCTAAGATGAATCATGGGTTCACTTTAGTGGATAAGCACTCGAGGCAAGACCTTGAGTTGGAAGATGTGGTGATGTAAGTAGATCCCGAAGGTTTTAGCATAGTAAAGGGCAAGTAAGTGTACGGGATAGAAGGAGAGTGTTTTCAAGTTTTTCAAGTGAAGTGTAGTTCTATTCTAGTTTAAGTTGCTTATGTACTAGATAGAGAATGACGTTAAGGTTATGTGTATGCATGTAGGTTGCCATCTGACACCCGCATGAATGGACTGCATGATATGAAAGTGGCATGGAGTCCAGGTAAGTGTTACGTTCATACTCTTTTAGAGTTTTCAAAAAGATACGAAAATGAAAACGAACGCTTTTCCTTTACGATGCTTTATGAAAAGACACGAAAGACGTTTTACGGCCCTCCTTGGCTAAGTGTTCAAAAGTATACGTATGTACGGCCCTCCTTGGCAGTCCCTTTTTACGCAACTAAAATTATTAAGTGTACACATGTGAATGGATGACTATACGTTGTATCTATTGTATGTATTTTCCAAGAAAAAATAAATAAATGTCTAGGCATGTTCCCCGAGCTTTAACTGATGCTTTGACTGATGCGAAGAAATTGTTTTAAAATGGTTCCTATGAACTGACATTAAAATGTCCTATAAACTGATGCTTTTAAGGATGCCATGAACTGATGTTTTAATGATGCCATGAAAGACGATGTTTAAGCCCATGCTCTTAAATGACGTTTTTTCATGAATGAACTACTAAATGAAAAGGACTGAACTGAAAGGGCTGAAAGGACTGAACGTTTAATGTATGAAAACACGTAACGACCACAATGAAAAGGGTACCAATGAATGGGCAGATTGCAATACCGGGTAAGTAGTACTAGTAGTGCACCCAATGCTGCCCCCCATGAAAGGGATTCCCAACCCATGGCCACAGGCAGAGTCCGAGTCCAAAAGAAGACCGCTAACCCTAACACAAGGGGCGTAACAATGTGTACCGGCCAATGAAAGTGATAAGAATGAATGGATGAATGTATGAACGTATGAATGCATGAATGCACGAACTCTTGAAGAAATGAAGGCACTGAAGGGAGAAATGTTTTACGAAAAGAAAGCCCTTTTTAGAAGAAAATTCTCGTCCAATGATGTTTTCAAAAGAACGCACGTATGCATGTATGCATGTATGTATAGTATGTATGGAATGATGAATGCATGACTGAAAACCTATGTTATTATATTTTAACTGTATGAAGTAATGCTTACGAGTCATCGACTAATTTTAGTTTTTATGTATACCCCTCCCCCCATAGGGACTGAATGAGAAGTACGCGTCAGGATGGACAGGGCCCATGGGGAAGAGCGCGGAAGTCTAAGCATGAGAGTTTAAATGTATGAGGCCTTTTTATTGTAAAAATTAATATTTTCCACTAAAAACCTCTTTTATTGTCAAAGTACTTTTTATTTTATAAACGTAGAGTCTTGTACCCTGGGTATGGTAGTAAAAAGTTTTAAATCGAACGGTAATTCCCGTCGTCCTTTCTAAAATCATTTTATAAAAAGTCTCACCACAAGGACGGGTCCAAGCGGCATCGCCGGCATGGAGCTCCGATAAGGGAGAGAGGGAGACGCTGCTCGGGGAGAAGGGAGAGAGAGAGAAGGGCTCCGGTGGCTGGGGGAGAAGCTTATGCCGACTAGGGGCTGGGTGCGGTGGTGCAGTTGGGCTGCGACAGCGGCTCTGGCAACGGCGAGAGGAAGAAACCGTGTTAGAGGGGCTCGCTTTCGGGAGGAGGAGAGGGAGAGGGGCTGCACTGTGGGGGCTGGGTCCAATCGGGAGGTCACCGGTGAAGGGGAATGGTTGTTGGTAGTGGTCGGCGAGCTACGGTAGCAGCGCTGCTGTGGCTGGGAGACCAAGTTGGGTGAGGCGCACGGCTGAAGGGGAACTGAAGGGTTAGGAAAAATGGACACGTGGCACACATTAGTGTGTGGAATCCCTTTGTGGGATTCTTTTGTGTCTCTAGCAGCCCTCAGGAAAGAAACCCTAATATCTTTAATATTCCTGCAAACAAAATCGCCTAAATTTTAGGACTCATTTTGGAAGCCACGTATGCACTTCAGGATTTTGAATTTAGAAATCCTTATTGAGAGAACTTTGTAACCCTTTAAGATAGCTTTCCAATACATCAAGAATCGCATCAATCTGATATTTGAGTTGAAAGTTATGATCAAATTACAAAAGTATGTAGAGGCTGTCTGCTAGCGAATTTCGGACTGACTTTTTCTCTCGATCTGAATTACTCTCAAACCCCATCATTATCCTTATTTGAAGAGTCCTACACTCATTGAGAGTTCTTAGGTTGTTCCAACGTCTTGTCCACTTGAAAGTCCCTTGAATTTGACTGGGTTTGGACTTACTCTTTTCTAGACTCTGAAATTAAACATAAAAATCTGCTCAGGAGTATCCCAAAGTAAATAGAAACTCAATTCACTAATACACATTAATTCCTATGATTTCTATTCACATTTTACCATTTTAGTCCAATAATAGGTTATTTAGAGTGTACTTTCGTACACTCATCACACCCCCAACTTACTTATTGCTAGTCCCGAGCAATTTTCATGCAAAAACAACGAAGGAAACCAAAAAAAATCACACACAAAGGCCACCAAGTCATACTTTCCAGATTCACATATCAAAGCAATATTAGGAATTCAATAACCCTATCACAAGCAATCCACCTATAGCAATCCACAGAGTGTGTGTGTGTTCCAAACTATATCCATTTAACCAGAAGCTTTGACACATGCAACATTAAGAACATCTCAAACGAAAAGTTCAACTCCATAACTCACGGGTATAAAAGTGTTTCGTGTGAGGCTTCTCTCTATGGAGTTGACAATGGGTGTACACACACTCTCATGGGGAATTAGGCAATTATATACAAGCAACAAGCAAACATTGATCTTATAATAGGAACACTAACAAATGAGACTTCCACCACTATTTCCAAAAGCTTACTTAGGATCATAACGGTCAACACAAAATGTTGTAACGTGGCTTGGGTTCGGGGCTATATAAAAAAAAAAAAGATGAAAAGGATTCAAAAAATTCCAAATACATATAAGGGGAATCTTATTACATATCTCAATAGACCACACTTCTCACTTGATGTACTATCCAACTTTTCAGATCATCGAATAATAATGATTTTCCTTCGCCCCCCTCCTCTCTTTTTTTTTCTTTATTCATAATAATTTGATGAACAAACACACACCACTTTGGTATTCTTGCATTTCTACCCAACCTTGACCTTTTTTTTAATAGAAAAACTCAAAACAAAAGAAAGAAAATGCAAATTTCACACCTAATATATACTTGGAAGTAAAAAGAGTAGAAAAATCAGTATATAGGCTATACTCTAATGTGTAGAGGCATGGATGATGTGGGCATATGAAAAGAAAAAGCTACATGTGTTTATTGGCTCAAAGTTGGCTACTATGGGTCTACGATGAAAATGGTTAGCTTAAAAGGCTCAAGCGTTGATCCTAAGTTGACCTTCATCATATTCCAAGTATATCCATCATCTTACCACAAACCATGTAATGATATTCTCAAAAGAAGTGTCCAATTCAATCGATCAATGAACGATTATCATAATTTACTGCATTTTTAGGCTCTCAATCATCTCCAAAACTCACATGAATACTTAAGCAAAAGAGTTCTCTAGCTACATGCGTCAAACCACCATCTTACCACAAAGCTTGGATGAGTGCATTAGGGGTTCTATGAATGCTTCAGCAAAAAATGATTATGGTGGGTTTGGTGAATTCACGAAGATGGCTATGAATGAGAATGAGTACACATGTGACAAGGATGCACATGTGATGCAAATTAAAAAAAAATTGACACATGAAAATATGCCACTGAGTTCCAACAAGCATTTTAAATACTGAATTTGCACCACCACCCCCAACTTAAATGAAACATTGTGCTCAATGTTTAATAATCAAATTTGAATGGGAAGTAACTAAAAAGGGTAGAATACACCTAATGAGTGACGTGTGTAGCTCGCTTATCACCAAACAAAATGAGACTAACCTGCAAACAAAAAGGAAAAGAAAGAAAACAAGAAAAAATAAAAATAAAATAAAACAAATAAAGAAAATCATACATGCATGCTATGGTCAAGGTTGATAGACCAGATCCACAAGTAGAATGTCTTTCACTTCCGAAACTTACCTATCAATTAATACTTTAAGGCATTGACCATTTACTTTAAAGATCCGACCATCCTTAGAATCCTCTATTTTTACCGCCCCATTTACAAAAACATTCTTTACTAAGAGTATTAGCAGTGGCAAGGAAAGGCCTACCTAAACTCAAAAGAATTTTAGAAGTAGTAACAACAACAGAGCTAGTGTCAAGGATAAGGAAATCAACAAGATAATAAAATTTTTCAATTTGAATTATAACATCCTCTACCACACCCCAGGGTACTTTGACTGAACGGTCATGCAATTGCAATACCACAATGGTTGGTTTGATTTCTCCCAACCCCAACTGTAAATAAATAGAATATAACATTAGATTCACGCTAGCTCCTAAATCTAGTGAAGTTTTCTCAAACTCATGATTTCCAATGCTGCATGCAATGGTTGGACAACTAGGATCCTTGTACTTGGAAGGAATCCGCTGCTCAATTAGAGCACTAATTTGCTTTGTCAGGAATGATGTCTTCTTCACATGGTGCTTCATCTTAAATGTACACAAACCCTTGAGAACTTTTGCATAAGTAGGAACTTGCTTAATCACATGCAAAAGAGGAAGATTGATTTTTACCTACCTTAGATTCTTTAGGATTTAATTGTTAGGATCCAGAGTTTGCTTGCTTGATTTTAAAACTTGAGGGAATGGTACCTTAACAGGACTCTTCCTCACCTCAGGTTCCTTGAGTAGCTTGGCATCACTACTATCTTGATCCTTTTGCACATCCTCTGATTTGTTTGTTGTTGGGATGTTAAATGACTTACCACTTTGTGTTGACCATGGGGTGCAAACTGAGCTTGAAAATGGAACTTACCTCACTCATTCACACTCAATGAGCTCATCAATTTGGACACTTGGCTCTTTATCTCATTGTTTTCTTCAACAACCTGTGTAATCAAAGATTCAATTTTTTGGTTAGTCTTACCATGTGCCTCAATAAAAGCATGCAAAGTTTCTTCTAAAGGACTCCTAGAAGATGAAGGTGCATGATATGGTGCAAGATATGATCTAGGGGGTCGCGCAGGCGGCTGGTTTTCAGACTTCCAACTAAAATTGGGGTGATTGCGCCACCCTGGATTATAGGTATCAAAGTAGAGTGTAAAAGGCTTCTTGTACTTACATAACACATTACATTGTTCCTCATACATTCCTCTCATCTTAGCAAGTGTGCGACACTCTTGGACAAGGTGATCTACCCCGCCACACACAAAACATGGTCCAAAAGACTCTGCATGATTAGCCACGTGTGTTGGCTTTAAGTCCTTAGTCTTTAATACATCTAGCTCCCTAGTGAGCATCTCAACCTTAGCCCTTAGGTTATCCTCTTCCATGAGATGGTAAATTCCACCACCATTTGGGTTTCCTACAAGTCGTGACCTATTTGTGCTCATAATAGCACTCGGTCCAGTCCAAGTGTGAGTCTTTTCAGTAAGTTCATTGAGCTATTCTATGACCTCATCAATACTTTTCTGTAATAACTCACCATTACACATCATCTCCACAAATTGGCGCTCTCTAGGTGTAAGTCCCTCATAAAAATAGCTTACTAGGCGACAATTCTCATACCCATGGTGAGGACACATACTCAATAACTCCTTAAATCTATGTCAAGATTGATACAAAGGCTTACTGTCCTTTTGTGCAAAGGTAGAGATTTGCCTTTTTTAAAGCATTCTTATGTTGGGGAAAGTATTTATTAAAGAAGACCTGAGTCATCTCATTCCATGATCTAATAGATCGTGGTCTCAACTCTTAGCTCTATCTTTCAAAGAGAAGGGAAAGAACTTAAGTCTCACAGCGTCATCAGTTGCATTTTGATTATGAAAAGTCGCAACTACTTCCTCAAACTCCCTAATGTGCACATATGGATTTCATTTTCCAAGCCATGAAAAGTAGGGAGTAACTGTATCATCCCTGTTTTAAAATCAAGTTGACGAGTGTTGGCTGGAAACATGATGCATGATGGTGTGGTTGTGCGTGTAGGGTAGAGGTAATCCTGAAGAGTTCTAGTGGGCTGATCTTCGTGTTCACTCATTTCTTTGGGACTAGATGGATTGTCAAATAAAAGATTTAAAAAATTTAATTCTGACTCTAGCATAGGCCTACAAGCAAATCTACCCAAAGTGTCTTTATATCTGTGCATGCAAGGTAACAAAATACTAAAAAAATAAAAATACTATAAAAAGAAAGAAGAAAAAAAATAATGCAGCAAGCTAAAAGAATGAACAAAGTTACCGTCTTTACAAACTGCTGAAAAGAAAAACTATCTAGCACTTCTTCTACCGTCTCCCTGGCAACTGCGCCAAAATTTTATTGCACTCAAACTAGTAAGCGGTGTTATAGATAGTTCAGGATTTCAATCCATAGGGAGTCGGAAGAAAGACAACAAGACGCAAGGTTAAAAGAAAATATCAAATTATAATATGACAAGAATCTGAAAATTCTACCTAAAGTACGTAATTAAAATGAGATTAGGGCATAGATAAGAATGCAAGTAAAGCTTTGGGCTTCTATCAACCGGATCCAATACTATGACTTTTTCAATCCAAACGATATACACAATTAAGAATTATAGCACCAAATTCTTAACTGGAAGATATGACATTATATTCATCTACTTTCTTAAATTTAATTCTAGAATCAATTCTTCATTTACAAACTACGGTTTTCATATATAAAAATGAATATCGGATCTAAAGACGACCCTATGTTCATTAACAATAGTGCAGCAGAAAATCACATCAATAGTATGAAAAGCTTGTTAAAGTCACAATTATATATTCATAATCCTATAGCTCAACAAAATCAAACCATAGCAAGATTTAATATAATTGTCTCAAATTTATAATATCCAAAACAAATGGATAATTGAATCCTAGAATCTTGAACAATAAAGCTTAACATATGAATTGAAATAAAGTCAAATTATTTTCACCAATCAATTTCCACCCTAGGCTTTACTCAAGATTTAGTTCTCCATAGAAGAACTAAATAATAAAAATGGAATTTTTCTCTTCTCTAGAACTGTGCCTCCTCCTCTCCAAAAACACTCTCAATTTTGTGCTAATGAAATGCTTATATAGGGTAGGAAAGAAACCCTAATGTCTTTCATATTCCTGCATACAAAATCGCCTAAATTTTAGGACTCATTTTTGCAGCCACGTACACACTTCAAAATTTTGAATTTAGAAATCTTTATTAGAGACAATTTTGTAACCATTTAAGATAGCTTTCTAACACATCAAGAATCGCATCAATCCGATCTTTGAACGGAAAGTTATGATCAAAATACTAAAGTATGTATAGGATGTCTTCTAGCGAATTTCAGACTGACTTTTTCTTTTGATCTGAATTACTCTCAAACCCCATCATTATCCTTATTTGAAGAGTCCTACACTCGTTGAAAGTTCTTCTTAGGTTGTTCCAACATCTTGCCCACTTGAAAATCCTTTAAATTTGACAGGGTTTGAACTTGCTTTTTATAGACTCTTAAATTAAAAATAAAAATATGCTCAGAAGTATTCTAAAGTAAATAGAAGCTCAATTCAAGAATACACATTAATTCCTATGATTTCTATTCACATTTTAGCATCTTAGTCCAATAATAGGTTATTTAGAGTGCACTTTCGTACATTCATCACGTCTACTGTGTGGCCAACAAAAAAAGGTCGACGAAAGTCATCCACAAAGGCAGTCGAAAAGTTATGGAATACTTCCATGAAAAAAAAAGAAAAAAAAATGTCCAACCTGCCAAATAGAGAGGTAAAGAGAGAGATACTTGAAAGAATAATAAATAAAGGTATGTTGAGAGATTTATATTGATTAAGAACAGATGTTACAAGTGAGAATGCTCTATTTGTCTGTTGGTGTTCAAACTTAACTTCTCTTGTTTTGTTTGAATCATACATTGTTTTTGTAGCCCTCACCCTAGCCTTACATTACAAGCTTAATAAAGACCTATTGATCCCTGGTGATAATTTCTGTTCTACATTAGCGGATAGTGATTTGAAAAGCAAGCCTATGAAGTTTTTAGAGATCCATTATTTATTTACTTGTTTGCATAAAACTATCAGGGGAGCTAATGATGAAGTGAGAATGATGGGTATGCATGAATGTGGGTTGGGTAATGCGGTGAAATTGAGTTTTGAATTAACTTTTGGGACTTGATTGATCGTGAATGATTCTTTTGAATTATATACTTTAGGCAATCTTTGAGGTAATAAATCTTATGAATCAAACCAATACTTGTTTTAATTATCTTTTTTTCATTCTTTCCTTGTTTTAAGTTTGGGGGTATTTAAGTGTGATTTTTATGTGATTTTTATTACTCTTTTATTTATGAAAAGTGTCAGTTTTCTTTTAATTCTATTAATTTTATTTTATTTCTATATATTTTTCTTTATCTTCTTGGATTTGAAGGAATGAAAAGATTTAGTGTGAAATGAGAGCATTTTGGTAAAAAACAAAGAGACTATGGATCTAGACCGATGAGAGGCGACGAGATCTGAAGAGAGTCGAGGAGATTTCAGCGAGGAGACCCAATGGCAAACAGAAGGCGTGACCAGTATTCGCGACCAGGATTGGTGACAAGAGTTGGGCGATAAGAGAGATATTTTACCTTCTAGGCGTGAAGACTGGGCGCGAATATCTGGCACGAAGACTTGGCACCAATATATTTTACCCTATGGGCGAGAAGACTTGGCGCAAGGCTCTGGGCGACTAAATTAGGCAACTAGTCTAAACGACCAACTTAAGCGACCAACCTAAACGACATTGTGGGTAACAACTAGCAAAGGCGAGCAGCCTTACCGCTCGGTAGGTTGGCGAGATGAGTCTATCATCCTAGTTGGGAGTCTTTCCTCTCGATAGGCGATGAGACCAGTTATATTCAGCGCACAAGGTATCTACCCACTGGGACCCTTCTGAGTTTCGAAATCAATCTGTTGACCACCAAATCCTCCCGAACTCCGTAAATCAAGCAGCTTATTACTGAATCTTCCATTTTAGATAATTCTGTTATTCTTGAAATAATTTCTTTTATGTTAACTTTTATCTTTAGAACTATTTTCCAGATCTTTAGGCTAGATTGTAGCCACATTTATCTTGTTCTTGGATTTGAATTTTGACATCTATTTAATCCCATTTTGTGGGATGAATAGGGATGTAGAATTTTTGAGAGTTTTGAGAGGTCTGAGTTTTAGACTAAAAATAGTCCAAAGTTTATTCTTCAAGTTTCTTTCAAGGAGGCAAATCTGGGGGAGTAGATGCGAGAGCTGCATGCTTCACCAACTGACTCCAATGAATAACACTAGTTATATTGTTTTTCTTTTCAGTTTCATTATGAACTAATTCTATTTTCTAGTGCTTTGATGTAGTCTAGTATTGAACACTCAATTTATATTCTAAGTTATTTTATTTCAATATTTCCATAATTGAGTGTTTTTTCCTTATTCTTAAAGCTTGCAATTTTCTAACTAATTATTATTCGATTTCTTGAATCATAATGAGACCGAGAGGTGGTTTGTGATTACAATTCTAGGTTAAATACCATTAGTTGAGTGAAAGTAAAGATACTTTACCGCGATTAGTGTGATTTTCAAGAAAAATTCAAAAAATTTAATGAGTCTCCAATTAGTTAAATTCACATAGATATATGGAGTTATTAGTTGGAGGTATTTTTGGTATTGTTCAAGGGAAAATATTGAATAGTTAAGGGATTTTTATCATCAACTTGGGATAATTGAAATTCTATAACAAGGAAGAATAAATTGTGTGACATTTGCTAGATGAAATCAAATGTTCTAGATCTATTCTTATTATCTTTAAAATCTTAATTTTAATGTTATTGTCTTCAGTTTAATTTAGATAATTCATTCTTCAAATTTCGATTTTCGATTTTCCAAATAGTAATTAATTTAGTAAATTTCATTACTCAATAGCATAATTATTCTCTGTGGGTTCGACATCCGTTTTCTTTAAAACACTTTACCACTTGTTACGATTTTGTGCACTTGCAGATATTTTTATGAGACCAGATCCTTTTGTTAAAAGTGTTCAACATCACAATAAAGGATAATAAGGGGGTTGAGAATATAGTGGCAGACCACCTATCTCGACTTACGCTAGAATCCACTGTTCAAACTCCTTTAATCTCTGATTCTTTTCCTAATGAACAACTGTTTCCAGTTCAAGTTTTACCTTGGTATGCTGACTTGGTTAATTTCTTGGTAACAGGACAGACCCCAGCCCACTGGACAACCCAGGATATCAGAAAAATGAAAGCTGAGGCTAAGTTTTTCTTTTATGATGATCCTTATCTTTTTAAATATTGTTCTGACCAAATAATTAGGAAATGTGTTCCTAATGATAAGTTTTCTGCCATTATATATTTTTCCCATTATGAGGCATGTGGGGAACATTTCTCAGCCCATACAACTGTAGCCAAAATTTTACAAAGTGGATTTTATTGGCCAACCATGTTCAAAGACACTTATATTTTTTACAAATCTTGTGAACCTTGTCAAAAACTTGGGGGAATAACTAGAAGAAACATGATGCCAATGCAACCCATTTTAGTGCTAGAAATCTTTGATTGCTGGGGAATGGATTTTATGGGACCATTTCCTTCATCTTTTGGGTACTTATACATTTTGCTTGCTGTTGATTATGTCTCTAAATGGGTAGAAGCGATTCCTTGTAGAAACAATGACCATCAAGTTATTTTGAAATTTTTAAATGAAAACATTTTTGCAAGGTTTGGTATGCCCAAAGCCATAATCAGTGATAATGGAACTCATTTTTATAACAAATCCTTCTTTGTTTTAATGAAAAAATATGGGATTTAGCATAAGGTCTCCACACCTTATCACCCCCCAGACAAATAGTCAGGCTGAATTAGCTAATAGGGAGATCAAACATATTCTTGAAAAAACTGTCAACCCTAATAAAAAAGATTGGTGTTTGAGGTTGTCTGATGCTCTTTGGGCCTATAGGACTGCTTATCAAACAATTATGTGCATGTCTACATATAGATTAGTGTATGGCAAAGCATGACATCTACCTGTTGAGTTAGAACAAAGAGCTTATTGGACTATTAAGCAGTTCAATTTTGATACTGATCAAGCTGGTTTAACAAGGAAATTGCATATGACTGAGCTGGAAGAACTCAGAAGGGATGCTTATGACAATTCTAAATTGTCCAAGGAGCATATGAAACATTTCCATGACAATCACATTCAGAGGAATTCCTTCCACCCAAACCAGCAAGTTTCGTTATACAACTCTCAACTCCATCTGTTTCTTGGGAAATTGAAATCTTGATGGAGTGACCCTTACTTGCTAAAATCTATTTTCCCACATGGAGCTGTGGAACTTCTAAACCCTCATAATGGTAACACTTTTAAAGTGAATGGTCAGATACTTAAACCATTTCTTTCAACTTTTTCACCTGAAGAAACCACTTTGCATTTTCTTGACCCCATTGCACTTTTGGTTAATTAATGTTTTCCATTACCTGCTTTTGTTAATACTGTAGTTTTTTTATGTGCATTTTTCTTTACTCCTTCACCTTCACTCAGGTATTACTCCTCTTACACCCTCCTAATGCTGTTATTTCTTACTCTGACTCTCCTAATTCTTCTGTATCATTGATGACAATGTTAGTTTTAAGTTGGGGATGGGGATTTAATTAGCTTACATGCAGTTAATCTAAATGTTCCATACCATAATGAACCACCAGAAGCATTGCTAATGATTGATATACAAATAGCAGCACTGGCTCCTTCCTTTCCTATTTGGATGCCCTGATCAAACTTGATGAAATTGGGAAGCTTGCAGTTTGTTCACTTAAGAAATTTGGGTCAAGATAGGGGTTTATTTACTTTAGCATGTCTTTTAAACCAAGAAAAGTTTGTATTTCACTTAAAGGGTTTTGCTGAGTACTGCCACCACCTACACTTAGACTACTTGGAATAACACTTTGTTGGTCATTAACCTAATCAGACTAAGCAGTTTTTTAAGACTCTAATGAACCATATCCTAATGGCTTAGGAAGAATGCTAATTGAGTATTTGATGTTACTCGAGAAAAGGGGCAAGCCAGGGATCTAAAAAAAATCAGTATATAATAAATTTAGTGTAGTAGAAAAGGCTTCCTGCTTCCGAGATCTCTTGAACAAATAAAATGATATTTTAAAGAGTAGTAACGTGAAAGTCCCTATTACAATAGTTTTGAATTAGAGTAAGATTTGAGAGTCCCACTTAAACAACTGCTATGGATGAAACAATTAATGACTTCTGGTAGTCAACCTTGGAATCTATACCCACTGTTATAACACGCAGTAGGCAACATGAATCATTTTGTTGATACTCACTCAAATTGGTTACTGGACAAATTTAGTGCATAAACCTCCTTTTGGAACAAAATGTCTAGTGAACTTATCTTTTGCATCATTAAACCTTGTCTGATTGGTGAATCCTACTTATGAAGGGAAGGGAATGAAAGGGGTTTAGTTGAGAAAATTGGGGACGTTATGGTTTGTAACAAAACACTTAATTTGCTAAGAGATTTGCAAAAGGTAAGTTGGGGGTGTGATTGTCATGATATTTTGATTAAAATACCTATTTAAAGTAATAGTTTTATAAGTGAGATTAAATGTTATATTTTGAGGAAATGGGCCTTGTCTCATGCATTGCAAGTTTAGAAGATAGATTTGATATTTACCTATCTTTTCATGGGCTAACAGTTTTCTTTAACATGTAGGTACTAAGGCCCAGCTCTACACTTAAGCCCAACCTTACCTTGAAGCTCAAACCAACTACTTAGCCAGGCCTTATTGAAAGGCCCATTCCACTATCTTGCTTAAACCTATGCTGCATATGTCGAAGGAAAGAAGCTGAAGGGTTTCAAAGGAACTTTTGAGAAAGAGGAGTGTTCTTCCAGATGGTAGAATCGAGACAGGGAAAGACGACGATTAGAAGAGAGAGAAAGAGAGATGAAGGGAAGAGGGAATAAAAGGGGCCGAGGCACAAGGGTGAAGGGAATCTGCTTTGTATCAGTTTTAGGATTTTTCATTATTATCTGTTTTTGCCAAAAATATTGTTCTGTTAGGGTTTTGATAGGGCCTTGGAATCACCTTTTACAGGATGATTCAAGGCTAATTTCTACAACTAGGGTTGTAGGGAATGGGGTTTTCTTCACTCTTTTTTAATGTTGTTGGTTGCTGCGACACTTAGCTTATATTTGTTTCTATATTATCATTCACTATTCACAGTTGGTTTTGAAAGGATCTCTTGTTCTTGACCTATTGTAGACTCACAACACAACAAAACCTTGAAATAATCAAGGATCCATCAGCCTAAGAGTCTTGAAATGAAAGAGGATGTCAATATAGTGAGGGGTTTATTTATTTTGGTGCTTTAATCTAAGTATGGATGTTTGTTTGGATTAAGTGTTAATGTCTTGATTGATATAACACAAGCAGATGCACCTAATGACCAACAACTTGATGATCGAGGAAATCCTAACCCTGTACTCCTATTGTTTACTTTCTTAACAATTTCAGTCTTGGTTCTAAAGCTTTAAAACTATTTTTGTGTTACTTGCTTTTCTATCAACCCACTTTCCGAGAATTAAAGTTGTAGATCTAGGTTTTTCATGTTAACAGGAATTAATGTTTCTAGAGTAATTACGACCCCTCACTTCTGATGACAAATCACAAATTCACCCTACATTTTGTATAAACTTAGTGCACATGGTCCATTCTATTTTCTCAGTAAATTACACCAAACTCACTCAACAAAGGAAAATCTACTTGTCTATATTCTTTTGTTGTTACTCTACATTCAAACTTTTGCTTGATTGATTATGTTGATATAGTTGTCCCTGTGGAAATGACCTTGGAAGCTCCATTTGCATTTTAAATCTGCTTTTATACTTGGAAGCATCATTTGGTGAGTATCATTGCCAAACGAAATGATTTTAGGGTTTGATATGTCACCACACAAAATGACATGTACTATAAGGCTCAATAAAAATGTAAGTATGGCTAATGAACGCTATAAATGGATGATCAAAGAAGGAAAATTCGAATCAAAGCTCGAGGAAATAAATTGAACTAAACTTGCCTAGCGAAAGTCAGTATTCCTCTAAGTAAATGAGCTAACCTTCTAAAATCTAGGGTTAACCTAATGGGATAAAGAAGTGGGGTGTTACACTAAAGTAATAATATTTTAAGGTATATGTATGTTATGACTTTCTTTGGCAGCCCCTATTTATGCACATTAAGAGTAGTTGTATGCTTGTGAGATGGATGCCATATGTAGTAGCTATTGTCTTTATTTTTTATGAAGTGAATTGTTGAGGTTTATGCTTGATACTAAGAAATGATGTTTAAATGAGGTTATGGAATAATATTTAAATAATATTTAAAGAGTTGTTTGGATAGTGAGATGAGATGAGATGATTTTAGATGAAATTGGAAGGTAAATAAAATATTATTATAATATTATTTTTTTAATATTATTATTGTTTTGGGATTTGAAAAAATTGAATTGTTTATTATATTTTGTGTGAAAATTTGATAAAGTTGTAAAAATGAGATAAGATGAGGTGAGATGAGTTGAGAGTGTTTCTCAATCCAAATGACTCCTAAATGAGGCTATGAAATGATGTTTAGATGAGGCTATGAAACGAGCTTTTAAATGATGCTATGAAATGAGCTTTATGAAATAAAATTGACTGATGAATGAGAGAAATCAAAAGGCAATGACTAAAAGGAAATGACTGAAAGGAAATGAAATGAAAGAATCTTTTAATGTATGAAACTATCTAACGGCCATGACTAAAATGAATGATAGTACTAATGGACTGAATAGATTGCAATACCGAGTAAGTAGCATTGGTAGTGCACCCAATGCTACCCCTGACTGAAAAGAATTCAACCTGTGGCCACGGGTAGAATCCGAAACCAAAAGACCGCTAACCCCAACACACGAGACATAACAGTGTCAGTGTGTACCGAGCAATGGAAAGTGATAACAGTTAAATTGAATATTGTGTAATTGTTTAGCTCTTTATGAAGGAATGTACAAAGTGTGGAAAATGTTTTAAACCCCATCTTCTAATGTTTTCAAATGAAATAAATGTTTGAGGTAAAGTATGTAGATGAATGATAAATGCAAGAATAAAAACCTATGTTAATATATTTTTACAGTATGAAGTAATGATTACTAAGTATTCGACTCATTTTGTTTTTATATATGTCCCTCCCCTCCCAAGAATAAAATGAGGATGAAAAGTCAAGACAAACATGACTCAAGGGAAAGGTGACAAAATACTATTTCACATTATATTTATGTAATGTGAAATAGTATTTTGTAAAAGAAATTTGTAATTTAATTTAATGATTTCCACTAGAAACTCTCTTTTAATTTACAAAAAAAATTTTAATTTTAAATATGAAATCTTTTATATCTTAAAAAGAAAAAGAAAAGATTTTTAAAAGTTCAATACAGTCTCGTTTTCTAAAATTACGCCACAAACGGCCGTTACATGCTAAAGTTCCAAACTATGCCCTATTTTACTTTGGGTTTTGCTAGATACAAGCGAGTTCGTGCACCATATCGTGTACCAATAATTTTTTTTATTTAAAAAAAATAAAATAAAAAAATTTTAAGAGAAGAAGAAAATCTCATATATCATAAAAATTATTTTCATCTTTAATTCACATAATTTCAGTAAACATATATATTATATATCAATATTGATGCACAAATTGATGCACAAACTTACTTGCAATTAGATTTTTCCTTTTACTTTAGAGTTTGGTCCGTCCACAATAGTACAACGGATTAGCAACGTAGCATACAAGTTGGAGCTATCCCCAGGTTTGGTGGTCCACCCGGTGTTCCAGGTCTCGCTCCTCAAGAAACACCTTGGATCCACGATCGTGCCTTCGCCAGATCTGCCTCCTCTGGATCCTCATGGAGCTTTATCTTGGACCAACGTATGAGAGGGTTTCAGAACCGCCCTTGATTGAGCTTTTGGTCAAATGGAGTGGTGCACTAGAAGAAGACTCTTCGTGGGTTTCCATGGAGCAGCTACGACGACACTACCCCGACCTTGTGGGCAAGGTCTTCTGAGAAGGGGGTAGCTGTTAGAGACTTCCAGAAGGAGCTGGTTGTGTCTTTGAGTTGAAGATAGAGACTGAAGTAAGAGTTAGTCTAGTCATGGGCCTCTGCGTTAGGGCTTTGTAATAAACTCTGGGCTTGATTTAGAAATTGTAGTATATAGCATTACGTGATTAGATGGGCCCATTATCCTGTTAAGGGCACTTTAGTAATTTCTACTTTATTATGTTTTGCTATTACAGTTTCCATTAGATTCCTAACAGTACTTTAAAATACAAATCTTTTGTTTGGAACATAAAAACTAAAAATGAGATTTGGATTTGAATCAAATTCTATCTAATGAAAATGAATTTCAAATCATTCTAACAAATAGGTTACAATAAAAATCATTTTATTTAAAAAATCCATCCAAACAAGTCTCTTGATTGAAAATCCAAATTCATCCAAATTTCAAATCATTCTAACAAATATGTTACATTTTAAATCTCTTGAATGAAAATCTAAATTCAAATTCAAATTCAAACTCGTTTATCCAAATCCAAGCTAGAAGAAATTATCTCGAGGGATCAGGTCTGATACCACTATAAGACAATAATCTTTAACCTGTTGATGATTTAATTGGGAATCCATTCAAATATTTGGATTTGAGGTGAAAAAGAAAAGGAGACGTGGAGATTAGGGCAAGGCCATCCACTACCTTCGGTATTGCTTGTAATTTGGTCTTTTATCAAAGCATTGGTTGTACACAAAGAGAGGGAATTAGATACCTTGCTCATGTTCATCCAGTAGTTTAACTTCTTTGGCTGAGCTTTCCCAAGTCATACGGTGGCTGAGCTTTTCCAATTCATAGGCTTTTTTTATCTACTTACCAACCTTTTTTGAACCTTTTTTTATTTTTTTTTATAATTTCGGTCAAAGTTATTAGATTGAATTCTGTTACATACAGTCATTTTTGTATATTTTTAGTGCATTCCATTGATGTGGCAGAACTTAATATTTATTTTATATTAAAAAAAAGTGACACAGTCAATTACATCAACAGAATATACAATAAATATGTAAAAATAACTACATATAAAATTTTTATATTAAGTTAGATTTGCGTAATTACTCTTTGAGAAATAATATCTCCTTGTTGTAGGAGCTTATTAGAAAGAAGACGGTTCGATAATTTTTTTCCCCCTCAATATCAACTGAATACACGTGGCCGTATCGTGGCAAATTTAACTTTCTTAAAAAATAAAGTTTTATAGCAAAATTTGATTTTATTTAAAAAACAAGTGTTCAAAAAAGTGACTGTCAGATTTGGGTCGTACAAAATTACAAATAAATTAAATATATTAAGTGGAGTCTTTTAGTAAATATTTGATAGTGTTCGAAATGTTTTTATATTAATATTAACTTGTTTTATATATTTATTTGTTAATTATTTTTTCCATATTTATTAAGTTCTTCTACTTGAAAAGTGGTGTACAAAACATATTTTCTATTTTATTAATAGAAAATGTTAGAATGTCGCCTGAGTTTGCCTTCTCATTTTGATTACTCATGTATTTAATTTTTTTTTTACTTAATGATTAAAAAAGTAATTTTTAATGTATTGATATATTTTTTATTTTTTAAAAATATTTAAAATTATAAAAAATAAAGATAAAGGTTAAAAAGTGATTTTATGCTAAGGGGCACGCTCAATAATCAAAGCTAGGCGGTAGCAGGACTCTTTATTAATAGAGTAATGTTACATACAGTCGTGGAATGTGCAAACGCCGTGCAGTCGCTTTGAAAAAGAGTAAGATCCACTATTGAAAATTTAATTTCTTTTCATGTTGGTCTTATATTTATTTTTTATTTTTAAAAAATTACACGGTACTTGCACACTTACGACTGCAAGTATCATTTCTTTTATTAATATGACAAAATTTAATTTATATAAAATTTTAATTTTTAAATTCTTTTAACAATTCAAGTATTTATTATATCAATAAAGAAAATGTACTTTACAAACCGAACTCCAAATAAGATTTTTCTTTATTGAAAGATTCTGAAGGGATGGTTGGCACGATCAACAGTAGAATAAGAATATTCGTTACGTGGAGTTCGATCTCAAAGCCACCATGGGAAGAAACCCAACTAACTCTAATGCCTCCTTGTGCAGCTGTGCTTGTGTGTATATATATATATACGTGTAAGCACAGTGGAGTTTACTGTTTTATCTTTCATTCTTTCGATTGCAGTTGGACGACCGATCTTAGGCCAAAATGGGTACGCAGAGCAGTGAAGAAAGATCCGAAATCGCCTTCTTCGATGTGGAGACGACTGTGCCGACCCGACCCGGACAGGGATTTGCCATCCTGGAGTTCGGAGCCATCCTTGTATGCCCCAGGAAACTGGAGGAGCTGCACAGCTACTCCACCTTGCTCCGACCCTCCGACCTCTCTCTCATCTCCTCCTTTTCCGTACGCTGCAACGGCATCACCCGGGAGGCCGTTGTTTCCTGCCCGACCTTCCGAGAGGTCGCCGATCGGGTCTACGACATTCTCCACGGTCAGTCACTCACTCTCTCCGTTTTGGCTGCTGAGAAACTGGTTGAATGAACAATAACTTTGCTCTTAAGGCTACGGTTATGTCAATTGCTAGACTAAGACCTTAATCTTTACTTATAAAAAAAAATTTGCTAGAATAAGTTAGAGCGTACCGTCTGTTTGGTAACTACGAATCTTAGGAAAAATGAAAGACACTAACCATGCTAAGCACTTGAATTAGGGTCTGTTAAAGTGAGAATCACCTCTTCTCGGCCAAAGACCCAATAATTAAAAAGAATAAAGAAATTATTCTTGCAAACGTTTTTACCCTCTACATTTTCTCAGCTCCGTTATGGCCAACTATTATTATTACGCTTACTTGTTGGACGCATGTCTTCTCTTTTACTATGTGATCCTGGACTGTCAGCCAGGATTAAGATGTTAAATTCTGAGTCTAGTTCATTTCTTTGAATACTACATGTTATTTCCAAATTCAGTGGTTGGTATGCCTATCATTTATCGCTTATGACTAATTAAAACTGACAGAGGTCCTCCAAACTAAGAATTCTTCTCACTCACTTTATTAAATTATATGCGAGCATGCTCAGGGACGCAGAGACACAGGGATTAACAATTAATCTTTTTAAGACGACAGTTCGATAAAGTTTGCTGGAAGAATTTCCTCTTATCCAGTTGGAGGAGAACTCTATGGATATAAAATTCCTATTATCCTATTTGTCATTCTATCACATTTTAAAAGTGGAAAAATAAAGACAATGGTTAACATTTTCATAATCACATTTATCATCTTCCTCTTCTGACTTGCCCATTTTTTGAAGTTTCCACATAAGAAAGACAGATTAACATTATGGTTTTAGGTCTTATTTTTTGTTACATCTTATATTTTTGTATAAATGAAAATCTTGTTTTTATTTTGTGTATAGGACGGATTTGGGCAGGTCACAATATACTGAAGTTCGATTGTAGACGAATACAGGAGGCATTTGCAGAGATTGGTAGGCCAGCACCAGAGCCAAAGGGCACAATTGATTCATTGCCATTGTTGACTCAGAAGTTTGGAAGGAGAGCTGGTGACATGAAGGTATAAAACTTTATGTTCTTGATGAAACTCAGAGCATCTTATTGAATGATAATTGTTACAGACTCCGAGAAGATAGTTTTTGAATAGATCAATACAAAAATAAAATAAAAATTCTATGCCCAAGAAATGAAAATATTTTTACTTATTTGGATTTAAAAATAAGCTTGGAGTCGTTTCTGAGCTAGAAGCCACGTCCATTACCATAAAAAGGATTAAAAAACTGTGGATAAGTTGAGCAATTGGGATGAGTTTGGATTCATGACAAAAGAAGTTCAATTGCAAGCTTAAAAGCAGTTTGGATGTGCACTTTTCAGCTATATGAACTGTATGCATATATTTGCGAGCGAGGCTTGAGCTATATGATGTTCCATGAATCACTGTGTTCTTTCTTCTTCTTTTTTTTTTCTTTTCTATTTATAATACCATAGATTGAGTACAGTAGAGTGGTGAATGATGATTGTAACCCATTGGAATCCTTAGAACTGTAAGAACTATGCCCTACCAGGCAATGTGGAATCTCATTTACTAGCCTCCTAGCACAATCTTGGGTATCACAATCTCTCCCGTTTTAAATTTGTACGGGGTAAATCCCATACTTATGGCTGAGATTGACTTTGATACCATCTGTAATGACCCAAGCAAAACTCAAGCCACATCTGGGCTTATACTCCAAAATGATTTATGCCTTGGCCATCGCTGGTTGTTACATTATTTTTTATGCTGCTAAGAATGATGTTTAAATTTCCAATTTGGAGATCACCTTGTGAATTGAATATTTATTATTTAAAAGAAAAGATTCTCGCATCTTCTGTCATCTAATTTTATTAACTTGAAAGTGGCAGAAGTCGATTATATGTACGAGGCATACAAGGCTATAGCCTTCTCTACACCTGTTTATTTTTGTTTTTAGATACTGGGTATTATGTTATTATCATAATTCTATGTCGCTTAATCTCTGCATCAGCATATGATTTTTGCTTTTCTTATCATGTTTTCTTAGTTTGGAGATTTCATCCCCCCCCCCCCCCCCCCCCTTCTCTTCCAAACCATAAGAAGGTAACAGAAAATTTTAAAGAAGAAAATCAGGAGCTTGATCGAGCTGTCTGCTTGTATCTGTGTTAGGTTATTCACGAAAATTTAGTTAGACATGACCGCAGTTAGCAAATTGTATGACAGATTTGTCATATCTTTGGAGTTCTCTGCACCCAGTCATGTGTATTAGCAATCCTGTGAATTTTCTTAACTTTATCAATTTATTAATGGTTTCCTTAACATATTTATTATATCTGTCTATACATGCTCAGAGAAATCGAGTCATGTTGAAGTTTGAGGCTAGTTGTATTTTAAGTGCAATTGACGTAAAACTTTGAAGTATTGATATACTTGTATTTTTTTTCGTTCCAGATGGCCACTCTTGCCAGTTATTTTGGGCTTGGACAGCAAACACACAGGTGTTCTACAAACCTGCAACGAACTATTTTACTCGCACTATACTTCTAGACTTGCCCAAATTTGTGTTTCCTCAAAACTATTTATGGTTCTTCAGGAGCTTGGATGACGTTCGGATGAATCTTGAAGTTCTCAAGTATTGTGCGACAGTTTTATTCTTGGTAATTCTATAAATTTGAAAGTTATTGAACCTATTCTTGAGTGCACGCCACTACACTTGATATCTTAATGGATTACTTTGTAAATTAAATAAATATAGCACCAGATCTGTTTGCCCATCATGAATTTGACATTATTACTGAAAACTTTTTGGCAATGCTATCATACATCATGCCATAAAATTGGGTGGTAGACAAAAATCCTGTATAAAGCTCAGTAGAAGCAGATAATTAATCGATTCCACTTTGCTTGTGCTTTTGCTCCTGACATATTTGTTCCATGGGTTGATTTGGTTCTCATTTAATCGCTACCAAATATCATCTCTCTCTCTCTCTCTCTCTCTATATATATATATATATATATATATATAATGGGCTTACTTTGGCATCCATCTTCTTTCTCGAAATTGCACTCAGATTGCCTAAGACCTGAAATACAGAGGCACCACTGGGAAGAATCAATGGAGTCTAATGTAATAATTTTTCTTTTATCTTTTTGTATTTCAATGCAATCTTTTGCCGTAATCATTCTTTTATCCTTTAATATGGATCTGACTGTCTTTCAAAGTTTTACCAGTTTTCCTTACTGTATGTTGTGAGCTCAGATGACCCATCTGTGATTACTTGGCAGGACAAGCGATATGTCCATCCTGGTGACATTGAATGAGACTAAGTAGAGTTGCTGGTCGCATTGCATGCTTTTTAAAGTTGTTTACGGTATAATTGACAAAAATCTGTAAAAATGCAGGAGTCAAGCCTGACAGATACATTAACGGCAAACGGTTGGGTTTCTCCAAATGCTACTGCAAGAAGTCACAGAAATGCAAATTCATCTCCAGATGGCGTGAGCCTATGCAAGAATATGCCCTCATCAAGTTCCACGTTAAAAAATGATCTGATGCTTTCTCGAATAAATCAACAAAAGGTGGAAACTCGTCCGATATTATCACCTATGACTGACAGCATCTCGAATACATCTCGACAAGATCCTTTTGACATGGGCCTGCTAAGGACTGAATCTGAATTCCTTCAAACCAACACCACCATGGAAGAAATGCTGGAGTCTTCTGAGATTACTTCCACAGCTCCCATCTCCAATGTTTGCTGCAACTCAGGGGGCTTTTTAGAGCCTGATGAAGTTTCTATTTCTGCTATAGGCGCATGTTTTGTTCCATTTCATTGTGGGAGTCAAAAGATACAATTGCTGCACGAAGGTGCCATTTTGCAACTTTGCTGTACTCGGTTGAAAGTGCGGTTTGGTTTAAGTACGAAGTTTGTTGATCATGCTGGCCGACCGCGTTTGAACTTTGTGGTTAATGCATCACAAAGTTTATGTAAGGTTCTTGATGCATGTGATGCAATAGCACAGAAGCTCTCCTTGGATTCTGGTAGCAGCTCTGAATGGAAGCCAGTCGTGAGCAGGAAAAATGGCTTCGTTAACCACCCTACAGTGAGATTGCAGTAAGTACTCTCTCTCTCTCTCTCTTAAAAGGTAAAACAAAGGAACCTTATTAATCAGTATCATCAAGATTAGATTTCGTTTTACTTGTAAAAAAGAAAAAGTGTTGTCAAGTTTTTAATTGAAGAGTAGTCTGATTTGGTGTGTATTTCCTTTGTAACAATAGCATACCAACTGCTGAATGTGGGGATACTGCCGTTTATGGGACTGAGATGTATCAAAAAGAATCATCCGGTGCGGTTCAAAGGCTTGTGTTCAGTAAATTTGATGCAGAAGAGCTTGATACTATGTTCACTTCCGGGACCTTTGTGGATGCATTCTTTTCCTTGGATGCATATGATTATCTGCAAAATGCTGGCATTCGCTTGGTCGCCAAGAAATTGATTATTCATTCCAATTGATGGGAGAAAAAAAGAATCTCCGATATTTTTAGGAGGATAAACTGTCAGAGTATATAAAAAGAATTGCACTAATGCACACAAACATATACAGAGATTTTCATGCAAATAACTGAATAAGGTTAGGATGGGAAGGACATGGCTGTTGTTAATTGACTTTGAAATGAAATTGCTATATATTTATTCGAATTTTAATTTGATACAGGGGTGTAGTAGGTTCTTTTATTTTCTTTTTCTTTTTATTTCTTTCACTTACTTGGTGTGTAACATACTATATATTGTAGGGACCCATTATGTAAGTAAAATGGTTATACCAATATTTTTTTTATGTAGAATAATGTCAGACTTATACATCATCAAGAGTGTGTTTAGTGTATTAATTAACAGGTTTGCGAGTAGAATTAGGGCCGGATTGAGATATGATATGATATGAATTAAACGAAATATTGTTAGAATATTATTATTATTTTGTGATTTAAAAAAGTTGAAATATTTATTATATTTTATGTAGAAATTTAAAAAAATTATAATAATGAGATGAAATGAAATGAGTTAGAGATCAATTTTTAGTCCAAACGACGACTAAGTGGATTGTTTGGAAATAGATCTTATCTTAAAATTTTTATCTTATCTTATTTATTTTTTAAACATAATAAATATAAATATTTTTAAATTAATTATTATAATTTTTTCAAACTTTCAAATAAAAATTAATTTTTTAAAATTCTCATATAAAAATAATATTATAAAACTATATTCTAATAATATTTTAATTTTATAATATTTTTTATTTAATTTTTTCTCACTCATTTCTCAAAATCTAAAAATATTCAACTTAAATTATCTCATTACTATTTATAAACTATCTTATTATTATTTACAAAATTATCATCTCATCTCGCTCTCCAAACAAGCATTTTGAGTCAGGCTACTCTGCCGCCCAAAGTAGCCCGCTTCACTTTACCGCTAGTTGTATTTCAATTTTTTTTTTCATTTTTCTATTCATATTTTTTTAATAGATTTAAATAATTTTAAAAAATAAGAAAATACACCAATACACTTAAAATCACTTCCTTAATCATTGAGTAAAATTTTTTTTACCAAGCAGTATATTTGAGCGGTTAGTTTGGGGCGGCATAGTAGCCTTTTTTCTTTTAAGAATAACACTAGAGTCACCTCTACGAGCTCTCGTTAGTGTATTTTATGTGTTTTTATTATTATTATTTTTATATATTTTTTAACACTTTTAAATACTTTTTAAAAAATAAAAAATAGTTTCAACGAAATAAAAATAATAATAAAAGAATTCCAGCGAGAGCACTGGGAAGATTAGTATTATTCAACTTTTAACCCTGCCAACTTCCTACAACGTGTTCCCGGCTAGCTCTGACGACCTCTTTTGTGGAAAATCCAACTGATTTATCCGTAGCAAGTTCGGACAGAAGGATCGTACGTAGGGGTGTAAACCGGTCGGTCCGGACCGGAGAAACCGACCGGACCGGACCGACCAAATGCATGGTCAGTTTCGGTCCAATAAATAGGAGAATTTCGGTCTTCGGTCCGGTCCCGGGGTGGAGATTTCTCGGACTGGACCGGACCGGACCGACCGAATAAAAAAAAATTATATATGTTATTTATATAATAATTGTACAATTAATAATATAAAATTTTAAATATATTATTAATACTTGTTAATATTTTATAAATTAACAATATTTTATATATATCTTCATCTAACCTATCACTATTAACAATATAAAATTTTAAATATGTTATTAACACTTGTTAATATTCTATGAATTAACTAATATATAATATCAATTAGTTAATTATATAATAATTATATAAATTAATAATGTAATTTATTATCATTAATCATATAAAATATTTTTTTATTGAGTTTGTTACATAATTCACATTAATAAGTCACTTAATTTAATTTAGTATTTTAAATAAATTTTTTTATTAATTGATTTAAAAAAAAAAAGCCGGACCGAATGGACCGACCGGACCGGACCGGACTGATAATTACCGGTCCGGTCTGGTCCCTATGGGGTGTTCGGTCCGGTCCGGACCGGACCGACCGGTTTACACCCCTACTCGTACGTATGCCTCTCTCAAACTCCATCCTCATCTACAAACAATATATTTGGTTTTGTACACTGCCTTCCTGACATTGCTTTGGCTAGAACCTGTGCTACAGGTGGATCAATGGCTCACTTTTAGTATTACTTTCTAGTTGTTCCTTTCTAGTTTATTAGAGATAGATATTACTTTTAGTATTACTTTTAAGTCTCGGTTACGCAGTTTAGATGAGATTAGATGATATGTTTTATTTAAAATTGAATAAAATATTATTATAATATAATTTTTATTTTGAGATCTGAAAAATTGAATTGTTTATTATATTTTGTATGAGAAGTTATAATGATTATATGAGATGATATGAGATAGTTTAGTTTTGTGTAACCAAAAGCGGTGACTAAGACCAAACCAGTCCTTAGTCACCGCTTTTGGTAGCCCATGGTTTCATTCACATGTTTCTGTCAAACTTGTTTTAAAAGTCGACTCGTTTGTGGAAGCCAACCCGAAGTATGAAAATTCAGCCTATGCAGAAGTGATGAAGGGAGAGGCAGTTCTTGTGGCGGTGGTGGCTTAGTATCATTATGTGTGATGCCCTAACATCCGCTTGGGATTTGACAGTGATTGAATCATCAGAACATGCAAAATTAGGTTATATACCCTCGTCCATGATAGTTAACATGCAATGCATGTTTATAACAATGAGTAAATCACAGTAAAAAATGACTAAGTAACCATTGGTACCAAAAGAAACTAATTATTCCAGATTTAACTGTCTTCCAAAATACGTTCATAACATTCGGGTTTCAACTTAATCCGTCATCCAAAATTCATAACAAACCCATTTCAATGTATCATACTTCAAATGATTATAAGAGAAGAAACAACATTAGTCAATCATTTCCCTAATGTCCGCCATTAGTAGCAGAACAAGTTCTATGTAGAAAGTGATTAGTTCTATTCTGTTATCAAAAGTGAGTTTGTCTTCAACTATCTTCGACCAAGTGGGTTTGCGCTTCTTATCTGTTTTCTTCCTGTCTTGTCACAAATTTTAATATTCCAGGGTGACAATGGTAGTAGGACTATTACAGTGAGATTCCTTGAAATTTCAGTAAATTATAGCACAAACATACACAAAGATAACATAAACATAATTAAGGTAAACATGAACATGTATACATGGATATGAACATGCATTTCATAAAATGTATTTTTCTCTCATCCAAATTTCTTTTCATCATTCTTAGAGCTTTGTAACATTATAACATATATAAAGTAGCTTGCATCTTTAATCATACATGTAGTTACCTCACGGTAGACATAAATCGCGTGTATCTATTGCTTATCTTCATCACACAGCGGTTGATGCCGCATATGGCTTCGACTCAAGAGACACTTAGGCTTCACAAAATGTCCTTCACTGTGAGTACTCTAGCACATCCACCAGTAAGAGTGCTCATAGCTTTGCTTCGGGACCCTTGCGACCCCATTCGAAGTCGTGATTATTCTTCACAAACATTCCTTTCTCTTTCTTTCTTTTATGCATTACATTGCAAGGATATGCTATGATGACATTTAATCATGTCATGACATGTGAGTGAAATTGAAATAATTGGATCATATACAATAAGCACAACATGTGAATAGCTTGAAATAACTAGAACATGTGCAATGAACATGAAACATTTACACAAGCATAAATATATTATGTAACGTCCCAATGGAAGGCCCAAACCACATGGCGTATACTCCAAAAAGACTAGTCAATGATACAATTGGAGCCCCACTAGAACCTTATAAAGAGCAAGAACTTCTCCTTCCCAAGCAATGTGGGATCTCATACACCACCTACCCTTATCCATATCATATGGGGTATCACAATCTATCCCCCTTAAATTCCCGACGTCCTCGTCGGGCCTATCCATTGTAGGTGGCACGGCTCAAGTCCCACATTTCTGGTTGGGAGAGGCTCTGATACCATTTGTAACGCCCCAATGGAAGGCCCAAACCACATGGCCTATACTCCAAAAGGACTAGTCAATGATACAATTGGAGCCCCACTAGAACCTTATAAAGAGTAAGAACTTCTCCTTCCCAAGCAATGTGGGATCTCATACACCACCTACCCTTATCCATATCATATGGGGTATCACAATAAAACACTTAATCAAAACCAAGTAGTTTAGGGTGTGGAAACCAAATTTAAGATTTCGGCCATCACATGGGATTTAGGGTTTTGGTTGGATTCCAATGGTTTGGGGTTTCATTAGGGTTGAAACCCTTTATTAGTTGACCAAATAATGTCTAGTTGGGTGGAATAGTGTTTTGGTGTAAGAGGCATGTCATCACACTTGTCCTCCATTTGACATGTGTCCTAGGGTTTCCAATTCGATGGCTAGGATTATGCCATTTGTCCAACTAAAAAGTAATCCTAGTGATCCTTAATGAATTTGGACATCCTATATGACGATTTGATAGTTGTTTGAACCAATTGCCATGTGGCGCTTTCCTGGGTGTTACTATTCACCCAAAAAATATTCAAAACTATTTATTGCATCATAAAATCCTAAATACTCCTACGAGTCTAATGGTACAATTTGTTTCACGAAATTCTACTCCTAAGTGCCTTAATTAAATAGAAAGACACTCTTGTCCGTCCACTATTCACCTAAGAAACTTGAAACTTTTTATTGCACTGTAAAATCCTAAATATATTCATCCGAGTTTAATAGTGCAATTTTTTTCGCAAACTTATACCTCTAAGTGCCTTAATTAAATAAAAAGGCAACTCTATAATCATAGTGGATCAGGATCTGACTACACTAACACACTACTAATTGATCACTTGATTCGTGAAATCCTTTCGAAGTTTCATGATGTTTCTAAGGTATAAAGAAATTCCCCTATTGCATTTATTTCGGGTTGTTACAGTGAATGTGCTTCTAAGATCTGTTGAGTGATGTTTCAACTATGATGGTTGGTTTATGCCCGATTGGGTCTAAATAAATGTTAGTGATTCAAGGTTGCGATTTTGGTCTATATTTTTTTATGAGAAATGTGAATGTCAAATTTTTGAGGTTAGAGATGAGATTAGCATAGAAGTCTCATGATGTTTGTTAAGTTTCATAAGTTTTGGGATCGGTTTGCAAATATTGAAAGTTAGGAGCCTTTTTGTAATTTCTGATAGTTAAAGGGCCAGTTTGTAATTTTTTTAATTTGATGTTTCTTTATGTGACAAGTGAAGTAGTCATAACATTAAGTATCGCTTTTTGTAGAATGAAAACTTTACTTTTAGGCAAAAAGTTTGTAAGTTAGCCTCTAACTTACTCTTAGATAATATGTGACGTCCCGTTCCCGAGGGTCCAGAGAGTTAACTCATGTTACTTGATAATCAACTCCAACACTGCTAATAAACTTCCAAAAACTCCAAATCAAGCATAAACACTTCCAACTTAAATAATCACACAAACACATTTATCAAATCCTCGATATAATCAATTCTTCAAAATGCCACGTAATCAGAACACAATGAAATTTCTTAACAAACATCGCCAATACTCATTGAAACTTTCTGATATTAATCCACTATTCTTAAGACATCTCACCCAATGCTTCATAGTCTTGATCCTTAGCTCGACTATTCAAAATCATCTTAAAAATATATGGAGATAAGATGTGAGTTATCAACAACTCAGTAAGCAGAGGACATATACTAGTGTGTAAACATGAGCATTTACAGAGATCAGAATGCAGAACAAAACATTTTCATTTTCGAAGTGCGGAAGTAGAACATGTTATCAAAATATCAGAACGAAGATTCGGAAATAAATTCATTCAAAAATATCCTTTGGCATAACATAAATGATTATCATCATCATCAGAACATCATATCAGAACCGAAGCCATGTAAAACCCCCGTGGTAGGGTTGTGCATCTGCGGATAGCCAAGCAAAACATAAATCACTCTGTCACCAAGGTGTGCACTAAAAACAGAGACTATTATTATAACCCGTGGCAGGGCTGTATCCACTATTATCACTCGTGGTTGGGTCGTATCTACTATTATTACCCGTGGTTGGGTCGTATCCACTATTGTAACCCGTGGTTAGGCCGTATGCCACTATTATCACCCGTGGCAGGGTCATAACTGAACAGAATGGAAACATAATCAAATTCAGAATCAAAGAGTCATGCCAAAAGTTTTCAGAAATCACATCTTATCTAAACAGAGTACTGAACAAAATCATATCATTTTCGTAATCAAAGCAGATCCAAAGCATAATTTACATACTTATGCACAAATCTTCATATTCGCTCTGTTTGCATGATCAGAAACAGAATGAACAAATTAGCTCATGTTTACACCAGTCATGATAGAAAATACTTTCTCTTATACAACTTTCATGCATATGCAGAACACATATCTGAGGTTGTTTTCTGATGTCTTTTCAAAACAGACATGCATATTTTCAAAAGCAACCTCATTTTATTTTTTGCAAAGTCTAGCATAGGAACCCTGCTTACCTGGACTTCTTAGCTTTTTTCAGAATTTTCCTAAAAAATGTCGAACAATAATTAATCGTTACTTATAAAATAATCACGTAATTCTCGTAAATTTCCAATCGAACACGTATTTCAACATTTAAGCCTAAGATGCTAAAATAACCTATTTTAATTCCTAAAAAAAAAAACCGAATTCATATAATCCTCAAATATCGTCACATTTCTCAATCCATCAATGCCTAAATAATTAGTCCGACTAAAACACAAAATCTAACTTATTTACTAATGAAATCAAATTATAAGATTTAATACTAGCTAATATATTTATACTAAAATATTTTAGAATTAAACAACTACAACTTAGATTCATTTTGGTAATTAACTTAATCATATTTTAAAACTCATATATTTAGTAATTTAACTTCTATACGTAAACATGAATTCTTATACTGCAAATAAAATCCCACGCATAGCAGATGATAAAACCATGATCGGTACATACCCAATCAAGGGCATTTTGGGAAAGAAAATTCATAACTCTTTGAGAAAATAACCTAGAATCAAAATTTATGTGACAAGGGCCATGCATACCGAAACTATGTGCAGCGGTGGCTTGGGTGGAAGTCTACGGCGGCACAGCTGGGCGGTTGTTTATGGAGGTGGGGGCGGCGGCAGAACACTGGTTAGGGAGAGAGAGAGAGAAACCTCACGTAGAAAAAGAGAGAGACAGAGAGAGAACGGAAGAATGGCGAGGAAGCCATGGCACTCTGTGAGTTTACCAGTAGGGACGCAGCGTGATAGGAGTGGTGTGGAGTGACCGTCGGAGTTCTCTGTGCTGGTCGTAACGACGTGGAGGCGCGCTGGCACCGTGTGTGGTGGCTTTGAACGACAAGGGTACCGGCTGTGCGTTGCTCTGTTTTCGGGGGCTCAAACAGGGGAGTTTTTCGGTTCACTATGTAGGTGGTTTCCTCGGCAATATGGTGATGGTGCAGTGGTGTACGGCAGAGGAGCTGGAGCTCCAGCGATGGTCAAGTGGAGGTGGTGCACGGCGAGGTGGAGCTGCGATCTGTGGAGATGCAGTGCATGCACGGTTGAGTCGATTTTTGTATGGGAGGAGTGAGAGTTCTGGGTGGTGCACGGTGGAGATGGGTTGGTTGATCAGATGCTTACGAGGGGGTGCATTGGTGGTGGTAGTACATACGATGAAGGGCTGGGCTTTCGTGGGGTGACTCTTGGTATGGGGTGCATGAAATCGAGGGATAGAGGTTGGGGCTTGCGATTCTAAGGTGGTGCGGCGGCAAGTGTTTGGGTAGTTTCTAATAGCATGGGATAATATATGTGTGTCTATATATATGTGAGGTGAAAACCCTAGAGATATGAGGGAGACGTGCGTGCTGATGAAGAACAGAGTCGTGCGTGTGCATGGAGTGGATAAAAATATACTAGAGACGTGCAAGACCATGCATGCCGTGGACGAGAGGAAGACTTAGGGGTGAAAAAGATATAGACGGAAAAAAAATAAAGTGTGCGGGGAAGTTAATGTCTGAAAAATAAAATAAAAATAAAAATAAAAAATTGAGCTTGATTGGGTCCGGGTGTTACATTTATCACTTGCTTAAATCACTTCTTCATGCAATTAACCACTCAATTACACACTCATATACCCATAACAACTCCCTTACTGGTAATATATTTAACCAAGATAATTTTGATTTGAACCAAGTATGGACCGAAACCTTAACTAAACCCCAAACTAGACCCCATTCGGTTATCCCCCACTTAGTCCCACTGAAACCACCCCCTTTGACCACAAATAGTGGCTTGATGGCAAGCCAAAATGACCCCCATCACGCGGCCAGATTGTAGCTACACTTTGCAGCCCTTTTCTCCTCCACTTTCACAAGTTAACCTCCCATCACTTGTTCATTCATCCACCCACCATGTTAGCCTCCATCTATACCCCATGTTCCTTGCCTTTTTGCCTCCACACTTAGCTCATTTTCCTCCTTTCCCAAGAGAAAAGTTTCTGATAGTTTTTGTGTTCTCCATTCCAGCCCCTTTGTGTGTATTTTCTATGCCTCAATATTCTTATCTTTTGTTATATTTTGAGTCTAGTTTACTTGGGTATATGTTGAGAAATTTTTCATGGAGTTTTGATTGGTGAAAGTTAAGTATGATGATGCAAAGGTCTCGGTGGTGACAGTTTTGGTGTTTGTGTGAAATTTTGAAAGTTTTGTGAACTTTTTGATGAAATGATGGGTATAACTTGCTATGGTAAAGTGTTAACATATTTATGTGCAATTTAGGATTGGATTCAAAGCATGTTATTAATTTTATAAAAGGGTTTTGCATCGTTTCAAAGTGGAAGAAACTGTATGGCTCAAAACAGTTTCTGTTTTAGCTTAGGTTGTGATTTTGGTTCTAGAAACTTGAACCAGTGGATTTGGTTTTCGTATTTGTTGTTTTCAAGGATTTTATCTATGTGTTAAGAGTTTATGTTTAAGGAGTTATGGTTTAGATCTTTGATGGAGTGTTGATGAACATGCAAGAGTTTGGTTTAACTCAATCTAGAAGCTCTCAGGTATGATGATTTGTTTAGATGAATTTGTTGCCATGACAGGCTAGTTCTAATGCTTAGATCTAGTTACAAATTGAATATGGGGTATAAGTTTTGGTTATTTGAAGATCTATTGCATAAAAAGCAAGGATCTAGTCACTTTGTTTCAAGTCTAAAGCATGTTATACTAGATTTATGGCTTTTTGTGCAAACCCATTGTTCTAAATGTATTTTTGTGATTTTGGTTGTTTAGTCAAGAATGATATCACTTAGGTTTGTATGATGTACATGTTAGGAAAGTGTTTATAGACTTTTGGAGCCCTTGGAGTTGATTTGAAAGTGTTAGACCAAGAACATGAAAAGTTGGTTCATTTTGACCTAATTATGATATTTTGGCATTTGTCTTGTTATGATGAGTCAAAGTTTTTAAGAGATGTGTGTCTTTGCATTTGGGTAGTGAAGTACTCTTAGGTATTCTGTAAATAATAGTGAAAAAGTAATAAAAAAGTAATGGTAGAATATTGAATAGTAGTGAATACTAGTAAAAAGTAAGTAAAAAATAATAAATAGTAGTGAGGTATTCTGAGAATATCCTCAGTACCCAAACTATCATGATTTTAGAACCAAGGATGTGATTTTTTAGAGTTGATAAAATCGGTTTAAGCATGTTAGTATGTTGGAAGGTCAAGTAGCAACAAAAACAAAGTTTTTGGCCTACGAGTGAATTGACCTAAGCATGTTTCTCATAGTTGTGATGTGTTTTAATATTTTTTGAGTTTATTTTTAGATGCAAGAAAAAATTTACATGAGGAATGTAAATTTTGATAGGTTTTGGAGTTCATATGCAAAATCCTTATTTTATAGACAAAATTATAATTTTTCACAAGTAGAAGGATAATTTTATAATTTTAGCCATAAGTTGTTATATTTATAAGAATTTAGTGGGATATTCTAACCTTAGAAAATATCTCATTTCAAGTTTGCACTCATTTATGCTTCACTTTACATTACATGATTGGAAGGGATGTTCTCACTCCCACTGGGCTGGGCCTAACTCACCACACCGGGAAGCCCAGTAGTCAAAGCGTAACTGGCCCACCAACCAGGGTATGAAGAACGGGGCCCAGGGCTAGTGCGGGAAAAGGTTTGACATGGTAAGATTGGACGGCATTCGCTTTTACACGACCCTGCACACACGAGCAACAGTAGAGCCATGCCATGTTAAGGGGTCAAGTACGGATCGCGGGCTGGTATGCCTCTGTCCATGCTAGGGTGCATAGATGATGGCCACACTCACCAACTTGCCACATAGGACACGATCCGAGAGAGCCACGTCGCATGAAAGACAACATCATGGTATCCCGTAAGAAGGACGAACACCCTTGACATAGGGGACGGACACCCCTGACACAGGAGACGGGGGACCTACCTCAACAGGAAGTATAAAAGCCAAATTTCAAGTTAGAATTCACACTCATGTACTCTTACATACAAAAAAACTCTCTCTGAGGATAACAAGCTGACTTAGGCATCAGAGGTGTTTCATCGCCCCTTAAGCCCTCACCTTCCTTGTGATGCAGGAGCATCGAGTCTGGTGACCAATTCTTAACCAGGGGTTCACATTCATCACCATGGTCAAGTCCTGCTATAACTTCTACCATCCCAAAAGGAATGGTAGTTTGGGCAAAATAGATTGAGATTCCTTGAAATCTCAGTAAGTTAGCAACCAACATACAAAGAGATAACATAGACATGACAGATAATAAACATGAGATGCTTGCATGGTATGTAGAGAAAATATTTATTTTTGCATCCAGATTCCTCAACATCTTTAAGAGAATTCAGAGAAAACATTTACTTTTCCATCAAGATTCCTCAACATATTTTAGAGAATTTAGATACATATTTTCTTATAGAGAACATTTCTCACTTTTCATTCATTTTCATTTCTTTTTCATTTCTTACTTTTATAACTTTCTTAACATATGGTAACATCACGGCTCCCCTTTCTGCTTGTGAGTAATTCCTAGTTACCGTAGCCCAACTTTTTGGGACAACGTCATCAGAGCTGCGCAGATAAATTCAATGCATTGATCATAACTTTTCATAACTTGGGCATCCACCAGCGTTAGGCACCATATTTATGCGACAACGCCCTGGAATCCTTTAAACAGGAACCAGTCAAAGTTCGTTGACTATTCTTCATTAACCCAGGAGTTACCACTCCATTTTCAATTATTCCAGAGTGGACAAAGGTGTTTCACTTGGATATTCCCCCATCCTAGCATTGGGTCGTGACAAAAATAATTTTCATGCTATGCTCATGATAAAACATGTTTGATGACATGTGATTCTCTTCTGTAAGTAATCAAGCTTCATGTGAAATATCTTCTTTTTATGCATCATGCTAAAGGGTACTTGTTTATACAAAAGTTCGTAAAGATCATCACATGCCATATAGTAACCGAATGCTGATAAGGATTGCAAGACATCATGATCAAAATTAGTATTTACACATGAATGAAGCGTTTAAACAAAGTCATATAAATATTATTCAAGAGTAAGTTAGAGACTAACTTACAAACTTTCTGAGTATGTGAAGGTGATAACTGAAACAAGAGGTGTGTTATAAGTTAGCATCTTGATAATCATTAAAAACTAACCATGCTTTAAATCAAGTGGTTTTACTAATTTGTGAAATTTCTTGTAACACCCCACTTAAAATTACCTTAGGACTTGAACTTAGCATCTAAAATCCTAGCTAGTCTCTAAGTTGTGATTTTTTTTTTATTAAGGAAATTTTAGAGCTTAATTAGCATAAGAATTTACACCATTTGTTCAGTTAGAATTATTAGAAGATTTTAGTGTTTTTAATTTTAAGGATAAATGCCAAGAGGCCAATAGTGGTATGACACATGGCATATGGGTGGGCTAGGCAAATGGGCTAAGTGTTGGATGGATTTAGATAAGCCCAAGAGTGTTTTATTTAGGGCCTTGGTTTACTAAGGATAGATTTAAAAACCTTAAGCTCAACTTGAGAGAATTAAGACCTTAGGCCCTTCATAAAGGACACTAGATATTATGTCCAAATTCCAATGTATTGGACATTAGGCTATTGGGCCTAACTTAGTAAGAGTGAAGGCTATTGGCCCAATCTAAGAAAGACCCAAGCTTAGGACCCAACTTAGTGGACCTTTAAGGCCAAAGATAGGCCCTATAAATCTAGACATAAGCCCACTCCTAAGCCCACAACCAAGACTTGCTCTCATATGGCCCAATATAAGCCCTACCCATGAAGCCCAAAGCCTTGCATTTGTTTTTTCATTCTTCCAAATGGGTCCCACATATACCATACCATTAGTTTTTCTTAAACCCAAGCTGAACCAAACACCCCTAAGATTCCCTCGCAGCCATGGTTAAGCTTCTAACTTGAGTTAGGAAGAACTATTCATGTCACACATGAATAGTAACCTAAGCATCATGATTTTTGCATAGTTTTCTTTAAATTATTTCCTTCATAAATTATGATCTAAATTTTTTAATTTTTTAATTGTTTTGCATCACTCTTAGACAACCCAAGAAGATTAGACTTTACCCAACCCATGTTAATTGGAACCAAGCCATGTCAATGCCAACACAACCGCCAATCGGCACCCTTGTGCATCACCATGCACCACTTCATCAAACTAGTCCCAAACCCATTCCTCTTCCATAGTTTTTCAAAGGGTTTTCTGCACATTCATACCTCATCATATCACCTATGAATCAGACCTAGCAAGGGGAGAAATAGTTCCAAGAAACAAAAGCCAAAAACCCAACTATTTCCCTAGGAAGTGTAGTTGGATTCAAACTGAATGCCTTAAACTCTTCAAGGAATTTCTGCTCTTAAAAGAGCCACCTACACACACCACCACCTCTGCCCTCCAATCCCAAATAAGTGTTTTAAAGAACTCAAATACATGTTTGTCCATTTATCCCCCAAAGGAAACCAAACCGATTGGCAATAGGAGAGGGTTGCATATGTCACTAGGTAGAACCACCATCATCCTTACTTCCCTCTACTTTCTGCTCATATGATCACTTGGCAACCAATCAAACCTCCCTTCCTCACATGAAAAGCTACCAAATGAAGTCATTATACCTGCAAAACAAAGCCACAAGGACGAGACAAAGATATGAACAAAAACTGGTAGCTTGGAAGAATCAAACCCGTCGGCCACTAGCATGATTTCCTTTTGGAAATCATTTTTTGTTTTATTTTAAATTCTGAACCAAGGCAGCCCCTGCACCCATAGACACATTGCAGCACATGGCCAATCATGAAGTTATAGGGCACTATTCAGCTGACCAAGCATGACAAAATCTGAAATTTTGCACTATAAGTCCACCGCCCACCTCCACCACTCACAAGCTTCACCCTTCAGCCAAACCAACACCTCTCACCCTCCATGTAGTCCTATAAATATCCCCTTCACCCCTTACTTTCTCACACCACTCCTCAAAGCATTCCTCTAGTAAATGTAAGAGACATTCACTCTTAGTGTGAGAAAAGTGAGAAACCGGGTGAGTTGAGAGTTGTTCTTGAAGTGAGTTAAGTTTGGGAGCTCAAGGGCCACGATTTCTGCAAGTAATCTTACCCTATCTTTTGTTAAGTGTTAGAATGACATGCTACGCTTTGATTTATGGCATAAGAACGAGAATTTGATTGAGTTTAGATGAGGTTTAACTTGAATGATGCAAACTGGGTTAGATTTGAAGTATTGATTAAATGATTTGTTTTGGGATGAAATTTTAGCCATGGAATGTCTTGATATGATTTACTAATGTTTTGAAAGAATTTTTGAACCATTAAATTTGAGGTAAAAAGCATCCATGATAGGTTTATAAATTGATATCTTATGTTGATCATCAAGCATGTTTTGGTGTCACTTGATTAAAGTTTATTTTATAAAGTTTTGGTTAAATTTCCTAAGTTTGAGTAATGAGCATTTAGAAAAGCCTTGTGATTGGGATAAGAATAAAAATTCATGTTTTATTTAGGTTTTAGACCTCTCTTTGACAAGGAAAAGCTAGAAACATCATGCATATACTTAGTTGAGAGTTTAGTGATGATTTGGCTTTTGATCAATACATTAGTGTTGGGATAAATTCATATGACCTTTAGTTACAGCCGTGCCAATGTCCTAACATCTAGAAAGTTTATAAGTTAGCTTCTAACTTACTCTTAGATAATTTATTTATGATTTATATATAAATTCTACATTCATGATATACATGTCATTTTGAGCATGAAACATCATGTTATATGATACATTGAGTATTTATTTGTCTATATGACATGTGTAATTTTCACCATTTTAGCATATCAAATGAAATTGTCATTTTCACATGAAGCATACTTCACAAGTACATGTCATGAAAACATTTGCAAGCATTGCATGAAAAGAAATTTTGTCACGACCCAAAAGGCTAGGATGAGAAACTGTCTTAGTAGAACTTCTTTATCCACTCTCGAGTGAATAATAATGTTGTGGTAATCCCTAAGTTAACAAAGAACTGTCAACGGGTTTTAAATAGATTCTTTTTAAAGAATGTCAGAGTGAAGTCACTTATGGCACCTAATGTTGGTGGGTACATATGTTATGACAGAATATTATGTTACCAATGCATTGAGAATGAGTCTGCAGATAACGTAATTTCAACATGACTTGTAGTACAGTCACCAGCAGGTACTCACAGTGCATATAAGGGAGCTGTGACGATACCATATGTTATGTTATTGTTAATAATGGCTCTAATAATATTGAAATGTTATGTTTTGAAAGATGATGTGAGAAATAATCTCTGTAAGAAAATTGACATTAAAGTTTTTCTAAACAATGTTGAGGAATCTCGTTGGGAGACAAATATGGATATCTTATCTGCATAGCATGCATCTCATGTTTTCATTAATCATGCATATTTTATCTCTGTGTAAGTTGGTTGTTTAACTTACTGAGATTTCAAGTAAACCTCACCCTTGTGGACCCACTACCATTCCCCTTGGAATGGTAGAAGTTGTGACAGGACCGGTAGAGGATGAACAGTATGGACCATTGGATACAGATGGTTGAAGAGGAGTCGGATCTCGAGCGAAGGCTGGATTTATTTTTAATGTTTATATCATTGACTCTACATACTATAGAGCGTATGAGAGAGTTGATATAACTATGGAACTTGGATTTAGTATTTTGTACCAAGGAAATTCCATCATCATGTTTGAACCAATGCCTTTATTAATATATTTGAGAGGTTTAGTTCATTCTGGCATAAATTTTTATAAGTCACCCTATTTTCTGATGCGATTATTGCATACTGTTAGTTACATATTAGGATACATTGCATATTAACTTTCATGAATGGGATATGTAACCATGTGTTGCATATCCCGACACTCCAAGTTTCAGTTACATCCCAAGCAGTGACTTGGCGGGTGTCACATTTCTTAGCTTAGGTTGTGGCCTATATTAATGATAAACACCTTGTATTAGGATATTTCCTAGGCTTAGCCGTGGCATATGCTTCACATCAAGTCTTAAAGAATTCGATACTATTGATCATGCTTACCCCTTCATGATATCATCCTTAAATTAAAATCTAGGTATGAACCAAATCTTTGCATGAAACTCATAAGTGACTAAATCAAAACCTCATAGAACATGATACTAACCACTTCATGCCTTTTAACTCAATGCATTAAAACCACTAATGACTTCAAGATAGGAATGATGATCGACCCAAGATAGTGCATGTTGTAACTAAACCTTACTTGATATTTTATGATAACTATTATTGAATCCTATACCCAAATATGCATTCTTTGAATTTCAATCTTCATATTGACAAGAATCACTTCTATACATAAACACTTTATTCATGAATTCATCAAGACTTGAGGGAAGACTACTCACCAATGTTGGAGCTTTCTTACAAGCACTCAGCTAGGGCTCTTTCTTACTCTCTCTTTGAAACCCTCTCTACATCTTATTAATGTCTCTTGCAAACGATATGAGGTGAAGTGAAGGAAGAAGGGTTGTATTATAAGCTTCCTAAGGGGTGGATGATTACTCAAAAGACAACCTTTACCACGGTTCACCCAACTACTCACCTTAACTGCTACCATTTTGGGTTCGGCTAGGTTAACATGAAGCTTCTTCATTGGTTTCTTGTGGCAACTAGGGAATCTTAGGATCTATGATTTTTTATCTTGTGGGGCGTGGGGTGCAAGAAAAGTTCCAGAAGATCAATTTCCTATGGCTTGGTTTGTAATACCCTGCTCCTTTCTTCTCACGTACGCTTCTTCTTTCTGACGTATGTTCCGTCTTTATGATGTAAGCAAATCCCGAAGGCAGAGATTATGTGATAGTTTGCCCTTCCTTCTAGCGACTGCGAGTCTCGTCATGCGTACTGAACCACGATGGCGTGTCTCTTATGATATTAGGTGACTTCTAAAGTACGTCCAGTGTTTTAAATATGCTGGAAATATTTATAAGGAGTGTTTCCAGTGTTATTGAATTAATATTTTATCTTAAATACGACAATCATAATATTATTAAAGAACTCTAAAAATATTATAATTGCCTGAAATCATTTTAATATTATTATTAAAATGAGTTCAATTATTTAAGATATTATGAGATTTAAATTATGTTGAGAACTTTTATTAATTAAATGGTCTTATTCTCTTTAATATGTTAAGTGAGATTTCATCATTTTATTAATGATGAAGAATATTATTTTATAAACTAAAATTAGTTTAAAATAATATTCTACCTTAATTCCTCTAAGCGCTTTTAATTAAGTTAATATTTACGCATTTTCAAATCAGTATTTGAGACCCACCGTTAAATCGTTACGTGGATCCCCAAACGAAAGGACTGGGTTAAATACCCAGACCCCCTATCTTTCTCCCTCATTTCCCGCAGCCCCCTCTCTCTCTCTCCTCCCTCTCTCCTTCGGCGTACGTGGTACGCTGCCTCCCTTCACGCCGAAGCATCCTTCCTCCAGCCAGGTGCCGCCGTGCGCTTCCAGCTCTCACCGCCGGCACCATTGGCCTCCTCTCCCTCCGGCGAGCCCATCCATGCCAGCCTCTATCTCCCACGCTCTCTCTTCCTCTCCCTTGGAAGTGTAAAGCCCGAACGGGCTCAAGGCCATTGCGCCGCCGTGCGCCGCCCAATGGCTCCACCGCTCCCACAGCGACCTCCCCTCCCACTGGCCATCATCTTCCACCGAAGCCAGCCCCTGTTACGCAGCCCTCCCTCTCCTTCCACGGCAAGTACCCGCAATGGGTCTCTAACCCATTTCCTCACCGTGCGCCACCGTACGCGGCACCCACGACCACTGAACGATGCCATGGACCTCCTCTCCCCTTCCCCTTCCTCTTCCACGTGACCCATGGCCAGAAGCCCTTCTCCACCGCAAGGCTTCTCCCTCTCTTCACACGCACGGGTTACACGCCGTGCACCGCCGTGCACCACCACCCACGACAGGTGACCACCAAGTCCAGCCTCCTCAGGCCGCCACCAAGCCAACCCAACCACCTACGGCCCCGATCTGCCACCCACGCATGCACACTCTCTCTCACTCTCCCACGACCTCTCATCCACTTCACGGCCTTGAACCGCCACCGTGGCGCCACCTCGATGCCACCATGAGATCCACCGTACCTCCCTTAGCCAAGCCCTAGGTCCAAACCACCACTTTGTGTGGTGGGTAACCACTGCACGTGATGGACAACCACTGCGCATGGTTGACCGCCACAGTACACGGCTAGATCCGCCGTGTTATGCCCCTCACCACCATCACAAGGCCATCACGAGCCCTTCCAAGACCACACCTAGCTATCCAAAAGCCCAAATGGTCCCCGTACGTGGCATAGCTGCTCCGTACATCCTTTCTGACGTCATCGACCGAGACGGTCAATGGGCAATGCACGGGTCATCCCGTCAATGGTATAACTCTCTAACCTTATTATTTATATGTTAGTTGTTAATTAGTGGATTAGGTTGTGGACTGTGCTGTTAGTATTAGGGGATTTACTACGTAGTATGGAGACGTGCTGTGTGGCAAAGTGTTGGGCATTCTATGTAGTGCGCTGTGAGGTGTTGGGCGTATTGTGAAGTGTTGTGGACTGTGTTGTGTAATGCAGTTGTGGGGTTTGTGCTGTAATTATGGCGTGGTTGTGCTGTGCAGTGTAGTTGTGGGGCATGTGTTGTATGGATGGCGTGGTGTATGTAGTGTAACAGCCCGCTAGAAATTCATTGGTGGAATTTCTATCGACTTTAGGAATCTCGTGAAAACCCCATAAGTTTTTACGAATCGACCAATCGCATAGGTTTTAGTCTGTCAACATAGTCAATGTTATCACTCACTATGGTGCTAGAAATATAAGTTTTATTTATTTGAGGTAGTTAGAAGTGTCAGAATGCATTATGGTCCACGCCATTAGACTCAGTGGATTATTTAGAATTTTATGGCGCAATATCCTATTTTCATAATTCCGGACGAAACGTCTGTTGGAAATTGTGAAATTATTTTTAGGGGCACTTCGAGGTTGAATTTTGGTATAATATTTTCACTGTAGGTTAATATGAATATTTAGGAATTTTTAGTGTTAAGTTTATGATTCACTTTTTCGGAGTGAATAGTAACCTCGATAAGCGCACCAATTGCAGTATTTCAAAATCATAGTGTGAAATGTTCAAATTAGATTAGAGAAGTTTTATTTGGACACTTGGCAAGATCTTAGCCACACTTAGTGAATAATATTAGACACTTGGCACCATGAGGAATGTTTGTTGGATTTGAAGGAATCAAGGTGTGAGATCATGCCACTTAAGCAAAACCTTGTTTCATCTGCTCAACCAAATTGTGTCAGACCAAAGAGGTTTTCAATCCTAGTGAAACCCTAAATGGTGGGAATCCAATTGAAATCCCAAAAGCTTTGTTGAAATAGAAACCCTAAACGGTTTCTCCAAAACCCTAAAGTTGGCCTCTAAACCCTTTCTAATCCGATTTATAGCATTGTGTTTAATCACTTGATTAAATCACTTCCACATGCTATTAATCCTTCAAATTTGTGTTAGAATATCATTATCCAACCTTGTTAACCTTGAGAAATTGATTGGACCAAATGATATTGGATTTGGGCTTGATAGCAACCCAAACCCTCTTTAAACCCCAAAATTTAAGCCCATTCGGTTTAGGCCCATTAAGGCCCACAAATTTGGTCACTATAGGATTGCTTCATGACTAAGTTTTGTACCCTCACTTGGCTGGTCAGATCTTTACAAGAAGGGCCTAGAAGGTTCTAGAAAGACAAAGCTAAAGGGCCACCTCACTCTTTCACTCTCACACTCCACTTTGAGAAAAGATCTTGGTCTGATTTTTATGAGAAGAAAAGGCCAACACTCAACCATTCATTCAGTCCTATCACTTTACATAGCTTATGTAAGAAGCTCTCCAGTCCACTTCCCACGAAAAGCAACTCTCCTTTACACTTTTCCTTCATAAAACACAAAAGACACTCTCGGACAGTTTTTCTTACCTCTTTTGAACGCCCGTTTCGAAGCTTTTGTAAGTCTTTTCTCTCAACGTTTCCTTCATGAAAGTTGTTTGTTTTGGAGTCTAGTTTACGAGGATATCTTATTAGTTCCATTTGGAGATCATTTGATTGGTAAAAAGTTGTTTAAACCCCAGAAAGGTCATTCTGGGCGATAAACTGGAGAGTGTTATATTTTGGAGTTTTTGACCAAGCTAATGAATAGATCTTGGTCCGAACTTTTTATGGAGTACTGTTAACATGTGTATATGATTATTGGTTGAGGATTTGTTTCATGATTAAAAGTTTTGGTGAAATATTTTCTTAGGTCTAGAAACTTAGAAACTGGAAGAGGCAAAACAGTTTCTGTTTTGAGAAAGTTTAAATCTTTTATGGTTTTATCTTATTCCAATGGCTTTGATATTTTTATTGGAAGATCCTAAGCCTCTTATATACATGTTAAAATATTATTTTGAAGATATTTGGTGTTAGTTTCGAAGATATGAAATTTTATGCAATGAGGTATTCAGTTAGGCCAAAGTGATGATGTTCTTGGCTAAATTTATGTTTTGGTTGATGTTTAACCATGTGATCTTGAGTTTGATACTTGGATCTGTTTTAGAACATCTTTTTAAACCATGTGATGTTTTGGTTTGAAGATCACATCTTTATAAGTCATGGATCAAGAGGTTGATCAAAACAAGTTAGAAACAAAATTCTGTTTTGAACTTAGAAGAAAAACCAAAAAGTTCAAGTATGGTTTTAGTGATTTTGATGACATTTGTTCTTGATTCAAAACATGATTATTCTTAAGAATATGTTATGAGTGTAGTAGAAGAAAAATTTTGGTTTAATCATGAGTTTTGAAATTTGAAAGAATTACAACAAAATCAAGGGAAATAGCCTTGTAAGTTTCGGACCTATAGAGTTTTAATGGTTGTGTTTAGTTTTAAATTTTTTTGAATTGATATTTGAGCTTAGGATAAAATTTACATAAGGTATGTAAATTTTGGTGATCTTTGGAGTTAGGATGCAAAATCCTTAAGTTATGGGTAAAATGGTCATTTTCCCACATGTAGAGGGTAAAATGGTAATTTTACTCGAAGTTGATATTTCTCCATATTCCTAATTGTTAGTGATTAAGTTCTAATTTTTAGAAATCGCTACTTTCAGTTTCTCGTGATCGCACTTGAGTTTTGTCTCGAAGCGCGAAGATCGAGGTAAGTTAGCTTTTAACTTACTATCAATTTAATGTGTATGTGTGATAAGTAAGGGAACTAAAGTGTATGTATGCATGTTATCATATGTGTCATGCCAAGTCATTACATATTTATCTGTTACACAGAATTTATTCTGTCATGAATTATTCATCTGTTACACAAGATATTATGTCACATATTGCTATACATTGCAAGTATGTCATGTTAAGTATGCCATCTGTTACATGTATTTCATGTCACGTAATATTCACTGTCACATGTTACGCCATGTTAAGAAATGTTGTCTATTATATGGTATGCCATGTTACGAAATGTTGCATGTTACAAGATGCCATGTTATGAAATGTTCTCTGTTACATTTATGTCTCGAGGTATGTCATCTCTGTCATCTTAGTTCATGTCACGTTATGCTACGTCTGGACTTCTGTCTTTTATGTCACGTTCATGTTACGTCACATTACGAAATGTCATGTATGCCAGTTAAGTCATTCATGTCAATCACGACCCTAAGTGCTAGGATGGGGTAATATCCTAGTGGAACTCCTTTGTTCACGCTGGAGTGTCTAAATAGGTATGAAATTCCCTGGGTTGACGAAGTACAGTCAACAGGTTGCGAATGGGGCCTAATTAGCTGGTCACCGGAGCGCGCCAGGCACTAACGCCGATGGTGCCACACATTATGTTACGTGTGTCCACAGCAAGTGTGGCACAAACAAATAAGTCATGGGGCCACAACAACTGTGGAGCATGAAGTATGGGGCCACAACAACTGTGGAGCATACACTACGTGAGACACAGCAATTGTGACATGTAGAATACGTGGGGCCACAACAACTGTGGAGTACGTTTTAACGCACTCACAGCTGGTATAGAAACCTGTGATGTGATGCGGTAATCGGCAGGGACACACGGCTCAAGAGGATCTGTGTAGCACCCATATGGTCACGTTAATGATTAAGTCTATTGAATAAGATTCCAAGTTCAAGTCATATTTCACGTTATGTTATGTTATGTTCAAGTTTACGTTCACGCAATCATGGTAATCCCATGACATAAGAATATGTTTCAAGTTCATGTTATGTTATGTTCACGTTTACGTTATGTTCCAAGTTCACATTTATGTTATGTCATGCTCATGTTCATGTTATGTTTCAAGTCCATGTTATGTTTCAAGTCACGTTCATGCTAAGCTTCAGTTTCAGTTTAAGTTATGCCAGTTATGTTATGTTGTATGTCAAGTTATGCTATGATTACTTATGATTTGATTATGCATTCATGCTTTTACTGCCATGCATGCATCATTAACTTGTGTGGAAGTTTTTTGTTAACTTACTGAGATTTGTAATCAAATCTCACTGTGGTAGTCCCAACTACCATTCCCCCCGAATGGTAGATCTTGTTACAGGATCAGAAGGAGAACCGGGAGTTGACCAACTAGAAACGGTCGACTAAGCAACGAGGCGACGTAGAAGTGGTTACCTCAGATTACTACTTGTATTTTGTGGAGTTCAATCTCCAGCACTCTTTTGTTCACAACCATTTTGGACTAGTGTTGTGATCTCAGTTGTTTAGTATGTCTTTATGTATAAAATATGTTTTAAGTAATTGGGATATTTTAGTTTGGTGCATAGTATTGCTAAAAAAAAATTATTATCCGCTGCGAATATTGCATAATGCTAGATGCATGTTAGGAATATTGCATCTTATATGTCATGAACGGGGGCAGGTAACCTTGTGTTGCATGTCTCGACGCTTCAAATGTCCGTCCGATCCCAAGCGGAATTTGGGGGCGTCACAGGGTGGTATCAAAGCAATACGTCTCTGGGTTTAAATCCACATGTCCTTAGGAAATGCACCAAATATTAGGCTTGAAAATTTTAGTCTTCATTAGGCTTGAATTCTTGAAGTATAGGAGATAGTATGTGGTTGTAACACGTGTACTCGTGTGATTTAGGAAGTGACAAGACTCGAGGTAGGACACCTCAAAACCCTGAGGGAGTCACAAATTAGGATAATCAGAATCCCCCGATAGATGGAGGATTAGTTGAAGCTGTACGTTTGCTGACTGACATGCTTAGACAACAACAACTTCAGCAAGCACATGTACCCAGACCCGAAGTCAGGGATTGTCTGTGTGAGAAGTTCTTGATCCATCGTTATCCAAACTTTTCTGGTAATGAAGAGCCTCTAAAAGTCGAGAAATGGATTATGGATCTCGAAAGGACTTACGAGATCTGTGGATGTACTGAGGACCAGAAGGTTCTATATGTTGTATACCTATTCCAAAGAGAAGCTGGAATATGGTGGGATACACAAAGGCAACTTCTAGTTAGGGAACTAGGAAGTTTGGATGCATTGTCTTGGGAGAGATTTGAGGAAGTGTTGACAACAGATTCTTCCCAGATTTTATCAAACAGCTAAAGGCACAGGAGTTCCCAACTTTAACTCAAGGCAGTTTGACCGTAGAGTAGTACGCTGTTAAGTTTATGGTGTTAGGAAGGTTTGCACCACACTTGATTTCTACTCAATGGATGCAGGCACGAAAGTTTCAAGCCGAACTTCAGGCAAGGATCCGTAGCCAAGTAGCTTGCCTAAGAATAGAGAATTACCAAGAGTTGGTAAATGTGGTCGCGATAACAGAGGCTGAGCAGAGAGGTCTAGCGATCTAGATCATTACCGAACGAAAGTGAACTCCATTGTATGCTACTGAAGAAAAATCCGAAAATGAAGGAGATGTCTACTGGACCAGATAAGGGAAAAGGCATCGAGACTGGAAGATCAATGCCTACCACATACCCAATATGTGGGATGTACGGAAAGAACCATAGAGGCAAGTGCAAACTTACCTTAGGGCTCTGTTTCATATGTGGTCAACCTGACCACTTGATCAGAAATTGTCCCAAAAGAGGATGGAGAAATGGAATTGTTCCCAACGGAAATTCCAAACCAAAGCCACGACCTCCAGTACCAGCTCAAGTGTATGCAGTCACTTCTAGAGACACAGATGCTGACGCCCTAGGAACTAAAGGAGTTGGCGCCGTCACTGGTATTTTTCTAAGACCTCTGTATTGTTAAGCTTATTTAAGGTTGATTAGATTGCAATTGATGGTACTATTGCATTATTGATACTTTGGGTAAGTTAAATCATTGAGGTTTATAACTTGTACACAGTTTGATTCAAGCAAGGCCCTATTTTTAGTGATTGTGGTATTGCACGAGAGTTCAGTTCGTACTTTGAATTGTTACCAAGTGGTAAGAGTAACATTTCTCATTAAGAGTATTTCTATTCATACCAGTGTAAGATATGGAATACATTTTAGTTGTACGAGGAAGGATATTCAAGGTTGATGAATTAGTATCCCAAGTGTTTGGAGTTTGTTTTGATTCGAAGGTTACAATGAAATTTGTGTTTGGAAGAGTTCAGTGTGTGGGAGAAGCTTTGGCTTTAGTAGGATTCACTTATGATAATAGTTTTATCCAATCGCGAATAAATGGTTTCTGGCGAAGCACCGTGTTTGTGGAAACCTAGATTACCCTTATATTGGAGACATTTATATGGGGAGTAAAATCTTGTCTTAAGGATTTACGTGAACAGTAGGAACAAATTCTTTGGATTAGAGTCAAAATAAGAGACAGCTCATGATGGATAGAAGAGCTATGTCAATCATAAGAGAGAAAGTCTTGAGTTAAGGTTAATAGCTGATCGTTTATCGAGGTACCATCTAGGAGGAGGAACATTTCATTTTGATTATAAAGAAGTAAGCTAGTCCAAGACAGATGGAATTCCTTGAGGAAATAGGGAATGTGAATTCAGTGGTGTATGGATTAAATTCTTCCAAATTGAACTGTATGAATACTTAAAATTTTAGATTTAGAGTGTATACTGGTACGACTTGACCTACCTTGTGGAAGGATTCCAGTACAAATTGATATGATTTGAGAGAGAGAGAGAGTTAAGAATGGTAGATATATATACACGTTGTGGATATTTCTTTGAATAGTGAAGAGAATAGTGATTTCTTTTAAGCAAGGATTCAGTTTCCGAGAAGGTCAGCCTAGAAGTCATTAAGTTTAGGTAGTAATCTTTGGGATTGTTATACCCTAATGTTATAGTGATCGTTATTTTGTATAACCATGTGATGGTTATAGATAAGAATAATGTTGACTACGAGAAGAAGGCGTTACCTCAAGAAGAACCAGACTTGCCCTTGGGTGTGATGAGGCATTCAGTGATGGGCAATAAGTTGGTAAGCAACTTCTTCTTTTGAGCATATTTTACGTTTGTACTTACATCGATTTCGAGGACGAAATCTTTTTTTTAGGAGGGGAGGATGTAACAGCCCGCTAGAAATTCATTGGTGGAATTTCTATCGACTTTAGGAATCTCGTGAAAACCCCATAAGTTTTTACGAATCGACCAATCGCATAGGTTTTAGTCTGTCAACATAGTCAGTGTTATCACTCACTATGGTGCTAGAAATATAAGTTTTATTTATTTGAGGTAGTTAGAAGTGTCAGAATGCATTATGGTCCACGCCATTAGACTCAGTGGATTATTTAGAATTTTATGGCGCAATATCCTATTTTCATAATTCCGGACGAAACGTCTGTTGGAAATTGTGAAATTATTTTTAGGGGCACTTCGAGGTTGAATTTTGGTATAATATTTTCACTGTAGGTTAATATGAATATTTAGGAATTTTTAGTGTTAAGTTTATGATTCACTTTTTCGGAGTGAATAGTAACCTCGATAAGCGTACCAATTGCAGTATTTCAAAATCATAGTGTGAAATGTCCAAATTAGATTAGAGAAGTTTTATTTGGACACTTGGCAAGATCTTAGCCACACTTAGTGAATAATATTAGACACTTGGCACCATGAGGAATGTTTGTTGGATTTGAAGGAATCAAGGTGTGAGATCATGCCACTTAAGCAAAACCTTGTTTCATCTGCTCAACCAAATTGTGCCAGACCAAAGAGGTTTTCAATCCTAGTGAAACCCTAAATGGTGGGAATCTAATTGAAATCCCAAAAGCTTTGTTGAAATAGAAACCCTAAACGGTTTCTCCAAAACCCTAAAGTTGGCCTCTAAACCCTTTCTAATCCGATTTATAACATTGTGCTTAATCACTTGATTAAATCACTTCCACATGCTATTAATCCTTCAAATTTGTGTTAGAATATCATTATCCAACCTTGTTAACCTTGGGAAATTGATTGGACCAAGTGATATTGGATTTGGGCTTGATAGCAACCCAAACCCTCTTTAAACCCCAAAATTTAAGCCCATTCGGTTTAGGCCCATTAAGGCCCACAAATTTGGTCACTATAGGATTGCTTCATGACTAAGTTTTGTACCCTCACTTGGCTGGTCAGATCTTTACAAGAAGGGCCTAGAAGGTTCTAGAAAGACAAAGCTAAAGGGCCACCTCACTCTTTCACTCTCACACTCCACTTTGAGAAAAGATCTTGGTCTGATTTTTATGAGAAGAAAAGGCCAACACTCAACCATTCATTCAGTCCTATCACTTTACATAGCTTGTGTAAGAAGCTCTCCAGTCCACTTCCCACGAAAAGCAACTCTCCTTTACACTTTTCCTTCATAAAACACAAAAGACACTCTCGGACAGTTTTTCTTACCTCTTTTGAACGCCCGTTTCGAAGCTTTTGTAAGTCTTTTCTCTCAACGTTTCCTTCATGAAAGTTGTTTGTTTTGGAGTCTAGTTTACGAGGATATCTTATTAGTTCCATTTGGAGATCATTTGATTGGTAAAAAGTTGTTTAAACCCCAGAAAGGTCATTCTGGGCGATAAACTGGAGAGTGTTATATTTTGGAGTTTTTGACCAAGCTAATGAATAGATCTTGGTCCGAACTTTTTATGGAGTACTGTTAACATGTGTATATGATTATTGGTTGAGGATTTGTTTCATGATTAAAAGTTTTGGTGAAATATTTTCTTAGGTCTAGAAACTTAGAAACTGGAAGAGGCAAAACAGTTTCTGTTTTGAGAAAGTTTAAATCTTTTATGGTTTTATCTTATTCCAATGGCTTTGATATTTTTATTGGAAGATACTAAGCCTCTTATATACATGTTAAAATATTATTTTGAAGATATTTGGTGTTAGTTTCGAAGATATGAAATTTTATGCAATGAGGTATTCAGTTAGGCCAAAGTGATGATGTTCTTGGCTAAATTTATGTTTTGGTTGATGTTTAACCATGTGATCTTGAGTTTGATACTTGGATCTGTTTTAGAACATCTTTTTAAACCATGTGATGTTTTGGTTTGAAGATCACATCTTTATAAGTCATGGATCAAGAGGTTGATCAAAACAAGTTAGAAACAAAATTCTGTTTTGAACTTAGAAGAAAAACCAAAAAGTTCAAGTATGGTTTTAGTGATTTTGATGACATTTGTTCTTGATTCAAAACATGATTATTCTTAAGAATATGTTATGAGTGTAGTAGAAGAAAAATTTTGGTTTAATCATGAGTTTTGAAATTTGAAAGAATTACAACAAAATCAAGGGAAATAGCCTTGTAAGTTTCGGACCTATAGAGTTTTAATGGTTGTGTTTAGTTTTAAATTTTTTTGAATTGATATTTGAGCTTAGGATAAAATTTACATAAGGTATGTAAATTTTGGTGATCTTTGGAGTTAGGATGCAAAATCCTTAAGTTATGGGTAAAATGGTCATTTTCCCACATGTAGAGGGTAAAATGGTAATTTTACTCGAAGTTGATATTTCTCCATATTCCTAATTGTTAGTGATTAAGTTCTAATTTTTAGAAATCGCTACTTTCAGTTTCTCGTGATCGCACTTGAGTTTTGTCTCGAAGCGCGAAGATCGAGGTAAGTTAGCTTTTAACTTACTATCAATTTAATGTGTATGTGTGATAAGTAAGGGAACTAAAGTGTATGTATGCATGTTATCATATGTGTCATGCCAAGTCATTACATATTTATCTGTTACACAGAATTTATTCTGTCATGAATTATTCATCTGTTACACAAGATATTATGTCACATATTGCTATACATTGCAAGTATGTCATGTTAAGTATGCCATCTGTTACATGTATTTCATGTCACGTAATATTCACTGTCACATGTTACGCCATGTTAAGAAATGTTGTCTATTATATGGTATGCCATGTTACGAAATGTTGCATGTTACAAGATGCCATGTTATGAAATGTTCTCTGTTACATTTATGTCTCGAGGTATGTCATCTCTGTCATCTTAGTTCATGTCACGTTATGCTACGTCTGGACTTCTGTCTTTTATGTCACGTTCATGTTACGTCACATTACGAAATGTCATGTATGCCAGTTAAGTCATTCATGTCAATCACGACCCTAAGTGCTAGGATGGGGTAATATCCTAGTGGAACTCCTTTGTTCACGCTGGAGTGTCTAAATAGGTATGAAATTCCCTGGGTTGACGAAGTACAGTCAACAGGTTGCGAATGGGGCCTAATTAGCTGGTCACCGGAGCGCGCCAGGCACTAACGCCGATGGTGCCACACATTATGTTACGTGTGTCCACAGCAAGTGTGGCACAAACAAATAAGTCATGGGGCCACAACAACTGTGGAGCATGAAGTATGGGGCCACAACAACTGTGGAGCATACACTACGTGAGACACAGCAATTGTGACATGTAGAATACGTGGGGCCACAACAACTGTGGAGTACGTTTTAACGCACTCACAGCTGGTATAGAAACCTGTGATGTGATGCGGTAATCGGCAGGGACACACGGCTCAAGAGGATCTGTGTAGCACCCATATGGTCACGTTAATGATTAAGTCTATTGAATAAGATTCCAAGTTCAAGTCATATTTCACGTTATGTTATGTTATGTTCAAGTTTACGTTCACGCAATCATGGTAATCCCATGACATAAGAATATGTTTCAAGTTCATGTTATGTTATGTTCACGTTTACGTTATGTTCCAAGTTCACATTTATGTTATGTCATGCTCATGTTCATGTTATGTTTCAAGTCCATGTTATGTTTCAAGTCACGTTCATGCTAAGCTTCAGTTTCAGTTTAAGTTATGCCAGTTATGTTATGTTGTATGTCAAGTTATGCTATGATTACTTATGATTTGATTATGCATTCATGCTTTTACTGCCATGCATGCATCATTAACTTGTGTGGAAGTTTTTTGTTAACTTACTGAGATTTGTAATCAAATCTCACTGTGGTAGTCCCAACTACCATTCCCCCCGAATGGTAGATCTTGTTACAGGATCAGAAGGAGAACCGGGAGTTGACCAACTAGAAACGGTCGACTAAGCAACGAGGCGACGTAGAAGTGGTTACCTCAGATTACTACTTGTATTTTGTGGAGTTCAATCTCCAGCACTCTTTTGTTCACAACCATTTTGGACTAGTGTTGTGATCTCAGTTGTTTAGTATGTCTTTATGTATAAAATATGTTTTAAGTAATTGGGATATTTTAGTTTGGTGCATAGTATTGCTAAAAAAAAATTATTATCCGCTGCGAATATTGCATAATGCTAGATGCATGTTAGGAATATTGCATCTTATATGTCATGAACGGGGGCAGGTAACCTTGTGTTGCATGTCTCGACGCTTCAAATGTCCGTCCGATCCCAAGCGGAATTTGGGGGCGTCACAGGGTGGTATCAAAGCAATACGTCTCTGGGTTTAAATCCACATGTCCTTAGGAAATGCACCAAATATTAGGCTTGAAAATTTTAGTCTTCATTAGGCTTGAATTCTTGAAGTATAGGAGATAGTATGTGGTTGTAACACGTGTACTCGTGTGATTTAGGAAGTGACAAGACTCGAGGTAGGACACCTCAAAACCCTGAGGGAGTCACAAATTAGGATAATCAGAATCCCCCGATAGATGGAGGATTAGTTGAAGCTGTACGTTTGCTGACTGACATGCTTAGACAACAACAACTTCAGCAAGCACATGTACCCAGACCCGAAGTCAGGGATTGTCTGTGTGAGAAGTTCTTGATCCATCGTTATCCAAACTTTTCTGGTAATGAAGAGCCTCTAAAAGTCGAGAAATGGATTATGGATCTCGAAAGGACTTACGAGATCTGTGGATGTACTGAGGACCAGAAGGTTCTATATGTTGTATACCTATTCCAAAGAGAAGCTGGAATATGGTGGGATACACAAAGGCAACTTCTAGTTAGGGAACTAGGAAGTTTGGATGCATTGTCTTGGGAGAGATTTGAGGAAGTGTTGACAACAGATTCTTCCCAGATTTTATCAAACAGCTAAAGGCACAGGAGTTCCCAACTTTAACTCAAGGCAGTTTGACCGTAGAGTAGTACGCTGTTAAGTTTATGGTGTTAGGAAGGTTTGCACCACACTTGATTTCTACTCAATGGATGCAGGCACGAAAGTTTCAAGCCGAACTTCAGGCAAGGATCCGTAGCCAAGTAGCTTGCCTAAGAATAGAGAATTACCAAGAGTTGGTAAATGTGGTCGCGATAACAGAGGCTGAGCAGAGAGGTCTAGCGATCTAGATCATTACCGAACGAAAGTGAACTCCATTGTATGCTACTGAAGAAAAATCCGAAAATGAAGGAGATGTCTACTGGACCAGATAAGGGAAAAGGCATCGAGACTGGAAGATCAATGCCTACCACATACCCAATATGTGGGATGTACGGAAAGAACCATAGAGGCAAGTGCAAACTTACCTTAGGGCTCTGTTTCATATGTGGTCAACCTGACCACTTGATCAGAAATTGTCCCAAAAGAGGATGGAGAAATGGAATTGTTCCCAACGGAAATTCCAAACCAAAGCCACGACCTCCAGTACCAGCTCAAGTGTATGCAGTCACTTCTAGAGACACAAATGCTGACGCCCTAGGAACTAAAGGAGTTGGCGCCGTCACTGGTACTGGAGGAACCATTCCCCCCGAATGGTAGATCTTGTTACAGGATCAGAAGGAGAACCGGGAGTTGACCAACTAGAAACGGTCGACTAAGCAACGAGGCGACGTAGAAGTAGTTACCTCAGATTACTACTTGTATTTTGTGGAGTTCAATCTCCAGCACTCTTTTGTTCACAACCATTTTGGACTAGTGTTGTGATCTCAGTTGTTTAGTATGTCTTTAAGTATAAAATATGTTTTAAGTAATTGGGATAGTTTAGTTTGGTGCATAGTATTGCTAAAAAAAAATTATTATCCGCTGCGAATATTTCATAATGCTAGATGCATGTTAGGAATATTGCATCTTATATGTCATGAACGAGGGCTGGTAACCTTGTGTTACATGTCTCGACGCTTCAAATATCAGTCCGATCCCAAGCAGAATTTGGGGGCGTCACATGTAGAACAGGAAGAGTACACGATGAGTGTACTCTGTGTGCCGTATGGTATATGAAGGGAGTATACGTGGAATGTACTCCATGTGGTGGAGTGATGCACCATATGGCGTGTATGCCATAATGGTGATATGGCGTGGTGTATGTGGAATAGAAAGAGTACACGATGAGTGTACTCTGTGTGCCGTATGGTATATGAAGGGAGTATTCGTGGAATGTACTCCATGTGGCGGAGTGATGCACCATATGGCGTGTATGCCATAATGGTGATGTGGCGTGGTGTATGTGGAATAGGAAGAGTACACGATGAGTTTACTCTGTATGACGTGATGAGTATGAAGGGAATACATGTGGAATGTACTCTGTATGATGGTGGGATGCACCATATGGCGGATATGCCATAATAGTGATGTGGCATGATGTGTATGAAGGGAGTACATGTGGAATGTACTCTGTATGGTGGATTGATGCACCATATGGTTCTATGCCATAATGGTGATGTGTCGTAACGTGTATGAAGGGAGTACACGAGAAGTGTACTCCATATGGTGGAACGTTGCACCATGTGGCGGATATGCCATAATGGTGATGTGGCGTGATGTGTATGAAGGGAGTACATGTGGAATGTACTCCGTATGGCTGATTGATGTACCATATGGCTGTATGCCATAATGGTGATGTGTATGTGGAATGGGACGAGTACACGATGAGTGTACTCTGGGTGGTGAAGTGATGTACTATATGGCGGGTACGCCATAGTGATGATGTGGTGTAGCATGTGAGAAGAGAGTACGCATGGGATGTACTCCATGAGGTGCTGCAATATGCCGTGTGGCGTGTCACAGTGATAAGAATGGTTGTGTGATTGATGGGCGTGGAACGTGATGAGTAGTGTCGGGAACTGTGGAACAGTGTCCCGGAGTAATTAAGATGTAGCCTGTAGTCTAAGGTGACAAGTGTCACCGTGTTGGATTTATGGTTGAGAATAAGGATGAACTAGCAGAATAAGTGTATGAGTACGCAGCGGAAGCATGACTGGGCAACGTCACCTCGTGACATGGTTACTGACAATCGTGCTTGCCATGTGGTGAAGTGATAGGGTATGAATGGGGTAATGGGAACGTGACAAGATGTCACGATGTGTCGGGAGTACATAAGGAATCGTACTCATGATGAGTTAGGAATTTATGTACCAGAGTGTTGGGTAACGCGACAAGGTCACGATGTAGCTTGGGAATAGTCTCGAGCTGTATGACGTGGCATAAGACATGGTTATGATTGGAGTCTTGTCGTGTTAAGTGTTGGGATGAATTGTCAAATGGACGGGTAGCATGAGGAGTCATGCTAGCCGGGTTAAGAGAAGGTTGGTATCAGAGTATGACCCGTGTCCCTCGAAGCTGGTGATCAACGTGTTATATATGTTGATCTTAGGTGATAAAGGGGTAAGGTACATGTGTAATATGGTGAGACACATGTGCTGGATGGATTCACCATATGTAATGGGTAATCTATCCTGAGTATAGTTACATGGTGCTTAAGCCTCAGAGTTGGCTTAGAGCCGTGTGGCTTGTCTGGATAGGAATGAGGATTAGTATGGGCTAAGATGCATGAAGAAAGTGACGATTGTACTGTTTAAGAACGGGATGCATGACTTAGTTGGTTTAAGTCATGCGTCGGAATGAGGTTAATGAGAAGAATGAGACAGAGGCCTTAGTGTCTTAATCCTAAGGTGAATCATGAGTTCACTTTAGTGGATGAGCACTCGAGGCAAGACATGAGTTGGAAGATGGGGTGACCGTAATGGGTCCCCGAAGGTTTTAACTTAGTAAGGAACACATAAGAACACGGGATAGAAGGAGAGTGTTCCAAGAATAGCGTAGTTCTATTTATAGTTTAAGTTGCTTATGCATTAGATAGAGAATGACGTTAAGGTTATGTGTATGCATGTAGGTTGCCATCTGACAAGCATGAATGGACTGCATGACATGCAAGTAGCATGGAGTCCAGATAAGTGTTACGTTCATACTCTTCTAGAGTTTTTCCAAGATACAAGAAATGCTTTTCCTTTAAGATGCTTACGAAAAGAAACGAAAGACGCTTTAAGGAAGAAAATGCTAAGTGTTCAAATGCATAAGTATGTACGGCCCCTCCTTAGCAGCCCATTTTTACGCAACCAAAGTATTAATTGTACGCATGTGATTGGATGACTATACGCTGTATCTATTGTATGTATTTTCTAAGAAAATCCATAAACTGATGAAAATGCATGAAAGGCATGACAACGGATGCTTTTGTGGATCCTACGAACCAACGCTTTCATGTGCGCTACGAGGTAACGCTCGTGGATGCCATGATTGACGATGTTCAAGGTGACGCTTATGGATGCCATGAAAGCTGACATTTAAGCCCATGTATGTTCTTAAATGAAGTTTTCCACGAACGAACTGGTGAAGAAAGGATAGGACTGAAACAAATTGAAAAAGGAAAAGATGATTTTCGGGCTTATGCCCCAAACGATGTTTTCCCATGAAAATAAATGTTTTCTCATGAAAGGACTGTTAAAGGAAAGAATGAACTGAATGAAAGCTCCAGTTCTTTCGAGCTGACATGAACGAACAAATGAAAAGTAAAGAAAGACATGAAAGCATGAAATGTATGAAGATATGTAACGGCCACATGAATGAATGAAAAGGGTACCAATGAATGGGCAGATTGCAATGCTGGGTAAGTAGTACTGGAAGTGCACCCAGTGCTGCCCCCTATGAAAGGGATTCCCAACTCGTGGCCACAGGCGGAATCTGGGTCCAAAGGAAGACCGCTAACCCCAAACACACAGGGCGTAACAGTGTGTACTGGCCTATGAAAGTGATAAGAAAGAATGTATGTATGCACGTATGCACGAATGATGAATTGCATGTACGCACAAGAGCACAAGAGCACGGACTCTTTAAGAAATGAAGGCACTGACGGGAAAAATGTTTTACGACAAGAAAGCCCTTTTAAAAGTAAAGCCCCGTACAGTGGCTCTTGAAGAAATGAAGGCACTGACGGGGGACACGTTTTAAATAAAGGAAAGTCCTTTGAAAGAAAAGCTCCGTCTAGTGACGTATTCAAAAGAACGCACGCAAGACACGTATGCATGCACGTAATAGTATGTACGAATGATGAATGCATGAATGAAAACCTATATTGTTATATTTTAACTGTATGAAGTAATGCTTACGAGTCTTCAACTCATTTTAGTTTTTATGCATGTCCCTCCCCATCACAAGAACTGCTTGATCAGGAAGGACACGGCCCATGGGGAAGAGCAAGGAAGTCTAGGCACGAATTTTAAACGTACGAGAGGCCTTTTTATTTCAAGATTTAGGTTTTCCACTGTAAACCTCTTTTATTGTCAAAGCATATTTTAATTTATAAACGTGGAGTCTTGCACCCTGGATATGCAAGTGAAAAGTTTTAAATCAGACGGTAATTCTCGTCAACCTTTCTAAAAATATTTATAAAAAGTCTCACCATAAAGACGGGCGTTACATGGTTGGATTATAATCGACTACATGCTTGTTTCTCAAAACCGTGGCCTTCAATGGTGGTTTCTCTTCAACTTAGTTCATATTCTAGGGTCTAATGGATGAAGAACTAATCTCTCCATGGAGTAAAAAAGAGGAGGGTGAGGGACACTTGTCTTGAAGATAGAAGAGGTGGAAGAGGAAGGGTTGAGTTCGTGTTTGCCAAGATGAACCATTTGGCTTCATCAATGATCTACTCAATCCTTGATCGGTGCAAAACTGCAAGAACACAGTATCGTAGTTTTATAGTAAAGTGATGAGAAGAGTGTCGTCCTCAGGGATGATTGATATCTCACTTTGACAAGTACCAAAATTATACAAACCTCGACTTTATTTAGAAAAGTCACTCAAATTTTTGTAATTTGCAATTTGAAATAAAATCAATTCAAAGAAAATATTCAAAGGAAAGCTATTGTTTGATGATTGAATCAATGAGAAAAAGAACTTGTAGGAAATCGATTTCACCTAATCCATCACTATGCTTTTCTCATCTAACTAATTGAAATTAATTCTCTCTGTTTGTTAGCAAATTCTCCAAAGTCATCCAAAAGCCTCTTTCGATAGTCTGTTGGATTCATTCTCGATCATCATTTTACACAAGAGTATGCAAATTAATGGACATGAATGCATTAAGACCAACGATTTTAATACTACATTAGTTTATATAGGCCTTTCTATTTCTATATTTACCTATACTGAAATATCCAATGTCTAACCTATAATTCCCTCTTTCGAAAGTAAATCACAAGATCAAAATCATCTAATTAATGGCTAGTCAATTAGAAGCAATAAGCTTATAATAAATCAGACAAACATTGAAGATAATTACTTCAAGTTAGTATAGAAAAGCAAGCATAGTTTGAAACTAGATTACATCATTTTCTTAGAATAAAGAAAATTTAGTTCATGCTAAAAATTAAATTTAACATCAATAAATTCAACATAATTTTTCTGAGAGAAATAGAAGAAAATCAACACTAAAAATCCTCGTTGCAGTCCGTCGCATCGTCCTCATCAATTTTTTTCTGTAGCCGTCCTCTTCAGATTTTCTTCAAAACTTTTCTTTGTTAGCCTTCCGTTGTTTAGCCTTATCCTCTTCTTTTTTTTCTTTTTTTTTTTTTTTCATTTTGCCTTTTTCCCAGCTTTTCAAATCCTCCAACGTCCCTTTTTTTTTTTATTTTTTTCCTATTTTGAACTTCAACCATTCCAACCACTTCCGCATCTTTCGTTCTTCTCTTTTTCATCTTTTTTGTTTCTTTTGCCATACAGCCTCTCCCTTTTTTTTTTTTTTTCCTTCACGCGTCAACTTCCATCACATCTTTAGGATTTTTCTTTTATGCGTCTTTAGTTTTAAACTTTGTATTTTTTTAGTTCCTTTAGATTTTACCGTTATCTAGTATCTTGAAAATCACTTTGAACATCAGCCTCTCTCTCCATTCAAATTTCTACAATTATCCTCTTCAAATTTTTTAAATCTTCAACCTTTCAAAATTCAACTTGATCATTATCTTCAAAACAGCCTCGATGACCAGTCCTTATATTCAAATAAATCTTCATTTAAATGAGAGAGAATCCTTAGACGATAGGCTTCTAAAATTTGAGTCTTCTTTTTATTCGAATCTGAAATAAAATTTAAATGGCAATAATGAAGCCTAACATTAACAAAAATAAATAAAATTGGACTAAAGTTTAAAGTTAAGAAATGACAAAATATACTAAATTATGTAAGTCATCAAACACCTCCAAACTTACAACTTTGTTTGTCCTCAAACAAAAAGAAAATAAAATGAAAGATCACTATAGATGATATCAACTAGACCCCATAGAGAAGTATCATCACTAACCAAGCCATGATCTAAATTAGATTTTATCACTAGTATCTTACTCTTTTAATATCAAGGATAGCAGGAAAATCAGTTAAAAATTTAGCAATTTGTCAAGCAAGAGTTAAGGTTACTTCAACATAATGCTAAGACCTTGAGTGTGTGTGTGTGAGATAGTCAATTTAATTTCAAACCACTTGCAAATTCAGGTAAAAGTAGAACAAATAAAACCAAAAGAATTCTCTCAAAACTTAACCTCATAAGTCTAATTTTTAGAAATCATCTCCACTAATGTAGTCAAACACCAAAATCAGAGATCAAAAGGTCTTTAATCAGGTTGTAATGACAAACTACAGGGTGAGAGCTAAGAAAGAAATGGATAAAGAAAATCAATGCAAACTGAAAAAATACTTGGTGAAAGAACAATAAAAGAGAATTCCATAGGATTCAAACCATAACTCTTTCTCGACTATGTGCTCATACTTGTGATATTATTGTTGCTGTAATCAATGAAGAATACCAACTACACATTTAACAATCTGAAGTGATCTACACTCTATTTATTGAATTTTCTCTATTTTATGCTTCCTCCCATGATGGATAAATCACCTCTAGGCAAAAGATAAACCTAGCAAAAATACTTCTTCTTTTTTCTTTTTTTTTTAGCCTCCCACCTTTTTCGTTTTTAGCATTTTCAAAATTTTAACCACTACAGCCCTTTTGTTTTTCATTCACTTTTTTTTCACACACTTTGATCGTACAGAGCATAATTTCCTTTGAACTAATTTTCTCTTTAAATGTAGATTTCTACCAAAGTATTTTCTCAAACTGTAAAAGGTAAATCAATTTTTTTCAGGCTTAGAACGGGAATGATTGATGTAGTTAAAAGAATAAATAAAGGCTTATGTAAAATAAGACTCAAGAGGGTTGACTATGAAAAATACACTATGCAATGATGGCATGATAACTAGGACGGTTGGGAAAGCTTTTTGGTTATGAAAAAAAATGCCTAGATCATTTCTCTAATATTTGGTATCAACTAGGATTTCTCATCAAGGATTCATCAACGGATTCTAAAGCAAAGAAAGATTGAACATCCATGATCTAGTTAATTCGACTCATTCTCTTCATAAGGAAAATGGAATAAAAAAACGACAATGTGCTCAATTATGTTCAAGGGCAAATATTTAAATCAAAGTATACACAAAACTCAGCCTGACATAAAATAAATTTTTAAAAGTTTTTCTCAGTCCTATCCTCAATCACAAATGTAACAACTCAAGACATCTAGAATCACAAGTATAATAAAATAAACACCAATCAAGAAGATAAAATGACTATAGGAGTTTACACCCCCAAACTTAAACTAAACAATGTCCTCATTGTGATTCAAAAGTGAGAAAGAATGAAGAAATTAAAGGAACTTCCCTGGTTTCGTGGTGGATCTGCCGTAGTTTGCAATTTCTAGCTCTTTATTCCTGCTAAATAAACATGCATAAAAATCTAAATTATTCAAAAAGAAAATGAAAGAGTAAAAGAAAGTTCTATAGGCTGCCTCCCATAAGCACTTGTTTTAAAGTCTACAACCAGACTTTTCAATCTTCATCAATTGGGGTCTCCAAGAGGAATAAATACACAGTTCCTCTCCACTTGTTCTCCATAATAATGCTTCAATCTCTGACTGCTAACTCTGAATATACTTCATGTCATGTCCTTCAAGTCCATTGCTCCAAAAGAGGAAACTTTATCAATTGTATAAGGATCTGTCCCTCTTGATCTTAACTTACCTGGAAAGAGTTTGAGTCACAAATTGAAGAGTAAAACCTACTGTCCTGGTGCAAACTCATGCCTAAGAATATGTTTTTCATGCCACTTCCTCGTCCGTTCTTTGTAGATCTTTACATTTTCATAAGCATCGTTCCGGAACTCATCCATCTCATTCAGCTGAAGAAGTCGCTTTTCCCCTGTTGCCTTCAAATCAAAATTAAACATATTTACCGTCTAATAAGCTTTATGCTCCAACTCAATAGGGAGATGACATACCTTTCCAAATACTAATCGGTAAGGAGACATCCTGATAGGCGTTTTAAAGGCTGTATGGTATGCCCACAAAGTATCATCAAGCTTCTTTGCCCAATCTTCCCTATTGGTGTTGACCGTCTTCTCAAGGATGTTCTTGATTTCTCGATTCAAAATTTCAGCTTGGCCACTAGTTTGATGATGATAACCAAGTGCTATCTTGTGGATGCATATGGAGGGGTTTATACCTTTTATGTCGGAAATGGTCAATTCCAAGGCTGTTCTATGCTCCCTTAACACACACAACAGCTTTTCCTGTGACGCCCCCAAATTCCGCTTGGGATCGAACGGACATTTGAAGCGTCGAGACATGCAACACAAGGTTACCTGCCCCCGTTCATGACATATAAGATGCAATATTCCTAACATGCATCTAGCATTATGCAATATTTGCAGCGGATAATTTTTTTTTTCTTCAGCAATACTATGCACCAAACTGAAATATCCCAAATACTTAAAACATACTTCATACATAATGACATACTCAAAAACTGATATCACAACACTAGTCCAAAATGTTTGTGATCAAAAGAGTGATGGAGATTGAACTCCACAAATACAAGTAGTAATCTGAGGTAACTACTGTACTAACACCTACGTCGCATCATCGCTTAGTCGACCGTTTCCAGTTGGTCGATTCTCGTTTCTCCTTCAAATCCTGTAATAAGATCTACCATTCGAGAGGAATGGTAGTTGGGACTACCACAGTGAGATTTGATTACAAATCTCAGCAAGTTAACAGGAAACTTCCACACAGGTTAATGATGCATGCATGGCAGTAAAAGCATGAATGCATAATCAAATCAATAGAAAACATAATATATCTTGGCATAACATGGCATGAAATAATAAGCATAACGTAACTTGACATAACATGGCATGAACTGACATAACTTGAACTGGAACTTAAACTTAACTTGACGTGACATGACACGTACATGAACTTAAAACATAAAATGGACTTGAAACATAATATGAGCGTGACCTTGAAACATAACATGGACTTGAAACATAACATGAACGTGAAATGCATAATTTGAACATGAACATAACATGAACCTGAGCATGACATAACATAAATGTGAACTTGGAACATAACTTGAACGTGAACATAACATAACATGAACTTGAAACATATTCTTGTCTTATGGGATTACCATGATTGCGTGAACGTAAACTTGAACATAACATAACGTGAAACATGACTTGAACTTGGAATCTTATTCAATAGACTTAATCATTAAAGTGACCATATGGGTGCTACACAGGTCCCCTTGAGCCGTGTGTCCCTGCCGATTACCGCTTCACATCACATGTTTCTATACCAACTGTGAGTGCATTAATACGTACTCCACAGTTGTTGTGGCCCCACGTATTCTATATGTCACAATTGCTGTGTCTCACGTAGTGTATGCTCCACAGTTGTTGTGGCCCCATACTTCATGCTCCACAGTTGTTGCGGCCCCATGACTTATTTGTTTGTGCCACACTTGCTGTGGACACACGTAACATAATGTGTGGCACCATCGGCATTAGTGCCTGGCGCGCTCCGGTGACCAGCTAATTAGGCCCCATTCGCAACCTGTTGACTGTACTTCGTCAACCCAGAGAATTTCACACCTATTTAAACACTCCAGCGTGAACAAAGGAGTTCCACTAGGATATTACCCCATCCTAGCGCTTAGGGTCGTGATTGACATGAATAACTTAACTGTCATACATGACATTTCGTAACGTGACGTAACATGAACATGATATGAACGTGACATAAAAGACGGAAATCCTGACGTAGCGTAACGTGACATGAACGTAAGATGACAGACATGACATACTTTGAAACATAAATATAACAGAAAATATTACGTAACATGACTTACATGTGACAAACAATATTCTATAACTTGGCATGACATGTAACAGACAATATTTCGTAACATGGCATGACATGTGACAGTGAATATTACGTGACATGAAATACATGTAACATATGGCATACTTAACTTATGACATACTTGCAATGTATAGCAATACGTGATAGAATATCTTGTGTACAAATGAATAATTCATGACAGAATAAATTATGTGTAACAGATAAATATGTAATGACTTGGCATGGCACATATGATAACATGCATACATATAATTTAGTTCCCTTACTTATCACACATACACATTAAATTGATAGTAAGTTAAAAGCTAACTTACCTCGATCTTCGCGCTTCGAGACAAAACTCAAGTGCGATCACGAGAAACTGAAAGTAGCGATTTCTAAAAATTAGAACTTAATCACTAACAATTAGGAATATGGAGAAATATCAACTTCGAATAAAATTACCATTTTACCCTCTACATGTGGGAAAATGACTATTTTACCCCTAACTTAAGGATTTTGCATCCAAACTCCAAAAATCACCAAAATTTACATACCTTATGTAAATTTTGTCCTAAGCTCAAATATCAATTCAAAAAAATTTAAAACTAAACACAACCATTAAAACTCTATAGGTCCGAAACTTACAAGGCTATTTCCCTTGATTTTGTTGTAATTCTTTCAAATTTCAAAACTCATGATTAAACCAAAATTTTTCTTCTACTATACTCATAACATATTCCTAAGAATAATAATGTTTTGAATCATGAACAAAAGTCATCAAAATCACTAAAACCATACTTGAACTTTTTGGTTTTTCTTCTAAGTTCAAAACAGAATTTTGTTTCTAACTTGTTTTGATCAACCTCTTGATCCATGACTTATAAAGATGTGATCTTCAAACCAAAACATCACATGGTTTAAAAAGATGTTCTAAAACAGCTCCAAGTATCAAACTCAAGACCACATGGTTAAACATCAACCAAAACATAAATTTAGCCAAGAACATCATCACTTTGGCCTAACTGAATACCTCATTGCATAAAATTTCATATCTTCGAAACTAACATCAAATATCTGCAAAATAACATTTTAACATGTATATAAGAGGCTTAGGATCTTCCAATAAAAATATCAAAGCCATTGGAATAAGATTAAACCATAAAAGATTTAAACTTTCTCAAAACATAAACTATTTTGTCTCTTCCAGTTTCTAAGTTTCTAGACCTAAGAAAATATTTCACCAAAACTTTTAATCATGCAACAAATCCTTAACCAATAATCATATACACATGTTAACAGTACTCCATAAAAATTTCTGACCAAGAGCTATTCATTAGCTTGGTCAAAAACTCCAAAATATAACACATTCTCCAGTTTATCGCCCAGAATGACCTTTCTGGGGTCTAAATAACGTTTTACCAATCAAATGATCTCCAAATGGAACTAATAAGATATCCACGTAAACTAGACTCCAAAATAAACAACTTTCATGAAGGAAACTGTGCGAGAACACACTTACAAAAGCTTCGAAATGGGCATTCAGAAGAGGTAAGAAAACCTGTCCGAGAGTATCTTTTGTGTTTTATGAAGGAAAAGTGTAAAGGAGAGTTGTTTTTTGTGGGAAGTGGACTGGAGAGCTTCTTACACAAGCTATGTAAAGTGATAGGACTGAAGGAATAGTTGAGTGTTGTCCTTTTCTTCTCATAAAAATCAGACCAAGATCTTTTCTCAAGGTGGAGTGTGAGAGTGAAAGAGTGAGGTGGCCCTTTAGCTTTGTCTTTCAAGAACCTTCTAGGCCCTTCTTGTAAAGATCTGGCCATCCAAGTGGGAGTACGAAACTTAGCCATGAAGCAATCCTATGGTGACCAAATTCCTGGGCCTTAATGGGCCTAAACCGAATGGGCCTAAATTTTGGGGTTTAAAGAGGGTTTGGGTTGCTATCAAGCCCAAATCCAATATCACTTGGTCCAATCAATTTCTCAAGGTTAACAAGGTTGGATAATGATGTTCTAACACAAATTTGAAGGATTAATAGCATGTGGAAGTGATTTAATCAAGTGATTAAACACAATGCTATAAATCGGATTAGAAAATGTTTAGAGGCCAACTTTAGGGTTTTGGGGAAACCGTTTAGGGTTTCAATTTCAACAAAGATTTTGGGCTTTCAATTGGATTCCCACCATTTAGGGTTTCACTAGGATTGAAAACCTCTTTGGTCTGGCACAATTTGGTTGAGCAGATGAAACAAGGTTTTGCTTAAGTGGCATGATCTCACACATTGATTCCTTCAAATCCAACAAACACTCCTCATGGTGCCAAGTGTCTAATATTATTCACTAAGTGTGGTTAAGATCTTGCCAAGTGTCCAAATAAAATTTCTCTAATCTAATTTGGACATTCCACACTATGATTTTGAAATACTGCAATTGATGCGCTTATCGAGGTTATTATTCATTCCAAAAAAATGATTCATAAACTTAACACTAAAAATTCCTAAATATTCATATTAACCTACAATGAAAATATTATACCGAAATTCAACTTCGAAGTGCCCCTAAAAATAATTTCACAATTTCCAATATACGTTTTGTCCAGAATTATGAAAATGGGATATTGCGCCATAAAATTCTAAATAATCCACTGAGTCTAATGGCGTGGACCATAATGCATTCTGACACTTCTAACCACCTCAAATAAATAAAACTTATATTTCTAACACCATAGTGAGTGATAACACTGACTATGTTTGCAGACTAAAACGTATGCGATCGGTTGATTCGTAAAAACTTATGGGGTTTTCACGAGATTCCTAAAGTCAATAGAAATTCCACCAATGAATTTCTAGCGGGCTGTTACATTTCCTCTTCTTCAAGTGTGAGTAGTACAGAAACATCACGGGAAATGTGTAATTTTCACCCAAGAATGCATAACGAAGATGCTCAGGTAATTGCTTCAATTCTAGAGGGATGTAAGTTGTAGTTTGCTCTTTTCTTCAGAAAATGCAGAATTCGGCTTTGCTACAATTGACTCTAGCCACCCCACATCATTGCTAAGTGATGTATCATGCTGCAAGGATCATTCTAGGTAATCGGCTGGTGCATCTTCTTGAAAGGCTTCTTCTACACATTGCTTAATGACATCTACCCGAAAGCAAGTGCTTGGCTCTTCTGAAAATCTCATAGCTTAGTAGATGTTGAACATAACATCTTTCTCGTTCACTCTCAATGTTAATTCACCCTTTTGAACATCAATTAAACCCCTTCCCGTAGCTAAGAATGGTTGGCCGAGAATCAAGGGGACTTTTTCGTCTTCCTCCATATCTAACACTACAAAATCAGCAGGAAAAATAAATTATCCACCTTTACCAATACATTTTTTATGATTCCACACGGATACCTAATGGATTGGTCTGCTAGTTGCAAATAAATGGTTGTTTGGTTCATCTCTCCAAGTCCTAATTTTCTACAAACAGAAAGTGGCATAAGATTAATGCTAGCACCAATATCACATAAAATTTTATCAAAAAGTAGATTTCCAATAGTGCAAGGCAAAGTGAAACATCCCGGGTCTTTTAATTTTTGAGTCAATTTCTTTTGAAGAATAGCACTGCATTCTTCAGAAAGTTTTACTGTTTCGAACTCCTCCAACCTTCTCTTCTTGGAAATGATGTCATTCAAGAATTTGACATAATTTGGCATTTGTTCCAAAGCATATGCAATAGGAATATTTGTGTGAATTTTCTTTAAAATATCCAAAAATTTAGAAAATTGCTTATCTAATTTTATTTTTGGAAATGTTGAGAATAAGGGAGTGGAGTAGGGAGAATAAAATGATTGTCAAGAAATGAAATTGTTGGAGGCTTGTCAGTTTCTCTTAATGTATCATCAACAATTTCCTCTTCTTCCACTTTATTCTAGCTTTGGCCATTGTTTGTAGTTGTAGGGGTGGACTTAGTTTCCTTTGATAGTGACCTCTCAATTTCTCTTCCGCTCCTAAGTGTGATGGCCTTGCATTGTTCCTTTGGATTCACTTCTGTGTTGCTAGGAAAAGTTTCTCTTTGTTGGGCATTGATGGTTGTGGCTAATTGCTCAATTTGCACTTCAAGATTCTTTATAGAGGCTCCCATGTTGTTACAATGAGTCTCAATGTTGTCCAACCGTGAATCATTCTTTTTAAACATTACATTTGTCTCCTCAACAAAGGAAACCATGACATCCTCAAGTGACATCTTCTTCTCTCTTGGTTGACTATCAAATCCTGGAGGAGGTTGTAGCACATTCTTTGTGTTTCCATAAGATAAATTCTCATGATTTCGAAACTCTGGATGGTTGTAATTTGGCATAGGATTACCACGATAGTTGTAGTTCCGATTGTTGATGTATTGAACTTGTTCTTGACTCGCTTCATTACTCGGAACTGTCATACTTGTAGCTGTAACATATTCTGCACTTTGTGGCATCCTTTGGGTTATCAAAGCTGAAATTTGATTGATAGAGAAGCAACTTGAGCTGAAAGGGCTGCTAACAGCTCCAATTCATAAATCCCCACAACTTTCTTAGCCATAGTTCTTTCGGTTGACCATTGATAGTTGTTTGAGGCCATTTCTTCCAGAAGAGAGGTAGCACCTTCAGTTGTCTTTGACATCAAAATTCCACCAGCAGCAACATCAACTAAGGTCCAAGTTTGCCCATTTAACCCATTGTAGAAAACTTGTAACCACTTCGGCAATCCGTGTTGAGGGCAGCGGCGAATCAAATATTTATACCTTTCTCATGCTTCATAGAGTGACTCGAAATCATTTTGTTTGAATTGACCAATCTCACTCCTGAGTTAGGTTGTTTTTGCAAGTGGAAAGAATTTAGTAAGAAACTTTTCAGTAATGTCCTGCTAGCTAGTGATACTTCCTGGTTGTAGAGATTGTAGCCAACCTCTTGCCTTGTCCCTCAAACAAAAAGAAAATAATCTCAGTCTAATGGTGTCTACAATAACATCATTAATCTTTACAGTGTCGCAAATCTCCAAAAATATCGCCAAATGAATATTGGGATCATCTAATGATAATCCGCTGAATTGGGTTTGTTGCACTATGCTGATTAACGCTGGTTTGAGCTCAAAATTGTTGGCATTAATGGTTTGGCGTCTTATACCCAAGTAGTTGTCATTCACAACTGGCCGTACATAATCTTTCAAGGTGCGTGGTTGTGCATCTTGTTGTCCATCAACCATGGCTAGTACTTTCTTTTTTCTTTATGATCTAAGAGATATTTCAATCTCTGGATCAAAAGGAATAATGTCAAGATGTCTAGCATAGCGCATCCAACGTAAAAAACACACCTGTAAAATAAAATAAAAAAAATAAAAAAAATAAAATTCTAAATTAAAATCAAGATTACTTAGTATCAATATTGGAAAAAATAAGAAAAAATCAATCCCCAGCAAAGGCGCCAAAAACTTGATCAGTGCAAAACTACAAGTGCATAATATCGTTATTTTATAGTAAAGTGATGATAATAGTGTCGTCCTCAGGGATTGGTATCTCACATTGACAAATACCAAAATTATACCAATCTCGACTTTATTTAGAAAAGTCACTAAAATTTTTGTAATTTGCAATTCGAAATAAAATCAATTGGTATCTCACATTGACAAGTACCAAAATTATACCAATCTCGACTTTATTTAGAAAAGTCACTAAAATTTTTGTAATTTGCAATTCGAAATAAAATCAATTCAAAGGAAATATTCAAAGGAAAGCTATTGTTTGATTGAATCAATGAGAAAAAGAACTTCTAGGAAATCTATGTCACCTAATCTCTCATTATGTTTTTCTCTTCTAACTAATTGAAATCAATTCTCTCTGTTTGTTAGCAAATTCTCCAAAGTCATCCAAAAGACTCTTCCGATAGTCAGTTGGATTTATTCTCGATCATCATTTTATACAAGAGTATGCAAATTAATGGACATGAATGCATTAAGATCAACGATTTTAATATTACATTGGTATAGGCCTTTCGATTTCTATATTTACCTATACTGAAATATCCAAGGTCTACTCTATAATTCCCTCTTTCGAAAGCAAATCACAAGATCAAAATCATCTAATTAATGGCTAGTTAATTAAAAGCAATCAGCTCACAATAAATCAGACAAATATAAAAGAGAATTACTTCAAATTAGCATAGAAAAGCAAGCATAATCTGAAACTAGATTACATCATTTTTCTAGAATAAAAAAATTTTAGTTCATGCTAAAACTTAAATTCAACATAAAAAATTCACCATAATTTTTCTTCGAGGAATGGAAGAAAACCAATACTGATAAATCCTTGTTGCAGTCTGGCGCGTCGTCCTCATCAATTTTTTTTCGTAGCCTTCCTCTTCAGTTTTTCTTCCAAACTTTTCTTTGTTAGCCTTCCATTGTTCAGCCTTATCCTCTTTCTTTTTTTTCTTTTTTTTTTTTTTCGTTCTGCCTCTTTCCCAACGTCCCTTTCTTCTTCTTTTTTCCTATTTGAATTTCAACCTTTCCAACTACTTCCACATCTTTCGTTTCTTCTCTTTTTCATTTTTTTTCTTTTGCCATTCAGCCTTTCCTTTTTTTTGTATTTCCTTCTCGTGTCAACTTTCGTCGCATCTTTAGGATCTTTTGTTCTGCTTCTTTTTTTTTTTTTATGCGTCTTCAGTTTTCTTCTTTGTATTTTTTTAGTTCCTCCAGATTTTATTGTTATCTAGTGTCCTGAAAATCACTTTGAACATCCGCCTCTCTCTCCATTCAAATTTCTGATGTTATCCTCTTCATATTTCTTAAATCTGAAACCTTTCAAAATTTAACTTGATCGTTATCTCCAAAACAGCCTCGATGACCAACCCTTATATTCAGATAAATCTTCATTTAAATGAGAGAGAATCCCTAGACGATAGACTTTTAAAATTTGAGTCTTCATTTTCTTCGAATCTAAAATAAAATTTAAATGACGACAATGAAGCCTAACATCAACAAAAATAATTAAAATTGGATTAAAGTTTAAAGTTAAGAAGTGATAAAATATACTAAATTATGTAAGTCATCAATCCCCCTTCAATTCCATGCAGTCAAAATGAAGAGTAGGTTTTGTGGGATGAACGAACATCATGGTTTCTTCATCCATGTTTGGGGATCACGAAGATTGTGAAGGAATAGTGAGTGATTTGGAAGGAAGTTCATGACTGTGCATCGGCTAGGGCTATGTTATAGTTTCTCCCTTGGTTGGATCTTAGGGATGTTTCCTATGATTCCTTTTTGCATATTTGGTTCCTCCATCAATGCTCTCTATTAGAGCTGTGAGGCTTCAAAACATTTTACAAAATTTTGACTCAAATCGTTGGTTCTATCTTAGGGGTACCCAATTACACTATTTAGGCTTTGTGTGGGGTGCAAGTTGTTTGACATGAGGCTAGGAGGTTTGACATGAGTTGGCTTTCCTCGTACACTTAAGGCAACATGTGAAGAGTCTATTTTGAGAAGATGAGAAGTTGGTGACAAGTAAAAGGTAGACAAAATGTGTTTTATTCTAAAGGTATCAATCTGGCCGTATGAAGTCTTTGTTGTTATTTTGTCTTTGTTTCTTCAATTCTTGATTTATGAATTCATGGGGGCCAAGGAGAATATGAATATTTGGAAACTTCCTTCCATTCGCTCAGGGACAAAGACTATAGCTTAGGGAAGTGTCTTCATTTATCCATTGATTGTTGTGTTGGTCCGACTGAGCCTTGTAGTGTGTATGTCATATGGGCATGTCTTTCATGTGTGACTCTCTATTGTCTTTTACTTATTTCAAGTTCACAAATAAATAGATGGTAGGGTCATGTTTGTGGCACATGTTTTTAAATTAATTTGGACAAAGGATATAGAGGTGTAAATTGGAACTATTCGGATGTATGGGTCATGATGTTTTCGGCATGGTTTGCTTCATGTGACTATGATTTGGCTTAATTAATCTTATCTTAACTTAACTATAGGTAGGAAGTCTAAGTTAAATTCTGAGAGTGTTCCTTAAAGAAGTCTTGATGGCCAATTGTCTTATGACTCATGATATTGCCATAAATTTTCAAATTTTTGTGTCCTTAGGATCTTGGTGGAGTAAGACAAGGACTTTTCTTGGGCGCCTTCTAGGAAATTTCCTAAGCTTGGAGTTTTGGGCAAGTTTTCCCAAACTTGGTCTCCAAGTTGGGCAAACTTTGGCCCTATGTTTGGTGTGATTGGGCTAGGATTCGGCTTGGGCCTATTTGGTTTGGGTCGTGGGCCCATTCGGTTTTGGGCCTCCTAATTTGGTCTTGGGCCCATTATGTGTTGGGATTCTTGTTTGGTCTTTGGGCTTACTCTATGTTTTATCCTCAGTAGGTTGGATCCTTTATCTCTCTATGCTTTTAGCCCATTAACTAAAGTCCTCAAAGTGTTTTGGGCTTTAACCTTAAGTCCCTCAAGATAGTAATTCCTATAACAAAGGTCCATTATCCATAGGGCCTCTTGGTAGACTTTGGTGGGGTGTTACCTTCATATCAACTCCAATGACTCCAATGACTCCATAAATAACTCTCCTAACAGATTCACCATTGAAACCTAGGTGATAGCATGCTTGAATAATCAACCAAAATTCACAAAACACAACCTAACACAATCGGTTGCCATGAAAACTAAGAAATCGAGTAAGCATGCTTGTGGACTTGAAACAAAGTGGCTAGATCCTTGATTTTTATTAAATAAATCTTCAAATAACATAACCATATACCTCATATTCAAGCTCTAACTTGATCTACGCATTACAACTAGCATGTTATAGCAAAAATGCCATCAAAACAAAGTATCAAACATGAGAGTCTCTAGATTGAGTTTAGCATGTTCATCATCATTCCAACAAAGATATAAACCATAACTCTTCAACAATTCATTCTAAATCCATAGATCAAAGCCTCAAGAACAACATTTATAAACATTAAAGCCATGGAATCAAGATCCTAGAGCTAAAATTTGAAACGAAGCCAAACAAAAATCTATTTTGAACCAATCAGTTTCTAACACTATAAAATTATGCAAAACTATTTTTTAAAAATACTAACATGCTTTGAATCAAACCATAAACTTGCATATAATCAAGCTAGCATTTCATCAAATCAAGATCTACCCAATATTTCATCAAAATCTCACAAAACTCCTAAGGCTCATCAAAAAATCATTATAACCGAACCTTTCCACCATCAATGCTAACTTTAATCCAACAAGACTCCAAGAAGAATTAACCAATACACTCCCAAATAAACTAGACTTATTACTTAACAAAACACACTAGATTTTATCTAAAGAAAATAACTTACAAAGCTTGGAATGAGGAACACAAAAATTGCCCAGATTTCTATTAAGCTCTCTCTCTCTCTCAGTTTGCTCTCTTGGAAAACAAATGAAACGTTGCCAAGTGTGGGAAGCAATGCAAGGGGTGTGGGGTATAGATGAAGGTTGACTTGAGTGGGTGAATGAATGACTAAGTGATGTAAGTTTGACTTGTGAAAAAGAGGAGGAAAAGGGGTTGAAGTGCAGCTAGAAATCTACTGATTTGCTGCCAGTGGGTGAGTCTGATTATGAGTGTGTTAGTGGCCATAAATGGCACTATTTGGAGTAGTACATGATGTGGCATGGCAGCCAAGGCATGTAAGAGTGTAGATGCTTGTTGAAGAAACTTGGGCCAAAAGGGGGTTTCGGTTGGGCGCAAAGTAGGGCTAACCGAATGTGGTTTCATTTGGGGTTTCAAAGGGTTTTGGTTAAGATTTGATTCAAATGCATTTTTTCTTGGTCAAATGCAATTACCAAGATGTAAGAGAGTGGGTGAAGGTGTAAAATTGTGTATTTGAGTGGTTAGTTGCATGTGAAAGTGATTCCATGCCCTTGGGGTTTTCCATGACCATTGCTCACCTTGAGCTCGTTCTTCGCCCTTGAGGAAACCAAAGGTGAGCAATGGTCATGAAAAAGGCCCTTTCTAACATGTACGAGCTTTCTAAAACTACATAGAAATGCTCAAAGGTGGCGAAGACATACACGGTAGCCTGCACTCCATCTGAAGAGTCACATCCGAAGTGGGTTTGTTGAAAGGATTAGGGCTTGGCAGATTAAATCATCTGAACCCAAAGGAATGATCTAACGCCATGTGGGAGACCCTTGGTTGGAGAGAGACTAAGGATTGGACATAAGGCAGGCCATAAGGACGTGTAGACTATGCCCTGCTAGTATGTATGTCACCCTTTAGTGGAATGATCGAGACTACCGGTTTGGATTGATAGATGAGATGAGAACATCTCACTTCTATTAATTACTATTCACAAATTTTAACTCACAAATCTCATTACTATTTACAAATCATCTCAACTCTCTCATCTCATCTCTCAATCCAAACGGAGCCAGGACTCCTATTCAATCACATCTGGAGTCAAAAGGACACCTGACGCACCTACGCTATAAAAGGCTTAAGGCAAAAGTAAAAATCTCACCTCTGAAATCGTAAGCAGCTGAGAGCCCTTGGAGTCAAATTCTTCAAAGGAGAAAAAGATAAGAGCAGCGCAGAACCATCATAACTCGAAGATTGTAAGGTAGGTTAGCTTCTAAGATAGTACCGAGGAATGAGAGATAGATGTTGTGTGAGGATGTTATGGGATCTTGGTTCATCCGTACTCTATAATCTCTCCCTTTCTAATCATGAAATAATAAATATGTTTCCATTATGTTTATGAATATATTTACTTCATGTTTTCTGATATTTGAATTCATTTATTTTCAGTGATATCTCTATCCGTGTCAATCATCATGGGACGGGGCAGAGAATTTCCCGAACCATTCCTGTGAGACATCACCACGAGCTTTATATGGGTAGAGAGAGTTTTTGTGAATGATTGGGTCTAGGTGGTATCGTGTTGGCCTCACCTAATAAACGGGATGAAGAATCCCTCAGGCATATCACGTGTTGGTATCTTCGAGTTGGTTTGCTGAGTAGACATTCTCCGGTGCAACATGTATATCTCTGTGTGTGAGTTGGCATGTGTTGGGGATAGGCAAGTTGACTTGCACCATGTTGCTAAGGTGGGATACATTCCCGATTTCAAATGATAGAGTTGCTCATCCCCTGTTGGCCCATCAGGCAACGTATGTCTATGTGACAAATATCAATGTGATAACTGTGAATTGCTGCATGATTGGTGTTATGAGAATTACATACTTGAGAAGATGGTGATTCCTCACCTCAGCGACATGCATAACTATGTATATATGCATTGAGTTTTGCACAGAGGGTAATTTCTTAAAAGGTGATTTCTCGCCATACTTATATAAACATAATTTACTGATATTTCCTGAGAGGGTGATCCTTCGCCACACACTAATACATGCATTCACCCTTATGTTTACTGCATAAAATTGTTCATTGCATATTCACAAGCATTATTTCTCATTAGTGGTCTTGTCATAGCTATCTAATTTTTCTATGATTTCGGTATTGGAACCATAAACTTTGATGCAGAGGTAGAGGTAGATCCAGGAATAATACCCCAGGAGGAAGACCCAACCCAACCCGAGCAATAGACGAGTAAGTCCGTTTCCTATTGTAGGATTTGTCGGTTGTGGAAATTGTATTTGTAACTACTAGGTAGGCGACCATATGTGTTCTAATGGCCTTATTTTGGGGATACAAATTAAACAGCTGGTTATGTGTGTAAATATTTAAGGAATGATGTGACATTGTGGATATTGTGAAAATGCAATTATGGTTTCTTTTAGATTTCTAGTACTATATCAGTTAGTCGTTAGACTAAACACTTATTTTTCTGCTGTGAACCATTTAACTTTTCCTTACATGTGCACCTCCTAACAGACATTGCACGCCTATCCCAACTTAAACCTTGGGTGTTGCCGTATGGTTAGCACTCTTAGCACCACAGATCCTTGCTAGGTCCTTTACAAAGGGATGGGGCACCACACCAACAAATCTCACCACTTCCAACCTTACCACTAGTTGATCGAAATGGAACCATGCAACTAGAACCTAAAGCCATACTAGACAGGCGAATCAGGAAGGTTGGTAATCAAGTTGTAACTAAGGTTCTTATTAGATGGGTTGGTACACTTCCAGAAGATAGTTCATGGGAAGCTCTGTGGAAATTAGGTGGCCTTTACCGTCACCTTGTGGGTAAGGTTCTTTGAGGAGGAGGGGCTCTTGTTGCAATCTTGTGATCAAGACTTTTTTTGAGATGGAAGAAGTGTCATGAAGCCTTCTGGTCAAGGCTTTTTCAAGCAGGGATGATTGTGAGGGGTGACAAATCGTGTTAATGGGTCGTGTTCGTGTTGTGTCATATATATTATACTATATGGGTCAACCCGAATACGACACGTTAAGCCAAACGGGTCAGACTTTCAAATCCTAACAGGACCGAGTAAAACAACAGGTTGAAACAACACGACCCTTTCTAACTCGTTATTAATTACTTAAAACTGGATCGATACGACTTGACCCTTTTCAACCCGTTTTATGTAAATTGGTTGAATTGACTCGAATAACCCATTTGACCTGATTAACATAGTTTCACATAACAGTTAAAATCTCAATATCTCCCAATAATATAAAACTAACTAATAATGAAAAATATCAATATGTTTCAGATTTTAAAATATAGTAAAATCAATATTACAATTCAAACAATAAAAAAACAAAGCCTAATTAAAATCCAATATTATAGTTAGGGTTAGGGTATTTTAGTTTTTAGGTTTTAAAGAGGATATAAATGTGATTTTCAGTAAAAATCTTAACGGGTCACTAACTGGTTAAGCGGGTTGACTTGTTAGCGACCTGTTTATAAATCGTGTCTTAACGGATCAATCCGTTTTGACCTGAACCCATTAGCATCAAACCCAAATTCGCTAATTTTGTGTCGTATTCGTGTTGGGTTAACGAATTGTATCACATATTGCTACCTGTAGTGATTGTTATGGATGTGGGAAGAACAATAGAAGGAAGCTTTGTAAAGGAAGAAGAAGGGAGCACATTATTTATGAATTAATGAAACTACGCGTTTAACTCTTGTATTGTGTTTAGTAAACGGTGCATTTTACTATAATTGAAACGTTCTAAAACAGAGCGTTTAATTCTTGTTTACTTGTAATTTCTCTGTTAGCATAAAAGGGATGGCCGTTGATGAGGAAGGCATCTGTGAAGTCGATAGAACTTGTATATTGGAGGCTTGCATTTTCCTCCAAATATCCTCATTCTTGATTCAATAAAGCTCAAGATTTATTCTTCTTATTCTTGCTTTGTCCTTTCATTTTCCAAGAACATACAAAACACAATGCTGGAATCGTGCGAAATGGTGTCTTAGGCTATAACACCCCGCCTAGAAAGCTCATTAGCCCTTGATCTTGGTAACTTTAATCCTAGTTAATTAGGAGTTGAGCTATTCTAGAATAAGAATAATTTTGGATATTTGAGTTGGCAAGAGGACCTTATACTTTGGGTTTAGAAGAATTATTAGAAGATTCTAATGCAATAGTGATTTTTGAGGAAAAATAAAAATTTTAGAGCTTGATATTATTTGGAGAATTTTTAGTATTTATTTAATTTTGAGGATCAATGCCAAGAGGCTCATAAGGGAATGACACATGGCGTATTGGATGATTTCCACATTAATGGGATTATCTAAAATGGAAGATAAAGTGACATGCAGCTTGATTTGTGGAGCTCAGAAGGGTTTGGTCGCCAACAGATTGATTGTGGAACTCCGATTTGGTGGTTAGCAGCAGATTGATCTCGGTCGGGATGAACTATTCCATCGGGTAGATGTCGTGTGCACTGAATATAACGGGTGTGGAGGTCACAAAGACCACATGGCCTTCTCCTCGCCTACTGAGTGGTAAGAGTCCGGACTGGGATGAAAGACTCCTCACACCAACCGAGTGGAAATACTTCAGACCAAGATGAAAAACTCATCTTGTCTTTTCTAGTTGTTGCCCACGATGTCGTTTAGGTCGGACTTTTAAGTTGGTCGGTTAGACTAATCGCCCAATCTAATCACCCAGAACCTTATCGCCAAGTCTTCTCGCCCAGAACCTTGTCGCCAAGTCTTCTTGCCCAAAACCTTGTTGCCAAGTCTTCTCACCCAGAACCTTGTGACTCACTAAAAAATGAGTAACACAAAGGCTATCCCAAGTGCAGGAGGATGTTGCGTAATAATTAGGAATAAATTCCTAGATCATCTCCTCAGGGAAAGTTACTTAAAATCAAACTCGTTTAAAATAGTGAAAATATTCACAAAGAAAAAATAAAAATGATAGTATGTGCAATGGATGGAAGAGTGCAACAAGAATGAAAAGGGCACTAGTCATGGACTATATTCATATTTTTGGATTTTTTAGTGTCGAAATGAAATTTTAAAAAAACTAACAAATTGAAATTAACAATAAAGAAAATCAACTAAATGAAACAATCTTAATTAAACAATAAAGTAGAAATTATTTAAGTCCAAATTAAGTTTTAATCGATCTAATATGCAATGGAACTGAGAGTCTAATATGCAATGGAACTGAGAGATTAATAAAACTAATCTAAGAATTAAACTAGATTAGAAAGTAATTGACAAAATATGAATTGAAAATTGAAAAGCCCCAAAATCAAGATTCTAGGGTTCATCCTTGTATTCAAATCACAAATTCTCAAAATTAATCCATAGCAATTGTAATCACTATTAAATGAAAGCTTAAAGAAGAAAGAAAAATAAATAACATGAAGTAAATAAACAACAAATAAAATGCCCAAAAGTCTAAGCCAAATATCTCAAAAATAAGTCACAAACTTTAAACTAAAATTAAATAAATAGTAGAGAGTGAAAAAAGCAAGCCAAATGAATGGAGATAGAGGTGGTAGGCAATAGAGGAGGCGGCTGGAGCGGCAATTGGACCCTGGAAGAGTTCTTCAAATGTGCGGCGCTGCTCTCCAAAAGTCTCCAATTTTGTGCTAACGATATCCTTAAATAGGATAGGAAAGAAACCCTAATGTCTTCATATTCCCGCATACAAAATCACTTAAATTTTAGGACTCAACTTGGCAGCCACGTATGTACTTTAGAATTTTGAATTTAGAAATTCTTACTAGAGACAACTTTGTAGCCCTTTAAGATAGCTTTCCAACGCATCAAGAATTGTATCAATCCGATATTTTAGTGGAACGTTATGATTAAAATACCAAAGTGTGTCCATTCTGTCTCCTAACACATTTTGGACTCTGATCCGAATTACTCTCAAACCCCATCATTATCCTTATTTGAAGAGTCCTACACTCGTTGAAAGTTCTTAAGTTGTTCCAACGTCTTGCCTACTTGAAAGTCTTTTGAATTTGAAATTAGAAATAAAATAATAGAAATTAGAAATAAAATAAAATAAGAATAATAGAATGTCAAAAATATGTTGTGCATGTGCATGAACATTGTTCAATTAAATCTCAAGTTATAAAATTAAGCATAAATCATGCTATTAACCAATTTAAATCATAACTCGGATTTATTTATCTTAACCATTTTTTCATCTAAAACCAATAATAATGTAATGAAATAAATAAAATATATTGGTTCTAAATGTATAAAATATGCAATAATTAAGCTCAATCACCTTGTCTCCAAGTCTTCTCGCCCAAAACCTTGTTACCAAGTATTCTCGCCCAGAAGGTAAAATATATTGGCACCAAGTTTTCACGCCCTCTGGTCGCGAGTCTCCTCGCTTACCGAGAGGTAAGCCTTCTCGCCTTTAGGCAAAAGAAATCTCTTTGTTGCCCATGGGACAAGGCTCCTTGCCCATATCTCATCGGCTCTATTCGGATCTCGTTACCTCTCATTGGTCTAAATCCGTAGCCTCTTCTTTTGTACCAACATGCTCTCATTTTGCACTACATCTTCTTATTCCTTCAAATCCAAGAAAAATAAATAAAAATATATAGAAATAAAATAAAATCAATAGTATTGAAGAGAAAATAACACTTATCACCCCACGACTTGGCTGCCACTGTAGGACCATTGTAGCCACAGTAAGGAAGAAATCATGGTGGTTTCAGGTCATTATTCCCCCTTGCTCAAAAGGACGCAAACTGTAGAAGGCAGTCTGGGGATTTCAGCAGGACACCTCCATCTCATCACCTTATTTCGGCCTACACATTCATGATTACTTGGCAGCCAACTTTCCACCTTCTACCACCAAAAAAAGTCTTCAAGAAGTGACCTTGTTCCTGCACAAATCAGCCATGATGATGGTTCAAAGGGATTAATCAAGACGATGATCAAAATTTGCCAAAGGAGAACCAGTTGAACCTGTCAGCCCCCTTGGGTGGTTTTGATGATTTTTCTCCTCTGCCCCATGACTTGGCCAACCCCCATAGGAGTAACGTAGCAACCATAGGAGTGAAATCATGGTGGTTTATGACACTATTTCATTCTGTACAAGTGACACAAAGTGATGGAAGCAAATATGGAAAATTCAGATTCATAAACCATCTTCCATCAAACCCCTTGGACCAAGCCGACGTCCCATTCCCCTTGGCTGCCTATAAAAGGCCCTGTCACCCCCTCATTTCTTCCACACCTTAGCTTTAAGCTTCCTCTTGAGCCTTGAAGAGCACTTCCCCCTCTTAGAGATCAAAAGAGTGAAACCGAGTAAGTTCTTGGTGAGTTCTTGAGTGTTTTTGTGTAAGGCTGTTTTGAGTGCTTGGGAAGCCACAAAATTTATAAGTTTTCTTACTTTTGATCTTATTTAGCATGTCAATCTTTGTTTCCATGAGTTGGTACGAAATTTGGGTGAGTTTTGGAAAGGTTATCATGCTTAAATCAAAACTGGGTCAATTAAGGGATGACTTGATTAATTAAATATTTTTAAGTGGGAATTTAGCTATGGATGTCTTAAGCATGATTTGATATGATTCATTATTTTATTAACATGATTATGGAAAGTTTAAATTCTGGTTAGAAGCATGCCATGGTAGGTTTTGAATATATCTTGTTTTGATCAAGTATGAATCGGTTTGAATGAAGTAGAGATTAATGATATATTAGCCATGATTAAGTGTTAGGATGAAGTCTATTATCTTAGAATTAGTCTTCATGATGTCATTAAAGATGTTGGTGATCATTTGTGATTAAAGAAAATCTCATATGCATGCATTCATAGGGATCAATAGTTGAAAATACACTTAGGTATCAACTAGAGTGCATGCCATATGTTGGGACCATTTGGGCAAGTTCCACTTTGATTTTTGAAAATCTAAGGGCATAAATGGTTTTAGAATGCCAAAAATATGAAATCCACGAACTTTTCATTTAATTTGGAGTTCGTTTACAATTAGTGAAAATTTAGGGCCTTAACGGTAATTTTTTAGGGTCTAAGGGTATTTTTGTAAATAACTATGTTTGAAACCTTTGATTTTGGACCTCATCCATAGAAGTATTAATTCTAACTTAGTACGCACTTGATTTACGCAGCTACAACATTAATTTTCAATTACTCCGGAAGTTTGTAAGTTGGTCTCTAATTTACACCTTGACATATTATTTATGATTTATTGATAAATGCCTTATTCATTTTTCAATTATCATATTGAGTATAAAATATCATATTATATGATACATTGAGTGTATATTTACATGACATGTGATATTTCTACTATTTTAGCATATTGCATCTACAAATGTAATTTCACATAAAAAAACTTGCTATATATGCACATGTCATGGAACACATTTTTTTAACTTAGCATGAAAATAATTTTTGTCATGACCCCAAATGTTAGGATGAGAAATTATCCTAGTGGAACACCTCTGTCCACTCTGGAGTGTTTAAGAATGGAGTGGTAACCCCTAGGTTGACAAAGAACAGTCAACGGGCTTCGAATGAGTTCTATTTAAAGAATGCCGGAGTGAAATCAATATATTATGACACCTAATGTTGATGGGTGTATACGTTATGATGTTATGTTATATTACCAATACATTGAGAATGATATCTGTAGACAATGACGTAGTGCCAACATGAGTTGTGCTACGGTCACGACAGATACTCATGGTGCATATGGGGGAGCCATGTTGCTACCAAACGTATGTTAATGATGGAACGTATGTTAATGATGGCTTAAATAAACAATGAAATGTTATAATTTTTTAAAGCAGTGAAGTATGAAATGTTCTCTTTCGAAATGTCATGTATTTGGAATGAGAAAGTGAAAATGTTCTCTGAAAATGAAAGTGCATCAAGGTTTTTCTAAAAATGTTGAGGAATTTGGATGGGAGAGACATGCATATTTTTCTGCATTTCATGCAATTCATATTTATCATTCTTCATGCATAATTTATCGCTGTACAAGTTGATTGTTTAACTTACTGAGATTTCGAGTAAATCTCATCCATTGTGGGATCACTATCATTCCCCCTAAAATCTTAGAAGTTGTGACAGGACCGGTAGATGATGAACATGATGGATCGCTAGATGCAGATGGTTGAAGAGGAGCTGGACCTTGAACGAAGGCTACAGATAATTTTCATGCTCATAAGCATTGACGCTTCATACTTCAGAGTATGTGAAATAGTTGATCTAACCATGGAACTTGGATTAAGTATTTTGTATTAAGGAAATGTTATCCTTAAGTTTGAACTTATGATGATTATTAATGTTATTGGGATGTTTTTAGTTTATTCTGGCATGGGTTATAACTAATCACCCTTATTCCACTGCGATTATTGCCTACTGCTAGTTGCACTTATAGGATGCATTGCATATTAACTGATATAAACCTGTAGGAATGGAATCCCTTAAACCCACAATCAATTTGAAAACTCACCCAAGAAAGTCAAAATTAAGCCGATGAAAATATTAGACCCGTTGAGGAGCTCGTTTCAAGAATCTAGATTATATGAAAATCTAAACCCATTGAAAAACCTGTCTCAAGAACCTAAATTATAAGGAAGAACGCCACAAAGGCTATGATTTGCCTTTGATAAGTTCAAAAGTTCATTCAAGAATAAGAGGAGATAAACTCAACTCACAATGAATAAATTCATCAAATTTCATAACCTGATTAAATTGAGGCTACAAAGAGTATTTAAACCAAAACCTAATTAAAATCCTAACCAAAATAAAGTCATTTCTTCCAAAAATACTCCTGAATGAATAGTATCGCGGCTACAATAACTTGGCTACAGTAACTTCTTGAAACCCTAGTTCAACAAAATAAAACATATGTGGGCCAAGCATCCTCAAGCCAAATTATTCTAGACTAATTCTTATAACTAATAAAATAAGCCTCTTTAATGAAATAAACAAGTTCAAGGCCTTCAATCACATAAATATAATAATAGGCCCTAATTTATGTTGCACTCTTCCATAGCTTGTATCACGTGGATGATCATTGGATCTCCTTCTCTCAAGCTTATCTTGAATATTCAACTCTTACTAGACTCGTCCTAAGTGGATTACACCAATCTTTGCATTGCTTCCTTGCACTTCTTAGTTCTTGATCTTAGGGTTGGGCTCCGACTCCGACGGAGTCGGAGTGCTCGTTTCCGACCTTCGACTCCGACAAGAGTCGGAGCCAAATTGGAGCTTCGACTCCGACTCTGAACTGAAGTCGAAGTCCGACTCCGATTGGAGGTTGGAGCTCCGAAATAAGATTGGAGCTCCATGTGCGCTCGACATGGTGCTCGAGCGGAACTCTTCCAGAGAGGTTCGCTCGATGTCCGCTCGACATGTCGCTCGAGCGAACCTCTTCCAGCTCGACATGTCGCTCGAGCCAATATTTAATACAACGTCCGCTTGACTTGCGCTCGACACCTCGCTCGAGCGCAAGTGTTCAATAAAAAAAATTTCGGAGTCGGAATCGGAGCTCCGACTCCGACTCCGACTCCGAATAGATATTCGAAGCTACTCCAAATTCCGACCCCAAATTCCGATGACGTCGGAGTCGGAGTCGGAGCGGAAGTCGGACGGAGTAGGAATTTTGCACACCCCTACTCGATCTTGTGGTTGCCCCATCTGAAACTTGCAAAGGATATTTAAGATTTGGTCCACCTTAGTGTCTATCATTAACTGTCATGTACGGGGGTATGTAACCTTGTATTACATGTCTCGACGCTCTAAGTTTTTGTTCCATCCCAAGAGGAGGTTGGGGGAATCACATCGGACAATTTGGGCTGTAATAGCTAGAATTGCTACCTGCACCCGGACGGAGGGTGCCCTTTGCATATTCCTACGAATGCAATACAAGAGCCTCACATTATTTGTTAGACTTGTATTGACAAGACAATCTATAAAAAAGTCACCTTACTACTCTACAACTTATACAAAATATTAAGTAAAAATTCTACTTAATACATATTACTATTACTATATTTATATATAGGCTAAATAATAAATATTTATAAATATGTAGATTGCTCATGCAAGCATATACAATACTTATGTTTAAAATAATTTAAAATTACAATAATATTATTTTTAAAATAATTTTTTTTCCTTTTATCTCATTCATTAGTGAGACTGCACACATAATTTCTCAATTAACACTGTAAATAAAATTTCTCATAAATATATATTTATATAAAAAAAATTAAATATGCGGGTCGGGAACGGGGTGGGGTCCCACTGAAGCCATACGGCCCCCAACCCTGTTGTTGTTTTGCCATATGTGCTGGAGGGATTGCCGGTAATGTATAGAATAAATTCATGACGGCTTTCTTTATTTGGTATGAACGAACGGTTCCTGGTCTCTCTATGGAGGAGGCACTGACCGAAGCCCCAGAATCCGAAGCCCTAACCCTAACTCCATCTCTAATGGAGGTTCTTTGACGTTGGATTTCCATGGAACTTGTATAGAAATTCTAGTTTTGATGTAAGGGAAAAGAAAGGAAGAATAATTAAATCTGAGAGTTTCTTTTTGGAGTGGAGGCTGGATTTGACGCTCTCAGAGTATCCTGGTTTGCAACGATGAAGTCTATGGAGCATAATTTGAACACAGACCGTGGCGGTGGGAATAATGGTAAGGGCACTACAAGGTTCAACACTTTTACCAGTGATTATGTATCGCTGGCTATGCCCACAAAATCGCTGGCATAGATCTACCCCAGCAATTTTTAAGTTATTGGAAGATCGCCGGTATTAACGCCCCACTTTAGATCTAGGCCAACGGAACCCAAAACTCGCCGCCATATATTTCTTTCCTGGTGAATTTTTATTCGCTGCCTATCACAACTTAATCGCCGCAAATTCAATATAGGATTCAGTTGTTAAACGCTGGGTTAGATTAATGGCAGCGATTAATTTTTGACGCTAAAAGTTAAAATATCGCTGCCAAATATATTTGCCAGCGACTCATAAAACTCGCCGTAATATAAAAATCGTCGTATGGAGGCTCATATGGCAACGATTAATTATCGCCGGGCTATATTAATACCCGCGATTTTTATATCGCCGCAATTGGAGTTCTACTATTTCGCAGCGAATATTAAATCGCTGCCAAATATTGTGTTACAGCGAGTTTTTACTCGCTGCTAATTGACTTTTCAATTCGATATGAAAATAGCGGCGATATTTAGATCGCCGCTATTTAGTTATAGACGGCAATTGTTAGTATCGCCGTAATTTACGTTCTGCTATTAAAATTTGTTTGCGGCGAATTTTTAATCGCCGGTATAGAGGTTTTAGTAGCGATTTGTACATCGCTGAGTTAGTACAATTAAAGTTTTAGTTTTTATCGGCGATAAATTAGTCGCCAGTAAAGGCCTTTAATTCGCCGCTAAAACTTAATTCAGCTTTAAATTTCCTGGGCCTAATTTTCTTTCTAGGCCTGGTTTTTAGTTGTTCCTAAATGCAACATTCATAATCCAAACTCATTCATTCAAGTTGAACATCGATATAACATGCAAAATAAAATCATTCAATTGCATCCAAGCCCATCAACAAAATCCAAACTCATATGTATTACAATGGGGTGGTGTATTGTATTCTCATATACGAACTGAGCTAAATCCAGAATAATAAATAAGCATCACAGTCATCCAACTTTTGTATTCAACTCTACCATCCACTAAAATAACACCACCAATATCATCACAAAGCCCTAAGCATAGTCTCTGTAAAGTAATAGGAAAGCCCCCCCACAAAAATGTAAATTAGGCCCCTCAAGCCCATGTACAGATCCCGCAATTAACCCAACAGCGGCCAGGTTCAGTACTGGATTGGGCTGGCTTGGACCAAGTGTTGCAGCACAGGATGAGTTGTAAGCACTAGGTCTCCTCACCTTAATAGGGGCACCTTGGAAAAAGTAGAAACAATGAAAGAGGTCAGTCCCATGTCATGTACTAACCCATCCAACTAATACATAGGTGGTAGCTTATGAAGACAAATCGAACTCAAGTGTCATAAATACCTGGACCAGCAGTGTTTCCTCCAATTGCAGCCATAACATGACCGAAAATATGTTGCAGCAGACTGCAGTAGAACATTTAAGATAATTAGGGTACCCTTGGGTTTTCCCAATGATCATGGCTAAGAAGAATAAATTGTAAACCAAGCTTACAACTCTAGACCAATTTTTCCACTTCAAAGGGGGCGGCTTTTTGTGTTCTTTACTTTTGCTAAAATATTAAAAACTTTTAGTGGGATAAATATTTTCCTTCTATAAAATTTCCAGCCTACACAATAGACAAGCATATTCCATTTATAGATGGATATTTGGTGAATGTTAAATTGCATATTGGTTCTTGCTGTTCAAAGAGAGTTGTTTTGAAAGGAGAATTCCACAATAATATAATAAAAGAGGGGCCAGAAACATAATGCTTACTCTATTATATTACAACACACATACGTGGATATACAATACTAGTTTACCCAAGTAATTCAATAATACATGCTAAACTATGGACATTTTTAGCCCAATAGCTTCCAATCCGTCAATTTCTAACTCCTGCTGTGAACTAATACTAGTTTAGATTTATTTTTATTTTTTTTGGCATTTTGGAAAGCAAGCAGCAGGACGCACTCAATGTAAAACATACTCGTAAATAAAGTCCAACTGAGTGTACGTACAACTGACAGAACAAGACCAAATCCAGCTTTATCTTTGGTAAACATAATGGAAAATAAAGGTTGTCCTAATTTACTCTCAAGAAACAAAATCCCCAATGCAATTAATAACTTAATTCCCATCCAACAAACCCAAAGTGCATAATGGCACAACATGCACTCAACATGCAGGGACAAACACCATCATGCTATCTAAACGTTTTCTCCTTGGACCAATATTAATGTTAGACTATCATCATCATCATCATCATCTAGGACAACCTCTTTCTCAGAAGGTTTAAATTCTGGAATAATAAAATTAGAAACATTAGGTAGAACCAATAAATCGTAATAATTTATTGACTTATAGGAATTGGAACCTTTCATTCTGTAAGTACAAATAGGTAGAACCAATATAACAAAGTCTCATTTTTCTCTTTTTTGTGGGAGGGGAAATAACACGAAAAAAGTTTTACCCAACACAAGTGTGTATAGTTTTTCTCATCTTTCTTTTATACCTACCTACTTGTTGATCAATGAATATTTGGTTAATTATAATATATATATAATTAAATACAAATTGCCACAACTTAATTGCTGGACAACTTTACACTGAATTAGCAAATGCATGCAATGGATCGGCTTATGAGAGAGCAAGACTAGAGCAAGACTGGCAGATTTTTTAAATGAGCCGTGGCATTACCTTTGTTAGTCTCTGTATGCGTGAGGCTGCAACTTCATGCACAACAACTCCATCCGTCATAACTTCAAGCACATCCTCAACAAAGAGAGCATAGGTACGTACTAGCCTGGAATTACAAGCAAATTGCATTTGGTGGGGATTGTGAGTTTTATAGAGAATATTCAATGGTCAAGACTCAAAAGTACTTTTTAAGTTGAGAAGTAAAGAGACTGACATTTCAGAAACTATCCCATACATGACTAGTTATATCTTTAATTATCAAAATTATTATTTGAAAATTAAAGATATGATGCAGAAAGGACATACACATTGCATGAAGGGCCAGATAAAGATGTCTTTGAATTTGACCAACGGAGGTCCAAGGATAGAGCTCAAAATGGATTCTTCATCGACACCTCTCGTGGCAAGCCATTTGTACTGAACATATACGATATTGTCCATCATCAGAATTTCAGGCCAAGTAGTTATCATCCACGAGATTAAATTCAAGGCCTTGGCACTGCACCAATCATAGCAGTAAAACACTGGGACTATATCGTCGACTCAAACCATAGATGTCCAAGAACAAACTGAGATCATACCAATTTTTCATACCACTTAAAGCCAACCCCATATGGCACCAATGCGAAAAATGGTCCCTATTTGGCAAGTGTGTGGTATTTTAAGGGAAATTAATTATAGACATTTGAAGATAAGTACAAGCAACACTGGAGACTTGCAAAATATGTGTAACTACTATAGATTGTAATGGGCTGAGTTTTCATGATTTAATCATCTCTTTTCCTGTTCCTAATCAAGAGTTCATCTTGTATACTACTCATGTGCTTCGGCTATGCCTTTTGGGATTTTAATAGAATCTTTGTTTGGTTATTTATTTAATTCTTGGAAATAAATATGCATAAAATCACCCATGTCGAACTAGTACACTTAAAAGATACAAGCAAACAATCAGCTTTTATGCTCACCATAGAATATTTTGAGAAAAGATCCTTAGGCATCTGTCACATCCCACTAGCTGAGTGTACGAAGATATTCTTCTCGACAGATGACGACAAGAGCAACTGTGAGAAACAACAAAAATAGCATTAATATTCATCGGGTTTGGGAAACCAAGTTGCTAGAAATATATTGAACACTTCACTTGTACAAGTACATTTTATGGTGGATAACTCCAAATGATACTAACCTCATTTGCAGACCATGAGAGATCCAAGAGATCCCCGGTGTAGACATAGATCCAAGATTTATATAAATATATATATAATACTATATATATATATAGCCCAGTGTCGTATTGACTAAGTACAAAAACCACCCAAAAGCACAACACGTCGACACCCTTGACTCCTCATGCTTCCCCGGTGTCACAAAAAACCATCCAAAAAATGTGCCCTTTTATGAGAAGCCCCTTATGGGCGGGAGGAATCGTTACACTGAGTCTGTCGAACTGACTCAGTGAACGACGGGAAAGCCCTAAAGAAAGACTGCATCAGATTGTCATTTTGTATCTGATGCTCCCTCAGCTCCCGCATCTCTGTCCTCATTTCATCCAGCTGACTCTTGTAAGCTTCGGCATCCTTCTTATATTGCTCAGCATCCTTCTTATATTGTTCAGCATCTTTCTTGTGCTTTTCAGCCTCAGACATGTATTGTTGCATTTGAAGTTTGTCACGTTGTCTACTTGACTCGGGGATGACCATTTCCCCAAGTCCCCGTGCATATCCAGGTCGATGGCCAAGAACCTCCCTAAAGACAGTCGATGCTGCCTCATCACTATGTTGCTCTGGTCCTAGGCCATCCAACCTACCTTGCATCTCCTTCTGCACATTGAGAAAGCAACGATTATTAACAAATAATCAGCTAGAGATGTATTAATATTTAAAGAAACATAGATCCCAACGGCTGTTTCTGTACTACTCACATAAGTAGTTTCTGTAGCATCTGTGACAAATGCATTCTTTTTCTTCGACCAACGCGTCTCTTTGTAGAAGTCGACCAAATTCTCGTTCTCATTGCGCTGTCATGTGTGACAAATGAGTATAAGAATACTCATTTAAGCAAAGAAAACGTTATTCTGTGGATGAACCATGTGACATTTGAATAACAAAAGCTATGAGTAACCACCTTTAGTGATAGTAAAGTAATATTGTCACTAAAATCTCCAAGTAAAGTGCATTTGAACTATTCTATTGAAATGAAAAGATTGTTTTCCCTTAGACATACCTTTTGCTAAAGTAATCGGACGAATGATTTACGTCCTGATGTGTGATTAATGGCCTGCTTGTTTCGGTTCTCCCGATTTTGAGCTGAAATTTTCTGTCATACACATTAGGGAACAATTACTTATAATAGACAAACAGATTTTCCACAACAAGTGGTTAGACATATTAAATATATACATATTATATGGTTGTATGTGAGAAAGATCATATGTACCTTGAAGTCATCGCTGCCCCACCTTTCACACAACTTCACCCATACAATGGGGTCCACCAGACTAGTTCCATTAGCCAACGCATCTGCGTGGCTTCCATAGGATTCATAAATCTTGTGCAAGTCGTGGTGGAAGGAGTTGAAACGCTTACGTAAGGCCTTTGTCACTGTCAATCGGTGGTTTTCGCGATCCCAGTCCAACACAAAGTCACTCTACATAAGGCAGCATGCAAACAATCAATGTGTCATCTCATTATTTAGGCGATGATTATACTACATAAACAACTTCCAAACAAGGACAATTAAATTTTTGACTTACCCAAACACGGTCGCTGAGCTCCTCTTTAATTGCTGGTGGGACATCCGACCAACGCTTGTAACTCATGTCACAATATTGTTTAACAATCCACGATACTCGTGTTGTGAACATAGAAGCGTGTTCACAACATGGGGCTGTCTCACCATCATTTATCTTCAACTGCACTTTCCTGTTTTTCCTGAACTTGTCAAAGAAAATGCATCTAGATGGCCCACGAGTTCGTCTCCTCTGTTCTTGCGTTCCTTCGGTCTCGTGCATTGGGGCATCTGCAGCTATATTTTAAGGTACAATATATTAGTATTTTAAAGTGTAATGTGGAATATTCACACTTAATAACACATACAAATATGATAATGCTTTCAAAATTAAAGTATTGGAAAAACATGCACCAGTTTGTTCTCTAGTATGTGATTGTTCCACTGTATTTGGTGGGGGTTCTTGAATAGGTTCTGGCGCGTGAGTTGGAACAATGCATGGTGGGGGACTTGGGGGCTATGTCGAGTCATCCGAGGAGGATTGATTACACTCCTCCATGCTATGATATGAAGATAATTTTGCACCACGTGGTCGGATGTGACGACCTGAGTATGGGATATAACGCCTTCCACCTCGAAGACCGCGAAGTCTGCCTCCACCTCTTGAACTGGGTCCCGGCTGATTACCTGCACGAGTACAAGTTAATAACATAGTGGGATAAAATTGATGCCCTAATTGATACAAAATAATCTCAATATGCACAGACAGGTTCGTAAACAAGCAAATTTATCTACCATTTTCAGTTACTTTTAGGTAGACTAACCCTTACACTATGAGACTTTAAATAGACAAACGAATAACTGAGAGTCGGCCGTATATATACCTTGATAATGCATAGTGCTTTTGCTCACACAGCCTCCCGATATTGAACGTAACCTGAAGCAAATTAAATCACATGTTAGATACTATTTAATTTAGGTATGGATGTTGTAAAACTTGAATACTACATTTAAGATTGTTTGCTACACAACATAATAAGTAGTGCGAGCCAGGTAAAATGAAATTCTTCATGGTGGTAAGAAAATAAATCAGAACATATATTTCACCCAAAATCATATTGAACTGTCTATATACACATACCAATTTCAAATGGACAGCTCATATTGGGAGATGTCTATATATACATGGGAATTTCGAACAAGAAATCTAATATCTCAACCTCAAATGAACGAAGTTCCTGGGTTGTTCTTATAGGTCGCCAGACTCATCAAATGTTGTGTGGCCATCCTCATCTGAATGTTCCCCCTCATTTGTTGATAGGTCCTCTTCATCTGAATATTCCCCCTCACTGGCCGCATTTCCAGACTCAGAAGTGATCATGTCATCATTAATAAAGCCCATTGAATCTATGCATTGACCAACCGGATCCATGATTTCTCGTGCATCTACATGGCTAGGTAGTATATCAGGCCTATTCAGTTGAGTTGCCACCTGATCTATGTTATCACACTGCACTGGTTCATAATAATATGATGGCTCATCTTCTTGATCGGCATCAGGAGTACTTGATTCCCCATCAAGTACTTCAAGAACTATCGGCAGTGGCGGAATGTTGTATACATTCCTATTTGCATAGTTCTGCACAACACCCCAATTCCCTTTCGCCCTTAAATCTCTTATGTAGAAACATTGATCAGCCTGACTCGCCAACACAAATGGTTCATCCTTATACCAAGTCCTGTTCATGTTGACACTAATCATATGGTCATCCACCTGCACCCCTCGTTTTCGATCACCAACGTTAAACCAATCACATTCAAACAGGTACACCCGACGCCACTCCATGTAGCGTAACTCTACAATATTATTAATAACTCCATAGAAGTCCAAGTTTTTTGTGGCCTCATCACCAGTTACCACCACTCCAGAATTTTGTGTACGCCAGCGAAGTTCACGTTGTTTCGTATGAAACCTTTTTCCATTTATTATGCAAGCAGCATATGTTGCAACCCAACGGTCAAGCCCACAACCTAACGCGTACAGATCAGCGGACACATCTAGTGTATGCGAGATACGATGTTCTTGGATCTATATATTTAAAAAAGCAAATTTCATAACGTTTATTTTCGATTAGATCCAAATCATATAAAATGCAAGCTATAGCAGCACATCTTAGATAGGAATGGATAAGAACTTACACGTTGCTTGAACCAAGTTGGGAACTCAGTTTGGTGCGTGCGATCGATGCAATCTGGGTGTTGCACCTTACATTTCTCATAGTGTTCCCTGCATTTGGTGCATCGAGGCGAAGCAACATATTGAAGTTAGATGGTATTGGGTTCATAACAACTTGTATAGAATGAAAAATGATTTTTAAGTAGACTCGTTAATGCTTACTCTATATAAGGTCCAATCTCCGCACAATTATTGAGCACGTACTAGATGGCTGCCCTAAATAGTTTATCTTCTAATTGCACATTAGAAGGCATGCCCAAGGGACGGACTTTCTGGTTGAAAATTTTGAACCCATCTAATGTTTCCTCTTCGTCAGCATCAATCTTGCAGTCCGGTCGACTAAACCTCGTCTCAATATCTTTGAGGTACATGGAGCAGAATGTCAAGCATTCGGTGTGAATGTAGGCCTCGGCTATTGAACCTTCTGGGCGGGCTTTATTCTTAACATACCGCTTGAATTTGCCGAGATACCTCTCAAATGGGTACATCCACCTATATTGTACTGGACCCCCAAGTCTGGCTTCACGGGGTAAATGTACAGATAGGTGGACCATAACATCGAAAAAGGAAGGAGGGAATATCATCTCCAGTTTGCATAGAATGGTGACAATATCAGTTTGGAGTTGGGCCAGGCGGTTGACATCGACTGTTCGAGCGCACAACTCTTTGAAGAAAGTACCAAGTTCAGTCAAAGCCAAGCCAATGTCACTTCTTAAATATCCCCCAGCAGCAATAGGGAGTAGTCTTTGAAGGAAAACGTGACAGTCATGGCTTTTCAACCCTGAGATTTTGCACTCACGTCGTGATACACAGTTCGAGATATTGGAAGCGAACCCATCTGGAAATTTGATATCAGACAACCACTCACAAAATTTATTCCTTTGCTCGACGTTTAATGTGTACTGTGCATGTGGCATTGTTACACGATCACCATCACAGCTCAAGTGTAATTCTTTTCTATAGCCCAAAAGCTCTAAGTCACGCCTTGAATTGATGTTATCCTTACTTTTCCCTGGACTGTTCATTAAAGTGAATAAGATGTTGTTGGCAATATTCTTCTCAATATGCATAACATCTAAATTATGCCGAAGTCGAACTGTTGACCAATAAGGTAACACGAAGAATATGCTACACTTTGTCCAGTTCAGCTCTTCAGCAGTGCGTTTTTTCTTCCTATGAGACTTGCCAAACTGAACATCCCTAATCATCTGCAATTGATTTTGAATCTCTTCAGCGTCTACATCCCTTGGTGGCATGCGATGATCTTCTCTACCGTTGAACAACCCTTTCCTCCTTCTCCATATGTGATCTGGGGGTAAGAAACGTCGATGTCCCATGTAACAATGTTTTCGGCCATATTTCAACCAATTAGAGTCTGTGTCTGCATTGCAAGACGGACAAGCCAATTTTCCTTTTGTTGACCAGCCAGACAGATTCCCGTAGGCAGGAAAATCATTGATTGTCCACAATAAGGCAGCATGCAACATAAACGTCTCCTTAGTTGAGGCATCATATGTAGGTAACCCATCTTCCCAAAATTCAAGTAGTTCATCGATCAACGGCTGCAAGTATACATCAATCTCATTCCCTGGTGACCTTGGGCCAGGAATAATCAAAGATGTCATGAAGAATTGGTCTTTCATGCATGACCACGGTGCCAAGTTATAGGGGACAAGGATCACTGGCCAAATGCTATGAGGTTTAGCCAAGTTGTTGAATGGTGTGAAGCCATCACTTGCCAGACCGAGCCTAACATTGCGAGGATCCGAAGCGAACCAGCCATGATCTTCATCAAATTTCTTCCAGCACTCAGAGTCGGCCGGATGTCTCATACAAGTATCTTCTTTCGTCTGTTGCTCTTTGTGCCATCGCATATCACCTACTATCTTTGCAAACATGAAGAGACGCTGCAATCTCGGTTTCAAAGGAAAGTGACGCAAAACTTTTTGAGGTACCGTGCGCTGTCCATGTGTATTTGGTATCCACCTCGAAGCCTTACATACATGGCATTCATTAAGAGCAGCATTTTCCTTCCAATATAAGATGCAGTCGTTGGGGCATGCATGGATTTTGTGATACTTGAAGCCCAAACCGCGCTCCGAAGACCTTGACTCCTCATATGATTGTGGCAATAGGGCATTAGGAAAGGCAGACCTCAACAAATCAAGGAGCATGTCAAATGACTTAATTGACCATCCACCGATTGATTTGATGTGTAACAACTTCACAACGAATGACAACTTTGAAAATTGTGTACACCAATCGAAAAGAGGACGTCGGGCATCCTCTAGTAGCTGATCAAAAGATGGTGCTGGTCCATCTACATGTATTGATGGCCTGTTTGGCACAGGAGTGCTATCTTGAGGCACATCAACGAAGGTGCCTGCCCGGATGTCATCAAACATATGCTGCATATCATCTATGTAATCTTCCTCTTGGATGATATCGTCATCAAGATCATCATCACTGACGTACAATGTTGTCTCCTCCTCCCCATGAAATATCCACTGGGTGTAATTTGGGTTGATCCCTTTAATAAACAAATGGGTTTCCACCTCAGGTATAGGCAGCCACAGATTGTTAAGGCATGCACGACATGGACACCGAATGCGAGCCCTTCCACTTGCATGGTTTCGTGCTTGTGTGAAGAAATATTTAACACCTTCGGCATATGCAGGTGATACAAGCCTATCGGGGTCATTCATCCAACTTTTGTCCATCTAAACAAAGACATGGTGGGGAAGAAAGTTAGGTTAGCAGAGACTTTAAATATATAAGTTCGATGAAAAACTCACCATAGGCCGAATGTTGGGATAGGAACCTAAATGTTACACTTGAAGATGATTTATGAATGTGGCTAGATATGATCTCGGCCAGGTTTAAATACCAAAAAAATTTCCAAGGATAATTGGCTAACAAAACTTTATTGGGAGCTACAATGTTTATGACATCATATGATGCCATATGTCCCAACAAAATTTTAAACCAGGGGGATTCATCATATGAATTAACGTGAGAGCAGTATCGATGAGGACGCTAGCTACGTAGTCCCTAGTTGTCCCCTCTTAAGGTTGTAATGTGTATTGATATATATATAATTATGTATTTATCAATACTGGACCAATAATGTTTGATTGTGACAGTAATAATCGTCGATGGCCAACTAAAAACCAATTCCAAGAGAGTTTGGTAAGTAGAATACACTTGACTTAGAGTGATTATCTAATAATAATCCATAAAAATATGCAAACTCAGAAGGTCTAGCATATATAATAACACTAAGAAAAAAACATCCATCTATGTTTTGAGAATGAGCAAAATAGATAAAATATCGTCTTGAAGTTGTGTATAGGTATTTCTTACCTTCAATCCCCAACTAAAGGAATTTCAGTTCACACAAGAGTGAAATGGCTCCTCAACAAGCTTGTTGTCTCAGTCCCAAGTGTTTTTTAATCAAAAGCACAACACGTCCGTCTTACAATCTACACCCAACAATCCAAGTAATTTTCAGAACCAATCTCAATACCAAAATATAGCACAAACAAAATCAATAAAAATAATATATATATATACTAATAAAAGCCAAAAAATGTAGGAGCTAGAACTTTTAATCACAAATTAACTGCATTTACCAACTATATAATTTAAAGTACAAAGCACTTTCCTTACATCCTCTTAACTTAGGGAAAATCAACTACAAAACACAAAATCAAACCATGTAACTTCTATCCATAGTTAGCGCAAAGCCAAACTTGAAAACTCCTCATTTCAAGCATGGCTAAGATAAATAACTTAAATTGATCAAAATTGCATGTTTGCTGTCCAATAAAGGCCATTGAGTTATCTACATGAAATATATATGGATGGAATTGACAGTTGGGTTAACTTACACATACGTGGACTTTATCTTGGAAAATGGTGTATTTTCAAGATGTTGGATCAGTTCAGACGAAAGGATACAAAGAGAGAATGCCCATTTAAGTCCTTAATTTTGCTGCAACCAGATTTAAAAGAAAACTCACAAAGCAGGACGTTTTCACTTACAAGGTGAAACTCAAACGGTTCGAAAAAGTCCATGTCTTATCTGCTAGAACATTAAGAAACATCCTCTATAGTTGTATATATAAAATGTTCATTCATAACGTAGCCTAGTATGCAAATGTTCAGTACTTCATTATTGGGCTTCCTGAAGGATATGAGACCAAGGTGGGCTATGTTATGAAAATAAGCATAATATATATGGGTATTTTTGAAATTCAAATCATTTTAAGTACTGATAAAGTGTGTGGTCTTTATCTGGGGTTTGCTATTGATATGTTTGCAGCACCTAAAATAATTAATAACAATTACAACTCGATAAGTTTTTGGGCGGGGGAATAAATGGTAAGATATGGTTACTAGTCATGATTTTCTCATCTCATATAGGGACTTTGAATCTGGTCTTATATATTAGATCATATGCAAAGGGAAGCACACTCAACTGTGCTCTTTGATATAGAGCCAGGTAAAGTTCTGCTTAGTGCTTTTAATCTTCTAGTATATATATTATATATATATATATAGAAAGTATTAGGATGATCTGGTAGCACTCACGTTTGTCTATAGTCACAAAAGAACTAGCATAAATAGGACTACTCCCCCATATATAAGACTATTTCAATCTAGTATATTTTTGAATTGCTGGCTGTTCAGTGCTGAAACTCCCAACTGGACAGAACCAGCTAGTAACATAATGGAAAATTAACATTGATTCCTCCTTTGGCTGCTTCATTGCTACATGTGAAATATTTTTACACATTACTTTCAACGCTTTTTGTGTTTTTGTTTATTTCAGTTTTTTCCAACGGACAATGAGTGAATTTGAACCCAATTAAGTGTAATGTTGGGTTAGAACATGCTTATAGCATCATACTTGTAGTACCTTCACCTAGAAAAACAGCTATGCAATTACCCCTTTCAAGCATTAACAGCACAAACAATTTTCAATGATGAAGGAAACAAAAAGTCGAGGGATTTCCAGCACAACTTTCAGTTTAGGCTGTCCTATTTAAATTAATCAAATTCTTTTAAGCCTTTGAGAATTTTAAATTTGACCTGACATATCTCATCTCATTTCCCCATTCACAGTTTTTGTTTGAATTGGTACATGTTCAGAGTTCTCCCTGCAGCCTTCCTCCTGGTCAGAAAGGTACTGTATTTAATCCCCAGCTATAAAACTGCCACTGCTGGTTCCAGGAGGCAGCCTAACTGTCAAGAGTTTTGGTATTGGAGGGGCAGGATGTGTTGGCTTCTTGGAAATATTTGAGAACATTGGGCACCCCTAAGCATATGATTTAGTTTTCAATGCTTATGCAAACTAAGATACTGACATCATTGGAGGGGCAGGATGTGTTTGTTGGCATGAGATGCTGATCATTCAGGAGTGCATACACATATTCAGAGCATCTCAAAGTCACACACTCAACAGCTCCCTTCAGCATGCTTCTAATCCATATGACAGTGACATTATGTTTGAAATAATGGTCAAAGCAAAACCTTGTTCATACCCACCATGACCTTTGGCCCCACCTCTACTTTAATGCTAACTTGAGAGGTTTCATGCAGGACAAGACACTGAAACGGATGGACACCTCATGATTTGAAAGGCAACATGGAAGGTGGTTGTATAAAATGCCTTGAATTTGAAAATCATCACCACCACAGAAAAATATATATTTAATGAAACGAATGGTGGGTGCCAAAACATCACCTCTGGTTTTCTGGACCAATAAAGGCCATTGAGTTTTTTACATGAAAGATAAATGGATGGAAGCAACAATTGGGTTGAGTTCCTATAAGTTCATTAAATTTCATGTAGTATTGTATTGAATGATTTCTGTAAGTGTAGTTTCATTTAAAAAAAAATAGCAATTTGAAATGAAATGAAAGTATACTAGTGCACAAAGTAGGCTAGCTAGTTATAAGCTTGAGCTCGGCTCAGACAAGTACAAAAAATAGCAAGGGCTAAACATCAATCAATACTTAGTTCGATCTAAAAGTTTCCAATTAATAAAATTACATTTACCAAATCTCAACTACATGACACTAAAAGTAACCAAGAAATTGCAAGAAACTGCTTTCAATTTAGCATGCATTATACACTTTGTTGGTATTAGAAACATTAATAGCATATATACACAAATGCATTTTAATTTTTGTAGGTCCATGCATGGTATCTTTTCATTTCCCTTAATGAAAAAATGATTAAACATGTTCAACTCGAGTTGGAAATTTTGAAGAATAGCTGAAATAGGAAGTTTTTATTTGAACTTCATACAGAGATTCCGCATGTATATGGATCTTACATATCTTGAACATGTTTGCAATAAATATTTTAACTGTTAATCAAGTCAAGGAAAAGCCCCATAACTAAATTGATGGAAACTTGTTTTGTATGAAGAGGCTTACGAAGGTTTATGTTAGTAGGATGGGATAGTTGAGGGGAGGCACTTGTTGAAGGCAAAAGGGGCATACTTAGTATGGTCCTGGAATATGAACAGTAATAAAAATGTTTAACTTAAAAGTAATAACACAAATAGCCTAGTACAACTTTATTCTTAAAAGTATATCTTTATAGATCATATACAAAGATAAATGTTTGGTTGATCACAAACATAAATTACAAACAGTTGTCATACAAACTGAAATACATACCTACTTATATATACACCCCTAATATATATTTATATAGTTTGCTGTGATAACATATATTAACTGTAAAGCTTTTTATATTGTAAGATAAATTAATCTCTATATGCAGATAATCAGTTAGTGGACTGTAAATCATAAGCAGATCATTTCTCCACAATATTTCCCTAGCTAGCTAGCTTCCCCCAGCCAAAGAATAAAAAGATGGCGGTATTGGTGGATACCTTAAGGCCAATCAATTCTATATTTCCATGGAATTTTTCAAAACAAGTTTTTATTTGAATATATAAATTTATAGCACTCGAATTTTAGAGGTTAATTATGCCTCGGTATTTAGTACAGAAACAAAAAACAAATTGAGATTCATATTGTATTGAATGATTTATGTAGTGTAGTTTCATTTCAAAAAACAGCAATATGAAAGAAAATGGATTTATACTAGTGCACAAAGTATTCCAGCTAGTTATAACGCTGAGCTCGGCTCAGAATCGAATAAAAATAGCAAGGCCTAAGCATCAATCAATACTTAGTTCGATGTAAAAGTTTACCAAATAAATAACTTCTACCAAATCTCAACTACATGTAATGTTGATCAAGGAAATTGCAAGTAACTGCTTTGAATTTAGCATGCATTATACACTTTGTTGGTATTAGAAACATTAATAGCATATATACACAAATGCATTTTAATTTTTGTGTCTACACTACTCAAGCGTTCTGACTTCTCTCTTCCTTGTCATCTTTTGACAAGTTCATTATACTATGTAACTTTGTAAAGTAGTATTTCTATTATCTTTGTTTACTTCTTCTCTAAATTTCTCTGATCTAAATCCCACAAGTTCATATATACCAGAAAAGTTCAGAGAATTAAGTTGTTGACTGGAAATGGAACTGGCACACACCTCTAACCTCACCTTCAAGTCACTCTACTAGCAACCATACCAATGAGTTTGTGTTATATGGAGTACCATTACAGGACAACACACCAATTCAGTATGTACCTTCCATGTATAGAGCCATATTTATAATAAAATCCTGTCAAATACAATAAATACAAAGCACTTTCCTTACCTCCTCTTCACTTAGCAAAAATCAACTACAAAGCACAACCTCAACTATAAAACTCCTCATTTCAAGCATTCTAAAGGAATTCATGAAAATGACTAAAAGCATGCTTGCTGTCCAATAAAGGCCATTGATCTTTCTACATGAAAGATATATGAAGATCGTGGGTAAAGAATGTACAAATGATAGGAATTGACTTAGAAATGGAAGAGAGCAAGGAAGTATAAAAAATCTGGAAATTTCACTATTGAAATGGCATTTGACAACTTTTTAGTAACTTGTTGGAACCAAAATTAAATAAACTAATAAAGCTCACAAGATGGCTGGTTTTTGTCCCTTATTTTCAATCTTTGGATACAAACAAATAACTTTGTTTGAGCAAAAGATGCAAATAAAAAATGGGGATGAAATGGACTGGTTGAAGAAGCAAAACATAATGCAGTGCCGAATTTTCTGCACTGCCATGGACAGCTAGCAGGTTTGGTAGATTCATGATCTTAAACATCCCTCATTTAACCACAATCTCAACTACATATCCCAAGCATACTAGATTTGAAGAAAACCTAAGAATTCACATCATTTTTGTGTGAAAGCATAGCAAAAACAACAAGAGTAGCTCTCGACAAACCAGGAAATTCTAATTTCCCTACTAGTTTGAATAAAATCCTCGGCTGCTTACATAGGGTATTATCTTGAAGAAAAGTGTTAAAAATAATACATTCTCATCTCCACTAGTTTAACACATAGTCATAAAGGGTTAAACATAGTTAAAAACATGATTCAAACCACTGTATTTAAAACAGAAGATCTTCTCAATAACCTGTATATATATATGATAAGCAACTAGTTTTAGGCCAGTTAATTGTCTTGTTAGGGTAAATAGAAGTCAGATACCAGCTGCTGCAAGCTGTGTCTCTACACCTAATTCCAATTTAAAGGTTATTGAAGAATAGGTATTTATTACATTATTGCACCTCCAATATTCATATGAATTGTTTCAATAGAGTTGGTGTGAAGCTGTTTCATGCATGGTAAAGGACCTTTTTCTTGTAGTGAAGCTGCTACTTAAAATGTAATCAATACAGTGGCTTTCAAGGAAGCTACTTAAAATGTGTCACATAATTTGGTGTGACAAAGCATGAAAAATTAACAATAAAGAGTAGCATTGCTTTTTATTCAATTTATATTATGAACAATCAAAATATTCTTATGTGCACCACCATTAAGTGAACCTCTCTCAATATTGCATCACATCTAGTACTACCTAAATGAAGAAGCCCGCAAGAAAAAAAGGATTGATGAGAGAAAGACAGAGGCAACAAAAAAAGGAGAGAGAGAGAGAGAGAGAGTTTATTCATGATGAAAATCTATCTTTGAGACTTTGTGACAGTTTTAAGGCACAAAAGAGTTACATTTCATTAAAATAAGCTTATAATCCTCCATTTTAGCCCATTAATTGTGGGCAGAAGCACATTTATCATCAAGGATCTAGGTCTTTTTTGCATTTCACGATCTCAATTATTAAGAGAAATATAGATCGATATTATGGGTATTAAAGATTATATATTGATCATTTAATGCTACTTAAAATGTTTATATGGGTAGTAATAATATAAGTTGAATGATCCTGTCACTTGAAATTGATCTCAAATTCAGCTTAAAATGAAAGTCAACGTGATCAAGTTGGACAATTCATTTCCTAGCCAACTTGTCGAAGTTAGTTATTTATTACATTATTGCACTACCAATATTCATATGAACTGTTTCATCTTATTTAACTAGGAACTTCTACTTCTTTACACCAATTATCAATTAAACAACTTGCATTAAGTAATCATGTTGAGCACAAAGATCTAGTAGCTAGTTCTAAACCTAATTAATTAACTCTTGAATATTTTAGCTACTATAGTCTAATGGGTAGAATGCATGCATGCAAACAGAAAGAAGAATTGGAAGAAAAACAATGAAATTCAGCCAAATTTCTAAATCAATCTTCCCTAACTGCGGCCTTAACTAGAAGCGAAGGATCTTCATAAGGTTCATCACGAATCAATGTCAATATTACTTTCTGCAAGAAAAGTTCCACACTTGTATGTTTTTTGATCTAGGGAATTGTTCACAAGGCATTATTTCTATTTCTGATAGTTATAGATGATCAATATATCATACAGAACTGAAAGGGATGGATCTAAGTATTTGTATATGTCAAAAACAGAAAATCTAATGGGTTTTCAAAAAAGGCATTTATTCTTTATGGATACAAAAGAAAGAGTTAACATACAACAATTCATGATCAGCAAAATAATTCCCACAAAACTCTAAGAAATGCACATTCAAACAACGCAACATTATTCACAGAAATCTTCTAATTACATATTAGAAGCTACTTGTAAAGGGCCATAAACGCTGCAACAAAAAAGGATCTGTTTTTGCAAGAATATCACCCACGAATCGCTGCATTATAGTAATATCCACAGCTTAGACCACCACGTACGCATAAGGCAGATATACAAAAATTAAACCTCAAGGAAGAACATGGGAATCAGATTGACAGTGACAAAAAATTATTGTAGAAAGAAACAAAAAACCTATGAAGCACTGCAAGAAATTTGGGAAGGTTTCTCTGATAGAAAAATTAGACCCCAAAAATATACCTGAAAGGGAATTTATTCCCTGAAAATCAGCCTCGGTCGTTCACAAAATAGATGCCCAAAAACTTAGTTCCCAGCCGAATATGGAGGAACTATTTCCCAATCTAATTCAAGGGGCAGGAAACGACTCGAAATATTGAAGCGATACCGTCGGGGAAGTCAGAAATCAGCATGTAAACTGGGGTAGGAGGAACTTTAAGTTGCAGGTGAGCTGTCCATGGAGGAACATCAAAGTATAGGGGGAGCTAGAGAAGGGCGCTTGGAAATGGGACTCCGAAGGTGAACGGAGGAGTTTCGGCAGTGAGGCCTTCAAGTGGCGTTCCGTCCATTGCAAACAGGAGTGACCATCGGCATAAGCAGGAGGTGGAAGCTCCGGGAATGTATTTGGCGAGTGGGTTTTCGTATTTCTTGGGTTTTGTCGAAGTGGAGAAGAACAGGCCATGGGGCAAAAATGTTTGGGGGAAATTTATGTATTTTCGTCTTTTGCCGCCCCAGAATCAATCCTGGCGTAAATTTTTTTGTCGCAACAAGTTAAAACATTTTGCGGCGCACACATTCGCTACTATAACATTAACAATCGCCGCAATTAACTTTGTAACTGAAATCCTATACAGTTTCGTATTAAAACATGCGGCGATTCATAAATCGCTGTCAATAATGTCCATTGGCAGCGATTTTTTTTGCAGCGATTTATGAATCGCCGGTAAAGAACCTATTTCTTGTAGTGGGGAGGGGATGGGTTTATAGATTGGAGCATAGTGAGGATTTTGTTGTGCGATAACCACGCCAAGAGTTTGGAAGAGGTTCTGACTCTTCTTCTGAAATGTTGTTATCAGGGTATATATTGCTTCAATTAATTATTCATTTTTGTTTTGCTTTTGTTGACTTTTTGCTAAATTACAGGGTTTTTGTGAAAAATTTTTGTGGTCGATATGAATTCAGAAAATTTGTGATTTTGGTGAATGCATGGTTTACATAATCAGTTCTTAGGAGTTGAATTCATAGTTCGACATTTTATTGGTGCTTGTAAGGTTCCTTCAAGAACCTACTGTAATTCAAGCAATTCACACGTAATCTCAAACAAGAACACAGGGAAGGTAACACTTGAGTAAGGGATTGAATGAGCAAGATTCTATTATGAAACTTGCAGAGAATCTTCGAGGGATTGTCAACCTCCAAAATGTTATGATCCCCAATTAAACAACCGCACTGTTTTGAAGGCCAAGAAAGGAAGCTAAACTACAAGTCGTCTATAGCTTGCTGTTTAGAATAATAGTTGTTGCAATCTGTTATTTCCATTCTATTTACTTTCCATGTGTTGCATTTTCATTAGTTCTTTTAGTCATGGGCTACCTCCATATGTAAGCCAGAAATGGCACCAAGAAGGGCACCTGGAATTTTATTACCGAAACAGTTGTTATTTGATTTGGGACGAATTCAGAGCCTCGAACATTCCAAACCGTAGCTATCCTTTTTTCTAAATTTCGTTTCCTTTATTTCATCTCTTGTAATCTTCACTATCAATATGTGTTCTTCATCTACTTCTCAAGTGGGTTTATTACAATTGGTATCCAGAGTCAGGTTCCGATTCTTCATGGGTGTAATACGATTAAATAAACAACTATTGTTATTACTGGAAAAGAGTTTGGAGAAATTAGAGCATATGAGTGAAATACTCGATAGAATGGAGCAAAATTATAAGAGAATGCAGGAATCTCTTGTGCAGTGGCACGACCTGGATGATGAAGAAGAAGAGACAATAGAGTCTATGGAGGATGACGTAGTAGATATAGCAAAAGAGGGAAATATTCCAATAGTGGAAGAAATCATCCACACCACCATTCCAGAGAATCTTCGTAAAATTGCACTGGATCGCAACAAAATTCCCAACGGGAATACAGTGGTCATCGTCGAAAATGTTATGGAAGTGGAATAGCGTATTACGGAAACCACGATATTACTCCAACGAAATTTTCCCCCTTCCTTCCCATGTCCAACCCCAGATCCCTAATCCTAGAATAATGTTCTTCACTGGCAAGAAGCGCATTTCCGAAGATCTAACCCCCTCAACCTCACTCTTGGGAGGATTAGTGACTAGGTTGTGGAATTTTGACCCTGGAATCCGCACTGGTTATTCTTCCATAAGTCAAGTTCATCCGCTATTTCACTCTGTTTACTATGCCGACACCAAGGCCTTCGTAATGAATAATCGCCCAATGCCGTGTTCGAAAGAGGTGGTCGATGCTCCCATCGTGGAGGTCATGAACGATCTGAAGCTGTTTGAAATGCTCGAAAGCCATGGCGACAGGGTATGGAGCCTAGCGTGGGACCCAGCCGCTGGCGGCCTTGGGACTCCTCTCGTCTTTGCCCCTATAGTAGTGATAATGCCGTCCGAATCTGGGAGCACACTCCCTCTCCATCTGCTACTTGGACCTGCAAGGCAATTTTGGAAGACACTCATACGAGGACCGTTTGCTCTTGTGCTAAGTCGCCATTGAAAAAGCTATTGGCCACCGCGAGCTTCGATGCCACCTCTTCCATTTGGGAAAATGTGGATGGTGATTACGAAGGTGTCTCCGCTTTAGAAGGTCACGAGAATGCAACAAAAAGCCTAAACCACAACTCCATCTTCGTCGACCTTGCCACGCTACCTCCCACTGCCGCCAACAGCGGCTTAACATCCAACCATTTTTCTGTTGAGTATGCTGCGAACCAAGATCTACCGGGATTTAGACGTTGCCTTTGGAGACAAACGGAGACAATGTTGCCTCAGAAGCAAGCAGAGGAGACGTTCTCTCATCCGAGACTGCTATTAGGAATATTGCTTCAGGATGGCCATGACACTATCTGGCCACTTGATTTCCATACTGGTGGGAGTTACTGCATCTCAATCCCTTCTTGGATTTTCCTCTCCGAGTCAAGAGATTCAGATCCTGTGGTGTTTTACAGGATTCAAGTTGGTATACCATCGCCAGAAGGGATCACCACTATCCGAGGGATATTAAGAAGATTTAACGATTTTTTAAAGCTTTTTTTTGAAGTCAAAAAGGGATTTCCTTCAAAATATCTGCCTCCAGCTAATCCAAAGAAGATGTTGAAAATAAAAAACCGAACTCTATTGGAAGAGAGAAGGTGTTTCTTGGAGGATTGGATGGAGAAATGATTTTCATACATTAATGTATCAAGGAGTGCTCCACTGGCGACCCTTCTTGAGCTAGAAGCTGCTGCGAGGTCTTCATTCTATGATGAGAACCAGCAAAAACCAGATGTTAATTCTTCAACCAGTGGTGTGCTTCAGGTATTATATGTTTTGGGTGCTTGCTGTGCTACTATAGTGTTCATACCTTCCTTTCATAACTACCAAATTTGGTCTTTTCTTGGCCTCGGAATGACCACTTATACTGACTGGTATTTGACCGTAGCAATCCAAGGTATGCATGATTGTGCGAATTTTGCACTCAACATGCTCGATAAAATGCGTAGACGCATTTTTTGTGCTGGGAGGGGAACGCTGAAAGGACCTATGATAATTGGGGGGTTGCACGATATGTTTAAACAAAATTTTGAGGATGATCAAAGCTTGGTCAATATCCTGCGAAGTAGTAAGCAGATTACTATTATATTGTGGGATTGCCTTATGGAAATGAGAGAGACTCTTTGCTACGAGATTTATTTAAAAAATTCTTGGTTTGTCTTTAACATGTCTGATGAGTTGATTGAGAGAGTGTTACACCCTGATAATGTCATATTCTCAATCTTAATTGTGGTGATAAAGGATGAGGAAGATCTTCACGCGATGAGTTGTGTTGATACTGAAGCTGAAGCAAGCTCTGGATTTCAAGTGGTTGGAACAATGATTAGTGCTAAGGTGAGAAGGAAGAAATTTGCTAAAAATCTGGAAGCACCATTGGGTAAAGAAACAAGTCTTGTGGCCATTTGATAGAGGAAAGGGAAAGGAGGTGGTAGAAATGTTGAGTGTCGGGTTCACTTTTGTTTTCTCGACACTTGAGACCAAGGTATTTGCAGAAGAGCGGATTGATGAAGGCGGCAACTTGCAGTGTTCATACCATGGTTGGTCATTTAATGGATGCGGATCTAGTGTTGCAAAGACGGCTGCTGCCAAGGGATCCAAAAAGGGCGGTTCAGCAATTATCTTCAAGTCTCAGGTTGCTATATGTGTGGTTTTAGCCAATGGCAAGAACAGGATAAGCTTCAAGTCACTATTTGGGTTATCTTTCAGGCATTGCAAGGAGATTTAACAGTTGGGTTATGTGCCTGGGTTGTGACAAGAAAATCATCACTAGCAATCTGCACGTGCTCATCAATACTATAGAGTTGCATTAATATCGCAACCTTGAGGACAAGGTTCTTTAAAGGGAGGAGATTTGTTATGATCCCCAATCAAACAACCGCATCATTTTGAAGGCCAAGAAAGGAAGCTAAACTACAAGTCGTCTATAGCTTGCTATTTAGAATAATAGTTGTTGCAATCTGTTATTTCCATTCTATTTACTTTCCACGTGTTGCATTTTCATTAGTTCTTTTAGTCATGGGCTACCTCCATATGTAAGCCAGAAATGGCACCGAGAAGGGGACCTGGAATTTTATTACCGAAATAGTTGTTATTTGATTTGGGAGGGATTGGGAGCCTCGAACATCCCAAACCATAGCTATCTTTTTTTCTAAATTCCGTTTCCTTTATTTCATCTCTTGTAATCTTCACTATCTATCTGTCTTCTTCATCTACTTCTTAAGTGGGTTCATTACACAAAAACTAGAACTCCGTATGATCAATGTTCAAAATGATAAGCATCTACAACACTGCTTATATACTCGCAGGCTGTGATGGAAAGATCAAAATGCAAAAACAACAATGAAAACACAACTACGAAGATTACAATACACAAAACGCTCCGTTTCATTAATCCTTTCTCATAAAACACAGCTGCTTTGCATGCCGAACGACACCCAACCCTTTGCCTCCAAAACTCCCCGTTTCATTAAAGCCTTCATTCCGTTATTTCAGTTACTTCCCCTTCCTCGTGAATACCTTCTTCAACAGCTAACCATCCTTCAGCACTTCTTAAAGGCCACACCCAACTGCAACTCCTCAAGGCCAGCCCCAAGGCACCCGTGACAATCTCTCCCTCTTCAAGGCCTTGTCCACAAGGCACCCGTGACAAGTATCAAAGGACTGTACCTGGTAAATGTGGATATAATGATCTGAGCTTCCATAAGGATTCCCAAGAACTATCTTCAAGAGGAGCACCTGCCCATTTCACCAAGACTTCAGTGGAGGCATAATTGCCCATCTTCTTCATTTTTCTGTCTAGAATCATCTTAGGTTTAGGTTGCACACTGCCCTCACCATCTACTGGTGGTAATGTTGGTAAAGGAGAGATCTGGTCACCCAACTTTTTCTTCAAACATGAAACATGAAAAACAGGATGTATCTTTGAAGAAGAAGGTAAATTCAACTTATAGGCCACTGTCCCTATTCTCTGAATGGCCTAGAAAGGTCCATAGTACCTTGGGGCCAATTTCATATTGTGCCTCATAGCCACAGATTTATGTCTATAAGGCTGCAACTTCAGAAAAACCCAATCCCCCACTGTGAAAACTCTCTCAGACCTCTTCCTGTTAGCATACAGTTTCATCCTCTCTTGAGCCTTTCTCAAGTTTTCCTTCAAAAGGGATAGTATTTCCTCTCTAGATTTCAACTGATGATCCACTTGAGCATTTGCAGTGGTGCCTGGAATATAAGACAACAACCGAGGAGGTGGAATTCCATACAAGGCTTGGAAAGGTGAAAAACTAGTTGATGAATGTATAGTGGTGTTATAACACCATTCTACCATTGGCAACCAACTACTCCAGCTTTTTGGCTAAGACCCTATATAAGATCTCAAATAGTTTTCCACACATTTATTCAAGGCTTCAGCTTGGCCATCAGATTGTGGATGATATGCTGAGCTAAAAGCCGAAGTGGTTCCCTACATTTTAAACAATTATGTCCAAAACAGACTAGTAAGATTGCATCTCGATTAGACACAATAGTCTTTGGTAGGCCATGGAGCTTGAATACCCCAGCAAAGAAAACCTCAGCTACTTTACTAGTTGTATAAGGGTGAGCCAATGGAAAGAAATGCCCAAACTTTGTCAATTTGTCTACCACAGTCAAAATGACAGTCAGCCCATTTGAATTAGGGAGGCCTTCAATAAAATCCATGGCAATGTCAAGCCAAGGACTTTGAGGGACAGGCAAGGGTTGAAGTAACCCTGCAGGAAGTACAGTTTCATGCTTGTTCACTTGGCAAATTTGACACTCTCTAACGAGCTTCTTAATATCCTTCCTCATGCCTGGCCAGAAAAAAAACATCTTAGCCTTTTGTAAAGTTTTATGGTACCCCACATGGCCTGCTTCTTGGCTATGATGAATATGTTGCAACACTTTTGTATGAAATGGTGATGAAGGAACTATCACCAATTTCCCTTTCCTGAAAAGAAGATCTTGCTGCAAAGAAAATTCCTTAGGAACCTGCTGCCCTTGTTGCAAGGCAATAACTAGATTAGTTATGTCACTAGAAAATGCATAACTTTGTTTAAGTTCTTCTAACCACATAGGAGTGGGAAATGAAATAAGAGCCAATGTAGCTGAATCTTCCTCAGACTTTCTTGAAAGTGCATCAGCTACTTTATTGTCTCTGCCCCTATTATATTCTACACGAAAATCATACCCCATAAGTTTGGAGATCCACTTATGCTGAGCTTCAGTGGCAACTCTTTGCTCCAACAAGTGCTTCAAGGCCTGTTGGTCAGTTTTAATCTTGAAAGACTGACCCAACAGATATGGTCTCCATTTCCCCACTGCACACACTAATGCTAAGAATTCCTTTTCATAGGAATACAAAAATAATGCTATTCCTTTTAAAGTTTTACTAAAGAAAGCTATTGGTTGGCTGTCTTACATCAATATAGCTCCCAACCCCACCCTTGAGGCATCACACTCATTGGTGAATTCCTTAGAAAAATTTGGGAGCTTTAACACAGGAGGCTGGGCAACAACATATTTCAACTCCTTAAAAGCCTCTTCAGATTCCACAGACCACATAAAGGAGTTCTTTTTCAGCAACATTGTCAATGGGGCAGCTATAGAACCATAGTTCTTGATGCATTTTCGATAATAGCCAGTATGGCCCAAAAATCCCCTTGATGCTTTCATAGTTTTAGGAACAAGCCAATTCAGCATGGAAGAAATCTTTGTAGGATCTGCCTTCACTCCTTTTTCTGAAATAATATGTCCCAAATAGTCTACCTCAGTAACTCCAAATCTACATTTAGATTTCTTTGCAAATAATGTGTGTTGCTGTAAAACAAACAAAACTGACTTCAAGTTCAAGGTACTCACCAAAATCTTGGTTGTAAACCAAGATATTATCAAAGAACACCAAAACAAATTTTCGAAGGAAAGGCTTGAGAACATGATTCATCAAACCTTGAAAGGTGGCAGGTGCATTTGTAAGCCCAAAAGGCATTACCAAGAACTCATGAGGAACTCATAATGACCCTCATGAGTTCTAAATGTTGTTTTGGAAATGTCCACTTCTCTTACCCATATTTGATGATAACCTGATCTAAGATCAAGTTTAGAAAAAAACTTAGCTCCATAAAGTTCATCAAGTAACTCATCAATGACAGGGATTGGGAACTTGTTTTTGATAGTTTCTTGATTAAGGGCTCAATAGTCCATACACATCCTCCAACTACAATCAGCTTTTTTAACAAGCAACACATGCGAGGAGAATGGACTTTGGCTTGGCCTTATAACTCCATTTTTTAACAAGTCATGCACAATTGTTTCAATTTCAGATTTTTGGTAATGAGTATACCTATAAGGCCTCACTGAAATTGGTGCACTACCATCTTTCAACACAATCCGATGGTCAAAAGCTCTAGGGGGTGGCAACCCCATTGGTTCAGCAAACATTGAACTAAATTGCTGTAGAACCTCTTCCACTTTAGCTTGAACTTCCACATGTTTTACCTCAGACTCTATTGCCACCAATTGCAACAACCAACCTTGCTTCCTAATAAAGGAAGATTTTAACAGATTAGCACCAGCTTCCATTTCTGTTCCATCAGACATAAGACCTTGCAAGGCCAGCTTCTTCCCACACACTTCAAATTGCATGGACATATCAGTAAAATTCCACTGGATAGGACCCAATGTTTTAAGCCACTGCACTCCCAATACAATGTCACAGCCCCAAAAGTAAGAACATGGAAAGGAACCAGAAACTTAGTTCCTTGAACACTTATCATCTCTTCACATCTGCCCTGACTGAGTATCTTAGTGCCATTTGCCACTTTCACCTGAAGAGCCCCATCCTCAATCACCTTTAAGTTGGCAGCTTCTACCACCAATGGATCCAGGAAATTATGAGTACTTCCTAAATCCACAAGAATTTCAACAGAAAATGAGCTAATTTTTCCGAACAACTTCATAGTATTATTATTGATACATTCAGAAATGGCATGAATTGAAACTTCTAATTCCTCAGACTCTTTCTCACCCTTTTCTTCTAAACTGGTGCCCACTGTGCCTCAGCACTGTCAATTAACTCTTGCTCAGCACTACTTTCCCCATGTAAGTAATACACCCTAGGATTTTTGCATGCATGGTTGGGATTCCACTTTTCCTCACAGTGGTAATACAATCATTTCCTCCTTTTCTCATCCATTTGAGAAGAATTCACCTTCTTCAAAGGAAATAAACTATTTTGGCCCTTACTAGCTATATCAGCAAGTGCCATGTTATCTATTGGCCATTTATCAGTATAATGACTATTTTGCCTCCAAGATTTCCTTGAAGAAAACACATGCTCTTCCTGCAACTTAGCCAAACCAAAAGCAGCCCCAAGATTTAGTGGATTAAACATTTTTACTGGTATCCGAATTTCATCTTTTAATCCACTGATAAAGCAACTCATTTTATGCTTCTCAGACAAGCCTTTCAACCTATTCGACAAGGCCTCAAATTGTGATGTATACAAACTAACCGAATTAGTTCGTTTCAACCTAGTTAGAGCCTCCATTGGATCATCAAATGCTGAAGGTCCAAACCTCCCTTGCAAAGCCACCACTAAGGACTTGAATTGAACTGCCCAGCATCTAAGGCATTTTGGTACCACACCAATGCCTCCCCTTCCATATGGTGCGATGCCACCATTAACTTCTGATGGAAAGGTATTTGAAAACAATCAAAGTACTGATTGGCCTTAAAAGTCCAACCAGCAGGATCATTACCACTAAAATGTGGAAAATCCAATCTAACACTCCTCTGAAAACCTCCTCTCTCTTCATGATTCCTAGGCTCATTAGATACATCTCTATCTATATGAGAATTGATATTTACAAAATCAACTAAAGATCTCAACATGCCTGAAACTTGATCTAACATTTCTGTTATTCCAGAAATTGCCTGTTGATGATGCTTCAACTGCTTCTGCACCAATTCATTCTGCCTTTGAGATGCTTCATGCTGACCTTTCAATGCTGCACGCATACTGTTTGCCAGAATCTTTGTTGCAAGGATCGACTACTATTGATACCACTTGTAAGGTTCCTTCAAGAACCTACTGTAATTCAAGCAATTCACACGTGATCTCAAACAAGAACACAGGGAAGGTAACACTCGAGTAAGGGATTGAATGTGCAAGATTCCATTATGAAACTTGCAGAGAATCTTCGAGGGATTCTCAACCTCCAAAAACTTGAACTTCGTATGATCAATGTTCAAAATTATAAGCATCCACAACACTGCTTATATACTCGCAGGCTGTGATGGAAAGATCAAAACGCAAACAACAACAATTAAAACGCAACTATAAAGATTACAATGCACAAAACGCTCCGTTTCATTAATCATTTCTCATAAAACGCAGTTGCTTTGTATATGCCGAACGACACCCAACCCTTTGCCTCCAAAACTCGCCGTTTCATTAAAGCCTTCATTCCGTTATTTCAGCTACTTCCCCTTCCTCGTGAATACCTTCTTCAACAGCTAACCATCCTTCAGCACTTCTTAAAGGCCACACCCAACTGCAACTCTTCAAGGCCAGCCCCAAGGCACCCGTGATAGCAGAGTAGCATAGAACTTGGAACAGAGCTATTAAGTTTGGCTTTGGTATACAGATGTAACACCCCGACCCCGAAAGTGTGATTTTATTATTATTATTATTATTATTATTATTATTATTATTATTATTATTATTATTATTATTATTATTATTATTATTATTATTATTATTATTGTTATTACTATTTTATTGTTATCTTTATTGTTATTATTTTATTAGATATGTTTTGAGGTAGTAATTTGTTTTGAATAAGATTTCTCTACTATATGCCTCTTTTATCTTTCTGTTTGGTCTGGGAGTTTCATGTGGTGCTTCTTGTTTGGTTTTCAGCCTTTCCCAAAAAGCCCCTCCACTAATTCTATAATTACTTACATGCCTTTTTGACCCTTGATTGTGTAATCTGCCTTAGGCCCAATCGGCTAGTGTTGTCTTTAAAGGATTTTAAAGTATGTTTTTAGAGTTTGCTTTGAAGCCTATTATTTTAATTAAGCTCCATTGTACGTATTTAATTACTTGGATTATTACGACACGCTTTTCTAGAAAATTAATAACGTCTAGAACTTCATATAGGTAACGCGCTAAAAGGTTGGAAATTAGGAAGCAGCGCTAAGAGGTAAATAGTATGATCTTATAAATGCATGCGTACTGTGAATATTATTGCTATGTATGAAAATATGATGTGCTTATGATGGTAATCTACGCTACGCTAAGAGACAAGTCAATGTTAGATTCCTTTCATGATCTTGAGGAAATATGAGATTATGCTTGAATGAATGAATTTGTTTGATTAATTGAATGTTACTAAAATCATATGAAAGCAATGAGATATTTATGTAGTAATTCAAGTCAAGTATGCCATGTAATAGAATAGCCAGATTATGCAAGCCATGCTCATGTAATACCTAGATTATGTATGCCATGTTCATGTAGTACTTAAATTATGTATGCCATGGAATATCATAAAAAATTCAGATCATATTATGTTATGCCATGTATAAGAAAGTGCCATGTTATGTTATGCCATGTATAAGAAAGTGTCATGTTATGCTATGTCATGCTATACCATGTACTAGAATATGACATGCTATGCTATGCCATGTACAAGAATATGTCATATTATGCCATGTTATGCTATGCCATGTTAGAACTATTCATGAAACCTAATAAATTCTGATGCATTAAGAAAGATAAGAAATATTATGGTGCCACGGACTCAAGCGTGGTTAACCATAAGTTAAGTGAAACATGGACCCAAGCGTGTTTCACTCCATGTTATGCAAGTTAGGAGAAAGGTGAAACATGGACCCAAGCGTGTTTCACTCCATGTTATGCAAGTTAGGTGAAACACGGACCCAAGCGTGTTTCACTCCATGTTATGCAAGTTAGGTGAAACACAGACCCAAGCGTGTTTCTCTCCATGTTATGCAAGTTAGGTGAAACACGGATCCAAGCGTGTTTCACATCATGTTATGCCAGTTAAGTGAAACACGGATCCAAACGTGTTTCACTCCATGTTATGCAGGTTAGGTGAAACACGGACCCAAGCGTGTTTCACTCCATGTTATGCAAGTTAGGTGAAACACGGACCCAAGCGTGTTTCACATCATGTTATGCAAGTTAAGTGAAACATGGACCCAAGCGTGTTTCACTCCATGTTATGCAAGTTAAGTGAAATACGGACCCAAGCGTGTTTCACTCCATATTATGCAAGTTAGGTGAAACACGGACCCAAGCGTGTTTCACATCATGTTATGCAAGTTAGGTGAAACACGGACCCAAGCGTGTTTCACTCCATGTTATGCAAGATAGGTGAAACACGGACCCAAGCGTGTTTCACTCCATGTTATGCAAGATAGGTGAAACACGGACTCAAGCGTGTTTCACTCCATGTTATGACAGGATAAACAAGATATTATGCATTCACGTTACATGTTTGCCATGATTATATATGCTTCCTTTCATGTTAATGATGAATACGTATGTTATATGAATCTGTGATGATATATATGTATGTAAAGTCTTTCAGAAAGTCATGTTAGGTGTATGATTGTAAATCTATGAAGTTGTATGTATGTTATGAAGAGTCTTAAGAAATTAAGTCAATGTTAGGCCAAATTATATTTTACGGTATGATGTGCTACTTACTGAGTATTCGACTCATTTTCTGTTTGTATTCTTGTTTTTCTTCCATGTTTAATTCTCACAGATGGTGATTATGATGACGCAGAGTTGGATGACCAGGATTAGATCTAGTACAAAGTCTGAGAAAGGAATAAGTGATATTCACATAAGAATTAGATTTCTTTTATGTCATTCTTAGGATTAGTTTATATTCATTTACTTTACGTTCAGTTTTCGAAATAATCATGTGCAATTCAGTTTTAATAGTTTTGATTCTTTTAAATATTTGAGGTATTTTAGGATATGAATCTCTTTACCGGGTATTATATTATGAATGTTAATAACATCTCTATCCTACGGGAATGGGGTGTTACAACAGATCCTGATAAAGTAGCCTAAATACTGTTTTGATTGTTTCTTCAATGTATGATAAACTGAAACTTAACCAAGTCAAGGAACTATGAGACTTCATTGATGTCGAATCTTGTGCCTTTCTGGTTTATAAGGAATGAAACTGTTAATCGTATGAAGAGTTTGAGCTCTCTTGTTTTCCCTCTCAATTTACTCGTTTCCTTTAATCTCTCTTCTTGGATATCCATAACTCTTTATTTTCTTTCGCCCACATTAAAAGGAAAGTAGCAGTATTATCAAACCCAATGAAGTTAGAAAATTTTATGTTCATTGACTCAGAACATGGCGCTATGAGAAAAGTCACATGCAACATTTGGACTTAGAAACACTTATAAATAATAAGAATAATAGTAATAAAAACATTTGGACTTGGAAGCTTCAGCTTCTTTGAAGTTTTAACGGTTAAGAGATGTGTTTCAAAAGTGACTCCTATGAAACAAGCAAGAAGCATTTATACGTCCAGTGTACTTGGTTACTCCTATTGATTTATATATATAATATTTTTACTTACAAAAAAAAATGAAACAAGCAAGAAGGATTGTATGATTTTCATTTCATCACTATTACTTCATCATTCCTTATATTCTTCATTACTCTGTTGAAGTCAAATGCCTCTTGGTATGAATCCATTGAAAGTCTCTACTTGATGTTAAGCATTATGATTGCCTCAATTGAAGTTCATCTAATTAAAGAAAAAGGATTATAAATTCTTGTTTGAAGTTGAAGCTGTAATAGTACTCAAATGGTTCGCTTTCTAATTAGTGCAAGTCTAATAATAATATTAGACTTGCATGTGACTTTCAACTCATTTCAACTGGTCATTATAATTTTTTTAAATTCTAATACAAAATATAATAAACAATTCAACTTTTTTAAATTCTAAAATAATAATAATATTAAAAAATAATATTATAATAATATTTTATCATCTAAACTCAACTCATTTCAACATCCAAACGCAGCCTAAAGTGTCTGGCTCCTGTTTTTAAGCGATTCAATGTGAATCGTCACATTTGTAGTATACAATATTCCTAAATAATGACAGGGTTTTCTTAATTTTTCTTTTTTCAATTTCTATTTATTATATTTTACGGAGGAATTTGGTAGCAACTTCAGATTTATTTTCTTTGCAGTGACTCCAGTGAGGTCGACTAGACAGGTGATTGATGCCTTGAATGCAGAGGGAGCTAATATAGATATCATACTTGATGAAGTTGACCTTCCATTGGGCAAAGGCATGAAGATGTTGAAGTACATCAATCGGGATAAAGATTTACGGCGCATTCCTGTGACCAGTAAGTTTATTGTTTTCATCACTGTTTGATAATAAAGCTTTCTCTTCTCAGTAATTTGCAGCCTTATCATTTTTCTTTAATCTCTCTCTCTCATAGTGATGTCGGCACAAGATTAGGTCTCTGTTGTTGTCAAGTGCTTGAGGCTTGGAGCAGTGGACTATCTTGTAAAGCCTTTACGCACTAATGAGCTATTAAACCTGTGGACCCACATGTGGAGAAGAAGGCACATGGTTTGTTAAACATGATGCCATTATTTTGTTGATGCAAGAATAAGCCTTTTCTGCATGCAAGCCCCTCACCTCTCTTTGTAGATATGTTCCCACATAAGTTTAGAATATTGCTGTTGATAAATGTTGGCGATTTTTACATACAAAGCAAATGCAAGGAAACAGGATTGACTGATACGATTGTTAGCATCTTTATGAGGTTCTCTAATTCTTATCATGTATTTTCTGGTAACTCGGAAGAATGCTTTGCTGCCTGCTCTTAAATATGTCACTTTTAGGGCGTGTTTGGACACTATGAGAGTTCTCAGAATTCTCAAAACTTCTCATAATTTCGTTTCCAAATATCACGCAAACACAAAATACTTTTCAATTTCAAATTTTCAAAATTTTCATTTATTCATTACCTAATCATTATTTAAACACAAAAATCATACAACTTTTACAAACTTCAAAACAAAACATAAAAATCAATACAACTTTTACAAATTTCAAAACAAAAATTATATTCGAACAATTTTTTAACTTTATAATATTTTTATTCAACTTTTTATCTCTCTTTTCCTGAAACCCAATAAAACATCTTCACTCAAACTATTTCATTACTATTCACAAAATTCTGAGATACTCCAAGTGTCCAAACTTGCCCTTATACTCCGGGCCCCACCTTTCTATAGTTCATTTATATGTTTATGATGGAAGCTTCATATATAAAATCATTAATACTTACAGAAAAAAAAAATTATGTTGGCAGCTTGGACTGGCAGAGAAAAACATTTTGAACTATGACTTTGATCTAGTGGCATCAGACTAGGACTGTTCAACTGGGCCGGGTTTTTTCCCGGCCCGGTCCGAAACCCGGAAAACCGGGATCCGGTTCCGGATTTCGGCCCGGATTAAATCCGGGTTGAAAAACCCGGATCTATCCGGTCCGGATACGGTTACAAATCCGGGTAAACCCGGTACCCGGGTCTAAACGAAAACACCCCCCCCGAGCCCGAGTCCGTCTCTCTCGCAGTCTCGCTATCTCTCTCTCTCTCTCGTTACGAAAACCCTAATCCGTGCCTCCTCGCCGCGCCATTGCTGCCGCCGCATCATCTCCGTCGCCGCATCTCCGTCGCCGTGACCCCGTGAGTCTCTCTCTCTCTCTCACTCTCTCTCTATCTTATATTGTGGGAATACTGTTTTAGTAAAATATTATTGCGAACTCTTGGTAGTTTCAAGGGAGAGGGAATACGATGTGAATGAATGGGATTCTAGGAACATTTTGAGCTCACTAAACATTTTCACACTTCGGAGAGAGCCCGATTCTAGGACTTAAACATTTTTGTTCTTGTTTTGGGTTTGCTTCTCTGTGTGTCAAAACCCAAAACCCAGAATAGCTTAAGAGTACCAAGTATCTAAAGCGATAGTTTGATTCCACATTACAAAATAGTTTTGGACAGAATTAAAAGAGTAAGTTGCCGACTTGTGGTTTGAACAAAACAGAGGAGGAATGGAAAAGCAAGTGGCATGAACAAAGGGCTGTGTAGGTTGTCTTGGCGCTGAACTAATGGTTCTCAAGTGAAGGAGCCGAACTATACACTTGGGGCTAATTTGATCAAAGGGTCGAAATAAAACATTTAGAAATAGGAGAGAGAGACATAAGGAAAATAGAGAGGAAAGGGAAATAGACTAAACGCAAGAACAAGAAAAAAGAAATTGCAGACTTTGTTCAACCAGATTGAGTATTGCTTATTAATTATAAACAGTAAATTGAAGAATGACACAGTTTTCCTCCAAACTGGCTTATGATTAGAAGGACTATTGGTATAATTGGACAATGTGATAGTGCTTCTTTGCATTCAAAATGATGTCAGGGAACACATTTAAAGTGATTACACAACAGAGGCAGAAATTATATATATGTATGTCTGTATTTATACATGCACGACAAAAATGCTATGTTTATAAAGAAACATATACAGAGGGCCTACCAATTCATGAACTAATATACATGCACATGTGAGCAAACATATTTTAGAGAGGAGATCAGTACCATGTAGATGAACGGCCAAGCTGGCCTTCTGCACATAGTCAAATGCCAAGAGCTTCTCTTCCTTCCTATAGTAGTAAGCCACCAGAGGAAGCAGATTCGGGTGTCTCAACCTCCCTAGCTTGCTTATATGCTCTTGAAACTCCTCTTTCCCCAAATTATTCATTTGTTTGAACCGCTTCACAACCATCACCTATCAATTGTGCAAGGCAGCCCAGTAAGAAGACGCAAAGGATCCACTGCCCAATATCTCAGCTGAGGCTTTAAGCAATTCCTGCATATCAAACTTCTCCCTATCTTCCCTGACAAAGGTCAGCTTCACACCCTCAACCTTCTTGGTATTTCCACTGCAGTTTGTTGAGTCTTTCCCGGATTCGTTCGATTCCTTTATGCCTGATTTCTTTTGCAAGTTTGATGGCTGTACTGGAGCCTTTGTCAATAAAGATGGTTGCCTCTTGTGGTTGATGAAGACCACTATACCTATGCCGACTGTTGCCATCGTTGCAAGTATAACAATCACTAGGATACTTGGAATTGAGCCTTCGTTACAATTACCCATAGGCTTTCCACAGCTCTAAATTTCCTGCCATTGATAGGACAAAACATCACTGCCTGAATGTTTTCACACATATTTACCTTTGTATATATATGCATATGTGGGCTTTAGGCATTGTTTCATGTGGGTTTTCAGTTCTATGGAGGCCTAAGTTGGCTAATCAATGTCCAATATTCGAGTGGAAAGTGCTAGATGCGAATGAAGCCCTGAGATGATCATATATATATGTTCAGACATTATATTCAACTGAAACGTTTTGAGTATATAGATTATATAGATCTAACAATTAATCTTATAGGAAACAGTACTCTCTATTTTAATTACCATAACAATTTAGAATCCAATAGATCACTTATAGGCTTAATCAGTATTTTAGTTCAAAACATAAGACTGCAGATTTGTAACTATTACTTTGTACCTTTGAGTTTGTTAGAAGCAGCCATTTTCTGATAACTCTGTGAAGAATAAATACAACTGAAGAAACACGTTTTTGTAAGTACATATACATGCACATGCACATGCACATGCACATGCACATGATAGATTATATATAATAGATATATATACACAGATGATCTCAGAAAAAGTTGACTCACCAGAGAAGGAGCTTTGGCAAAGTTATCAATGATGTAGGAATACTACCAGCAAACTGATTATTTTTGGTCAGAAATTAAGTTCATCTCAATTCATGCGTTTGCCACACATGTTAAGAAAAGAAGCTCCACACAGATAACCTTTCTTCCCTCCTTATGACCTAGAAAAATACAGCGGTGCTAGCAACATCTAAATTTGGTGTAGCAATCAAGTCCAAAGCCAAAACATGGAACAAACTTATTGAGTATCCAATTCCTTTGTCATTAAATGGTGGCAAAGCAATTCCCTTGTGTGTGAGTAAGATGAAAACACACTTGCCAAACCTATACAATCTGTTTAATTCTCTTAAGTCCTGAGCAATTCAGTTTGGAGTTTGGAAAGTTTATAAAATGACATTATCCAAAGCTTTCAGCCTTTTGATGGTGACATTCTAATGCCTAGTATAACAATTCTAATGATAGTTTGTCCAATATGATTTCTTAATTCTTTTAATGAAAGTTGGGATTAGTGTTTGATTATATTAGTGTTTGATTATTTATTATATTGTGTTTGGTGTTTTTTATTATTCAATAACAGATGGAAGAAGATTCTGTGAGTTGTAATATTGGTACGACCCAAGGGGTTGGTGGTGACTCCTCGTCTATTCCAGTGGATGTGGAGGAGCATGGGAGTCTTCCAACTCATTCATCCACATATACACAACAGACTATCCATTCCATCCCACCTTTACCCAAGAAATCAAAAAAAACACCTAGTAACCAATCGGTGGTTTGGGAACACTTTACTAAAGTGCAACCTATTGACCACGATAACCCAAAAGCTCAGTGCAATTATTGCACTAAGCTATACAGTTGCCACTACAAGAATGGCACTTCATCTATGCTACATCACCTCCAGAATGCGTGTGAAACTTCCCCTCTTAGACTTAAAGGAGTTGGAAAAAGTCAATCTAGTGTTAAGAGGGATGCGGAGGGAAGAGTGTGTAGCCCACAAGGTATAGTGAAGTATGATGCAGAAAAACTTAGGGTGTCAACCGCTAAGTATTTTATTAGGTGTGAATTGCCTTTTAGGCTAGTGGAGCATGAAGGGTTTGTTGAGTTTGTGACTGATTTAGAGTCTCGATTTACTTTGCCATCCCGAATTACTTTAAAAAGGGATTGTATTAAATTGTATAACGAAGAGAAGATACAATTAAAGAAATTGTTGGATGGTCAAAGAATTTGTCTTACCACCGATACCTGGACGTCGGTGCAAAATATGAACTACATGTGCATTACCGCACATTTTATTGATTGCAATTGGAGATTGCATAAAAAAATACTTAAGTTTTGCCAAATTCCTGACCATAGGGGTGAAACTATTGGGAGAGTGTTAGACTTGGGATTGCATGAATGGGGGTTGATAAAATTTTGACCATCACAGTTGATAATGCCTCCTCAAATGATGTTGTTGTTGATTACATGAGGAGGAGAATAAAAGACAATGATTGTACTATATTGGGTGGTGAATTTCTTCACATGCGGTGTGCTGCCCATATATTGAATCTGATTGTTATGGATGGCTTGAAGGATGTTTATGAATTTGTAACAAAGATTAGGGATGCCGTCAGGTATGTGAAATCTTCGCCGTCAAGATTTGCGAAGTTCAAGGTTTGTGCGGCAAAGGAAAAGATCATTGGGAGAATGATTTGCTTGGATGTTCCTACTAGATGGAACTCCACATATTTGATGTTGAGTACCGCTGAAAAACATAAACAAGCATTTGATCAATTTGTTTTTGTGGATGAACATTTTGTGAACCCCACTAGTGATGATTGGAAAAATGCACGGATTTTTGTAGAGTTGCTGAAAACTTTTTATGATGTTACATTGAACATTTCTGGTTCTTTGTATGTGACTGCTAATGTATATTTTGAGCAACTTTGCACAATTGAAGATGTATTAAATGATATGTGCTTGAGTAGTGATATTATCACTTGTACTATGGGCATAAATATGAGAAGTAAGTATGACAAGTATTGGGGTAACACAAATAGGTTCAACTTAATGATATATGTCGCTTTTGTGCTTGATCCACGATACAAAATGATGGCAATGAAGTTTTGGTTGCAAAAGTGCAAAGGGTATGAGTTGGCAGATAAGATAGAGGACAAGGTTAAACTCCTTTTAGGCCGCTTGATCGAGCAGTATAACACATTTCGTGTGGCTAGTGGAGGGAGTTCTAATGTGGCTCAAGGGAGGCCAAACACTACTAGTGGGGGGAGTTCTAATGAGCCAACACTGCCTCCGACTAAATTTCAGATCATGTTCACCAAATTCCTTGAGGAGCAGGGTGTTATGGCCTTTAGATCGGAGTTAGATAAGTATTTGTCTGAGGCGTGTGTAAATAACTCGCTCGGTTTTGTTCTCTTAGATTGGTGGAGAGTTAATGCCGCCAATTATCCTGTCCTTGCTGAGGTAGCACGTGATGTGTTAGCCACCCCCATTTCCACTGTTGCCTCAGAGTCTGCATTCAGTACTGGAGGACGAATATTGGATCCTTTTAGGAGTTCATTGTCTCCAGAAACTGTCGAAGCCCTCATTTGCACCCAAAATTGGTTAAGGACCAAACCTGTCGACATTCGAGAGTTAGAAGAATACGTACAGTCGATGGACCTTGAAGGTAAGTTTGAAACTTGAAATATTTTTTTAATATCTTGGTTTATTATCTATCTAACTCATTTTTTAATATTTTTTTAGATGATCATCTAGCTTCATTTTCAACAGAGGATGTTGTGAGTCTCTCTTCCCATTGATGCTGAAAAAAATTTAGAGTAAGTACTTTCTTTAATTTGTTTAATGTCAGTGGGGAACATGAAACTTGGAGTGAATGGTTTTAAATTGAGAAGGCAATGCTCTGTTCATAAGGCACTAATTTGCTTAAACTTGATTTTAATGCCTCAAGTGTCTGAGTTCTGAAAGGGAAATAAAATATGTTATTTACATATATAAGTAATGTTTCCTACCTGTGGTTGTTATCATAAATCTCTCTTATTGCTTTATTTTAAATTGTTCTGCCTCAAGCAGCTAGTTTCTTTAGTTTTTTCAGTATGTTGACACAAAAGCAACTTGACACAAAATCTCAGTGGGTTGACAGTGTTCAAACAGTAGTCTCATAAATATATTTTGTTTTTTCAGGTTCTCTAGTTTCTCATGACGTGCTGATGCAATTAGTAAACACTTGAAGGACAAAAGCAGCTGAATACCTTTTATTAGTAAAATGCAATTAGTAAAATTTTGTAATTTTCATATATTATATAATTTTGTGTTTTGTAATATAATGTAATTTAATTTAATATGTAGTGAATTGTATTATTGACTTCATTTTACATGATAATGCATTTTAATGTTTTGGAAGGTTAATGGGTTGGGAAAAAAAAAAAACCGGGTTCAACCCGGAATCCGGAATCCGGAATCCGGGTTTTGGAAAACCCGGGTTCCGGCCCGGGTCTGACCCGGCCCAATCCGGCCCGGGTCTGACCCGGCCCAATCCGGCCCGGGTTCAAGACCCGGGTCCCGGTCCGGGTACACCCGGGTTCCCGGGTTGGAACCCGGATGAACACTCTTACATCAGACCCAAGTGATGCTAATACAAGCAGTACTTTGTTCTCGGATGACACAGATGAAAAATCTTGGAGGAGCACCAACTCTGAAATGGGGTTGTCAACCCGTCAGGAAGATGAGGTAAGTGTAATAGGCTTGGAATTTGGTTGATCAAAATTATAAAATTATCCATGCACTGTATAGGCTAAAATGCAAATCTCTGTGAAAATACATTAGGGAGCTTTTATCTGCTCCTAAATTATCTGTGCCAAAAAAACTTATTAGTTTCTTGCATGTATTTTTTTGGGCAAGTAGTTTCTTTGAATATATTATTAATCGACTCATAAAAAAAAAATTATTATTTGATATTGCAGTCACTTGGTGATAAAAATTTATGATTGAAGTGCATTATCTTTCTTCTGTTATGTTCCACTTTGGACGTATTTGATAATTTAACCCTACATGTAGATCTTTAGATGACTTGTCCATCTTCTTGTTGATTGTCTATAAAGTTAAGAAATGTGTCACCACCACAAAGGCTTTCAGTAATAGAGGTAAGTTGCTTTTATATGCTCATGGTGACATTGACTGGATTTTTGAGCCAAGCCTTGTGAAGACAGATAAATTGGAACAGAAAACTAACATGCATATAAACTAACCATTTGAATGCCTCAAAAAGGTTGTTAGTAGTATTAGAAATGATGAATTAGTATCCTTTTGGCGCCCGAGGGAGTTTCTAGGTCTGCTTGGATAGTTGTCAGAATTTGAAGGTATAGATAGTCATTCTTCAGAGGAGAAGGGGATCAGCAGTAGAGAAAAACTTACATATCTGATCTCAAAATTGGATAGATGTGTATATATATATATATATACTAGTAAGATGTTACGTGCCCGAGGCACGTATGTGCAGTTCAAAGCACTAATATATTTTATTAAAATAAAAATAAAGTACATATATTTTATTATTTTATTACTAATATATATCTTAAGAGCTATTAAAAAATAGACTATTTGTAAATTATTATAATTCTTTCCTATTATAATGAATACAAAAAGACAAATCTACATAAATATGTTTCCTATTATAACATATTTTCAAATTGGAAATTGAATCCATGATTATTATTATAAAAAATTTGCTTTATTAGTATATTTAAACATATTAATAGTAGAATAGAAACCAACAGAAATCATAAAAGTAGCCATAAATAGAATGTAAATGAAAATACAATTGTATCCCTGTGTTCTGTAATTATTACAAACAGATGGAAAGTTAATAAAAATCAGCATATTCCGTTAAAACAAGAAAATTCTGTTAAAACAAGAAAATTCCGTTTCATAGGCTCTTTATATATATAGATAGATATATGAGAAATTTTCCATTCTATTTCTAACACTAGTCTATTTGACCAACAGCGTATAAAACCTACTATCAATGTTGGGTACGGAGTTGGTGACTTGAGAATGGATTGCTAATAATTGCATTTAAACTATATCTTTATGAACTAATTAGGACTTATTCTCTTTCCCTTGAGTGATCTTATATATAACTTCTCTCTGAGGATTCAACATTCCAAAGTCTCACGCAAAAAATAGATCTAGACAGTAGATTACAAAAAAAAAAAAAAAATCCTTATGATCTGAAATTAAGTGAGAAACTTGAGTATTACCCTGATTATTATCATAATTCTTCAAAATCAACCACTGACCCCTTATGTTATTTATATATACTTTTTCATTTTCTGCAAGTCAGTAGGCAAAAGTGTATACTTTTCCCACTATGTCATCTGCTTTGTTGAAAAGTCAGTCATTGTATTTTGATAAGTTTGCTTGACTTTTTAGGGCAAGTAGTCTTGGAAACTTATACCTTTTTATCTGAAAGGTAATGCATAAAATGATGTCCCATGAAAGTTGGTTTTTTTTTTTAATGGTTGACAAAACTTTTTGGTTGAGGGAGTCATAAGGAGTGAAGGTTTACCATGATATGGCTGCAATTTCATGTGATAAACCAAGATTATTTTATTTCCATGTAATTCCATACAAACACTGCTGATAGTTGCAATGTCATACAAAGACTGTGAATTGATGGTGTCAACATTGAATTATTTTGTTCCCCTTCTCAGTCTGCTGCAGTAGAGCCTCTACGAAGTGATTTAATGGAAGAGAAAATATACTTACAACCGTGAATTGTGTAACCGTCGTGTAATCGCTTTGAAAAATATTAATAAAACATGGGATCTACATGAAAAAAATAATAATTTTTTAATAGTAGACCCCACTCTTTTTCAAAGCGATTACGCGGCAATTACGCACTTCACGGTTGTATGTAGAATTACTCATATCATGTGTGGGCCGGGCCACCTTACCATGAAAAGCTTTTTAGTCTTCTGTGTAGCAATTTAAATATCAGCATTGATTTTGTGTAATTTATTTGAAACAGGTCATTTAGTGTGAATTTATAAGATAACATGCATTTGTACCATTAATTGACATTGTGCGAGTCTTTGAGAATCATTTGGGCTGGCTGCCTGTTCCGTTGCTAATATGTTCTATGGTTTTTTAGATTCACTTTTTCCAAAGCAAAACCAATTAATAATAACATCACTCTGCTTTTGTATTATTTAAGCTTTCTACATGTAGCATGGCAGTTTCATACATTTCAAAAGGTTAACTCAGTAATTTGCAAACTGGATGGCATCAGCAAAGCCACATTAATAAGTCAAGCACCACTGTGTCACAGCTTCCTCTGCTCTCTCAATCTCTCTCCCCCCAGCACCACTAAAAACTCAGCTACTGCCTCGTTTGTTTTCACAGATGAGATGAGTTAAGATTAAAGTTAAAAATTGAATAAAATATTGTTAGAATATATATTTTTTAATATTATTTTTGTTTTGAGATTTGAAAAAGTTGAATTGTTTATTTTATTTTATATAGAAATTTATAAAAATTGTAATAATTAGATGAGATGAGTTGAGAAGTTTCCTAAAAACAAACGACTAATGTGCGTTCTTTTATTCGATGGGGACTCTCTCTCTCTCTCTCTCCAAGGCTGGGCTGAGAAATTTTAAGCTCAGCTTTTAAATTGGATTTTTTATTTAAAAGACGAACTCTTATTATTGGGATTAATAAGGAGTAGTGAATATTATAGACACTATTTTGTTTGGAAGATTTTTGCCCCTAGTTTATTGATATGCTTGATACAAAATGCTGTCCCCACTTTTTCTTCTTGTATTTGGTCTGGCAGACCGTTGAATGTCTGTCATTGCAATGTCCATAGAATTGATAGTAATGAAAAATAAACATCTTTAAGTATGTTTATCTTGCATTCGGGGACTTGTTCCTATGGATAGATGGAGATTACCTTACATTCGTTTAAGTATTTTTGTCGTTTAGGGGAGTTTTGTTCTTTTTCTGGAAAGTTGTAATCATGGTTATTCCTCCACCTTAGTGAGGGTTTTTATGAATAAATGGAGGTGTCGCCCCCTTTTTGTTAAAAAAAATACAAGGAAAAAAAAAAGAAAAAGAAAAATAAACAAACATTTAAAAGCAAATGGATTTGATTTTATGTGTGCCTTGGGTTTTCATCCTTCCAACTAGAAAAAGGCTTCTTTTTCTCCTTTTTTGTCATTGGTTTTTCTCTTTTGTTTTAAATTCTTATGGCGATGTCTTGCAGGACTATTTTGTTCTGGCCCAAAGAAGAGTGAGCTAAAGATTGGCGAGTCTTCTGCCTTCTTTACTTATGTCAAATCGAGCACGGTCAAAAATAACTCTCAAGGGGTCAATGACAATTCTGCTCAAAATTTGAGGATGGGTGAGAAACATCAAGGATTTGATCAAAGAATGGTTAAGGATCCTCACATACATGGAGATGAGGAGGCAGGGGAGAGCTATTCACCAGGAGATGATGGTCCACACAGTAGTAGTGTCCTGAATTCTGTTTCAATGGAGAGGTCTTGTACCCCGCCTGTATCGATTGGACTCATGCAGCAAAGGGATTTCAAGAATGAAAAGTTCTCTCAAGTGCATTTTCTCTGTATAGTACATTTCTGCAGTCATTATGTGTAAACGAGGAGTTGATCGTGGTCGAGATTGTTAGATGATGTCGAGAGGATCTTTCTTTTATTCCTGTTCTTGTCTTTTAGGAAATTGCCATCAATTGTTTATATAATGATGTAAAGGTTTTATACTCTTCTTACCGATTTGATGTGATATTTACAAGTGATTTACAAAACCAGGCCCATTCCTTTGTGCTGCATAACAGTGAATGTGCTTTGTGCAGATTTTAGAGCAGATATATTTGCTTGCTTAATGATTGAGAGCTCGGATTCTAATTCATCATAATATGAAGGAAAATATATAGATTAAGGTTTCGTTTGGTTATGTAGATGAGATGAAAAATCTGTGGATAGTAGTAAAATAATTTGTTAATAATAGTGAAATGGTTTGAGTTAAGATTTTTATGAGATTTTGGGAAAGTATAGAGAAAATTTTGAATAAAAAATTATAAAGTTAAAAAAGGGTTAGAATATAATTTTTTAAAATAATTTTTGTTTTGGGATTTGAAATGTTGAATTATTTTTTTGTACTTTGTTTGGAAGTTTGAGAAAGTTGTAATGATTAAATAATGATTAGATGAAAAAGTTGAAAATTTAAAATTTAAAATTGAAAAATGTTTGTGTTTAAATGGTGTTTAGACGTTGAGATGAAATGAGATAAGATGAAATAGTTTAAAATGTTTGTGAAACCAAATTAGGCCTAAATTCTCTACAATTTTACGATCTAAAACATTTATTACATGTGGACTTTTATTGTATTTAAAATTAGAGGCAACATGTGTGTATGGTTCTCTGAACAACTATATAGTGTTGGCGTTGTTCCACATCGATTGTGGAAAGGGTTGGTGGTCAGTTCCTAGCTAGCATTTGGGGTTGAGAAGGCCCAAGACCACTCAACACTAGTATCAGAGCCCAATTTTTCCAACAGTCTCGACCCGATAGTCTATGGGAGAAACGGGTTGTCGCTGCTACAACTCAGGGACCGATGTGTGAGGGGAAGATCGTTAGAGTTGTCCCATATCGGTTGTGGAAGGGACTGGTGGTCAGTTTATAAGTTTGAGGAAAAATCTCACCTTTTGAACTAGCTTTTGGGGTTGAGAGATGTCCATGACCACCCAACACTGGTATCAGAGTCCAAGTTTATCAAAAGCTCGGCCCAACAATCCGCATGGGGAAAACCTCACCTCTTGAACCAGCTTTTGGGGTTGAGAGAGCCCATTGTAATAGCTCGCTATTAATTCAATGGTAGAATTTCTATAGGCTTTAGGAATATCATGAAAACTCCGTAAGTTTTTACGAATCGACCAATCACGTAAATTTTAGTATGTCGGCATAGTTAGTGTTACTACTCACTATTGTGCCAGAAGCGAGATTTTTAGTTATTTGAGATAGTTAAAAGTTCAGAATGCGATATGGTCTGTGCCATTAGACTCAATTGATTATTTAGGATTTTATGGCGCAATAAACCCATTTTTAGCTTTTAGATGAAACGTTTGTTCCAAAAACGCATTTTGTTTATTTTGAGATACTTCGGAGTTGAATTTCGATAAACAAATCACACAGTTTGGTTAGTGTATATATTTAGAATTTTGCAGTGTAAAGTTTATTTTCAATTTTTCCGGAGTAAATAGTAACCTCGATAGTAGCACCAAGTGTAGTTGTTTCAAAATCACAACGTGAAATGTCCAAATTAGGTTAGAAGATTTATTTGAACACTTGGCAAGATCTTAACCACACTTGGTTAATAGTATTGGACACTTGGCACCAAGATGAACCTTGAGATGGAAATGTGAAGGAAATCAAGGTGTGAGATCACGCCATCCAAGCAAAACCCTATTCCATCCAACCATCAAATTTGTGCAGAACGAAAGAGGGTTTCAACCTTAGTGAAACCCTAAACATTTGGAATCAATTGAAATCCCAAAACGTTTGGAGGAAATCGAAACCTTAAACAGTTATCCCAAACCCCAAACTTGATTTCAAAATCCTATTGGATCTGATTTCTAGTATTGTGTTTAATCACTTTATTAAATCACTTTCACATGCTATTAATTCCTAAAATTCATTTTATGACATCATTATTCAACCCTTTAAACATTGACAATTTGATTGGGTCAAGAAAAATTAGATTTGGACTCGATAGTATCTCAAACCTTCTTTAAACCAATGTTTTGAATACTATTTCGATCGAGGCATTGAAACGAAATATTTTGTAATAGTCTATATATGAATAAATTATATATAAATATATAATTTATATATATAAATTATACATAGTCTGGTCTGAATTGGGGGTCAAAAAATGAGCTTACAGTTTGAAGAAATAAAAAAAAAAAAAAAAGTAAAGGCCGAAATATAGGCCAGTATGAGTCGAAACAACCGAAATTCTGACCAATACGAAACTATATCCTTCGCTATACTGACTACGCCACAGAAACGTTATATTTCGGCCGTACCGGCCAGTACGATACGAAATTCAAAATTTTGCTTTAAACTCAAAATGAAACCCACCTGTTTAAGTCCCATCAGGCCCACGAATTCTGGCCACCTTGGCAAAGGTTCTCGAGGAAGTCTCCACCCTATCAAGGCTGACCATCCACTACTCCTGACAGCTCTCAACTAGTCCTTGATGGGAAAGGGAAGGCCACTGATAAGTGTTATTTTTATGTGATATTTATCATTATTTTATTTATGAAAAGTATCATTTTCCCTTCAATACTATTGATTTTATTTTATTTTCACATATTTTTATTTATTTTCTTGGATTCGAAGGAATGAGAAGATTTAGTGCAAAATGAGAGTATTTTGGTATAAAAGAAGATAATACGGATCCAGACCGATGAGAGGCAGTGAGATCTGAAGAGAGCCGATGAGATTTGGGCGAGGATCCTTGTCTCGTGGGCAGCAAAGAGATTTCTCTCGCCCAAAGGCGAGAAGACTTACCTCTCGGTAGGCGACCTGAAGGCGTGAAGACTTGGCGACAAGGCTCTAGGCAGTTCGATTGGGCGACTAGTCTAAATGACCAACTTAAAAGACCAACCTAAACGATATCGTGAGCAACAACTAGAAAAGGCGAGAGAAGTCTTTCATCCCGGTTGGGGCTGTGTGGTCTTTGTGACCTCCACACCCGTTCATTTGTGACCTTCCCGCTAGTTATATTCAGCGCATACGGCATCTACCCGTTGGGACCCTTCCGAGTTCCGCAATCAATCTACTGACCACCAAATCCTCCCGAACTTCGCAATTCAAGCCGCATATCACTGAATCTTCCATTTTAGATAATTTCGATATTCATGGGGTAATTTCCTTTTATGTTAACATCTATCCTTAGAAACTATTTTTAAGATTTTTAGACTAGATTGTAGCCGCATTTATTTTGTTTCCGGATTTGAGTTTTGACATCTATTTAATCTCGTCTTGTGGGATGAATAAGGAGTCTAGGTTCTTAATCTTATGTTTGAGTTTTAGAAAGTCTGAGTTTAGGTTTCGATAGTTCAGAATTTATTATTTGATTTCTTTCAAGGAGGCAGATCTGGGGGAGCGGAGGCAGATCTGGGGGAGTAGAGGCGAGAGTCGCATGTTTCATCAACTGATTCCAACAAAGGACACTAGTTTTATTCTTTTTCTTTTTAATTTCATCATGAACTAATTTTATTTTCTAGAGTTTTGATGTAGTCTAGCATTGAACACACAGTTTATATTTCAAGTTATTTTATTTTCAATATTTCCATAATTGAGTGTTTATTCCTTGTTCTTAATGCTTACAATTTTCTAGCTAACACTATTGTTTGATCTTTTGGATTACAATGAGACCGAGAGGTGATTTGTGATTAAAGCTCTAGGATTAAACACCATTAGTTGAGCGAAAGTAGAGATGCTTTACCGCAACTAGTGTGATTTTCAAGAAAAATTCAAAACACTTAATGAGTCTCTAATTAGTTAAATTCACATAGAGATATGGAGCTATTAATTAGAGATATTTTTTATATTGTTTGAGAGAAAATATTGAATAGTTAAGGGATTTTTATCATCAACTTGAGATAATTGGGATTCTATAATAAGGAAGAATAAATTGTGTGAGATTTGTTAAGTGAAGTCAAACACTCTAGATCTATTCTTATAATTTTTAAAACCTTAATTTTAATGTTCTTTTCTTCAGTTTAATTTAGATAAATCATTCTTCAAATTTTGATTTTCCAGATAGTAATTAATTTAGTCAATTTCAATACTCAATAGTATAATTATTCCATGTGGGTTCGATAATCGTTTTCTTTAAAACACTTTACTACTTATTACGATTATGTGCACTTGCAGATATATTTTTATGCGAACAACCATCTCACCACCACCTCCTACACGCCAACTCTAGGCAACCCATGGCTTAGGCGGTCTGCCCCTCACTTTGACCAAGACTTTCATCATTCAAGTGTCATTCAAAGACCTCACTTCACTTTTCCAAATGTCTAAGAGGCGTGCAGGTCATTTCCTTACTCATTTCATCCATTTCATTTCCGTTCTTGAATAGAACACTTAGAGCTTTCTCTCATATAGTTTTCTAAGCTTTCTTGCCTTCAGTTTTCAAAGCCCTTGTAAGTATTATATCACTAAGTTCCTTCATAAAAGTTGTTCCTATTTGAGTATCATAGGTACATCTTTGTTTGATTTCATGGTCTTTTGATCGGCCAAAAGTTATTTTAACTATGGAAAGGTCAATCTAGGTGATAAACTGGATGGTACTTTGTATTTTGGAATTTTAGACCAAGCTAATGAACAGATTTTGGTCCGAAATTTTTATAGAGTGTTGCTAACATGTTTATATGAATGTTTTTTCAGGACTCGTTACTTGATAAAATATTTTCTCAGATCTAGAAACTTAGAAACTGGAAGGAGAAAAATAGTTTTTGTTATAAGAAAGTTTGGATCTTTTGTGGTTTAAGTTTACTCCAATGATTTTGATATTTTTATTTGATGATTCTAAGCATTTTATATACATTTTAGGATGTTAGTTTGAATATTTTTTTGTGTTAGTTTCAAAGATATGAATTTTTTTATGCAAGAGAATACTCGGTTGGGTAAAAAGTTTGATGATTTTGGCTAGATCCATGTTTTGGTTTATTTTTAGCCATGTGATTTTAATTTTAATGCTTGGATCTACTTTAGGACATATTTTTAAACCCTATGATGTTATTGGTTTGAAGATTTCATCTTGGTATGTCTTGGATCGAGCGTTTGATCAAACCAAGGTTGAGTAAAAATTTTGTTTTTGACTAAGTGTTGGTTGCCGAGTAATTCAAGTGAGATTTTGTGATTTATGGTTACTTTTATGTGTTGATTCAAAACATTTTAGTTCTTAGAAATGTATTATGGACACGTTAAAATAAATTTTTGAATTTTTAGAGTTCTTGAAGATATTTTTAAAGAGTCAAAACCTTGAGATTTAAGGGTTTCTATTATTTTAGTTAAAAAGTTTTGTATTTATGTGAAGTGGATTTTTGTTAATTGTTTTAGGCATGTCACGTAATGTTATATGTTACGTGTTATGTCATGTCATGTAATATTATCTATTACACTATATATATTTTGTCATGTAATGTTATCTGTTACATGTTATGTCATGTTACGTAATGTTATCTGTTACACATTATGTCATGTCACGTACTGTTTGTCTATTTCATGTTACGTCAAGTCATGCATCTCAGTTGATTTTCACTTTCACGTAAAAGCTTACGTGGCAGGAATTAGAATTCTCTTGGGATTGGAGTGTGACATAGGGTTTCATGTATGGGGAATCCCACCGCCCCGTCTACTTCTTCGGCAGGTCTGGCCTTCGATGGGGTTGGTTCATTTTAGGGGAACAAGGGGGTGATGACTGTGGGGTCAAGGATGGCTATTGAGCTTGGTACAGGAAGCTGCTATGCGGATATTGTGGTCAATAGGCCACAACCTTTACCTGAGATTGATCTTCCATTTAGAGAACCACAGTTCAATGATGGTGAAATTTATTTTCTCTAAGGCAGAGATCAATAAATCGGCAGAACCATTTTGTTTCTCTATTGTGCTGGAATTCCTTTGTCGACGACCTTCTCTGGATCATGTTAGGGGATTCATAAAAAATTGTTGGGGACTGCAATCTATGTTAGTGGTGGGCCAGTTGAAAACCCTCGTAATTGGTTGGTTAGATTGTCTAATGAGGATGATTTTGTGCCTGTGATGGCGAGGGGAAACACGGAGATTCAGGGGGTTCCTTTTCGTGTCTTTCATTGGACTCCTGAATTCGTTGAAGAAGAGGACTCCCCGTTGATTCCTGTTTGGCTTTCCATGCCAGGATTACCACCTAACTATTTTCATTCCTCTATTTTGAAGAGTATTGGAGGTGGATTTGGTCATTTTTTTGAAGCGTGATAATGCCACGACATGTGTCACTAGACCAGGAGCGACGAGAATCTGAGTTGAAATGGATGTGCCAAAACCTCTTCGACATCATTTATGGCTAGGCCCCCCGGGTCTTGAGTCGAGTCAATGTCAAAAAATCATTTATTAATCGATTCCGACGTTCTGTGGTTGATGTCGGATACAAGGGCATTTGGAATCTAAATGTGGGCTTAAAGAAAAATCTATGGAGAAAGAAAAGGAAAAAGTAGTTCAAGAGGCAGTTGGGAAGAGGAGTGTAAAGCAGGTCTATAAGGCGGTTGGGACTAAAAGAGATTATGGTGTTGAAATTGATCTTGCTAATGTGGAAGAGCGGAAATCCAGATGAGAGGTTGTTCTGGAAAAAATCCAAAATCGTAGAGGTGAAGATTTTTATTGTTCTACGGAAGTCTTTTTTACAAACATGACTGGTGAAGTATTCTCGAAACATGATTTACAATGTGATCCTGTTTTGCCTTTGCGGGAAGGGACGGTTGAGAGGACTGGTGGATTGGTAGTAAATGATAGGAAAACATATGTTCAGCAGGAAGTCTCTCATTTGCAGTTGAGTAAGGCTAATGAAAGTTGGTTTGACCAATCTGAAAAGGAAGCGACCATGATGGATTTTGATGATCTTAATGATGGCTTGTTGTCACCCAGAAGCTCCTTGAAAATTATAGATGAAGCATTGGAGTATGAGTTATGTAGAGATGTTGATGGAGGAGGGGGAGGATATGGCAGAATCGGAGAGGATGCATGGTAATTCTATGTCCGAGAAGGAAGATGAGGATGAATTGAAAGAACTGGCTGCAAAATGTTATGAGTCGGACACTGATATTTCTATCTCGATTAAAAATCTTTGCGGCGTAAAAGCAAAAAAAATAGAAAAAAAAAAAAAGAAGATAGCTATTGTAGTCCTTAAGAGGACTACTCATTCTAATAAACATTATTAATTGATGAATATTCTTATTTGGAATATTAGGGGTATTTGTTCATCGAAGGCTAGGCTGCGGCATATTTGATTAAGCATAAGCCATCGGATCAGGCTCTTTCTGGTTGGTTTTCATGTGGAGCTTTTCGTGTTCTTGCTACAATTGTATATGCTAGTTGTTTCCAACAGAAGCGTCGTTCTCTTTGGAGTTATCTTATTGATCTTTCAGTGCAAAATTCTCCTTGGTTTCTTGGAGGAGATTTTAATATTTTTCGGGATGTCAATGAAAAGATTCGTGGAAGCTTTCGGTCTCTTCGTGCAACTAGGGAATTCAATAATTATATTCAAACTTGTTGGTTGGTGACATTCCTTTGTCGGATCAGCGGTTTTCTTGGTGCAATGGGAGGCTAGGGGGTGGTAGAATTTGGGTGCGGCTTGATAGAGTGTTAGTTAACACTGAGTTCTTAAGTTCGTTTGCAGAGGGGAGGATGGAGTATTTATCTAGATCTTCGTCGGATCATTGTCCAATGATTGTTGAGCTCGTTTGTGAGAGACAAAGGGGCTCTCGATTTTTCCAATTCCAGTGCATGTGGTGTACTCATCTAATTCTCTGGATGTGGTACGTGAATGTTGGGAGCAGGAGGTTGATGGTTGTGCAATGGTGAGGATGAGCTTGAAGGTTAAAAAACTAAAACGAGTGTTAAGGAAGTGGAATGTGGAGGTTTTTGGAAGGGTTGAGTTGGAGATGAAAGCTATTGAAGATGATTTGATTGCTCTTGAACATAATGTGGTTGATAATTTCTCTCTAGAGGCGGAGGCTGATTTATTGTTTTGTAAGCAAAAACATCTTGATTTATTACATCACCAAGAAATTATGGGATGTCAAAAATCGAGGATTAAATGGCTTACGAAAGGCGATTCTAATACGGCATTCTTTCATGCATCATTAAAGTGCAAGAGGAAAAATAGAATTATTGATCACATGCGTTTAGAGGATAGTCGAACTCTTATCACAACAGACGAAGTACGTAGTGGTGCGGTGAATTATTTTCGTGAGATGCTTTCAACGTCAATGGTTACGGATGATGCAGAAGTCATGAATTTATTAGCTCCCGCTATTTTAGATGGAGATAATTCTTATTTGTGCAGGAGTCTGGTTATGGAGGAAGTTAAGGAGGCTCTTTGGTCAATCCCTCAAGACAACAATCTAAGACCTGATGGTTTCTCGGCAAGTTTTTTTTAGCATGCTTGGGATATTATTAAAGGTGATTTGTTGAACATGGCTATTGAGTTCTTTGATGGCATGCCGCTATCTACTTTCTTTGGTGCTACAAATATTGTGTTGATTCCAAAAGTTGATGCTCCTTTTGCGTAATTCCGGCCCATAAATTTGTCTTCTGTGGTGTATAAGGTGTTGACAAAAATAATGGTGAGTAGGATGGCACCGATAATGGGGAAGTTTATTTCCCAAGAACAATCGGCTTTTCTTAAAGGGCATAGCATTTTTTATAACATTGCCATTGCACAGGAATTGGTACAGGGCAATAGGCGAGTTTGGGGGGAAAATATCATGATCAAAATTGACATGGCTAAAGCTTATGATCGGGTTAATTGAAAGTGATGAGGCGGTTGGGGTTTTCGGCGAAATGGAAGGACCTTATTTTTAATTGCATCTCTTCGCCTATGCATTCTATAATGTTAAATAGAAAGGTTAAAGGTTTTTTCAAGCCTTCTAGGGGTCTTCGACAGGGCAATCCCTATCGGCATATTTTTTTATTTTATCTTAAGAGCTACTTTCTCGTATGATCCAAGATGAGTTTAATAACGGTATTAAACCATTCCACCATGGAGGGGCGATGATCAGTCATTTGTTTTATGCAGATGACCTTCTTCTTTTTGCTAATGGTGGAAAAAGATCAATTTGACAGATCATGAAAACGTTGCACTCCTATGAAGCTATATCGGGTCAGCTTGTAAGTCCTACCAAATCATCTATTTTCTTTTCTAATAATTTTCCTCTTGGTAGGAAGGGTGAGGTGCTTCAGATTATAGGTTTTGTGGAGGGGAAGTGGCCTTGTAATTATCTTGGAGTTCCATTACATATGGGCCGACTCACAACTCAATTATTTGAGCCTTTACTTATTAAAGTGTAAAAAAAACTTACGCGATGGAAGAGTAAAACTTTGTCCTTCAGAGGAAAAATTACTCTTATCAAACATGTTCTAAGCAGTATGCCCATTTATATTGTATCGATGCTAAATGTTCTGAAGGGGGTCTCTAAAGCTTTGATTTCCATTTTCTCTAATTTTCTTTGGGGTGGTAGGGAGGAATCAAAGAGAAAAAAATGGGTGGCTTGGAGTCGAATTTGTTTGCCAGTGGAAGAGGGTGGCTTGGGCATTAGAGATCATTCTGAAGTACAATCTTCTTTATTTATGAAATTTGCTTGGAAATTATTGGTTGGAAACTCTTTATGGGCTGAATTTTTTAGGAGAAAATATGTTGGCAATGCTCATCCAGCTTCGGTTTTGGGTAGTCAACAGGATACTAGGTTCTGGAAAGGGATCATGTCTGTATTTCCTTTGTGATTAGTAATTCCAAATATTTGGTTCGAAGTGGGCAGATAAATTTTTGGTATGATAATTTGTTGGGAGATGGCTCCTTGGTAGACTCTATAGAGGTTAGGGGTGATCCTACTCTGAAATAGAATGCAGTTTTTATCAATTATGGTCGGGATGAGTGTAGGCTTTGTGATTTGGTACCAGCGGAAATTGTTACAAAAATTATTTCATCTCAAGTGAGGCTAAGACCTAGACGGGATCTCCTCATCTGTGTCGAAGTCTGATGGTATATTTAGCACCAAGTCGACATGGGAAATTATCCAAAGGAGAGGCAATATTTGCTCTTGGGGGAAATGGCTGTGGCAAAAACAAGTTCCAAAAAAAATATCCTTTGTTTGTTGGAGAGCCCAGAAGAAAGCATTATTTGTGGATGCATTGATTCAAAAAAATTGGTATTCCAATAGTTTCCAAATGTAATTGTTGTCTTTCTCCTCAATTTGAAAGTATTGATCATGTGTTGTGTGAAGGAGAGATGGCGCGTAAAGTGTGGGATTATTTTGCTGCTGTTTTTGCTATTAGACTTCCTCAATTACGTACTTGGTAGGGTGTGGTGAATGTCTGGTGGCGTCGGGCATCAAAAACATCTCAAGCTGGGTTGTGTAGAGGTATCATCCTCATTTTAATTACTTGGGCACTTTGGCGTTCAAGATGTGCGGCACGTATGGAGGATGAGGCCATGAATTGGGAAGCTGTGGTTCAGATGGTTAAATATTTCTTGCTAGATATCTCTTCACAGTTTCAATGCTTTTCAAGATTGTCTTCTAGAGATGAAAGCATGCTTAAGGAGCTTAACTGCCCTATTACTCCTCTTACAGTAAAGCCTCCTAAAGCAATAGCGTGGTCTAGGCCAAGGAGGGGATGGTTTAAACTTAATGTGGATGGTGGTTCGAATGGAAATCCAGGACCTTCCGGCGGCGGTGGTATTATACAAGACATTCGTGGTTGTGCTTTGGCGGGATTTGCACATTACTATGGTACCTCGACTAATTCAGTGGCTGAGGGACGTGCATTATTGGATGGGCTTAGATTGGCACAACAGCTTGATATTAGAAATCTGGTAGTTGAGTCGGACTCAAAAGTAGTGGTGGGATGGATCAAATCTGGTTCTTGTAATCTCTGGTCTATGTGGGATTTTTGGGAGGAAGTCCAATCTCTTTTCCAACTGCTAAATTGCTGCATTTATCACATTTATAGAGAAGCCAATATGGTAACTGATTTTTTGGCAAAGGAAGGTACTAATAGTAACATCATGGAGATTGTTGGAAATGACATTGGTATTGGACGGTTGCAGGGTCTCTTGAGAACAAACTATTTGGAATTGCCTTATTTACGTAGATAAGTCCTAGAGTCATGCTTGCTTATATATGGTTATTCCTCCACCTCAGTGAGGGTTTTTTAATAAAGGTTCTATTTTTATTGAAAAAAAAAAAGAAGTAATGCATCTTACCTACATGTCACGTTACGTTACGTCAGGTCATCTGTCCTTTCGTTTCATGTCACATTATATCTCGAGTACAGTTTGTGTATCTCGAAACCAGTATTTCCACGTCAGTCAAGTCTGTTTACGTTTATCACGACCCTAAATGTTAGGATGGGGTAATATCCTAATGGAACTCCGTGTCTAATCTAGTGTAAAATTTCCTGGGTTGACAAGATAAAAGTTCAACGAGTTTCGAATGAGGCCTAATTAACTGGTCACCAAAGTGAAAAAGTGCACTAATGCAGATGGTGCCCCCATACATTTCAACTTCATTTTATACGTACTCGTGCTGGTGTAGATACCTGACACGAGATACGTACATTATTTGTTCCACAGTAGGTGCAGATACAAATGAACTGGCACGTATGTTAACACACTCACAACTGGCTCATATACCTATGTTGTGATGCTCTAATCGGTAAGGACACACCTCTCAAGGGGACTTGTGTACCACCCACATTTTACTTTTATTAATCATGTTTAATTATTGTACAAGATTCCAAGTTCATATATTTCACGTTTATGCTCTTGTTATTTAATGTTCAGTTCAGTTCATGTTCAATTTTAATTAGTTCATGTTCAATTCAAGTTTAATTCATGTTCAGTTCACATTCATCTTTATGTCATGTTTAAGTTCACGTCTATTCAATTATTCTCATGTCAATTCACGTCATGTCGAGTTTCAAGTTCAGTCTGAGTTTTGTTTAAGGCATGTCAGTCCATGTCATGTTATATGTCAAGTCACGTCATGCTTATTTATGATTGTCATGTATGCATTAATGTTTTTATTGTCATGCATGCATATTTAAATTGTATGTTAAGTTTACTGTTAACTCGCTGAGATTAATCTCACCATAGTAATCCCAACTACCATTCTGCACCCCCCAGGGAAGGTAGATTATGTGCCAGTATCAGGAGATGCGACAGATGATTAATTGGAGGCGATCGACTAGACATCAACGGCACGACTCATAGCTCATCACTTCGACACTCCGTTTTCTCGATAGTATTATGGCATACCTGACCGAGTTGCGCGAGCTACTATATGGATTAATCTAGCAGTTACCATAGTTTTGCATGTACTTGGGGAGCCCTATCTCCGGTACTAATTATGTTATAGAGCTGTTGAAAAAGTATTGTAACCTTTTTGTATATTAGTTATATTGTGAACGCCATAAAATGTGTTTATGTTTTTGGGATACATTACTTCTAGTACATAGTATTTTGCTCAAAGAAAAAAAAAAACTATATATTGCAAATATTGCATATTGTTAGTTGCATATTAGGTGCATTGCATTTTTAATTGTCATGAATAGGGACAGGTAACCTTGTATTGCATATCCCGAGCAGAATCTGGGAGCGTCACACCCATGACCACCCAACATATAGCATTTCAAAAAATCATAGAGAATCTTATAAAGTTCCGGTTGCTCAAATTAGAATGATTTCCACACATTGGCAGATATGTATGATGGTTAGGGTTTATTTTCTAATTTCCTTATTTTATTTTTTTACAATTAATGCATTTTTGTTACATCAGTAATGTGAAATGAGTGGCGTTACATACAGCATTACATAAATTGAAACAGCTGATTTCTCATTAACCATTCCAACGGCCAATAATTGTTGGGTATATAGTGGGACTTATGGTACACCGACATACATAATTACGTTTATTTTTGGATTTAAAAATTAAATCTAATGGGGCCTAAAAATTAAATTATCAATATTACATTATAAAAGGTAAGAACGGAACCCTTTCAAATAATGTGAGATTTTAATCATTTGCTTCTGATATTCAATTTAATACACTACAAAGTACCTATTTTTATACATACAGCATTTAATAGTCGAGAATTGAACTCTGGATGTTACACAAAAAAAGAAAGGATATCGATGGAATATATTAAATTTATTAGTTTAAATTGGGTTATTACTTTAGAAAGTGCATTTTCTCAAGTTTATTATTCTTCAATATCATTATTAATGAATAAATGATTCTCTTTAGTTGTCTCTTTTATTTTCTATCATCTGTCTACCTCTCTCTGTCTCTTACTGTTCAGCAGATGGGCCCTTCACAGCCTCTTTTTGCCTAATTGTCTATTTATCTTCACGACGTCGGGTTGGATGGGAATCTCATTTATATTGAATAATACTATATATATATATATATATATATATATATAGTTGTGAATTGTACACGTATTATACAGTCGCTTTGAAAAAAAGTGAATTATACTATTAAAAAATTATTATTTTTTCATGTGAGTCTCGTATTTATTCATTTTTTTCAAAGTGATTATACGACACTTACGCGCTCACGACTACAACTATAATTTCTCTTTTATATTTGCCTTCAAGTTTGATAAAGAAAAGAGTTAATTAACAAATGATATTCTTAATGAGTAGTGATATTTGAAGATTTTTATCCTATACACATTCACATGATATAATTTTATTTATAAGATTTAAATTTAAAAATTTATCTTTTAAATCAAATTATATCACGTGGATGATATATACTGTAAACGTAATTATTCTTGACCAAATTATGTATAAAGCTCAAATTACCTTTCATGCAACTGTTAGAAGCCTAGTCGGGTGGGGCGCCTCAGATGTTGAAAAGAAAGCATGAAGCGAAGAGTAATGTTAGATACAATTATGAGTTATGTAAGCGTCGCGAACTTCTTTTAAAAAATAGTGAAGTTCATTATTAAAAATTTAATTTTTTTCATCTAGATTCCATATTACTCTTTTTTTTTTTAAAAGAATATGCGACGCTTACACATTTTATGACTACAAATATCTTTTCTTTTTTAATATTTACTTTCATATCTATGTATGAAATCGAGCCTATGTAACTCCAACTCTATTTTAAGAAAAATATCTAGATTTTTTCTTCAATTTTTCTGCTGTATTCGGATTTATTTTTTATTTTTAATTTTCAGTTAGGAGGTCACCAAATGTACAAAGTGACACTTTACCTATTGAAGCAGATAATAGTATCCTTTATTATTTTTATTTTTATTATTATTTAGATTCCATACAAAACAAAGAACGGAGGAGATGCCATGTTTTGAAGTCTTCGTACCGACTGCATTATACCTCATCATCTTTGTTGTTGTACCTCCTTAATCAACCCATTCCATTCTGGATTTTGATCGGCTTGGCTCAACTTGGCTCGGCTCTTCACCAAAGATTATTGGTTGAACTAGTGATAAGAAAAAATTATATTTATTAACTTTTTAATTACCACCCATTTAAGTACATCTCTTAGTCTCGTTTGGAATTTAGATTAAACTGAGATCAATTCAATTCAATCTAATTTTAAACTGAATCTAATATTTAAACATTTAACTCTTAAATCACTAAACGCATCAACTCAAAATTCCTTTACACGTAGAACCTACAACCTCTTTCAACTCCCCACTTCTTTATATATGGGATCTACAACCTGTTTTTAAATTCTCATAAATACATTTAAACTCATTTTAAGTAACTCCCACAAAACTCACTCTACCATCTCAACTCACTACTAATCATAAAAAATTCAACTCAACTCAACATCCAAACGAGACCTTAATGTGACATTAAATAATTAGTCTATATGTGACATATAATAAATATTTTTTAATCATTTAATACTTAATTATGAATGAGAGATATAATAAAATGAATGGTGGCATTACTTAGTAATAAAGTAGATGAAAGGTACATTAATTTTAGAAGTTCCTCCTTTCGAATGATTGTGATTTTGATGTTAAATTGACGGTTTGGATTTTTCAATTAAGGTAGATAATTTTTTAATTTAAATATTTTTTACAATTTGAATTATGTCTTATCTCTTAGCCATTGGTAAAAAAGTATTTGACTTATTTGTGTATATAGTTCTCCATAATTCCTAATTAAGATCTGTGCCATTTATTTCTTTTTTCTTTATAAATTCTCTTTCAAGCATGACAGAGGATCAAGTGCTAAACAAATCAATAATAATCCATGATAATTACAAGGTACTTAATTCATATAAATTCAAGAAGAAAACAACATTTATTTCCTTGTATTCGTGGAAAAAAAAAAAAAAATCTAAGTATCTTGATTATATATTGATGTTGAGGCAAACAAAGTATTGAAAATCTTTTTAAAATCATGCTTCTTTCTTAAGGGACGAGAACTCACATGAAAAATCTATAATTTCCCATGATTGAGCATATATCATGAACACTTGGAAAGAAGGCACCTCACGCAAAATGGTTACAAAAATAATGTGTGTCAGAAGCAATCCATAGGAAACACACTTTGCATCAGCAAGATGGAGACTTAGAATCATATAAAAATGATTTCATCTTATCTTATCATTATAATTTTCTCAAATCTTTACACAAAATATAATAAATAATTCAACTTTTTCAAATCTCAAAACAATAATAATATTAAAAAATAATATTCTAATAATATTTTATTCAACTTTCATCTAAAACTATTCTATCTCATCTCACTACCCGAACCCGAACGGGGCCTTAAAGCCAAAGCCTTCCCTGAAATATAGGTTTCCTTTTTTCATGCACCTTCAGCCAACTAATATGTAGGAATGTGAAGATCACAAAGACAAACTCCCAATGAGTCCAAACACTCAGTGGTAAAAACAATGCCCAAACAGCTCCATCTCTGCAATTGTTGTTAGTTTTTGGTTGTTGGCTAATCCATTAATCCAAAGCACCAACCCTAACTTCTAACCTAACATTGAGACAGAGAAAGAGAGGGAACAAAAACCCATTAAAATAAAGATTGGAAAAGAGGAGGAAACACCAATGCCTTGCAAATTCCTCTAATATACAGCCCATTGCAGACACACCCAATTCATCATCCTCCTATCCTTCTCAATGGAATATCATACACCAACATTTCCTATGGCAGAAACAAGCAAGATTATCAGAAAATCAGTCTACACCTTCCTCCAAAGCTACCAATACTTCACCTCAACCGCTGCTCTCCTTGCCTTCCCCTTCTCCGCTTCAGTTCTCCTCTCGCAAGCCTTTTCCCCGTCGTCTTCATCCCTCATACCAACCATATACAACCGCCTGAGAGCTCTCTTTGATGCTGCAGGCTTTCCTCCCTCTTCAGAATTCTTCAGCCTTCTTAACATTAAGCTTTCTCAAACAATCTTTTCCTATATTTTTGCACTTCCTTTAACCCTCACCTTCCTCCTCATCACAAAAGCGACTATAATTCAAGCTCTCAAACAAAACAAACCAGCATTGACACCTTCCTTTTCTTCAGTACTAAACCTTTACAGTCCACTCCTTCTCACCCATTTATGCAACTCATTCTTGATCCTCTCCGCCAATGCAACTGTCTTCGCTCTCCTTTTCTTTGCTTTCATTTGTGTGGAAGGATTCGGCTTCTCTTCTTCCAACTGCCTCCTCTTACTGTCAGCCGTTGGAGCTGTGCTCTATTCCATAGTTCTTGCCAACACACTCGTTGTATGCAACTTGGCATTGGTTGTGTCCGGGATGGAACGATGCGGGGGTTGGTTGGCAATTCTCAAGGCTTGCATTTTCATTCGAGGAAGAACTTCAACGGCGCTGTCCCTGGCATTGCCTCTCAATATGGCCCTGGCAGCTGTTGAAGCCTTGTTCCATTACAGGGTTGTGAGAGCTTACCATTTTGCTGAAAAGATAGGGTCTTTCATTGCTTTGGAGGGGATGTTCATCGTGTACTTGTATTCAGTAATCATTGTTCTTGATACCATTTTGAATTGCATGTTCTTCAAGAACTGTAAAACGGATTCTTGGATAGATCAGAAAGGTAGGCAGTATTCTTACTGGCCAGTTGAATACGAAGAGGAAGACAATGATGTCTATGGAAGTTCTTCGTCAGTTTAAGAACTATCGAAGAACTTCCATAAATTACACTTTGAAAACTGTCTACACATGATTTCAAGCAAATAATGTGCATATGCGAAATTGGTTTTTGGCTGCCTAAAGGGAAAACCAGGGGGGAAATAAAGGACACAGGGAGACCAGAATTGCAGGTTGGCTTCAACGAGGTACAAAAAAGAAGACCGGGATTTAAACACCCTGTTATTTAATTTCCTTGTTATATTTTCAAATTCAATTCAGCTGTCTATGTTCTCTCTCTCTCTCTTTTTTTTTTTTTTTTTTCCTTTCATCCCATTTTACCATGTACATTGATCTAAGAAAACCGATAAACTTGTATCTTTTTTACAACTTTTTTTGGTACATGGTGATGAAGTGGCATAATTGCATTGATTGATTATGAAATGGGTTGTAAAATAGTTGTAGATGTACCATTACTCAATTAGGAAACACGCCTTTACTATATCACCATCCACCAAAAAGAGAGCAAGAAATATAAGTTCCAGTACTTTGATTGTAACTCAAGCAATTTAATATTATGTGCCAACTACAAGGAAATTTATCTCCTTTGTGTTTGTGGTTGCGCGCCTGTATGGGCAAAAATGACTAAAGACTGGTTTACGGGCAACCCAGAAGCCAATTAGCCTTCATTGCCGTAATAACCATGCCACAGATATGAAAGAAGCAAAAGAAAATGGCGGAAGACAGATTGCTAGATTTCACACAACTAAAATTGCCCTTGTCCTGCCCTTTCACCTTTTATATCCACACCCACAAGGCACCTTACTTGACTGAGTTTACAGAGGAAGGCAGTATATTAGGACAAACAAATTTGATGTACAAGTTAATGCACGCTTCAATGCGTCTAGGCAATAATGATATTCTGGTTATCATCACACAGCCACATTGAAATTTATTTATCTTGATGGAGTTTGTGATCTCCGTATGTGTTTATGGAGGATTGTCATCTCCAAGTGCAAAGACTGATTTGAATGAAGATTTGATCTTTATCCTCGTGTCCAAAACAATTGATCGTGATCGTTATCTTCTAACTCGAGTTTGATAAAGTTAATAAACATGATCTACTTTCAAGGATGTTGAACGAAGTTCTCCACAAATACTTATTCGTTCACCCTCATTAATGTAACTTCCCTTCGAGCTTCCAGGATAAGTCCTTGGAAGAGGAAAACCCAAGAGAATAGAGTTTTCTTCTTCATTTTACTTGAAATGGATAATAGCATTCATACCATTTCTGGATAGACTGAAGCTACATTTGTAGAAGATACAATATTCTCCCTGTTTGGTTGAATGTTGGCAAGTTCATGTTAGAAAATGAACCATTCAATTCCAGTGCCACCAATTTATCCCTGTTCGGCTTTCGAGTAGTCTTTCAATTTACAAGCCTAATTGCAGAGGAAACAAGAACCTTTGACATTTCATGAATAAGGATTTTGATAAAGAATCAAATAAAAGGAACAAGCAGCTTCTACTCGCAGCCTATATTTTGATATGTTACAATTGTACTAAGAGAGAGCCCGTCTTCTAACATCTCTTTCTGAACCTGAAACCTATACAACATCTTTCGGGACGGGCTACTATCAAAATCTCAACTAGAAGAAAAAGAAAAATAACTGACTATTATGTTACAGGAAAAAGAATGACCTCTAAAGTAAGGGTTGAGCTTTGTACAAGGTTTCATGGTATGGTTGGACCGTGTGCTTTACAATCCCAATGGCATCCGCTCTGGCGAAAAAAAAAAATGCCAAATGAATGGTTCAAATGGAAACCAATTCAGTAATGAAACTCTGACCCGAGATTAAGGAATTCGCTTTCAAAATGGTGCTCGAGGAGCCGGATCCTTCACCTCCATAGCATTCGTGCTTCATGGAGTACCGTGCTTCTCAGTCAATGATGGCAGCCCCAATGTTTGTCAAAATTTGGTCAAGCTACAAGATATCTAATGTATTGTTCAGTGGACCATGATCAACTTTTTTTATATTTATAAGTGGACCATGATCATCTTATGGAAGATTATCCCAGCAATAAGACTTCTGCACAGTCAAAATTCTGGCCCACATAGCGCTGCTGCCTCCTTTAAAGCAAGGCTTACTGTTGAACCAATACAAAAGCAAGCCAGGATTCTGACCATCCAAACAAGCTGTGTCCTTGACCATCATTTAGTCACCAACACTGAGGCCGAGCTTGGAAGTTTGCAGGAACACAATTTCCTATGCAGGGGTATGTAAGTTAATCTTCACCTATCTCGCCATCTTCTTCGTAAGGTTAATGCCCTTTGCCTTCTCGATTTCGGCATCCTTCTCGGCTTTCTTTTTCTCCAGTTCAGCCTGTTTGCAATTCTCCTCATGTGCTTTCCGAAACAACCTTACAAAGTTTAGAAGAGTTGCTGTCACTGCATTTATAAATGTAGCATTCAGTTTAATGCATTCTCAGTGTCTCACATAGAAATAACAAATAACGAGGGGCCGCAATAAATTTGGCAATCCTGAATGATGGATCAGGATGAAATTATACCATAATTTTTACACCACTCAATCGACTTTCCATTATTTAGGTATTTTGCACCAGGTGTTACTTCAACACAATGTACTTCTGCATGTCTTTACATATCTTGTATATCTGTACTAGAAAGCTCCGAACTTTCTTAGAATCGTCCCCAGTCCCCCTTTAAAATGGAAGGAAAAAACAATGATAAAACGAAAAGAAAAATCTACATATGTTTGTACAAAAACAGACTAATATAGAATAATTGGAGAATAAAATTTGATTCCATCCCCACTGCTTGTCCGTTTTCCATTTCTTCTTTCCTTAATTTTCCATTATGACTAATCTTTGAGTTTATGTTGAGCAATCTATATAGTCCCTTGTAGTCGGTTAAATCCTAGTTACTAAATCCTCTTCTTGTCTTCAAAGACTTTCCTCCACCTATCACTTATCACCACTGGAAATTTTACAAAATTGAGATTCTAGAGGAAGTGGCCCCAACTTTAGATGCTGCTTTTCACAGCGTATGACCACTTTTCCATGGAGGAATATATGGAAGACAAAAGCTCCTCTAAAAGCAGTTTTTTTTTGTTTCAACAGCCTCCTTGGGCAAGATTCTTACTACAAACAATCTGGCGAAACGTCAAGTAATCGTCTTGGACTGGTGTTGCATGTGTAAGAAGAATAGGGAATTAGTAGATCATATGCTTTTACATTGTGAGGCGGCCAGGACCTTGTGGAATGATTTTTTTGCAGGAGTTTGATTATCATGGGTCAAGCCTCACAGGCTAGTGGATTTTCTAGCAAGCTGGAGAGGCCTCTAAGGTAATCCACAAGTGGCAGCAATCTGGAAAATGGCTCCTATATGTATGTGTTCGTGCATATGGCTCGAGAGAAATAATAGAAGCTTTGAGGATCACGAGAGGACAATGGATGAGCTTATAGTTCTTTCTTTAAAACCTTGTTCTTATGGGCGGGGGGGTCATTGATTTTAATGGACTACATGTCCATGATTTTCTTCTTTCGGTTGTAAACCCTAGTTAGGTACTTATCATGTATACTTCATGTGTACTTGGGCCATGCCTTCTCTTCTTATGAATAAAACTTCTTGATTTTTTTTTTTTAAGGAAAAGCGAGGTCAAAGCATCATTATTAATAAACCCTCACTGAGGTGGAGGAACAACCAATAAAACTAACTTAGGAAAAAAACAATTCATCAGTGTCGAATAAAAGATAAGCCTAATTTATCCATGCGAACTAATCCCCGGAGTCTCCCTTGCACTAACTCATCACCAACAAAATCAACTATTCTCCCTTTCAAACCCTTTTTAGCTAAAAAATCAGCCACCATGTTGACTTCTCTATAAATATGCCGAAAACGAATTTGAAGCAAACTAACAAGACTCTTAACTTCCTCCCAAAAATCCCATAAATACCAATATTGGCACTTACCCGAACTTAGCCATCCCAAAACCACACTAGAATCAGACTCCACCATAAATTCTCTCAACCCAAGTGCACTACACAGCCGCAGACCATCCAGTAATGCTCTACATTCCGCAACTGAATTAGTGGCATGACCATAAAAATGCACAAATCCGGCTATAACTCCTCCTTGTGAATCTCGTATAACACCTCCCCCACCTGACATCCCCGGGTTGCCACAAGCCGCACCGTCAACATTTAACTTAAAAGTCCCCTCTATTGGCGGTGACCAGGAAATAAATCTCGGCATCCTCTCATGAACCAGCACAATTTGACAATGTAATTCTTTCAGAATTGCATCATCATAAACACCCATTTTTCTGAATTTCCGAATATTACTAGTAATATCCATTAAAGTGACCTTAACTGCACGAATGATCACCCATCGACTGAATTTTTTTCCTTCCATCCAGGCTGCACAACGTGCTTTCCATAATTCCCAGGAGATAATAATTGGAAGAATGCCACGAGTCCACCCTACCTGAGTTGCTGCGGAAGAGCGAGACCACCAATAATTCATCATACCATCCCAACTTCGTATATGAGGCAACCGAATACTGCAAATAAGAGCAAAATAATTCCAAATCTGCCAAGGTCCATCTCCTTCACAGAGAATATGATTAATAGTCTCTACTTTTGCGTTCATACAGCAGTGACACTTTGAGGCAATTGGAATCCCAAGTTGCTGAATAACATCATCAACCAGTACAGCTCTTCTTCTAATTCTCCAGCATAAAAAAGACATATTTTTGGGCACTAACTCTTGCCAAAGCCAACGCCTCCAAGAGCATAAAGTACTGTGTTTCCGAATCACTTGCCATGCCGATTTTGTAGAAAAGCTTCCGTCCACTGCAAGCTTCCATACACAGACATCCTGTCCTGCATGCAGCCTCACCCCCGCCTGAACAATCTGATCAACAACATTTTCTGGTACTATATCTCTTAGTAATTCACAATTTGGACCCGACTCATTCATCACTTCATAAACTTTTAAACCTGGACCCCCCACCACCGAACACCTTTCCACCAAAGAACCCACTCCCAACCAGTTATCAAACCAAAAACTTGCATTCCCACTCCGAAGCACCCAGCGTGAATTTGCAAGAACAATAGGCAACAACCGCATAACACCTTTCCAAAACTGAGATCCTCTCCCCAAAGATATCACCGATACAATAGGCGTATCCCTCACATATTTTGCAGCAAAAAATTTGGACCACATTGTTCCTCCCGAGATTAATTTCCAACCAAACTTCATAAGAAGGGAATTTTGAAACTCACTTGGATTCCTAATACCCAGCCCAGCCCACCTTCCTCTAATGGAAAACAAATTTTTCTCCATGAAATCCATCTCCTTTTCTTTCTATCGAGGCTAGAACCCCATAAAAAATTTGAAAATATCCCATTCAAAGACGACATAATTCCTTTCGGCAAATTTAAAACTGAAAGCATGTGAATTGACATTCTATTCAAAACATGCTTTATTAAAATAATCTTACCCCCAAATGAGAGAAGCTTGCTCTTCCAACCGGCTAATTTTTTTTTTTAACTTTGGCCAATAAAAAATCGAACATCCGTATTTTCATTCTCCCCATGTACAAAGGGATTCCCAAATACATGCACGGCCATACTCCCTCTTGTACTCCCTCTTGAAAACCAGAAATTTGCTTCAATGCATTTTGCCGCCCAAGTGAAATATTGGAAGAAAAGAAAATTGAAGACTTATTCGAACTTACCAATTGGCCTGACATTTTCTCATACCTGTGCACCACCTCCATTAAACGCCGCATAAACACCTTGCCACCATTAGTGAATAACAAGAGATCATCCGCATAAAACAAATGAGTAATCACAGAACCCCCATTTGGATTAAAAGGCTTAATCCTTCCCAACTGAAATTCTTGGTTCAACATCCTAGACAATACTTCCATTGACAAAATAAATAAATAAGGTGAGAGTGGATCACCTTGCCGAATTCCCCAAGATGCTTTAAAAAAACTCTAGACCCTCCATTCAGCATGATCAAATAACAAGGACAGGAAATAGAGTTAAAAATAATATTCCTCTATTTTTCTGAAAAACCCAACCTACGTAACACCTCCAATAGGAACCGCCAATTCACCCTATCATAAGCCTTTGCCATGTCAATTTTTAACATCACATTACCACCCCTGACCTTCCTATTAATCCCATGAATTAATTCCTGCGCAAGAGAAATATTATCCAAAATACTTCAACCTCAGATGAACGCCGCCTGTTCAGGCAAGATGAGACGATCAAGTATAGGAGCCAACCGAAAACCATAATCTTCGGCATGATCTTATAAACAACGGAGCACAGGCTAATCGGACGAAACTGACCAAAACCCACCGGTTCATCTACCTTTGGAATTAAAACCAAATTTGTAGCACTAAAAAAAGTTATTAACGGTTGTCCCTCAAAGAATTCAATGGTCATACCCAATAAATCAAACTTTACAACCTCCCAAGCCCGAATAAAGAAACTAGCCGAGAAATCATCTGGACCCGAGCTACTGTCAGCCGGGATAGACCAAAGTGCCGCTTTTACTTCTTCCATTGAAGGCCTTGCACATAAAGCATCATTCTCCTGCACAGTAACCGAAGGAGACAACAAAGAAAAAGCTTCCTCATCAAAATCCACTACAGACGCCATTAGTAATTCCTGAAAGAAAGTAACGGCTCCATCATGAACCTCCTCTGAAGACCCCAGGACCCGACCATCCTCCATAGCCATGCTATCTACCTTCTTATTGGCCTTTTTAATTCTCAATACTGCATGAAAATAAGCTGAATTGGCATCCCCTTCCGCTAACCATTTTTCATGAGACTTTTGACAACTCAAAACTTCTTCACGATGTAACCATTGCAAATGCTTCTGTTTACACAATAATAATTCATTTTCAGCTTGTATAGAGAACTCATCACTTACAGCTTGTTCCAGTCCAACTATACGGTCTTCAAGTGCTTTTAATTCCACCTCAACTCTACCGAACACTTCAATATTCCACTTCCGCAAAGCCCCTTTGAGAGCTTTTAATTTTCGGCTTATCCGAACCATAAAACAGCCCTCTACATTAACATTCCACACATCCTGAACTAGAGAGAGAAAACCTTCATGAGAACCCCACATACATTGAAAACGAAACAGCCTAGCCACCGTTCCTCTCTCTTGTGATAAAGACAGCAACATCGGGCAATGATCCGACGTTGTTCTTGGCAAATATTCAACTCGCACATCGCCAAAAAAATTAAGAAAATATGTGTTCACCAAAACTCTATCCAATCGAGCCCATATACATCTCCCCCCCCCCCCCCCCCCCCCCCCCAATCTACCATTACACCAAGATAGCTGATAGCCCTCATATGGAAGATCAACAAGGCCACATTCATGAATACAATCATTAAACTCCACCTTCGTCCTTGATGGCTGCAAAATACCTCCAGCCTTTTCCGTGTCATTCGGAATAATATTAAAATCCCCCCCTACAAACCACGGAAAACCATTTGCATTTTGTCCACACAAAAACTCCCACAACTCCAACCGTTTAATACGGAAGCAACTTGCATAAACAAAAGTTGATAACACACGGCAATTCCCATGAACAAACCAGCCACTAATCGCTTGATCCGATACTGATATCAAAATCCAAACCATCCACCCAAAATATCCATATTTTCCCCCCAACCTCAGCATTATTAAAAACATTAGGCAACTTCAACCATCTTGCCCATCTACTACATTTATTCGCACCCAGAAAAGGTTCTAAAAGAGCCACCACCAAAGGATGACTTTTATTTAAAATACACCGAAGCCTATTCTTCGACGAAAGAATTCCCCTAATATTCCACATAAGTATGTGCATCATAAATCAAATAAATTTTTTGGAACAAATATGCCGCTCCAAAACAACAATGGATTTTTCTTTACAAACTCCCCTCAGCTTTTTTAACGGGACATTCATATCCAGATCCGAATCAAAACATTTGGCCGCTAACTCATTTAATTCTTCCTCCGGCTCCCCATCTGAAACTGCTCAACCATTAACAAACAGCCCCTCATCATCATAATCCTCCACCCCCAAAACTCTCCTCTCCGCCAAACAGCCAAGCTCAAATTCAAGATCTTCGTCAACCAGTTTCAACGAACTATGGGGAGATCGTTTTGCAGAAACAACAACCGGCTCCTCATCAATATCATCCTCTGTAATCTCAAACCAACTCCCACTCTGTTCCTGCTCACAATTCCATTGAACCTGATTCTCTAGGTATGCACCATTATCTAAATGTAATGCTAAATCAGCGGGCTGGACCTCTTCAGACGGCGCCAAGACTTTATCATACAACTCTCCAGAAGGTGCCACACTTGCAACTCCTCCCTTCTCTTCTGCACTTCCCACATAATAGCCTCTCTACGCAAGTTTGGTTGATTCACCACTCCCGTATCCTGGTTCTGCAACGGCGTCTCATCATCTTGAGGACCCACTTGCTTCCAAATCTGTTTCGGCTTTACTAAATTCCCATCCTGAGCACTAGCCAATGTCTTATCCTTAGCCCGTAATCTATCTCTCTTCTTGCATTTGTTCTCTAAGTGTCCATGTTTTTTACAATGCACACAAAACAGAGGCATCAACTCATAAAAAACCTCTTGAAAATGACTCTGCTCCAGCCCCGGCACACCCAACCAAAATGAGTGCCGCAATGGTTTTGAGACATCCATTTCAACACAAATGGTGAATAAAACTTCTTGATTACCTACCAAATTTTTTAAAAAAGTTTCTTTGTGTGGAAGGCGGCTCTTCAAGAGATTTTGACTTTCGATAATCTAAGTAAGAGAAATGTCATAGTGGCAAAATGGTGCTGCATGTGCAAAAGAAGGGGGGAATCTATCGATCACTTAATCTCTATTGTGTAGTGGCAAGTGCGCTGTGGAATGTGGTTTTCAGCCTTTTCAGAATAGAATGGGGCCTTCCTGAAGATGATAGACTTTATAGATTGTTTGAGTGGGTCAATTGGGAGGTCACAATTTTAGTCGCTTGGGCGGTGATCCCATTTTTCGTAATCTAGAGCATATGAAGAGAGCTGAATGCAAGATACTTGGGGATATATTATTTTCCAGCTATTTCAGAATTTTATGGATTTTTGTTCTTCTAATCATTCAAGAAGTTCTCTCTTGAAGGCATCCTGTGTATTAGGTTACGCCCCTCTACACTTAAGAAACTGTATTTTTACTAATCAAAAACCAAAGAAAAGAAGTTAATTCTTGTGTATTAGGCATCCTGTGTATTAGGCATCCAAGACGTGCAATCATTCGATTCTGCTGAAAATAGCATCCAAACTATATCCAGCCAAAAATGAAAACCACATCTAGCCGAAAATCATATATCAAGTTCATTAAGGATAAACATGGATTACACCACTTTCTCTATTTAATAAAACCAAGAAAGATCTTAAAGAGGACTTTTTGATCCTGTTAAAAAAAAAGCCTACGACTTATTATTGCTTTATTAAAAAGTAGGACTTACCTTGCTCAAATGGGCAACGGGCAGGATCCTCACCAAAATAAAGTGCAAGTGCATCTGCATTTCTACCCTGTCCGCCAAAGACAGATTAAGGGCATGATCTGCACTCCATTAGATAATGTAATATAGAAGTTGTAGATATCATTGACATACCACCACAGAGTAGAGATTTGTAACAGATGTCACCTCTGTCTCAGCAATGCCAACGAATTCTTTCAATGTCTATAGTAAAATAGCAAAAACAATCAGGAAAAAACAGAAACACAAGAAGATCCAGCCAAAAACAAAAAGATGTGCATATACCAAGGCAACTAGAAAATCAATAGATAATGTTTTTCCTGGACAGAATGCAATGATTTGGAAGGACAATCTGAAGGGCAATAACTTTAGGGCCAAACAGTTCATAATAAAGACCAATACCCCCAAATCATATAACAAAATTTATATCCAAATCTTCATTGTGCATCAAAGTCCAGATTCATTCAATTATAACAATCTATATTAACCTAAGAGACGTTTTTATTTGTAACCAAATGCAGCAGACAGAAAATCCTTGGAAAAGAAGCATATCCGTCCCTAGCAGAAGTGCAGATACCTTCAATACAAACGCAAAAACAGAATAGACATGCAGTGCCTCTGAACAGTCGGCAGAAATGCAGACACGATCCCTAGCAGAAAAAATAAAAATAAAAACGCAGAAAGCATGAAGGAAAAGCCGCAATCTTGGAGAAGGATGCCCTTCATGATTGGACAACCTTAGGACCCATGATAGGTTCACAACCCATTATTGAGCAGCCAGCAGGTCTCAAGTCTTTCTTAAGGAAAAGTACGACATGTATGAATAGTAAATATATCGATTAAAACATATCCGAAGTGTACTTAGGAAATCAAAGCATAACAACTTATATTACAATTAATGTAACACGTTGGGTGACCTAATTAGACCTGTGAAAGTGAACACTGAAATGAAAGTCTACATATGTTCAAGTGGGGCTCCAAGTAATGTAACACGTTGGGTGACCTAATTAGACCTGTGATAGTGAACACTGAAATGAAAGTCTACATATGTTCAAGTGGGGCTCCAAGTACAAATTGTACATATAATGTGTAAAACTTTGAAGAGAACTTGTAATGAGAACAGACTCGGTTCTTAACCGCGTGGTACTGCATCCCCAAAAGGAGATGTAAATTGAGTTAAATCCAAGCATCATGCAAAATAAATATTCAAAAAAAAATGAAAATCTCTAGAACGTCATAATTTTGCCTTTGAGGCTTCTGAGGCATGTAACAATTACTTACTCATTATTCAACTACAAATTAGACGTGCTACCTGAATGTTAATGTACCATCACCGACAAGAAGTAATTCTTCTCTTTATAAATTCCTCCAAATAGTAATTCCCTAAATTCTTAATGCACAAAATGCAATGGGGACATAGATATAGACTCTAGTCAACTAGCACAGATATTCACTAATCCTCCTAAAAGAGCAAAACCAATATAAAACCACATAGGATGCCAATTCATCCAGAGTAATAGCTGTACAACAAATAATAGTAACTCAAAAGCTCTACATAAACTCCTTCATGCCTGCCATGACAACTGAAGTTCAATTCGTTCACAATTTCTCTTAATTGCCCAACTTTATGCCATGAATAAATTTCCTGTATTCGAACTCCACACTTTGGAAGTAGACCATAACGAAAAGGTTTTGTTTCTTGTTTTTGTATCAGTGACCATAAGGAAGAGGTTTAGAAGTTATGACTTGAAATGTTTTCTTTTTCCTGCTCATGTTTTTTTCTATTTATTAATTAAGGGAAAAAGTGTTCTTTATTTGTGTCATTATATATATCCATTTGAATAATTGACAATTCATTGATTCTCGATCTTTTTTTAGACAAGTAAATAATATTAAGAGAAAATGAATCAAGCAGGTAGCTGAACTTAAAAAAAAAATGTCGAGCCAATGGACGCAAACAACTGAAAAACTGAACATCAATAGAAAACTAAATGTTAAATTATTTAAGAATACGTAATATTACAAAAAAAAACTACACACCTTATGGAAAACTTCAGATACAGGACCATCATTTTCGGATGCAGTCAGCTCCTGCCTAACCTTTTCTAGTCCCTTGATTATAGCTTGCATTTCTTCTGCTAAAGACTTCAATTGTATCTTCAAGGAAGAAAGGAAACCATATAAGCATCATCTAAAGACAATATTCATACCATCAAAAAATAGATGGTTACCTTAGATGCACCTTCAAGGCTAATGAAGTCCAGGTGAAAATCAAGAAGTTCTGGTGAATTATTTGCCAAAAGCTGAGCAACAAGAAAACCAAATTTGCGATTAAGTATAAAAGACTAATCGCCAATCCAGCAGTGAAATTATGTGCAGCAAAACTTGGTGAGAAAAACACATCTGACCAGCAGAATAGGTTGCGCTAAGACCGGTAGAGCACTAGAACAAACTAACCAAAACTTCCTAGGCTTTTTGCTCTATTGTTAACAACATAGTACTAAAAAATTCTGTCATGTATCCTTCCTGAGAGTTAAGCTGCTGTAACATTTTTTTAGAAGTAATTTTACAATACCGTCTAGGCTTCTATGGGCTTCTTCCTCGTTTGTTTTGGAAAAACATCTCATTTCATCTCATCTTATCTCATCTAATCATTACAACTTTCCCAACTTCCAATACAAAATAAAATAAACAATTCAACTTTTTCAAATCCCAAAACAAAAATAATATTAAAAAATATACTCTAATAATATTTTATTCAACTTTTTAACTTTAATCTCATCTCATCTCCGAAAACAAACGAGACTCGGAAATGGAATTTTTTAAAGTACAACACAGAGAAACAACACATTATAGACAAAAAAGCATCAGCCTAAGCACGATGCCTGAACTTTTCATACTGACCCAACTAGAATTGAATACTCAATTCGTTTTAGGCCAGTTCATTAGCCCTTGCTACAGTTCTAGACTGATGTTCCACAAAATCAATTAGGTTAACTCAGCTAAGACATGCACTGGACCAGCCCAACCTGACCACTGATGCAACCCTAAAATTCAGAACAGTGTCTCCTCTCTGAGCCAAAGAAGATATACTGATATGCATAATTGACAGAAAAATACAAGATCCATACCTTGCAAAGATAATGCATGAGTGTCATCTTATTGTTAGAAGCACGTGTATCAGTGAGCTTTAGAAGACTGTCCAACTTGAATCCAATTGCAGAGCCTGTATGTTTTAGGATCATACAGAATTAAGATGAATAAGGTCTGAAAAATCCCCTAATCTTGAAGGTTTATAAGATATGACATCAATTAAAAAGCAGAGGATCTAAAGAATATGGTCCAAGTTATGTAGGTTGTGCAACAATAATTTAAGAAAAGAAGGGAACTATAATCCATAGACAAGTTTAGCTTCTTCCTTTTCCTTTTCAACTTCAATTTCATAACTGTTCAATCATTCAGTACAACGAAGAATGTGCCTCTGAGAATGGAAGTTGCACAAAGACTGCCATACAAAAACTCATTCCACAATTAGTAGGTGGCAGTAAATTCCAAGAAGGTTTTTCTCTTCACAATAGCTCACAATGTTTAAATTGCAGAAGGGGAACAAACAAACGATCGTAAGAATTTTCAACTAATCCACACTCTTCTTTCTAAAGCCAGTACTTTGAATCTTATATCAGTAACATAAGTCAACTAAAATCAAGTCAATAAGTCATCAAATGGAACACAGAAATAATAGCATCCAACAGATATAATTAGGGAATCAAAGGAACACTTCATTATGGTTTAAGCACACATAAAACTCTTGATGCTCTCCAAATTACAACCAATAGTCGTCAACCAGTGCAATGCAAAGGAATAATTAAAGTAACATAGTTAAAAGGTGAGGAAACTAACAGGGTAAATAATGAATAGTCAATAGCTACAATAAGATGAAATCTTTTTTCTTTATTGGAAAAGTGATAATCAAATAATAGAAGAGTTAAGAAGTGGGAAAGCCAAAGCGACAAGTAATGAGAAATCAATAACCACTATAAATGAGAAGTCATTTTTTCTTCTCGACTGAATTAGTAATCATAAAATGTAGGAAACCTTTCGTCCTCAAACCTCTTTTAATTTTAATGTCGATAAATCGGGTGGATTTATTATGGTAATAAAGGCAACACAATGAAAGGTCTTTTTAGCATGTGAAGGGTTGGGATAGGTCGAAAAAGTAAAATGAAAAAAAAAATGATGAGGTGGTTCAATAGAATACAAAGAGGATGCTTCATAAATTATATAGGTAATAAATAGCTATTGTTAGCCATTAGTCTGCGTTAAAATCAGCCATGCCAATGACAAAGAGCATTAGAATAGTAATAGTCCATGGGCATTCAAAAACATGTCTTTAAAAGTCTTTGCAAATTATTCATGACGGAATGACATATAAGCCTCCTTTGTCGAGATAGAACGTAACCTTTGAACTAATAAATGACTGTAAGAATTAGGCAATAATTAAACTCCTTACCCCTTGCAGTTCCTTGGTTCAACGTATTCCCTATAAAAAGAATAATCTTCATAACTTCCTTCAGTTTGACTGATTTCCTCACCTAATTAACCAACAAAAGACTACCTAAGCTGAAAAGAGAAGCACAGAAACTGGAAAGACTTGCAACCACTAGTGACATACCTCTTCGCATGCAGAATTTACAGTGTTCAAACTCTTTTTAAATTCTGAGATCTGAAAAGGGGTTCAACAAGGAGATGACTATGTCAAAAAAGACTTATTCATGAGATTTAAAAATTTACCAAAATCAAGCATGGCAGTAACCACCAAACCTGAGAGCTGAACTGAATCTTGAAAGAAAATACTCGTAATTTCGACTCAACCCGAGGTACTTTCATCAGCTCCAAAAAGTACTGAAATACATATATACACACATGTAAAATAACAAAGCTTTACATATATATGTTAAAACCATGTATTCAACCAAAAACAGCCATAAACAAGTGATGCTCTAGAATTTCAATGAACACCGTATATAAAACAATCAAACAAACAAACAAAATCAGAAGGCATTTTAAAAAGTTTTATTTCCTCTCTCCCAAAATATATTAGATGTCTACAACTCGCACACAATGTGGATTCAATTATTCCGGGAAAAAAAAAAAAGTGGATCCAGATTTAAGCATGATATGAGAACTTAAGTAACAAATGCTTTAATTTTTGGAAATGTATTTTAGGACAAGCCAAAAAGATGAGCATCTCGTCTATTTTGGTATGGAGCAAGCAAGAATAATGCAATATGAGGATGACGGGGATTTTTTTCTTGCTACCGAAAAGGAAAAGTGAGGTTTTATATCAAGTGAAAAATGAGAAAAAACAAAAGCTATATCATTCACCGCCCTTTCTTTCCTCCCGGCTATTCAAACAATTTCTCACTTAGACAGATCAGTAAACTGAATAATTGACATAGACAGCTAGTCATTCTTGTTAATAACTACAACAAGATTTTACATCAAGTGAGAGAAAGAGAACCCACTAAAACAGAAAGGCAAAAAGACTGCATAGTATCCAGAGAACTTTCTCACTGATTCGGTGAGATAAATGTTCACCATTAACTTGTTCTAATACACACACACAGAGAGAGAGAGAGAGAGAGAGAGTTATGTAAACAACTTTAAGATCAAGGAAGACAAGACCAGATCAAAATTCAGAAAGCTACATGAATAAAACACTAATGCATAAATCACCAAATTATATCATTTATCAAGTAGAATAAATTCACATGTTCAAGATTGTGATCAGAAAACATATAAAAAAACATGAAGTGGTCAAAAAATAAACTTTGGCAGACCTGTTCGCACTTTCCGAGGTTCTCCTTGTCACCAGTGTAGCCCTAAATAAACAATAAAACAAATCATAATTGAACAAATAGAAGTACAAAAAAAACAGTGCCAAACTATATACTCATAAGCAGATGAATATAACACAAAGACTCTTCAATATAAAAATTCATCGACAAATTGCTGACAAGATATTATTAAAAAGGAACCATAATTTATTTGAAACCATCACCTTTAGAAGTTCCATCTCCTCTTTGGTGGGACAAAATTTTATGAGATTCTCCACCTGGTCAACATCTAATACTGATTCATCCATTGCAAGAACTGCAGCCTGACAATATGCATATAATAGATTGTTAGCAAATACCTAGTAGGAAGTTAGGAACATTGTTCAGGAAAAAGAAAAAGAAAATATTACCAGCTCAACCATAAAAACCAATCAAATCAGAGCTTCAATTGAATTTATACCTAATTAGTTGCACCACTATGACACTTAAAGGATAAAAACACAGAGGAGCTATTACCACCTTAGAGTCTCACTTTTCATCCACCCATAATGGTTTATAATGCATGAGAAACCTACTCAGTTGCAGGAATGCAGTAGCAAGCTTAAAAGCACCAAGAGAAAAAAAAACTACAGAACAGCATTAAATGTTATTTAGCGTGGCAAGGTTTACCTAAGTGAAAAAGAAACAAAAGCCCCATTACCCCATGGTAGAATCTTTCCTCAAACTTTCAATTTAACCCCAAAACATCCTACCATCCTTAAATCCGTCAATGAGAAGGGATATTCAAAATAATACTAATTATAACTGTATAAAGAATAATAATAGAAACCAGAAATGGAAAATTAAGAATAACAAAAATATATTATTTTTCATACGTAAAATAAGTTCTATTAATCATGAAAAAAAGATAAGAAGACATAGTCAAAGTACACAAGGAATAATATCATTGGTAGTTAGAAAGAGAAGAGAGCTAGTCCTGAAAACTAATGCTAGAGAGACATATATTGGCTGTCATCCATTGATAAAGTGCACTGAAAAAGAAAGCCACGAGCTCTTCAGTGGTCCTCATGAGTCCCCAAAGCTTCATTCATTTCTCTCCCTCCATATGCTCCATGATACACAAATCAGGATCATTTTCCATAAGGTTGCATTTTGGTGCCTACCAAACCACTCCTCCTTAGGATGCTGAGAAAGACAGATTGAAATGGAAGTTCGAGGACTGCCTAGGCATTACCCAACTTAACTTATAAAGGCTAAACCGAACTTGCCATAATGTGCTAGCAACCTAATAGTGAAGTAAAAGATGATCAACAGACTTTTTTCCATTCCGCTTGCACATGCAACACCATTCTACAACTATAATACGACTCTTCCATAGATTATTCCAAGTACAGATCTTGTTGAATGCAGCCATCCAAAGAAAGAAGCTCGCCTCAAGGGAGCCTCGCTCCTCCACAGAGAGGTACTGCTATCCTGGGGTACTAATGCAATATAGAATGAAACTTCATACACCCTTATCTTAGATAGACTCCATCCTCACAATAACCACATTCCAAATTGATTCAGGATTAAAAACAAAGGGTAAGAAGAATTTTACTAGCATCCTCAATTTTGTTCTCATGTTGATCAGCTGGCACCAAGAAATTGACAGTTCACCGACAAGTATTCAATATAATATTAAGGTGGACATAAGAGTAAAACACCATGCCTTTGGGCCATTGAAATCATCAAAGTCCATTTTGTTTTGTACTAACATTATTCTATAACAGAGCCCAAAATATACAATAAAATAAAATGACAGTAACAAATACATGCATGCACATGCACAATTGTGCACACAACCAATAGACCATTCCCAAATACAATTTTTCGGCAACCATTAAAATAGTTTTCAGAGTTTCTGTTTTTTCTTTCCAAATCAAGAGTATAACCATTAAATTGCAGCAATGCTCTTATCATGCTGCAGAAAGTGTTCTCAAGAGTAACTTTCTAAGAACAAAGCTTAAAAGGTCTTGATGCATGTGCACCTGCCATAGTTTTAAAAATGAATTTATCTAGGACAGTCAGTTTCCTATAAGCACAAATCAAAACTTCAGTGAGATCAACTAGGCACCTTAACGTGAAGAGATCACATACTGCCTCCTAGCAGTATTCGATACATTCTTCAACCAAAAGTTATCACGCTTCTATCTTCTAGCACCAAACCTTGCTGGCAGTTGGCATACAACAGTTTTTTCTCTGAAATAAATAAGGGCATAGCCCCTATACAGAGTCCACATTTGTCTTGAACCAATTCTTGCTTTGATAGTTTGAACTTTGAAGTCAAAGTCAGGTCAACAAATGTCAATACAAGTTAGGCTTGGTTTAACATGTTCAGACCTATTTTTTTCCTAAAAATTTAAATTTTACGATTCATGCATAACCATATATTTCCAGCTCATAAAATTTAGTGCCAGTTTCACTAAATACCTAAATGTTCCCCAAAACACTTTGCATTATTCTTTTAACCATTTGCAGGATCCCATATATCGAGTGACCAAATTTTAAAACCCAAGTGATGAAGACCTGTCTAGTTTTTTCCCAAGACTCACTTTATGGAGCTAAGATATATTAGCAATGCAAAGTTTTGCTGGAATCATTAGGTTCAAATTTAGATTGGTAAGATATGCAAGGGTCAAATAAAAGCCACCCTATATGTTTTCTCAAAGGCCACAAGTTGGTGTATAACTATCAATTAAAGCTTTATTGTGTTCTTTCATGGTCCAGTCCACATTTTGCATTAAAATGATTGCACAAACTTCAGGCTTGGAACAACCCTTGCAGCTAAGAACAACAGCCTTTTTTGCCTTTAGTACTAATGAAAGAATAATCATGTTTCAATATTACGAAATAAAATAAAATAAAAGGAGTATTCTTCTACCGGGACATGAAATCCGACAGAAAAGCTAGAATGCACTGCATTAACTCCATGTATCCATTTTAGAGAGAAAATTGTTGCTTCGTCCGCAAATTATGAAAGTAATCAAACTCATATGAAAGTGAGGACCATAAAGCTCACCATCATATCAGAAAGCGGCATCTTAACTTGTGTAAGCATAATTTCAGTGTTGTTGGCTCTCCTCAGGTCAATCTACAAGCCATCAAACAAGTTTAAAGAGAAATAATATCAGAATATCATATTGCAGAAGTGCCGGGGGTTAAATTCAGCTTTAATCATTGACAGTCAACAAGTATCACCAATATAAACCCACTGAATTTCAACCAAATAAAATCTACCATAAGTACAGTAAGAAAATGGGTTACAGATATCTTTGAATCATTATAAAGTTATTTCCACCATCAACTGTACACCTCTCTTTTTTTCTGAACATATTAAGTGAAATATACACACCCTACATACACCTTTATGTTTTCCTTTTCTTTAGCAGAAAAGATGACAAATATTAAATTTTTGCACATAGAAAGACGCTATGACATGCATCTTTCTCAGTCATATGTGCATGAATGCCAATTTATACATGCAAACAAACTTCTAGAGAAGAATTTATGACTAGCATATATTAAAAATTATATAAAGATTAAATCTGATGGTCTTTGGAACAAATGGTAACATAAATTAGCTTTACCAACTTAAAGGATCAGAATTTTAACTAAGAGGAATGGAGTGCTAGCTCTGTTCTAACAATCTGAAAGCTATCAAAAAATGATATTCCTTAAATTGCTTGTGCCAAATACTAGACTGATATGACTATCTCCTCACAAATTTAGCTCTTATTGATGCCATTAATCAAGTGATAAACCCTAGGGGTTGGCTCAAGCGGTGAGAGCCTTAGTCTTGGTGGTATGCTCCCTCCAAGTCTAAGGTTCAAATCCTCTTGGGTGCAAACAATTTCTAAGGGCCATCAAATTGGGGGAATTTCCCCTTGAATTACCCAAGGTGCACTTGCGGGAAACTCCTTGTTGAAGGCTTGTGCACCCATAGTATTAGTCATGACTTTGTTCTCGAACACCCGGTACCAATAAAAAAAATTATTCAAATTATTGAAAATTGAAAATTGGCTCAAATCAAGAATCCATCACAAATCACAGTAGAGGAGAATTTTTAATTCAATCTAAGATTATGGGAATATGAACAGTAGAATCAGCACTCTCAAACAACTGAACTTCAAGGACACTGTCAAAGGGAAAAAAACAAAGGATTTCTAGGACACCATAGAAATATCAGATTACCAGGTGGACTTTGTCAGTTTTGGATCCAACAGATTTGCGCCGTGCCCCAGCTTTACCTCCTGCATCAGCTGGTTTTGGAACTGTTGCAGAGAAAAGGCTCTCTAGCTCTGACACATCAAATCCTGGCGCACTAAGATAAAAGAACAAAAAATTCACTGACTATGAAAGTAAGAACACTGAATTTTATATATAAAAGAAGGAAAACATATGATCTGTTGGAACTGAAGCACCACTATTCATGGGGGAAAAACACATCAGCACGTGATCTTAAGTAAAAGATTTGATCAGCAAGAAGAGTTAGAATACATTTGAGAGTCTCCATATCTTTGCAATTCTTCCCATAAACTTCCTTGCAAAGCCCTGGTTACCTTGCTCCAATGCAAAGGCTTCAATGAGGATCTTCGAGGAGCTGTAGTAGTCGCCCCCATCCCTGAAGGACGTGAAAGTCCACGCCCTCTCCCTAAAGACAGGCCTCTTGCATCAGCAGCAGCATTTGGTCCTTTGGCACCTAATGGCGGAGGTGGAGGTACACCACCTGGAGGCCTAGGTGGAGCTGGAGGGCCAGGCACACGAACTCCAGGCGGAGGTGGAGGGGGTGGTGCACCAAGTGATGTGGGAGGTGGGCCTTGACCTATAGGAGGTGGCGGAGGAGGTGGTGCTCCACAAATTGGAGGTGGTGGTGGTGGTGGTGCTCCACGCATTAAAGGAGGTGGAGGTGGAGGTGGAGGTGGCGCTCCAGCTATTGAAGGGGACAAATTTGGTGCTCCACTAATTGGAGGTGGTGGCGGAGCAGGTGGGGCTCCACGAACCGAAGGTGGTGGTGGAGGAGGTGGGGCTCCATGAACTGGAGGTGGTGGCGGAGGAGGTGGGGCTCCATGTGCTGGAGGGGGTGGGGGAGGTGGGGCTCTTGCCACAAGTAATGGTTGTGGTGGGGATCCAAATGGTGGAGGAAGTTTTGGTGGAGCTCCATATAAAGGAGGTACAGGTGGTGGAGGTGGAGGTGGAGGTGGAGGAGGAGTGCGCACTCCAACTCCAAGGTTTGGTGCAGTAAATGTGCTCAGAAAAGGGGGAGGGGGAGGCGGAGGCGGAGGAGTTGGTGAAAGGAACATGGTAGCACTATTCTGCCTTTTAGGAGGTAGAGGTGGGGGTGGAGGTGGAGGTGGGGGTGGGGGTGGAGGTGGAGGTGGAGGTGGAGGTGGAGGTGTGACACCCACCTGCAAAGGTTGGGAAGGCGATGAAGGATACATGGATGGAAAGGACGAAAACGAAGGGGTGTTATAATGTTGTGGTGGTGGAGGTGGCGGGGGAGGAGGGGGAACTACTTGCTGCAGGTTAATATGTTGTGCTTGAGTTTGTGAGGATGAATATGAATCTTTAATTGATGGTACCAATGAAGGTGGGCATGAAGCAACTGCCTCTTGGGTAGAACCTGAAGGCTTCACAGTATCCACCTTACAACTTTTCAGACCATTGGTCACATCAGTTGAAACCACAGTGGTGGGGGTATCAGAAGAAGCTTTTAATTTGGGAACTGCGTTAGAATCCTTTGAAGGAACATTAACACCAAGAGCTGCTGGTGCACTGTTATATCTTGATGGTGGATATGATACATGCATTGAATTAGTATAAGAGCCTTTGTTAGGAGGGATCCACCTAGATACTGCATTTGGCTTTGCCAGTTTTGCATGAGACTCTTGCTGTTTAGTCTTTTGTTTGGCAACAACTGAATCTGCAGCTGGTTTTGTGCTGAGTGTAGGCTGTTTCTTAGGCACATTAGGTAGAACTTTCTCTGATTTTTGTCTGGGAACATCAGCAGTCAACTTTTTCTGGGGAACCCTGGAATCTAAAGTCTTCTGTGTAAAACTGTTTCCTCCATCACCTTTGTCTCCCATCTCGTCCAATTTGCCACACAAATCTTCCACCACTTCCTTGGTTTCCAGACTTGGCTGCATATCAGCAGCAGCTAGTATGAAATCTAGCTTGATATCACCATCATCAACACCAATGTCCTTCACCAAATGATCAGAACCCACCTTCTCATCCATCTTATATTTCACATCATCAACAGCAATGTCCTTCACTGCATCAATATTAGAAACCAACTTTCCATCCCGTTTGTGGGTTCCATCATCTGATGCACAGTCTTGAAATGCGTAAGGATCCAAATCCCCCTTCCCTTCCTGCCCATCAACTACATTGCTAAAAATCTCTTCCACCTCAAAAAACTCCTCAGGTGAAGCAATTTCTGCCTCATTTCCTTCACTGGCTACGACTGTAGTAAGAGCAGGCACAACAGCATCAGCATCCGAAAAAAGTACCTGATACATATATGAGAATGTATTTAACACCTACAGCTTTAGGAAAAGACACTAACAGAAAAGTCACAACAACTTACCTCTGCGCTAAAGTCCTTCGGGAATTGGTCCTTGGCATCCCACGGAACATCAATTTCATTGCGGTTGAGCATCAGAATGTTTGACCTCACAAATGCTGTGTGGAACATAACCATGAAGATCATCTCCTCATGTACCAGATCTTCATCCAAATGGATGCACTCAAGAACAATATCCCCTTGAACACGGCAATGGATATCAATTTTCACTAGCATACACTCTCCCTGCTGTTAAAGTTCATAAGACCACTTACATATTTGATAAAATCTAATTTCCAGTTTCAGATTTGTGACTTCGGAATTACCTGTAGATAGTGGTGCACATTCTTTTTTGTCTTTGAAGTTGAAAACAAAAGCTTAGAACTTCTATTAGCTGGTGTTGAAGGGTCCTGACCATAAACACGTATAACAGGCCTGCAACCTTTCCCCCCATCAAATAGTGGAAGGACTCTCAGAATCAGGCAATCCAGAAGTAAAGGTGTATCTGATGGAGGCCAATCAGAACCTAAATTTCTTCTAGATATATACTGAAGATATCTCAGCTGAGAAGGCTGTGGGTTTAAAGGAGACAAAAGATGAAGAAGTTCATTTGGAGCTTGCTTGTAGACCATGTCAAGAGTCTTCTGCTCCCCACTGTACTGTTTTCGGTATAACAGAAGACCTGCTAGCATGAATGCAAGCACAGGCCATCCTCCTCTTTCACAGTGCATCAACAGCACATTTTGTTGCCCTTCCAATGACAACCAACTTTCACTTGATCGAAGGAAGTGGTGGATCATCTCCAATGGCAGAAGAGGACACCCCTCATATTGTCGAGGGTAATCCATAACTGTCATGTCATATTGAGACAATATATCTGAAATTTGACTTCGCCTCTCCCCTTCTCTAAAGTTAAACACCATGAAAGAAGCATCAGGAAAGTGGTCCTGTAACTGAGCTACAATGCCACCCATGTACACTCTGTACTCATCTTCTTCCAAGACATCCGTGGAGAAGCAACAATCAAACACTAGAAAAGAAGAAAAGAGAAATAAGACAATCAACACCCATAAATGGTATATGGTCTTCAAAAATCAAATAAGGAGCTAAGAAGAAACTTAAGAATTCTGACTAAACTCATGGTGCATAGTAACCCTCAAAGTTTTTTTTTTTTTTTTTTTTTGCCAATAAACGAGAATTTTATTAATGATATAAATAGAAATAGCCCAAAAATACTCCTCACGTAAAATAGAAGAAACTGGCACAAATACTGCTTAACATTTGTGTTCAGAAAAGCTTTTTTTTTTAAGAAGAAAAAGCAGCTACAAATAGCTAAAGTAAAAAAGAAACAGTTCTAAAACATATAGAAACCATCAGTCCATGCCATAAAATAAGCTTTAGCAAAATTACACAATAAATTACAGCTCTTGCTAGGCATAAAACAAGACCCATAGTCTTGAAATTGATTTTTTAAAAAAAGAAAAAAAGAAAGCAATGGAATATTTGTTTCCCAAAATGTCAGAGCAAAACCATCCTCATTTGTCAGATCTATAGAGGTCCAAATTGTCCACAAAAATTTAGACCCCAAATTGATGCTCCTTACCAAACGGTTGCTTTGTTTTCCAGAGCCTCTTCAACCATTCATCATTTTCGGGCCTACTTCCATAAATTTTGTTCCCTCCCAAGTATCAATTACTGTTAGGTGCCTCTACCCCTAAGCTCTAGTAGATGCATACGCAACATTAAAAGAATAATCCGCTAGATATACAGTTGAATTTGATCTGCTCAATCCAATTCCTGGTGCTTTCTGGTCCCTGCCTCAGTTATATTCCCACCCGATGAATCCGAACAATAGAACACGATATAAACAAGCAGGAAACTACTTCACCAGCATTTTGTCTAATCACCTAGGGAAGAAAGTTATGCTACATACTACACTCTCGTATGAGGAAACTACTTAAGAAACAGAGCACCAAAACAAAAAGAGAAGAGAAGGAAGAAAAAAACACCACAATTGAACAATATTCACAATGCATTCTGCAGTATCTTAAAATGCAATGGAACTCCCAAAGCGGGACTCATTGGAACCTAAATTGCACACGGAATTACAAAACTGAGCATTTTCTCAACTTCACGAAGAAGACAGAAATGGCCGAAAGCTCGAGAATTACACCATTGCTAGGGCACTCAGAAGGTGGACACACGACAATAAAAAGAAAAGGAAAAATGGGGAATGATTGAAACGGTTAAAAAAAGTTACCGTAGACCCTTTCGGAGATCTCAAGAAGCCGATCCGGAGGCTTGCGGTAGAAGAACCTTCTGAACAGCGCCATGTGATGGCGCTGTTTCTCCCCCGATCGGATCCAAACCGATAATTCGAATCAAAACCAATCTAACAACCAGAGAAATGCCAAAAGAAAACCCGCCAGATCTCGAACTTCCCCAATTGGTGAACACACTCAAAAGCTTGTCTTTTCACCAAATTCAGCCCCTCCAATCAAACCCAATTCCGAAACTCAGACAAAGGAAAGCTAAGTCCAGGCAGAATCCGATAGTAATCCAACAACACCAGGGATAGATAAAATAAACAACAAGCTCGGCACCAAAAAACAAATAGAAAGAAATGGGGAATTGAAATCGAATTCAAAGGACTTAGAGTGTATTGGGGGAGTGATAGTAGGTGGGAAAATGTTGTTTTTTTCAGCAGATGATGAGGAAAGTGTTAAAATCCAGCGGAATTCAGCAATGTCTCGTGAGAGAGAGAGAGAGAGAGAGAGAGAGAGAGAGAGAGAACTAGACAGTGTAAACTGAAAAGGAGCAGACTGTATTGGTATTTTAGACAGCTTTTTTCTCTCCTCTCCTCTCCTCTCCTCTCATGTCCTGTGAACAACAAAAACAAAGATCACAAAAAATGAAATAGGACAGTAGCAGACAGGGAGACAAACAAAATAAAGAAACGGAAAAACATACGAAGTTTGGGGTGATGAAGTAATAAGACCGGTCGCAGTGAATTTTCATCATTTGACCTCATTAGCCGTCTTTCAATTAACGGAAACTTCTTGGCGCGGTGGTCCGGATTTATATAATTGAAAAATTCTACCTACCATCATTACGTGATAAATTATTTTTATCTTTTTATATGTATTTAAATAGAATTATAAGAATAATAAATCACATATTAATATGTGATAAGGAGATAATAAAAAATATTTTTCAAATTATTTATAAATAGATGAATAGAAAATACTAAATTTTTCTTTATGGGCAAATTAAAATTTGCGAAAAAAAATTCCATCTCTATAAAGATGTAAGTAAAAATATTGTTGAAAACTTGAATGCATACAAAAATTTAAAATATCGTGACAGTTGAAGATGAACGTATTAACAATAAAGTAAAAGATGCTAAATATGAACAAATAAATAAACTATGTATGCACAAATGTCATGTGAGCCTACAATTGAATTTATGATTTGGCACCACATTAAAAAGATAAACTTATTCTTAACTCTAATCAAACATCGTTGAACACTAGACTTGTTTGGAGAGTGAGATGAGATGAGAATTTCGTAAATATAGTAAGATAGTTTGTGAATAGTAGTGAGATAGTTTGACTTGAGTATTTTTTAGGTTTTGAGAAATGAGATGAAAAAAAAGTTGAATAAAAAATATTATAAAGTTAATATATTATAATAATATAGTTTTATAATATTTTTTTTTTTTAAGATTTGAAAAAGTTGGAATTGTTTTTTATTTTTTATTTGAAAGTTTGAAAAAGTTGTAATGATTAATTTAAAAATTTTGTATTTAAATTATGTTTGAGAATAAGATGAAGTGAGATGAAATGAAATCAGATAAGAATTTTGTATCTCATCTAAGGCCCCAAAGCTACCCTTAAAATTTCATGAGCAATTTGTGTGCGATGAGCAGGCTCTCCCCCTCCACCGAATTGCCAGTAGATCATGCCTCCACCACGGTGGTGTGGCTCGTTGGCCACCACAAGCGCACCTAGGGAGGGAAAGCCCTCCTCCCCCATATGTTTCTAAAAAATGCTAGTATGTCTCATGAATTTATCCCTAATTTTGACTGCTCATGTATTTTAATTTTTTTTCTTAATAATTAAAGAAGTGACATTTATTTTTTAAAAATATTGAAAGATGTTTAAAAAATATGAAAAATAAAATAAAATGCAAAATGTGTACTGGTGGACACACCCAGTGGTCAAAGTTGGGTGGCACACTAGCACCACTCTGCTTTTTTTTATATTTATTTTTATCATTTATTTTTTTAAAATTTGATTTTTAAAAAAAAAGTATTTTTCACTTATTTTAAAATAATAATAATTAACATTTGAATGCTAAGTGACAACCTTATCATTAGTATATTAGACAGAAGGGTTTAATGGGAGGATTTTGCATACTAATGGAGTTAATTACAAAAATTTGAAAACGAGGGAATAATTTGCAAACAGGTTAAAACTCATAAAATGATTACTGACGTTATAATTAACCTAAGATTTTAATCGGGATGTTGAATAAAATAACGTAAGAGATAGATCGTTTTAGGTTGATGCAATAAGTCACCACATTTGGAGTCATTGTAACAAATTAAGATTCTTCCAAATATTTATACGAACTTAAAAGTAGGGTGGCAATTTGTATTTTCACGTCGTGTCAAGTCATGAATATTCAACTATATAGGTCAATCCGAATCCAACCTATCAAGCTAAATCTGTCAAACTTTCAAATCCTAATTTGACTCATTTAGATAACAGGTCGTGTCGTGTCGTGCCGTGTCACCCATTTTGACCCGTTTAATAATTAATTAGAAATAGGTCAATACGATACATTTAAATTTGTTTCATGAAAATGGGTTGAACCAACACGCAAAATCCATTTGATTTGATTAACATAATTTCACATAAAAGTTAAAATCTATATTTATAACTAGCCACAATATCTTAAGAAAAATAAGACTACATACTAACAAAAAAATATCGATTATGAGGGGTGTTATCCCCTGGGCCAGACCAAGAAAAGGGACCAGGCTCCCAGTGCCCGACCAAGAGAAGAGCCTGGGTTCGAGCCTAGATAGGAGGTGCGGGTTGGGCCGAGCATATCCAAGAGGCCCAAATGGAAGGGATGATTAGACAGGGAACAATGAAAAACGTGTGGCAGGAGGGACAGTCTAACACCCCACTGGCCGACATTCCCTGACCCTAAATATCAGCGCCCAAACATGACAGGAAGGTGGGAATGCCTGGCTGAGGCCACACCGCATTAATGAGACGGAAAAAGTTATGAAGGGGAAGCACGCTGCATTCAATGCGGCCCGAGGCTCGGTACGCATGACGTGAGGCCTTGTGTCAGGGGCAGTCACCACGGATACCTGGTGGAGGCCATACCGCATTAATGAGACGGAGAGAGCTATGAGGGGAAGGCACTCCGCATTCAATGCATCCCGGGGCTCGATACGCTCAACGTGAGGCCTTGTGTCAAGAGTAGTCACCATCAAACCTGAGTGGCCTATAGCGTGGCAGGTGGACAACATGAACATCCGATCTCATACAGAGCAACATGCCCACTACCATGAATCTCAGACAATCAGGTAAATAGACTCCTCCCATGATCAGTGAAGAGGTTGAGATCTACATGCATTCTCACTACAACTTTCCTTAAGATATTCTCCATTCATCTCCTTCACTAAAACTGACTTGGGCGTCGGAGGTACCACGGACCCTGAGCCCACCATTCTTCATTTTAGCAGCAACTCGTCGCAAAGTCTCCAAAGCGTGGAGTTGCCCAGGTCGTGAAACACGACATAACGAGACTCGCAATCGCTAGAGAGAAGGGTAGACTGTTATATAATTTTCGTCCTCGAAATTTGCTTATATTAGAATGAAGGAGCGGGGTGTTACAATAAGTCCAGAATTAAATTATCATGTTTGGATTCAGAGATGAGTTGAGATGGTTTGTGAATAATAGTGAGACTTGTGAGTTGGAATTTGTGAATAGTGAATTGAAATTAGTGAGAATCATCTCAACTCATCTCTCAATCCAAACCCCCAAATTACAACTTAACAATAATAAAATTATGATTTTGAAATAAAATCTAAACCGATCATAGCGGGTTGATTTCGAGTTAAGCGAGTTGATCCTTTATTGACCCGTTTATAAATCATATCTTAACATGTCAATCCGTTATGACCCGAACCCGTTAACAGCAAACTCAAACCCGCTAAGTTCATATCTTGTTCGTGTTAGATGCATGAGTCGTGTTACATATTGTTATCCCTAATTAAAAGTCTCAATTAACAAATATATATGCATAAAGTAATCTATGCAGATTTAATATTCATATCAAAATATTAAGGATATGAAAATTTTAAAATTGAAGAAACTAAAAACCACTTAAAAAGAAAAAAGAAAAAAAAAGAGTTTAAAAATTAAGCAAAAAATATTTCCACTTTCTTTTTTCAAGTTTTTTTCTTTTAACATTTGTGTTTATTTATTTTTTAGTATTGTATTTTTTCAATATTTTTATAAAAGAAAATACACAAAAAATACTTTTAAAAAATTTAAACACAATACACTAAATCGGGACCGACTCTCGGTCAGAGTAGCACTCCCTTTAAAAAAATGAGAGTGAATTATAAAATTTTGAGACGAAGTGAGTGATTTGTAAATAGGTTAAAATCTAGATATTAGTTTTGTAATTAACCCAATTATAAAATAAAATAAAAACAAAATGTACAAATAAAACTAAGAAATATTTTTCTGTTTTTATTATTTAGTATGAGAATTTTATGTGTAAACATGAGTTAGTACGGTTGAGGGCACCTAATGAGCTTTGCCCCGTTTGGTTGTTGGACTCTACTGAGATCAACTCAGTTCAATTTAATTTTAAACTAAGTCTAACATATAAACACCCAATGCTCAAATCATTAAACTAATCTCAACTCAAAACCTCTTTACACGTGGGACCCACAACCTTTTTCAATTCAAAACCTCTTCATACGCAGATCCACAATATTTTTCAAATTTTCATAAATATATCTAAACTCATTTTAACATTCAAACATATCTAAACTCATCTTAAATGGACTCCACAAAACTTATTTCATCATCTCAACTCACTACTATTTATAAAGAACTCAATTTATCTTAACTTAACTAAACATCTAAACGCAACATAAGACACATGCAATTTGAGCCAATGATTTTGCTTCAAGGAAGGAGACTAGGAGTAGCTATATAAAAATTATTTATTTATTATTTTGCTTCAAGTAATGCTCTTCTTCATTTCAGATATTGTCAGTCACATTTTATCATATGGCATATTTTAAGTGGTTTTCATTTACGTAGTTGATAAAAAAAATACTCAAAATGTGTCATGTCACTGAATGTGATTGCGGATGATAATATTTAAAACAAAGGATATTATTATTTTTTTTCATGAGTAAATCACATATTGTGCGGCTATACGGTGTCCATGCATACATCTATAGTGGTGAACAGTGAATAAATGTAGAGAAAATAAATAGAGAGAAACACAGATTTACGTGATTCAGCATTGGGCCTACGTCCAAGCGGTTCGGGGAGGGGAGAATCTACTATAATATGCTTGTTTATAGTCTCTCATGATCTCTCGTCCTCACTGTACAATGGAAATCTGAGTTCTATCATCTGGTTTTCATCCTCTTGCTGGAGTCTCTGTAGTGAGGTTGAAAAAGGTGAAGTCTCTAATAAGCCTAGCCAAAAGTTCCCTCTTTGCTTTGCGTCACTTCTCTTTGTTTTATGTCACATCACATGTTTTCCCTCTTGACACTGCACTCCCTCAACCCTTTGTCTCCTCCTTCCATCTATCTTTCTTCCCTCCTGATGAGTCCCCCCATTGGGCTGGGCCTAGGAAATACTATGGGCCTATTATATTTTATCCCTTACACTTGCCTGCAATTCTTAAAGGCATTTTGCTCCAAAAAGAAGACATAGAGAATCTTCAAAGATAAAATATGCAATCAAACTGATCCACCCAAGTTCGTAGAGAAATAAATTCCAGGAGTTGGTCCCTGGTTATCCGTTTTACTTTGTTAAGCGATAAAGATTTCCGAGCGTGAGATTAGGCAGGAGATGTGCTCGACCGCGTGAAGTGTGAGCGCGGGGCTCGTCTTGACGAGGTGAGCGGGAGATAGGCTCGACCGCATAAAGCACAAGCACGGGCTCATCTTGACGAGGTGAGCAGGAGATGAACTTGACCGTGTAGGGTGTGAGCGCGGGGCTCGACTTGGCGAGATAAGCGGGAGATAGGCTTAACGGCGTAGAGTGCAAGCACGGGGCTCGGCTTAGCGAGATATGTTCTCTACTACGTAAGGTGCGAGGACGTAGCTCGGCTAGGCAGGAGATGTGCTCGACCGTGTAAGGTGCAAGCGCGTAGCTCTGCTATGGCGGGAGATGTGCTCGACCATGTAAGGTGAGAGCATGTAGCTCGGCCATGGCGAGAGATGTACTCTACTACATAAGGTGCGAGCGCCGAGCTCGTCTTGGCAAGGTGAGCATGAGATAGGCTTGACCGCATAGAGTGCGAGCGTGTAGCAAGGCTTTCGCGGGAGATGTGCTCCACTGTGTAGAGTGCAAGTGCAGGGCTCGACTTGGCGAGATAAGTAGGAGATAGGCTCGACTGCGTAGAATGTAGGCATGAGGCTCGACTTGGCGAGATAAGTGAGAGATAGGCTCAACTGCATAAAGTGCAAATGCGGGGCTTGGCTTAACAAGATATGTTCTCTACTGCGTAAGGTGCGAGCGCGCAGCTTGACTATGGCAGGAGATGTACTCGACCGCATAAGGTGTAAGCACGTAGCTCGGCTATGGCAGGAGATGCACTCCAATGCGTAAATTGCGAGCGTGTAGCTCAGCTAGGGCAAGAGATGTACTCCACTGCGTAAGTTGCGACTGCACAGCTCGACTATGGCGGGAGATGTGCTCGACCGCATAAAGTGTGAGCGCATAGCTTGGCTATGGAAGGAGATGCATTCCAACGCATAAGTTATGAGCGCGTAGCTCGGTAATGGTGGGAGATGTACCCCACCGTGTAAGGCGCTAGTGCTAGCGCGTAGCTTGGCTATGGTAGGAGATGTACTCTACCGTGTAAGGTGCGAGAGCAGAGCTCATCTTGGCAAGGTGAGCGGGAAATAGGCTCAACCGCATAGAGTGCTAGTGTGTAGCAAGGCTTTCACGGGAGATGAACTCGACCACGTAAGGTGTGAGCACGTAGCTCGACTATGGCGGGAGATGTACTCCACTGCGTAAGGTGCGTGGGTCGGGCAGTCGAGTGACCTGCCCACCTGTTGAGCGCCAAGGGGGCCGAGTGGCCCTTGGCCTTTCTTGTTTGTTGGCTTGTTGTTGAAAATAACCCAGGAGAGGCGGTCATAGCTCTGGTGTAAACACTCTGCGTTTGTTCTAGGAGATGCTGTCTCAAGAGTAATGTCGGGCAGCCGAAAGACTGGACCTGCACTTTACCGTGAGGCAGGCCAACCCGCCTTAAGGCTGTACCGACTTGTTGACCTTTAATGGGAAGGTAAGTAGGAGATGTTTCACTGTGCTGCAAAAGCCAAAACAGTCAGGTGAGGTGAACATTAGAGGCTCATCGTTTGTTGGAGGAGATGTGATCCTTGGAGTAACGTCAATAGTTGAAAGACTGAACCCGCACTTCATTGTGAGGTAGGTCTAGCCGCCTTAAGGCTGGACTTACCTATTGACCCTCAACGAGAAGGTAAGTACGAGATGTTTATCATGCTACAAAAGTCAAATCGATTAGTGTAAATAATCTCCAATCACAGGTGCGAAATTTGCAAAGCTGAGCTGTCTTGCTGGGGTATGGTAAAAGTCTGATGCATTACTCATTTGGTGTCTCATTTGATGGAGATGGAGTGTGGCAAGGGTTTGAGTCATTATCTGTTTGGTGTTCCGTTGTAGGAGATGGCGTCCCAAGAGTAATGTCAGGTATTCGAAAGACTAAACCCACTCTCCACTGGAGGAGAGGTCGGGATGCCTCTGGCTAAGCCCACCTCTTTGGTCCCCCCAGGTAGGTAAGTTGCCAGACAGTTGAGGAGCTAGTCCACTCTTCATCGTGGTGGGGGTCAGGGTAAGTTGCTGGGCAGCAGAGAGGTCGGACCCGCTCTCCTCTGTGAAAGAGTTTGGGCCACCAGGGGCTAGACCCATGACTCTCACGGGGAGGGAAGTGCATAGTAGTTTGAGACTAGACCCGCTCCTGCCCGTTGACATCATAGGGAAGGTAAGTGTTAGGTAGGCTGGCGTTGATCCCGCCCTTCGCTGTGGCAGAGGTTGGGGTAAGTTGTCGAGCAGCCGAGAGGCTGGACCCGCTTTCCATCGTAGGAGGGATAGATAGGCCTTAAGGCATGACTCATCCCTTTGTGTTCCACGAGGAGGTAAGTTGTCGGGCAGTTTGAGACTAGACCAGCTCCCGCCTATTGACGCTCATGGGGAAGGTAAGTGTCGGGCAGCTGAAGGCTAGCCCGCTCTCCACCGCAAGAGGGATAAAGCAGCCTTTAGAATAACTCATCTCTTTGGTATCTCGCGGGGAGGTAAGTGTCAGATAGCTTAGAAGCCGGTCCGCACTTAGCAGTGATGGGGTCGAGGTAAGTTGTCAGGCAACCGAGAGGTTGGACTTTCTCTCCTCCGTGAGGGAGGTCGGGCCGCCAAGGGGGGTTGTACCCACCTGTTGACTCTCATTGGGAGGTAGGTTCACAAGGAAGGTAAGTGTCGGGTAAGGCTAGAGCTGGACCCATTCTTCGCTGATGTGAAGGTCGGGGTAAGTCCGCTCTCTTCCGTTAGGGAGGTCGGACCGCTGGGGGGGGGGGCTGGATCCACCTATTGACCTTCACGCGGAGGTAAGTTACCGAGTAGTTTGAAATTGGACCTGCTCCCGCTTGTTGATGCCACAGGGAAGGAAAGTGTTAGGTCAAGCTGGTGTTGGTCTCGCTCTCCACCACGGGAGGGATAAAACACCCTTAAGGCGTAACCCACCCCTTTGGATCCTGCGAGAAGATAAGTAGGAGAGGTGCATGTTCACCTGCATGTGAATGCCTAGGAGTTTATTCCAATGGAGACATTGAGACATCCAAATGGTGTCCGAGTGGGGTTGTTCAGCCGATTTTGCACTACAAGACTCAATTATGTTAGTATAAAATAAACTGCACACAAGTTTTGAGGGAGACAAACCAAGGTGTTTTAATTGCTGTAGTTGATTTTCGCTTGACTAAAACTGCCTGCTGTTGGTGGCAGTTTGTTAGTTGCACTTTCTGCTCTATCTTGCTTTATTTTTCTTCTCTTTTTATTATTATTTTTTTTTGTTGAGGTGTTCGCCTCTGAGATGCATGCTTGTCATTCATTCTTTTCCCCTTTCCATCTTTTTCTCCTTTTTTTTACTAAGTCAGCTTACTGTTGTGGAAGTCGTTCGTCTTTCCGATCTATTCATTTTCTCTCAGGTCGTGTATTGTGGGTGAGTTGATCATTGGGTGATTCCTTGTTCTCCATCACGTGTACCGTGCATGGCTCATGCATGGTGCACGTTACACATGCATAAACACCGGCTAAGTCATGGAGGGATAGGCATGAGAGGCTGAGTCATGTTGTCCTAGGTCGAGTCTTGGAGGGTTGGGGAGAAGCCCATGGCCGAGATGCTCAGTGGCTGGGAATAGGAGTCCGTGAAGTGTGGCTGCTCGAGGTGTGCATGCGCCATGCAAGTTGCCTGGGAAGGTTGCTCGCTTGTGGTCGAGGAGCTAGCCATGAGAGTGTGTGGCCGAGGAGGCCAGGGGCGAGGAGCCTGTGACCAAGGAGCTTCATGAGATGGTTGGTCGAGGATCCAAGGCCGAGAAGGAGTGCTCATGTTGGGCGAGAAGCCCAATGGCCGAGGGGGACTGATCGTGCTAGGCGAGGAGGCCTGGCCAAGTTAGATCTCGCCACTAGGGTGGCCAAGATGTGTGCAGCTGAGGAGGGGACTCCTCATGTTGGGCGAGGAGGTGGTTGCCTACCAGTGGGTGGCCAAGCAAGTCTTAGGCTAAGGAAGCAGTTGCCTACCAGTGAGTCGCCAAGCAAGCTCTCAGGCCGTGGAGGCAATTGTTGCCTGCCACTTAGTGGCCGAGAGTGGCCAAGGAGATGCCTGCCACTGGGTGGTTGGGCAACACATTTCGTGGCTGAAGGAGAGGTGCTCGCCACTAGGTGGCCGGGCAATGCACTCCCTTGCCATTAAGTCACTGGTGACAGAAATCTCCGACGGCATTGGTGGTGGCGATTCACTGCTCGCCAGCATGTGCCCGGGAGGTGGGCTCCCTTCGGGATGCACGGAGCAATGTGCACCCATTGCCCACCGTGCACGGCGTGCATGACCTTCCTCGGTTGGGGCATAAAATCTCAAAGGCCCTAATGGTGGCCGCCCATTCCCTCCAGCAGGCCCATAGAGTGAGTCTAAGACTATCTCGGGTGCACGGGGACGTTCACCCACTTGGCAGCGTAAACACTGCCATCGCGAGCGAGGGGAGGTGGTTGGTGACCACCCACGAGTAGGTAGACGACGCCAGCAATCTAAGTGGTGACCGCTGAAGTTGTTCTGGGCCTCGATTGGTGTTGGGTGGAGCCCTTGGCGGTGATTTAGTGCGGTTGTACGGTGTCCGTGCGTACATCCATAGCTCTAAACAGTGGATAACTGTAGAGAAAATAAATAGAGAGAGACATACAGATTTACGTGATTCGGCACTTGGCCTAAGTCCATGGGGTTCGAGGAGGGGAGAATCTACTATAATATGCTTGTTTATAGTCTCTTATGGTCTCTCATCCTCACTGTACAATAGAGATCATTTGGTTTTCATCATCTCGCTTAAGTCTTTGTGGTGAGGTTGAAGAAGGTGAAGTCTCCAAGAAGCCTGGCCAAAAGTCCCACATTTGCTTTATGTCACTTCTCTTTGTTTTATGTCACTTCCCTTTACTTTATGTCACATCACTCATTTTCCCTCCTGACACTCAGCACTCCCTTAGCCCTTTGTCTCCTCCTTCCCTCTCTCTTTCTTCTCTCCTAGTAAGTCTCCCTCATTGGACTGGGCCTAGGAAATACCATGGGCCTATTATATTTTTTCTCTTACACCACAACTCAACATGTGATTTGTCATTTTTTCCTTCTATTTAAACACACTCATATTGATGTATGAATATGTGTGTTTAAATATAATAACAAAAATGACAAATCACATCTTGGTGGTGTATGGATGATAAGTAGTATTTCTCATATGTACGTATGCGCATGCGCACAAGTGATAAGCACATCTCCTGCTACTGAGCTATTAACAGTCTCCAATTAGAGATCACTTGTTATCAATAAACAAACACAAACTCGTCGAATTCCAGGTGAACTTCGAATTCTCTTTGGCTGGACCTTCGTCAACTTCGACTTCTCTTCCTTTAGAGATCAGTAAGCTAACTTCCAACTCGCATCATGGAAATGGACTCTCTTATACGACAAACTGAAGCACTATCTTGGGAGGACCTCAACCTCATCCCAGTAGAAGACTCTGCAAAAGAAACAACTGAGTTGGCGTTAATAGGAAGAATTTTAGTAACAAGGCCTCTCAACAAAATCTCACTACATGCCACTTTTAAAGCAGCATGGAGTTTTCTCAAGAAGTTCCACATTGAAGATCTGATGTTAACAAGTTCCTTTTTACTTTCCAATTAGCTCGAGACAAACAAAGGATTCTAAACTAGGCTCCTAGAAATTTCAAAGGCCATCTACTGATTCTCAAAGACTAGCCAGCTGGATCAACCTGGCAAGAGATAAGCCTTAACTCATCAGTTTTTCATATTCAAATTCATGGTCTTGCTTTTGATCACACTACTACATAAAATGCTACAAAGATTGGGAAAGCACTAGGAACACTATTGGACATAGACGTTGATCCTAATTTTGGAATCACTTGGAAGAAGTTTGTTAGGATCAAAGCTGAACTAGATATAAATCAACCTCTCAAACAAGGTTTCTAGCTCTCTAGGAATGACAATATTGACACATGGGTGTCTTTCAAATATGAGAGACTTATGGATTTTTGCAATGCCTATGGTAGATTGGGATACTCCCAAATTTCCTGCAACTTCTTAAAAGTCATCCCTGATCAACTACCCTATGGTCCATGGCTGAGAGCAAAGCACCACGCTTCGGGAATCTTTCTTCCCCCACAGCAAGGCCAAGCTATCTACCCTAGGTCCAATCAATTGGAAAAACTATCAGAAGAAGAAACCTTCATAGAAAACTCACATTCTATTGATACCATCGAAATACAGGGCACAAAGGTTTACCCCTCCTCTGTGGTCTTCCAAGAACCGATGGCCTATGTCAATGTAACAAATACTAGCAAAGCAGTTGCTATGGTATTAGACAAAGACTCAGAGCCAAACAAAACAAAATACCTCTCAGATATAGCAAAGCTTGGGAAAGGAAAAAGGGATTTTAATTGAAGAATCAAATAGGCCTTCGTCACAATCAGTAATGCGACCTCTAATCAGATTCCAACAAGGGTTTCATCCTTTGAAGATCTATTGACAGACAAAGGTTCATCTAGTAATACAGGTTTTCTAGGGCATAAAATCAGTTCCAGAGAAGGCATCAATTGTGATTAGAGGACTTCCCAGAATTGTGATTAGGGCATAAAAAGAAAGTATGGATAGAGGACTTCCCAGAATTTATTGTGGGATGCCTTAATAGAGACATCAATTGTTTTACTTGATATATAAATGAAATACAAAGGTTTATTCAAAAAAAAAAAAAGTATCAATTGATTGAGATTTTGTCACGTTACATGCCTATTTTTTTTTATGCTTCGTTTGATTACACATATGATATGAGATGAAATAATAAATCTGTAAATAGGAGTGAGATAATTTGTGGATAGTAATGAAATTATTCGAGTTAAGGTTTTTATGGAGTTTTGGAAAATAAGAGAGAAAATATGGAATAAAAAAATTATAAAATTAAAAGAGTGTTAGAATATAATTTTTTTAATACTATTTTTGTTTTAGAATTTAAAAAAGTTGAATTATTTTTTGTGTCTTGTTTGGAAGTTCGAGAAAATTATAATTCTTAGGAAATAATTAGATAAAAAGTTAAAAATTTGAAATTAAAAAATATTTGTATTTGAATAGTATTTAGATATTGATATGAGATGAGATAATTTAAAAAGTTTGTAAAACCAAACCAAACCAAACCTTAAGTGTAATTCAGAGAAATAGTAATGGTATTATGTAGGGAAAACAAGTGGTAGTTGGAGGGTGCAATTTCCCAAATTTGATAGTTTTGGAAGTAAGGTGTAAGATTTTTTAAAACTGGAGGATAAATAAATTCAGTCTAGTCGATCATTTATAAACCATAATTATAGAAGGTCCATCCTCCATGCTCTAACATGATCCCAAATTCAGTGGTCGGATTTTATTATTATTATTTTGAGCCTAACTTTTGAAAATGAAATAATTAAATTCATCATTTCTTACTAACTTAAGACTTATGATCATCAATAAGTAGTAATTTTCCCTAATAATTGTTTGTCAGAATTGTCAAAATATTCGATCATAACCTTTTACCATTTACCATATTTGAACTGTTCTTTTAAACTACACTTAAAAATTCAATTCTGCTGAATCTCCTCCTATATGTGCATCATAATGTCGGTATTGAAGATAAACTATATAAATGCGTAAATGGAAAAAACAAAATAAGAGTTTTTTGGTGTTTCGGAAAATCTTTTGAGTGTATGCCTAGTTTTTTTTTTTTTTTTTTTTTTTAAGGTAGAACAAACTCCATTCATTCATATCAGGACATTATAATTTTGACCTAAGACATACAAAATACAAGCCAACTACTGCTTTTAAGGCTCCCTAATACATAAATTTCTTTGTAACTGACATGGTCTACTCTATCACTGTAACTCTCTAAAGACAAACAATTTGAGAGACAACACTTTGTCCTAAGACAGATTTAACAAACCCTACAGTCTGTCCTAAAGCAGAATAAAACAACCCCACACTCTGTCTAAGACGGAGTAGAAGACATACTTTATGGACAAAATCCAAGAGATTGTGGTTTTTTTTAAAACCTAAAACAAAGGATATAACATAAAACATAAAAGATATATGGAAAAATAGCGAATTATAGCTTGGAAAGATGTAGATCCGCATTTTCAACCTTAGAGGAAATACAAAATACAAACACCGAGACTATGGTGGCGTGTGAGGGATATGCACCACCCTAGAAGTACGGTAGAATGTCAGGTCTGAAGAAACCGATGGCCCTGGTCCCAGAAAAGCCACGCGTGGCGATGATAGAGTTCCCCTTGCGGTGTGCGCATGACATGGATGTCACGCGCACACTTTGGATGCCTTGTATAGGATTGTTTTTGAGAAAATCTTATAGCCGGTTGGTCTGCTTTTTCTCAACTAATAGCCCTCTAATAAAATTTTGCCACATAGTTCCTGCATTTCAAATCTCATATACCTGTCCACACATGATAAATGTGAAAGAATGTCCTTTGTAAAAACCCTCCCTCCCTCCTTCCATCGAAGCCTCCTCCTTTCCCAAAAAAGAAGCTTCACAAGTCCACTACTGTTGATCTGCTCGCCGGTGTGGAAGCCTCACACGTCCATTGCCGATTGCTCAAATGGATTTTTTTCCTTTCAAAATTTTAAATTTGATTGATAAGGGAACGATTCGATGGGGATGGATTTTGTTTTTCCGTTCATGCCTTTTTGCACATGCTTTTCCATCTACATCGATTGAGTTTTAAAATACACATGATTCTAATCAAGTGGTCTTATGTTGCTATTTAGAAGTTGATTTCTCAAACCACTCTAAGCACGAGAGGGTTAGGAATTACGAGGGGATTTGGATCTATTAGCTAGGAGCAGAGCAAAAAAAAAGTACCATGTTTATTTTCTCACCGCGAACATACAAATAATAGAGATATGGGTAAGACTGTTCATTCGGGCCAGATAAAAATCCGGCCCGGTCCGAAACCCTGATACCCGCTTTCCGGTTCCGAGTTTCAGCCCGGATCAAATCCGGGCCGAAATCCAGATTATAAAACCCGGACCTATACGGTCCGGATGCGGGTAACTTAAAGCGGTTCTGGATTTCCAATCCGGTACCCACATTTATACGTAAAAACAAAGGTCTCTTTTCATCGAGTAGCAGTTTGTCTCTTTCTTAGGTTTAGTTTTCATCCATCCCCCCTCTCTCTCTCTCCCCTTCGAGTTTCTCTTCACAGTTTCTTTCTTAGGTTTAGCTTTCATCCGTCCCCTCTCTCTCTCTCTCTTCTCTTCGAGTTTCTTACTTGTGGCTCTGTCGTCTTCTTCTCTCTCTCTTTCTCTCTCGTGCTGAAACCCTAGCACCTGTCACTCTTCCTCTGCCAATCGAAGATCTGTTCCTCGTGGCCGTCGTCGACTTCTACAACCAAGGTTAGTTTTTCTCCATTTCACATGCTCACTCTGTGTTGGTGCTATTATTTCGATTTGGGTTGTGAAATATTGTCTCTGTGTTAGTTCCTATTGACAAATCGAAGGTTCGTATATTCTTCTTTGGGAAATATCCCCGAAACCCATGTTTTACACTTCCAAATCTTTGTTTTTTGACACTGTTTTAGATTTGTAAGCATGTGGGAATGGATTAGAATTTGTTTTGGGTTTGTTTTTAAATGTGAGGTTTTATTTCTTTATTTGGGTCTGTTATATGCTGTTATTTTGCTAGATCTGTTGTTTTTTCTAGTCTTGGCTTGCTTTTTGCAACTGAGTTTTTGTTCTCTCCGTTGATTTTGGGTTTATTTTGATGTGAATGTTTGAATGGAGTAATCTGGATTTGTGAGACCTAGAAGGGAGAAGAGTGAAAATATCCATAACCATGGAGTCTCCTAATAAGATTTGGATCTGGGTTTTTTAGATCTGGATCGTGGGCATTAGTTTTAGATGATGTTGAACCCAGTTTCTTATAACAAATTTGTTTGGTTTATCGTGTAGTTTTTCCCTTTACATATGATAGGAAGATATTTTTGGCAGAGAATATAATTTGATTTCTGAATATTTTTTAATGTTATTTTCTTCAGTTTTGTGGTTCAAACTCACAAATATAATTCTGGTTGTCATTAGATTGGATGGTTGTTAACATGTTTCCATCTTTTTCCTATGTTTCTTAGAGCTACTTTAATGGCAATGTGTTCTCGGTCCAAGTTACAATATTGTAAGCTTTTAAGTTTAAAGAAACTTTTTACAGAGATTAGCTCTTTTCCTTGGCTCATTTGTCGATTCTCTTCTATTAATTGATATAACTTCTGCTTTGCTTTATACTTTATGCTTGATACTCATTGCTTTATGCTCTAATAAGCTCTAAAATTTCCTTGGTACACGTGAGGATGCACTCATTTTGTAATGGTTGGGTAGCAAAGGGATTAGTCCATTTATCCGATCATCTACTTTGTTGTAGGAAATAACTGCATCTTCAAAGTGGGAGGACTGCAAACAACTGTTTGCAGATAGTCGAGAGTTCAGGTATTGTTTATTAGTAATTGGAAAAAGGGTACTTTCTCTTAAACTCTTTTTGTATTGTCATTTTGGTTAAAAGACTGATAATCCACACCTAAATATCTGCCGATACAAATCTTGGGGAGAGTTCTTTCTGTTTAGCACTTGTACAGTGTCGCACCATGAACAATTGTTAAAAAGCATATACATATCTTCACTTTTGGATTGCTGACGATATACTCATTTATGTTTTATTATTTATTTTTTCTTTTGGGGGTGGGGAGAAGCTATGAAGGATATGCTGATACATAAAAGAAAGTCATTGTGTTATTTTAGTGTCCTACGAGGAATGATGCATTCATGTCCATAAACACCTGATAGATTCTACGTTATTGTCATTGTTATTTATTGAGAAGGACCATAAAAAGGCAATTACAACTGCTATCCAGGTAGCACAGGTAATTAATTTTAATTCTAATTACAAGGACAAGATAATTGAAGTGTTTACAGAGCCTCTTTTATGTCATCATCTGTAACAGAGGCATGCTTGATTTTTTTACAATTAAATATTACTTTTGTAATTATGCAGATGGGTGTTGTTGTGGGTTTGGGCCTCCTTGTTATCGTTGGTGGTGGCTTATACTTTGGAGTTGGAGTGTTTACCAATGACAAAAATGTTTTACACCTTATGTATTAGAGTTTAATTAAAGTAATGTATGTGTTTTGTAATATTATTAGCAAATTAGTTCAAACAATGTAATATGTAGTTGATTGCATCTTGTATGTCGCATGTATTTTACATGATGAATATTGATTTTTTTATTTTACATGTATTTAGTTAAAAAGTTTAATTAACTGTTTATAGGCTCATGAAATATTATAGGCTTATGTTGTATTGAGAATATGATTTGAAATTCTAAATGAAGACAAAATATCAAAATATTTGAAGTCTAATTAATAATAAAAAAGCTTTTGTGTTAAAAAAAAAAAATTCGGGTTCAACTTGGAATCCGGAATCCGGGTTTTGAAAAACCTGGATTTATCTGGGTTCCGGCCCGGATCAACCCGGTCCGGGTTCTGACCCGGGTTTGAAACGCGGGTCCCGGGCCGGGTATATACCCGGATTCCCAGGTTGGAACCCAGATGAATAGTCCTAGATATGGGTGGAACTTTTGTAGCTTTATGGACTAAATTAGCTGTTCTGATCCTTTCTGTAGAAGAATTTTTTTTTCCAGAGAAGCAAACAACACGATTGGGTAGGAAAAAAAATAGCTAGCATGATAATCCATGGGTGATGGTGGGCGATGAAGATGGTGCTTGACAGAGAAATTATTGGAGGGTGACGGAACTGGTGACGTGCGATGACGGGCGATGGCGACAAGAGTTGATTTTTGTGATGCCGGAGTTGAGGCTGAGGTTCAACTAGCTTAAGGCGAATGCGAGGTTTTGCAGAAATATTTCTATTTTATCTAGTGCAATGCTCCTCTTCTAATTTGTGTGGAGTTGCTGACGTGGTGGAATTATATTGGAGGCCGTTAAAGTCTTAACAACAGATGGACCGGTGTAAAGCGGAACTCATTGTTTTTTATAATTTTGAGATATGCAAGTCTCGTACTAAAACACACTTATAAAATTCACATGAAAAGACCAAATTATTTATAGAAGGTATGTTACTTTTTAAAGAACTGTGCGAAACTTACACATATTAAAATTACATATTCACTTACAAAAAAGTTTGTGTTCTCCTAGACAACATAAGTAAAATCAGTTATCTAATTTCTCAATTAAAATTTCTATTTTCAAGTATCAACTTAAAAAGTTGGCCGTCCTCTCTCAACTATCATTGAATTCATTGATGCTCTAGATAAAATAGAAGGATAGTGCTACTATGCCATGCAAATTTATCTATTTAATATACCCTTCGTTTAAATTGCACTTTTTTAAATGTTTTAATTTTTTTAAAATATCTTTAACTATTTTTTTAAAAAAAAATCAATACATTAATAGTTACTTCATTAACCATTAAGTAAAAAAAAATTAAAAAATATAAAATACATGAGCGAATTAAGGAGAAAAACTTAGGCGACGTAGTATCATTTTCTAAAAGAAAAACTAGAGAGACTTTATATGCATTGAGAGAGACTTGATATGTTGTAAGGATTCGATCTCGTAACTGAACAATTTTATAAACTTCTTATTAACTTGTTCTACACCCTCGTTTAAAAATAAAGTTTTTCATATATATTATTTTTTTGTAAGACTTTGTTTGTTTTCACAAATTATCTCACATCATCTTATCTCATCTAATCATTATAACTTTTCCAAACTTCTAAATAAAATATAAAAAATAATTCAACTTTTTAAATTTTAAAATAAAAATAATATTAAAATTTTATATTTTAATAATATTTTATTTAATTTTCAACATTTCTCTCTCATATACGTAAGAGCATTCACAATAACTCATGTAAAATATAAAAAAAGTTGATCAAAAGACTCTTCCAATGGATTTTGTATTTTGATTTTTATTTTACATTTTGTTACAGTAATTCTCTAGATGTAGAAAATATTATTCACAACTCTAAAATATTTTTAATTATTTTCTCTTTCCTTTGAAAATTCATTAGTAGTTAGAAGAAATATTTAAAATGAATAAAAATTATTAAAAAAATAATATTTAAATAATATAATGAAAAGATAGATAAATTGATATATGATCTATTATAAAAATTAGTATATAAAATAAAAAATAAATAAATTTTAATAATATATTTTAAAAAATAAGATAGATTAACTATTGAAATGCTCTTTTTAAGAAAACGAATCCTAGTCTCGAAAGATCCAAAATTGTTGGGAAGCGATATGTCTCCTCGGTTTGTAGTGTACCAATCAAACACCACCTTAATCACCGTCACATCTTACCATTTCAATTTTCAACGTCACCTTTTTCCCGCAATCGACACTCTTCCTTCTTCTCCTTCTTCTTCTAGCCATCTCCTACTCTTTCTTTTATCATTTATGTTTGTCGTTTGCGTATTGTATGCTTTGGTTAAAGTTAAACCTGTGCTTACTTATCAACCGTACAGTGTATCATATATATATAAAATTTTAGAAATCCGTAAACGTCCGTAATAGAGTAGAGTATACTATTTAAAAATTATTTTTTTTATGTAGATCTCATGTTTTATTTATTTTTTTAAAACGATTAATCGGTAGTTACACAATTCACAGTTACAAATATATTTTTTCTACGTACATACACAAATATATATAATTTATTAAAAGCTTAAAAAATGATATTTTTACATTTTAAACGAAAAAGATCCATTTCAATTTTAGCCATCTGTTTTATTTTGTTTGAACCATACATCTCAGTTCTCACCCTTTACGTTCATAATTCTTTTAGTTTGACAGACCAGCACTCGAACCTGTTGAGAATTTTTTTAACATCAGAAATTAACATCCAAGTGTTATTCCAGTGCTCTCAAAGAGGGTGTTTCAACTTTCACCTCGTTTGGTTACACAGTTCAGATGAGATAAGATAAAATATTTTATTAAAAGTTAAATAAAATACAGTCGTAATATAATTTTTATTTTATAATTTGAAAAAATTTAATTATTTATTATATTTTATGTGAAAATTTAAAAAAATTATAATGATTATATAAGATGATATGAAATAGTTTAATTTTACGTAATCAAACCAACCCTAAACATCCCATTACCGTCTTTGAAGTAAAGGTGAAAATAAAATAAAATAAATAATATTTAATGGTTTGAATCCTCTTTGCTTGACAAAATCAAAGGAGAATGATTCCCTTTGTTTAGGAAATCTTGTAGCATGTTGAGAATATCTGGTTGAGATCCCTCAAATGTAGGGGTGTCCCCTTTGCTTTAGATTGTGGGGTCAATTTCTTTAGGGCGCCAATCACTGCGAGACCTTCTGTGCCACCTTTTTCTAGTTTCTCCACCAAATAATAATTTAATTTCATAGCATTTCTATATTCAGAAAAAAATAAAATGCAAAATACTTACAGAAATGAATATCACTAAACCCCTTTGCTGTTTACAATTTTTAGCCACTTCTCTTTCTTACTTTTAAGAAAAATTATCATTATATAATACACCACGCTTATTTATATGATATAATTTGATTTAAAAATAAATTTTAAAATCTGAATCTTACAAATTAAATTCTACCATCGCTTACCAGTTTGAGAATAAAATAATTCAATTTATAATGAAAAATTCTACTAATCATCTTCATACTACACACGACACATGATTTTTTAATTTTTTTTCTTAGAAAATATGTGGTATATAAATGATGAGTAGAATAATTCAATTAGTTTAGAAAGAATCAATTCTCCTCTAACCGTTTTCTCTCTCGTCGTCTTCCTAGAAGCGATAAGGGAGTGAACGCTTTAGGTGGTGTTTGGGTCAGGATTCCTCACTCGGGTGAGGAGACTGAGATAGTATCTGTTTACTGAGGTATACAGAGTATGGAAGGACTGGAGGATATTTGGGAGAAGTTGAAACTAGTTGAAGAGGAATGCGAGCCAATCGAAATTTCTCTAAACGACAATGAGGAGGTGAAGGATTTGGGGGAGAGGAGTCTACTGGGGAAGATCTTTGCAGATCGCAAAATAGGAAAAGAGGTCATTAGAAGCACCATGGAGAAGATATGGAAGGTATGTTTACCTCTGACTTTTCGAGAGTTGGGCAATAACTGCTTTGTGATCACGTTTGCGCATCGTAGAGATAGGTCGAAAGTGATGGATGGTTGTCCATGGTTATTTGACAACCATCTGTTTGCCTTAATGCCGTATGAGGGGAAAGCTCAAATCCACTCTATGGATTTCTTTAAACAGGGGTTTTGGATCCAAATGTTCAACCTCCCTTTAGATTGCATGAACCGCAGAATGGGGGTGAAGTTAGGGGAGTCTTTGGGGAGAGTTACAGAGGTGGAAGTACATGATGGGGAGGTAGCATGGGGGAAGTGTCTGAGGGTGAAGGTAGAACTGGATATTAGGAAGAGTTTAGGACGAGGGAGAACCATTAATCTACAAGGGAAGAGTATGTGGATTCCTTTCCAATATGAGAAGCTACCTAGAATATGTCTGAAATGTGGTTGTATAGTGCATGGGATAGGGGGGTGTGTGAATGGAAAAGGGGGGCCAGGCCAATTTGGACCCTGGCTGAGAGCAAAAATGATGGGGAAGGGGCGAATAGAGAAGGGGAAAGGTGAGAAGGAGAATGAGGAAGAGGAGAGTGTTATACCTGAAAACAGTGAGGAAAGTGAGGGAAACCAAACACTGGGGCTTGAAAAAATTCAGAGTGAGGTGGAAAGGGAGTTAGGGAAGGGTGGAGAGGGGAGTCAAAACACGGGAGTTGAGGAAGGCAAAAAGGGGGAGGAGGATGGATTTCAAGTAACTAGGTATACCTCAATAGTTGGCAATAACTTGACTAACGTTGAAGAAACTAATGGGGAAATAATGGTGGTGCATGAAACAAGAGGAGATGAGGAGGGGTTGATGACGAGGGGGAGAGGAGGGGGAAGGAGCTGGAAAAGGAGAGCAAGAGGGGTGGGAGACAGAGGAGGGGGTCAGTCAATCTTGTCCAAAAGAAAGTATGAAGAGGGAAGGGATGGTGAGCAAGATGAGGGGGGAAAAAAAAAGAGAATGGGAAGAGTGGAATCAACTGTTGTTGAAGATTTGGCGGAGGCTGTTAGTCAGCCCCGCCAAGCATTATGAATTGCATAAGCTGGAACTGTCGAGGGTTGGGCAACCCTCGAACAGTTCAAGACCTTTGCAGCTTTGTAAAGGTTAATAAGCCCAGTATTGTGTTCCTAATGGAGATAATGATTAAGGCAGGAAGAGTGGAGAGTTTGAAAAGAAGACTAGAGATGGAGGGCTGTCTAGTGGTGGAACCTATTGGGAAAAAAGGAGGTTTAGCTTTGTTTTGGGGCAGAGGTATTGACCTGGAAATATTACACTACTCTCAATGGCATATAAGTAGTATTATTAGAGGGGAGGGAGGTAAAAATAAATGGAATTTTACGGGATTCTATGGGCATCCCAATGCTTCGAAAAGGAAGCTGTCATGGGAGTTATTAGCTTCATTGGGTCCAAAAACAGATGAGGCCTGGTGTATTGGAGGGGACTTTAATGAGATACTAAGGCAAGAAGAGAAAAAGGGTGGTAAAATGAGAGATGAGAGAGGAATGAGTATGTTCAGAGAGGTTTTATCTGAAAAAAACCTTTCGGACCTAGGGTATGTAGGATGCCCTTTCACATGGAGTAATAAGCAGGGGGACCAGACCTTTACCAAGGAAAGATTGGATAGATTTGTTGCCAATTATAAATGGAGGGACATGTTTAGATGGGTGAAGGTCAAAAGTTTAGCTGCTGTGTGTTCAGATCATAGACCTATTGTTCTGGAGGTTAGGGAAACACCTTTTGTGGTAGGTAGGAGGGAGAGAGGGTTCTTTTTTGAAGCTGCTTGGATAAAAGATGAGGAGTGTGAAGAGGTAGTGAGGGGGGGTTGGTGTCCACAGGGTCATAGTAGTGATCCCTTGAGTAAGGTGCAGGGTCTTCTGAAAAATTGTTGTGGGAAGTTACAGAAATGGGCTAGAGAGAAGGAAAAAAATAGAGGGAAGGAGTTGGGGAAATTGACTGAGGAAATAAAGCTATTACAAGACAATGAGGGGCCAGAGAATATTGAGAGGATAAAGGGGCTTCAAAAACAGTTGGGGTTTTTATTAACTCAAGAGGACCTGAAATGGAGACAAAGGGCAAAAAAAAACTGGTACAAACTTGGTGATAAAAACACCAAGTTTTTTCATGCTTGTGCCTCACAAAGAAGGAGAAGGAATATGATTAATCAGGTGGAGGATTCGAATGGTAGGATATGGGAAGAGCAGGAGGATATCGAAAGGGCTTTCTATAATCATTATCAACAAGTATACCAATCAACTTCCCCATCGAGAGAGGCCATTGAAACTTGCCTGAGTGCAATGAAATGTAGCATTACAGCTGAAATGAATGAGGAGTTGCAAAGAGCTTTTACCAAAGAAGAAGTGGAAGCAGCTATGAAACAGATTGGTCCTCTAAAATCCCCAGGCCCAGATGGATTTGGAGCAGCTTTTTATCAAAATTACTGGAAGGTTGTAGGGGAGGAGGTGATAGAAGCCGTGCTTAGTTTTCTTAAAGGGGATGGGATTCAACTTTCTATGAATCACACTCATGTGGTTTTGATCCCAAAGACTAAGGAGCCTTTAAATGTTGGGGAGTTCAGGCCTATTAGCCTTTGTAATGTTTTATATAAAATCATTGCAAAGATATTAGCCAACAGACTTAAGGGAGTGTTGAATCATGTGATTTCCTTAAACCAGAGTGCCTTTATACCCGGGAGGTTGATCACAGATAATATAATTGCAGCGTATGAGATACTCCACTCCATGAAGCTAAAGAAGAAGGGAAAAAAGGGGAGTATGGCCTTGAAACTCGATATTTCAAAAGCATATGATAGAGTTGAATGGGGTTTCTTAAGGGCTGTCATGGTGAAAATGGGTTTTGGTGAAAAATGGGTAGCCCTTATCATGAAGTGTGTGCAATCTGTGTCATATGCTATTGTGGTAAATGGGAAACCTGGTAATACTTTTGTTCCAACCAGAGGCTTAAGGCAGGGAGACCCTCTATCTCCCTACCTTTTCCTTTTGTGTGTTGAGGGGTTGAGTACCCTTTTTAATCAAGCTGAAAGTGAGGGGGAATTAAAAGGAGTTGCAGTTACAAGAGGTGGGATAAAGGTAACACATCTGCTTTTTGCAGATGATTGTTTGGTGTTTGGACAAGCATCTTGGCAGGAATGGATGAAAATGAAAGAGTTGCTTGATATCTATGAGAGGGCTTCTGGACAATGCTTAAATAGACAGAAAACTTCCTTATTCTTCAGCTCCAATACAAAGAATGATATAAGGAGAATGATTAGGAGGGAGGTAGGAGTAGGGATCCAAAATTGCTGCGAGAAATACTTGGGTTTACCTGTGATGGTGGGGAAATCCCAATACAATACTTTTAGAGGTATTAAGGACAGAGTTTGGAGTAAAATCAGCAATTGGAAAAATCATTTTCTGTCACCTTCTGGAAAGGAAGTTTTGTTAAAGGCTGTGGTGCAATCAGTCCCTACTTATCATATGAATGTGTTTAAACTACCTGTGAAATTATGTAAAGAAATAGCTGGATTAATGGCTAGTTTCTGGTGGGGTTCTCAGAATAATGTGAGAAGGATTCAATGGAAGAGTTGGGCAAAGATGGGGACTGCAAAATCAGAGGGGGGATTGGGGTTTAGAGAGCTACAATGTTTTAATACTGCACTTCTTGCAAAACAATGTTGGAGAGTGTTGAACATGCCTTTTTCAGTTGCTGCTAGGGTGTTAAAGGATAAGTACTTCAAGAATACTGACTTGCTGAAAGCTAAATTAGGTTATGGGCCTTCAAAAATATGGAGGAGTAGAATAATTCAATTAGTTTAGAAAGAATCAAATAAAAAATAATTAAAAATAAAAATAAATATAATGTGTAATGTAAGAGATAATGAGTAACAAAATTCATTTATAATATGCATTCATTATGTTACTATATTTATTTTTCGTTCATCTTAAAAATTAAATATTAATCGAGAGTATATATTATATTCATTATGATGACAGATTATGGTAAAAGTTGTTTCTTTAATTTAATGTCACAAACAACTAATAATTACTAATCATGTGATCTATAATGTATGTTACCAATACATTATATATTCATCACGAAACAAACAGCAATTCACATCACGTGCATCACGTGTCATGCACTAGGTGACAAGCAAGCCAGCAAAACAAGCAAATCCGAAAAATAAAAAATAAAAAGGAGAAAAAGAAAAGGCAAAAAAGATTAAGAGGCAAGTTGGGTGGGGGGATTGGAAGGAGGGTTTGAACGTAATTCTAGTTTGTTTTTAATTCATTTCATATTATTTCATCTAATTATTATAATTTTTACAAATTTTAATATAAAATAAAATAAACAATTCAATTTTTTCAAATCTCAAAATAAAAATAATATTAAAAAATATATTCTAATAATTTTTTATTTAATTATTTAATTTTAATTTTAATTCTAATTCATCTTATCTTATTTATAAAAACAAAAGAAGGCTCGAAAAAATCAGAGCCACATGCGTATTAGACCAAAAAGGACACATGGATCCACGTGGCTTACATGTATCGGGATATGATATATCTGATCAACACGTAACAAAAAAAGCAAAGGTCATTAGATTGTGAAAATATTTTATCTTATCTTATTTTTATAATTTCTTTTAAATTGTTACATAAAATATAATAAATAATTATATTTTTTTAAATTTAAAAATAATAATTTATTTAATTTTAAAGTTTTATTTAAAATTATTTATCTTTTATCTCATTGTCAAACCGCACCTAAGATAGATGAACGGTCAGATGATTAACGTGTTGAGTGAGGTCCAAGGAATTGATTGAGGCCACTCAGTGCGTGCCATGTGCAGGGTGATCAGTACAATGAAATCTACTGGGGAAATCAGTTGTAGAGGGAAAGATAATCGGAGAGATCTCTGTGTTTGTTGAAGCAATTATGGCGTACAGGTTTACAATGATTATAAGAGAATGATAGTTAATAGTGATAACTTTGGATACAACATACTTGTTATGGCAATGTAATAGACATATATATATATATATCTACGCCATTTCATTTTCAGATTGCTGGTAATTGGACTAGTATGAATGCAGGAGAGATGATTGTGGACCCCACAATTCCTGTCACCTATTCGAACTGTGGGGCTTATAGTCTGACTTAAGTCTGAGGAATCTGTAAATAGTAATGAAATAGTATGTGAATAGTAATAAATTTATTTGAGTTAAGATGTTTTATGAGAATTTGAAAAATGAGAGAAAAAAAATTGAATAACAAATTTATAAAGTTAAAATATTGTTAAAATATAATTTTTTTAATATAACTTTTATTCTAGAATTTGAAAAAGTTGAATTATTTTTTGTGTTTTATTTTGAAAATTTGAGAAAATTATAATGATTAGATAATGATTAAATAAAAAGTTAAAAATTAAAAAAAATTTGTATTTGAGTGGTATTTGAAACTTTGGGCGTCAAGATGGATTGAGTGGCCTTATAATGTCTGTGATATGCATGTCATGTTTATTGTCTACTATAATTTCTTATTTTCAATGCATGCTTCATCTCAACATTCTAAAATGACTACGGGAAAGAAATTTGGATTAGAAATCTAATGTTTCTTGTTGGTTAATTTAATTGAATATTTAATGGTGTTTGACAAACTCATATATACAATAATAAGTATTATATAATTTATTTCTTTCATCTCTCTTTCTCAATTATATATATATATACACACACACACACTAGGGAATGGCTCCGAGTGCGTTAGCCTCAAGGTGCACCTGACATAATGATTTAAATAAAAAAAAGTGAAAAAGTCAGTACTTTATTTGTCTGGGAAAAGAAAATACAAGGTTAAAGAAAGACAAAAAATAAAGATTAAAAAAAAAATCTAAACTTCAGCAAAATATGAGCATTGATCTACATCCATATTGGATTATCTATTTACTCTCTATATAATAATAAAATATTATTAATTTTTTATTTAAAATAAATTCAAACAAAAAGAAAGGAAAATGAGTACACTGTCAGAACAAAAAGGACATGAAAAAGAGACGTCAATTCATGTGCGCCGTGGGGCTATTAAGGGCCTTTTGGTAAAATATGATCTTTTATTAAATTTTACAAGGGAGCTACATGTCAAATGATCAAGGGTTTTAAAGACCTTTTAGTAAAACAGGACTTAACGGAAAAATAATAAAAGTTACTATTCATAGTTAGATAGCTACTTATTATAATAGAGTAGATATATATATATATATATATATATGAGTTTTGCTACGTACAAACAAGCTTGCTTACCAATCTGCGTACTAATGTTGTTACCTTCATATTCTAAATTTAAATTAGTACTGTTTTCAATAAAATCTACTTTCTGACCAATCATATTGAATGAGTGCGCGTATTAGTGCGCAGAATGGCTTACAATTAAATTTTTCCTAGATATATATATATATAATTAGACTGATATCAACCTATATATGGCTCGGCCTTATTTCATAGAGCATTCGCAATTCCCAAATGAATGTGGTATTATCATTAGAAAATATTTACTCACCATCCTTACACACTATACATCACATATAATTTTTTTTCCTCTTATCAAATGTGTGGTGTATGGATGATGAGTACAAAAACTCAATTAGTTTAGGAAAAATAAAAAAAAAACTAAAATAAATGTAGTGTGTGATGTGTAAGGATGATAAATAGCTAATTAGTTTAATTAGGCTATTTCTATTATGAAAAATTCTTCTCATCAGCTACTATTCACCACCCTACACCCTACACCCTATGAAAAATACTCCTACACCTTATAAAAAATACACCCACACCTTATGAAAAAAAAAAAAATTCACATCATGTAGATGTGAACAACTGCGGATTTGTAGCAAAACTCTTCCATTTTTATCTACCAACTAAATTTTGAGAACCTATAATCAAGTATGATGTGTTTGGACGAACATTTGGCATCCAAAAAACAAAAAATATCGTGAGAAAGAAAAAAAAAATACCGATAACTCCTTTAAATTATTATAATTAGACAATTGCTATCAAACTATAAAATAAGTTGCAATGTTTCTTTGAAAGTTTAGGGCGTGAATGTCAAAAATGATAATTTGAGGAGTGATCACAAGTCGGATAATAATTTGAAGGGATCATAATAATAAAATGAGAACATTTAAGTGGTAAAGACCTTGGACTTAGAGGATATGTTCCCCTCATGTCTAAAGTTCAAATCCCTTCGATGTAAACAATTTTTAGGGACTATTAGGCTGGAGGATTTTTAATTGAATTATCTACTTGCGGGAAACTCTTTGTCAAGAGTCTGTGCATCTCAGAGATTAGTCGAAACGCTGTTCTGGCACACCCGCCAAAATATATATATATATATATATATATATATATATATATATATATATATATATGAAAAAATGTGGGCATCTGCCCCACACGGGGCACACTCCGTGTAAGAAAAAAAAAAAAAAAAAAAAAGTGATGTGCAGTGTGTGCTGGTGTGGGGCAGATGCCCAGAATTACTCTATATATATATATATATATATATATATATATATATATGAGAACATTTGTCGAGGGAAGCACACTGTTGTCAAGGAATGCAAGGATAAGGGCCGAATGCACATTCAGTTTCAGTGGTAGTGACACAATGGCCCATTGCTTGCTTTTTCCCACTGTATTATCACAATGATGGGAGCCAGTTTTCCAGATATTAAATTACAAAATAACCCATGCTATTATTGCCCACCATTCACTGCACAGATATTGTGTTTTGTTGGATTACTCCAATGTACCATCCTTTAGATAGTCCTGTTGTGCCTGTTCTCATCTCTTGATGCTTCCTAGCTACCTGCTGATGCTGATTGATTCTGTGCTGTGTTCTTTGGATTGGGATGTACGTACTTTACTTTGGCTCTAACTCTTTGTATATAACTTGCATAATTCTCTTAATCTAACAGCAATTTTCCAACATCATGAACGACAATGACACTCTTCCATGCAGACCATGACAAATTACTGCAATCTATCTTGGCTTTCAGATTTAGTCAAGGTATTGATTGTCATCAGTGGCAGAAGATACTCTACTCATATCAATGTTCTGTATAGTGAGGAAAGATTTAGGTTTGGGGTCCTTATCTTATATACACATGGAAGAAGTTGTTGTTACATTTTTGGATTAATATAAAAAAGTTACACATAATTCAATGTGTATTTAGCATGATTTTGGAACAGCTTAAGCTTTAAATGATTGGAGTTTGAAAGAAGCTGAAGGTGTAGAATAATTTGCTAGTGAACTCGCCCGAATAATGTTACTCTTCGTCATATATTATGTAATCTTTAGTCACAAATACTGTTGTGACACATTTTAAGTGGCTTCATATGTCTACCGCTTAAATGGACAACCATTCAAAAATTGTGTCATTTCAGCTGGTATGACTAGGATAACAAAATCTATGATAAAGAACAGTATTTCACAACCCACAAATATGTTGCAGCAGAAAGATTCATTCAAAGATGAGAAATAATAGTTGCAGTCGAGTGCGCAAGTGCCATGCAATCACTTTGAAAAAAGTGAATATATACGGAACCTACATGAAAATAAATTAATTTTTTAATAGTGGACCTCACTCTTTTTCAAAATAACTACACGGCGCTTGCATACTCCACGATTGTACGTAACATTACTCTTCAAATATATATTGCATCGAGTGGATATATCTTTGTTAGGTTTAGGTTATTTTGGATTCATGGGAGGATTACTCTGAACAGGGTAGCCTTAAGCTACTTTGCAGAAGTTTAGCAAATGTGAAGTACCTTCTGCTTGGTAGAAGTTTCACACCATAAAGTTTGTAGAGGTTTCCTTTCAAACATTATTCGATTCAAGGTCGATAAAAGCTTAGACTGGAGAGAGAATTAATAATTATGGTCCAAGAACAAGAAAGCAGGCACGAGGGGAAAATCCAGTTTCCTTTTAATACAGCATTTTACAAGTTCACTAGAAAATGCCAGGAGCTTGGTCCAATGGTAATTATTGCAATGGAAATTATTCTCAAAACAAGTTCACATCTTTTGAGTTATTATTCTTGTAGTGCAAATCCTTTCGATTGTTGTAGGATGGATCATTAATACCTACCTAGTCTCCAAAAGCAGATCATTACATATATATATACACTGTTCTTTATTCTAGATCTTATCATCGTAGTTGCACCGTTATGTGGCGCTTGCTAAGTAATATTTATTTAAGTAGTTGAGATATGTGATTAAGAATTATAAAATATAGAATAAAGAGTAGCATTACTTATAGAGAAAATATATTTACAACTGTAAATTATGTAACTGTTACTTAATCGCTTTGAAAAAAATGAATAAAACATAGGACCCTCATAAAAAAAATTAATTTTTTAATAATAGACTCAACTATTTTTCAAAAATAATTATACAGTGTTTACACAATTTACGATTATATATAAAATTACATATGATATATAAACCTTGCAGGATTGTACTCCATGTGCACAAATGCAACCGTAAAAAATGATGTTAATAGTCTTTTCTCAGGGAGCTAGTATATTCTGGTTTGGGCTGGACCAAGGCCCAGCTTGAATATTACATTCCATGTCCATAGAAATAGAAGTTCGAGAAATGTCGCCTCAATCGGTAAGGGACTCTTCTCCATGTAGAAATCAAGCAATATTGAAGTAATTCATTGTTCCAATGATAGCTCATAGTGTACTTATGATTTTTAGGAAGGACTTGGCTAGATTTACAAGAAGGAATCTAGATGATCATGGGAATCTGAATTCTTATCCCAACCTCCATTTGAAGAGAATGTGGATTGTCTTCTAAAGAAGTGAGAATCCACGTTTCTAGGTCGATGAAAGGGTCTTTTTATTTGAAATAGACATAGGAAAATGATACTCTCACCATTGATTCTTACCTTATCGCTGTAATTTTTTATTTTATTTTATTTTACTTAGTGATTAAGGAAGTATTTTTTAATAATATTGTGATTTTTTTATTTTTATTTTTTAAATATTTAAAAGTGTTAAAAAATACATGTAAAAAAAACAAAAGAAAAAGAAGACCAATTATGCCTTACGGTAGCTCCCAGCGGGAGTTAGGTGGACGTAGCACCGTCCATAGACATATATACCCTTTATCATTTTTTAAATTATACATGTAATTTTATTTATGTATAAAACGGACTTACTAGGCTAGAGAGAATCAGAGCAGAAGAATTACTCATAGTGTTATGGACGTGTTTCACCGCCACCACCTCACGGTCACCTGCAACCAAAGTGTAGAGAGCACGGGGGTTCGAGGGAATGCTTTCGATGCCTAAGTTAGTAGTTTGAGGATAATAATAATAATAACAATAATTCCATCCCTTTACTTACCTGAATTTTTCCTTTATATAGAGCTCAATGAGCTATCTTTGTTCCCTCATTGGATAGTGGTTATCCTTTATTTGAATTCAAATTTAGAGATGAAGATTCATCTTTTAGCAAATTTGAATTATAACCTCCTTTATCTTTTGCCACTGACTAGATAATTATCCAGTCGGTATTGGCCATGGGCTGGGTTCCCCTTGTACTGGGCTGGGCCTCTCGGTTATGATATGGGCTTTAGTCATTAATAAGGGCCCAGGTCCATCTTAGGGGCTAACAGGTCGGGATGTCCCCTCCAGTTATCCCGCGAAGTCTCATTGTGCATGGCATGATGAGACTTGATTACTAGGTGTCGTTTCTTTCTTTGAGGCGTGTCAGTACACCGTTTCGTTTCCTCTCCTCGAGCACGTCAACCATCACTTCATTTCAACTCCTATTTATTGCCCATTTTCCCTTTTCTTTTGGTCTTCTATCATGTTTCTTGCCTTCCTCTTCTTTTTCGAGTTCTTGCATTTCTCTTCTCTCTCTGAGTTCTTGTCTCTTGTGTTTCTTGCGATTTCCTTCAACCTTCCATGGCTTCCTCTTCTTCCAAGGGTAAGGCAGTGGTTGCTGCTCCGGACTCTTCTGCACCCCATGACTCCCCTCCCCGAATTGTTGTTGCTTCGCCGACTTCCAGTTTTGTGGGTCCTCGCTGGTCCTCCGTCGTCACTTCGTGTGAGTTGGAGAATGCCCGAAATAACTTCAACATCCCTGATTTTGTTGAGTTGAAAGCTCCAACTCCCAACCAGAAACCTATTGACGCCAAAGGTATGGCTGTCTGTGTTGCCCTTTGTCTTGCTATGTTTACCCTGGGCTTCGATTGCCTTTCGTGCGCCCCGTTCGCGATGTGTTAGATGTCTTAGGGCTTGCTCAGCCTTAGTTGGTGCCCAATGCTTGGAGAATCTTGATGGCTTGTTGCGTTTTGTGGCGACATGAGTTGGAACCCGTGGGCGATGAATACCCAGACCTAACAGCCCATGATTTGTCCTTTCATGGATTTAGGCGTCTGGAGGGGAATCTCTGCAGTTTTAGAGCCCGTCGGGCCTTGGTTGATTTAGAGCGTAAGTACTCTCATGTGAAGGAATAGATTAACAAAATTTTCCTTATTGCTAGCTCTGCTTGGGAAATTTCTGTCAGGGCATGCTGGTCTCTTGTCCCCGATGGGGATGACTACGAAGTGATTCTTTCCCCTCGTGAGGAGGCCCGTGCTAGGCTAGTGGAGTCCTGGACTCAAGCTCACCCCAAACTGTGCATCTCAGATGTGCTTTTAACCCCTAGTAATATTGAGAGGTTCATGATGGTTCCTAGTCGGGCTCACATTTCGAGGCATGAGTTTTTGGGTGCCCCCTATCGGCGGGCGACTTGAAAAAGAAGAAATGTCCTGGTGAAGGTAGGAAGAAACAAAGAAATGTTAAGAAGGCTCGTGTCTCACCTCGTTCAGATAAGTCTATTTCATCCAAAGGTTGTTCTTTACTTCCCTCGGCGGCGGGCAGAGTTATAAAATTGGTACCTCCTCCTAAAAAACAAAGTGGGGCATCACTCCAGCCATCGGTAATGTCAAGTTGAGTTCTTTTAAGGAGTTGCGAGTAAAAGCACGTCCCAGGAAGGTGGGAGTACCAAGTTGGCTACCACTCAGGAGAAACTGAGTGTTATGGTCGCCTCTATGGATCCACTACCTCATTCTCTGGATGATGTCATGTTGCAGGCCGAGGAAGATCTCGATAGTATACTCGTCGTGGAGGCGGCCGCCGAAGCTGCTACATAGCCCTCGACAGCTCCGACTGATGATTCCCAACAACAAGGTGATGATACTCTAGTTGAAGAGGATATTCTTATTTTGAATCTCGTCCTCCTTACAGCACCCCCTTCCAATTCTGTGAGCTTCTCGCCCTTTGAAGCTTCTATGCCTCTACTGACCTTGCCCTCGCCAATCGTTTTTGTGCCTTTTGACGCTCCTTCGGATCTACCTCGGTTGGAGGGGTGGGGCGAAGAGATGAGTGTTGAAGAGTTAGTTGCAGCGCCTAGTTCCCCCCTTGCCTCAACGACTTCGGGCGGGGTTACTCTGGATTTGCCCTTTTTTTTTCCAGCTCTTTCCCTCGCCAGTGGCAGCAGGGTTTCGATTCCTTCGCCACCTTTCAGTGTTTCTCCTCGGGGAAGTGGCGAACCATCTTTGACGACTCCTGAGGAGAATCTCGGGATTGATCAGGCTGTACCCCGCCAGGATGAAACTGGTGGGGTGGGGAAGGCCAAAAACTGCTCGGGTCCTCCTGTTGAACCATCTGTTAGCTGTCCTTTATTTATCGCCATTGAAGCTGCTTTTCCCCAGGGGGATTTTGTTAATGCTTCCTCGCCGGCTATCAACCCGAGAGGTTCGTCTAGCTCCCACCCGGTAGTTTCCCCAGCATCCCTACATACTCGCCGAGCAGAGGTCATCAATGCCTTTGTCCAACAGCTTTGTAGTGTTTTTGTGCCGGTATTTTTACGTTCTCCTTAATGCTTTGGTCAATAATTATAAAGAACATATCCTTAATCCTCTCTCTCTCTCTCTCTCTCTCTCTCTTTAGGGGATTGATCGCCTTGCTGCTGACTTGGCGGACGATTGGATACACTTGGAGGGTGAGAAGAACCAACTGGCTAACAAGTTGGCTCAATTTGAGGCTCGCTCCCATTCATCTGATGATGAGTTCGTTACCCTTCACGCCCCAGTTGCTTCACTCCAGGAGGAGTTGGCAATTTTCGCTGCGGATGCTAACCACTACCATCAGGAGGTGGTAGCAATCGGGCAAGAACGGGATGACCTTGCTACTCGCCTAAACGAAGCAGAGGGAGTTGTGCGGGTGAGGGACAACTTAGTTGCCTAGCCAGAGGCTTTTAAGAAAGAACGAGATGAGTTGGCTGTTCAGGTGGAGCGTGCTTTGAAAGAGTGGGATGGCTTCGCCGCCAGCTTTGATCGTGTGAAATTAGAAATCAAAAGATTAGCCAAGTCCAAATCTGAATATGCTTCTCGCCTAGCCTCTCTTGGAGACAAGAAAAGAGAGCTACTTATAAATTTGGGGGTGGTTGAAGGCATGAAAACTGAAGCAGAGAAAAACTTGGCTGAGGTGAAGGGCCTTCTTAAAGACAGCGATCGTCAATACCTTCAGCTGGACGAAGTTGTTAAATCTGCCAAGAAAACAATTTCTATGCTAGAACGTCGATTGGCTGAGATGGGATCTACCTTGGAGGATTCTCAGAACGACCTTAATCAGGTCCTTCCCCAGTTGGCTGCTGCCCCCAAGATTCAATTACGAGCCTGGGTTATAGGCTTTAAGTTGGGGGTAAAACAGCTCCGTGAACTCCTTCTTCGGGAACCCACAACGAACCTGCATACCTTGGAATGAAAATCTATTCGGGCTAGTGAGGTTGCCCTTCATTTCTGTGACTCCCTTGGACGGGCTGAGATGCTTGACGCTTTTCGCCGCCCATCCTAATGCCTGTTTAGCTTGGAGTTTTCTTATTCCCATCGGGATTCGCTTTTGATTTGGTTTTTTGAAGCTTTGTAAATGACTAAACTTCGAAAGCCGTTTTTTTTATTTGACTTTTGTAAGACGTTTTCAAGGCCTTTGAACTTTGTTTGTTGGTTGTGAAGTATTCATTGCTACTTTTGCATCATGATATCAACTCATGTTATTCATACCTTATGTATTAGCTTTATGTTGTTCACGATTTCAAGCGTTACGTCGCCTATCGGTAGGAGATTCTCTTGACCTCCTTTAGCCCTTTAGGGCTAGTGGGAGAGTTCCTAAATCATGCCGCCCACTAGCGAGAAGGTGTTAATGGGAGATTTCCTCGACCGTTTTAACCTTTAAGTTTTTAGGCTCGTGGGAGAGTTCCTCGACAACGTTGCCTTTTGGCACGAAGGTGTTAGCAGGAGGTTTCCTCGACCGTTTTAACCTTTAAGATTTTAGGCTAGTGGGAGAGTTCCTCGACCACGTCGCCTTTTGGCGAGAAGGTGTTAACGGGAGGTTTCCTCAACTGTTTTAACCTTTACGTTTTTAGGCTCGTGTGAGAGTTCCTCGACCACGTCGCCTTTTGGCGAGAAAGTGTTAACGGGAGATTTCCTTGACCGTTTTAACCTTTAGGTTTTTAGGATCGTGGGAGAGTTCTTCGACCACGTCACCTTTTGGAGAGAAGGTGTTAACGAGAGATTTCCTCGACCATTTTAACCTTTAGGTTTTTAGGATTGTGGGAGAGTTCCTCGACCACGTTGCCTTTTGGCAAGAAGGTGTTAACGGGAGATTTTCTCGACCATTTTAAATTTCAAGTTTTTAGGCTCGTGGGAGAGTTCCTCGACCATGTCGCCTTCTGGCGAGAAGGTGTTAACGAGAGATTTCCTCGACCGTTTTAACCTTTAAGTTTTTTTAGGGTTGTGGGAGAGTTCCTCAACCACGTTGTCTTTTGACGAGAAGGTGTTAACAAGAGATTTCCTCGACTGTTTTAACCTTTAGGTTTTTAGGCTTGTGGGAGAGTTTCTCGACCATGTTGCCTTTTGGCGAGAAGGTGTTAACGGGAGATTTCATTGACCGTTTTAACCTTTAAGTTTTTAGGCTCGTGGGAGAGTTCCTCGACCACGTCGCCTTTTCTTTTTTCTTTTTCCTTCAAGTCTTGGTTTTTTATTGAAAATCCAAAAGGAACAAAACCAAAGAAAAGGTGGAAGAAACGTGTTGGCATTTATTGAAAATGATATTCATACGTAAATCAACAAACGAAATAAAAGAAAACTACATATATTTCCTTTAAACGTAGTACTTTCGTAGGTGCTCTACATTCCATGAGTGAGGTAGCTGATGTCCTGCAGCATCCTTGAGGTGGTAAGCTCTTGGTCTGTGGCTTGCCACTACAATGTAAGGTCCTTCCCACCGAGGGCCTAATTTCTCTTCTTCTCCCAAGGTCACGCTGGTTTCCTTCAGCACTAAGTCGCCTGCTTTGAAAGATCTGGGCCTCACTTATTTGTTGAAGTATTGCTTTGCTTTCCTCTTAGAAGCTACAACTCTGACTTCTGCATCTGCCCTTATCTCCCCTAATAGGTCTAGGCTTTCTTCTAACTCTGCTACGTTTGCTTCTGGATCAGAATTTTTTCTTCTGTAGCTTGGTAACCCGACGTCTACTGGTGCCCACAAGATTTCTGGGAGCACGTCGGCCCATAGCCCTTTTATGTTGCCTATCTTCTTTTTCAGTATTCCCATGATGGTTTTATTAGTTGCTTCTACCTGTACGTTTGCCTGGAGATGGCCTGGGGAAGAGTACTTGTGTAACGCCCCGATCCCGAAGGTCCGGAGAGTTAGCTCTTAATACTTAATATCAATTTCAATAACACCACTATAAAATTCAAAAAAACTCCATAAAATGTTAATCCATTTAATCAACCCAAATATCTATATTCCTTCATGGGGACAACCAATAAATCCTCAATAACATAAATTAAAAATTCTCCAAAACTCGAAATTATCCTTAACTCATCAAATCAAATAACCAAAAATAAATCAGTTTACTAACTACGACTCTCAAATAAGCACTTGTACCCTCGGGCACTTATTCTACTACGAACATCACACCTTGCTAAAACTTCCTACTCTTGTTCTCCAGCTGAACCATCAAAATTATTTGAAAAATATTTGGAGATAAGGGGTGAGTTATCAACAACTCAGTAAGCAGAGGATATATACTAGTGTGTAAACATGAGCATTTTCACAGACTTCAGAATGCAGAAACAAAACATTTCAATATCAATATGCAAATCTCAAAAATACATATTATCAGAAAATCAGAGCGACTTTTCAAACATTTCATATTCAGAAACCAACTTTTATATATTCAAAGACTCATTTGGCACAACATGACTGAACATCTTCATCTTATCAGAACATATCAAAACATCATATCATAACAGAGGCTATGTTTAACCCTCGTGGTAGGGTTGTGCATCCTGCGGAAAGCGAAGCAGAACATAAATCACCAAAAATATCAAAACGATTGCACTTAGAACAGAAATCCACTACTAGTATATACCGTGGTAGGGCCAGAGGTCACTATTATATCCCGTGACAGGGCCAGAGGTCACTATTGTATCCCGTGATAGGGGCAGAGGTCACTATTGTATCCCGTGACAAGGCCAGAGATAACTATTGTATCCCGTGATAGGGCCAGAGGTCATTATTGTATCCCGTGACAGGGCCACATATCAGAACAAAACAAAATCAGAATCACCATATAAAAATCAGAATCAGAGTCAGAACAGGATCAGAAAGTCATGTCAAAAGTTTTTCAAATGCCACATCTTATCAACACAGAGTACTGAACAGAATCAGATCACAAAAACATAACTTATACACAAAATTTCATATTCGCTCTATTTTTCAAAGTTCAGAAACAGAATGTCAAAAATAAGCTCATGTCTACACCAGTCATGACAGAAAATACTTTCTTCTTAAACAGAATCTCATGAGTAATGTAGAACAAATATCTAAGGTTGTTTTTATATTTCTTTTCATAACAAAACATGCATATTTCCAAAAAGGACCTTAGTTCATTTTATTTTATGCAAAGTCTAGCATAGGAAGCCCGCTTACCTGGACTTCTTAACTTTTTCAGAATTTTCCTAAAAAATGTCGAACAATAATTAATCGTCACCTATAAAATAATCACATAATTCTTGTAAATTTCCAATTAATCTCATATTTTGATATTTAATCCTACGCTTCTAAAATAACCTATTAAATTCCTCAAAACCTAAAATTTCAAATCATCACTTTCTAAAATCATCACTGTTGATTTAATAACTATGACAAAAACATTTAAAAGTCAGACCTATTTATAACCAACTATAAAGTTTAATACTGGATAATATAATTATCCCAAAATATTTTAAAATAAACCATAACTATTTTTAAATAGACTAAATCATATCTAAAGTGTAAAAACAACAGTACTCCAATATTGTTTACTCTTAAAATAAATCTTTACTTAATAACATGTTAAAATACTTAAGTGATTTTCAGTAATCATAATTAAAATGTTCAAAATAAAATTTCACACTTACTGTAAAAATAATATGCTACCATTAGTACAATTTGAAAACCCTATTTATTTTCTGTAAATTTCTTATACTTCCCACAAAGACCATGTAAAAAAACAGATTTAATATAAACATAATACCAAATTGAAACCACCCAATAATAAGGGTAATATTGTAATTTCATATCAAAAATATGAAAACCTAACTTTACGTAAATTCTTGAGAAAACGTTGAATGAGTTTACGGTGCAACAGTCGGCAAGGCGGGGCGCGAGATACTCACCGAGAAGAGAACGAGAGACGCAACGGCAGTGTTGGGTGGAGGTCGAGGGTGGTCCACGCGGCGGCAGAGCACTGAGATTGAGAGAGAGAGAGGGAGAGAGATGAGAGAGAGAGAGAGAGACGGAGAGGAGAGTTGAGTTCGGGGGAAGCTTACCGAGAGGAGAGTGACGAACTTGGATGGAGTGCAGCGCCCAACGACACTCTCTGTGCGGTGGCGATATCGTGGAAGAGGTTGGCGGCGGCGTCTCTCGGTTGGTTTGCATCAAACAGCAGCAAGCAGAAAAGAAATTTGCTCTGTTTTTGGGGACAAAAACAGAGGTTTCTTCAGTGTTTGTTTGACCGTGGAGGAGGCAGGGTGGCTGGACAGTGGGAGTTGTACCATGGTGGCTGAGAAGGGGTGCAACGGTGGTGGTGCAGGGACGGCGCTAAGGGGGTCGTAACGCAAAGGCAATGGCGGGGCTACGTGGGGTTCACAGTTTGCCAATGGGCTGGGTAGTGGGGCTATCACACGGTGACTTGACTTACGGTTTCTGCAAGGGTGCACCCTCCACGGCTGAGTGTTATGTCGGTTTGGGCTTAGGTTGTGTAGGGCTTCCGCACACGAGAGGGATGGGGAAGGTGACGGCAGTGTTGAGCCGAGGGCGACGGCAGTGCTGAGCCGAGGGCTACGGGTTGTGTGAGTGAGGCGTTGAGCTTGCGGGGACGAAGACTGCCGTGGGAGGTTTGCGGCTACTTCATTTTCAGGAGAGGAGTACAAGTATATAAAGAGTTGATTGACAAAACCCTAGAGAAAAATAGGCAAGAGACGTGCAAGATCATGCATGCCGTGAACGAGAGGGAAACTTAAGGGGGAAAAAGAAAATAGACGGAAAGAATAAAACGTGCGGAAGTTAACGTGTGAAAAAAAAAAATAATAAAAAAAATAGAATAAACTAAAACAAAATAAAAAAAATTGAGCTTGATTGGGTTCGGATGTTACAACTTGACCATGATTCCTTATTCCGCACACCAATGACAGTAATGTTCAGAGTCGAATTGTCTTCCATTATCAGAAATGATACACTGAGGTATTCAAACCTGCATACTACTACCTTCCATAGGAACTTGTCACTCTTTGAGCGGTTATTGTAACCATCGCCTCAGCTTCTACCCACTTCGTAAAGTAGTCGACGGCTACCATAGTGAATTTGGTTCCTCCTTTGCTCGGGGGCATAGGACCTACCAAGTCTACTCCCCATTGGGCGAACGACCATGGGGACGTTATGGACTGCAGCTCTTCGGGAGGTGCACTTGGGACTGGCGCGTGAATCTGGCACTGGACACACTTTTTTGCGAACTCCTTCGCGTCTTTGAGTGCGTTTGGCCAATAGTACCCTACCCTTACAATCTTTGCAGCGAGTGATCGTCCTCCTAAGTGACTCCCTTAAATCCCCTTATGTACTTCCTTCATCACGTACTTAGCTTCTTCCTCTGTTACTCATCGCAACAATGGGTTGGAGAAACCCCGCCTATAAAGTACTCTGTCAATTATGGTGAACCTGGTCACCCTGCTTTTTAACTTTCTTGCCACTTCCTGAGACGAGGGAAGATCATTTGTCTCCAAATACTTCTTTATATCATTAGCCCATCTTGACGTATTCTCCCCGATATGCAAACTTTCCTCTCCTACCGCTGGTCTAACTATCGTTCGTAAATCAACCTTCCATGGTAGCGTTTCTTCTTGCTTTGTTGAGGTCGCGCATGCCAATCGGTCAGCCTTGGAATTGTCTCCTTGAGGTATCTTCTCGATTCGAAAGTATTTGAGACCTTTGCTTTGCTCCTGAACTTGGTGAAGGTATTTTATTAGCATGGATCCCCTCGCCAAATACTCCCCAGTGATTATCCCGACTATAACTTGTGAATTGGCTTTCATCTCGACTTATTCGCCTCCTAATACCCTCGTGATTGCCACTCCGGCGAGCACTGCTTCATATTCAACTTCGTTGTTTGTCACTTTGAACTCCCATCGTACTACATGGTACGACTCTTTCCCACCACTTGTTACTATGCACACACTGACTCCTCCACTTGCTCGGCAGGCTAACCCATCTACATACACTTGCCATGGATTCTTCTCAGGTGGTTTAGGGACTTCTTCTTTAAATTTGAAAATTTTGCTACAAAATCGGCTAGTACCTGCCCTTTCATAGTGCTTTTTGGTATGTAGTTGATATCGTACTCACTTAGTTCAATTGACCATTTGACCAGCCGTCCCGAGGTGTCTAGTTTCTACAATACTTTTGTAGAGGCGACGAAGTGATTACCTTTATTGGATGGGCTTAGAAATAAGGCCGTAATCGTCTTGCTGCTACTACTACAATGAAGGCGACCAATTCAACCTTTGGATACCTGGTCTCTGCTCCTCTCAACGCCCTGCTTACGTAATACATCGGCCTTTGTTCTTTCCCCTCCTCTCGTACCAACGCAGCAGACACTGCGTCTGGAGTTACTACTAAGTACAATGATAATGACTCTCCTGGGTTAGTGTGACTGAGCAATGATGGCTTAACTAGATATTCTTTTAACTGAGTAAATGCTTCCTCGCACTTGGCATCCCACTCCCGTGCTTTCTTAAGCACCTGAAAGAAAGGAAGACATTTATCCGTTGATTGGGATACAAACCTGTTCAGAGCTACAATCTTACCTGCCAGCTTCTGTACTTCGTTCAAGTTTGTGGGCGACTTCATCTCTATTATTGCTCTGAATTTCTCAGGATTTGCTTCGAATCCTCTCTCTGACACCATAAAACCGATGAATTTTCCCGACTCACTCCGAATGCGCATTTCGTTGGGTTGAGCTTCATTTGGTACCGACGTAAAACCTGAAAAGCCTCCCTAAGGTCTTCTATGTGTTGGTCAAACTCCCTGCTTTTTACTAGTAGATCATTGACGTATACTTCCATGCTTCTTCCGATATGGTCTTTAAACATTTTGTTTACCAACCTCTGGTAGGTTGCCTCAGCGTTCTTCAAGCCGAAAGGCATCACCTTATAGCAATATAGTCCTCGATTAGTTATAAAGGCAGTTTTCTCCTGATCAACCTTCTTCATCCTGATTTGATTGTATCCTGAATAGGCATCCATAAAACTTAACATTTTATGCCCTGTTGTTGCATCTACTATAAGATCTATTCTTGGTAATGGGAAACTGTCTTTCGGGCAAGACTTGTTGAGGTAGGTAAAATCCATGCATATTCGCCACTTCCCATTGGACTTTTTTACCAATACCACGTTAGACAACTACTCTGGATATTGTGTTTCTTTGATGAATCCAACTGCTAAAAACCGATCCACCTCCTCTGCGATTGCTTCGTACTTCTCGGTACTGAAGTTTCTCTTCTTTTATTTTACTGGGCATACCTTTGGGTCTACATTCAGCTCGTGTTTGATGATTTCCTCGCATATCCCTGGCATATCCTTATGATTTCATGCGAATACGTCTTTATGGTCTCGAAGGAAGTCTATTAGTTGTTGTCTCTCTTCCTGTGCTAATTTTGTCACGATCTTCACATGGCTTTCGGGATGATTCTTCTCAAGGGTGACCAGTTCTAAAGGTTCATCTGCCTCCCCGTGCTTCAGGGTATCTTCATCTCTAGTCTCTAACTCCGTCGCCATTACATGTGGTCCTAGCAAGAGGACTGTTTGTTCTTCAATATCCACGATACTGACCTCCCCTTGTCCTTGTCTGAGCTCCTGCACATAACATTCTCTGGCTAAGACCTGCTTGCCACGCACTTCGCCTATTCCTCTTGGTCCGCGCACCTCGCCTGCCGAGAACTTCATTTTTAGATGATAGGTTGAGGTATTGGCCTTTAATACATTCAACGTGGACTGCCCAATGATCGCATTATATGCCAATCGAGTTCTCACTACTAAAAACTCAGTCATCACCGTGGCGACATAAGGGTTTGTGCCTACAGATATTGGTAGCGTAATGGACCCCATTGGTTGCACCACATCTCCAGTGAACCCCTTCAACGTAGTTGGTGCTGGTTTTAACTGTTCTTCATCGGATCCCATTTTGCTGAAAGCATCCCAGAACAAGATATCCGCCGAACTTCCATTGTCAATCAATATCCTCCTGGTGGTAAAATTTGCACCAACATTGTTACCACCAAAGCATCATCATGGGGATATACAACCTCTCGGCAATCTTCCTCGTCAAAAGATATAGTGGGGGATCCTTGTACTTGGGGCTGTTCGACGGGCCTCTCTACATTATAGACTTCTTCATATCTTGCCCACCTTGCATAGGCCTTTCTTCCTGAGGAAGTTGGGCCACCACCTGCATACCCGACAGCGATAGTGTGTATCTCGCCCAGAGGTTGGTTTCTTCTGTTTTCATCTGCCCTCGTTCTTTGGTCCCTAGGTTCATTTGACCTCCTCTCCCTTTTTGGTGATTCCCGTCGCCTGGGACTCTTACTTCTCCGCTTTTTGTGCTCATTCTTTCGTTTGTTTGTTCGTCGTGGAGGGGTGATGTTCTGGGCGATCAATCGTTCCAACTTGCCATTGTTCCTCATTTCCTCTACTTATCGTTTCAAGTTGTAGCAATCCTCGGTTCTGTGTCCTCTTGTTTTGTGATAAGTGCAGTATTTCTCAATTTTCCATTCGTTCTCAGTTGGTCCTTCTTCCTCTGTTTTTTCTGAATAATGTACATAACCGCCACTATGGCTTCTTACATTACCATCCTGCCTTGACTCATGTTGGTCTCTCTCCGCCTTTCAACCTCCATCTTGGGTGATTAAGGTGATCAATGTATCTTCAGCATTAACAAAATCATTAGCCCTGCCCATGAACTCTCGTAAGGTGGAAGGGGTTTTCCGGGCCAGCTCGACCATGAAAGGGCTTCTCGGCCAAACACCTCCCAATAGTGCTGCTAGCATGATTTTCTCGTCTTGGTCATCGGTTATCATTTTTTCTTTATTGAAGCGTGTCAAATTTGCTTTCAAATTTTCATCCTCCTGTTGCTTGACAGTCAACAAATATGCGGCGGGTCTTCTGCGCTTTCTACTCGCCATGAATTGGGTCAAGAACTGTCGGCCTAGTTCTTCAAAACTTTCTATGGAGTTTGGTTGCAGTGCACCAAACCATCCTCGCCGATCCCTTTAGAGTCAAAGGGAAAGCTCTACACGCAATTTCTCTCGAGAACCCGTGAAGCGTCATATGGGCTTTGAAAGTCTCAAGGTGCTCCACGGGATCTTTTGAGCCATCGTATAGGTCCATTGACGGTACTTTAAATTTCGCGGGCAGGGACATCGTCAGTATTTCCATAGAAAACGGTAGATTTGTGCTAGACAATAACTGATTGACCGAAGAATATGTTCCTATCTTCTTGGCCATCTCCTCATATTTATCCATCAAGCTACGTACGTCGTGGTGCAATTTCTTCGCTTCCTCATTCTCTTAATGGCCTTTTTCCGCACTATTGACCTCCATCTCTTCCCTGTCGGCCTGACTAGGTGTCGCATTCTCGCCTAACGGCCCATTTTGTGACTTGAGAGTCTCATTTTCTTTACGCAGGAAATCCACCTCTGTGGAAAGCTTCTGTATCATCTCCTCCATTTCAACAATCTTCTCTTCCATGTTTTGTGAAATTTTTCCTTGATCCCTAGTTGCCTGAGACTGAGTAGTGATGGGTATGTGAAAAGCACGCAAAGTGTAAGACTTAACGGCCCGTCGGCCTGACTAGGTGTCGCATTCTCGCCTAACGGCTCATTTCGTGACTTAAGAGTCTCATTTTCCTTACGTAGGAAATCCACCTCTGTGGAAAGCTTCTGTATCATCTCCTCTATTTCCACAATCTTCTCTTCCATGTTTTGTGAAGTTTTTCCTTGATCCCTAGTTGCCTGAGATTGAGTAGTGATGGGCATGTGAAAAGCACGCAAAGTGTGAGACTTAACAAATCCCACAGATGGCGCCAACTATTATGAACGTGTTTTACTACCACCACCTCACGATCATCTGCAACCAAAGTGTAGAGAGCACGAGGGTTTGAGGGAACGCCTTCAATGCCTAAGTTAGTAATTTGAGGATAATAATGATAATAACAATAATTGCATCCCTTTACTTACCTGGATTTTTCCTTTATATAGAGCCCCATGAGTTATTTTTGTTCCCTCATTGGATAGTGGTTATCTTTTATTTGAATTCAAATTTAGAGATGAGGATTCATCTTTTAGCAAATTTGAATTATAACCTCCTTTATCTTTTGCCATTAACTGGATAGTTATCCAGTCAGTATTGGCCATGGGCTGGGTTCCCCTTGTACTGGGCTGGGCTTCTCGGTTATGATATGAGCTTTAGTCATTAATAAGGGCCCAGGTCCATATTAGGGGCTAATCGGTCGAGATGTCCCCTCTACATAGCTAGTACACATAAGTCTGATATTTTTCTACTTTGTCTGATGATTACAAATATGACCATGTGATTCGCAAGTGTAGGTGTGAGTTTGTTATAAAAAATGTTTGATCTGCAAAGGAATCTGAAAAAAGAAAATGTTTACTTCTTGATGTGATTGGATATGATACATTAGATTATAAAATAACTTTTTGTGTACAATAAATCTGACGTATCGCATTAAGTAATATCAGTTTGTATACTTATTTTTGTAAGATCCTTTTGTAAATCTAACATTGCTCGTCTATTATATATGTCATAGTCACATTGATATTTAGTTAATAGCGTTTTAAACTTTTTTCATATGGACTTGTTTGTTTGTTTTTTTTTTTTTAATAATATTTTTTGTTGGATAACATTTAGTTCGATGAATTTTTATGCTACTATTTGATCAAGAAAGTTTATTCTAATATTTAATAGAGTAATTCTACATACAACCGTGAAGTGTGTAACCGTCGCATAATCGTTTTGAAAAAGAGTAGGATCTACTATTAAAAAATTAATTTTTTTCATTTCGATCTCATATTTTATTCACTTTTTTCAAAGCGATTACGCGGCGGTTGTACAATTCACGGTTGCAAATATATTTTCTCTATTTAATATTATTTTTTGTTACATGTTGAAATAAAGTACATAATACTTAATATTTTAAAAAATCTTATATATTTCAAATAAAACATATCGGGAAATTTTAATAAAAACAAATGTTAGATATAGTCGTGGAGTGCGTAAACGCCGCACAATCATTTTAAAAAAAGTAAAATTTACTATTATTTTTTTACATGTAAGTCTCATCTTTACTCACTTTTTTTTTAAAGGAATTGCACGACGCTTGTGTAATACACGACCACAAATATCATTTCTTTTCCTGAAAATGTAGATGCCAGATGGACTGTTAGATAGACTTCCTTTCACATGGAAGTCAGATTACTTAATTCAATTATTTGCTGACACGCATTTTCTTTTGCCATGCTGACACTTCCACATTTTTTTTTAATCCACTTAAAAGGCTTAAAAAGGAATTAGAAAAGTAAGTAATGCCAAAGGATGAGAAAGAAAAGGTGAACCTGTTATCTTGAGCTTTATGAACCATGAAGATGTACAAGACTCTTCTCAAACATGTCACCAGTTATACATACATAGCCTGATGGTTTTCATCACATCAGAAAAAAAGAGATGCTAAAATCCCAATGAAATAATTAAAAAAAAAATACTATTATTGACTGGAAGAGAACAGCCCAGACACTCCAAACCCTCATTTTTTCACTTGCCTGATCTTCTATAGGTAAAAGATGTTTCATCGGGCATGGTGTGCAGATAGATGTTCATCCATGAGGGGAAGTCTGTTATAATCAGATTTTGTCTTTGGTAGCTGAATCTCTTCCCAGATCATTGAAACGAAACATATCTGATAACTTACTTCCCATGCTTTTTACCTGCAGTTCAAAAATCACATTGTTAGCCACCAATCCCCCAAAAAACACAAAACACACGCACGCGAGCCACACAAACACACACACACACACACACACAGTGGCCTTAATGACTTTTTGATTGCATATCAAACTCTCTTTTCATATGATCAAATATTGATACTGTCACCAGTGGCCTTTGGCTACACTGGCACCAAGGCCCCCGTTCTCATCTTGAGAGCTGCAGTTTGACTCCCTCCTCTCTCGTTGTGCAGGAAATATATATACATACATATAAATATATATACATACATATAAATATATATATATATATATATGTATATATCCATACTCTCACAGCCGAGGAAAATAGCACTGAGATTCAGGGGAAAAAAGGGGGTTGTGGAAGAAGTGTTCTCACCCAATTTATCCATTCCTTGTTTCCTTTCACTTATTTTCTTTTCATTTTCTTTTTTCTTTGTTGGAGGGGGAGTATGACTTAAATTAATTGCCGAATTAAGTTTGTAGCTATACTATGGGTGCTAAGAGTGGGATTGAGAAAGTCATGTGAAGACATAATTGGAATGAGAAGCAATAAAAAAAAAAAAAAGAATAAAATCAAAATAAGAAAAACACAGGTTACAATCATAATATAGAGAATTGGACCACAATTACCGAAGCTGTATTCCCACTATCATTATACCTCTTTGGAACCATGAGTTTCGCACAGTCTGGCGGATGTGGCGTTCATGCTTCTCCAAAAGTTCATCAACTCTGTTTGATTGAGATAATAAGGGTCCTGAAAATTCAACCTTGTCCCCTTCATCCTGGTAGCCCTGTCACAGAGCCAAGATTAATCAACAAAAGATATCAACTTCAAAAACCGAGAAAACGGATGCGTGGGATCGTTCTTGCAATTTCTTGATACATTTCAAGCTTTACTAAAAAGGAGGCAAATGAGTTTTCACCTAATCACGGTTTCAAACTTCAACTGTTTTAAACAAATCTTGAATCACTTTCAATTTCAAACCATCTAAAATATAACTTTTGGGCTTATCAATACAAACGGTTTTACATTACAACTGATTGGAAATTTAAATGAACAATGTGCCTTGAAACTCCAAAAACACCTCTCTTTTGATCATAAATAAAGCTTAATTTATAAAAAAAAAAAAACCAAAACAGAGACAATGATACAAACTAAAATTGAGTCATACCACATTGGGCTCCAAACGTTACAATTACCTGATAACAGATCAATTCTTTTTAGCTGTCAATACCTTTATTCTATCTGATATCAAAAGCTACATCTAGTTCTACGTTCAAATGATGTTTCTTTTATCTCATTTTTGTCTTAACAGGAGTCAAAATGGAGACTATGTATTGATGCGTATAAAATAAATAAATAAAATAAAAATGAGAAATATGTTTTGAAACTGAAATCGTTTCATCCCGCATCAAGTTCTAAAAGTTATATCCTTACCAGATTGCTTCTATTTGAAACTGAAATCAATTTATACCACATCCAGTTCTAGAAGTTACAAACTTTACAAGATTGCTCCGTTTTTAGTTGTATTTTCCTCTCTTTTCCCAGATTGCTTCTTTTACATTACAACTGAAAATTCCTTTTTGAGTTTTTTTTTTTTTTTTTTATAGGTTCAGATGGAGACTGTTGAAAATAAAATCAATACAGACCACATCTGGTTCCAAAAGTTACAAGCTTACCAGATTGCTTCTTTTGGCTGCAATTTCCTCTCTTTCATACCGAGTCATTGACAGTTCCTGTGAGTGGTACTCATCAGAAGCATCAAATGAATCTGGATGCTCAAGCTTGCACCAATTATTCTGCATGAGAAGCTTCAAAACCTCATGTGAATCATGGCCTCTACAATTTGAGTGGGTCCCAGTTATAACATCCCCATTTTTGTGCCTTCTGTAGTCAACATTGCTCCTTGCATGCAATGCAGCGGCAGGTTCTACAACACTAAAAGTTTGTCCTCTTGAAATAGTCCTACTGTGTGATCTTATGGATGCATCATCGTTTCTCCTTTTTGCCCATGCAAAGTTACTTGATGCAGAAACTTGTAAGGGTCTAGAAAAAGGATTTTCGACTTGAGATGCGTTCTTTACATCGGAAACCTCTCCAAGACTATCAACTGATGGCTTTTGTGCCCCCCTATCTTTAGTGGAATTTACTTCTCTAAGAATATGTCCGTCGCTACCATTGATCTTATGAGAATCTTGAGCTTTTGCCATTTCCTGTAAGATAAGAACAAGTATAGCAGTGAGATCTTACTCCCCCATTTTGACTACACCACAGAGAGAGGGAGAGAGAGAGAGAGAGAGACCTCTGCTGGTGCCAATTTACAGAGTTCGTGGAGTTTTCTTGAAGGCTTTCTTGTAATTTCAGGTCCACGAACTCTCCCGCCAATCCTTTTCCTGAAAATTTCAGCAAATTTTATTTTAGTTTTTACCAGCTAATATAACATAATTCTACAACAGCAAGTGATGCTGAATGTTGTAGGAATCAACATATTGATGACCAGGTATTAATTTCTCAGCATCACAATACATTTTCCAAACCTAAGAAGACATACCAATCCATAGGGGCATAATTGTCCTTAGAAAATAAAACAGGTCTTCTATGTTTACATAAAATTTAAAAAGTAGCTAACTAAATGATTCTGTTCTTAATATTTAATTGATCACAATTTAGGATTTTAATAATTTAACTCATGTTTCTTTCCTGGTGATGATGTCATAGACCAAAATGATTATTCTTAACAAAGGACTCAGTCTCTCCCCAAGGATCGGCCAATTCACATTGGGCATTCAATACCATAAGCTATCTTCAAACACTAATCAAGTCATTCTAGGTCAATGTTTTTTTTTTTTTTAGCATGCTTCAGTTTAATAGCTTCCCTTCATATACCGGCCATAATTGACAACTAAGCTCAAACAATTTTTAATTTTTTTATGACGTGATGTCCAAAATACCAGTTATTCTTAATTCTTATCTCTCAAAGGAAATACGCAAAACTTTCAACAACATAATGAAAATGAGAATCCTCACCTCTTTGTCTCCTCACGACTTTTTGCGTCGATCTCTTTGCAAGGAGGGTATACTGGCAAGCTTGATGGATCACATGCATGAGGCTTTGTTGTGAAGTACTGAATATAGTATGGAAAGAATGTCATAATGAGAATCCTAAATGATTAAAATGTAAAAAAGATTATGAAATTATGGGAAGCATGCTGTGTTTATTTGGTTTTCAAGCACGAAAGTGCAACAAATATGGGAAATATAAAATAATTGATAAGAGTGTTAAGAATATAATATAAATAATTAAAAATCTACCTCTTTCCCATTAGCTTAAGCTTTGGGACAAGTGGTGATTTCACAAAGAAAAAGGAAATATGGAATAAGAAAAAAACTCATTCATAAATAAGAACTGAGGTACCATTTATCATCCTCTTAACTGATTGGAACACTGTTTCTTATCTTCTGCATATTTGCGAATAATTTGATGCCATATCAGGGAATGATAATTAAAATGATCACATATAGTATTTTTCAAATAAGAATTTCCAGTAATATGGACTTGAAAGCCATATCAGGTATCAACAACGATTGTCTTCCCAACCACCACATCAATAATTCATGTGAGACAAAATAATCACATGACTTTGCATAATTACCTCAGATGCAAGAGCAGAGGAGGCTGTCCCTCGCTTGTAGGGTTCTACGGAAAGAAGAGTTTGTAGCAGGCTTATGGTGGTTTTTGGTAAATTTTTAAAGGCCTCCTGAAGACAACTATTATAAGGTTGCTGTGGTTTGAATAGGGTTGCATGAGGAAGTTTGGTTGTTTTCCAGTATTCATCAGCTGGGGATCCACAAAGCTTGAAAATTTTGTGCAATTGCTCAACCTGTAGAGGAAAGGCAAACCTATAAGAACTTGAACAGGATACTTCAAAAGAAAATGTGAACAACCAGTTTGTACAATTTATATGTACAACATACTTTGAGCAGTCTACATATGTATCCAGATTGCCCATAGGCTTTGACTCTAGTGGACGAGTGGGAATGGTATAACAGAGTGGCATTCATCAAATCCCCCCAATATGCATGTTTATAACTACTATAATCAAATTAGACAACTAAAACACAAAGGGGAAGTTTCTGTTGTGAAAAATGATTTGTACAGTCCTAGGGGTGGAAGCCCCGTGCAGGCCCTTTGAAAAGAAAAGTAGGACCCACATGAAAAACTCACTTTTTCATGGTGGGTTGGGACTTTTTTAAGGGCCTGCGCGGGGATTGCACTTCTAAGACTAGATATAACATTACTCTTCCATTGTACCTTTTTATATTTAATAATTAGAAAAAATGTTAAAAATTACAGCTGCCTAATTGTCAATAGTTGCGATACTCATAGGATAAAGAATGCCACCAAACAAAAGGCCATTTCCAAAGATTGAATAAGTTCAGACAATTCATTTTCTCTGATTATAGAATTATCGTACATACTCGTGTAGAGTCATGATTATTTACCACTCCTGGGGAAAATTAGTTAAATGTCATTATGAACATGCCTCCGAAAATTTGGCATCACATTTGAAAAGAAGAAGAAATTGACTTCTATAATTGTGAATTCTAAAGAGATGGCCTATTATGCATGAAAACTAATGACATCTAGGATGGTAATACAGTGAAAAATGAATTGAAAGGTGACATCCGAGGGTCTCAACTATGAGAGTAAAGACATTGCTGGGAGCAAATACAGTAGATCAACTGCATTCTCGAGTGCCAACAGCAAAACAGGAAACTTGCTTACAAACTACTGACCATAGGGGATGTGTCTGGCAGAATTCTCAACTAGAATATTCTAGTTAAATTTGTAGCATTTTCAAAAGCATTAAAGAAATTTACTTTAGTACAATATGGCACTCTCATAATTTCAACCCCAAAAAACATCCTCAAAGATACATTTTTTTTTTTTATAAGTAATAAGGTACATCCTCAAAGATACATTATTAGAGGGAAAAGTCTAAAAATAATGACCTTGAAGTTTAAATAATGTGCCTGATTTGAAATTATATTTGTTAGTTTCAATTACTTTTGTTTGTTGAAATTAAAAAAAAAAAAGATGTTTGAAAGGACAAGTTCCAGCAATTTTCTAATCATTGGAAGACTTCACCCTTGAAGTTTTCTCCAGTCCATTCACACCCTTGTACTGGTTTTCCTCTCCGTTATTTAATGATTGCACTATTTGTGATCACCTTGTCTTGGAGAAATCAGTTTTCCCATTTCTGGTTCTAGTAATCTGAGTCGTTTCTACTGAAACTATACTCAGGTTTAAAAGACAAAAATTTTTAGAAATGGAAATCATCATGCTTCATTAAGGTATTACCTCTGTTCTCCCTTGAAGGATAGCTTTTCCTAGTATTAGTTCTGCAAATACACAGCCAACACTCCAGAGATCTACAGATGCTCCATATTCAGTCGAACCCAGCAGAAGTTCAGGAGGACGGTACCATAAGGTGACAACACGACTGGTTAGGGGTTGACTATGCCCAGAACTATGAAAATTTGCCAATCCAAAATCAGCCACCTTTAAAATTCCCCTATTATTAATCAAAATATTTGATCCTTTAATATCTCGATGCATTACTCCCCTTGAGTGGCAGTGGTCAAGTCCAGATAACAACTGCTTCATGTAGCATTTAATCTACAAAATAAAGTCAACCGCATTTCTTTAGTACTCAATTATAAAGGTAACCCACTACAGCACTACTTGGAAACGAGAGGATATAAAAATTTTACCATTAGTTTCATAATGATTTTGCATAGATTCAAAATGGGTTTACCTGATTTTGACAAACTCAACTCATCATTTTAGTAATGAGATTTACTAACATATTCATACTTATTATGGAATTCTAGTGACTACAGACATTAAATCTTCTCATGTAAGTGTCGAATCAAAACAGCCCCATAATAAAACTATATGACTGTTTGATTGTTAGGTAAGAAGGTGCGCAAACCTGTGACTCACTGAACTTGATGTCTGGGCAAGATAACAGTCCCGTAATATCATGTTCCATGTAGTCGAATACAAGGTATATGCTACATGATACACGGGAAGTAATTAAACCTTCCAGTTTTATGATATTTGGATGGTCAAGCCTGCGTAGAATCGTAATTTCTCGTGCCATAAACCTAACACTCTCAGGCTCAAAATTATCAAACCGAACCTTCTTCAGGGCAACTATCCTGCCAGTTTCCGTGTTGCGTGCTCGGAAAACACTGCTATATGTTCCCTGTCCAATCTACTCAAGCAGTTGAAAATGAATACAATCATGATCAGAAACACACAACACAGTAAGCAGTAGAATTTTGATGCAGTATTGAACATTCTGCCCGTAGATTGTACTCCAAAACAGGAAATAGAAACAACAGTAACAAAACTCAAGTGAAATTTAAGCAGTTAAATGCAAGCCAAATAATAAAAAGAAGAATTGATTCCTCACTTCTGGAAAGTAATTTGATGGCTTAAAACACTATCTCTAAGGGACGAAGAGCAAGAATCCAAGCCTTACAAGGTGCCTTCTCCTCAAAATGAAATAATTTTCACAGAATCGTATGGCAAACAAGATTTTACTTAATCTGGTAAAGCCAGCAGAATAGTTGGATTGAAACCATTACATTTTTATGAGCACTCCAGAAAACTTGGGCAAATTCTGTTCTGGGTAATTATGAGTAAATGGGGGCATTCGTTTCCATGTTTTTTTTTTTTAAGAAATTCGTTTCCATGTAAACTGGTTTAAATATTCATTTTCCCTGAATTTCCATGTATAACAAACATGTAAAAACACCAGAACTGGTTAAAGAAATCAAATGATCGAAGAAGAGGTCCCAAAATGTCAATATACAAAGCATCATAAAGTATGTTGAAATAAAACTAAAAAAAAAACACTTCTCGAGCTCTGTCTTGCATAATTAAGGTTAGTTTAGAAAGTGAGAGTAAAGTTAAAATTAAATAAATATTTTTAGAATATTATATTTTAATATTATTATTATTTTAAGATTTAAAAATATTAAATTATTTATTATATTTTATATAAAAATTTATGAAAATTATAATAATAAGATAAAATGAAATGAATTTAGCTGAAAGTTCTCAATCCAAACCGAGCCAATTAACAAACTTGAAAAAAGAATAAAATACGATCAAAGGAATTGAAAAAAATATGGAACAGACAAAAAAAGACTATTATAGGAGAATATTTTACAACATTTCCAACAGTGTAACCAAAATTAAAATGAATAAAAAAAAGAGTAAACGTTTTGAATAATGGTTAATGACTTGAATAAAGAACATTTTACATGTATATTACCTTTTCTAATTTTTCAAAGGCGTCGCCTCGGAGAGGAATCCAGCCATGAATGGCTTCGCCGGCGACGGCACTGAGCCAAGCAGGCCAGCCAGCCGCCACGTGCTCCGCCTCCACGTACCTTTGCGAATTCCCCAATCTGAAGCTCAATGATGAATAGTTCACGTTCGAACTCGGTCTCCCGGAGTCACCCAACTCGACACCACTCAACCCCACCACCACCACCGACTTGCCACTCTTTTTCGTATTATTACTACCATTCCCCTTCTCGTTCTCTCCCGAACCGGTTCGTATACGACCCGATTTACCCGATCCGACACCGCTGTCCAGGAACGCACCGAAATGGTCCAAAGCAGGCGTTACCGGCACTGCCTGCTTGGAGCTGACGCAACCCATCTGCTACACTCCGGCAACAAACGCCTGTCGACCGAGAAGTTGCGTTCACTGGACCCACGTTAGTCAAGCCACTAAGATATAGAGGAGCAAGCAGGACTAAGAATAATAGAGAAGGTATAGAAGCAAAATAGCGCTATATAAATTAGATTCAACACAAACCCAAAAGCATTCCAAAAATTCCTTTTCGTTTCCGTCCTTTTCTTCCACTTTTCTCTCCTCTCAGCTTCTTTTGTATGTTTCAGTTCGGCGACGATTGCGGGAGATATGGCGGATAACAGCAATCTACGGCACCCACATGGCCACATGAGTATGCCGTACGGGAAGTGCATGGGAGTCACGAGAGGGAATAAGAAGGTCTTCCCAACCGCTGCTGAGGCATGCCATTTTACGGCATCCAATGGGAAAAGCGCGTGCGTCGCGTGGCAAGGATTTTTAGCTGATTTGATTACCCAAAACGAAACTATCTCATTTCATATAATCATTATAATTTTTTCAAACCTCTATATAAAATATAATAAACAATTCAATTTTTTTAAATTTTGATATAAAAATTATATTATAATAATATTTTATTCAACTTTTAACAAAACATTTCATCTCATCTGAACTACATAACCAAACGGGGCCTATTTGTTTGATAGAGGATTTTGAGTTTTTTGTTGAAAAATTCTACTCATTATCTACACAACACATATAATGTGATGCCTCCAAATTCAGCTTAGGATCGGACAGACATCTGAGGCGTCGAGACATGCAACACAAGATTACTTGCTCTCATTCATGACATATAAGATGTAATGTTTCTAAGAGCATTGGCAATAGCTATGACTTAGCTATTGCCAAATCCAAGTCCAAATTTTGGCTTTTATTGAGTTAAAAGTCAACTAGCCAAAGGCATAATTTCTCAACTTTGAGCTACAGTGAAATCACCTCCCTACCCATAGTTGGCGAGCCACTATTGAAAGATTAAAGATTTATTTTATTGTTTCCGTCCCAGCTGCCCCTCTCTCTTTCCCTCGTATTTTCCACCCTTCCCCCTGAGGATTTCTCTTCTCTTAAAATATCATTTATGGATGGTAATTGGGCTTGCATTTTCAAGCTGGATGCCTTTGTACACTTCATGCATATTTGTTTTGTGAGTCTTTTCCTTGTTGTATCAGGGATATGACTCTGCTACCAATCTGTGGCAACCTCAATAAACAAAGATGAATTATTTTTCTTGATAGAATTCTATTGGTATTATCATTTTGGCATATCTTTCTAGCGTGTGATTGAAGGAAGCTTGAGGCCTTTCTAGAGATGGGTTCTAGAATTAAATTAAAAGAAAATCATTTCGTACTACCACTGACTCATGTTCATAATAATCTTTATTGTAATTCGTAGGTTACTTTGAGGACCGGAGGCCAGCATCTAACATGGATCCATATATTGTCACTTCCATGATTGCTGAAACCACAATTCTCAGGAAGCCTTAGAAAGGATATTGAAGATTGGGAGATAAAAGGAAGGTGGGAGGAAGAAGGCTAATATCAAGTTCATATGAATAATTGTCTCTCTCTTTATCTTGGGGGAAAAAAACTCTGTTTATGCTTGGATTGGTTCAATGCTGTTGAAACTTTTGTGTGTTTTCGGTGTTTTAGTCTTGGTAAATGTTGAATTGTCTACTCTATGGTTGTCTTTATACTTACTAATAAATTGGTAATTTAGTTATTTGAATCTCTCCTGTATGGTTGGTCAGCTTCAAGTTTTTACCAATCTTCCACACAAATGAATTCTTGTACATGTAGTTCGTAATTGGTTTTGGGATGAGGAATAATTTTCTAATTAAAATGAAATTATTAATTAATATATGAAGTTTATTTATAAAATATATAAAAAACAATTGTCAAATATTATTAAAATATATTATATTATATTATTATTTTGACTTTAAAATTACTAGTCTAATGTAGATTCACCTAGCCAAAAATTGATGTTATAGCTAAAAGTTGAGATTCTAGCCAAACTTTAAACTTGGCAATGGCTAGCCAATGCTCTAATATGCATCTAGCATTATGTAATATTCGCAGCGGATAATTTTTTTTTTTTAGCAATACTATGCACCAAACTGAAATATCCAAAATACTTAAAGCGTAATCCATTCATACTTAACAAAACAAACATCCATGATTATAGTATGAGTCTCAGAAGACTGTACTCTCAAAACATGGGAGATCAGACTCCATATTTACATTACCAAAATACACTATTGAGCCAGTTCGTCGAGTAACTAGCGTAACTCGACAACGAGGCCAGAATATTATCTAAAGACTTAACTATGGAGGTTGCAAGCTCCGTGTTGCGTTTACGGCATCTAGTCAACCTCCTCCAGTCTGTCAGTGTCTGCTCCTTGCTCTGATCCTGACACATGGCCTACCATTCGGGGGGAATGGTAGTTGAGACTACCACGGTCTCACCAACTTAACAAGAAACTTCCACACAGGTTAATGATGCATGCATGGCAGTAAAAGTATGAATGCATAATCAAAGTCGTAACTAAGCATAGCATAATTTGATATATAGCATGACATAAATGACATAACTTGAACTGAAACTGAAACTTAGCTTGACGTGACATGACATGTACGTGAACTTAAAACATAACATGGACTAGCAACATAATATGAACGTGAACTTGAGACATAACATGGATTTGAAACATAGCATGAACGTGAACATACATAATTTGGACATGAACTTGAACATAACATGAACTTGAGCATAACATAACATAAACGTGAACTTGAAACATAACGTGAACGTGAACATGACATAATATGAACGTAAACTTGAAACATAATATGACTTGAAGCATAGCATGAACGTGAACATACGTAGTCTTATCTCATGGGGTTACTATGATTGCATAATCTTATTTCATAGGGTTACCATGATTGACATGAACTTGAAACTTGACATGAACGTAAACTTGAACATAACATAACGTGAAACATGACTTGAACGTGAAATACATGAATTTGGAATATTATTCAATAGACTTAATTAATAAAGTGATCATACAGGTTCTACACGGGTTCCTCTGAGCCGTGTGTCCCTACCGATTACTGCATCACAACACAAGTGTCTATATCAACTGTGAGTGCGTTAATACGTACTCCATAGTTGTTGTGGCCCCACGTATTCTACGTGTCACAATCGTTGTATCTCACGTAGTGTATGCTCGACAGTTGTTGTGACCCCATACTTCATGCTCCACAGTTGTTGTAGCCCAATGATTTTTTGTGCTACACTTGTTGTAGACACACGTAAAATAAAGTGTGACTCCATCGGCGTTAGTGTTTGGCGTGCTTCGATGACCAACTAGTTAGGCCCCATTTGCAACCTGTTGACTGTACTTCGTCAACTCAGGGAATTTCACACCTATTTAGACACTTCAGCGTGAACAAATGAGTTCCACTAGGATATTACCCTATCCTAATTCTTAGGGTCGTGATTGACATGAATAACTTAATAGGACTGTTCTTGAGATACACAAACTGTATTCAAGACGGGATGACATGAATACGAAAAGACAGAAGTCCTGACGTAGCGTAATGTGACATGATTGTAAGACGACAGACATGACATACTTTGAGACATAAATGTAACATACAACATTTCATAACATGGCATACATGTAACAAACAATATTTCGTAACATGGCATAACATGTAACAGACAATATTTTGTAACATGGCATAACATGTGACAATGAATATTACGTGACATGACATACATGTAACATATGGCAAACGTAATATGACATACTTGCAATAGATAGTAACATGAGACAGAATATATTATGTAACAGATAAGTATTTCATGACAAAATAATTCGTGTAATAGATAAACATGTGATGACATGGCATGACATGACATATATAACAACATACGAACATAAATTGTAGTTTCCTTACCCATCACACATATACAGTAAACTGATAGTAAGTTAAGAGTTAACTTACCTCGATAGTCGCGTTCTACAAGAATAAAGCACGAAACATGAGGAACTGTAAGAGGGTATTTTAAAAGTTAGAAATTAATTTACTAAAAATTAGAAATGTGAAAAGAGAAAACTTAGAGTAAATTACCATTTTACCCTCTACATGTGAGAAAATGACCATGTTACCCCTAACTTAAGGATTTCACATCCTAACTCCAAAAATTACAAAATTTACATTCCTCATGTAAATTTTGTCCTACATTCAAATATCAACTCAGAAAAATTTAAAATCATTCACAACTATAAAAAACTCACTATAGCCGAAACATACATAGGTCATTTCTCTTGATTTTGGTTGCAATTATTTCAAATTTCAAAACTCATGATTAAACCAAAATTTTTCTTCTAATTTACTCATAACATATTCCTAAGAATAATCATGTTTTGATTCATGAAAAAAAGTCATCAAAATCACTAAAACCATACTTGAACTTTTTGGTTTTTCTTCTAAGTTCAAAACAGATTTTTGTTTCTAACTTGTTTTGATCAACCTCTTGATCCATGACTTATAAAGATGTGATCTTCAAACCAAAATCTCACATGGTTTAAAAAGGTGTCCTAAAACAGGTCCAAGGTTCAAACTCAAGATCACATGGTTAAATATCAACCAAAACATAAATTTAGCAAAGAACATCATTACTGTGGCCTAACCGAAAATCTCCTTGCATAAAATTCCATATCTTCGAAACTAACATTAAATATCTTCAAAATAACATTCTAACATGTATATAAGAGGATTAGGATCCTCCAATAAAAATATCAAAGCTATTGGAATAAGAGTAAACCATAAAAGATTTTTAACTTTCTCAAAACAGAAACTGTTTTTCCTTTTCCAGTTTCTAAGTTTCTAGATCTAAGAAACTATTTCACCAAAACTTTTAATCATGCAACAAATACTCAACCAATGATCATATGCACATGTTAACAGTACTCCATAAAAATTTCGGACCAAGATCTATTCATTAGCTTGGTCAAAAACTCCAAAATATAACACACTCTCTAGTTTATTGCCCAGAATGACCTTTCTAGGGTTTAAACAACTTTTTACAGAACAAATGATCTCAAAATGGAACAAATAAGGTATCCACGTAAACTAGACTAAAAAAAGGAACAACTGTAATGAAGGAAACATTGCGAGAAAACACTTACAAAAGCTTCAAATCAGGCGTGCAAAATAGATAAGAAAAACTACCCGAGAGTGTCTTTTGTGTTCTATAAAGGAAAAATGTAAAAGAGGGTTGCTTTTCGTGGGAACTGGACTGGAGAGCCTCTTACACAAGTTATGGAAAGTGATAGGACTGAAAGGAAGCTTGAGTGTTGGCATTTTCTTCCCATTACAATAAACAAAAATCAACCCAAGATCTTTTCTCAAGGTGGAGTGTAAAAGTAAAAGAGTGAGGTGGTCCTTTAGTTTTGTACTTCAAGAACCTTCTAGGACATTCTTTGTAAAGATCTGGCCAGCCAAGTGGGGGTGCAAGACTTAGCCATGAAGTAATGTTAATGTGGTCAAATTCGTGGGCCTGAATGGGCCTAAATTTTGGAATTTTAAGAGGGTTTGGATTACTATCAAGCCCGAATCCAATATTACTTGGCCCAATCAATTTTTCAAGGTTAACAAGGTTGGATAATGATGTTCTAACACAAATTTGAAGGATTAATAGCATGTGGAAGTGATTTAATCAAGTGATTAAACACAATGATAGAAATCGGATTAGAAAGGGTTTGGAGGCCAACTTTAGGGTTTGGGGAACCGTTTAGGGTTTCAGTTTCAATCAAGCTTTTGGGGTTTCAATTGGATCCCAATTATTTAGGGTTTCGCTAGGATTGAAACCTTCTTCGGTCTGGCACAATTTGTTTGATCAGATGAAACAAAACTTTGCTTAGGTGGCATGATCTCACACCTTCATTTCCTTCACAAATCTGTCTAATGATTCCTCTTTGTACCAAGTGTCTAATACTATTTACTATGTGTGGCTATGATCATGTCAAGTGTCCAAATAAAACTTCTCTAATCTAATTTGGACATTTCACACTGTGATTTTGAAAACACTACATTGGGTACGCTTATTGAGGCTACTATTCATTCCAAAAACATGCATAATAAACTTACTACTGAAAAATTTTAAATATTCATATTAACCTATAGTGAAAATCGTTTACCGGAATTCAACCCCAAAGTGCCCCTAAAAATAATTTCACAATTTCGAACAACCGTTTCGTCAGAAATTATGAAAATGAGTTATTGCGCCATAAAATTCTAAATAATCAACTCAGTCTAATGGCGTAGACCAAAACACATTTTGACACTTCTAACTATCTCAAATAATTAAACTCATATTTTTAGTACTATAGTGAGTGTTAATACTGACTATGTTAACAGATTAAAACCTGTGGGATTGGTCGATTCATAAAAACTTATGGGATTTTCACGAGGTTCCTAAAGTCAATAGAAATTCCACCAGTGAATTTCTAGCTGGCTGTTACATATATATTTTTTTTTACTTTTTTTTTCTCTTATTAAATGTGTGATGTATAGATGATGAGTAAAATAAATCGATTAATTTGGGAAGAATAAAACCAACAAAGTTTTAAAAAAATAAAAATAAAATAAAAAAAGTATGGTGTATTGTGTGAAGATGATGAGTAGCAAAGCTAGGTCATTGTTGACTGTGGGTCCTGATGTTTTGTTCCGTTTTGTTTTTTGGTAACAATCTCCTTGCACTTCTTTTACTACTATTTTACTATTTAGTTATCATTTTTCTTTTGCTCTTTAAATCTTGATTAAAAAACTCAAAACATGACATTCTATCATTATTACAAAATTTAAAGGAAACTAAATTCAATCAATTAACGTAATCATATAATTTAATTAAAAATAAATTTAATTTTATGAAAATTGATATTCTTTTACTCTTTGAGTTAGTTTTTATAAAATTAAATTTATTTTAAATTAATTTACATGATTATATTAGTTGATTAAATTTATTTCTTCTAAATTATACAAGAAGGTCATGTTATGAGATTTTTAATCCAGATTCAAATAGTAAGAGGGAAAAAAAAAAAGTTAGATAGTAAAATAATAGTAAAAAAAGTATAAGGGTATCATTACCCTTTGTCTTTATGGTTCCGTTTTCCTATAGTCTACAAATTTTAAATTATATTTTTATCTTAATACTTAAATATATATATATATATATATTTAAATATAATAATAAAAATGATAAATATATATTAATTAAGTGAAAATATATAATATAAGACTTAAAGCTATAAGTGGAATTTGTGACGTCGGAACGCCGAGAGGTTTTAAAAATCTCATGAATAGTAAACAAAAATGTTTTAAGACGAGGTTTTGTACGATTTTACAGAAGTAATGGGATTTCTCTAGCTCTATTCTAGTATGTTTGGATGATTTTTTAGAAATTTTGATGATGGGAGGAACTGGTGGCGTAGAGTACTAAATAATTTTGTAACAGAAAGTACTGCGTTATCTATATTTTTAGAATATTTAATCATTTTTATATAAAAAAATCTACTATTTCTGTGGCAACAAAATATAAATAAATAAATAATGAAAAAGAAGAAAAAGAGAAACTACCAGTAAAGAGATTTCATTATAATATTTACAAATTGACGTATTTTCATGTGATGCATTATATATATTTTACGATAAAAATAATTTTACAATCTAACATATCACACCAAACTATATCAGTTTATAAATTGGTTTTTTTTTGTAACTACAGCAATTTTCAAAGGAAAAAAAATAGAACTAAAAGAGTGGTTAGTGACCCTCTTTCCCCTATCCGTAAAATTATTTTTTTAATATTTTTTTTACTTAATAATTAAGTAAATATTTTTTAATGATATTATAATATTTTTTATTTTTTTTAAAAATATTTTATAGTGTTAAAAAAATATATGTATAAAAAATAAAATAAAAAAATATTACATTTTATACTGAGCGGACCGAGAGTGGGAGAGGGAGCGGAGGCTGTAACAGAACTCTTTTTGAGCAGATGCATAAGACACTGAAGTCACAGGAGCTGGAATTATTTGCCGTCTTGGCTCTTTGTATATGGTTAAGAAAGAAACACTTTAATACATGAAGGCTGTTTTCAAAGTCCTACTTCTGTGACTATGTCTGTCAACAAGCTATCCAAGCTCTTGAGAATTACAAAGAGGCCATGCAGAATCGACCTGTGCATAACACCACTACAGAGCCTATGATCTTACACTGGGAAGCTCCCCCACCAAACTGGGTCAAAGGTGAATTGGGATGTGGGTACAACAACAAAATTGTTACTGGAGTGGTAATAAGAGACTCTGATGGTTATGTTCTAGCAAGTTGACGCCGGACAAAATAGAAATTATTTTACAGATTAGTTTCAACAGAAAATCAAAATAGAGAAGATAAGAGATTCGCCTAAAACATAAAGAAAACTCTGAATAATATTGATTAATAGTAAAATTCAAAATTATTTTATGAAACCCACAAGCTGGACTTAAATAGTTGCAAAATTCGAAATTACGAAGATTTTAAATTATTGTATGAGAAATAAATACATAAATAACAAGAATCTTACAAAAAATTTAGTCAAAATTAAAATTAGAATCACTTCCAAAATTGAAACCAAATATTTACTAACAAGGCAAGAATGAGTATAAATATATATATGTTAACGCCCAAAAATGCATAGTCCTGAAGGGAAGAGAGATCCAGTCAGTCAAGTTTTTTTTTGTTTTTTTTTGTTTTGTTTTTGTTTTGTTTTTGTTTTTTTGTTTTTTTTTTTTTGAGATGAGATGAGATAAAATGATATTTTTTAAGATATATGTGAATAATATTGAGATATATTGAGTATAGATGAGATAAGATGAGATAAGATGAGATTGTGTTTGTAGAGATAAGATGAGATGAGATTAGTTTGATTTTTTTTTAAAATATTTATAGTGGTGGGATCCACAATTAATTATATTATTTTTTATAATAAAATAGTGCCAAAATGATTGAAGGCCGTGCATGAACACTAACAAGAAATGAAAAAAAAATTTCCGGCATTTTCTTTGAGTGTTTTTTGTATTATAACCGTATATAGCAGTGACCAAAAAAGGACCAATGGTCAGATTAGCATTTTTTCTACATGTACAAAACAACAACCGGTCAGATGCTTTTTTTTTTTGGGTATAATACATTTCATAAACAGTAATAAATTAATGAGAGATGAGATGAGATGAGATAAAATAAAAAATTATTATTTATTTTTAGAGATAGTCTTACCGTACAAAACTTCTAAAATTTTTTAAAATTTTTAGTTTGATCTTTGAAAGCAAACGTGGCTAAGTTGTAAAGAGGGAATCGAATGGTTCAGCTCACCAGCTAGCAAGGACAGCAGTGCTTTTAGACCAGGAATACATTGATCTAGATTGTGTGGCTGGCTGTGTTAGGTCACTTGTAATGGCTGAAGGAAAGCTATGTGATTAATATAATGATTATCTTTATCCTTCAAAAATAAAAAATAAAAATAAAAAGAAAAAGAAAGGTAATGTATTAATCACTAGTCCCTTTCCAACCCTCTTTTCTCTTCTCCAATCCCTACCTTTCCCAGTTCCCACTTGTGACATAATGCTTTGCGCCCACAAATGGATTTAAATTGGGACCATTCCAAATAATGGGGGAGCCAGGCATATCTCTCTGCTAAGCTTTGTTCATGTAATTTATTCGATCACTAGGAAGGTTTGGATAAAAAAAAGAATTTTAATTTATCTCATCTTATTTAATTATTATAATTTTTTCAAATTTTCAATACAAAATATAAAAAATAATTAAATTTTTTTCAAATTTCAAAACAATAATTGTTAACGTCGTGTTTCGTACATCTTTAAGCTAGATTTCGGTAACTTAGGTCTTCAGAACTAAAATAGAGAAGAAAGAAGCTGAGAGAAGGTGGCCTTAGGGCTTAAGAGTTGTCGATGCCAAATTTAGTAAAGTCTTTTGAAAGTTTGTAAATAATGAAGGAGTCTAGGGATCAGAGAGCTTTTCTCGTACTTGGAAGTTGCTATTTATACCTAGAGTCTTGGGGGGGATAGATCGTGTCTGCCCCATAGAGCCTTTTTACTGTTCCTTTTGTCAGAGTCTTTTAATGCGGCATGCCTTTGCAACGACGTCATTAATGTGACGTGTAGCTGGGTAGTGGTGCCATTAATGCAGCGTGGTTCCCCCGATTTGCCTTACCTTACTGGTATCTTTGGTAGTCCGTTGATGTTCTCTTGACAGAAGATCAAAGGTCATTCGTCTTTCCCGCTCTACCTTGTACGAGACCCCATGAGTGGGGTGTGGCTGAGCGATGTCAGGTTAGTCCGTCCCATCAGGCATCATTGTTTGCCTTCCCTTACAGGCGACTTATTTTGTGGACTAGTTTGGGCCTTAGGGTCGGGTATTGATCGGGGCGAAACCCATTACTCTCGGCCGAACGCCCAGTGGGCTTATGAAGTGGAAAAAAATCATCTTACAATAATAATATTAAAAAATAATATTCTAACAATATTTTATTTAATTTTCATCTCAACTCATTTTATCTCAACTCACTATTTAAATCTCCACTTATGTTCTGAAGTGTGATAAGTGAAGATATATATCCACTTTTCTTTTGTATTTTCTTCCATTCTTTCTCGGTGGTGGGGACATTGGCCACTAGGGGTATAAATTTAAACTGGAAAACCGGTCCGGACCGGACCGAACCGGACCCGTTGGTCTGGTTTTGAACAGGTCCGGTCAGGAACCGATTCCGATATTATGAAAACCAGTTGGATCCGGTCCGGTTTCGATTCCGTAGTTTTCGGAACCAGACCGGACCGAACCGGACCGGTTGGAAAAAAAATATAACAATTAATTTTATATATTATAAAAAATATTTATATATTTATAAGTTTTATATATAATATACAATTATATATTAAATTTTTATATATAATATATATAATTGTATATCATATATGAAATAATTTCATATTATAATTTATAAATTATAACATAAAATGTTAATCTTAAATATGAACATTTGTAATTTATTTGATCATATGTTATTAATATAATTATATATAAGAATTAATATAATTATATATATGATAATGTTATTATAATTTATAAAATAAAAGTGTAATCTTAATGATGAAAATTTAATTGATCATATGTTTTAAACATAATATATATATTAAATTATTAATAACATTTTATCATAAGAAATAACAATTTATTATATGTTTTTTACATGTTAAAAATACCAAAAAACTGGACCGGATCGAAAATTGGTAAAACCGAAGGTACCGGTTTAGGAGGGTAACTGGGGCGTAATCGGTTTTGAAAAATACAAAATCCGGTACATACCGGTTCGGTCCTAGATTTTGTCCAAAACCAGACCGGACCAGACCGGTTACACCCCTATTGGCCACATTTCCTGATTCTTAAAAAGGGCTCAGTTTTAGGGCGTTGGGTGTTTATAGTTGGTAAAGCTGACAATGTTGTTGATGCTTATAGGGGGACCATTAGAGGCTACAATTTTGAACTACTTTTCTCTGGAAAATATAATACGAAAAATTCTAAATGCAGGCACGATTCAGGCCTTCCCGCGGACGACATCCTGCGTGGAAACAAAATGCACCGTTTTGTAGTAAATAAAACGGTGCGTTTTGTTTCCACTAATATGGCTGCCTTCTGGAACCAAAACGCAGCGTTTTCCATTTCTTCTTCTTTGATCCGTCTCCCTTCCAAGAACTCTCTGCTCTCTTTGCCCCAGGGCGATTTCAAATTCTTCTTCGTTTCTACTCGTACTCACTCGATCTTCTTCATCGTTGCTCTTCGTTTCTCGATTTTTCTTCCCCTTTCTTCATCTTCTTTTATCTTCGTTTCTCCTTTCAAGATTCTCTCCCCTGCCCGATCTCTCTCCCAAACCAAAACCTAACCCTAACGCAGATGTGTGACGCCGAGGAAGATTCGCAATCCAGCTATCCACCAAGCGACGTCATCCTAGGTAACTTTCCCAACTCTATATATATGTATATAACCAAATATATGTGTATTAATTTCTAAGAATCTCTCCATTTCATGCGATGAAGAATTAGAGTAAAATAGAAGATATTTTTTTTATCATTTGGCATTATGTCGAAAATAATATCCAATATCTTAACTTAGATGAATATGGTACATTTTATTTGAAATTGGAAAGTTGGTGGATGGAATTGGAAAATCTCATTGAGGCTATTTTTATCCACAGTATCTATGTTTCGAATGTATGCAATGCAATGCCCAACATTTTGATGCAAATAGTCATCTTATCACGCACACTGACTCAGATTTATTTCAAATCAAATTTATGTCATTACATCTATTTAGTTTTTATATTTTTGTTACATTATTGTATATTTTTCAGAGTAACATTGAAGTAGTTTTGATTGACATCATGCTTTCTTTAATCATGCTCAGCTACCGTAGATTGGAGTGATGTGTTCTTATTGATTGTTTGTGGTTGTGGTGCAGGACAAAGAAGGCTTTTGCAGACATCCTAAGGAAAATTCTAAGATACAAAGGACGAATGGATCTTATCAGTTACCAAGCAACTGGTAACTTTTAGTTTACAACATTAGGGTTTCACTTTTAGTTTACAACATTAGGGCTTTTTAGGACTTTTTATTGGGACTTTTTATTGGATGGCTTGACTTATAACGATATGAGTTCTTTCAAAGAAATTTCTCTACTTATGACTTATAACTCATATCGTTACGGTCTGATAAGTTATCAGATAACTATATAGTTACCAATTGCTATTAGTAACACCAACTTCTATTTTCTAGATTTTGTAGGCACTTTTAGTTGTAATTTTATTGTCTTTTTGAAAAACCAACTTCTATTTTCTAGATTCGAGATCTCAACCCTTGGCCAACAACCGCAGGGCAATCCAGTAAAAAATACTTAAGAGTAAAAAATACAAACTGTGGTATGCTTAAAAAGGCTGGGATGTGTAAGCCATGAGCTAGTGAAAAAAAAAATCATAACACAAAGTCTTAACACATTTTGCAAAGGAAGGGTTTGCACACTTACAGATACACTTTGAGATACACTTACAGTATCTTTAAAATTGTTTTGTAAAAATATTGAGTTTTGTTTTTCTTTTAACTGGAACTGGAATTGTGGTATGCTTAATGAGTAAATATATTTGTGGGGGATCTCTCCATTCGTTAGAAACACTTAGAACACTATCAAATACACTTACAATATCTTTCAAATTGTTTTGTAAAAATATTGGGTTTGTTACAGAATATTGATTCCATTCCTAACTCAAAAGTTTCCTTCTCTATAGGTGGTTCTCAAAGTAAAAGTAACTAGAGCTCAAGAGGGATCTTGTTCTTTGCCATCTATTTTCTGTTTCTCTTATTTTACTTGTCAATATAGTGGAAACGACTTGAAAGAGGCAGTAGATGAAAAAAAAAAGGTAGTAGATGAAAAAAAAACAGGTTGGGATGTGTTTGTATTGGCTTATTGGCTACTTGCATCTTTAGTTTGTATTGGCTAACTAAATTAGGAGAAAAGGCTGGGATGTGTAAGCCATGAGCTAGTGAAAAAAAAAAAAAAACATAACACAAAATCTTAACACATTTTGCAAAGCAAGGGTTTGCACACTACAATATACAAAAACTCACTGACTATATTGTTGTAGGTGCTGTTCTATTTCGTTGATAGATTTAGAATGTCATCATCAGTTGCTTCAACATCGTTGCTTAATCATACATCGAGTAATGTCCCAATGTGCAGCTGTGAGAATCAAGTTGTACTTAGAATATCAAATACTCGAAGAGGAAGAGGAAGAGGAAGAAGAAGAAGAGGAAGAACTTAAAAAGAGAGAAGCAGAAGTATTAAGGAAAGAGGAAGAACTTTAAAAGAGAGAAGCAGAAGTATTAAGGAAAGATGAAGAACTTAAAAAGAGAGAAGAAGATTTCGGGAAGAGGGAGTTGGCACTCCATAACGATCAAGCCCAGTTTCGCAGTCAAGAAGCCGACATGCGGGATGCACGCAAACTATTTCTTGTACTTTGGCTAATAGCCATAGTTATTTACTTGTATTTGATACTCTCACTGCGTTGACGAGATTGTATTTGTATTTTATACAAATTTAGCGTTTGTAAGTCGAGACTTTAAAATTATGTATTTGAGACTTTATTCTGATTTGTATTTGATCTTCAATCCTGAGACTTTATTTTGTCTTAACGTGCCACTGCTTATTAAAAAAGTATGTATATGCGTGAAAATAACTTACCAGCCTAACATTTTGTCAGAATATTTGACAGGACTAAATTATAGGTTTATTGATTTACTTTTTTCCACGTGGAAATAAGAGGCGATATCAAACACAGTATAATCTCAACTCATAAACTAATGCCATTCACATTCAATCAAAACCACATAAATTGAGTACTTGGATACAAACTCAAATTTACATATATAGCGTACTTGGATACAAAATGTGCAAAACGTGGGCTCAAATACTAAGCCACAGATACAAAATGTAAACTTTCACCACTAATAGATAACCTACTCCAACATACCAACACCAACATGCAAATTCCTACAAATCACCCCTAACACACATGCCAACAAACTACATCCAACCCAAATTCCATCAACACACAACATAAGTAAACATAATGGATCTCTAAAATCTTGCTACAAGACGCTGCTTGGCTGCGTTCCATCTGCCGTCTCTGGCTGTGTTCCATCCATTCCTAGTTGCATCTGTGAACATAATAGCAGATAAAGTAAGACCCACATAAAAAACAACGAACTATACAATAAAATGAATTCAAGTGGTAATTGTACACTTTCTTGTGTCCTATCACTGGATGTTGTCCACTTTCTTCATTGACCATTATGGGAGTTTGTACATTTTCTTGCATCCTCATTCTCGATAGGCAGAGTTGGTTTTCACTGCTTTCCAATAGTTTGGTGTCCAATCTACGCCTCTGACAACATAGAAAATACGAATGAGTTCACAAGTAAGTGGAAGTAATAGTATATTATCAAATACTCGAATATGAACATTTGTATTGACCATGTGAACCAAGTTTCTCAGGGACCTTTCGCAATATGTGCCACAAGCAATATCTATGCTGTGTGTTGGGAAAGACAATGGCGATGTCATTTTTCATTGCACGATCTTGATCTGTAATAATAGTATTCGGCGCTTTTCCATCCATGCAATCAAGCCAAGCTTTAAATAACCAAAAAAACGATTCTGTATCCTCACTTGAAATAAGGCCTGCACCCAAAAGGATTGACTGTCCATGATGGTTTACACCCACAAAAGGTGCAAATGGCATTCCATACCTATTTGTCAGGTATGTGGTATCGAATGTTACCACATCTCCAAAGTAGTTGTAGGCCCCTCTACTACGGGCGTCCACCCAAAACACACTTTTCAGTCTATCATCATTGTCCAATTCCATGAGGCTGAAAAATCCATCATCCTTGTATTGCATCCTTCTAAAATACTCAAACAGCGCTTAAGCACCACCTTTACCAAGGGTCAGGTGTTGTGCCTTGTCAATGTAGTTATGACAATCTTTTTCTCCAAATGCTACGTTCTCAAACCCACCCGCCTCAGTGACAAGAGCATGGAAACTCTTATTTATCCGTATGCCAGCCTCATCATTTGTATCCAACACTCTCCTAACAGACTCATTAACTTCTCTGTTGCATCTGAAAAACTTGGATTTTTTTGGACTGAGCACATGATTGTGAGTGTTAAATACGGATGTGACACATAGCTTCCCATCCTTTAACATGACATTCATCCTTGCCTTGCAGTCTATCTTGCTTGTTGGCCATGGCTTGGAGACATTTGACGCCCTATTTCGTGCTTTCCCACCCCGAGCACATCCCACAGTGACATATTTCACAGTCCCATCTTTCTCTCTTTTACTCCTTTGTGTCATTACCGGAAAACCACATCGCTTTCCCTAATGTTTATAGTAATTCATCAACTCATTCTCCGACTCAAAGCGCATCCCTGGCTTTGGCTCCTCAGTTATATCACCCCCATCAGTGCCAGCCTCATTCGTATCAACCGTATTACCCAAAGAGGCAGTAGATTGCGCTTCAACTTCTATCGAGTCTAATGTGGCCTCACTAATTTCTTCAACAGATTTACTTTGTTGCACTTTATTTTCCTGTAAAATAAGAGAAAAAAGTATTATATGAAAAAATATGTTTTGGATAATTTGACAAGACAGTGCATGTGGAGAATCCAAGACATCACCTCATTGCCACATGGATATGGGTTGGTAGAAGTTGGAGTAACAAATGTTGGTAATGCCGAACAAGAGCTAGCAGCGACACTAGCGCTGGTTTGTACACTAGAACTGGCAGCTACACTAGCGCTGACACTACTTGCAGAACTAGACATGGGAGCGGAAGTAGAGGTCCATGAGTGTTGCTACAGTTTTTCAAAAAAAAATGTAAACATAAATACTTAGACCAATATTCAAGTCTAACATTAACTACAATAAATACTATAAAAAATGATCACCTGGTTGCTCCATGGATATGTGTAGGCAGTTGGAGGAGGTCCCATTATTGGTATGGCGGACCTATACAAGGTAGCAGTACTTGACGCGGCAGCGGAACTACTCAAGGCAGCAATATTTGACGTGGTAGCGGAGGTAGTGTTCCATGGGTGTTGCTACAGTTTTCCATAAAAAATTTAAAAATACATAATTAGAGGAAATATTCAAGTTCAGAAAATTAAAGCACATTAACTACAATAAATATTCTAATAAATTATCACCTGGTTGCTCCATGGATATGGGTAGGCAGTTCGAGGAGGTCTCATCATTGGTATGGCGACACTTGACGTGGCAGCGGCAGTAGAGCTCCATGGGTCTTGCTGCAGTTCTCCCAAAAAAAATTAAAAATAAATAATTAGACCAAATATTTAAGTTTATAACATAAATCCCATGAACTACTTTACCATCCAACGATCACCTGTTTGCTCCATGGATATGGGTTGGCACTTGGAGGAGGCACAAAAGGTGGTAATCACGCATGAGGCACTGGCCCGTAGTTACTTGGCATGTAATTTGGATACAATGGTCTTGATATGTCCTAACATATAGCAACATAATGTTAATCAACATCAGTGGACAATGACTACACATAAAATAAACATACGCCAATTGTTGAAAGAGGTTTAAAATACCTACGTTGATGGATTGGTGATAGGAGCTGTTTTGCGGGATGCATCTTCTTTCTCTTTCTCCATTTACCTCAACAATGAAATCAAGTGGGTCTTACTTTTTACGTAAATACTGCAGCAACACTGAATGCAACTTTTTACGATAAATCTTTATACAAATATGCAGCAACATATATACACAATCAAGTTGGGCACTCAACATTTTTTCACTAGGCATTTTTTGAGGAAAAAATATTACAATCAAGTTGGCTATTTTTTAAAAACCAGCCAAGCTTACATGCATAGATACTATGTAAATGAGTCAGGCCCTTGTAAGGGCTGGGGGGGGGGGGGATTGGTTGCAAGGAAGAAAATTGTAGAGTGATCCACTCGACTTTTCCGAAGCAGACCATATGTTGGCAAAAAAGGTTTTTGTAGTTGGAAATCCATTTCCTGAGTTGCAATGATGTTGGTTGAGAATATATGGATGCACTTTTCTAGAATTCATTGATTTCACTTCGTGATTGAAATGATACAAAATTTTAAAGAAGTGAACTTTAATTAGAATGGTTGAATAGTCAATGTCCAAGAGAAGGCATGTATGTGAATGTATAGGTTATAGCAACTCACACATGGCCCCATCAGTACCATAAATCTTTCTGGGTTCACTTTATAATCTGGGTGTGTTACGTTAGAATCTTATAATTAAAGGGAAAAACAACTTAACAATATAATAAAATGCAAACCGAAGGAATTGCCATTGCCACATATTAAGACATCACCAACGCAAATAACAAATTCCACAACAATAGAGGCCTATCGTGTATATGTAAAGACAAGCAATTTCGTGAATTATGGAACTGTACTCTGTGTATGGCCTTTTTGCAAACATTTGGTGTGCTGCTGTTTTCTTTACCACAAAATAAAAAGTCTAAAATACTATAATAAAATGTAATGAGTCTGAAATTGAAAGGAAGATTATTACCAGGTTCGGTTGCAGCAACTGGGCAGCATAGATCTCCTTCTATTTTCTCACTACTTTGCAAAATCTGTTTTTATCAATAATGATTGAACTGGGCAGCAAAATATGCTTTTCTACTGAACTGGGCAGTACCGATCTGCTACTATTTTCTCCCTAGTTTGCAAAATATGCTGTTCTACTGAACTGGGCAGTGCCGATCTGCTACTATTTTCTCCCTAGTTTGCAAAATTTGTTTTTCTACTAAACTGGGTAGTGCCGATCTGCTACTCTCTTCTAATTTCCGTTCTCCCGCTCGTTCTCTCATTCTCAACCTTTTTTTTTTTTTTTTTTAAATAAGATTGCTGACGTGGCAAAATGCCACATCAGTGGTGTCCGCGCGCAGGCACGGCCTTGTGCCTGCCAGTACTCATATAATAATACAATTGTGGAAGGTAATATCCATAGAAAAATTCTATTCATTATCTCTACATCATATATTATACAAATTTTTTTAATTTTTAATTTTTTTCTATTACTAAATGTGTGGTATATGAATGATAAGTAGAATAATTCATTTAGTTTAGAAAGAATAAAAAAAATTAGATAAAATTAAAAATAAAAATAAGTGTGGTGTGTAGACATGATGAGTACCAAAACTCTATTCTATAATTATGAAAAAAGAACATGTACTTAATTTTTCTACTGAAAAAGATGTACTTTATTTTGAATTTTTTAAATTATTTCAGTGATATGATTGATATATCTTATTTTAAGTGAGTAGTTTATATAACAAAAAAACCGATTTAAAACATTCACACTAATTGCAAAAGGCAATATCTTATAATTATGTACTTCTTCTTTTGCTAAAAAATATGCACTTAATTTGTGTACTCTTAAAAGATGTTCTTAATTTTTAATCTGGTTATATCAGTTAAATGATCATATATTTTTAGTGACTTTCTATTTAAGTAATTGATATTAAAAAAATTATTTAAAATGCTCACACCAATTGCGGTAGGCAAAACTCTATAATTGTTTACTTTTTTAACAAAAGAATTTACTTAATTCTTTTACATTAAAAAAATTCTTTATCTTAGATTTTGTCATTTAATTTATATACGATTGATTAATCTATCGTATTTTAAGCGAATTTTTATTTTGTTTTCTACGAAAAAATAAATTTTGAAACAACTATAAACCAAAGTCTTGGGGCCTTTGCATGCTGGCACCTTGGTGGCGTTGCGGTGACGAGCTACTCCACCCGGGGTAAGTAGTTATGACTCAAACCAAACATGTCGTAGGAAGTGGGGGCCCTTATGGTCACGGCCAAAGGGAAAGTTACACTAGTCGCCCCTAGTAACGACTCGATCCTATATTTTTAGGGATAAATTACGGATAATTTTATTAGACTCAATAAATGAGTTAAAGCCCATAAAAGAATTTATCGGATAGATTCTTTTTAATTGAACCTAGAGTTAAGGCTCCATTATTATTATTTTTACTCCAAGCTAATGAGTGTTAGACTCCAAACACTATTACCATTGTGCTTTCCTTTTCATAATAAAATCCCTAACTGATTTTCTCTATAAACTCCAAGTCATGCACGTCTCTTTCCGTAGGATTTATTTATTTTTAAACGTTCTCTATCACATATATAAATATATAGATGTATATACGGTTTAGACCCCTTGTCCATCTATCACTAAATGCATGGCTTTATTGTAACCGTTTCCTCCGCATTCACGTTTATCATCTCTAGGGCTTTCCTTTTGGCTCTCAACCAGCTAGGTTTATAAAATAGGTTTAGCCTTCCTGCATGAAAAGCATAGTCCACTGCCGCCCAACGTCAAAATACACTCACGCACATGGAGCTCCCTTTCACAAACCTCCTCCCCTCAAACCCGCAACACACGTCCAGGAAAAATAACCTCCACCACCTCCCCTCAGTTCGTCCAACAGACCACCCAAGACCTCCTCTGTGACGACCACCGAAAGCCACTGCACGACGTAAACCTGTGCGTTAGCACTGCCTAGCCCCACGTAAAGCAGAAAATTACTTGGCCTCCTTCCATAAACCAGACCACCCACACGACAACCACCAGGAAATGCCTCCACGCCTCCTTGTCCAGGAACGCGCAACACCCACGCACGGGTAAGCCAACCACGTCCGGCGAAATTCGCCATCCCACCGCCTAACCAACGCGTAAACGCAACACCTCCTCTATTTTTACACACTCAAAACAGAGTTTTTATACCCCACCGTGAGCCAAAAACCACTACACCTCGCCAGCCCCTCCACCTCGTCGCCACATGCACAAAAAGGACCGCCGACCAGCTCAACCCAGTGGCACGCACTCCATCCCGGTAAGCCGATGACCGTCGCCGTCCTCCTCTTTCTCTTGGTTGTTTTCGACTTGACATAACTCTCCCTCTCTAACTCTCGCTCCCTCTCTGGGCGTCGCATTACCTTGCCTAGAGGAACCCAATCACACTGCCTTGACTCCCAGCCGCCTGCCCCGCCCTGCCGTGTAGCTCCTCCCCTCGGTGAGTTTCATCCCCTGTAAATGCACGCGTCTCTCCCACTCTCTAGATACCCTCTATTTCTCTACAAATTATAAGTATTGTGTTTTAAGTTTCAGTAGGTGTTAATTGATACAATTACAAAAATACCCATGTTTATTTAGGATTTATGGTTGGGTATATTTTTAGGAAGATTTTAGGAAATATAGATTATTTTTAGTATTTTTAGAAATTTATGCAAATTACGTGTTTATTTTTTAGGCGACCGATTACGTGTCGAAAATAGTGGATTAACGTTGCAAGGTAAGTAGCATGATCATACTCTTACACGTATGTACGGTAAATAGCATGTCTTTTATAAAAATATTTTGCATGTATGCCCTTCGTTGGAAACCCCTTTTTATGTACCCCAATCATGATATATTTATGAAAATCTATGATTTTATGTGAAAATTTATGCATTAAATTCATGATTTTATGAAAGAAGTTATGCATTAAAAGATTTATGAAAGGTCATGATTTTATGTGAGAATTATGCATGAAAATAATTTATAAAAAGTCATGCATGATTTTATGTGAAGACTTATGTATTAAAATATTTATAAAAAATCATGATTTCATGTGAGGAAATATGTATCACGACATTTATGAAAGAATGCGATTTCATTTGAAATCTATGATATGATATGACAAGATATGACAGGTATGTATGTGATTTCTTTTGAAATCTATGATATGACAAGTATGCAAGTATGATTATGATTAAGATATGTAACAACCTATGTTATGATATGAAGACAGTACCTATGTTATGGGCATATTGCATTGCCAGGTCATGCATGCTGGTAGTGCATCCAGTATGTCTTCCTAATGTATGGATTCCATAACCCGCGACCACGAGCGGAATCAGAATCTACTTAAATTCGATAACCCTAACCCACGGGAGTCAACAGTAAGTAACAACCTATGATAAGTGAAAGATAAGTTCATGTTCATTTTATTTACGTATGTATTTATGAGTATGCACGTTTTTCAAGAAACCTTATGTTTATTATGTTTACTGTATGATGTGTTGCTTATTGAGTATTCGACTCATTTTTGTATATTTTTATGTTTTTAAACCACTCCAGGTGATGACATTTATGAGGATGAGATTGCAGGACAGGACTTAACCTCGGGAGGCGAGGCAGAGACCTAGACAAATTATGTTATAATTAGTTTTATGGTTTAAGGTTTAAATAAATTATTCTGATAAGCACAAGAGACTTTCATATTTTTTTTAATTAGTACTTCCGCAGTCTCTATTTTAGATTTTAAGTATTTACTAAAGTTTGTTTTACTTATGGAATCTTTTGCATCTGGCGCGTTGTTAAAAAAAAAAATTTTTTTTTTAAGTTCAAGTTTAGTAGCAGCACACTGGCTCCCTGAAACTTCTAAAATGTCTTTTTGGGAAGCGGAGTGTTACACCCCTCCCCACTCTTATTGAGGGAAAACAAATAGAAATTTTCAAGTCACACGCCCAATATGACTATAACACGGCTACCTACCGAAAGAAAAATTCTACTCATCATCCTTACATCACACATTACACATTTTTTTTATTTGTTTCTTTACCAAATGTGTGGTGTATGGATAATGAGTAGATGAATTCCTTTAGTTTAGAAAGAATAAAATAAAAAAATAAAAAAAAGGTAAAATTAAAAAATCAAGTATGGTGTGTAGTGTAGAAATGATGAGTGATCCCTATTAAAATACTTGATTAGTCTACTAGTGTATTGACTTTCTTTGTGTGGATTCCAAACTATAAAGAATACCTTACATTTGATTTATATATATATATATATATATATATATATATATAATCATTTAAATAATTGACAAAAATAGGTGTGAATGATGATGATAAAGTCACAACTTACTCTTGTTTCAGGAATAGAAAATAGAAAATATGAAAGCAGCTGCCGACTTGCCATGAAAGCAGCAGATATAGAGAGTAGTTATTGGTGCAGTATAAGTTCTTGTTACGGTTGTTATTGTTATTTATTACTACTATTATTTTCTTCATTATTATCTTTGATGCAATCATGAATTCTCCCAAGAGAAGGAGACCCAAATCGGGGTGAGGGAGGGGGGTTCTATTTTCCCATTTCTTTTCTGAAACAATAGAAAACGAGAATTTATGAGACATTGTAAATATTTTCATGGGACACCAAAAAGGCATTAATTGAGTTTTAATTTACCATATTGCAACCAAACATCTATTCAAATTCATTAAGTCCCCGAAAACAAAATCATAAAATTAATATTTCTGTGTTACCATAATTAAATACCGTAAGATTAGAAGAAAAGAAGGAAATAAGTTTACCAAAACATGTTAATAATGTAAAGTTAAAGAGAGCTACTTAATCTATATATTGAGTACTTAGTTTATAGTCTCTTTCGATGTTTTACAACAAGATCAAGTCAAATAATTGACTCCATGCTAATCTCCGATCAGGGCGAACCAATATGTAGGGCTGAGCACCGACCAAGTCGGAGTCGGAATGCTCTACCTCCTTCGATACTCCGACAAAATTTCTACTCTAATTCTGAATTGTGTATCCTCCGATCCAACTTCGACTCGCACTTATCAGAGCAGAGAAGAATTTGGAATTTCTTCTTTTAGCTTCATATTTGACTCATTATTTTTTTAAAATTTATGTGGGCTTTCAAATTCCCGTGAGAGTCAACAGGTGGGTCCAGCCTCTCGACTACCCGACCTTCCTCATGATGAGGCGAGTCTCGATTGGCCAACTACTTACCCTTCCCGTGAGAGTTAATAGGCGGGTGCAACCTCTCGACTACCCGACCTCCCTTGCGACGAGGTGCTGGTCTAGTCTCTCGGTTACCCGACTACTTACCCTCCCCGTGAGAGTCAACAGGCTAGTCTAGCCTATTGACTACTTGACCTCCCTCATGGTAAGGCGCGAGTCCAGCCTCTCAGCTACCTTACTACTTTACCTTCCCGTTGAGGGTCAACAGGCGGGTCTAGTCTTAAGGGAAGCCCTGACTTGCCTCTTGGCGAAGGCGCGAGTCTAGTCTTTCTGCTACTCGACATTACTCCCAGGACGACATCTTGTATAGCAAACATCGAGTGTTTACACTCGTGCCATAACTGCCACTAGCGGGTTACCTCCGAGAACGAGCCTCCGAGCTCCATAACTGCCTCTCGTGGGTTACCTTCGGGAACGAGTCGATGGGCTCGACAATTGCCTAAGGTGGACCCAGTGGGTTGACGGGCTCATTGATCACTAGTGCGGGTTACTACAAACAAACTCTAACACTAACAGCAAAACAAAAATATTAACAAAGATTCACATCGGAAGGGAAAAACCCACCAACACCATTGTAAACAAAAATGTTTGAAGAATAAATGTTTTTCGATAACGAAAAATGTTCATACGAAACGAACTCAAAGCCTACTTACCTTCCCCGTGAATGTCAACATGTGGGAAAGGTTAAGGACTGTCCGACCTCCTTCATGACGAAGCGCGGGTCCAGCCTCATGGATGCTCGACTAATTTACCTTCCCGTTGAGAGTCAACAGATGGGTCCAACCTTTCGACTGCCTAACCTCCCTCATGGAGAAGCACAGATTGAGAGTCAACAGGTGGGTCCAGCCTTTCGATTGCCCAACCTCCCTCACGGTGAAGCGTGGGTCTAGCTTCTCAGCTGCCCGACTACTTTACCTTCCCTTTGAGGGTCAATAGGTAGGTCTAGTCTTATGGCTGTCCAACCCTTTCGACTGCCCAACCCCACCTGTCGTGCCTCAAAGTCGGGAAAGTTCATGGACCGCCCCACCTCCCAAGCACCCGATAGGTGGGAGAGCCGCTTGATTGCTTGACCTCTCTTGGGCACCTAATCGGGTGGAGCTAGCCTCCCGCTTATCTCGCCAAGACGAGCTCCGCGCTTGCACCTAATGCGGTCTAGCTAGCCTTTCGTGTATCTCGCCAAGATGAGTTCCGCGCTCGCAACAAATGCAGTCGAGCCCATCTCCCACCTAGCCTCACGCTCAGAAATCTTCATCACTCACCGCAAGTGAAATGGAAAACCAGGGACTCGTTCTTGGATTCTATTTTTCCACGGACTATCTCTACTGGATATTTTATCTTAAAGATTGTTAATGCCTTCTTTTGCTACAAATTACCTTTAAGAATTGCGGGCAACTGGAGGGGATAAAATATCCCAGGCCCAACGTAGCTTTCCAAGCCCAACCCAAGGTTGAGGATCTCATCAGGAAGGAAGAAGGAGAGAAGGAAAGAGGGGACAAAAGGCTGAGAATGGTTAGTGTGACATAAAGGAAGGATGGGTAGATGATAAAAGGAAGGGACAATATGATTTCGGGGTTTTTTTTTTTTTTGGCTTCCAGACTACTTCCAAACAGGGACTCCTTAGCTTCTCCAACCTCGCGTCGGCACCTCCAGAGAGAATATCTCCACCAAAAAATAGATCTATGATCTCCATTGTACTCCGAGGATGAAAGACCATGAGAGCTTGTAAAACAATCATATTATAGTAGATTCTCTCCCCCCAAATGACCCATGAACATAGGTATTATACCAAACTATGTAAATCTGTGTGTCTCCACCTCTTTTATTTTTTCTGCATTTATTTTCTATTCACTGCCATGGATGTACGTATGGATGCCGTAAAGCCACACCGGACCACCGTTGGTGGCTCCAACCCACATCAATCGAGGCCCGAAGCGTGCAGCAGGCCCGGAATGACTCTTTCTGCTCTTTCTGCTCGGCATTATCAAGGGTGGCCCTTACCAGGGGTTTCCAAGGGCGAACCACTTCTGTGGTTTTTGGGTGACCGCCACCATGCGTTTATGTTTTAAATTTAAATTTAAAAATAAAAATAATGGGGTTTTTCAAAAAAAAAAAAAATTTGTTGGGCGTCATATTTTAGGAATCTTAAATATAAATCCATAAAACTATTCATTTAGGTAACAAAAGAAAAGAGGGGTTGTTTGGAAATAATTTCCATCTCGTCTCATCTCATCTAATCTCATTTTCTTTCCAAATATCACTCAATCACAAACATTTTCAACCTAATCATTACAGATTCTCTAAACTTCCAAACAAAATACTAAAAATAATTCAACATTTTCAAATCTCAAAATAAAAATAATATTATAAAATTATATCCTAACAATATTTCTTATTCGACTTTCTCTCTTCCATTTCCCAAAATCCAATAAATACTTAACTCAAACTATCTCACTATTATTTACAAACTATCTTACTACCATTTACAAAATTCTCAACTCATCTCATTCCATGCATCCTTTAAGAATAAGAAGAAGAAATCCTATTATCGGTCGTATATTTTACTCTTTAATCACTTTTATTAAGGGTAAGGCTCATGCATTTTGTCCACAATTTTCTCGATCATATTAACTTATTTTTTATCGTCATCAAATTTACTTTTTTGGTCTCCTAAAATTTTATTGTACCTACACTTTTCTTATTTGCATTTTGTTTTATTTCAACAAAAATAAAAATTATATTTTAGGTATATTATTTCCCATTTAATTTTATTTCATATAAATCTTGATAGAGAAGCTTTCATCCTTAGGGAAATTTACTAGAAAAATAATATTACTTTCAAGCACATTTTTTTTATAGGAAACACAACTTCATTAATAATGAAAGGATTACAGACATTTATCAAGCCATAAAGTTTTAGAAAGAAAGTTTGGAATACAATTCCACCATATATCAATGCTCTCAACATTCCAAGCATTCGGACAAGCCTATGTGCTGCCATATTACCTTCTCTATAAGCATGTTGAAATTGGCATTTACCAAAACATCTTTGTAATTTTTTTAACTTCACTCATAAGAACACCCAGTATAGTTTTAGAGGCTTCTTCATTCTGCAGTGCCTCCACAAGTAGCAGGCAGTCTCTTTCTCCAATAATCTTCTGGATGCCCATGCTTGCACAAATCTGTAGACCTCTAAAGATAGCTAGTAATTCGATAGCCTCTGGATCCTCTACTTCATTTTCTTTTTTACTAGTTGTCATAACAGTATCACCCTTATCATCTCTAAGGATTGCACCCACACCAGCCTTTTGAAGATCACAAAACATGGCGACATCTACATTTAGTTTTAGGAAGTCTGAAGGGGGGGGGGGGGGGTTCCAGCAAAAATGTTGCTTCACTTTGGTATGAGGCAGCATCTTAAGGTCCTTGTAACTCCTCAACAACGACATTGCATACTCTGCCACCTGTCTTGGATCCAGGCAATCCATGCCATGCACCATTTTGTTCCTTCTATACCAGAAGCCCCAAGCCAGGAGAAATAGTAAAGACAATGCCTCTGGATTTCCTTCCTCTTTCACCTTTAGTGGAATATCCATCACTTTTAGATTGCTATCAAACCTTCTCATAGCAAGTAGATACTTATCCCAAATATATATGATTTGTGGGCAGTTAAAGAGAGCATGAGAGGTCTTCTAAACTTTGGTGGCAGAAACAACAACTCCCCTAAGCAACCACCTTTATCTACTGCAAATTTTGTTGGGTACGAAGCCCCTCTTTGCAGGCTCATCAAGGATTTTAACTTTATTAGGTACTGTCATCTTCCAAAGGGCTTTCCAAAGATCATGGTGTCTGTTTACAATTAAACATTCCCCTGCATCACTGCCTTGGATTCCTTTTATGAGCCTGTATGAACTTTTGACACTCAACTTCCCATTCTTCTCATTTGCCCAAACCCATGGATTAGCCTGTTCTCCAGGATATATAATAACTTTTAGAACATCTGCAGCTATCTTTGGATTGAATAGAGTTCTAATTTTTTCCACATGCCACCATTTTGTGCTATTGTCAATGATGCTTTCCACTGTGTCTTTTGTGTTTTCATCTCTAACAGTTATGCCTTCCATCTCTAAAGCCTTGTGGCATGGAATTCATTGATCCTTCCACAATCTTGTTGTCTTCCCATCATCAATCCGCCATCTACAGCCTTGTTTCAGCCATTTCTTTGCTTCCTATATTCCTCTCCAAGCATATGAAGGGTTGGTCCCCAACCCAGCTTCCAAAAACTACCCTTTAGGAAAATATTTGTCCTTGGAAATTCTATGCAGCAGTGAACCTTCCTCTTTCAAAATTCTCTAGCCTTGTTTGGATAGTAGAGCTAAGTTAAAAGTCCTCAAATTCTTGAAACCTAATCCTCCTTTTGACTTTGGCTTATACATTTTCTACCAACTAACCTAGTGGATCCTCCTTTCATCCTTCTTTTGGCCCCACCAGAACTTTGCCATCATATAGCCTCCAAGTCTGAACATAAAACACTAGGTAACAAGAAACAACTCATCGAGTAGGTTGGAATTGAAAGAGCTACTGCCTTAAGGGATAGTCCTAGATATTTCTCATATTGTTGGACTTCACTAGCACCCCACAAAAGTAATATTTCATCTTCAGTTTCAGGCTTCACATTACTACTAAAAACCATGGAGGTTTTATCCCTATTTTTTGACCTGATGCCTTATCATATCTCTCCAGCATTGCTTGTACCCTTCTGTTGTCCTCAACCTCAGCTTTACAAAAAATTACATTATCATCTGTAAAAAGCAGATGATTTATATGAGGAGCCCCCTACAGATTTTTATACCCAAGATCTCATTTCTCTCATTCATGCTGATTTCAGTAAAGCTATCAAACCTCTACTAGGTATGATAGGTCCCTTTGGTTCTCCATTCATCAAGATTGAAAAACACACATACTCATATCCATCACAGATTGTACAAACCCCCACTCTACTCTACCATACGCTTTACTCATATCCAACTTCAGTGACAAGTATCCCTTTTTCTCACTTTTTTGCTGCTTTAAATAATGCACTAGTTATAAGCTACCAGTAAATTATCAATTATTAAATGACTCGGGACAAAAGCACTTTGGGAGTCAGAAATGATAGTCTTCAATCTATTGGATATAACTTTGTCAATTAGACTACATTACATAGGCCTATTGGTCTATAATCTAGCAAATTTGCTACTCTAACAGGGCACTTTTTCTTTGGAATTAATATAATGAAAGTATGGTTCAGTGAGGAAGGGAAAGCACCTGTGTTTAAAGCCCTCAGAACTGCTGATGAGACAATTTTTCCAACTACATGCCAATACCTTTGGAAAAACAACTGAGGCCATACCATCTGGTCCAGGAGCCTTCGATGGGTTCATCTGCTGCTTCAAAAACTTCTACCTCTGTATACTCCTTAGTTAGTTCTTCATTCATTGAATTGGTCACCTTCCCAACTAAAGTCTCCAAAAAATCAGTTGGGCCATTTGATGCAGAAGTTGCAAACAGGTCCTCAAAGTAATCAAGGATCACCTTATCTCTCATCTTCCCTTCCTGCCATCCACCAGAATCATCTCGCAGCTTCACAAGTTTATTTTTCTTCCTTCTCTAATATGCTTTCGTATGAAAAAATTTCGAGTTTTAATCCCCTTACTTAAGCCACAAAGCTTTGGATCTCTGCCTCCACATAACCTCATCCCTCTCCAACCACTTTTGAACTTCATACCTTACAAGATTGTGCTCCTCTCTTCTTTCACCTAAGGAAAACCTCTCTTGCAATAGTTTCAAATTATGTTTTGCCTTGTTTAATTTGTGTTGCACATTGCTGAAGCTAGTACGATTCCAAACATCCAATTTCTACCTACATTCTAAATTCAATGACATTACCTCTTCCATACTACTACTACCTGATCTAAATCTCCATGTTGCTTCGACAATATCATCACATCCCTTCTCCCCTACACACATGGCCTCAAATTGAAATAGCCTCTTCACTCTTCTCTTCATTTCAACCCCATCTTTACCTAGCCAAATATGGTCTGAGTATGTGTGACGCCCCCAACCTTTGCTTGGGATGGAACAAAGACTTAGAGCGTCGGGACATGCAACACAAAGTTACATACCCCCGTACATGACAGTTAGTATGCAATGCAATCCTTATATGCAACTAGCAGTATGCAATAATCGCAGCGGAAATAAAAGGTGTAAGTATAAAATATGCCAGAATAACTAAAAACATCACAACTTCATTAGAAATCATTAAGTTCAAAATACTAACGTAGCATTGACTTAGTACAACTAAGAGTTAAAGTCAAATCATTCTCTTCATGCGATCTAAAGCATGAAGGACTTGGGCTATAAACATTAGGATTAAATCTAATATCCTCTCAAGGTCCGACTCCTCCTCGTCCTCTATTATTTCACTGATTCCATCCATACTTAATGGTCTTGAGTACCTGGCACAAATTCTATCATTCCGAGTGAGGAATGATAGTGGGTAAATACAACAGTGAGATTTTGAGAAATCTCAGTAGATAAACAAATAACGTGGAACATATATCATAAGCATATGCAGCAAACTTAACAAAGAATGCATGAACATGACCTTATACATATGCACTTGACCTTTCAAAGACTTCGTATAAAAACATGAAATCTTATAACTTTTGCTTTCATTAACATGCTTTCATCATTCATACTTGTTCATTAACATACTTATGAACAACGTGTCGTTTCTTAACTTATAACATAACATTGGATACCTCATGGCTCCCCTATGCACCGTGTGTTCCCCACTAGTTACTACATCAACCATTGGCCACTTTGACCAAGGTGACTATGTCTCGACTTTCATATACAACAACTCACATTTCGCCTTCACCTTAGGTGCACCCACTAGCTTTAGGTGCGATCCCACTCCGGTATCCTTTTCTTTTAGGTACCATTCGAGATCCGCCGACAGTACTTCGTCGACCCAAGGGTATCCCTCCATTTTAATCACTCCTGAGAGGACAGAGGAGTTCCACTAGGACATTCCCCCATCACAGCATTTGGGGTCGTGATGAAAATTTTACTTTTTTAAAAAGACTATTTTCCTTTCAAAAATGAGTTTTCACAATCCCAATGCATGTGACATGACAATGAACTTTAGAACTTTCATGAGATACATGAATTATCAAAATGCTTCATCATCATAAAGTTAAACACCCATACATGCAAAACATATCTCGTTACAGCTTGAAAATATTAGAACATGCGAACATGTTCCTTTATAACAATTAAAAGCATTTATATCAATCAAAGGCATGCATTCCAATAATAAACATGTAAGGGCCGAAACCTTCAAACCCTAATGTAATCAAGAATTGTTCTTATCACATAAATAATCCCAAAGTGCCAATTATCTTACTTCATTTATAAGGTTGGCCAAAAGCTTTGTGTAGAGAACCATGCATTCCAATCAATTTTTCATGAACTTAGAATCTTCTAATGCATTGAACAAAGTTTTTTAACAAGGAAACCTCATGAGTGCCGAAGCATTTTCTTGTGTGTATGGGTGATCCTTTCATGATCTTAGTCCATGCCGAAATGGTGAAATACAACATTTATGTTCATCCAACATAGCACATGCTGAAACCCTACATGACTTCTTACTCCATTTCCTTTCCACATTATACACATATTCCATAACCCATTTCAATCATGCTTTAAAACAATCATATAAAGAGATATTCATAGCACATAGAAGAACAATAATATCATAAAAGACCATACAAAACCAAAACAACCAACAAGCTCACAAGCCATATACATAAAATATCCAAGCACAAGTTAAATGTGTACTTACAAAAATCCGAAATATGTGTCTATAGCAAGCAAGTTGAAAATCATATGTAATACTAGTTAGGATTATTACTCAAGAAAAACCCTAACCCATGTGTTCAAGTGTAGTGCTTCTTACACCTTTTTCTATCCAAGAAACTCCAAGTTTTCGGACCCTTCCTTCTTGAATCCGAAACTTGTCTTCAATAAAAACCCTAGCTACAACTCACTAGTGCCGTGACCCTCTTACCTCAAAACATCATGTTTTAAAGCTTAAAGACAAGTAGGGTTACATTTATCGTTCTTGGAGAAAACCCTAATCTAACCATGTTAGTGTAGGCATGGTTCATGTGGAATAACCTTTCAAAACACAAGCTAAAACCATCTAGCTCAAGTGTGTGGATGTTAGAGCATAAGTTCTAGATGAACTATGCATGAACCAAAGGCTTCTTGTCCCCTTTTATTGACACCCAAAGGCGTCTTGCATCAACCAAGCTCATGCATGGATGCCAAATGGCGTATAGCCCTATCTCATTTTTCTTCTCGCTCATCATTAGATTGAGTTGGAAACCCTAAGACACCTCCTTGCATGTGGTGTCCTCTTCCTCTAAGTCAAAACTCACTTCCTCTTTTGCCCTTTCTTTTCATGTCTTGGTTCAATGTACTTTATGGTTAAAAGGTCTTTTACTAAATTCAAATCTCCCTCCATCTTTTACAAGTGTGTATGTGTGCCAAGTCACATGTGAAGAGTGTGTGCATATACATGGGTTACTAAACGCTACACTTCCCTAGGAGATCTCCTTTTTCACCATACCTTTGGACAAACATGTGATTGGTCCCTTTTGGCACAAAGAACTTGGCCTTAGCCGTCCACCTCAAAGGGTTTCTTACACAAAAAAAATCCTCTAGAAGCCCTTAGGTGTATAGCCTTCTTTCAACTTTGATCTTGCTCCTTCTCAAGAAATTTTTTTTAACTACCTTCATGCATGGATGACACATGGAAAAAAGCAACCTTTCTCTTCTCCATTGTTGTCGTCCATGGCCTCTTGGCCTTCCCTAGTTCCACTTTCCCATAATCCTAATCATTCCTTCTATGTTCCTTTCCCCATAGTGACATGTGTCATAAAACTTCTTCCTACAAGAAAATCCTCATGAATGCATGACACATGGCAATGAAGGGGTTGATCTTCCTATGGTAGGCGTGCAAGCCAAAATTGCTAGCTCCTTCTTACCTCTCTTCCCTTATTTTCATTTAGATTCATCAAGTCCTATACATAACCTCAAGTTGGGCGTGAACCCTAATTCTATTGGGCTTCAAAAACCCTAATTTCCTACAAGGGCCGAAACTCTCATAAGCTAATACATAAAAAAATTTTTTACACAAAAGTTTAGAAAGTCTTGTTCGTCAAATGCCATAGCTAAATTCCCACTTAAAATCATTTAATCATTAAAATCATCTCTTAATTGACCCGGTTTTGAACTAAGCATGATAACCTTCTCAAAACTCAACCAAATTTCGTGCAAACACTTGGAAACAAAACTTGACATGCTAACTAAGATCAAGAGCAAGAAAACTTACAAACTTCCAAGCACTCAAGATAGCCTTACACAAGAACACTCAAGAACTCACCAAGAACTCACTCGTTTTCACTATTTTGATCTCTAAGAGGGAGAAGTACTGTCAAGGCTCAGGAGGTAGCTTGGAGCTGAGGTGTGGAGGATATGAGGAGGTGAGTGAGGTATTTATAGGATTCAAGAGGGGTGGAGACGTTGGCCTTGGTGCAAGGTGATTAGGTGAAGTGGGAGGTGCACAAGTCTGAAAATTTTCCAGATTGCTTCCATGGGCTTATGTCACATTGTGCAGGGGGAATAGTGGCCTGAAACACCATGATTGCCTCTCCACAGTAACTACAAGGTCATGTAGAGATGTCTAGGTTGTGGGGCATCATTTGGGTGGCAGAAAATCCCTCAAACTGCCCTTGAAAACCTGTGGATGGAGGTGGTTTTGAGGTGGCAGAAATTCAGTTCAGTTTTGGATGGTTTTGGGCAGGAAAACTGAGTCAAAATCCTTCATGATGGCATGGGACCTCTTGGGGATTGGGTGGTGCAAACCATGGTAGGAGGCTGGTTCAAAATCAACCCAATCGGTTCTTGCACAAACTAGATCAAGGTGCACCCGGTTTGGTTCTTTGAGTTGGTTTGTGCAACTAAATTTTTCCAAGACTTAAACTGGGTTTGGGAGGGCCTCATGAGATGTTTAAGGACCATATTACCCTTGAGGACTGATGAGTTTATGAAAGTGCACTCTAAATACCCTATTATTAGACTAAAATGCTAAAATGTGAATAGAAATCATAAGAATTAATGTGTACTCTTGAATTGAGTTTCTATTTACTTTGGGATGCTCCTAAGTAGGTTTTTATGTTTAATTTTAGAGTCTATAGAAGAGCAAGTAAAAGCCCAATCAAATTCAAATGAGGACTTTCAAGTGGGTAAGACATTAGAACAAGCTAAGAACTTTCAACGTGTGTAGGACTCTTCAAATAAGGATAATGATGGGGTTTGAGAGCAATTTGGATCAAGAAAAAAAAGAAAAAAATCACAAAAGGAAACTGCAAGAAGTCCAATTCCGAAATTCGTAAGGAGATAGCTTGGACATACTTTAGTATTTGGATCGTAACTTTCCACTCACATACCAGCTTGATATGATTCTTGATGCGTTGGAAAGATATCTTAAAGAAATAGAAATTTGTCTCTAATAAAGATTTCAAAATTGGAACTCCTGTAGTGCGTACGTGGCTGCCAATATGAGTCCTAAAATTTAGGCATTTTTTATGCAGAATCAAGAAAACATTAGGGTTTCTTTCCTACCCTATATAAGTATATCATTAGCACGAAATTGAGAGTGTTTTTTTAGAGGAGAGACGACTCAGTTCTGGAGAGAGAAGAAAAATACTATTTTTATTTATTTTTAGTTCTTCTATGGAGAACTAAATCTTGGGTAAAGCCTAGGACTGAAATTGATTGGTGAAAATACTTTGACTTTATTTTAATTCATAGATTAAACTTTATTGTTTAACATTTTAGGATTCCAACGTAGCGGCGGTGATCTCGGCGTAGCACTGGAAGCGAGAGAGAGTGAGAGAGAGAAACACAGTGAAGGTATGAGTGAGAGACGGAGAGAGTATGGCGTACGGAAGGGGAGAGAGCACATCGAGGGACAGCGAGAAGGCGTGCGATTGGTCGGGAGCTACGTGCGGTGGCTTCTGTCGTGTAACGTGGCTGAAAAACTGAGGGGCACAAGGAGAGGGAGAGGCCGGTGGAGGAGCTCAATGGACGGTTTGAGCAAGGACTGCTCTATTTTTCGGACCCAAAATAGAGGAGTTTCGGATCACTCCACAGATGGTTGTTCTCGGCACTTTGGTGGTGGTGCAGCGGTGTACGGCGGAGGAGCTGGACTTCCAGTGATGGTCAAGTGGAGGTGACGCATGGCGAGGTGGAGTTGTGATCCGAGGAGATGCAATGTATGCACGGTTGCATCGATTTTTGTATGGGGGCTGCGTGAATTCTGGCCGGTGCACGGTGGAGATGGGTTGGTTGATCAAAGGCTTACGAGAGGGTGCACTGGTGGCAGCAGTATGGACGACGGAGGGCTGGCTTACATGGGTGGACTCTCGGTATGGGAGTGCATGAAACTGAGGGGATGAAGGCTGGGCTTGTGATTCTAAGGTGGTGCGGCGGCTAGTGTTTGGGTAGTTTCTAATAGCATGGGAAAAACCTATGAGTGTCTATAAATATATGAAGTGAAAACCCTAGAGAGACGAGAGAGATATGTGCATGGATGAAAGGCTGTGTCGTGTGTGTGCATGGAGTGGACGAGAGGAAGACTTATGGGTGAATAAGAAATATAGACGGAAAGAAAAAAAAATAAACATGCGGGAAAAAAAAATTAACGTGTGAAGAAAATAAAATAAAAATAAAATGAACTAAATAAATAAACTGAAACAAAATAAATAACAAAGAAAAAAAATTGTGCTTGATTGGATCCGTGTGTTACAAATTATGCATTCACAAATGCTTGTTGGAACTCTGTGGCACGTTTACATGTGTCAGAATTTTTTTAAGCATCACACGTACATCCCTTCATGTGTACTTATTCTCATGCATCGCGATCTTAATGAATTTAACAAACCCATCTTGATCATTATGTTTAGGTATTCACAGGATATCTAATACACTCATCTAAGTTTTGTGGTAAGATGGTGGTTTGACACATGTATCTAGAGAAATCTTTTACTTAAGTCTATATGTGTGAGCTTTGGAGAGGATTGAGAGCCAACACATGCTGAAAATTGTAATAAGCGTTCATTGATTTTTTGAATTGGGCACTTCTTTTAAGAATATCATTGTATGGTTTGTGGTATGATGACGGATATGAAGGTCAATTTAGTATTAACATTTGAGCCTTTCAAGCTTACCCTTTCAATTATTGATCCCTAGTAGCCAACTTTGAGTCAAGAAACACATATAGCCTTTTTTTTTCTTCATATACCTACATTATCCATACCTCTCCACATTGGAGTATAACCTATACACTGATTTTTCCTACCCTTGTTACTTCCAAGTGTGTACTAAATGTGGAATTCTTATTTTTTTGCAAGGAATAAAAAAAAGAGAGAAAAAAGGGAAGAAAATGAGTTACAAAGTGTTCAAGTGAGTGAGCTTCAAAGACAAAAATATCAAGGTTAGGTAGAAATAGCAGAATATCAGGGTGACATATACTTGTTCACAAAATTATTGAGTTGGAAATAAAAAAGTAAAAAATGAAAAAAAAGACGTTATTCGGTGATTTGAAAGGTTGAAGAGTACATCAAGTGAGATATGTGGTTTATTGAGATGTTCAATAAGATTCCTTAGGCATGTACTTGGAATTTTTGAATCTTTTTCTTTTTCTTGTCATATAGCCTAACCTAAGCCACATTACAATCTTTTATTTTAACCGTTCTGATCCCAAGTAAGCCTGTGGAAAGAATGGTTGAATTCTCATTTGTTAGTGTTCTTATCATAAGATAAATGCTTGTTTGTTCCTTGTTCATCATTACCTAAATCTCTATGTGATTGTGTGTACACCACTTCTCAACTCCACAGAGAGAGCCCTTACACGAAACAGTATTATACCCTCGAGTTATGAAGTTTAACGTTTTGCTTAATACGTTCTTGATCTTGCATGTGTCAAGATTAGTAGTAAGATGGTAATGGCTTGGAGAACACATACACTCTGTGAATTGCTATAAGTGGATTGATCTTAATGGGCTAATTGATTCCTTAGATTGTTTTGATATGTGAATCTGGAAAGTGTGAATTGGTGGCCTGTTTTAGTGATTTTCTTTAGCCTTTTTCATTTCTTTTGTCTAGAAATTGCTAGGGACTAGCAATAAGCAAGTTGTTGGGTGTGATGAGTATACAAAAGTGTACTCTAAATACCCTATTATTGGACTAAAATGCTAAAATGTGAATAGAAATCATAGGAATTAATGTGTACTCTTGAATTGAGTTTCTTTTTACTTTGGAATGCTCCTAAGTATGTTTTTATATTTAATTTTAGAGTCTATAAAAGAGCAAGTTAAAGCCCAGTCAAATTCAAAGGAGGACTCTCAAGTGGACAAGATGTTGGAACAAGCTAAGAACTTTAAACAAGTGTATGACTCTTCAAATAAGGATAATGATGGGGTTTGAGAGCAATTTGGATCAAGAAAAAAATCACAAAAGGAAACTGCAAGAAGTCCAAGTCCGAAATTCGCTAGGAGACAACCTGAATACTTTAGTATTTTGATATTAACTTTCCACTCACATATCGGATTGATGCAATTCTTGATGCGTTGGAAAGATATCTTAAATGGCTACAAATTTGTCTCTAATAAGGATTTCTAAATTCAAAGCTTAAAGTACATATATGGCTGCCAAGATGAGTCCTAAAATTTAGGTAATTTTTTATGCAAGAATCAAGAAGACATCAGTGTTTCTTTCTTACCCTATACAAGCATATCATTAGCACCAAATTGAGAGTTTTTTTTTGGAGGAGAGACGGCTCAGTTTTGAAGAGAGGAGAAAAATACTATTTTTATTTATTTTTAGTTCTTCTATGGAGAACTAAATTTTGGGTAAAGCCTAGGGTGGAAATTGGTTGGTGAAAATACTTTTATCTTTATTTCAATTCATAGATTAAGGTTTATTGTTTAAGATTCTAGGATTTAATTCTCTATTTTTTTTGGATATTATAAATTTGAGACAATTATGTTAAATCTTGCTACGGTTTGATTTTGTTAAGTTATAGGATTATGAATATATGATTGTGACTTAAACAGGCTTTTCATGCCATTGATGTGATCTTTTGATGCATTATTGTTTGTGAACATAGTGTCGTCTTTAGATCTGATATTCATTTTTATATATGAAAACTGTGGTTTGTAAAGGGAGAATAGATTCTAGAATTAAATTTGAGAAAGTAGATGAATATAATGTCATATCTTCAAATTAGAAATTTGGTGCCATAATTCTTAATTGTGTATATAGTTTGGATTGAAAAAGTCAGAGTATTGGATCCGGTTGATGGAAGCCCAAAGCTTTACTTGCCTTCTTCTCAGTGCCCTAATCTCATTTTACTTACGTGCTTTAGGTAGAATTTTCAGATTCTTGTCATATGTAATTTGATCCTTTTTTTTTTTTTTTAATGTTTGTGACTTGTTGTGTTTCTTCCGACTTTCTGTGGATTGACACCCTGAACTATACTATAACACCGCATACTAGTTTGGGTGTAATCAAGGACAAACCATAAAAATGTTGGGTTCAAGGGCAAAATAGTCTAAGCATTACAAATGATAATGCACAAAACCAATTGATGCAAGGTTTGGGCTTGTTATGTTATTTTTTCTTAATAACATGTGGGGTGGTTTAGCTAGGGTATTAACAGGGTCTAATAATGATTTAATGAAGTATTAATTCAAGAAAATATGAATTAAAAGGTTTAAGAAAATATTAAACACAATTAAGCTTCAAAACATGGCTTAAAGTTCCTTAACCTCAAGTATGATGGTTAATGGTTTTAGTCAATTTTCAAACCTTAATTTGGGTACTTAGGATATGATTTGGGTTTAAAGAAACCAATGGTATGGTGTATTGGGCTTTTGGTCTTGAATGGTGAAATAAACCAAAACATGACTTTGGGGCTTGTGGGCTTGGAAAGGACCAAGTGTGTGCGTTCATGACTTATGGGCTATTGGGTTTGAATGAGAAGGGCCTCATTTCCAGATTTGTAGGGTTAAAAGGAAACCTCAAGATCCACTAAAATGGGCTTGAAAAGATTTGACTTGGCCTAATTGGGTCATGGGTCCATTCTATACCAAGTTCGGCCTAAAGGCCTTATGCATTCCTTATGCATGGGCCAAAACTAGTATTGATTTCCTAAGGGCTTGGTTCAAGTCTTCTTGGGCTAGGCCCATGAATGCTCTAAGGTCCTATTGGGTTTGCCTCACTAAGATCACTATTGGGTTTGCCTCTCAAATCCTTAACTTAATGATACTAAGCAGTGTTTTTGGTACCGTTCCGTACCGGCCGGTACATGCCGTACCGGTCAGTCGGCCGGTACCGAAAATTTAACATTCCGTACCGGTTTAAAAACCGGGTGTACCGGCCGGTACAGGTCGGTACCGGCCGGTATTTTATGTTTCGGCCGAAATATAAATTTCGGCCGGTACACATTTCGGCCGGGTCAGTCGGGTTTTAAAACGGATGGCAGTTTCGAAATTATGGCAAATAATTAGGGGCAAAGTTGGAATTTGACCTCAAAATTAAAACCTAAGCCGCGTCTCACTCCTTCTGCTTCATCCTTTCACGCGTTTCCACTTTCTCTTTCGGTTTTCAGTGTTTCACTTCAGTTTTCATTTCACTCTTCAGCAGCTCAGCCTCCAGCGCCACACCGCCAGCACCCGAGTCCCAAACCGCAGACGGCCGCCTCATCTCGGTATTTTACTATTTTTTTTTTGTTTATTACTTAGTTTGAATTTTTTTGTTACTTTTTTTATAAATAAATCATAATTGTATTTTTATAGATGTTTTAGATTATATGTTTGTAGATGTTTTAGATTATATTGTTAGTGTTTGTTTTTATAGATGTTTTAGATTATATTTTTATAGATGTTTTATATATGTTTGTTTATATTTTTATAGATTATGATTTTATAGATGTTTGTTTATATTTTTATAGATTATATTTTTGTAGATGTTTTAGATTATATTGTTATAGTATTTGTTTTTATAGATGTTTTAGATTATATTTTTATAGATGTTTGTTTATATTTTTATAGATTATATTTTTGTAGATGTTTTAGATTATATTGTTATAGTGTTTGTTTGTATTTTTATAAATATTTTAGATTATATTTTTATAGATGTTTGATAGATGTTTGTTTATATATTTGATAGATGTTTGTTTATAAATATTTTATAGATGTTTGTTTATATTTTTATAGATTATATTTTGATAGATGTTTGTTTATTGTTTATATTTTGATAGATTATATTTTTATAGATATTTGTTTATATATTTTATAGATGTTTGTTTATAGTTTAGATTTGATGAGTTTCTTCTTAATGGCTTACTTATAAGTGTTAATGTTTTATACTTTAATAGTTATAAATGTCTAGTCATCAATCAACCGGTAGTATGACTTCAAGTTCAACTCCAGCACTTGCTCCTGTAAGATCAGAAGATCCAGCTTGGGCCCATGCACGTGCAGTGCCAGGGGCAAGAAATAATACCGAATGTTTATATTGTAATAAAGTAATTAGAGGTGGCGGGATCACTCGGTTGAAGTATCATCTAGCTGGGATTCCAGGCGATGTAGAAGCATGTAAAAAGGTCACTGAAGATGTAAAATGGCAAATGAATGAGTTGCTTAATGAAATGAAAAAAAGTAAAGAGAAGAAAAGAAAAATAAGTTCAGAGATTGGAGGTGATATAGATTTAATATCTGATGATATTGATGATAGTAATAGTATAGAAGAACAATCTCAGCTTTCAAAAGGTAAGGGGAAGTCGAAAGAATCTGGAACTGGAAAGTCAGTGGGGGGATTGAGTAGATTTTTTGTTCCAAGAACAACTCCTGGGGCCCAACCTTCAATTAAGAGTTCTATGTCTTCAAATGAGATGATTGTAAAAGCAAAGATGGCTGTAGCACGTTGGTGGTATGATGCTAATCTACCTTTCAATGCAGCTCAATCCAAGTTTTATCAACCAGCTATCGATGCCATGACTGCCATCGGGCCAGGATTTAAGGGCCCATCTTTATATGAGTTGAGAGGAAATTTGTTAAAGATGGCTGTAGATGAGGTTCAAGATTATTTGCAACAAATTAAGAAGGTTTGGAATGAGACCGGTTGTTCACTAATGGCAGATGGTTGGACAAACCAGAAGCAACAATCAATAATCAACTTTCTAGTTTATTGTCCGAAAGGTACAATGTTTTTGAAGTCTGTTGATACATCTGGCCTTAGAAAAGATGCTGAAACATTGTTTAATATCTTTGATGAGGTTGTTCAAGAAATTGGAGCTGAGAATCTTGTGCAGTTCATAACGGACAATGATGCAAGTTATAAAGCTGCAGGAAAAAAGTTACAACAGAAATATGGCTCTTTCTACTGGTCCCCATGTGCAGCTCATTGCATAGACTTAATGTTGGAGAATTTTTCTGATCCAAGATGTTTTCCCCTTATTGATGATGCTATAAAAAAGGCAAAAAAGATAACAAAGTTTATCTATAACCATGGTTGGGTTTTGGCATTGATGAGAAAAGACTTTACCAAAGGTCATGATTTGTGTCGTCCTGCAATTACAAGATTTGCGACAAATTTTTTAAGTATCCAATGTTTGTTATTGTTTAAGAAAGAACTCAGACAAATGTTTACTTGTGATAAATGGATTGCATCAAGTCATTCTAAGAGTAACATAGGGAAGGAGATAGCTGAGATCGTTTTAGAAGATAAAGAGTTTTGGGCTCAATGTCAATTTATTGTCAGAGTTAGTGAGCCTTTGGTTCGTGTTCTACGACTTGTTGACGGGGATGAGAAACCTGCAATGGGATACTTGTATGATGCAATGGAAAGAGCCAAAGAGAATATAAAAGCAAAATGCAATAATAAAGTTAGTTTATTCAGTCCATTCACCAGGATCATTGATTCAAGATGGGATAGGCAGCTTCACAGTCCATTACATGCGGCGGGTTGTTTTCTTAATCCTGGAATTTACTATAGCCCCAATTTTAAAAATAAAAATGATGTTGTAAGAGGCTTCAACAGTTGTGTTATGAAGATGGAACTTGATCCCGATAATCAAGATAAGATCATTGCAGAACTTGACTTGTATAATAATGCAATAGGTGAGTTTGGACATTCTTTAGCAATCCGCCAGCGTGATAAGATTAATCCAGGTATTATCATTTATCAATATCATTTGTTAAATAATGTGACTTTGTACTTTAAATTTTATCTTATTTTATTTTTACTGATTAATAATTTATAATTGCATTATTGTTATAGTTGCATGGTGGACCCAATTTGGTTGCGAGGTTCCAACACTTCAAAGGTTTGCTGTTCGAGTACTAAGTCAATGTTGTAGTGCAACTGGATGTGAGAGAAACTGGAGCACATTTGATTTTATTCATTCGAAGAAGAGAAATAGATTAGTGCATAAACGTTTGAATGACTTAGTATTTGTTCGTTATAACTTGAAGCTGAGAGAGAGGTAAATTTTTTTAATACTAATGTTTTCACTCTTGAAAAATATATAATATTTTCACTTATGTTTGATTTTATTTTTACAGGAGCATAAAAAAGGGAAGAGATGCTTTAAATCCAATCAATCTTGAAAACATTGATTTGATGGAAGAATGGGTTGGTGAAGAATCTGAGCTTCTTGATGGTGAAGATTTGGATTGGGCAAATATTGAGGAGCCATTAGCCTCACTAAATGAGGAAGACAATGATAATGTTGGTATTGATGTTGATGACGGTGATGACGTTGATGAAAATATTTTGATTAACATGTCGAATCCTGATCCTTATTGTCTTTTTGATGAGGATGAGTATCTTTGATGACGTGGTGACGTTAATGACTTTATCATGATAATGTTGATGTTTATAACTTTATGTTAGTTGTAACTTAAAAATTAAGACTTGTATTGAGAAGTATTGAGTTTATGACTTATTCTGTTGTTATTTTGGAATACAGTTAATGCTTGTATATATATAATTTATTCAGGTATAAATTATTCCGAAACGGTACACAAAACGGTACCGGTACCGGTACCGAAACGGTATCGGGACCGAAATATTATCCCGAAACGGTACACGAAACGGTACCGGTACCGAAATATTTCGTTCCAGTGCCTTGACCGGTACGACTTCCGGTACGATATTCAAAACTTTGATACTAAGTCTAAGATTAAGGTTAACTTCACTATCAACCTTAATATAAGTAACTAATCCATAATTAAAAGCTTAATCTAGAGTACTTAAGGGTTAATCTAATGGTTAAATAGGCGAGATGTTACAATATTGGGAATTTGCAGCCATCCCATGGGTAACACCGGCCCGAGGGAATTTGCTCCACCATTGGGAATTTGCCAAAAATTTGTCAATCCTTTTACTAATACTGTGGTTCCACTCTCTTTTATTACACCATGTGTATTTTTGGCCTCTGAATCCCAAGTCTCTCAACACACAATCATTCACCACCTCTCTAAAATCAGTTACTTGTCTCTCAGGGAGAGCCTCTCAGGGAGAGCCCTACCACCCCATTTTTCATGTTGGTGTAAGACTTAATTGAAGTCACCAAAAACCAGCCACACATTTCCACCCCTTCTACTTAAAGATCTAATCAATTCCAAGGTTTTGAATCTTAGGTTCGTTTCAGGGTACCCATAAATACCCGTAAAAAACCACTCCCCCTTATTCGGACCATCATCCTTAATACATGCATGAATATGACAATTTGAATAATTATTAGGCTACATTTGGGTAGCGAAGATATCTCAACACTTTTCAAGTATTCTCGTACCGATGAAAATACTCCACATGCCAAACACAGTGAACCATCTTCGTACCAAAGTCTCTCCACTATAATATTTATCACTATTCTATATAAATAAAATTATCATTAAAAAAAATCAATCATTGATGAGACCCACACATTTTTCAATTATCTATCCAAAAGTCAACAACTCAACATATTTCATACATCCAAACAAATACTCTCAATGAGACCTACAAACCCACTTCAATCTCTAAGATTCTACTCATAACTATTCACAAACATTCTATAATATTTATCACTATTATATATAAATAAAAAATAAAATCACTATAATATTTATCACTATTAAATATAAATAAAAAAATAAAATTACTATAATTTTTATCACTATTATATATAAATAAAAAATAAAATCATTATAATATCACTATTATATATAAATAAAAAATAAAATCACTATAATATTTATCACTATTATATATCAATAAAATCATTATTAAAAAAAATCAATCATTGATGAGACCTACACATTTTTCAATTATCTATACAAAAGTCAACAATTCAATATACTTCATACATTAAAACAACTCAAAATACTCTCAATGGGACCCACAAACCCACTTCAATCTCTACTCATAACTATTCACAAACATTCTCAACATTTCTCGAGTATTCTCACTCCCCCATAACAGAGCAATCCCCCCCCTTTTTACCTCTACAATCAACTGCTAAACAATTTGTAAAACCAAGCTTGTACTTACAAGTTTCAAATTCGTGAACCTTGAGTCTGGTTTCTTGAAGAACAAGATATCAGGTGCTTCCTTCTTGACTAAGTTGCGAAGGGTGCGAATGCCTCGTGAGTTCCTAAGCTCACGAGCATTTCAACTCATAATTTTCATGGTACTCGATGGGGCTGAGCACCAGCCACAACCAATATATTCTGACTTTCCTCCGCCGTTTCATCCTCTAGCTCCCTTACGTAGTTATCCCTTTTTGCAGGTCTTCCATGGCCTTCCTTCTCCCCCTTCGACTCCTTTCGTTTTCTAGTAGGTATTGTCCATTGTGGGTTCAGAGTTTGTGCCTGTGTCGTTTCAGCCATAAACGACATGCGTTTTCACTTTATACTCGTTAGGCCATCTGGTTTACGGGGGCCTAGTTCATCAGGATTTTGCATCACAATTGCATCAGTTTGTAGGTTAGGCCCATCATTAGTCGCATCATGAACTCTAGGCCCATTGGGTACAACCTGAAGGCCTTTATTTTGCCCATCTAGTAACGAGATTCCATTGTCATCTTCTTCCTCTCTCTCCTGCGAAAAAGTCGCTTCCCTCCCTTTTTGAATAACAAAATCCCAATCCCCTGAAAACACGCTCCCATTATCCTTTATCTGCATAATCATCGCCGAAGATTCTCCCTCCTATCTCGAGTCCCTCTCTTTAGCCTTGGGGATCTCCAAAATTTTAGCATCTTGGTGATTGGGTTTTTGAAAATCAATCCTGGGATTTTCGCCCCTATCCATCGAAATTTCTCCTTCCCTTCTTTCCGTCACTGGAGTTTCTACTGGAGAAGAGCGCTCGGTATCTCTATTCTGATCTCTTCATTCCCGACTTCTACCACCCTGGTTTGCAGCTCGCATCCATTGCCTATAAGGGAAATCCTGTGTCTCATAGTTCTTCTGCTCTTTTTGCCAAAGCTCGCAGTCCTTATGCCCATGCCTAGTTTTTCACAACAATAGCAGAAATTTGGAAGGCTTTTGTACGAGAACCGAACCCATATAGGCTCAGCCGAACCAATGTTGATCTTCTTGCCCCTTAACAGGGGCTTCGTAATGTCAATACAAACACAGACTCTCATGTATTCACCCCATGCCATTTCACCCTTCTCAAGATCAACTTCCTCCACCCTACCAATCTTTCTGCCAATAAGATTACCAATGTATTCGTTCCTGGCAATAAGCGGTAAGTCATGAAGTCGCACCCAGAACAGGGCTTCTGTCAATTTGATTTGATGAACCTGTTGGCTCCCATCAACCTCCTGTAACAACACCAGATGTTTGTCAAAAGACCAAGGCCCCTCACGAATAACACGATCCTTATCTCGCCGATCTTCAAATTCAATGAGAGTTAGTGATGTATTCAAATCTCTAAATCGTATATCTCTTGCCGGCCTCCACGCTTTCTTCATTGTCACCTTGAAGGCATCCCTGTTATAGTGTCTCTCTGTTAGCAGCTTCACAATCAAACATTTTCCTCCACAGATGACTGCATCATCTAGCTTGTTTGCCTCCACAAAAATCTCCTCTTTCTCTTGTTCAGTAAGAGAGAGTCTCGTGTAACTCTTCTAATTTCTCCTCCATATCACCTTTCCGTTAAGCTTCGTTCAAAGGCATGCAGATGAACTGCATGAAGAGGCCTGCACAATCGGCAGGATTTTTCGCCTATACTCGGGAGTGGCCCAGAGAGGATTGGTCGAGGGTTCATCTATTCTTAACTACATGGCTAAAATTACTTTTAAGCACATTTAAAATATAGAAGAAGATAAATAAAATATTTTTGTTTGTAGTCATCATTAATATTCTCTCAAGACTTTGTTAAGATTTTAAATTTTAAATTTGCTTTTTTTTTTTTTTTTAAGAACTGACTTGTATTCATTTCATCAAATTGTTTTCACTACAGACTTTATCTTTTTGAACTAAAAGGTGTACATGCTCATGAACTTCTTCTATCCAGCACATTTCTTCATTTAGCTGCAATGGCAATTTTGCAAGGTGGTGCGCCACCTCATTCCCTTCCCTGTATATGAACTTCAAAGCCTACTGTTTTCTATTCTTCCACCTGTGCTTCATATCTTCCACGAGCTGTCCCCTCCATGATTCATCTTCAGTTTTAGCTTTGATTGCGTCTATAAGCTCCTTTGCATCTCCCTCAATTATCACATCCTAAATACCCAACTCAGAGCAAAGATCCATTGTTCTCCAAAGAGCATTGAATTCTGCAATGAAAGGGGAAGTTACAGACCCTTTTGTGCCACACAATGATGCTATTACCTCTCCTTTGCTATCCCTGACCACAATCTCCATCCCCATCTTTTGCAGTTCCATATTTAAAGCCCCATCAAAATTTGCTTTAAACCATTTTCCTTCCGGTCTCTTCCAACTCTCCCCCCTACCTCCCACTGCAGTCTGTTTTAAGCTTTTTCCCTTTGTTTGGTTTTCAACACGAAACTCATCAAGCCCCCCAATTACTGTCTGTACAGCCATACCTGGGCTTGCAAATTTGTTTTGAAACACAAATTTATTTCTTCTATGCCATATACTCTTCATTATCATCAGTATCTCTTCTAACTTTTCTGTTTGTATCTTTTTACACATATCTATCCACAATTGTATAAAATCCCCACTACCAATTGGACACTTATAAACAGGGCTTTTAATTTCCCCCCAAACATCCAGTGTTGCGGGGCAGTTCCATAAAACATACTCTACAGTTTCATCTTCAGCACGACAGATTGGGCACTTGGCATCCTTAGTAACTTTTCTATTCTTTAAGTTCACCTTTGTGGGAAGATTTTATTAACAGCTTTCCACATGAAATGCTTAGCAGAACCTGGGACATCAAGATGCCATATCCTCTTCCATACATCAACCTCCTCATTTACATGAGATGGGCCACTCTCCTAATATTTCTTTTGTTCCACAAAATAGGCACTTCTAACAGTAAAAATCCCATTCTTGGATGGACCCCAAATTAGCTTATTTGCACCTCCAAACCTACTGACTGGGATTGCACAGATCACCTTTGCCTCCTCTTCATTAAAAATTTTTGCTACAACATCCTCCTTCCACCTCCCCTCTTGTTCTTCTATTAGCTCACTTACTTTAGCATCAACATTTAGGACTTTTATTTCAGATTCAACACAATGGGTTGTTGGAGTGGGTAACCACTTCTGCCCCCATATGTTTACTAACTTCTCGTTTCCAATCCTCCATAGCATCCCCTCCTTCACTAAACCCATGGTTGACTAGATGCTCTTCCATATCAGAGAAGGTGATTTTCCTAGGGGTGCCTCAAGAACCTGCACATTTTTATAGTATTTATCCTTGAAAACTCTTGCAACTAACGAGAGAGGCTCCTTGAGTAACCTCCATCCTTGTTTTGCTAGCATTGCTCTATTAAATGATTCCAAGTTTCTAAACCCCATTCCTCCCTCAGCTTTTGCCATGCCCAACCATCTCCACCTCTTCCAATGAATGCCCCTTTCTTTTTGACAGTTACTCTACCAAAATCTAGACATTAAAGCTTCAATATCTCTACACAAATTCTTCGGCAACTGAAATACACTCATTGTGTAAGTTGGGATGGCTTGGAGAACAGCTTTTATAAGAACTTCTTTTCTAGCTTTGGATAGAAAAACAGTTTTCCAGTTTTGCATCTTCAACCACACTCTTTCCTTTATGCTTCGAAAATCATTATACATTGACCTCCCTACAACAGCTGGCAAACCCAGATACCTTTCATAACTATCACATAAAACAGCCCCAGCCTCTTGAAACATCATTCTTTTTACATCCTCTGTCGTGTTGGAGCTGAAAAAATGGATGTCTTTTGTTTGTTGAGGGCCTGCCCTGATGTTTTTTCATAAACTTCTAGAATGGAATAAATAGCTTTCCATTCCCTCTTTAAGGCTCTGCAAAAAAAACACACAATCGTCATAAAAAAGAAGGTGGTTCACTCGTATGCCTCTCCTACTTATGGCTGTCCCCCTGATTGCTCCCTCCCTCTCTGATTTTAACAGCAGTTGGCTTAGTTCCTTTGCACAAATGATAAATAGGTAAGGGGATAATGGGCCCCTTTGCCTAATACCCCTTGAAGGTAAGAAACTTTTCCCCACTTTCCCATTGACTAAGACTGAATAGCTCACTGATGAAACATATTTCATGATCAATCTGCTCATCTTCAACCCAAAACCAAGTTTTTTCATCATAGCTTCAAGGAAAGGCCACTCCACCCTATCATAGGCCTTTGACATATCAAGCTTTATTGCCATAATACCAACCCTTCCCTTCTGTTTTGTCTTCAGGTATGCAACATCTCATAGGCTATCATGATATTATCAGAAATTAGCCTACTTGGAATGAATGCACTTTGATTGGGTGATATAATATCTGATAATACAATCTTAATTCTGTTTGCAATAACCTTTGAAATGAGTTTATACAAAACGTTGCAGAGGCTTATGGGCCTAAACTCCTTAACATTGGTAGGGGATTTAACCTTGGGTATAAGAGCAATTAAGGTATGGTTCACCCCCACATTCATCTCTCCTCCATTTAAAAAATCCAGCACTACCCTACATGTGTCCTCCCCCACAATATGCCAATGATTTTGATAGAAACCTGTCCCAAATCCATCGGGGCCATGTGATTTCAGCGCTGACATTTGTTTAAGAGCTACTTCAACTTCAAAAGTAGTAAAATCCCTTTCTAGCCTCTCATTCTTGGCCTCTGTAACTTTTGGTTGAGCTAGCATAACACACTTTTCTATATCCTCATCTTTGGGCATAGATGATGAAAAAATTTCACTGAAGTAGCCATGGAAAGCACCCTCTATCTGCACCTCATCCTCCACCATCCTCCCTTGTGAATCCATAATTGTTTTGATAGTATTTTTCTTCTTTCTCTGATTAGCACATGCATGATAGAACTTAGTGTTTCTATCACTATATGTTAACCAGTGTTTTTTTGCCCTCAGCTTCCACCTTAGATCTTCCTGCTCTAGAAGGACATTAAGCTCTCCTTTTAGCCTCTTCACTTCACATATAATTTCTGCCCCTCCTCCTCCATGATTTTTATTTTTTCAGACAACTCTTTGATTTCACCTTCCCTTTTTAGAACAAAATTTCTACTCCATCTGCTCAGTGAGTTTCTGCATCCAGCAAGACCCTTTGTAACTTTTTTCGTGGCTCATTCACATCAGAGGTCTTTCTCCATTCAGCTACTATAATTTTTTCACACTCCTCTTCCATACCCCAACTCATTTCATATTAAAGTTCATTTTCTTAAAAAACCTCTACTCCCTTCTATTAGCAGTAAGAACAAGAGGTTTGTGGTTTGAAGCCCAAGTCATTAGAACCTCCACATTCATATCTTGAAATCTACTTGCCCAGCCATGATTGGCTGCCCGATCCAACCTTTCTTTCAAAAGACTCAAATTTTATATTTGCTTAAACTTTATGTACACAGCTTTTTAATTAAAACATTATACAAATGTTGTGATTTTTGTGAAATACCTATTTTTTAAAGTTTTCACTTTATTTGTTGTTGCTTACTCTTTAATCACTTTTATTTTTTATTATCATTTTGTTAGAGGCGTTTCTAAAAAAATCCATTGAACATTTATTTCAACTTAAGATATTTAGACTCTTCAAAGTTATAATCATTGCTTCGTCCGATAATATAGCTAACAAATTGGTGGTGCGTGACCAGCGATAGGACCAAGATTTTAACCTGTTAATTAAAAATAAATAAATAACTGTAATCCTATTAATTATTTAGGGTAGAAGTTTTTTACCTCCTGCCACTTTACTCGTCTTTCTTATTTTTGAGAGCGTTTCTACGGAACAGTCCGATGCGTAAGTCCGGAGTGCACCTATGAATTGGTCTACGGTGACCTACCTCAGTATGCCAACATTTCTTTTCTTTTATTTTTCTATTTTTATAAAAACTCATCCATTCTATCGCACAAAGATCTGGATTCTATCTTTTGTCTCTCTTCCAGTTTTCTCTTTTTTAGTCTAAAAGGAAAGGAAAACTCAAGCCGTTTGTTAAGGTTCTGATATGGTTGGATTGTAAGCTTGTGAGGATATGTAAGTGAATAATTAATGAAGAAGATGAATTAGAGTGCAGGATGACAATAGGCTAACATTTTTATGTATGGGTGTGTATTTGAGGTCACCCAATTCCTCCATGAAAAGATAACAAACAACTTAGAAAAATGTTCCAAAATGATCCTCCCACCATTCAGGCATGGGTTATAACAGATATATAGGAAATTACAAGAATACCATGTGCTATAACAGACTGAATGTAAAAACTACATTGTTTTAATGTTTTTAAAAACACTACATTACTATTTATTAAAACTGTGCCGTTTAGTGGAATTAAGCCAAAACACATCCTTTGCCTCTAAAAGCCCACAACGTCGTTTCTCCTTTCTTACTAAACGGTGCCATTGGCTACCCACTTGGAAGGGATATTTGAGCCTCCACAATTTTAGTTAAGAGATAAAGTCAAGAAGGGACTCAGAATCCTAAGAGGGAGATGATTCAGATTCCTAATACGAGATAGACTTAGACTCCTAAAAGGAAAAAACTTCACAAGGCTAATTGGATTCTATCACTCCAAAGAAATAACCTTTATAAATAGCCTATAGGAGGTAACAAATACTGAACTTGATTTATTTGCTACTTTATAAATCTACTCTCATATTACTATACTGACTTTGGCATCAGAGACTCTACAGGGCAACTAGTGCCGCCCCTTTATTTGTCGCAGGTCATCCGTATGGTTGGTGGTATGAAACACGTCCTTAACAGTAGCGCCCCTTCCAGTTACACCGCTAATTTTCTTTGTGCTGGCACATGAAAAATTAAATACTTTGCATTCTCTATACCTGCCTTTTACCCCGCTGGCCCGTGGGTGCCTACTTGCTTCTGTTTTCCCCTACCCTACTGAGGGTCCATACTAGTTAGTGTATGGGTGTCTCCACTTCCTTTTGGTTAGCTAAGAGTTGGTTGCACCGTGAACGAGGCTCGATCTTTTGGTTGTCTTGGGAATCTTCAAGTCAACCCTAATGGAGGTAACTTGCAGAAAAAGCAATTCTGGTAGCTGTGAAGCCTTAGAAGGCCTTGAGAATCTTCAAGTCAATAATGTACAAAATAAATTTAGAAAATTGGTCGCTGGTTTCCCGTTCGGTCCCTGGTTTGTTGTTCGGTGCTTGATTTTTCTGTTTGTTTCGTGCTAAGCGGTGAGGGGCTCAACTTGGAGAGATAGACGAGAGATGTACTCGACCACATTAGGTGTGAGCGCGGAGCTCAATTTTGAGTTTGTTTGTTTGTGTGAATGTTTGCCTAGAGATTGTTTATTGTAGGCAAAGAGCGACTGCTTTTGTTTATTGGTTTTTTGTGTGTATTTTTGTGATCATTTTTGTTTTTGTTGGTAGTAGTGGATTTCCAGCCCCTTGGTGTAAATTGTTGTTGTGTTCGTGTTTTGTTGTTGGTGTTCGCTGGTAGTAACCCGCACTTAAGTGATCAGGGAGCCCGTCGACTCCCTGAATCCATCTTAGGCGGTTGCTAAGCCCGTCGGCCTGTTCTTGAAGGTAACCCGCTCGAGGCGGTTGTAGAGCCTGGTGGCTCATTCCCGAAGGTAACCCGCTCGAGATGGATGTAGAGCTTGGTAGCTCATTCCCAAAAGTAACCCGCTCGAGGCGCTTGTAGAGTGTGGTGGCTCATTCTCGAAGGTAACCCGCTCCAAGCGGTTGTAGAGCATGGTGGCTCGTTCTCGAAGGTAACCCGCTCGAGGCGGTTGTAGAGCCTGGTGGCTCGTTCCCGAAGGTAACCCGCTCGAGGTGGTTGTAGAGCATGGTGGCTTGGTCCCGAAGGTAACCCGCTCGATGCAGTTGTAGAGCCTGGTGGCTCGTTCCCGAAGGTAACCTGCTCGAGGCGGTTGTAGAGCTTGGTGGCTCGTTCTCGAAGGTAACCTGCTCGAGGCGGTTGTAGAGCATGGTGGCTCGTTCCCGAACGTAACCGCTCGAGGTGGTTGTAGAGCATGGTGGCTCATTCCTGAAGGTAACCTGCTTGTTGGAGAGGGTCGTGTGGTCTTCTGACCTCCATGCTTGTTCGATTGCACTGCGAGTGTGTGACTCGACTTTTGATTGCACCATGTCCTAATAAGTTCTCACAAAAAATAAAATAGGTAAGTGTAATATAAATTACAACTTTGATATTTGTGAACCTGAGCCACCCCGCTAAAGCATGGTGAAGGCTGGTGATACATGGGTGATGCCCGCAGGTAGCCATGCCTTGGCACGGGCAGTGACAAAACCACATATGCTTTCCACGGAGACCTTGGTCCTGGTTGCATGGTGGAGATGTCGGTTTTGTTGCTTGCTGAGAGGCGTTGGTCATGTTGCTCGCTGAGGGGTGTTGGTCTTGTTGCCCGCCAAGTGGCGCGGGTCTTCTTCTGGTTACGTAGTGGGTCGTAGGGTTCTTTGACCTCCACGCCCTTCTTGATTCTGAGTGGGTCGTGGGATCCTTTGACCTCCACGCCCTTCTTGGTTGCTGAGTGGGTCGTGGGGTTCTTTGACCTCCATGCCCTTCTTGATTGCACCGCGTCTTGAGGGATTTTCACTAACACAAAATAGGTAAGCGTAATACAAATTACAAGTTTGGGATTTGCAAACCTGAGCCATCCCGCTAATGTGTGGTGAAGGCTGGTGATACATGGGTGATGCCCGTGGGTACCCATGCCTTGGCATAGGTAATGGCAGAACCACATATGCTTTCCACGGAGACCTTGGTCTGGTTGCATGGTGTCAGTGTCGATTTTGCTGCTCGCCGAGAGGCGTTGGTCTGGTTACTTGCCCAAAGCGTTGGTCTTGTCTGCTCACCAAGAGGCACGGGTCTTGTTACCCGCAGCTAGCAACCGAGAGATATTATCTGCACTTGTGTGACTCTGGCGAAGTGTTGCTCACCATGAGGGTGGCGAGATGCACTGCAGTTGTGTTGGCCTCGGTGTTGCAGTGGAGTTATGGTTTCGATCTGTTAGGTACAATGGATCTTTTGAAAGTCGGTGGGCACACGGCTCCGATATGCAACAGTGGCCACCATTGTGCATCCCATGCACATTGCAGGTTTTACACGGGACATGCATGTACCTAGAGTTTCGTTGATGATCTAGTGAGTCAGAGAATATTTTTCTTCCCATTCTGGTGTATTGATCTTTTGCGTGAGGTTTCCATGCATATTTGTGGCGAGGAGCACTGACAAACTCCGTGGCGAATAAACTCAGTGGGCCGCTACTTTGTAAAGAGTAGTTGAGCAAGTTTCCCGTAGTGCACAGCGTGGGTAACATAAATATCCGGTGAAGCAGGTGGTGGTTGAGCTGGTTCCCTCAGGTTGCTCGTTGTCGTGCTCCTAGTGTTCGCGTGGTGCACAACCTTCATGGTGTGTTGCAGTGGCAACAGCAAGTTGAGAGGAAAGTCCTTGACATGCACTGTGCATGCCATGCACAATGTGGGTAACAAGTGCAGGACGGCGAGAATGGTGAGGTGCATGGTGAATGACAGTTGGCGACGAGTGGTCTCCTTTGGTGCGCACGGGCGAGAATGGCGAGGCAAGGAGTAGTTGGCGCCGAGTGGTCTCCCTTGGTGCTCACGGTCGAGAATGACGAGGTGCATGGTGAGGAGCAGTTGGCGCCAGTGGTCTCCCTTGGTGCGCATGAGCGAGAACGACGAGGTGCATGGTGAGGAGCAGTTGGCACCGAGTGGTCTCCCTTGGTGCACACGGGCGAGAACGACAAGGTGCATGGCAAGGAGCAGTTGGCGCCAAGTGGTCTCCCTTGGTGCGCACTGGTGAGAACAACGAGGTGCATGGCAAGGAGCTCCAGGGGTTGGGAACAATCGTGCCGACGGCAGACAATGCCGGCGAGCAAGGTGGTGGTAGGTGATGGGCTGGTTGGCTCACGAACACCTGGTTTGGTGGTCCTTTGACGGCGTTCATCCTTTGCCCGTGCTATGCCAGGTGCAATTGGATACCAGTGTTTTCCCCACCCCACTGGCTACAGAAATTGCCGGCGGTGCGGTTGGTGGGTGGTGGTCACCCTGCAAGCTCATGGACGCCGGTGTGTGGGCCTCTGGCAGCTTGTTGTCCTCTGCCCACACTGTGCACGGCGTGCACAACAGTTCAATCCGGTGAGTTTCAGGCAAAAGCCTCCGCCGTCTCTGTATCACCGGTGGGTCACCAGTGGCTGTGGCTTCTGCATGGTAGAGGAAGTGGGTGCACGACGTGTACCCCTTCCTACGTACGCAGTGCATGGTGCACGTGCGTAGTGCATCCATCTCTTATGTTCTTTCTCCATGTATAATATATATATATATATTTTATTTGCTGCAGCGTTAGTTTGTAAACAAAAAGAAAAATAACAAAGTTAAGGAGATCTTATCTGATTTTTTGGAGACATTCTCGTGAGTCACGGAATTCCCCTACTCTCCTTTCCAGTATTAAGAAATTGCGGTTTGCGTCGTGGTTGGTGTGTGAAAATCACGTTGAAGTCTATATAGATCCCACAGACGGTGCCATTGTTAAGGACGTGTTTCACACCACCAATCGCACGGATGACACCTGCTGCAATGAAGGGACGGCGCTGTTTGTCCTGTGTAAACTTCAATGTTTATGTCAGTAACAGTATGAGAATAAGTATAAAAAAAGATGAAGATAAATCAAGTTCAATATTTGTTACCTCTTGTAGGCTATTTATAGAGGTTATTTCCTTGGAGTGATAGACTTCAATTTGCCTTGTGAAGCCTTTTCCTTTTAGGAGTATAAGTCTATCTCCTATTAAGAGTCTGAATCATCTCCCTCTTAGGAGTCTGAGTCCCTTCTTGACTTTATCTCTTAGCTAAAATTGTGGGGGCTCAAATATCCCTTCCACCATTGAAACCCTAATACTTCGATCCCCTTCCTTTCTTCTTCACACTTTAACTTTCATCTGTTCTGTCGCCCCTTCATAGCTCCAAGTTCCTTCCTTTAGCCTTTTTTAATAAACCTCATAGATAGTTTGGCAAAGTCCCAAGGTGGACAACCAGTTTACCCTAAGAACCAAGTCACACCCACCCAATTTCAAAATGTAAAGAGAAGGGGTAAACTTATTACCTTGAATCTTGACATCCACTGCCTGACAATGCCCTTCACTTTGCACTATTTCTCCATTAGCCACTCTTACAGTCAACTGAGTGGAGGGATCCACTTTTAGTCTTGTTTTCCTTGCCACTACTGGATCTAGAAACCTGTGAGTGCTGCCAGAGTCAACTAAAATCACCACATTCTCCCCTGAAACTTGTACCACAAGCTGCATGGTGGTTTAGCTGGGAGTTCTAGCCAACGCATTCAAGGAAATTTTTGGACCTGTTGCACCAGGCTCTAGTGTCTTACTCTCCACTTTCCGGCTGATTTCCTCATTGTTGTCCAGCAGTTCCTCTTCTCCTTCCCCCTTCACAGCCTTGTAATAAGTATAGTTTAGGTGTCTTGCAACTGTGGGTTGGACTCCACTTTTCATCACAGTGGTAACAAAGACCCTTCCTCCTCTTCTCATCCATTTGAGTTGATCGGACCTTCCTGGCAGGAACCATGGGCTTAACCCATCGACTAGGCCCTTCATGTGCTCCCTGAACCCCACTGGCCAAGGTAGGTGAGCTGCCTTTCTCACCAATAGGTTTGCTGGATTTCTTAGTGCTTATTAAATATTCTTCTTGTATTTTTGCTAATGCAAATGCAGCATTTAAATTCACTGAGTTGAACATTCGTATTGGCAGGCAGATCTCATCTTTAAGCCCACTGATGAAGTAGCTGAGCTTGTGGTTCTCGGGCAACCCTTTTAATCTATTAGAGAGACTCTAGAACTTGGCTTTGTATGCCGCTAGTGTGGAAGTTTGTTTCAAGCATGTCAAAGCCTCCATCGGATTGTCGTAAGCCATAGGGCCAAATCGAAGTTGGAGGGCATAGGTGAACTTCTCCCATGTGTTGAAATGGCCGTTGTCCCACGTATCTTGGTACTAGATAAGTGCTTCACCTAACATATGATATGAGGCCATGAGTAAACGATGTCTTGGTTGTGTTTGATGATAGCTGAAACATTGATTAACTTTGGATACCCACCTAGCTAGGTTATCTCCATCAAAATGTGGAAATTCTAATCTTACTTCTAGGGTCCAGGATCTCCCCCTCCTTTTCAACTTGTTGTTCCCTATTATCTACTTGCTGGTGATGCTCAAAGAACGTGCAGACCAGATCTATGATTTGAGCCATCTGGCCCGTCAGATCCTGGATCTCCTCTTGCAATTCTGGTTGGCATTGATTTTCTTGTTGTTTTGATCTGGTGCCTTCAACCATGGTGTTTAGGAATGTGTTTGGGTATGGTGTTTAGGTATAGTGTTTGGGTATTGTGTTTGGATCGGTAGCTTGGGGATACCACTTGTTAAGGTTCTGATATGGTTGGATTGTAAGCTTGTGAGGATCTGTAAGTGAAGAATTAATGAAGAAGATGAATATGAGTGCAGGATGACAATAGGCTAACATTCATACGTATGGGTGTATTCGAGGTCACCCAATTCCTCCATGAAAAGATAACAAACAACTTAGAAAATGTTCCAGAATGATCCTCTCACCATTCAGGTGTGGGTTATAATAGATATATAGGAAATTACTAGAATACCCTGTGCTATAATAGATTGAATGTAAGAACTACATCGTTTTAATGTTTTAAAAACACTACATTACTATTTATTAAAACTGTGTCGTTTAGTGGAAATAAGCTGATAAGTGTTATTTTTATGTGATTTTTATTACTCTTTTATTTGTGAAAAGTGCCATTTTCCCTTCAATATTATTGATTTTATTTTATTTCTACATATTTTTATTTGTTTTCTTGGATTTGAAGGAATGAGAAGATTTAGGGCAAAATGAGATAATTTTGGTACAAAAGAAAAGATTACAGATCTAGACCAATGAGAGGCAGCAAGATCTTCATAGAGCCGATGAGATTTGGGTGAGGAGCCTTGTCTCGTGGGCAGCAAAGAGATTTCTCTTGCCCAAAGGCGAGAAGACTTACCTCTTGGTAGGCAAGGAAACTCGCAACCAGAAGGCGTGACCTGAAGGCGAGAAGATTTGGCGACAAGGCTCTAGGCAGTTAGATTGGGTAACTAGTCTAAACGACCAACTTAAAAGACTAACCTAAACGACATCTTCGGCAACAACTAGAAAAGGCGAGATGAGTCTTTTTCATCCTGGTCGGGAGTCTTTCCACTCGGTAGGCGAGGAGAGGGCCTTGTGGTCCTTGTGACCTCCACGCCCGTTCTTTTGTGACCTCCGCACCAGTTATATTCAATGCACATGGCATCTACTTGGTGGGATAATACCTCCCGACCGGGATCAATCAGTTGTTGACCACCAAATTCGAGTTCCGTAATCAATTTGTTGGCGACCAAATCCTCCCCGAACTCCGCAATTCAAGCCACATATCACTGAATCTTCGATTTTAGATAATCCTGTTATTCTTGGGATAATTTCTTTTATGTCAACATTTATCTTTGGAAACTATTTTACAGTTCTTTAGGCTAGATTGTAGCCATAGTTATCTTGTTTCCAGATTTGAATTTCCAAATCTATTTACTCTTGACTTGTGGGATGAATAGAGGAAGTTATGAATCAAAGTCGAGAGTTTTTATGTTTTAGAGTCTGATTCTGGGTTTAGAGTTCCAAAATTTATTCTTGAAGTGTTCTTTCGAGAAGGCAGAACTGGAGGGCAGAGGTGAGAGCTGCATGCCTCATCAACCGACTTCAACGAATAACACCAGTTTTATTCTTTATCTTTTTAATTTCATTTTGAACTAATTCTACTTTCTAGAGTTTTGATGTAGCCTAACATTGAACACATAATTTATATTCCAAATTATTTTATTTTCAATATTTCCATGATTGAGTGTTTATTCCTTGTTCTTAATGCTTACAATTTTCTTGCTAACTATTGTTCGATCTTTTAGATTGCAATGCGACCGAGAGGTGATTTGTGATTAAAGTTCTAGGATTAAACACCATTAGTTGAGCGAAAGCAGAGATGCTTTACCGAGACTAGTGTGATTTTCAAGAAAAATCTAAAGAACTTAATGTATCTCCAATTAGTTAAATTCACATAGAGATATGGAGTTATTAGTTGGAGATATTTTTTATATTGTTCGAGAGAGAATATTGAATAGTTAAGGGATTTTTATCATCAACTTAGGATAATTGGGATTCTATAACAAGGAAGAATAAACTGTGTGATTTGTTAGGTGAAGTCAAACGCTCTAGATCTATTTTTATTATTTTTAAAATTTTAATTTTAATGTTCTTTTCTTCAGTTTAATAAACTATTCTTCAAATTTCGGTTTTCCAAATAGTAGTTAATTTAGTCAATTTCAATACTCAATAGCATAATTATTCTCTGTGGGCTCGATATCCGTTTTCTTTAAAATACTTTAATATTTGTTACGATTCTGTGCACTTGCAGATATATTTTTATGCGAACATAAGCCAAACGCATCCTTTGCCTCTTAAAGCCCATGACGTCATTTCCGTGCTGTTGGCTACCAACTGAAGCTCAAATAATTCGATCCCCTTCCTTTCTTCTTCACACTTCCACTTTCATTTGTTCTGTCACCCCTTCATGGCTCCAAGTTCCTTCCTTTAGCCTTCATTGATCCCCACTTGTAAAGCTCCTAACACTGTTGATCCCCACTTGTAAGAGTATCATTTGGGTGTTGAACGAGTCCTGGGCCACTAGGAGACGTGGGTTAGTGTTAAGGTCCATGTTTAGGTCCACTTACTTTGTGTTGCTTTTATTTTGGGTTGTCTGTTATTATTTCCGCTATTTATAGACCAGATGTTAATGAAATGGACATCTTTCATCCAGAAAATTATTGAATAATTTGGAGGTTTATGGTGCCTCGCATTTTCCATTCTTTAGTTACTATTGTTATTGTGTTCCTTACACGTGGTCTCAGAGCCGCGTTCTTGCCACACGACAGAAGGAACTTGCAATGCTCAACTAGTAAAGGCGATAGCCAACCTAAGAGGGGAAACTTCCTCTCTAAGGGAAGAACGAAGTAGACAACGAGCATTAATGGAGAATGTGTTACAACAAGTCCGTAATCTAGCAGCTAGTTATGACAGCTTGGTACATCTTTTAGCTAAGTTTGATTCGGGGGAAGGATCATTAGGAGAAAATCACTTGAAGATGAATCCCAACCCCCTCTTTGAATGACAAGGTGGAACTCAAGCAAGAACACTTCGCTTGGACTTCCTGTATTTTGATGGGGGCGATCCCAATGAGTGGATCTTGAAAGCAAACCTATTATTCACATACTGTCAAACACCAGATCATCACAAGCTACAAATCGCCTTGTTTCATATGGAGGGGAAGACACTATCTTGGTATAGTTGGTTCATGGAGTCCAGTCCAGTGACAAGCAGGGAGGATTTTGTAGTAGCCCTGCGAGCTCAATTTAGGCCTTCGGCATATGAAGATCCTATGGGAGCATTCACTAAGCTATGGCAAATAGGTAGTGTGGAAGAGTATCATACTAATTTTGAGATCCTGTCCAACAAGATTCAGGTGTTAGTGAAGAATTTCGAATTAGCACTTTTCTGAGTGGACTAAGAGATGAGCTATGAATTATAGTTACCATGATCAAGCCCATGACACTCTCATAAGCTTTTGGATTGGCAAGACTGCAAGAGTAAGAAGTGTGGAGAAGGAATCATGGTTACCGCCCCATTAATTCACAACTCACCCCTTACATTGCAGCTCCCAAAACACTAGCACCTCGACTCCCTGCCCCTAACCCCATACTAAGATTACCAGCCCCACCTTAGCCACCCAAACCCAATAATCAACCACCTAGAAAACTAGCATACCCCAATCAAACGTAGTACACCCAACTAGATGCAAGAAAGGAGAGAGAGGATTATGTTATTACTGTGATGAGAAGTACCAACCTGGGCATAAATGTTGTGATGACCAAGCCTTTCTAGGCTTTTGTGTAATTTATATATATATATATATATATATATATATATATATATATATATATATAAGCCCATGAGAGTTTCTGCCCTTGTAGGAAATTAGGGTTTTGAAGCCCAATGGAATTAGGGCTCACGCCCAACTTAAGGTTTATGTTTGCTATTTGTCATCCAAAGAATTTATGTATAGGACTTGATGAATTTAGATGGAAATAAGGGAAGAGAGGTGAGAAGGAGCTAGGGTTTGGCTTACACGCCTACAATAGGAAGATCTATCACTTTTTGCCATGTATACGTATGCATGAAGTTCTTTGCTTGTGGAAGAAAGCTTTTTGACACATGCCACTATGGGAAAGAGATTCTAGAAATAAATGATTAGGTTATGGAAAAGTAGAACCTAGGGAAGGCCAAGAGGCCATGGATGGCAACAAGGAGAAAGGAAGGTTGCTTTTTGCCATGTGTCATACATGTATAAAGGTAGGTAAAAAGTTGTCTTGGGAAAGGGCAAGATCAAGGTGGAAGAAAGGCCTTACACGCCTAGGGTTCTAGAAGGAGAATCTTGTGTAAGACAACTTGAGGTGGACGGCTAGGGCATGGTTCTTTGTGTGAAAAGGGACCAATCACATGCTTGTCCAAAAGTATGGTGAAAAGAAGATCTCATAGGGAAGAGAAGGGTTCGGCAGCCCATGCACTTACACACACACACACTCCTCACATGCCACTTGGCACTCATGCACACATGTAAGAGATTGAGGAGGATTTGAGTTGATAAATACCTTATAGCTACTAGATACATTGAACCAAGACATGAAATGGAGGGCAAAAAGGGGAAGTGAGTTCGGTTTTGGAAGAGGGAGGTGCCACATGTAGGAAAGGATGCTTTTGGTTCCCAACACAATCAAATGATGAGCTATGGGAAGAGGTCATAGGGCTACATGCCACTTGGCATCCATGCATGAGTTTGTTTCATGCAAGAAGCTTTTTGAATGTCTATAAAAGGGAAGGAACCGAAAACCCTAGGACCTTTTGCCATTTTATGCATTCTCTTGAGGGTTTCAGTCACCACACATTTCCTCCCAAGTTTCCATCATTTTCTCACCAACCAAACACTCACCTCAATATTCTCTTCTCACCCAAACATTCTTTTGAGGATAGGCAAAGTGAGGATACTTTCAAGAAGAGAAACTAAGGAGGTAAGAAGCTAACTTTTCTTTTGTTCTACACACACACGCACGACTTCAAGAAAGAAGAGAAGTTTCGGTTTGAGCCAAGTTCATCTAGAACTTATGCTAACTTATGCACTTTTGAGCTAGAGGAGATAGCTTGTATCTTTGGAAGATTTTCACATGAATCCACAACCCCACATACACGGCTAGATTAGGGTTTTCTTCAAAGAAAGATAAATGTAACCTTACTTGTTTTAAGCCTTAAAGTATGGTGTTTTGAGGTAAGATAGTCACGGCACTAGTGATTTGTAGCTAGGGGTTTTGTTGAAGATACGTTTTGGATTCAAGGGGAAGGGTCCGAAAACTTGGAGCTTTTTCTTGGAAAGAAAAAGGTGTAAGGAGCACCACACTTGAACACATGGGTTAGGGTTTTTCTTGAGCAATGATCCTAACTAATATTACATGTGATTTTTCTGTTTGCTTTCTATAGATACATATTTCAGGTTTTTATAAGTACACCTCTAACTTGTACTTGAATATTTTATGCATATGGCTTGTGAACTTGTTGGTTGTTTCGATTTTGTATGGTCATTCGTGATATTATTGTTCTTCCATGTGCTATGAACATCTCTTAATATGATTATTTTAAAGCATGATTAAAATGGTTTGTGGAAGATGTGTATGATGTGGAAAGAAATGGAGTAAGAAGTCATGCTAGGGTTTCGGGTTGTTCTATGTTGTTTGAACTTGAACGTTGTGATTTCACCATTTTGGTATGGGACTAAGTTCATGAAAATATCACCCATGATCAGAAGAAAATGTTTCGGCACTCATGAGGTTTCCTTGTTAAAAACTTTCCTCAATACATTATAAGATTCTAAGTTTTCGGCCAACCTTATAGATGAAGTGAGATTATTGGTGCTTTAAGATTAATGTGATAATAATGATTTTTGGTTATATTAGGGTTTGTATGTTTCGGCCCTTACATGATTATTATTGGAATGTATGCCTTCGATTGATATGAATGCCTTCGAATAATTATAAAAGAACATGTTCGCATGTTCTAATATTTTCAAGCCATAATACGGTATGGATTGCATGCATGAATGTTTTACGGTTATGATGATGAAGCATTTCGGCATCTAATGGTTATGATGAAGCATTTCGGCATTTCATGTGTCATGAAAATTCTAAGGTTTATTATCATGTCACATGCATTGGGATTGTGAAAACCCTTTTTGAAAGAAAAAGAGTCTTTTTAAAAGTAAAGTTTTTATCACGACCCCAAATGCTGGGACGGAGGAATGTCCTAGTGGAACTCCTTTATCCTCTCAGGAGTGTTTAAAATGGAGGGATACCCCATGGTCGACGAAGTACTGTCGATGGATCTCAAATGGTTCCTAAAAGAAAAGGATAACGGCGCAGGATCGCACCTAAAGCTAGTGGATGCACCTATGGTGAAGGGGAAATGCGAGCTGCCGTGTATGAAAGTTAAGACGTAGTCACCTTGGTCAAAGTGACCAACGGTTAATGCGGTAATTAGCGGGGAACACATGGTGCATAGGGGAGCCATGAGGTATCCAATGTTATGTTTTAAGTCAAGAAAGGTCACGAGCTCATAAGTATGTTAATGAATAAGTATGAAACAAAGAAAGAATGTTTACGAAAGCAAAACTTATGAAATGTCATGTTTTTACACGATGTCTTTGAAAAGTCAAGTGCATAAGTATAAGTTAATGTCGATGCATTCATTGTTAAGATTGCTTCATATGCTTATAATATCTGTTGCACGTTATTTGTTTACTTATTGAGATTTCTCGAAGTCTCACTGTTGTTTTTACCCACTATAATTTCTCACTCGGGATGATAGAAGCTATGACAAGTTTAGTCAACGCAAATGACGAAGAGCAAGAGGACAGTACCTCATCCGGAGAGGCTAGGTTAGTTGAAATATGGTTATTGGTTCAAAGGGTTGGCTTGAAAGGCTCAAACGTTAATCCTAAATTGATCTTCATCATATCCCAAGTATATCTGCCATCATACCACAAACCATACAAAGATATTCTCAAAAGAAGTGCCCAAATAAAAAAAAATCAATGAACGTTTATCACAATTTCATGCATTTGTTGGCTCCCAATCCTCTCCAAAACTCACAAATAAAGACTTAAGCAAAAGAGTTCTCTAGATACATGTGTCAAACCACCATCTTACCACAAAGCTTGGATGAGAGCATTAGGGGTTTTGTGAATGCTTCAGCAAAAAATGATTATGATGGGTTTAGTGAATTCACGAAGGTGGCTATGAATGAGAATGAGTACACATGTGAAAAGGATGCACGTGTGATGCAAACTAAAAAAACTTGACACATAAAAATATGCCACAGAGTTCCAACAAGCATTTTAAATACTGAATTTGGACCACCACCCCCCAACTTAAATGAAACATTGTCCTTAATGTTTAAGAATCAAATTTGAATATGGAGTAACTAAAAAGGGTAGAATACACATGATGAGTGACGTGGGTAGCTCACTAAGCACCAAAGATGGTAACCTGAAATGAAAACTTGAAACGAACTTGAAAACAAAAACAAAGAAAACAACAGCAAACAAAAAGGAAAAGAAAGAAAATAAGAGAAAACAAAAACAAAACAAAACAAACAAAACAAATAGAGAAAAACATACCTGCGTGGAATGGTCAAGGTTGATAGACTGGATCCACAAGTGGAATGTCTTCCACTTTCGGAGCTTGCCTATCAATTAATACTTTAAGGCGTTGACCATTTACTATAAAGATTCGACCATCCCTAGGATCCTCTATTTCTACTGCCCCATTTGTAAAAACATTCTTCACTACAAAAGGGCCGGTCCACCTAGACCGAAGTTTTCCTCGGTGCTTATGGAGTCTAGAATCATATACGAACACTCAATCATTAGTCTTAAACGTTTTTCTCAAAATATTTTTATCATGAAACGCTTCCATTTTAGCTTTATAGATTCTAGATTTCTCATAAGCATCATTTCTCAACTCCTCTAACTCGGTCAGCTGAAATTTTCTAAGCTTACCTGCTTCTCCCATGTCAAAATTGAAATGCTTGATGACCCAATAAGCTCGATGCTCGAGCTCCACGGGTAAGTGGCAAGGCTTTCCAAAAACAAGACTATAAGGTGACATGTCTAAGGGAGTTTTGAAAGCTGTACGATAAGCCCAAAGCGAATCAACTAGTCACAAAGTCCAATCTTTACGACCCGGGTTGACCCTTTTTTCTAAAATTTGCTTATTTCTCCGTTTGCAAGTTCTACCTGTCCACTTGTCTGGGGGTGGTAGGCAGTAGAGATCTTATGTACCATATCATATTTGTTCATCAAAGGTTCAAAAGAACGGTTATAAAAATGTGTACCCCGGTCACTAATGATAGCACGTGGCGTATCAAATCAAGATAATACATTCTCTTTGAGAAATTTAATTACCGTCCTATTATCATTGCTCCTGTAAGCTGTTGACTCTATCCATTTTGACACATAATCTACTGCCACAATAATATATTGATATCCAAAAGGAGAAAATGCTCCCAGAAAATCAATGCCCCAACAATAAAAAATTTCAATCACTAAAATTGGGTTTAAGGGCATCATATTATGATGGGACATAACTCATAACTTTTGACACTTTTCACATGAGCGATAATAGATGTTTGCATCCTTAAACAAGATGGGCCAATAAAATCCACATTGTAGAATTTTTGCAGCGGTTTTCTTCATTAAGAAGTAGCCCCCACAAGCTTGGAAGTGACAAAATTCCAAGATGCTAGCAATCTCTTCATCAGGAATGCAACGTCTTAAAAATTTGGTCAGGGTAGTATTTGAAAAGAAAATGGGTCATCCCAATAGAAATTATGTACCTCAGTCATGAACTTCCTCTTGTCCTGAGCGCTCCAATCCACTGGTATCTCTCTTGCAACCAAATAATTCACAATATGAGCAAATCATGGTAGAGAAGTAATAGAAAGTAAAAGCTCATTGGGAAAATCATCCCTGATTGGCAGGTGGTTATAGGTGTCCTCAAATATGAGCCTCGAGAGAAAGTCAACCACTACGTCATTTCTTATCTTTGATGGTGATGTCAAATTCCTGCAAAAGTAAAAGCCACCGTATTAGTCGCGCCTTAACATCCTTTTTTGTAAGAAGGTACTTAAGGGCTGCATGATTTGTGAAAATAATAATAGGAGAACCAATCAAGTAAGCACGAAACTTATCCAAAGCAAACACTACAACTAGCAACTCTTTTTCAGTGGTGGAGTAATTCATCTGAGCACTATTTAGAGTTCGACTAGCATAGTAAATGACAAAAGGCTTCCCCTCCCTTCGCTGTCCAAGAACAACACCTACAACAAAATCACTAGCATCACACATGATCTCAAAAGGTAAAGTCCCATCAGGTGGCTGCATTATGGGTGCTGAGGTAAGCTTACCAATTAGTGTTTTAAAGGCCTCTTGACAAGCTTGTGTCCACTCAAATGGGGCATCTTTAGCTAGGAGGTCACATAGTGGTCTAGATATGGGGGAAAAATTCTGTATGAACCTTCTATAAAAGCCCACATGACCAAGAAAGGATCTCACACACTTTACTGTCTTAGGTGTAGGCAACTTAGAGATTAATTCAATCTTAGATTGATCAACCTCTATCCTCCTAGAAGAAATAATATGCCTTAAGACAATACCTGAAGGTACCATCAAGTGACATTTTTCACAATTCAAAACCAATTCATTCTCCTCACAACGAGTCAACACTTTTTCCAAATTCAATAAGCATGCATCAAAAGAAGATCCAAAAACAATCAAGTCATCCATAAAAACTTCCATGCAGTTTTCAACCATGTCACTAAAAATGCTCATCATGCAACGTTGAAAAGTAGCAGGTGCATTACACAATCCAAATGGCATTCTACGAAAAGCATAAGTACCAAAAGAACAAGTGAAAGTGGTTTTATCCTGGTCTTCTAATGCAATTCTAATTTGATAATAACCAGAATAACCATATATGAAATAATAGAAAGGATGATCAGCCACACGCTCAAGAATTTGATGAATAAAAGGGATGGGAAAATGGTCTTTCCGGGTGGCAGCATTCAATTTTCTGTAATCAATGGACATACGCCACCCAGTCTGTAACACCCCGCTTAATTAACTCTTGATTAACCCTTAAATACTCTAGATTAGGCTTTTAATTATGGCTTAATCACTTTCATTAAGGTTGATAGTGGGATTAGCATTATGTTGGTATTTAGTGTTAATGAGCTAAGGATTAGAGAGGCAAGCCCATTAGTAATTTTTGTGAGGCTTTTTAGGACCCAAGTGCATTCATGGGCCTAGCCCAAGAAAAACCTTGAAACAAGCCCATAGGAAATGAAGGCTAGTCTTGGTCCAAGTATAGGAATGCATAAGGCTTTTGGCGTACATTGGACCCTTGGCCCTTTTCAAACTCATATGGCCCATAGCTATTTTGGACTCATTTTACCATTCAAAGACCAAAGGCCCAATACACCATACCATTGGTTTTCTTAAGCCCAAATCACACTCAAAGTACTTAAATTAAGTTTTGAAAATTGGCTAAGGCCATTAACCATCATACTTGAGGTTAGTGCACTTTAAGCCATGCCTTGAGGCTTAATCATGCTTAATCTTTTCTTAAACTTTTTAATTCAAATTTTCTTGAATTAATACTCCCTTAAACCATGATTAGACCATGTTAATACCCAAGCTAAACCATTCCACATGTCATTAAGAAGAAGGACATAACAAGCCCAAACCATGCTTTAATCGGTTTTGTGCATTGCCCTTTGTAATGCTTGGACTGTTTTGCCCTTGGGTCTAACAATTTTGTGGTTTATCCTCAAGGGTAATATGGTCCTTTAACACCTTATGAGACTCTCCAAAACTCAGTTTGAGCCTTGGAAGAAATTGGTTGCATCAACCAACTCAAAGAACCAAACCGGGTTCACCTTGGTCTAGTTTGTGTAGAAACCAATTGGATTGAGTTTGAACCAACCTCCTGCCATGGTTTGCACCACCACCCCATGCCACCTCCTTTTCCACACAATCACCAAGAAGTGCCATGACCATCATGAGGGATTTTGACTCATTTTTACTGTCCAAAAAGATCCAAAACATAACTGATTTTCTGTCACCACAAAACCACCTTCATCCACCTGTTTTCAAGGATGGTTTAAGGGATTTTCTGCCATCCAAATGATGCCCCACGACCTGGATTCACATACAGGACCCTTGCAGCTACTGTGGAGGGGGAATGATGGTGGTTTAGGGCAATATTCCATTCTACACAAGTGACCTAAGCTCATGCAAGCAAATCTGGAAATGTTTCAGATTTAAGCACCTCCCACTTCACCCAATCACCAAGCACCCAAGCCAACGTCCCTCACCCCTTGGCCACCAATAAATACTTCTCTCCCCTTCTCATTTCATCCACACCACAGCTCCAAACATCATCTTGAGTTTTGAAAGCATTTCCCCCTCTTAGAGATCAAAAGAGTGCAAATCGAGCAAGTTTTGGTGAGTTCTTGAGTGTTTTTGTGTAAGGCAGTCTAGAGAGCTTGGAAGGCCACAAAATTTGTAAGTTTTCTTCCTTTTGATCTTAACTAGCTTTTCAAGCTTTATTTCCAAGTGTTGGTACGAAATTTGGTTGAGTTTTGAGAATGTTATGATGCTTAATGCAAAATCGGGTCAATTAAAGGAAGGTTTCAATGATTGAATGTTTTTGATTGGAAGTTTAGCTATGGCATGTCCTAAACATGATTTTATGTGATCTATCAATATCCTAACATGATTATAGAAGGTTAAATTTGTGATTAGAAGCATGTCATGATAGGTTTTAAATCTATCTTGGTTTGATCATCAAGCATGAATCGGTTTTAAGCATATTGGTGATTAAGGATTTCTTAGCTTTTATTAAGTGTTGGGATGAACTTGATTACTAAAGTATTAGACTTTATAATGTCCCTAAAGATGTTAATGATCATTAATGATTAAAGAAATCTCATATGCATGCATTCATAGGGATCAATAGTTGAAAATACACATAGGTATTAACTAGAATGCATGCCACGGGTTGGGACTAATTGGAAAAATTCCACTTTGAATCTTGAAACTATAAGGGCATAGATGGTTTTAGAATTCCAAAAATATGAAGTCCATGAAATTTGGTTAAATTTGGAGTTCGTTTACAATTAGTGAAAATTTAGGGCCTAAATGGCAATTTTTGAAAGTCTAGGGGTATTTTTTTGTAAATATCCAGTATTTGAAGCCTTTGATTTTGAACCTATCCATAAGATTATTAACCCTAACTTAGTATACACACGATTTGCGCAGCTACGACACTAATTTTGAATTTCTCCGGAAGTTTGTAAGTTGGCCTCTAACTTACACCTTGATAAATTTCTTATGAATTATTGATAAATGTTTCATTTATTCTTCAATTTTCATTTTGAGCATAAATTATCATGTTATATGATACATTGAGTGCATACTTACATAACATATAACATTTTCACCATTTTTGCATATTACGTTTATAATGTCATAACAAAACATCATTTTTTGCATGAACCCAATGGCCAGGATGGGGAATTTTCCTGGTGGAATTCCTCTGTCCACTCTGGAGTGTTTAATAATGGAGTGGTAACTCCTGGGTTGACAAAGAACAGTCAACAGGCTTCGAATGGGTTCTTTTTAAAGAACGCCGGAGTGAAGTCAACATGTTATGACACCTAACGCTGGTGGGTGTACACGTTATAATTTTTATGATGTTATGTTATTTACCAATGCATTGAGAACGAGTCTATAGACAACGTAGTTTCTTATATACTACGGTCACTAGCAGGTACTCAGTGCATATGGGGAACTGTGACATTACCACACATTATGTTATTAATTAAGATAATTATATAAGTCTATGATGATGAAATTTTTATGAAAAAATTATGTCTTTTCAAAATGATGACGAAATTACTTATTGAGTAAAAACCCGTATCTCCATATTTTTAAGAGATGTTGAGGAATATGGATGGGAGATATGCATATTGATTTTTTGCATCTCATGCATTGCATATTTATCATTTTCATGATTGATTTATCTTTGTGTCAGTTAGTTAACTTACTGAGATTTCGAGTACATCTCACCCTTTTATGGGATCACTATCATTCCACTCGGAATGATAGAAGTTATGTCAGGAATCAACCAGGACGAATTGATGGAGCACTAGGTTCGTATGATTGAGGAGGAGCCGGATCTGGAGAGGAAGCTGGACTTAATTTTGATGTTCATAACCCAAGTCCTTTATGCTATAGATCGCATTAAGAGAATGATATGACTTTGTATACAAGTTTATGCTACTTTAGTATTTCGAACATGATGATTATTTAATGAAGTTGGGATGTTTTAGTTATTCTGGCATATTTTTACCTTAACCTTTTATTTCCGCTGCGATTATTGCATACTTCTAATTGCATACTAGGATGCATTGCATATTAACTATCATGAACGGGGGTATGTAACCTTGTGTTGCATGTCTCGATGCTCTAAGTCTCCATTCCATCCCAAGCGGAGATTAGGGGTGTCACACAGTCACAAGTTTTGTAGGGACTACCTCTCCCTGGTCACTCTTCACCACAGTAACACCTGACTTTTTAGGAACAACCTATGTAGGACTTTCCCATTTACTATCAGCAATAGGATATATGATTCCTGCATCTAATAGTTTTAACATTTCATTCTTCACCACTTCTTTTATAGTGGGATTAAGCCTATGCTGGGGGTCTCTACGAAGGCTTGTTCCATCCTTCAAATTAATTTTATGAGACTAGACCAGGGGACTAACACATTTTATATTAGCAATGCTCCAACCTAAGGCTGACTTATGCTCACTTAGGGTCCGAATTAATTTCTCACCTTGAGACTTAGACAATTCAGATTAGATAATAACAGGAAAAATTTCACTTGGACCAAGGAAAGCATGCTTTAAACCCTTAGGCAGAGGCTTCAATTCAACTGAGGGTGCATCCACAGTTGAAGGAATTTGTTTTTCACTTCTCTCAGGCAACTCCTCAAACTTCGGATGCCATGCCCGAGTGCCTTTTAAAAAAAAGTTTTTATTCAAAATTTGGCGTGCTGTCGCAGGCAACCAAAAATAAAACCTATACTCCTAAAAATACATGTAGTAGTGCAAGTACGGATCGTTCCCACGGAGAGTATTTAGCCTAGTTTTATGCTACGTGAACATGGATGGGGGGGGGGTTTGAGTATAACGAAAATAATTTTAAGAAGAATAACTAAGGAACAATTCAAATTAAAGTATCGAAATCAATCAAAAGAACAAACCTTGGTCTAAGTCAAGTATATATTAATTCATACTTTGAATATTCACCGTTGGAATTATTTTCCTATCTCTCCTTAGTCGCAGTTAATTAGAAAACAAGCGATCTAATTAACCTTAACTACTAAACAACCCAAGATAAGCTCTAAAGGTTTAATCTAGTAGTAGACTTAAGAATTAGAGAAATCGATGAAGCTAAACAACACAAGCAAATGCGGTTGCATTTAGTTTCGTCGAGCGTTCTTCCTAAGATCTATTAATTTCTGATGTAGCAAATCATCAAATCTTAGTTGCTTCACAAATTAGAGGGATCAAACAATTACGGATTTGATGTCTAATCTAGCAGTAGATTGTAACAAATAATAAACTAGTAGGCCTCCTAATAATTAAACGAGACAATCATGAAAATAGGCATAGAAAAACATTTGATACTCAAAGCATAAATTGAACACTAAAAACAAATCAGATCTCACAGTTTTATTGATTCCGAAGCTTCCGTTTCCTTCGACCAATTATGAAAGTTTAGCCATACAAAGCCATCATGAAAACTGGAATGAGAAGTTAGAGAAGAGGGGAGAGAGATGCCCTAGTATGATGATTTTTCTCCCTCTTTTACACATCCATGCCCCTTATTAGAATCCTACCAAATCTCCTAAAATATTCTAAACATTATCCTCAAATAACCATATCCCAATCTGACTTAATTAAGGGAAATATTAAAAATAAAATAGAGTCCTAATATAACTAGGAAAGTGGTGTTTTCCAGCTATAACTTTCGTGCACCAGATCTCCAAAATGTTTGCAATTAAATCGCATATTTGAATTGCACGATAAGGCCAAACGTTCTGGAACGTCAGCAGTGCTAGTGCGTCAACTTCAAGCCCGATTTCTACCTTTATTCAATTAGTATCTTTCAAAACTTAAAACATGAAAGTTGCAGAGCTTTGTCTTCGTGTTCCATATCATCTTGAAGCATCTCAATCGGAGCTTGGATGAGAGAGTTATGCCCATATTACGAAGCAATGTTGAAATTGTCCAGAACCGCCCAATTAACTTCGTTTTGCATTTAACGACCCCATTTACATCCTAAATAAAAATATAAGAATAATAAGTACATTTAGACACCAAATAAGTATAAAAGACTAAACATTAAGAGAGAAAAATATGACTTTGCATTCTCATCAGCCATAATCCTGAGTTCTATAAAAAATAGCACAAATATCAACTACATCAGATGACTCACTGATATAATCAAACTCAGTATTAACAAGAAAATACTCAAGGGGATCAAAATCATGAGCTGTAGAAACTCCCTTATCCATGAGTGAGTCAATCATGTATGTCTGGTGGCTCTTGTCATCATCTTCTGGCTGTTTTGCAATATGAAAGATATTCACCGCGAGAGTCATGTTTCCAAAAGACAGCTTCATGAGCTCATTCATGCAATTAATAAGAGCATTAGCAGTGGCAATGAAGGCCTACCTAAAATCAAAGGCATTTTAGAAGTAGTATCAACAACAGAGCTAGTGTAAAGGATTAGGAAATCAACAGGATAATAAAATTTATCAATTTCAATTGGAACATCCTCTACCACACCCTGGGGTACTTTGACTGAACGGTTAGCCAGTTGCAATACCACAATGGTTGGTTTGATTTCTACCAACCCCAACTGTAAATAAATAGAATATGGCATTAGATTCACGCTAGCTCCTAAATCTAGAGAAGTTTACCCAAACTCATGATTTTCAATTCTGCATGCAATGGTTGGACAACCAGGATCCTTGTACTTGGGAGGAATCCGCTGCTCAATTAGAGCACTAACTTGCTCTGTCAGGAACGTTGTCTTCTTCACATGGTGCTTTCTCTTAACTGTACCCAAATTCTTGAGAACTTTTGTATAAGTAGGAATTTGTTTAATCACATGCAAAAGAGGAAGATTGATTCTTACCTGTCTTAGATTCTGTAGGATTTCATTGTTAGGATCCAGAGTTTGCTTGCTTGATTTTAAAGCTTGAGGGAATGGTACCTTAACAGGACTCTTTGTCACCTAAGGTTCCTTGGGCAACTCAGCATCACTACTATCTTGATCTTTTTCCACATCCTCTGATTTGTTCGTTGTTGGGATGTGTAATGACTTACCACTTCGTGTCACAATGGCATACACATCCTTCAAGTTCTCTTGCACTATGTGTTGACCATGGGGTGAGGACTGAGCTTGAGAAGGGAATTTACCTCGCTCATTCACACTCAAGGAGCTTATCAATTTGGACACTTGGCTCTTTATCTCCTTGTTTTCTTTAACAACCTTGCGTAATCAAAGATTCAAACTTTTGGTTAGTCTTACCATGTGCCTCAATAAAAGCATGCAAAGTGTCTTCATAAGGGCTCCTAAAAGATAGAGGTGCATGATATGGTGCAATATATGATCTAGGGGTTGTGCAGGCGGCTGGTTTTCAAACTTTCAGCTAAATTTGGGTGATTGCACCACCCCGTATTATAGGTATCAGAGAAACGTGTAGACGGCTTCTTGTACATACCTAAGGCATTACATTGTTCCTCATACATCCCTTTCATCTCAACAAATGTGGGACACTCTTGGGCGAGTTGATCTATCCCGCCACACACAAAACATGGTCTAAAAGACTCTGCATGATTAGCCACGTGTGTTGGCTTTAAGTCCTTAGTCTTTAACACATCTAGCTCCCTAGTAAGTGTCTCAACCTTAGCCTTTAGGTTATCCTCTTCCCTGAGATGGTAAATTCCACCACCATTTGGATTTCCTGCAGGTCGTGACCTATTTGTGCTCTTAGTAGCACTAGGTCCAGTCCAAGTGTGAACTTTTTCAGCAAGCTCATTGAGGTATTCTATGGCCTCATCAGGATCTTTCTATAAGAACTCACCATTACACATCATCTCCACAAATTGGCCCTCTCTAGGTGTAAGTCCCTCATAAAAATAACTCACTAAGCGCCAATTCTCATACCAATGGTGAGGACACATATTCAACAACTCCTTAAATCTCTCCCAAGACTGATACAAAGCCTCACTGTCCTTTTGTGCAAAGATGGAGATTTGCCTTTTTAAAGCGTTGGTCTTGATAAACACACGAGAATGGAATCCCTTGAACCCACAATCAATTTGAAAACTCCCCAAGAAAGCCAAAAAAAGCAAGTCAAGAATGGAGAATCTAGACCCGATGAGAACTTGTTTCAAGAACCTAGATTATATTAAAATCTAGACCGGTTAAAGACCGCGTCTCAAGAACCCAGATTACAAAGGAGGAACGTCACAAAGGTTGTGATTTACCTTTGATAAGTTCAAAAGTTCAATTAAGAACAAGAGGAGTAAAACTCAACTCACAATGAATAAATTCATCAAATTTCATAAATTTCATAAAACTGATTAGAATGAGGCTACATAGAGTATTTAAAGCAAAACCTAATGAAACCCTAACCAAAATAAACCCCCATCTTCCAAAAGTGCCCCTGGATGAACAGTGCCATAGCTACAGTGCCGCGCTACAGTAACTCGGCTACAGTAACCCTAACCCTAGTTCAATAAAATAATAACTTTCCCAACATGCCCTTGCGTAGGCCCCTTTAAGTGCTTCCCATAATAAACTCAATTATTCTAAACTAATAACATAAGTTATTTAAATGAATTAAATAAGTTGAAACCCTTCAAGAGCTCAAAGCCTTTAAGTCTTGTCGTTGCCCTCTTCCGTAACTAATCAAATGAATTAAAACTGGATCTTCATCCTTCAAGCCCCATCTTGAATGTTGGGCTCTTGCTAAACTTGTCCCAAGTGGATTGCATCAGTCCTTGCATTGTCTCCTTGATCTTCTTGGCCCATCTGGAAGTTACAAATGATCTTTAAGACTAGGCCCATATTGGTTCCCATCATTCCCCCTCTCCTCAAAAGGATTCGACCTTGAATCTCCACCTGGATCAAAGGGAAAGTGGTTAGTAACATTGAAAATAGTAGAAACAAGATACTTACCTGGAAGATCTATTAGATATGCATTTTCATTAATTTGTTCAAAAATTTGGAATAGTCCATCCAAGCTACCCATATCATCAACTGGTGAAAACTTTAAATCTAAAGGAGGAAATTGATTAAGTCTATAAACAATTTCAATTGGTGAAAATTTAGTAGTGGCATGAACACTCCAATCATATGTAAACTCAATGAATGGCAAATAATACTCCCACAAATGTTCATGAAGTACATCTAAAGTCTTCCTCGAACCAAAATGACCACTCCAATATGCAAACTCAATGAATGGCAAATGATACTCCCGCAAACGTTCATGCAACAAGTCAATGAATGGCAAATGATACTCCCATAAACATTCATGCAACATGTCTGAAATCTTATTTTCACCAGAATGACTACTCCAATTATATGCAAATTCAATGAAATACAAATGATACTCCCGCAACGTTCATGCAACACGTCAATGTATGGCAAATGACACTCCCACAAACATTCGTGTAACACGTCTTTGAATGGCAAATGATATTCCCACAAACATTCATGCAACACAACAAAAGTCTTCCTTACACCAAGGTTACCCAACAAACCACCATGTCCATCACACACAAGCAACTTAAGCATAAAACTAGTAGGCACACAAAATCTATTCTTTCTAAACAAGTACCAATCTAGTTTATAGAAGTTACCAACAGATGCTTTCTCACATGTTCCATACATACTAGCAAAGTCATCATCATTAGCATGCAATTCCTTACCATATTCAAGTCTCAATAATTTTGCATCTAAAATGAAGACAAGGACATACCTTCTTGCTAAAGCATCAACCATAAAATTTTTCATACCTTGTGTGTATTTGAATACATGAGGAAAAGTCTCAATACAATCCTCCCGCTTAGCATGCATTCTAGTCAATAACTTACATTATCCCTTTAAGTATGTCAATGACTCATATTTTTCCAAGAAAGGTCGGTTAGGAATTATCGCACCTGGCACAAAATCAATGTAGTGCTCTATCTCCCTAATAGGTGACAATCCACTAAACACACCGCTAGGAATCATGACCTTATATGCTTTTGTCTTTCTGTTTTCCTCTGCAACCTCTCTTTCATTTTCCTCTTGTCGCTCCACTCTTTTTTCTTGACTCTTAACCACCTCTATATTTTCTTTTTCTCTCTCTCTTTCTTTTGATGTTTTGGCCTCATTCTCTTTTTTCCTCTCACTCTCTTTGTTCTTTTCACTCTCTGTTTTTCTTTCACTCTCCTCTTTTGTTGAACTCTCGGCCTCACAATTGTTTTTCAACTCATTCTCTCTTTTTCTTGAGGTTTCAGCCTCACCCAAATTATTTCCCTTAGGTGGTTCGGTCTTCCCCTTTGTTACAACTTGATCATTTTTGTCCCACTTTGGTTTCCAAGGAGTACTAGAAACCAAAGTATACTTTGATGTACCCTTTCCTTGTAGCCGCCTCTCCACCTTCATAGCCATGTGCACCATATCCTCTACCTCCTTATAATGTTGCAACTCAACTACATTGGCTATCTCCCGATTCAACCCACTCAAAAATCTTGTCATCGTGGCCTCCTGATCCTCCACTACATTAGCCCGAATCATAGCCACCTCCATCTCCTTATGGTAATCCTCTACACTCCTAGACTCCTGTGTAAGATTTTGTAGTTTTTGATAGAGGTCACTATAGTAGTGGCTAGGTACAAATCTCCGCCTCATGATTGCTTTCAACTCTCTCCATATTTCTACAGGCCTCTCAAAATTCCTCCTCCTATTGGATACTAATTGATCCCACCAAATAATCGCATAATCAGTGAACTCAATTACAGCCAACTTCACCTTCTTCTCCTCAGAGTAATTATGACAATCAAACACCAACTCTATTCTTTTCTCCCACTCTAAATAAACTTCAGGGTCAGTTCTACCTTGGAATGATGGTATTTTCATTTTGATGCTTCCAAGGTTCTTATTTACTCTAGCTCAACCCCCTGAGTTTGCCCTAAGGCCTCTTCCATGCCTAACTTCTCTATGTCCACCCAATCCAACTTCAAATGTTAAGCCTTCCTCATCCTCACCAAACTCTCCATTCTTATACCCATTCTCAATTCTAGGCTCACGTCACCTCCTATCTCTCTCACCTTGCAGATTTCTAATCATTGCTTCTTGATTATCCATACTATCCCTCACTTCACCCAACATCAAGTTCAACCGCTCAAACTGTTGTTGCATGGCTTGCAACACAAAGGATGAGTTATCTGCCACACCTTTTGGTGATGAGTCACTTCTATGAGACATCATAATATGCTGCACAAAAAGAATATGTTAGTGGAAAACCTCACACACTCCCTTACGTGTTTACACTCGAATAATGGCACTCTACTCGTGTTTCACTCTTAGTGACTTTTTCCCAATAATAGTCTCACACTCTTGCCTTTTACCTCAAGAGTTTTCCCACTCAAGTTCTTTAAGAACTAATTGAACACAATCAATAGAAAGCAATCTTGTTTTATCCCAACTAGTAATTAGATCCAGGAAACAAGAACAAGAGAAACATGAAAGGAATAAAAATGACACGAGAATCAAGGAAGTTATACAGATGAAAGAGTAACAATAAGACAAGATACCAACTTTAGTGATGTATGCAGCATCCCCTTTGATGATTAGGTTCAATCAACAAATTTCTTTCTTTCTCATTTTTGCAACTATGTAGCAACCTTTGAATATGCTACCTTTTCTTTTCTTCTTCTTCTTCTCTCTTTTTTTTTTTTTTTTTTCGAATTTTCTTTTCTTTTCCTTTCTTTTCTTTTCTTTAATTCAATCACAAATAGCAATATTCAATTGTGAAAATCAAGTAATTGGATTCAAGCACGACAACGAAGCAGAAGATAATCAATGGAATGGCACTCCAAGTAATAGATAAACTTAGAGATGCAGGGAAACCCTATAATTTTGAAACCCTAGGTGATGCAAATTTCAGCCAAACCCAAAATCCTAAGAATTTCGGCAGCCTACTTTTTGTTTCTATTTTTTTTTTTTTGGCAACCCTAGAACAATGAAGCCCTAGAATTAAATTAAAGGATACTAAAATTAAAAGATAGAATCAGACCTGATTGGAAACCTTACTCTGAATACCAAATGATATGAATCCACGAGAATGGAATCCCTTGAACCCACAATCAATTTGAAAACTCCCCAAGAAAGCCAAAAAAAGCAAGTCAAGAATGGAGAATCTAGACCTGATGAGAACTTGTTTCAAGAACCTAGATTATATTAAAATCTAGACCCGTTGAAGAACCCATCTCAAGAACCCATATTACAAAGGAGGAACACCACAAAGGTTGTGATTTACCTTTGATAAGTTCAAAAGTTCAATTAAGAACAAGAGGAGTAAAACTCAACTTACAATGAATAAATTCATCAAATTTTATAAATTTCATAAAACTGATTAGAATGAGGCTACATAGAGTATTTAAAGCAAAACCTAATGAAACCCTAGCCAAAATAAACCCCCATCTTCCAAAAGTGCCCCTGGATGAATAGTGCCATGGCTACAGTGCCGCGCTATAGTAACTCGGTTACAGTAACCCTAACCCTAGTTCAATAAAATAATAACTTTCTCAACATGCCCTTGCATAGGCCCCTTTAAGTGCTTCCCATAATAAACTCAATTATTCTAAACTAATAACATAAGTTATTTAAATGAATTAAATAAGTTGAAACCCTTCAAGAGCTCAAAGCCTTTAAGTCTTGTCGTTGCCCTCTTCCGTAACTAATCAAATGAATTAAAACTAGATCTTCATCCTTCAAGCCCTATCTTGAATGTTGGGCTCTTGCTAAACTTGTCCCAAGTGGATTGCATTAGTCATTGCATTGTCTCCTTGATCTTCTTGGCCCATCTGGAAGTTGCAAATGATCTTTAAGACTAGGCCCATATTGGTTCCCATCAGGTCTTATATTGAGGAAAATATTTAATGAAGAAGACCTGAGTCATCTCATTCCATGACCCAATAGATCGTGGTCTCAGCGAGTATAGCCAACTCTTAGTAAAGTTGCAACTACTTCCTCAAACTCCCTAATGTGCACATATGGGTTTTCATTTTCCAAGCCATGAAAAGTAGGGAGTAACTGTATCATCCCTGTTTTAAAATCCAGTTGGCGAGTATTAGCTGGAAACATGATGCATGATGGTGTGGCTGTGCGTGTAGGGTGGAGGTAATCCTGAAGAGTTTTAGCGGGTTGATCTTCGTGTTCACTCATTTCTTCGAGACTAGATGGATTGTCAAATAAAGGATTTAAAAATTTTGATTCTAAATCTTGCACAGGCCTACAAGCAAATCTACCCAAGGGTCTCAGTATCTCTGCATGCAAGGTAAAAAAGAACGCAACACTAAAAAAACTACAAAAAGAAAAAGAAAATAAAATAAAGATGCAGTAAGCTAAATGTGACGCCCCTAATTCCCGCTTGGGATGGAACAGAGACTCAGAGCATCTAGACATGCAACACAATGTTACATGCCCCTGTTCATGATAGTTAATATGCATGATAGTTAATATGCAATGAATCCAAGTATGCAACTAGCAGTATGCGATAATCGCAGTGGAAATAAAAGGTTGAGGTGAACAATATGCCAGAATAACTAAAATATCTCAACTTCATTAGATAATCATCATGGTCAAAATACTAAAGTAGCATAGACTTATATACAAATTCATATCATTCTCTTCATGCAATCTAAGGCATAAAGGACTTGGGCTATGAACATCAAAATTAAGTCCAGCTTCCTCTTCAGATCCAGCTCCTCCTCAATCATGCGAATCTAGTGCTCCATCAATCTTGTCCTGGTCGATCCTGGACACAACTTCTATCATTCCGAGTGGAATGATAGTGGTCCTATAAAAGTGTGAAATTTACTCGAAATCTCAGTAAGTTAAACAACTAACTGACATAAAGATAAATCAATCATAAAAAATGATAAATATGTAATGCATGAGATGTAAAAAATCAGTATGTATATCTCCCATCCAGATTTCTCAACATCATTTAAAAAATGGAGACACGGGTTTTTACTCAATAAAAGTAATTTCGTCATCATTTTTTAAAAGTCATAACTTCTTCATAAAGATTTCATCATAAACTTTCATCATCATAGACTTACATCATTGTCTTAATTAATAACATAATGTGTGGTAATGTCACAGTTCCCCATATGCATTGTGAGTACCTGCCGGTGACCGTAGTATAACTTACGTTGAAACTACATTGTCTATAGACTCGTTCTCAATGCTTTGATAAATATAACATAACATCATAAAATTCAAAACGTGTACACCCACCAGTGTTAGGTGTCATAACATGTTGACTTCACTCCGATGTTCTTTAAAAAGAACCCATACGAAGCATGTTGACTGTTCTTCGTCAACCTAGGGGTTACCACTCCATTTTTGAACACTCAGAGTGGACAGAAGAGTTCCACCAGGATGATTCCCCATCCTGGCCTTTGGGGTCATGACGAAATGATTTTCATGCTATGCTTTGAAAAATATTTTTCATGACATGTGCACATGTAGCAAGTTTAAAAAAAATGACATTTATATGCAATATACTAAAAATGATGAAAATATCACATGTCCTATAAGTATACACTCAATGTATCATATAACATGATATTTTATGCTCAAAATGATAATTGAAATATGAATGAACATTTATCAAGGTGTAAGTTAGAGGCCAACTTACAAACTTCCTGATAAATTTGTAATTAGCGTCGTAGCTGCGTAAATCATGTGTATACTAAGTTAGAGTTAATACTTTTATGGATATGTTCAAAATCAAAGGCTTCAAAAATTGAGTATTTACAAAAATGTCCCTAGACTTTCAAAAATTGTCATTTAGGCCTAAATTTTCAGTAATTGCAAACGAACTCCAAATTTGACCAAATTTCATGGACTTCATATTTTTGGCTTTCTAAAACCATCTATGCCCTTGGGCTTTCAAAATTCAAAGTGGAACTTTTCCAATTAGTCCCAACCCGTGGCATGCATCCTAGTTGATGCCTATGTGTATTTCTAACTATTGATCCCTATGAATGCATGCATATGAGATTTTCTTTAACAACTAATGATCACTAACATCTTTAGGGACATTATGAAGTCCAATTCTTGAGTAATCAAGTTGATCCCAACACTTAATCAAAACTAAGAAATCCTTAATCACCAATATGCTTAAAACCGATTCATGCTTGATAATCAAAACAAGATAGATTTAAAACCTATCATGGCATGTTTCTAACCACAAACTTAACCTTCCATAATCATATTAGGATAATGATAAATTATATCAAATCATGCTTAGGACATGCCATAGCTAAATTTCCAATTAAAAACATTCAATCACTCAAACTTTCCTTTAATTGACCCGGTTTTGCATTAAGCATCATAACCTTCTCAAAACTTAACCAAATTTCGTACCAACACTTGGAAAGAAAGCTTAACATGCTAGCTAAGATTAAGAGAAAGAAAACTTACAAATTTCGTGGCCTTCCAAGCACTCTAGACTGCCTTACACAAGAACACTCAAGAACTCACCAAAACTCACTCGGTTTGCACTCTTTTGATCTCTGAGAGGGGGAAAGAGTAATACTACATACAATCGTGAAATGTACAAATGTCGTGCAGTAGTTTTGAAAAAGAGTGGGGGTCTACTATTAAAAAATTAATTTCTTTTCCTGTGGGTTCCATATTTATTCACTTTTTTCAAAGCGACTGCACGGCGCTTGCACACTCGTGACTGCAAGTATCATTTCTCTTATGAGGGGCGTTGGCTTGGGTGCTTAGTGATTGGGTGAAGTGGGAGGTGCTCAAATCTCAAAAATTTCTAGATTTGTTTGCGTGAGCTTAGGTCACTTGTGCAGAATGAAATGGTGCCCTAAACCACCATAATTTACTCTCTACAGTAGCTGCAAGGGTCCTGTAGATGACTCCAGGTCATGGGGCATCATTTGGGTGGCAAAAGATCCCTCAATCCACCCTTGAAATCCGGTGGATGGAGGTGGTTTTGTGGTGGCAGAAAATTAGTTCGGTTTTGGATGTTTTTGGGCAGCAAAAATGAGTCAAAATCTTTCATGATGGTCATGGGACTTCTTGGTGATTGGGTGGAGAAGGAGGTGGCGTGGGGTGGTCGTGCAAACCATGGCAGGAGGCTGGTTCAAATGCAAGCCAAACGGTTCCTACACAAACTAGATCAAAGTGCACCCGGTTTGGTTTTTTGAGTTGGTTGATGCAACCAATTTCGTCCAAGGCTCAAACTGAGTTTGGGGGGAGGGTCTCATGAGTTGTTTAAGGACCATATTACCCTTGAGGGAAAACACAAAAATGTTGGGTCCAAGGGCAAAACAGTCCAAGCATTACAAAGGGTAATGCACAAAACCGATTGAAGCATGGTTTGGGCTTCTTATGTCATTTTTCTTAATGACATGTGGGATGAATTAGCTAGGGTATTAAAATGGTCTAATCATGGTTTAAGGGAGTATTAATTCAAGAAAATTTGAATTAAAAAGTTTAAGAAAAGATTAAGCATGATTAAGCTTCAAAGCATGGCTTAAAGTGCACTAACCTCAAGTATGATGGTTAATGACCTTAGCCAATTTTCAAATTTTAATTTGGGTACTTTGAGTGTGATTTGGGCTTAAGGAAACCAATGGTATGATGTATTGGACCTTTGATATTTCAATAGTGAAATGAGTCCAAACATGGCTTTGGGCCATATGGGCTTGAAAAGGGCCAAGGGTCCAATCTATACCAAAGGCCTTATGCCTTCCTATACTTGGGCCAAAACTAGCCTTGATTTCCTAAGGGCTTGATTCAAGGTTTTTTTTGGGCTAGACCCACGAATGCACTTGGGTCCTAAAAAGCCTCACGAAAATTACTAATGGGCTTGCCTTTCTAATCCTTAGTTCATTAACACTAAGTATCAACATTAATGCTAATCCCACTATCAACCTTAATGAAAGTAATTAACCCATAAGTAAAAGTCTAATCTAGAGTACGTAAGGGTCAATCAAGGGTTAATTAAGCGAGGTGTTACACTAAAAGAGAGAACGACGTTACTGCCTTTACAAACTGCTAAAAAGATAAACTATCTAGCAATTCTTCTACTGTCTCCCTGGCAACGACGCCAAAATTTGATTACGCCCAAAGAATAACGCGGTAGTTGTAGTACAGCTTTGGGGTGTCGATTCTACATAGTAACAAATTAAAAGAATAGTAGAAAGAACAAAGAAACTAAAGAAAATTATTAAGTGATTAAGGGAGGACAAAGATTAATTTTAAGTGCAAATTAAGGTGAAGCAAAGTGACTAATGGAAAAAGTACTCAAATTTGACGAACAGTAAAGCATCAGGAATCCCTTGCACAAATCCAGTATTTTAATTATTCTTAATTCATTGAATAACTCAATTGATAACTCAATTCCCAAAACTTCCAATCGGAAAGTATAGATTTATAAACCAAAATTAAACCAAATGTAACCCTTTGAAAAATCATTCACCACTTTTAAAATACATAAATTATTATCACTATTGAGAAAATCTAATGACGACAATATACTCAGGGAGCAATATTACAGCAAAGAATTAAATCAATATAGATAAATAATTGATCCAAACATAATAAAAAAAACTAATCCATTCAATAGAAAAAGCATGACTGAATCCATAAACAAAATAAATTCTATGATTATTCGGAGACATCAACAATGAATTGAGAATGATAAAACAAAAGAGTTTTAGTAATTGAAAACCAAATACATAAATTAAAAATAAACTAAAAATATCATCTAATGTGCAAGTTCATCTCTAGCCCTACTTGAGAATTTAGCTACCCATAAATATAATGGACAACAAAAATCTCAAGAGAAAAATAAAGCAAACAGTGGCCATGGAGGAAATTCTCTTTGTTCTTCAGTCCGTCCCCCCCAACCACGGCACTCCTGGTTCTTCATTTTTGAATATATATGAGGTGCCGTGTGTCTTGAGTCTCCCCCAACGTCCAAAACTCCCAAATGACCCATTTTTGTGTTGCGTCTTCAAATCAAAGAATTAATTTCCTGTAGGTCTCGTACCTTAGTTGAAAACCAAGCCTTCTTCATGCGTAAAACTCTCTTGGCCAAAATGTGTGCTGCGTCCATTACTTTCCAAACCAAAAGTTGGGTCCCACGTGCATATGTGATTTTTTTTCTCTTTTTTTATGCTTTTCATTTCTTGACCTTAAAATCCAACAGAAAATGACATGGGTTAGAGCATAAATTGAAAGCTTCCAAAAATGTTAAGTGTAAAGTCCAGTTGCCAATTATCTCTCACCAACCAATAATGCAATATTTGAGATTTAAAATATTATAAAATCATGCTCAAATATATCTCAGTGTGAATAAATATTAAATTCAATAATATAAATTATATATCATTATTTCTATTCATATTTTAGCATTTTAATCCAATAATAAGGTATTTAGAATGCACTTTTGCGCACTCATCAGGCATACATACCATAAGGCCATGGAAGTACCATAGGAAGCCCGCGAGCGAAAACGTCCAACCTCATAACTTTGTCACTTTGCACTCAATTGGTTTTCTATTAAGAAAATGCAGAAAAGTAAAATATGACGTGCTCCAATTTGCCCGGGCATGGGGCATCCAGACCACAAGGTCATGGAAGTACCATGGGAAGCTTGCGAGCAAAAAACTCCAACCTCATAACTTTGCCAATTTGCACTCAATTGGTTTTCTATTAAGCAAATGCAAAAAGGTAAAATAAGATGTGCTCCGATTGGCCCAGTGATGAGGCATACATACCATAAGGTCATGGTAATATCATTCAAGGCCCAAGATCGAAAAACTCCGAGGTCATAACTTTGTCACTTTGGACTCAATTGGTTCTCTTTTAAGCAATGTCAAAGTTGTAAAAATAAGACATGCTTAGATTGGCCTGGTAATGAGGCATACATCCAAAAGTCATGGTGGTACCATTGAAGGCCTGTGTGCAAAAAACTCTGACGTCATAACTTTGCCAGTTTGGACTGAATTGGTTCACTTTTAAGCAAGGGCAAAGTGGTAAAAATAAGACGTGCTCCGATTCGCCTGAGGATGGGGCATATATAGCATAAGATCATGGAAGTACCATGAGAAGCCCGCGAGCGAAAAAGTCCAACCTCATAACGTTTTCACTTTTCCCTCAATTTATTTTCTACGAAGCAAGGGCAAAGTGGTAAAACTGTGACGTGCTTTGATTGGCTTGGGGATGTGGCATACATACCATATGGTCATGGTAGTACCATAGGGAGCCCGCCAGCGAAAAACTCCAACCTCATAACTTTGCCACTTTACACTCAATTGGTTTTCTACTAAATAATGAAAAAGTGGTAAAAATAAGATGTGCTCCAATTGGCCCGTTGATGTGGCATACACTCTAGATGGTCATGCTAGCACCATTGGAGATCCGCGAGCAAAAAACTCCAAACTCATAATGTAACACCCGGCTCCTTCCTTCTTACGTACGCTTCTTTCTGACGTACGTTCCTTCTTTATGTCGTAAGCAAATCCTGAGGACAGATTTTATGTGATTTATCTGTCCCTTTCTATCTAGCGACTGCAAGACTCGTCATGCGTGCCGAACCACGATGACGTGTTTCAAAAAGATATCGTGCGACTTCTAGGGCATGCCCAGTGTTTTAATTGTGTTGAAAATATTTATAAGAGTATTTCCAGTGTTATTGAACTAATCTTGATTTTAAATACGACAATTATAATATTCTTGAAGAGCTCCAAAAATATTATAATTGTCAGAAATCATTTTAATATCATTATTAAAATGATTTCAACTAATTAAGATATTATGAGATTTAAATTATGTTGAAAACTTTTATTAATTAAATGGTTTAATTCTCTTTAATATGTTAAGTGAGACTTCATCATTTTATTAATGATGAAGGAATATTATTTTATAAACTAAAGTTAGTTTAAAATAATATTCTACCTTAATTCCTTTAAGCACTTTTAATTAAGTTAATATTTATGCAATTTAATTAAATGTTTGAGATCCATCGTTAGATCGTTATGTGGATCCCCAGATGAAGGGATTGGGTTAAATACCCAGACCTCTCTCTCTCTTCCTCACTTTTCCCCAGCCCTCTCTCTCTTCTCCTTCTCCCCAGCGTACATGATATGCGGCCTCTCCCACCCCCCCTGCCGAATGCTCCACGCCTCAGCCCAGCGCTGCCGTGCGTCGGCAGCCCTCACCACAGCCACCACCGGCTCCACCTCCCTCCGGCGAGCTCACCCATACTGGCGCCTCTCTCCCACGCTCCCTCCTCCTCTCCCTCGGCAGTGCACAGCCCAAATGGGCTTGGTGCTCACTACACCACCGTGCGCCGCCCAACGGCGCCACCACCTCCCCGGCAGCTTCTACTCCCACCGGCCACCACCCTCCAGCGAGTTTGGCCTCCACCTTGCAGCCACCTTCCCCTTAGCATACACGTAGAGACCCACGCACAGCTTCACCGTGCGCTGCTTCTAGTGCAGCTGTACGCGGCCTCCATTGCCACCAAGCACCTCTATGCGCTTCCCCTTTCCTCCCCCTTCCTCCTCCTTAACGTGACCCGAGGCCCATAACCTAGTTTAGGCTTGCAAAACACTAAATTCCTATAGGGTTGAAAATTGGCCAAGTGTTGGGCTTTTCCTTGAGCTTGGGCGCCTATTGCACCAACACATAACATAGTTTATGTCAATCTCATACTCTATTCTTATCAAACCATTGGGCTCAAGTCCATTTAGATCAAAATAGAAAAATGAAAAGTAATAAGTAAAAACTTAGCTTAGACCGGTTATCACAATGGGACCCACTACTTCTTTAATCTTCATAAAAACTTATAACCATATCAACGTACTTATACATCCAAACATATACAATTGGACCAACAATCTTTTGCAAAACTCACTCAAACATATTCACTCCAAGTTTCCAAACATGCTCTTAATCTGTCAAGGTCTGTGTTAGATATCACTTTATCACAATAATTGCTTGAATTACCAATCCTAAACATGCGTGATGTGCAGTGACATTTAAATATATTAAATGAGAAATTTTCTAATTAAGCTTGCAAGCCTTGAAGATTATGCAACAGGTAGAAACCTTCAAATACACACAATAACATATTCTCTCTCCTCCAAAAAATCTCTCCCAAAACCCCACCCTCCTAAAGATCCTCTCTTCTCCGTATAGAGGAGGGGTGGGGCTTCAGTTCATCCTTCCCTCCTACTCTCCATAGCTGTCCAGCAAATTTTTTTTGGCTTTTTTTTTATTATTATTATTTTCCTACTACTTTCCGACCACCTACGATTGTCGTGTGCTATGCCACAAGACTCCTCAGCTACCGATTCTTCAGCTTCTAGAAGAATATCATCATAGGAGTAGCACGTGAGTTTCATGTGCGGCCTAAGGCGTGCATGAGATCCACGCGCCACCGTGTGCTTTCTGCCGCCACGATCCAACTTCCTTTCTCCAACAATGACGCGTGATTCTCATGCTCCTTCAAAGCTACTGATGGTTGTTTGCCAATGTTTCAAACTTCCGGATACTATTTTTCTATGTTTTCGCTTCACCTAACCAAAGATCATGAGAAATAGGGAGTGAGAGTTTCCTTCAACCAATCCGGACCAGAAAAGTGCAACACAAAACAATCTACTACGACTTTTGGTCGTAGTATCATAATCCAATTTTCAGATTGAAACAAAACCGCTTGAGGTGGCTTCCCATTGGACAATAGCCAAGTCATTAGCTCCAAATTCCTTGTTTTTTTTCCCTCGTATTGTATTAACTAATCTAGGATGATTATTAGAGCCTTGCACCCTTTCGACTCTTGGGGATGATTATATGCCTGTTTATATATATATATATATATATATATATACATCTATATATATATATATATATATATATATATCTATATATATATTGCTTGCTTTGAAATAAATTAAACAAAAACCTTCAAATGAGTGCAATGTTATACTTTTGATCTCCAACATTTATGGTTGGGCTGTTTGATCTTATATTTCTTGCTCTCTTTAGTTTCTCTGTTTAATGATGCACAAAATAAGGGAAGAGGAATTTCGAAAATCGGACCATTGGATATATTAAATAAATTACAAAATATTATTTTAATGTTCTAACCAAATATTAGAGCATTAAATGAACTCCTTTGTACGAAAATCAAAGCCAAGATGTCTAGATATTTGACTCATCCCAAACTTGCAAATGCAAATAATTTACTTCAATCCTGAGCATTATTCAAGCAAACAATTTACACCTAAAATGCAAATAATTTTCTGGAATAAGTGTTCTACGATCACATTTCATTGGACCTCTTATACGAGTATCCTTCTCTGCACGTTAGCACTTATCATTTCTATGTCCTTTTACATTCCCATCAACGAAGAACCAAACACAATTGGGTTGGGGGGGGGGGGGGGGGGGGGGTGGCAATCCAGATGCTGAAAACGGTCTGTAAAAAACAATCACATAACATAACATAAAACGATAATAAAACTTCCTTCCCGAGCCACAGAACTCCATCCACGCAACCACCAAGTATACCCAGAGTCAGTAAGAAACCAAGCTATTGAAGGCTCAAGAAAAATCTTTCCGCTAAATTTGCAACAGCAGCCCTCGAATTATTATATAAATAAACTACTTGGGGCCAATGTCCTTCAGAGCACAAATCTGCTCCTCTCCCATTGCGGACATAACACTGACAACCAGGTCCTTGCCATCGGCAAACCCATCCTTGATCTGCACATACAAATTACATTTGAGAAATGCTGTCAAAAACAGAATGTGAGGTAGAACATATAGATGACACTACAAAACAAAACAAAACAAAACAAAACAAATCTTCACCTTCCAGGGGCATGCACCCATTAGAAAGCAATTAGGGAGGAAACAATATGACAAAATGTAACAAATGGCAGTAAATTTGCACCTTCACGTTTGCCATGCCGTGAAAAATAAGATGCAACAGTACAAGATTAATCTTAGGAATTGAAATGTAACTCGGACAAACCTGGGTCAACAAATTGTCATCAGTCGGCAGTTTCAGATCATCCTTTGTGTTCCCATTTTCAGTCAGCAAACTCACCTAAACAGCATTTAAATAATCAAATGACCAAACTTCAAAGAAAAATGAGTTAAGAAAAGTAATAATCAAAGAAAAAAAAAACCGTACAAATCCATCCTCGGAGATATCAATCAGCTGGTAGTCAGTACGATTAACATGGGGAACCTGTGTACAAATAGAAAAACATTTTACCATACAGAACATATTCTATAACAATTATAGGGATTTCATCAAATTTGGAGAAAATAAGAATATAAATAAAATTTTTGCATACATCACAGTTATGGGAAGATGGAACAATATCTTCAAGTTTCTTGCCAGTGAAAATATCAATCCCGACGAAGTGGCACTTAGCATGACCATGCTTGCCAGTCTTGGAGGTGGAAACTTCAACCACCTGTCACAAGAAACATTCATTATACATCAGCTCAAAAAGCCACCATGAAAATTCATCATGCCTAAATGTAACACGACTCCCAAGTTTTCATCCATATTAAGTACTAAACCAGTGCATGGGGCCATATAGTAGGAACCTATAGCTCCCTTCCAAGTTTATTGACCAAGATACCATCCAGTCATCATTGATATAATATAACATTACGACTTTTGAATACAACCAGATCAATAAACTAAAAAAAATCCTAGGGTAACAGACAAAGAAATGCTTATATCTCTTTATCCAATATCACAGATGGGTTCATCTTTGGTTCGGATGTGGTGTAGAGCAAGGCTTTACACCATCCAATGGGAGGCTGGTGTCCAAATGACTGGTGCCGCACGGTAATACTTCCAAATGAAGTCCAAATGTGTTAAACCCACAAATGGCTTCAGACCAAACTGAATGAGACTGCTGCTCCACCACTCTTGGCATGCAGAACGACTGCTCTGCGACTCCAGTGCCTGAATCCGGTCACAATATTTCTCTTATTGTGTCTCCCCCTTTCGTCTTTAAGGCAAGAATAGGTTGAAAACTATAGGTTTCAGAATATGTATAATTATGACATTTCCTTCAATGAATCAGCAACCAAATAGGAAACATAGCAAAATAAAGATGAACTGACAGTATTTTTTTTTAGATCATCGTAAATGCATGAATGGAAAATTATCAAAAGCTTTTTTTTTTTTCAAAACTTAGGATACTTTTGGGTAATGATATGAGATGAGAAATTCTCAAAACTTCTAAAACTTCTCACAATTTCCTTCCCAAACACCACTCAAACACAAAACACTTTCCAATTTCAAACTTTCAACTTCTTCATCTAATCATATTCCAATCATTACAAGTTTTACAAACTTAAAAAAAAAAAGAAAACAAAAATTAACACAACTTTTTGAAGCTTCAAAATAAAAATAATATTAAAAAAAATATATTCAAACAATTTTTTTAATTTATAACATTTTTATTCAATTTTTTCTCTCCTTTTCCAAAACCCAATAAAACATCTTAACTCAAACTATTTCACTACTATTCAAAAAATTATGATATACTTCAAGTGTCCAAACGAGCCCCTAATCTTCCTGTCAATAGAAAGACCACAAGCAATGATGTAATGGTGGGAAAAATTTGTTTTGACGAGGCAAGAAAGGAAAAAGAGAAAGAAGTAGAGATATGAATAGCAACCAGGCAACGCCACGAGTCAGAGCCAAGAAAAGCATCAGACAAAGCAGACAGGTTGACCCATTGAATTCGATATCCGTGCACATTACCATTTGCCTTCATTCTTTTGTAATCCAAAGCATTGGCTTATTGAAATCGGGTCTATCAATACTCCATAACAGAGCATACAAAGGTTTCATATTCAAAAAACTTTGTTTCGAAAAAGGCAAATAATAAATAGACAAGAAACTGGAAACCCTGCATAGAACAAACAGCAACCTAGGAACCAAGATTCAGACTAAGGATGGATGTAGCCAGAAGTAGTTCTTACACATTGTTAGCTTCTATAATCTTAAAACTGGTAATTATAGAAACAAGGAGAGTCCTCTTTAGGGTTTCTCTCTTTCTCTCTCTCCTAGAAGCATTCAATGAAGAAAAGGTAGCTTGCGTTTCTCTGAAGAACAACAATGGCACGGGAAGACGACATGTAAGTTTCTAACAGGGTTGTCACCTTATTGGTGGGTGTAAAATGGGAAGAGCACCACATCCGACTGAAGGTTTTCTCATCACAGATGTTAGAGGTTTATGATGAGCCATTACTTAGCTCCTAATACGCGATAAAGATGACCTGCGGATTTTGAGTTGTAAGCATATAATCCGACCAATAATTTTAACTAAACTGACTGTTTTACTTCCGAATGTGTGGAACACATGTCACCAACTCTAGCACAAAAGATAACGGCATGGACAAAAAGAAATTCAGCACCCACATCAACTCCAATGGGAAACCAAAATACTCGACAGAAACTCTAATCTAATCTGAACTTCAAGAAGAAAAAAGCAGCTAGTAGTAACAGGAAAATAACCAGATAAAAATTATGTTAAATGAACATTTTTAACATTTGGGGGCATCCAAACGAATCAGATCCAAATTAACCGCGAGAAAATGGCATTGCAACTATTCAATCTGAGGCCCTGAAATCAAATTCGGAATGAAATCTTCAAAAAAATAAAAGAGGATATTTTCTCGGGTTCTCATATCACAACTCTGACCTAGATCTGCTCAAAGTATAGACTACAAAGCAACCATCGAGATCTCAAAGAAACATACATGTGCATACATCCAGTCCAGAAATCAAACCTAAATCACAGAATTCGGTTAAAAACATATTTTTTTCCATGATTTGATTTTTCAACATGAATAAGACGGCTTATCTATCAAATTGAATCTCAAGCCTAGAATTTTTACAAGATATGCTTTCCTGTAAAATTAGTTTGCTAGGAAACAAAAAAACAAACGATTTAAAAAAGGGGCAAAACCTTGCAAGGGCGGGCCTTAATGACGATGTAGCCGTTCTTACGAATGGTACCGGCCTGCTGGGGATAGGTCTTGGAGGCTCCGGCATCGGCCTTGGACTCGAAATGGTGCTCCTCACTGTCCGACATGGTTTTTTTATTTTTGCCTCCGACTCGCTCTCTCGCAATACACCAGCTCAATTCGATTCAGAGACTCGGATTTTCAGCAGAAGAGCCACGGAGTGAGGCGGAGAGGACGATGAAGATTATATATATGGATGAATGCGTGTAAATATTGGTCTCTCGCTCCTTGTCGCACATGCTCTTTCTAGGGTTTCATGGTGGTCCCCAATTGGCTACGAACCGTTGGATTATGCGGTGTGGCGGTCAGGTTTTCTTTTGGATAATAATGCGAGATCAGCGTTTAATGGACGCTACGAATCTATGATTTATAATAGAGTTTTCCCTCTCATCATCATATTCACATATTACATTTTTTTTTCTTTTTAAATTTTTTTTTTTTTTAGTTTTATTCATTATAAACTATTTCTTCTGCTCATCATTCACGCACCACACATTTAATAAGAAACCAAAATTATATATAATATGTGATATAAAAATGATAAATACTATATATTTCTACTTAATTGATATGTAATTTATCATTTTTATTCTTCTATTTAAACACATATATTTAATCTTTAAGATAAATAAAAAAAATAATTAATTAAATATTAATTATGTGAAGGTACGTGGCGTAAGACTTCTATTTAGAATTTTACTATCCAAAGATTTTGATTGTGGGCTGTCCCATGATCATTTAGGATTTTTTTCTTTTTTGAATTATTTTTTATAAATTAGAAAATTTCTATTTCTAAAGTTGGTATATAAAACACGTATAGTAAAGTATTTACATGACATAATTTGAATGATGTACTCTATATACCGACTTAAAATATAATAACTCTTACAAATTATATTTAGTTAATGAAAAACTCCACTTGCAAGCATATGGGTATAACACACTGCCCACATATGACATAGTAAAATTTGATTTGTAAAAGAGTTTAAAATCATTTCTTTTGTAAATCACGTTCTGCCATATTAGTAATTAGAGGGTGTGTTCGTCGTATTGGCTTGTATGTAGAATTACTCTTAACTAAAATATAAAAAATATTATTTGCAAGTTGGCTTCAAGAGTACTCCTTCTGTACCGATAATATGATATGACTTTATTTATAAGAGAAATTTAAAAACATGAGTTTTGGAAAATGCAAATTAAATATTGCAACATCATCAGATGATGTATCAGTAGATGGTAATATCAATAGATGATGTATCATTTCCATCAGTTTTCAAGTAGAAAGACTCTTAAAATTTTTTTAGCTATATTTGTAAAAGAAAAATTCTATTTTCAAGTTGATGTGTGCAGCATAGCTAATGAAGTGCTTACATGATATAACTTGATTTAGAAGATAAATTTTAAAATTTAAATCTTACAAATTAAATTTTACCATTTAAATGATATGAATGATGTGTTATACACAGTCAGATTCAGAATAAAATAAAAATTAAAAAAAAAAAAAAAAAAAAAAAAAAAAAAAAACACAATACAATACTTCTACTTGCATTTTGGTACGAAGGACATGTCCTCCACTCTGCATTTAAATTATTTTGCAAGCCTTTGTGGAGGACACACCTTTTTACTGTTAATATGATATAATTAAATTCTTAAAAATAAAATCCAACTATGTCAGCTTTGTGGAGGGTGTTGTAACACCTCATCCCTCTAAAACTTGTAAAGTTGGAGGAATCAAATTCTACTAATCCTAAAACATGCATTTTTTGCGCAAGACATAATAAAACTTTCACTGAATAATTTTTTATTAGAAATCTCTCAAAATAAACATTTATTCTATGACACATATAAAAAAAAAAATTGTCTATCTTGTGCTATGCATTTCGGAAACATAAATAATTTATATGTAAAGATAAAGTCAAAGTCTTCTCTTAAAGCCTCTAGCCTTAGTGTCAATGTTGTCTTCCTGGATAGCATCCTCAAAACATTCATCACCTGGGATGCTAAAGATTAAAAAAAAAAAAAAGACTAAAATGAGTCGAATATTCAATAAGAACTACATCATGCAGTATACATAGGATTTTTCATTTAATATTATCTTTATTTGAAAGACTTACCTTTAAGCATAAATAAAACACTTACCTCATAGTATAAAGAAAATAAAATAGTTATTTATGCAACCTTAACCATTAACTTTCTTTTGTTACCTTAACCTCATCCTTAGTGATCGTTTATACACTGTTAACCCCCTTGTGTTAAGGTTAGCGACCCTTGCAATCAATAGTTTTACCCGTAGGCAGTGGGATAAAATCAAACCTCATGAATATGTCATCACTAAGTGTACAGCTACGGATGCATTCTGACATTGCCATTCGTCCCAACCTCAAGGCACCATCCTCATACTTAAATGGCAAGTTTATTAACCTCATCAAACACATGCAATTATACCATTTATTTCCTTTTCTTTTTATTAATCTTGCCTTACCTTTCACTCTTTTACAAAAAATAAAATAGATAGCCATACTATATAGTAAATAGTCACACATAATAAGTCTTGCAGTTCTAAAAATCATATAAAATTGTTAATCATAAATAGGGATTGTGAGAAGGGCTATCAATGAAGGGCTAATACATATATATATGTATATATACTATAAAGTGATGTGTAGAAGAACATGATCATAATTACTTACCTTGGACCTTGTGAAGTTGAAGCTAATCGTGCATGTCTCCAAATATTTAATCTGAACCTATAATAGTTTAAGCAATAGTGTAAACTTTCTTAATTGTTAAAAATTATGTGTGATATACTTCACGTGTGACTTCTCGAGATATCTAAGTCCCTTGGTTGTTACTGTTCATCGCCTATCACTATGTTTACTTGGTACATTGCTTATCAATCATTGGCTAGCTAGGTGCAATGTTCATCGAGCAATACTTGCTTGGTTTAGTGCTTACCAAGCAATACTTGCTTGGTTTTAGGGTTGTGTGTTGCTTTAACCCTAGTCCCATGTGAACTATCTCTGCTTTTTGGTTTATAATAATATGCCATGATATGCTTATGGTTTTAATGCATCTAGTGAAAGAATGAATATTTACCTAAGGCAAATTGAAAACACACAAGGAAAAGATGAGGCCAAGAGGGTTAGGGTTTGTAACCCTAGTTCCACGTGGCTTGAAGGCGGTTTAGGAGATACTCCAACAAGCCTCAATGGTTGAGACATACAATGGAAGTGGTTAATGGACATGGTGCCATAATGGTGTTGTTGGGGGTAATCGGTGGTAGTGGATCGACCATTAGAATTTTTCTTATTGTAATTATCATTGATTGAGGTCCCCTACACAGTCTCAATCACTCCCAGTCCTATCTTATTTCTTTTTAAACTTCAAACTCTCTTATTGTGTTGATCATTAACTAAGTTTCCTTTGAAATACACTACCATTTTTCATATGGAACTCTTCCGGTTATTAGAAACTTAGCCACTGACCGAGTTTAATTCTATGAAGTCAGTGATCGACTTTGAGTTGAATGCATCGTGGACACCTCGTCCCAATTTCTCTCTCTCTCTCTCTATATATCTCTTCCCTCTTCAAGCCACTACAACCTTCCTATTTCCCTCTCAATATTTATTCATTGTCACCGCATCATTGTTGCAAACCTCCCCTGGCAGCCTCCATCCACGTCACAGTTGCAGCCACATTTGGTACCTCCATGGACAACCAATTGCACGCTCATCCTCCATCGCACAACATAAGCTCCCTCAGTAAGGCTCTCTCTCTCTCTCTCTCTCTCTCTCTCTCTCAAAACCTCCCTATCTCCCGACCTCTCCCTCTAGTTCACGTAACTCTCTCTCTGCACATTATCTTTCCCTCATCTCAGTGTTGTAACTTATCCCCTCTCTCTTTGTTCCCTCTTTAGATAACCAAGTTACAAATAATACCCATGCCTAGTTAGTATTAACCATATGATGTATTATTTAGGATGATTCCGTACAATAAAATAGAGAAAATAGACATTTAGATATGAAAAAATTTGTAAATTATTGGAGAAATTATGTGAAAATCAGAGTATTTGGGGAGTGACGAGATTTTAGGGTTTCGAGGATTTTAGGATATATAGGTTATTTTAGTATTTTAGATTTTATTTTCAAAGTATGTATTTGATTAGAGATATATGCAGATTATGTGCCTATTTTATAGATGATCGATTTCATGCCGAAAAATATTGGAAAGCGTTACAAGGTAAGTAGCTTGATCATAAATTATGACTAGTATATGTTAGCTAGTTATGATTTTGGCATGAAAGAATTATGAAAGAAATCCCCCAAAAGACTTGATATTTTGGCATGAAAGAAATTATGATTTTTATATATGTGTTTGTTAATGTCCTAGCATAATAGGATATGATTTTTTTATGTTGCATGATTTTGTTTTAGCGTGAAAGTAAAAGTTTGAAAGAATTGTCACAAAAATCAAGAGTTTTAGCCTTAGTGTGATTCGACCTATGCTTGGTTCTTGTAGCTATGTTGTGTTTTAAATTTTTCTATTTTTTTTTTATAGAAAAGCACTTCATTTCATAAAGGCATAACACCTCGAGATAGGTTACAATAGTGTTGATCAATGAAAATTACATTCTCAATGATAGAAGGTACAATATTCCACCAAATAAACATATCTTCTATGGACCAGACATGTCTTGCAAGTCGATGGGCAGCCTTATTTGTGAATTTGCTGCTATGCTGAATATTGCACTAAGGAAAATTTTGCATCAAACCTGTTACTTCTGCTACCACAGATCGTATAGTTGCATTGGACTCAAATGAGCTGTTAACCTCTTCTGCTAGAAACAAACAATCACTTTTGATAATCAGCTTAGGGATACCCAAACTCATGCACAATGGAAGTCCTCTCAATAATGCCACAGCTTCAACTTGTTTTGGTTCCAGAAAAACAGTTTCCACTCTACTAGCTGCCATAAGTACTTCACCCATATGGTTCCTCAGAACAACACCCATACCAGCATTGTTTAAATCAAAGAAGAGAGCCCCATCAATATTTAGCTTAAGAGAGTCTTCTGAAGGGGGTGACCATCTATACACCAGGTTTTTAGAATTATGAAGCCCCGACTAATGCCTAACCATAGCACTATGCAACTTCTTTGTAAAATCAAAGCCAATAACTTGCTGAGGTGGTAAAACAACCTGTTCATGAACCATATTGTTCCTTTTGAACCAAAAAGCCCAAACCCTCAAGAAGAAATCAGCTAGTTCCTCAGTAGAGCCTTTGAATAGAATATCCATTGCAGCAGTGATAAAAGATCTGATTTGGCCTCCATTTTGAAAGACAGAAAACCTACGCATTAAAAACTCATGGATGAAAGGACATAATATCAACACATGCCTCAAGTCCTTAATTGGATGTTGACAAAAACAACATTACCCCTCAATGTCCAGATTTCTCTTAATCAGTTTTCTAATTAGATAGTGGGATTTAGGACAAAATTTATGTTAGGAATGTAAATTTTGGAGTTAGAATGTGAAATCCTTAAGTTAATGGTGAGATGGTCATTTTTCCACAAGTAAAGGAATAAAATTGTAATTTTACTTTGAGTTAATAATTTTATATTTCTAAGTATACTAGTAAGGAATAGTTCTCATTATTTCGCGCTTTAATTCGTCACACTACAATCATTGTTGGTTAGCCTCTAACTTACTTTTAGGGTATTTATGTGTGTATGGTGGTAAGAGAAACCATCATTTATGCTATTTATGCATATGTACATGTTACATTATGCCATGCCATGATTTACTTCTAGTACATATTTATATGTTGTACGTTATGCCGGTTTATCTTTTACACATCATGTTATGTCATATCACTAGTCTCATGTGCACGTAACGTCATGTCAAGTTGTGTCACTTGTCATTTCATTTCACGCCACATCATGTCATAAGTTTGGAGTTCGTCACGAAAAACAGTATTTTCAAGTCAGTTGAGTCTTTTACGTTTATCATGACCCCATGTGCTGAGTTCGGATAATATCGTAGTGGAACTCCATTGTTCTTACTAGAGTGTTTAAATTAGTGTGAAATTTCCTGAGTTGACAAAGTATTGTCAACAGACTTTGGATGTGGCTTAAGTAACTGGTCGCTGGAACGAAGTCAGGCACCAACGCTGATGGTGCCAAACCACTATTCAATTTCATGTTATATGCACTCGTGCAGGTGCAGATATCTATCATAGGATGCGTACATTACATACTCGAAGGGGGTGTAGATACCCTTGGTGCGATGTGTATGTTAACGTTCTTATAGCTGTTGTAGATACCTATGATGTGATACGGCACTGGCAAAGGCACAGGGCTCAAGGGGGCCTGTGTAGCATCCATAGTTCATATTTAATTAAGCAGTTATTATGGGATCAAGATACCAAGTTCATGTTCATTTCACGTTTAGTTTAGTTTTGTTTATGTTCCTTTCGAAAAAAAAAAGTTCATGTTCATTTCGCGTTCAGTTCATATCAGTTCAGGTCATGTCAACTCATGTTATGCTAATTTCCAAGTCATGTCACGTCCATGCATGTTCACGTTCATGCATGTTCACGTTAGCATTCATGTTTTTACTATCATGCTTGCATCTGTACACTACTAATTAAAGTTATTTGTTAATTTGCTAAGATTTTTAATCAAAACTCACTTGGCAGTCTCAACTACCATGGAGGGAATGGTAGATAATGTGATAGGATGAGGAAACTCAACAGAGGGTCAAATGGAGGGGGTTGATTAGGCGGCAACACAACGACGCGGAGCTCATCGCTTCGATGCTTTGTTTTATTGATAGTATTTTGGCTTCCTTGACTTAGTTGCTTGAGCTACTCGATGAACTAGCCTAATAGTTATATCAGTCTTTGCATGCACTAAAGAAGTGCTGTCTCCAATACTCTTTATGTTACAGACCTGTTGGACAAGTACTATAACCTTTTGGATATCAATTTTGATGTGAATTTATGAACTTTGCTTATGTTTTTGGGACATGTTATATCTAGTGCATAATATTGCTCAAGAAAAAAATTATCCGCTGCAAATATTGCATATTGCTAGATGCATTCTTAGTGCATTGCATCTTTATCTATCATGAACAAAGGCAGATAACCTTGTGTTGCATGTCCCGATGTTTTAGAGTCTGCCAAATCCCAAGCGGAATCTGGGGACATCACATGGTGGTATCAGAGCAATATGTCTCTGGGTTACATGTAGTCTTTCTTAAGGTTTGAACTTCCTAAGTATAAGAGTTAGCACGAGGAGCGGATACACGTACCCGTGTGTTTCAGGAATTAACACATGACACGCGTTAGAGTACCTTAGAATCCTGTGAAGGTAACAACCAAGAAGATTGGAACCCTCTAATGGGCAATAGACAAGGGATAGCCGAAGCCTTTCTCCTATTAACGGACGTGCTCAAACAACAGCAACAACATCAAGTGCACGTCCCTAGACCTGAAGTTAAGGGTTCATACGAGAAGTTTTTGATTCACTGTTACCTGAACTTTTCATATAATGAAGAGTTCTTGAGGGCGGAAAAGTGGATAATCGATCTTGAAATGACATATGAGATCTGCGGATGCACCAAGGACCAGAAGGTGTCGTATGCTAGATACATTTTTCAAGGAGAAGCTAGCATTTGGTGGGATACACGGAGACAACTTCTAGTGAGGGAGTTGGGAACCATAGCCGCTTTGACCTGGGGAAGATTTAAAGAAGAGTTTGACAATAGATTCTTTCCAAATTTGGTTAAACAACAGAAGGTGTAGAAGTTTGCATCTCTATCTCAAGGTAGTATGACTGTGGAGTAGTACGCTGTCAAGTTTATGGCATTAGGGAGGTTCGCTATGACGCCCCCAACCTATGCTTGGGATATGACGGAGACTTGGAGCGTCGAGACATGCAATACATGGTTACATACCCCTATTCATGACGGTTAATATGTAATGCATCCTAGTATGCAATTAACAGTATGCAAAAATTAAAACGGAATAAGGGTGACTAAAATAAAACACATAACAAAATGAACTAAACATCTCAATTGCATTAATAACCATCATAAGTTCAAACCTAAAAAAAGCATATCCTTAATACAAATATTTAAACCAAGTCTTAATAGTTAGATCAAGTCTCTCATGCGCTCTATTATATGTAGAGTTAGTGCAATAAACATCAAAATGAGATCTAATCTCCGATCAAGGTCTAGCTCCTCTTCAACCAATCATATCCATCGTTCCATCTTGTCCATCCTCTTTTGATCCTGACAATACTTCTATCATTTCCCCTACTTCTATCATTCCAGGGGAAATGATAGTGGGTCCACAAGGGGTGCAATTTACTTGAATTCTCAGTAAATTAACAACCAATATGCACAAAGATAAATTATGCATGATAAATGATAAACATAAGATGCATGTTATGGAGAAAAATTAGTATTTGTCTCCCATCCAGATTCCTTAACATTTTTATAAAACCTTTGAGGCACATTTTCTTACAGAGAACATATTTTAATTCAATTTTTCAAAAACATAACTTTTCATCATCGTTATAGTGATCATTAACCATACGAGGCATTGTACGGAAGAAAATGTAGGTCCTCGTTGTATTGGAACGAATTTGGAGAGAAGAAGATCCTAAGGCTCGAATATCTGCAAGATGTTTGGAAGCAAGTAGCGTTGATCAGAGAAAGGATGCAAGCGGCCCAGAATGGACAGAAAAGTTATGTCGACAATCAATGAAGAAACTTGGAATTTGCCATAGGAGATTGGGTATATGTTAACGTATCACCAATGAAGGGAGTGGTTCGATTTGGCAAGAGAGGGAAGTTGAGTCTTTGGTACGTAGGACCATACGAAGTCGTGGAATGAATTGGATCAGTGGCATACCGATTGGATTTGCCAACCGAAATGCAAGGAATACACGATGTGTTTCACGTATCTTTTCTAAAGAAGAGCTTCAGACAAAGACGACCAGTCCTGATGGAGCCCGACGGTATTTAGCTCTGACCTAACCTATCATATGAGGAATGGCCTGTGCAGATTGTGGATCGTAAGGAATAAGAACTAAGGAACCGAAGGATATCCCTAGTTAAAGTACTTTGGAATAATCCAGACTTCCAAGAAGCAACTTGGGAAAGAGAAGATTCGATGACGACTAAATACCTAATTTGTTTGTATCTTAGATTTAATCATTTGATAGGAATTTTGTTTCTGACTGATTGTACTTTGGCATGTTTGAATATAAGATCTTGTTTGATTTTATGATTCTTTCATTGTTAGTAACATTGTATGCACATACCATACCCTTGAAATAGGGCATGGCATGACCTAGGAAAACCGCACGTATGTCTGCATTGTCAGTAGCCCAAATTAGAGAAAGGCATGAGCATAATCGTAGAAACCGATGCAAAAGAAGAGATCAAATGATGGCTGCTCATTGTCAACAATTGGAGAAATTCGAGCACAATCACACTCATGTGATGGATGCAGATTCTCAAGGAAATATTTTTCTATGACAAGCATTACTACATGAAAAGTGGTAACCCCCACACAATTCGTTAGTATGGAAGGATGCCGAGAGAATGCATTCGCTCGGACTCAATCAAGGGATAGAGACTAGCTACGCTGCAGAGGCACGTGTTAGTATATATACGTCATTTGAGACCTCGGATACCTCTACTGATTGTATTTGTCTCCGTGAAGAAGGTTAGCCCATAGAAGACACCGACCTTTCCATAGAACATAGGTTGAATGAGACACGAGTGAATATGAACTATACTTACGATTTGGACGCGATATTCTACATGTCACAAGATTTGATAACCGAATAAGAGAATCAAATGCCATCCTCGTCTAAGGATTCCACGATAGCTTGTAATAGACGTAAAATTCGAGGATATTCTTGTAGTGAGTTGTTCTCAATTGATGATTACAATGTAGATTTTAAGGATGAAATCTTTTCTTAAGGGGGGAGGATGTGACAACCTGGGCTTAGCCAAGTCTCACCTATCTTTTGTCGCCAGGTTATATTTAATTTTTGGGCTATGCAAGAGTTCTAGAGTACTTAGAAACCTTGGGATTTATTTAGTTATTTAATTGTTCTAATGCATTAGGCATCAAAGCCCACAGGAGAGGCCCAAAAAGACCATCCAAATTCGGTCAACCCATTGGACTAGAGTCCAAAACCCTAGTGGGACATGGGGCACACGCCAATCATACAAATGTTTGGGCACATATCACATACAAGGCACAATGAACCTAGACTTGATTGAGGGAAGAAGGGGTAAGAGACTCTAGGGTTTTGGTAACCCAAAAACCCTAGCATGCCAACGATGACAAAGGCCACCTACTTTCGACACTTTCACACATGAAGAGGGGTGGGAACATTTCTAGAAGGAAACAATCATGAGGCACCTAGGGAAAGACAAGGGCCATCTCCCTAGACTCTTAGCCAACACACCCACTCCGCAACCACCCACATTTCATGCCACTTGTAAAAAATATGAGAGATCCTAGATGGATTGCATGGGGAAGTGGCGCGTGGGGGATCTCAAGGGTGATAAGTGTACGAAAGACCAACCCACTTTTTGCCAAGTGTCACACATGCATTTGGGATGGGGTTTTTCTAGATGATGCAATGATTGGAATGGGATGGGATGCCGGAGCAAACCGTAGTTCCTAGGATTTTTGGCCACTACACCCACTCTCTCGCTCATACCACTTGTCACTCATTAAGGGTGATAAGTGTACGAAAGTGCACTCTAAATATTCTATTATTGGACTAAAATACTAAAATGTGGATAGTAATCATAAGAATTAATGTGTATTCTTGAATTGAGTTTCTATTTACTTTGGGATACTCCTAAACATATTTTTATGTTGAATTTCAGGGTCCATAAAAGAGTAAGTCAAAGCTCAGTCAAATTCAAAGGACTTTCAAGTAGGCAAGACGTTGGAACAACCTAAGAACTTTCAACGACTGTAGGACTCTTCAAATAAAGATAATGATGGGGTTTGAGAATAATTCTAATCAAAAGAAAAAGAAACAAATCACAAAAGGAAACTGCAAGAAGTCAGAGTTCAAAACGTGTTAGGAGACAACCTGGATATACCTTAGTGTTTTGATCATACCTTTCCACTAACACATCTGATTAATGCGATTCTTGCTGCATTAGAAATCTATCTTAAAGGGTTACAAATTTGTCTCTAATAAGAAGTTCTAAATTCGAACTCCTGAAGTATGTACGTGGCTGTCAATATGAGTCCTAAAATTTAAGGGATGTTTTATGCGGGAATCATAAAGACATTAGAGTTTCTTTCCTACTGTATATAAGCATATCTGATGAGTGTACGAAAGTGCACTCTAAAAACCCTATTATTGGACTAAAATGTTAAAATATGAATATAAATTATAGGAATTAATGTGTATTCTTGAATTGAGCTTCATTTACTTTGGGATACTTTTAAGCAGATTTTTATGTTTAATTTTGGGTCTATAAAAGAGCAAGTTAAAACCTAGTTAAATTCAAAGGAATTTCAAGTGGGAAAGATGTTGGAACAACCTAAAAACTTCTAATGAGTGTAGGACTCTTCAGATAAGGATAATGATGGGGTTTGAGAGTAATCCGGATCAAGAGAAAAAGTCAGAGTCCAAAACGCGTTAGGAGACAGTCTGGACATACTTTAGTATTTTAATCGTAACTTTCCACTCACATATGGAATTGATATGATTCATGATATATTGGGAAGCTATCTTAAAGGGATAAAAATTTGTCTCTACTAGAGATTTCAAAATTTGAACTCCTGAAGTGTATACGTGGCTACCAAGATGAGTCCTAAAATTTAGACAATTTTTTATACAGGAATCTTGAAGACATTATGGTTTTTTCCTACCCTATATAAGCATATCATTAGCACGAAATTGGAGAGTTTTTAAAGGAAGATGGCTCAATTCTGAAGAGAGGAGAAAAATACTATTTTTATTTATTTTTAATTCTTTCATGGAGAACTAAATCTTAGGTAAAGCCTAGGGCGTAAATTGATCGGTGAAAATACTTTGACTTTAGTTCAATTCATAGATTAAGATTTATTGTTTAAGATTCTAGAATTCAATTCTCTATTTATTTTGGATATTATAAGTTTGAGATAATTATATTAAATCTTGCTATGATTTGATTTTGATGAGGTATATGATTATGAATATATGATTTTGACTTGAACAGGCTTTTTATGCCATTGATGTGATCTTTTGTTGCATTTTTGTTTGAGAATATAGTGCCGTCTTTAGATATGATATTCATTTTTATATATGGAAACTGTGGCTTGTAAATGGAGAATAGATTCTAGAATTAAATTTGAGAAAGTAAATGAATATAATGTCATATCTTCCAATTATAAATTTGGTGCTATAGTTCTTAATTGTGTATATAGTTAGTTTGAAAAAGTCAGAGTATTGGATTTGGTTGATGAAGCCCAAAACTTTACTTGCCTTTTTATTCGTGCCCTAATCTCATTTTAATTACGTGTACGTAGAATTTTCAAATTCTTGTCAGATTGTAATTTGATCTTTCGTTTTAAGTTTGCGTCTTGTTATGTTTCTTCTGACTCCGTGAGGATCGACACCCTGAACTATACTATAACACCGCGTACTAGTTTAGGCGGTAGGCAGTAGAGATCTTATGTACCACCCCATATTTTTTCATCAAAACTTCAAAAGAACGGTATAAAAAATGTGTACCCCGATCACTAATGATAGCACGTGGTGTATCAAATCGAGATAACACATTCTCTACGAGAAATTTAATTACTATCCTATTATCATTGCTCCTGCAAGCTGCAATCTCTACCCATTTTGACACATAATCTACTGCTACATTAATATATTGATATCCAAAAGGAGGAAATGGTCCCATAAAATCAATGCTCCAACAATAAAAAATTTAAATCACTAAAATTGGGTTTAAGGACATCATATTACGACATGACATAACTCCTAACTTTTGACACTTTCACTTGAGCGACAATAGATGTTTGCATCCTTAAATAAGGTGGGCCAATAAAATCCACACTGCAGGATTTTTGCAGTGGTTTTCTTCATTAAAAAGTGGCCCCCAAAACTTGGGAGTGACAAAATTTCAAGACGATAGCAATCTCTTCATCAGGGATACAACGCCTTAAAATTTGGTCAGGACAGTATTTGAAAAGAAAAGGATCATCCCAATAGAAATTACGTACCTCAGTCATGAACTTCCTCTTGTCCTAAGCATTCCAAACCACCACTATCTCACCTGCAGCCAAATAATTCACAATATGAGCAGACTATGGTAGAGAAGCAATAGAAAGTAAATGCTCATCGGAACAATCATCCCTGATTAGCAGGTAGTCAGAGGTGTTCTCAAATGTGAGCCTCGAGAGATGGTCAGCCACTACGTTCTCCACTCATTTATTGTCTTTGATGGTAATGTCAAATTCCTACAAAAGTAAAATTCACCGTATTAGTCACGCCTTAGCATCATTTTTTTGTAAGAAGGTACTTAAGAGCTGCATGATCTGTGAAAATAATAATAGGAGAACTAATCAAGTAAGCACAAAACTTATCCAAAGCAAACACTACCGCTAGCAACTCTTTTTCAATGGTGGAGTAATTCATCTGAGCACTATTTAGAGTTCTATTAGTATAGTAAATGACAAAAGGCTTCCCCTCCCTTCGCTATCCAAGAATAACACCTATAGCAAAATCACTAACATCACACATGATCTCAAAATGTAAAGTTCAATCAAGTGGCTGCATTATGGGTGCTGTGGTAAGCTTGCCAATTAGCATTTTAAAGGCCTCTTGACAAGCTTGTGTCCACTCAAATGGGGCATCTTTAGCTAGGAGGTCACATAGTGGTCTAGATATGGTGGAAGAATTTTATATGGACCTCCTATAAAAGCCCACATGACCAAGAAAGGATCTCACATCCTTTACTGTCCTAAATGTAGGCAGCTTAGAGATTAATTCAATTTTAGATTAATCAACCTCTATCCCCTTAGAAGAAATAATATGCCTTAAGATAATACTTGAAGGTACCATAAAATGGCATTTTTCTCAATTCAAAACCAATTCCTTCTCCTTATAACGAGTCAACACTCTCTCTAAATTCAATAAACATGCATTAAAAGAAGATAAAAAAACAGTCAAGTTATCCATAAAAACTTTCATACAATTTTCAACCATGTCACTAAAAATGCTTATTATGTAACGTTGAAAAGCAGCAGGTGCATTACACAATCCAAATGACATTCTACGAAAATTTTAAGTACAAAAATGACAAGTGAAAGTGGTTTTATCTTGGTCTTCTAATGCAGTTTCAATTTGATAATAGCCAGAATAACCATCCAAGAAACAATAGAAAGGATGAACAGCCACATGCTCAAGAATTTGATCAATAAAAGGGAGAGGAAAATGGTTTTTACAGGTGGCAGCATTCAATTTTCTATCCCTGACTTCTTAGAAACAACCTGACTTCAATTTTCAATTTTTTTTTTGCCACCCAGTCACAAGTTTTGTAGGGACTAACTCTCCCAGGTCATTCTTCACCACAGTAATACTTGACTTCTTAGGAACAACCTGTGTAAGACTTACCCATTTACTATCAGCAATAGGATATATGATTCCTGCATCTAATAGTTTCAACACTTCATTCTTCAACACTTATTTCATAATAGGATTAAGCCTACGCTAGGGGTCTCTACGAGAGCTAGTTTATTCCTCCAAATTAATTTTATGAGAACAGACCAAGGGACACACCTTTTATATCAGCAATGCTCCAACCTAAGACTGACTTATACTCACTTAGGGTCTGAATTAATTTCTCACCTTGAGACTCAGATAATTCAGATGAGATAATAACAGGAAAAGTATCACCTGAACCAAGTAAAATATGCTTTAAACCCTTAGGCAGAAGTTTTAATTCAACTTTGGGTGCTTCCACACTTGAAGGAATTTGTTTTTCAGTTTTCTCAGAAACTCTTCAAACATCAGTTGCCATGCGCGAGTGCCATAATCCTGAGTTCTATAAAAAATGGCACAAATATCAACTACATTATATGGATCACTAATGGAATCAAATTTAGAATTAACAAGAAAATACTCAAGGGGATGAAAATCGTAAGCTGTAGAAACTCCCCTGTCCATGAGTGAGTCAATCATGTATGTCTGGTGGCTCTCATCATCATCTTCTGGTTGTTTTGCAATATAGAAGATATTCACCTCAAGAGTCATGTTTCTAAAAGACAGCTTCATGAGCCCATTCCAGCAATTAATAAGAGCATTAGCAGTGGCAAGGAAATGCCTACCTAAAATCAAAAGAATTTTAGAAGTAGTATCAACAACAGAGCTAGTGTCAAGGATTAGCAAATCAACAGGATAATAAAATTTGTCAATTTGAATTAGAACGTCCTCTACCACACCTCAGGGTACTTTGTTTAAACGGTCAACATATTGCAATACCACAGTGGTTGGTTTGATTTCTCCCAACCCCAACTGTAAATAAATAAAATATGGCATTAGATTCACGCTTGCTCCTAAATCTAGCAAAACTTGCCCAAACTCATGATTTTCAATGCTGCATGCAATGGTTGGACAACCAGGATCCTTGTACTTGGGAGGAATCCGCTGCTTAATTAGAGCACTAACTTGTTCTGTCAGGAACGCTATCTTCTTCACATGGTGCTTCTTCTTAACTGTACACAAATCATTGAGAACGTTTACATAAGTAGGAACTTGCTTAATCACATGCAAAAGAGGAAGATTGATTTTTACCTGCCTGAGATTCTCTAGGATTTCATTGTTAGGATCCAAAGTTCGCTTGCTTGATTTTAAAGCTTGAAGGAATGGTACCTTAACAGGACTCTTTGTCACCTCAGGTTCCTTGGGCAGCTCGGCATCACTACTATCTTGATCCTTTTCCACATTCTCTGATTTGTTCGTTGTTGGGATGTGTAATGACTTACCACTTTGTGTCATAATGACATTCACATCCTTCAAATTCTCTTGCACCATGTGTTGACCATGGGGTGCGGATTGAGCTTAAGAAGGGAACTTACCTCACTCATTCACACTCAAGGAGCTTATCAATTTGGACACGTGGCTCTTTATCTCTTTGTTTTCTTCAACAACCTGCGTAATCAAAGATTCAAACTTCTTACCCTGTACCTCAATAAAAGCATGCAAAGTATCTTCAGGACTCCTAGAAGATGAAGGTGCTTGATATGGTGCAGAATATGATTTAGGGGGTTATGCAGGCGGCTCGTTTTCAAACTTCCAGCTAAAATTAGGGTGATTGCGCCACCCCGGATTATAGGTTTCAGAGAAAGGTATAAAAGGCTTCTTGTACATACTTAAGGCATTACATTATTCCTCATACATCCCTCTCATCTTAGCAAATGTGGGACACTCTTGGGTGAGGTGATCTACCCTGCCACACACAAAACATGGTCCAAAAGACTCTGCATGATTAGCCACGTGTGTTGGCTTTAAGTCCTTAGTCTTTAACACATCTAGCTCCCTAATGAGCATCTCAACCTTATCCTTTAGGTTATCCTCTTTCCTGAGATGGTAAATTTCACCACCATTTGGGTTTCCTGCAGGTCGTGACCTATTTGTGCCCTTAGTAGCACTAGGTCCAGTCCAAGTGTGAACTTTTTAAGCAAGCTCATTGAGGTATTCTATGGCCTCAATAGGATCTTTCTACAAGAAGTCACCATTACACATCATCTCCACAAATTGGCGCTCTCTAGGTGTAAGTCCCTCATAAAAATAGCTCACTAAGCGTCAATTCTCATACCCATGGTTAGGACACATACTCAACAACTCCTTAAATCTCTCCCAAGACTGATACAGAGTTTCATTGTCCTTTTATGCAAATGTGGAGATTTACCTTTTTAAAGCGTTGGTCTTATGTTGGGGAAAGTATTTATGAAAAAAGACATGAGTCATCTCATTCAATGACCCAATAGATCGTGGTCTTAGTGAGTATAGCCAACTCTTAGCTCTATCTTTCAAAGAGAAAGGAAAGAACTTAAGTCTCACAACGTCATCAGTTGCATTTTGACTATGAAAAGTCGCAACTACTTCCTCAAGCTGCCTAATGTGCACATATAGATTTTCATTTTCCAAACCATGAAAGGTGGGAAGTAGTTGTATCATCCCTGTTTTAAAATCAAGTTGACGAGGGTTGGCTGGAAACATGATGCATGATGGTGTGGCTGTGCGTGTAGGGTGGAGGTAATCCTGAACAACTCCTGTGGGTTGATTTTCGTGTTCACTCATTTCTTTGGGACTAGATGGATTGTCAAATATAAGATTTAAAAAGTTTGATTCTGACTCTAGCACAGGCCTACAAGCAAATCTACCCAAGGCGTTTCTATATCTGTGCGTGGAAGGTAACAAAATACTATAAAAAGAAGCAAGAAAAAAAATGCAGCAGGCTAAAAGAAGGAACGAAGTTACTGTCTTTACAAACTGCTGAAAAGAAAAACCATCTAGAAATTATTCTACCATCTCCCCAGCAACAGTGTCAAAATTTGATTACGCCCAAACTAGTATGCAGTGTTATAGTATAGTTCAGGGTATCTATCCATAGGGAGTCAGAAGAAACACAACAAGACGCAAGCTTAAAAGAAAAGATCAAATTACAATATGACAAGAGTCTGAAAATTCTACCTAAAGCATGTAATTAAAATGAGATCAGGGCATGGATAAGAAGGCAAGTAAAGCTTCCGACTTCCGTCAATCGGATCCATTACTCTGACTTTTTCAATCCTAACTATATACACAATTAAGAATTATAGCACCAAATTCCTAATTGGAAGATACGACATTATATTCATTTACTTTCTCAAATTTAATTTTAGAATCTATTCTCTCTTTACAAACCACAATTTTCATATATAAAAATGAATATCAGATCTAAAGACACACTATGTTCTCAAACAATAATGCAACCAGAGATCAAATCAATGGCATGAAAAGCCTGTTTATGTCACAATCATATATTCATAATCCTATAGCTCAACAAAATCAAACCATAGCAAGATTTAATATAATTGTCTCAAACTTATAATATCCAAAACAAATAGATAATTGAATTCTAGAATCTTAAAAAATAAAACTTAATCTATGAATTGAAATATAGTCGAAGTATTTTCACCAATCAATTTCCGCCCTAGGCTTTACCTAAGATTTAGTTCTCCATAGAAGAACTAAATAATAAAAATGAAAATTTTCTCTTCTCTAGAACTGTGGCTCCGCATCTTCAAAAACTGTCCAATTTCGTGCTAATGATATGCTTATATAGGGTAGGATTCAGGACTCATCTTGGCAACCATGTATGTACTTTCAGAGTTTGCATTTAGAAATCTTTATTAGGGACAAACTTGTAGCTCTTTAAGATAGCTTTCCAATGCATCAAGAATCACATCAATCCAATATATGAGTGGAAATTTACGATCAAAATATTAAAGTATATCCAGGCTGTCTCCTAGCGCATTTTGGACTCTTATCCGAATTACTCTCAAACCCCATCATTATCTTTATTTGAAGATTCCTACACTCTTTGAAAGTTTTTAGGTTGTTCCAACATCTTGCCTACTTGAAAGTCCTCATTTGAATTTGATTGGGCTTTGACTTGCTCTTTTATAAACCCTGAAATTAAATATAAAAATCTGCTTAGGAGTATCCCAAATTAAATAGAAACTCAATTAAAGAATACACATTAATTCTTATGATTTCTATTCACATTTTAGCATTTTAGTCCAATAATATGGTATTTAGAGTGCACTTTCACTCACTCATCACAATCCATTTGTCCCAAAGAAATGAGTGAACATGAAGATCAACCCACTAGAACTCTTCAGTATTACATCCACCCTACACGCATAGCCACACCATCATGCATCATGTTTCCAGCCAACACTCGTCAACTTGATTTTAAAATAGGAATGATACAACTACTTCCCACCTTTCATGGTTTAGAGAATGAAAATCCTTATTTGCACATTAGGGAATTTGAGTAAGTAGTTGCGACTTTCCATAGTCATAATGCTACATATGATGGTGTGAGACTTAAGTTCTTCCCTTTCTCTTGGAATGATAGAGCAAAGAGCTGGTTGTACTCACTAAGACCACGATCCATAGGATCATGGAATGAGCTGACACAAGTATTCTTTAATAAATATTTTCCCCAGCATAAGACCAATGCTTTGAAGAGACATATCTCCACATTTGCACAAAAGTATAGTAAAACTTTGTATCAGGCTTGGGAGAGGTTTAAGAAGTTGTTGAGTATGTGTCCTCACCATGGGTATGAAAACTGGCGCTTAGTTAGTTATTTCTATGACGGTCTTATACCTAGAGAGCGTCAATTCATTGAGATGATGTGTAATGATGAGTTTTTGCAGAAAACTTCAGATGAGCCCATAGAATATCTCAATGAGCTTACTGAAAAAGCTCACACTTGGACCAGACCTAGTGCTACTGAGAGTACAAATAGGTCACGGCCTGCTAGAAATCCAAATGGAGGTGGAATTTACCATCTTAGGAAATAGGATAACCTAAAAGCTAAGGTGTAGATGCTTACTAGGGAGTTAGAGGTGTTAAAAACTAAGGATTTAAATCCAATACACATGGCTACTCGTGTAGAGTCATTTGGACTGTGTTTTGTGTGTGGTGGGGTAGATCACCTAGCTCAAGAGTACTCCACATTTGTTGAAATAAGGGGAATGTATGAGAAACAATGTAATGCCTTAGGTATGTACAAGAAGCCTTTTGCACATTTCTCTGATCCTACAATCCGAGGTGGCGTAATCACCCCAATTGTAGCTGGAAATCTGAAAACCAGTAGCCTGTACAGCCACCTAGAGCTTATCCTACACCATATCATGCATCATATTCTAGGAACCCCTTAGAAGATACTTTGCATGCTTTTATTGAGGCACATGGTAAAACTAATCAAAAGTTTGAATCTTTGATTACGCAGGTTATTAAAGAAAACAATGAGATAAAAAGCCATGTATCCAAATTGATGAGCTCTTTGCGTGTGAATGAACATGGCAAGTTCCCTTCTCAAACTCGATCCACACCCCAAGGTCAACATATAGCTCAAGGAAGTTTGAAGGAGGTCAATGCCATTGAGACATAAAGTGGTAAGTCCTTACACATCCCAACAACTAATAAGCCAGAGGATGTTGAAAAGGAACAAAGCAATAATAGTGCCGAGTTGCCCAAGAAAGCTGAGGTAATTAAGAGACCAGTTAAGGTACCATTTCCTCAAGTTTTAAAATCTGGTATGCGAATTTTGGATTCTAGCAATGAAATCTTGGAGAATCTCAGGAAGGTAAAGATTAATCTTCCTCTTTTGCATGTTAAAGGAAAGGCCTTAGAATTTTTGATTGAACAACTTGAGCCCAAGTAAGGATTAGCCCTAGAATGCCTTGTGTAACTCGGCCCTATAAGGAAACCTAAGCCCAATTGTCCTAAGCTCATGACCCAAACCCTAGTCACTAGTGCTATGTGTCATACATGTGTTGCACTATGTATCTAGTCATGATAATGGACTAAGGGGGAAGAGAAAAGTGTAGGGAACCAAATAATGGCTTGCACACGCCAACCCTAGAGGGATTTGCCACTTGTCAAGCATGCTAGAGACCTTCTAGAAGAGACAAGAGATAAGATGACCTAGGGAGACTGTGTTGCCCCCAGATTCCGCTTGGGATAGGACGGACATCCGAAGTGTCGGGACATGCAACACAAGGTTACCTGCCCCCCGTTCATGACATATAAGATGCAATGTTTCTAACATGCATCTAGCATTATGCAATATTTGCAGCGGATAATTTCTTTTTTTGAGCAATACTATGCACCAAACTTATAATATCCCAAATAGTTAAAATATAAACCATGCATACTTAAAACATCCACAATTACAGCACGGGTCATAGAAGGTTGTAATCGTAAAACAATGGAGACCTGACTCCATAATTACATTGACAAAATATACTATTGGGCTAGTTCGTTGAGTAACTCGCGTAACTTGACTAACGATGCCGGAATACTATCCAAAGACCTAACTATGGAGGCTGCAAGCTCCGTGTTGCGTTTACGGCATCTAGTCAACCTCCTCCAGTCTGTTAGTGTCTGCTCCCTGCTCTGATCCTGACACATCGCCTACCATTCGGGGGGGATAGTAGTTGGGACTACTACGGTGAGATCACCAAGTTAACAGGAAACTTCCACACAGGTCAATGATGCATGTATGGCAGTAAAAGTGTAACACCCCGTCCCCGAGGGTCCGGAGAGTTAACTCATGTTACCTGATAATTAACTCCAACATTGCTAATATATTTCCAAAAGCTCCAAATCAAACGTAAACACTTCAAATTTAAATAACCACACATACCCGTATATAAAATCCTCAATACAGTAATCCCAAAAATTCACAACTTCTCAGCATATCACTTAAACTCACGTTTCAACCACATAATTATCAAAATCACCAATACTCATCGAAAGCGTTCTATTCTTAATCCACTATTCTAAAGTCATCTCACCCAATTCTTTGTAGTCCTGATCCTCAGCTGAAATATATAAAAATCATCTGAAAATATTGGAGATAAGAGGGGGTGAGTTATCAACAACTCAGTAAGCAGAGAACATATGCTAGTATGCAAATATGAGCATTTTCACAGAGTTTAGAATGCAGAAACAAAACATTTCAATTTTCAATATGCATATCTTAAAAATACATTCTATCAGAAACCAGAGCGATATTTCAAACATTTCATATTCAGAAAACAACTTTTCATATTCAAAGACTCCTTTGGCATAACATGACTGAACATCTTCATCTTATCATATCAGAACATAACAGAGGCCATGTTTAACCCCCGTGGTAGGGTTGTGCATTCTGCAGAAAACCAAGCAGAACATAAATCACCATGAATAACAAAGCGATTGCACTCAGAACAGAAATCCCGTGGTAGGGCCAGATGTCACTATTGTATCCCGTGATAGGGCCAGAGGTCACTATTCTATCCCGTGACAGGGCCACATATCAGAGCAAAACAGAATCAGAATCACCATATCAGAATCAGAAACAGAGTCAGAACAGAATCAGAAAGTCATGCCAAAGGTTTTTCAGATACCACATCATATCAAAACAGTGTATTGAAATTCAGATCATTCTCACATACTGAAAACAAAAGTCGGAGCATCTTTCTAATCAATACACAATTTTTCATATCCTCATTATAGTTTCTTTTTCAGATTTTAGAAACAGCATGACAAAAATTTAGCTCATGTCTACACAATGCATGTCAGAAATTATTTTTCCTTTTTCGTGCAGATTTCATGAGTGATGCAAATAAACGACCGAGGTTGGTTTTTCCCAAGTTTTCATTTCATCACAAAATATACAAAGTTTTCAAAAGGTCAACCTCGGTCCCAATAATTTGTACAAAACCTAGTATAGGAATCCCGTTTACCTGGACTTCTTAATTTTTTAGAATTTTCCTCAAAATGTCGAACAATAATTAATCGTCACCTATAAAAAATAACCACGAAATTCTCATAAATTTCCAATCGAACACATATTTTAATATTTAAGCTTAAGATGCTAAAATAACCTATTTCAATTCTTCAAAGACCTAACTTCACGTAATCCTAAAATATCGGCACATTTTCTAAATTCATTAATATCCACTTAATTATAAACTCAGAATATTTCTAAAATTGCATAATAATATTAGTAATAGATACAATTATGTCGTAAAATACATATCTAGTTTACAGGCTCATTAAAACAAAACTGATTAAAGTAGGAGGGCAAATATTTCATTTAATAAAAAAAATAGACTAATTAGTATCTCTTTAAAGAGTTCAAAATAGAAATCCTACACCACTATGTACTTCTAAAAATATTAATACTTATAATATCTTTCAAATATTTATTCAATTTGTGTTTAAAACAAAACTCATACAAAGTGAATTTAACATATAAAAACTACAACATGATCAACTTGTAAATATTTTGTTTAAAGCACCAGTACATTGGTTTAGCTTATAAGCCCAAACATATGTGCCCAAAATAGACTATAACCCACGCAAAAACAAAACCCAAGCTTTCAGACTCACCAAGATACGAGTGAAGCTTACGGGTTTTATGGCAAAAACAGGGCACGGCAAAAGTAAAACACAACAGGGCAGTGAATGACCAAACCAAAAAGGGAAAGCTATGGAAATAAATCACAAGCATGAGCCACAAAATTAGTAGGAAAATTAAGAGAAAGAACAACAAAAGATCTGCACGGTTTTACAGCAAAAGATCAGCAAATAATTAGAGGAAGAGATCTGCATGGTTTTACAGCAAAATTGAAACCGAAAATTTAAGAGATGTAAATGGAACCATTACCAGTCGAAAATGGAGGAATGAGGCGTTTGCAGGCTTGCAGAGGAAGAACCGAAAATGAAAATGGAGAGGAAGAAGAGACGCAGCAGACGGCAACCCACTGAAGAAAAGAAAAGAAAACGAAAGAAAGGAACAAAATAAAATGGAGGAGAAGAAAAGAAGCAGTAGCTGAACGTATTGCAAAAAAAGGGGATGAAGACTGGAACGGACATGAGGTGAAGAAGCCACGGCGCAGGAGAAAAAAGGAGAAGAAAAGAAGAGATGAAGTCCTAAGGGCTGGACCCAAAACGATGCCGTTTGGGGGGGGATTTAGTGGGCTGGGTTGAAAGCTCACGGGTTGGGCTGGGGACCAAATTGGGTTGGGCTCAAAAGAAGAAGAAAAATAAATAAAAAAAACACACAAAAAGGCCCAGTCCGAAAATAGAAGGGTCCAACAAAAGAAAAAGGCACAATAAAATAATTTAAGAGCCAAATAAAAACACTACAACTTAAAATTAATAAAATAAGATAATTAAAGTCCAGCAATAAAATTATTCATTAAGGGAAAAAAAAACAAATTTAAATGCAAACAATAATTAATATCAAGCAAGCACTTCAAAATAAATTTCACAACTTAAAAATATAATATAAATGCAACAAGAAATCCGATAAATTTAAAATAAGAGAATTAATATTTAAGTTAATAATAAAAAAAAATCTTTCACAAAAATAAATACGCTAAAATGCGGGGTATTACAAAAAGCATGAATGCATAATCAAAGTCATAAGTAAGCATAGCATAACTTGACATACAACATGGCATAAATGACATAACTTGAACTGAAACTGAAACTTAGCTTGACGTGACATGGCATGTACGTGAACTTAAAACATAACATGGACTAGCAACATAGCATGAACGTGAACTTGAAACATAGCATGGACTTGAACATACATAATTTGAACATGAACTTGAACATAACATGAACATGAGCATGACATAACATAAATGTGAACTTAGAACATAACGTGAACGTGAACATGACATAACATGAACGTGAACGTGAACTTGAACTTAAACATAACATGAACTTGAAACATGACTTGAATGTGAAATACATGAACTTGGAATCTTATTTAATGGACTTAATTAATAAAGTGACCATACGAGTGCTACACGGGTCCCTTGAGCCATGTGTTCCTGCCGATTACTGCATCACAACACAGGTGTCTATACCAGTTGTGAGTGAGTTAATACGTACTCCATAATTGCTGTGGCCCCACGTATTCTACGTATCACAATTGCTGTGTCTCACGTAGTGTATGCTTCCTAGTTGTTTTGGCCCCATACTTCATGCTTCACATTTGTTGTGGCCCCATGAATTGTTTGTGCCACACTTACTGTAGACACACGTAACATAATGTGTGGCTCCATCGGCGTTAGTGTTTGGTGTGCTCCGGTGACCAGCTAGTTAGGCTCCATTCGCAACCTGTTGACTGTACTTCGTCAACCTAGGGAATTTCACACCTATTTAGACACTCCAGTGTGAACAAAGGAGTTCTACTAGGATATTACCCCACCCTTGCGCTTAGGGTCGTAATTGACATGAATAACTTAACAAGCATACATGACAGCTCGTAACGGGACGTGACATAAACGACAAAAATCTTGACGTAGCGTAACGTGACATGAACGTAAGATGACAGACATGATATAAAATATAACAGACAACATTTCATAACATGACATACATGTAACAGACAATATTTCATAACATTGCATAACATGTGACAGTGAATATTACGTGTCATGACATACATGTAACATATAGAATACGTAATGTGACATACTTGCAATAGATATTAACATGAGACAAAATATATTGTGTAACAGATAAAAATTTCATAACAGAATAATTCGTGTAATAGATAAACATGTGATGACATGGCATATATAACAACATATGAACATAAATTGTAGTTCCCTTACTCATCACACAAACACAGTAAACTGATAGTAAGTTAAGAGCTAACTTACCTCGATCGTTGCGTTCTACGAGAGTAAAGCGTGAAACAGGAGGAACTGTAAGAGGGTATTCTAAAAGTTAGAAACTAATTACTAACAATTAGAAATGTGAAAAGAGATAACTTAGAGTAAAATTACTATTTTATCCTCTATGTGTGGGAAAATGACTATTTTACCCCTAACTTAAGGATTTCACATCCTAACTCTAAAAATTACCAAAATTTACATTTCTCATGTAAATTTTGTCATAGACTCACATAACAACTCAGAAAAATTTAAAACCAATCAAAACTATGGAAAACTCACAATGGCCGAAACATTCATAGGCCATTTCTCTTGATTTTGGTTGCAATTTCTTCCATCTTCAAAATCCATGATTAAACCAAAATTTTGCAACAAAGATTTTCCTATCTTAAGTTTAAAAACACACTTAAAATATCCATTAAGAAAAGCTAATCATCAACACCAAACTTTTTGTAAAAAGACCCAAACTTTTTAACAAAAAGTAAACCCTTAAATCACAAGTTTTGACCTTAATAAAATCATCTCCAAGAATTCCAAAAAATCAAATCTTACTTCTAACATATTCATAATGTCATCCTAAGATCAACCATACTTTAACTCATCAAACAAAAGTCACAAAAATCACAAAACAACACTTGGAGTTTTTGGTTTTACACTTAGTCCAAAAATAGAAACTTTTCTCTTAACTAACTTTGATCAATCTCTTGATCCATGGCATAAAGACATGTGATATTCAAACTAAAACATATCATGGTTTAAAAATGTGTCCTAAAGAAGATCCAACCATCAAACTTAAAATCACATGGCTAAAACTCAATAAAACATGGATCTAACCCAAAAACATCAAATCTTAGGCCTAACCAAAATCCTCTTGCATAGAAAAATCATATCTTTAAAACTAATACTAAATATATTCAAAATAACATCCTATCATGTATATAAGAGGCTTAGCATCATCATATAAAAATAACAAAGCCTTTGGAATAAGATCAGCCCACGAAATATTTAAACTTTCCCAAAACAAAAACTGTATTTCCACTTCCAGTTTTCAAGTTCTAAATCTAAGGAAAACTGTATTATTCATGCAACAAAACCTCAATGAAAATTCATAAACACATGCTAAAAACACTCCATAAAATTTTCGGACCGTGATATGTCCATTAGCTTGGTCAAAAATTCCAAAACATAACACACTCTCCAGTTTCACGCCCAGAATGACCTTTCCATGGTTAAAAATACTTTTGACCGACCAATTATCATGGAATGTGACTAATAAGATATCTGCATAAACTAAACTCAAATACGAACAACTTTTGTGAAGAAGTCATTGTGAGATAATACTTAGAAAGGATCGACAATGGCTACTCAAAAAGACCCAGAAATCTGCCCGAGAGAGCTCTTTTGGGTTTCTCTCTAAGAACAGGGGAAAGAAATGATAAAATGGAGAGAAGTGTGTCTTGCACGACTTTAGACTCCTGGAGGGGGAAGTTATGGGCTTGAATGACCCTTGATTAGAGGTGGCTATGTGACATAAAGTGGAGAATTGAGAGGAGCAAGGACTGCCTTCAGCAGCTGTGAGAGATGTAGGTTGATGAAGTGGATTTCTTCTTCACATCAAGGCACTATTGGGTGCAGCCAATGGCAGTGGATGGTCTGCCATGTGGGGGAGGAAACTTCTTCAAGAAGCGTTGCCAAGGTGGCTAATTTCATGGTTCTTGGTGGGCCCCAACCTAGTGGGCTTCAATTTGGAGTTTAAAAGGGGTTTGGTTAGAATTTGAGATGCTATCAAGCCCATAACCAATTTTTCTTGGCCCAATCAAATTTCCAAGGTTTAAAAGGTTGGATAATGATGTCATAACAAGGATTTGATTAATTAATAACATGTGGAAGTAATTTAATCAAGTGATTAAACACAATGCTAGAAATCGGGTTAAACGGGTTTGGAGGCCAACTTTAAGTTTTGGGAAAACCGTTTAGGGTTTTGGTTTCAACCAAGCTTTTGGGGTTTCAAATGGATTCCAACCATTTAAGGTTTTTCTAGGGTTGAAACCCTTTTTGGTTTGGCACAATTTAGTTGATCAGATGAGACAGAGCATTGCTTAGGTGGCATGATCTCACACCTTGACTTCCTTCACAAATCCATCTAATGGTTCCTCATGGTGCCAAGTGTCTAATACTATTCACTATGTGTGGCTAAGATCTTGCCAAGTGTCTAAATAAAATTTCTCTAACCTAATTTGGATATTCCACACTGTGATTTTGAAAACACTGCACTAGGTGCGCTTATCGAGGTTACTATTCACTGCAAAAAAATACATAATAAACTTAGTATTGAAAAATTCTAAAAAATCATATTAACCTATAGTGAAAATCGTTTACCAAAATTCAACCCCGAAATGCCCCTAAAAATAATTTCACAATTTCCAACAGACGTTTTGTCCAGAATTATGAAAATTGGCTATTGCACCATAAAATCCTAAATAATCAACTGAGTCTAATGGCGTAGACCATAACGCATTCTGACACTTTTAACTACCTCAAATAATTAAACTCATAAATCTAGCACCATAGTGAGTGATAACACCGATTATGATGATAGACTAAAACCTAAGCGATTGGTCGATTCGTAAAAACTTATGAGATTCTCATGAGGTTCCTAAACTCAATAGAAATTTCACCAGTGAATTTCTAGCGGGCTGTTACAGAGACTAAAGGATTTTTGGCCAAGCCCTTTCCCACACGCCTAGACCCATTCTTTTGGCCTAATTTCGAGTTCCTATGATGATGCTTCTGGAAAGGGGAGCCTAGGGAAGATAAAAGTGGATTTTCTAGGAGATTTGCTTGGGAAAACCGAAGGGACACAAGGGATTTTGAGAATTTTGGCCTACGCTCAAGTTATCTTCAGGTTTTGCCAAGTGTTAAGCATGCAAAGAGTTTCTAGAAGATTAGATGAAGGGACATTTTCATAAAAGGACTAATATACCCTTAAGAATTCGGCCACTACACTCACAAACACCTTTTCACTTGCCACTTATAACTTTGTTTACAATTTGAACCAATGGCATATGAGGAAGTCACCTTGGGAAGGAGTAAAAGGATGATGAAGCAACAAAATGGGAAGAAGAGGAGAACAGTGAGCGGCAAAGGGCAAGGCACATGCCTATGCCACTTGTCACTCATGCCAAGGGTTGCTTGTTGGGAAAAGGAAGAGGCATGAAGTGTTTTACACAAGTACCCTTGAGGAATATTTACTTGCTTAAGAAGAGGGAAGGGCATAAAAGGAAAAACGTGGGATGTTCGGCCAAGGAAGAAGCCCTACATCCCACTCAAGCTTGTCCCTTCCCAATGCAATCCAAGATGAGATTCTAAGAGGCCTTTTTGGCAATGGAGAAGAGGGAAGAAGAAACTTATGCCACCTGTCACTCTTGCAAGGGTATTGGAGGCAACCCAGGGGGGGGGGGGAGTGAAGAGACCACTATAAAAAGGGAGAAAGTACACGCCTATGGGCTTTTCCCCTTGCCATTTTCAAAATTTGCATGAGCCATCATCTTCTCCACACAACTCTCACACTCTCACTTGAAGATTCTCACACTTTCTTTCCAACCAAACAAAGAAGATTCCTTGCAAGAGAAGATTTCGCCATCTTCGAAGAGAGACCAAGGTAAGACTCAGTTTTCTCTTAGTTTCCATACACACATACCACTTTTCCAACTCAAGATGAGATCCAAATCTCAAAGGAGTTCAAAACTGGCGAAACACACGCTTTCCACTCATTTTCATAAAAACCGAATTAGCGTTTTCTAGAAACCCTAGAAGCCGTATGATCGGAGGTTTTCATCCTCCATGTTTTCAGTCGACGTCATGTGTTCTTACCCTACTTTGAGTTCTGTATGAAAACACAAGTTAAATGAAGGGGTTTTGACCTAAAAACCCTAAAGGCCGAATGATTTAAAATCTAGTGGTGCCCTAGAAACCCTCACACACTCAAGAACATAGATTAGGGTTTTTAGACACTCTTTCTAATGTAATATATTTTGGTTTACAGCTTGCTTATATTTCATTTCTTGGATTTTTGTAAGTACACACTCAACTTGCTCTTGGTTAATCCTTTTGTATAAATCCTTTTATTGTTATGGTTGTTTAGATTGTTATTTCTTGTTTGCTTGCTTGAGTATGCTTATATGACCTTGAAAAATGAATATGACATGAATGGCATGTTTCAGTTTATGATAAAAATGGCAAGAATGTCATTTGCATGTCTCGGTTTTAAGGAAAACAATGTTGTTATTTTTTGATGTTTGATGATTCGACTATACCATGTCTTAGAGGTTCTAGATCCTAGCCTAATGCTATGATTCCATGCTTTGATTCATTATGCTTTGATTTCTAAGCAATAGGTTTGAAGTCTAAAGCATGTTTAAGTGATGATTCTTCATTTTTTGCACTTATATGTTTCGACCAAGGCCCTTTCTCATAGTTCCATGTATGAGTTTTGATATCTCATGTAATCTATGTTATCATGCCATGAATCAAACATGTTATGCTTGGTTATTTCATGCACGACATTTCATATGTCATATGTCAACTATAAGAACATATATCTTAAATCTCATGTCACATGCATTTGAGAGAAGTGTTTTCAAAGAAAAGAGTCTAAAAGTTTTATCACGACCCTAAGTGCTAAGTCGGGGGAATGTCCTAGTGGAACTACTATGTCCACTCTAGAGTACTTAAGAGAGGAGTGGTAACCCCTGGGTCGATGAGCCTCGAATGGATTCTTTTTAAAGAATTCCGGAACGAGGAAGCGCCTAATGCTAGTTGGTGCATAAGGCATATAACTCAACGAAGTACTGTCGAGTTGATATGTAATGAATCTATTTATGATATATTCATCACGGTGTACGGACCGTTAATTGTGCAGTAACTACCAGGAACACGCGGTGCAAAGGGGAACCGTGAGGTGTCCACCCTTTGAACAAGAACAAGAGCTCATATGTTATGGATCACTCGAATAAAATCTCGTGATATGATAAGCATCACTCGATGAAAATCTTGTGATATGTTCGACAAGTTTTGATTAAGATAAAAGTGAAAAAGAAAGTCAAAGATGTTTTTTGAAAATGTCAATGTCTCTGTTACAAGTCTTTTGAAAAATAGTCAAGTGCGTAAGTCAAGTTCCGGTCAAGTCATATGTCAAGTACATGTCCATGCACGCATTTCATTATATACCTCTTGTATGCTTGCGTTAATATTATGTGTTGCGTGTTTACTTGTTGAGATTTCTCGAAATCTCATTATAGTAGTTTCCACTACCATTCTCCAATCAGAATGGTAGAAGTTGCGACAGGTACCCTGGATTCCTGAGAACTATGAGTCTAGACAGTTCCATGATAGATGACGAGTATACTATGCAGGCTTGTTATGACTATACTGCAGGCACATTGAAGCACACGACCACGCTTCTCAGGGAAATTCTAACTAGTATTAGTGAGACGGAGATCGATGCAACGATCTCCCGACCATCCAGAAACTTGAAATTTTGGTGGAACATGGACCATTTGTCTACTTTTCTTGAGCGAGCCTCGAATGCCTCAGCTAACGCAAAAGAAATAACAAAGGACTTAGGATTGTTACCACCAGAGCCTCAGCAATCATATGGGGTCTTTTGGTGTCTGACTCCTGATGGGACAATAGTGAGGAAGAGAACGGGAACCTAAGATATTTTGTGGAAAAATTTATGACTTAAGGTTTTAACTTTTTAAGAACAATATTTTGAGAAGGTCTCGTGTTTTGGGAGATTAAAAATACTCTATGAGTTTGGGATACTATATCTTATATGATGTATGTTTTGGGAAAACGACAAATGTTGGGTATTTTGTTTAGTAATGGTATCATGTACTTGCAATTGCTTCTCGTATTGCTTAGATTATTTGACTTTTATTATTAATTCACCACAATTTTATTGCATACTGCTAGTGTACTTAGGTGCATTGCATATTATCTTTAATGTACGAGGGATGTGTAGTCACGTGTTACATGTCTCGACGTTTCAGTCACCGTCCAATCCAAAACGGGGGCTGGGGGTGCAACAGAGGCTGGTATCAGAGCAATTACGTCTCTAGGTAAACCCACACATTGTCCTAGGAATGCATAGTACCTCTAACTAGGTTTGAGATCTGTAGTTATAGGCTGTAATCTTATAGCTATAGGCTTGAATCTCGGAAGGAAAGAACAGGAGAAAAGGAAACGTATGTGCGGCATCGCTAACACTGAGTAATGGAAGTTAGCATTCCTCTTAGAAGAAGACTGATCTGCATTGGTTCTATACATTTTAGGAAAAAGAAGGAACTATGGTACGATCGACGTGGAGATACTTCTCTGAGACAAAGAGATCCAGAAATGGAGAACCCTCCATTAAATGAGGGCAAGCGATACCGGAGGCTATTCACCAAATGACCGAGGTGGTACGAAATCAAATGGAACAAGGGCAGAATGCTAGACAAGGACTGCCCAGAGGAGAACAAAGATGTTCTTACGAGAAATTTTTGGTGTATAGATATCCAAATTTTATAGGAATAGAAGGACCACTAAGGTCTAATAAGTGGCTTATGGACTTGGAGAGAACTTTCGACATCCGTGGATGCACAGAGGAGCAAAAGGTCCAGTATGCGGGACATATGCTTCAAAGAGAAGCTGACATATGGTGGGATACCAAACGACAATTGTTAGCTCTAGAATTTGGAAATTTGACTACACTCACATGGGATCAGTTTAAGACGAAGTTCGATAATCGTTAACTTCCAGGAATAGCTAAGCAGCAAAACACTTTGGATAGCTCAGGGTGTTATAGTATAGCAAAGGGATTTTGGCACTGTCTCCCCAGCAACGGCGCTGAAATTTGATTACACCCAAAGTAGTACGGGGTGTTATAGTATAGTTTAGGGTGTCGATCCAAAGGGAGTCGGAAGAAACACAACAAGAAGCAAGCTTAAAAGGAAAGATCAAATTACAATATGACAAGAATCTGAAAATTCTACGTAAAGCACATAATTAAAATGAGATTAGGGCACGGATAAGAAGGCAAGTAAAGTTTTGGGCTTCCATCAACCGGATTCAATACTCTGACTTTTTCAATCCAAACTATATGCACAATTAAGAATTATAGCACCAAATCCCTAATTAGAAGATATGATATTATATTCATTTACTTTCTCAAATTTAATTCTAGAATCTATTCTCCATTTACAAACACAATTTTCATATATAAAAATGAATATCAGATCTAAAGATGACACTATGTTCTCGAACAATAATGCAGCAAAATATCACATCAATAGCATGAAAAACCTGTTTAAGTCACAATCATATATTCATAATCCTATAGCTCAACAAAATCAAACCATATCAAGATTTAATATAATTGTCTCAAACTTATAATATCCAAAACAAATAGAGAATTAAATCCTAGAATCTTAAACAATAAAGCTTAATCTATGAATTGAAATAAAATCAAAGTATTTTCACCAATCAATTTCCACCCTAGGCTTTACCCAAGATTTAGTTTTCCATAGAAGAACTAAAAATAAAAATGGTATTTTTTTCTTCTCTAGATATGTGCCTCCTCCCCTTAAAAAACTCTCCATTTTCCTGGTAACGATATGCTTATATAGGGTAGGAAAGAAACCCTAATGTCTTCATGATTCCCGCATAAAAAATCACCTAAATTTTAGGACCCATCTCGGCAGCCACGTACATGTTTCAGGAGTTTGAATTTATAAATCCTTATTAGAGAAAAATTTGTCTCCCTTTAAGATATCTTTCCAACGCATCAAGAATCATATCAATCCTAAAGTATGTCTAGGCTGTCTCCTAGCGCGTTTTGGACTCTGATCCGAATTACTCTCAAACCCCATCATTATCCTTATTTGAAGAGTCCTACACTCTTTGAAAGTTTTTAGGTTGTTCCAACATCTTGCCCACTTGAAAGTCCTCCTTTGAATTTGATTGGGCTTTGAATTGCTCTTTTGTAAACTCTGAAATTAAACATAAAAATCTGCTTAGGACTATCCCAAAGTAAATAGAAACTTAATTCAAGAAAACACACTAATTCTTATAATTTCTATTAATATTTTAGTATTTTAGTCCAATAATAGGGTGTTTAGAGTGCACTTCCGCGCACTCATTGATAGTCTCTAGCAATTTTCATGCTAAAACAATGAAAGAGACCAACGGAAATCATACACAAAGGCCACCAAGTCGCACTTTCCAGATTCACATATCAAAGCAATCTTAGGATTTCAATAACCCTATCACAAGCAATCCACCTATAGCAATTCACAGAGTGTGTGTGTGTGTGTTCCAAATTATATCCATCTAACCAAAAGCCCTAACACATGCAACATTAAGAACATCTCAAGCGAAAGGTTCAAATCCATATCTCACGGGTATAAAAGTGTTTCGTGTGAGGATTCTCTCTACGGAGTTGAAAATGGGTGTACACACACTCTCATGGAGAATTAGGAAATTATGTACAAGCAAGAAGCAAACATTGATCTTATGATAGGAACACTAACAAATGAGACTTCCACTTGTCTTTCCAACAGCTTGCTTAGGATCAGAACGGTCAACACAAAAGGTTGTAACATGGCTTAGGTTCGAAGCTATATGAAAAAAAAGAAAGATGAAAATGATTCAAAAACTTCCAAGTACATACAAAGGGAATCTTATTAAATATCTCAGTAGACCTTACTTCTTACTAGATGTACTCTCCAACTTTTCAGATCATAGAATAATAATGCTTTTCCTTCTCCTTCCTCTTCTCTCTCTTTTTTACTTTTTTTAGAAAACAAACACAAAAGAAAGAAAATGAAAATTTCACCCCTAGTATACACATAAAAGTAAAAAGAGTAGAAAAATCAGTGTATAGGCTATACTCTAATGTGGAGACGCATGGATGATGTAGGCATATGAAAAGAAAAGGCTACATGTGTTTATTGGCTCAAAGTTGGCTACTAGGGGTCTATGATGGAAATGATTAGCTTGAAAGGCTCAAACGTTGATCCTAAGTTGACCTTCGTCATGTCCCAAGTATATCCACCATCTTACCACAAATCATGTAATGATATTCTAAAAAATGCCCAATTCAATAGATCAATGAACGCTTATCACAATTTATTGCATTTGTATGCTCTCAATCATCTCCAAAACTCACATGAATACTTAAGCAAAATAGTTCTCTAGATACATGTGTCAAACCACCATCTTACCATAAAACATGGATGAGTGCATTAGGGGTTTTGTAAATGCTTCAGCAAAAAATGATTATGGTGGGTTTGGTGAATTTACGAAGATGGCTATGAATGAGAATGAGTACACATGTGAAAATGATGTACGTGTGATGCAAACTAAAAACATTTGACACATGAAAATATGCCACAGAGGACACATGAAAATATACCACAGAATTCCAACAAGCATTTTAAATACTGAATTTGCACTACCATCCCCCAACTTAAATGAAATATTGTCCTCAATGTTTAAGAATCAAATTTGAATGAGGAGTAACTAAAAATGGTAGAATACACCTGATGAGCGATATGGGTAGCTTGGTAGGGACCGAAGATGGTAACCTGAAATGACAAAATGAAACTAACGTACAAACAAAAATAAAGAAAACAACAGCAAACAAAAAGGAAAAGAAAGAAAGTAAGAGAAAACAAAAATAAAACAAAACAAACAAAACAAATACAGAAAAACATACATGCGTGGCGTGGTCAAGGTTGATAGACCGGATCCACAAGTGGAATGTCTTCCACTTCCAAAACTTGCCTATCAATTAATACTTTAAGGTGTTGACCATTTTCTTTAAAGATCCAACCATCCTTAGGATCCTCTATGTCTACTACCCCATTTGCAAAAATATTATTCACTACAAAAGGGCCAGTCCACCTAGACCAAAGTTTTCCTGAGTGCTTATGGAGTCTAGAATAATATAAGAACACTCGATCATTAGGCTTAAAAGCTTTTCTCAAAATATTTTTATCATGAAACGTTTTCATTTTAACTTTATAGATTCTAGAGTTCTCATAAGCATCATTTCTCAACTCCTCTAACTCGATCAACTAAACCTTTCTAAGCTTACCTGCTTCTCCCATGTCAAAATTGAAATGCTTGATGGCCCAATAAGCTCGATGCTCGTACTCCACAGGTAAGTGGCAAGGCTTTCCAAACCCAAGCCTATAAGGTGACATGCCTAAGGGAGTTTTGAAAGTTGTACGGTAGGCCCAAAGCACATCAACTAGTCTCAAAGACCAATCTTTGCGATCTGGGTTGATCCTTTTTTCTAAAATTTGCTTAATTTCCCTGTTTGCAAGTTCTACCTGTTCTCTTGTTTGGTGATGGTAGGCAGTAGAAATCTTATGTACCACCCCATATTTTTTCATCAAAGGCTCAAAAGAACGGTTACAAAAATGTGTACCTGGTCACTAAGGTGAAGCAGAAGCAACAAAGATACTAAAAAAAATATTAAATGATTAATGGACGACAAAGATTAATTTTAAATGCAAATTAAGGTGAAACAAAGTGACTAATGGAAAAAAGTATTCGAATTTGACAAACAGTAAAGCGTCGGTAATCCCTTGCACAAATCCGATATTTTAATTATTTTTAATTTATTGAATAACTCAATCGGGAATTCAATTCTCAAAACTCTCAATCGGAAGGTATAAATTTATAAACTAAAATTAAACCAAATGTAACCTTTTGAAAAATCATTCACCACTTTTAAAATACGTAAATTATTATCACTATTGAGAAAATCCAACGACAACAATATCCTCAGGGAGCAATATTGCAGCAAAGAAGTAAATCAATATAGATAAATAATTGTTCCAAATATAATCAAAGAACTAATCCATTCAATAGAAAAAGCATGACTAAATCCATAAACAGAATAAATTCTATGATTATTCAGAGAAGATAACATCAACAATGAATTGAGAATGAAAAAATAAAAGAGTTTTAGTAATTGAAAACCAAATACATAAATTAAAAATATTATCTAATGTGCAAGTTCATCCCTAGCCCTACTTGAGAATTTAGTTACCCATAAATATAATGGACAACAAAAATCTCAAGAGAAAAATAAAGCAAACGGCGGCCATGGAGGAAATTCTCTTTGTTCTTCCCTCCGTCCTCCCCAGCTACCAACGTTTTATTACACCCAATATCCTCTAATTGAAAAGTTATCCACTCGTTGAAAAGTCCTAGTCGGTTCCAAGTCCTGCTTCCCTCTATCCACCTACTAACTCCCCTTTACAATATCGCTACATTTCAAAAACGATGTATATCACACCCCACCAACCGGTTCCTTCAAATCTCGTGATTTTTTAAAAGTCTTCTTAGTTGAAAATCCTTCTTGGTTGAAAAGTGCTGCCCAATACAATTGGGAATTATCCCTGCAATATTTGAGATTGAAAATATTATAAAATCATGCTCAAATATATCTCAGTGTAAATAGATATTAAATTTAATAATATAAATTATATCTCATTATTTCTATTCACATTTTAGCATTTTAACCCAATAATAGAATATTTAGAGTGCACTTTCGCGCACTCATCACACCTCCAACTTACTCATTGCTAGTCCTTATCAATTTTCATGCCAAAACAACGAAAGAGACCAACGAAAATCACACACAAAGGCCACCAAGTCACACTTTCCAAACTCACATATCAAAGCAATATTAGGAATTCAATAACCTTATCACAAGCAATCCACCTATAGCAATTCACAGAGTGTGTATGTGTGTTCCAAACTATATCCATCTAACCAGAAGCCCTAACGCATGCAACATTAAGAACATCTCAAGCGAAATGTTCAAATCCATAACTCACGGGTATAAAAGTGTTTCGTGTGAGGATTCTCTCTATGGAGTTGAAAATGGGTGTACACACACTCTCATGGGGAATTAGGCAATTATGTACAAGCAAGAAGCAAACATTGATCTTATGATAGGAACACTAACAAATGAGACTTCCACCACTCTTTCCAAAAGCTTACTTAGGATCAGAACGGTCAATACAAAATGTTGTAACGTGACTTGGGTTTGGGGCTAAATGAAAAAGGATTCAAGAACTTCCAAGTACATGCAAAGGGAATCTTATTAAATATCTCAGTAGACCACACTTCTCACTTGATGTACTCTCCAACTTTTCAGATCATCGAATAATATTGCTTTTCCTTCTTCTTCCTCTTCTCTTTTTTTTCAACAATTTGATGAGCAAACACACGTCACTTTGGTATTCCTGCCATTTCTACCCAACCTTGAGTATTTTTTTTAATCCAACACAAAGGAAAGAAAATGCAAATTCCACACCTAGTATACACTTGAAATTAAAAAGGATAGAAAAATCAGTGTATAGGCTATACTCCAATGTGAATAGGCATGGATGATGTGGGCATACGAAAAGAAAAAGTTACATGTGTTTATTGGCTCAAAGTTGGCTACTAGGGGTCTATGATGGAAAGGGTTAGCTTGAAAGGCTCAATCGTTGATCCTAAGTTAACCTTCATCATATCCCAAGTATATTCATCATCTTACCACAAACCATGTAATGATATTCTCAAAAGAAGTGCCCATTTTAACAGATCAATGAACGCTTATCACAATTTACTGCATTTGTAGGCTCTCAATCCTCTCCAAAACTCACATGAATACTTAAGTAAAAGAGTTCTCTAGTTACATGTGTCAAACCACCATCTTACCACAAAGCTTGGATGAATGCATTAGGGGTTCTGTGAATGCTTCAGCAAAAAATGATTATGGTGGGTTTGATGAATTCACGAAGATGACTATGAATGAGAATGAGTACACATGTGTAAATGATGCACGTGTGATGCAAATTAAAAGAATTTGACATATGAAAATATGCCACAAAATTCCAACAAGCATTTTAAATATTGAATTTGCACCACCTCCCCCAACTTAAATGAAACGTTGTTCTCAATGTTTAAGAATTAAATTTGAATGGGGAGTAACTAAAAATGGTAGAATACACCTGATGAGCGACGTGGGTAGCGTGCTAAGCACAAAAAATGATAACTTGAAATGATAAAATGAAACTAACATGCAAACAAAAACAAAGAAAACAACAACAAACAAAAAAGAAAATAAAGAAAATAAGGGAAAATAAAAATTAAACAAAACAAACAAAACAAATAAAGAAAAACATACCTGCATGGTGTGGTCAAGGTTGATAGACCGGATCCACAAGTGGATTGTCTTCCACTTCTGGAACTTGCCTATCAGTTAATACTTTAAGGCATTGACCATTTACTTTAAAGATCCGACCATCCTTAGAATCCTTTATTTCTACCACCAAAAACATTCTTCACTACAAAAGGGCCGGTCCACCTGCATCAAAGTTTTCCTGGGTGCTTATGGAGTCTAGAATCATATAAGAACACTCAATCATTAGGTTTAAACGTTTTTCTCAAAATAGTTTTATCAACTAAAATTTTCTAAACTTACATGCTTCTTCCATGTCAAAATTGAAATAATTGATGGCCCAATAAGCTCAATGCTCGAGCTCCACAGGTAAGTAGCAAGACTTTCCAAAAGCAAGCATATAAGGTGACATGCCTAAGGGAGTTTTGAAAGCTGTACGGTAGGCCCAAAGCGTATCAACTAGTCTCTAATACCAATTTTTGCTATCTGGGTTGACCATTTTTTCTAAAATTTGCTTAATTTGCCTGTTTGCAAGTTCTACCTGTCCACTTGTATAGGGGTAGTAGGTAGTAGAGATCTTATGTACCACCCCATATTTTTCAAAGCTTCAAAAGAACGGTTGCAAAAATGCGTACCCCGGTCACTAATGATAGCTCGTGGTCTACCAAATCAAGATAACACATTCTATTTGAGAAATTTAATTACCGTCCTATTATCATTGCTCCTGCAAACTCTTGCCTCTACCCATTTTGACACATAATCTACTGCCATAATAATATATTGATATCCAAAAGAAGAAGGAAATGGTCCCATAAAATCAATGCCCCAACAATAAAAAATTAAAATCACTAAAATTCGGTTTAAGGGCATCATATTACAACGGGACATAACTCCTAACTTTTGACACTTTTCACATGAGCGACAATAGATGTTTGCATCCTTAAATAAGGTGGGCCAATAAAATCCACACTGCAAGATTTTTGCAGCGGTTTTCTTCATTGAAAAGTGGCCACCAAGCTTGGGAGTGACAAAATTCCAAGACGCTAGCAATCTCTTCATCAGGGATACAACGCCTTAAAATTTGGTCAGGTTAGTATTTGAAAAGAAAAGGGTCATCCCAATAGAAATTACGTACCTCAATCATGAACTTCCTCTTGTTCTGATGGCTCCAATCCACCAGTATCTCTTCTGCAGCAAAAAAATTCACAATTTGAACAAACTATGGTAGAGAAGTAATAGAAAGTAAATGTTCATCAGAAAAATATCCCTGATTGGCAGGTGGTCAGAGGTGTCCTCAAATGCAAGCATCGAGAGATGGTCAGTTACTACGTTCTCCACTCCTTTCTTGTCTTTGATGGTGATGTCACATTTCTGCAAAAGTAAAATCCACCATATTAGTTGCGCCTTAGCATTCTTCTTTGTAAGAAGGTGCTTAAAGGCTGCATGATCTGTGAAAATAATAATAGGAGAACCAATCAACTAAGCACGAAACTTATCCAAAACAAACACTACAGCTAACAACTCTTTTTCAGTAGTGGAGTAATTCATCTAAGCACTATTTAGAGTTCTACTAACATAATAAATGACATAAGGCTTCCCCCCTTCGCTGTCCAAGAACAACACCTACATCAAAATCACTAGAATCACACATGATCTCAAAAGGTAAAGTCCAATCAGGTGGGTACATTATGGATGCTGTGGTAAGCTTGCCAATTAGCGCTTTAAAAGGCCTCTTGACAAGCTTGTGTCCACTCAAATGGGGCATCTTTAAGTAGGAGGTCACATAGGGGTCTAGATATGGTGGAAAAATTATGAATGAACTTCCTATAAAAGTCAGCATGACCAAGAAAGGATCTCACATCCTTTACTGTCCTAGGTGTAGGCCACTTAGAGATTAACTCAATCTTAGATTGATCAACCTCTATCACCCTAGAAGAAATAATATGCCCTAAGACAATACCTGAAGATACCATAAAGTGGCATTTTTTTCCAATTCAAAACCAATTCATTCTCTTCAAAATGAGTCAACACTCTCTCCAAATTCAATAAGCATCATCAAAAGAAGATCAAAAAACAGTCAACTCATCCAAAAAAATTTCCATGCAATTTTCAACCATGCATGCCACTAAAAAATGCTCATCATGCAACGTTGAAAAGTAGTTGGTGCATTACACAATCCAAGTGGCATTCTACAAAAAGCATAAGTACCAAAAGGACAAGTGAAAGTGGTTTTATCCTGGTCTTCTAATGCAATTTCAAGTTGCTAATAACTAGAATAACCATCCAAGAAACAATAGGAAGGATGACCAGTCACACGCTCAAGAATTTGGTCAATAAAAGGAAGAGGAAAATGGTCTTTTCGGGTGGCAGCATTCAATTTTCTGTAATCAATGCACATCTGCCACCCACTGACAAGTTTTTTAGGGACTAACTCTCCCTGGTCATTCTTCACCACAGTAACACCTGACTTTTTAGGATCAACCTGTGTAGGACTTATCCATTTACTATCAGCAATATGATATATGATTCCTGCATCTGATTATTTCAAGACTTCATTTTTCACAACTTCTTTCATAGTGAGATTAAGCCTACGTTGGGGGTCTCTACAAGGGCTAGTTCCTTCCTCCAAATTAATTTCATGAGAATAGACCAGGGGACTAACACCTTTTACATCAGCAATGCTCCAACCTAAGGCTGACTTGTGCTTCGTTAGGGTCCGAATTAATTTCTCACCTTGAGACTCAAACAACTCAGATGAGATAATAATAGGAAAAGTATCACCTGGACTAAGGAAAGCATGCTTTAAACCCTTAGGCAGAGGCTTCAATTCAACTTTGGGTGCTTCCACACTTGAAGGAATTTATTTTTCACTTCTCTCAGGCAACTCCTCAAACTTCGGTTACTATGCTTGAGTGCCATAATCCTGAGTTCTATAAAAAATAGCACAAATATCAACTACATCAGATGGATCACTGATAGAATCAAACTCATAATTAACAAGAAAATACTCAAGGGGATTGAAATCGTGAGCTGTAGAAACTCCCTTATCCATGAGTGAGTCAATCTTGTATGTCTGGTGGCTCTTGTCATCATCTTCTGGTTGTTTTGCAATATGGAAGATATTCACCTCGAGAGTCATGTTTCCAAAAGACAGCTTCATGAGCTCATTCTTCCAATTAATAAGAGCATTAGCAGTGGAAAGGAAAGGCCTACCTAAAATCAAAGGAATTTTAGAAGTAGTACCAACAACAGAACTAGTGTCAAGTATTAGGAAATCAACTGGATAATAAAATTTGTCAATTTGAATTAGAACATCCTCTATCACACCCCGGGGTACTTTCACTGAACAGTCAGCCAATTGCAATACCACAGTGGTTGGTTTGATTTCTCCCAACCCCAACTGCAAATAAATAGAATATGACATTAGATTCACGCTAGCTCCTAAATCTAGCAAAGTTTGTCCAAACTCATGATTTCCAATGCTGCATGCAATGGTTGGAAAACCAGGATCCTTGTACTTGGGAGGAATCCGCTGCTCAATTAGAGCACTAACTTGCTCTGTCAGGAACGTTGTCTTCTTCACATGGTGCTTCCTCTTAACTACACACAAATCTTTAAGAACTTTTGCATAAGTAGAAACTTGTTTAATCACATGCAAAAGAGGAAGATTGATTTTTACCTGCCTTAGATTCTCTAGGATTTCATTGTTAGGATCTAGAGTTCGCTTGCTTGATTTTAAAGCTTGAGGGAATGGTACCTCATCTTTCTGTAAGAACTCACCATTACACATCATCTCCACAAATTGGCGCTCTGTAGGTATAAGTCCCTCGTAGAAATAGCTCACTAAGCACCAATTCTCATACCCATGGTGAGGACACATACTCAACAACTCCTTCAATCTCTCCATAGACTGATACAAAGTCTCACTGTCCTTTTGTGCAAAGGTGGAGATTTGTCTTTTTAAAGCGTTGCTCTTATGTTGGGGAAAATATTTATTGAAGAAGACTTGAGTCATCTCATTCCATGACCCAATAGATCGTGGTCTCAGCGAGTATAGTCAACTCTTAGTCGCAACTACTTCCTCAAACTCCCTAATGTGCACATATGGATTTTCATTTTCCAAGCCATGAAAAGTAAGGAGTAACTGTATCATCCCTGTTTTAAAATCCAGTTGGCGAGTATTAGCTAGAAACATGATGCATGATGGTGTGGCTATGCGTATATGGTGGAGGTAATCCTGAAGAGTTCTAGTCGGTTGATCTTCGTGTTCACTCATTTCTTCGGGACTAGATGGATTGTTAAATAAAGGATTTAAAAAATTTGATTCTGACTCTCGCATAGGCCTACAAGCAAATCTACCCAAGGCGTCTCTATATCTGTGCATGCAAGGTAAAAAAGAACGGAACACTAAAACAAATACAAAAAGAAAAATAAAATAAAGATGCAGCAAGCTAAAAGAGGGAATGAAGTTATCGCCTTTACAAACTGCTAAAAAGAAAAACTATCTAGCAATTATTCTATCGTCTCCCTGGCAATGGTGCCAAAATTTGATTATGCCCAAAGAATAACACGATAGTTGTTGCACAGCTTTGAGGTGTCGATTCCACAGAGAGGGAAATTAAAAGAATAGCAGAAAGAACAATGAAACTAAAGAAAAATATTAAATGATTAATGGAGGACAAATATTAGTTTTAAATACAAATTAAGGTGAAACAAAGTGACTAACGGAAAAAAGTATTCAAATTTGACAAACAGTAAAGCATCGGGAATCCCTTACACCAATTCGGTATTTTAAGTATTCTTAATTCACTGAATAACTCAATTGGGAACTCAATTCCCAAAACTCTCAATCGGAAGGTATAGATTTATAAACCAAAATTAAACCAAATATAACCCTTTGAAAAATCATTTGCCACTTTTAAAATACATAAATTATTATCACTATCATGAAAATCCAATGACAATATAATCAGGGAGCGATATTGCAGCAAAGAAATAAATCAATATAGATAAATAATTGATCCAAACATAATCAAAGAACTAATCCATTCAATAGAAAAAGCATGATTGAATCTAGGAAAAAATAAATTCTATGATTATTCAAAGAAGAAAATATCAACAATGAATTGAGAATGATAAAATAAAAGAATTTTAGTAATTGAAAACCAAATACATAAATTAAGAATACAATCTAATGTGCAAGTTCATTAGATTGGGCTTTGACTTGCTCCTTTATAAACTCTGTGTAACACCCCGCTCCTTCTTTCTGATGTAAGGCTCATTCATTCTAACGTAAACAAATTCTGAGGGCGGAAATTATGCAAGAGTCAACCCTTCTCTCTAGTGACTGCGAGTCTCGTTATGCATGCATAACCTTGATGGCGTGCTTTAAAAGATACTATGTGATTTCTAAAGTACGTCCAGTGTTATAAATGCATTGTAAATATTTATATGAGGTATTTCTAGTGTTATTGAACTAAACTTGATTTTAAATAAGACAATTATAATATTTTTGAAGAGCTCCAAAAATATTATAATTGTTGGAAATCATTTTAATATTATTTATTAAAATGATTTTAGTTATTTAAATATTATGATATTTAAATTATGTTGAAAACTCTAATTAATTAAATGATTTTATCCTTTTAAAGATATTTAATAAGACTTCATCATTTTATTAATGATGAATGAATATTATTTTATGAACTAAAGTTTAGTTTGAATAATATTCTATCTTAATTCCTGTCGATGCTTTTAATTAAATTAATGTTTACACATTTTCAAATCAGTGTATTAATCCTCCATCGTTAGATCGTTTTAAAGATCTCAAGATAAATGGATCAGGATTAAAACCCATACCCTCTCTCTTTCTCCCTCACTTTTCCCTCCTCTCTCCCTCTCTCTCTCCTCCCTCTCCCTTACGTCGTGCGATGCAAGCCTTCTCCCTCTCACCCAATTCTTCCATAGCCCAGCCCGGCACCGACGTGCGCCACCTAGCCTCACCGCCACCATCACTGGCGTCCCCTCACGCCGGTGAGCTCCTTCCCTCCACCGGTGAACCCCACGCACAACTCTCCCTCTCTTTTCACGGTAAGCTAGCCGAAATGGGTAAAACCCATTTCTCTTCCTTGCACCACCATGCGTGGCTACCCAGGCCACCACACCTCCACCACCTCACACCGGTGACCGCCTCTCTCAAACCCAGCCACCACGGACCTCCCTCTCCCTCTTCGTCGCACACATGCACAACACCCATAAAAATGGGTTTCACATGGGTTAAGGCCACCGACGACCCTAGCACTACTGTGTGTCAGTTTTAGCTCTACCAAGCACCTCCCCTAGCCACTGTGACTCCTCCCTGAGCTCCTCCATGCCAGTGAAGCCCTTCCCCTCTCCCAAGCTTCCTCACTCTCTAGCACACGGGTTCCACATGTTGGCTTTGATCCGCCGCCGTAGGCCACCGTGGCGCCTCCACCTCGCCACTGTAGCTCCACCAGCAACCTCCTGAGCTCCTCCATGGCCAGCCACGACCAGCCAAGCCTTCCCTTCCATTTCCATGCCTTAAGACCCACGGGTTTCCTTTGGAAACCCACGGCTCCGCCGTGCTCCGCCACCCCAACCACCCTGAAGACCACCCTCAGCCTCCCCTAGCCTAGCCTTAGTCCCAAACCACCACTTTATGGGTGGATAGCCACCATACATGGTGGATAGCCACCGTACGCGGTTTAGCCACCATGTATGACCCTTCCAACGTCATCAACTGTGGCGATCACCGAGCAACACACGGGTTATCCCGTCGATGGTATAACCCTTTATCCCTCGTGTTTATGTTAAATGTTAATCAGTTGATTAGGTTGTGGATTGTGCTGTTAGTATTGTGGAGTTCACTGTATTGTTATGTTCTGTGTAGTGAAGTGTTGGGAATTCTGTGCAGTGAAGTGTTGGTCGTTTATGTGTAGTGAAGTGTGGGGTGTAGCTGGGAATTGTGTTGTGTAGTGTTGTGGACTATGCTGTGAAGTGTGGTTGTGGAGTATGTGTTGTAATGGTGATGTGGCATTGTGTGGATTGGGAAGGGTACACGTGGAGTGTACTCTGTGTGGCATAGCATGTGTGAAGGGAGTACACGTGGAGTGTACTCCATGTAGTGGAGTGATGCACCATATGGCGTGTGTGCCGTAGTGGTGATGTGACGTAGCGTGTGTGAAGGGAGTACACATGGGGTGTACTCCATGAGGTGCAGCGATACACTGTGTGGCGTGTCGCAAAGATAAGGATGGTTATATAGTTGATGGGCGTAGAGCGTGATGAGTAGTGTCGGGAACTGTGGAATAGTGTCCCGAAATAGTTATGATGTAGCCTGTAGTATGAGGTGATAGGTGTCACCGTGAAGTTGGCTCATGGCTGGGAGTATGGGTGAAGTAGAAGAACAAGTGTAAAAGTGTGCAGCGGAAGCATGATTGGGGAATGTCACGAAGTGACATGGTTACTGGCAGTCGTACTTGTGATGGGTGAGGAGTTAGTGTAGGAATGGTGTAGCAGGAACGTGACAAGATGTCACGATGTGACAAGAGTACGTGAGGGACCGTACTTGTGATGTGTTAGGAGTTGGCGTAGAAATGCAAGTGAAGTGTTGCTCTATATTTAGTTGTTTATGCATTAGATAGAGAATGACGTCATGGTTATGTGTATGCATGTAGGTTGTCATCTGACACGCACATGAATGGACTGCATGATATGAAAGTAGCGTGGAGTCCAGGTAAGTATTACATTCATACTCTTCTAGAGTTTTCTAAAATATACGAAATGAAAATGAAATGTTTTTCCTTTACAATGCTTTACGAAATGAAAGGAAATGATGTTTTTTGAAAAACATGCTAAGTGTTTAAAGGTATATGTATGTACAGCCCTTCTTGGCAACCCCTTTTTATGCAACCAAAGTATTAATTGTACGCATGTGAATGGATGACTATACCCTGCATCTATTGTATGTATTTTCCACGAAAAGAAATGTTGAGACTTATGCCTGATGCTTTAACTGATGCTTTAAACGATGCAAAGAAAGTATGTTGTTTTAAAACATCCCTATGAACTAATGCTTTATGGATGCCATGAAAGATGATGTTGAAGCCCATGCTCTTAAATGATGTTTCTCCATGAATGAACTGTTAAATGAAAAGGACTAAATGAAAGGAAATGACTGAAATGAAAGGACTGAACGTTTATTGTATGAAAATACGTAACGACCATATGAATGAATGAAAAGGGTACCAATGAAAGGGTTGATTGCAATGCTGGGTAAGTAGTACTGGTAGTGCACCTAGTGCTGCCCCCCATGAAAGAGATTCCCAACCCGTTGCCACGGGCGGAGTCTGGGTCCAAAGGAAGACTGCTAACCCCAACACACGGGGCGTAACAGTGTGTACCGGCCAATGAAAGTCATAAGAAAGAATGTATGAATGTATGAATGCATGAAAGCATCGAACTCTTGAAGAAATGAAGGCATTGACGGGAGATACGTTTTATGAAAAGAAAACCCCCTTTTAAAGAAAAATCCAGTCCAGTGATGTTTCCAAACGAATGCACGCATGCATGTACGTATAGTATGTATGGTATGATGAATGCATGAATGAAAACCTATGTTATTATATTTTAACTATATGAAGTAATACTTACGAGTCATCGACTCATTTTAGTTTTTATGCATGCCCCACCCCCCACAGGAACCGAATGAGTAGTACGCGTCAGGACGGACACGGCCCAAGGGGAAGAGCACGTAAGTCTAGGCATGAAGTTTTAATTGTATGAGAGGCCTTTTTATTTTAAAGATTTATGTTTTCCGCTATAAACCTATTTTATTCCCAAAGTACATTTTATTTTATAATGTAGAGTCTTGCACCCAGGGTATGGAAATAAAAAGTTTTAAATTGGATGGTAATTCCCGTCGTCCTTTCTAAAATCATTTTATAAAAAGTTCCACCACAAGGACGAGCGTTACACCCTGAAATTAAACATAAAAATCTACTTAGGAGTATCCCAAAGTAAATAGAAACTCAATTCAAGAATACACATTAATTCTTATGATTTCTATTCACATTTTAACATTTTAGTCAAATAATAGGGTATCTAGAGTGCACTTTCGCACACTCATCTGTAGTAAAAAACGCAGCACCCATCACTCCACCACCATGTCGACGATGCGGGAAAAGGCACAGTGAAGAATGTCGTTTAGCCACGGGAGCGTGTTTCAGATGTGGTCAAACCAGCCATATGATCTGGGATTGTCTGCTAAATACACCTAGAGGAGCATCAAAGCCAAGTAATAGACCAAAGACCGCTATGAAAGCCAAGGTTTATGCTATTACACCAGGAGAGGTAGACTTGGAAGCTGACAAGACGGCATATGCTGGAGTGATTACTGGTAACATTTCCAACTTTGCCTTAACTCGTAGATAGCTTATGTTTGAGAATCCTTGAGTAATTATAGTTACCCTTTAAGGTAAGATCCTTTATCTCTAGTAATTGTGTGCAACGATGTGAACTCGAGGCAGAGCTAATGTCTCGAAAAGTATTAGTAGTTATTCCAAAAAGGAAGGTAATCGGATGGACAAGTGTAGTTAAGAACTACTTGTTGGAGATCACAAACTTGGTTTTGACCGCGGATCTGATTGTTTTCCACTTAATGGAATTCGATTTAATCTTAGGAATGGACTGGTTGTTAAGGCACTATGCAAAGATAGACTGTCGAAGGCAGGAAATAGTATTCAATCTCCTGCTAAAGAAAGAATCTGTTATATGGGTGAGACTGTTCGGTTGGATCCATCAATGGTAACGGCTGGACAAGTCTGGAAGGGTTTAATGAGTGGGGATGTTGTTTATCTAGTGATGATGACGAATGTAACATTGGAACCTAAGGGGATCCAACGAATCCCTGTGATTGAGGATTTTCCTAGGGTTTTACCGATGATTTGCCTGGACTACCCTTGAACATAGAAACGGAATTTGCAATTGAGCTTGAACCGGCCACAGCCCCAGTGCATAAGGCACCTTACCGAATGGCCCCAGCTTAAGGTTCAAATCAAAGAACTTCTAGCCAAGGGTTTTATTCGACCTAGCTCATCGCCATGGGAAGCACCGGTCTTGTTTGCCAAGAAGAATGATGGGACTTTAAGGATGTGTATCGACTATAGAGATTTGAACAAGGTGACTATCAAGAACAAATACCCCTTACCAAAGATAGACGATCTGTTAGATCAATTACAAGGAGATGTGGTTTTCTCAAAGATTGACCTACGATCCAGATATCACCAACTCAGAATCAGGGAACAAGACTTATCTAAGACTGCCTTTCGAACTCATTATGGACATTTCGAGTTCTTGGTTAACAAATCCCCCAGTAGCATGTATGGAACTGATGAATCAGATTTTCAGGCATTACTTAGACAGTTTCGTAGTGGTGTTTATAGATGACATACTGATCTATTCTTGTGATGACGAGGAACATAAGAGGCTCCTAAGGATTGTGTTGGAGACATTTCAAGAACATCAATTATATGCAAACTTAGCAAGTGTGAGTTTTGGCTCCGAGAAGTGAAATTTTTAGGACATGTCGTTTCCAGTAAGGGAGTGGCAATAGACCCTACTAAGATTGATGTTTTAACAGAGTGGCAAAGGCCAACTAGTGCCCATGAGGTATGTAGTTTCCTCGGATTAGCAAGATACTACCGATGGTTTTTAGAAGGGTTTTCTAAACTTTCTAACCCTTTAACGGCGCTTACAAGGAAGAATGTTAAGTATGTTTGGACTGAGGAATGTGAGAAGAGTTTTTAGGAGTTGAAGAAGAGGCTAACCTCAGCACCAATATTGGCTTTACCTGAACCCCATAAGCCTTATGTAGTCTACAATGATGCCTCTAAGATGGGATTAGGGTGTGTGCTAATGCAAGAATGAATGATCATCGCTTATGCTTTGGGACAGCTCAAGGACCATGAACAAGATTATCCTACCCATGACTTGGAGTTGGCTGTGGTAGTTTTGCACTGAAGCTTTGGAGGCATTATTTGTATGGAGAGAAATGTGAAGTGTATACGAACCACAAAAGTCTCAAATACTTGTTTAGTCAGAAAAATCTGAATATGAGGCAGTGGAGATGGGTTGAAACCATTAGTGATTATCAATTTGAGATTAAGTATCATCCTGACAAGGCCAACGTTGTGGCTGATGCTCTTAGTCGCAAAGCTCAAGCTGACTTGCCATCCATATTAGCTAAGTTAAGGAGTTTGATGATTCAAGATCTGTCGCAAGATGCTAAATTAGCAGTAGTACAAGAGATTATACCCGTGACTGAAGAAGAAATTTTGGAAGATCATCGTAAAGATGACAAATTAGAAAAGCTCCAACAGAGGATTTTGAAATCGAAAGGACCACAACGTTTCACCATAGGGAGGAATGAGATGTTGTATTATAAGGTGAGGAAAGTGATTCCTAACATCGCTAAACTAAAGGAGAAGATCCTAAGGGAAGCACATTGCACCACTTACACAACACATTCTGGCAGTACAAAAAATTATTAGGATTTGAATGGTCAGTTTTGGTGGGATGGAATTAAGAAGGAAGTAGCTGAATTCGTGGCAAAATGTTCTATTTGCCAATTGGTGAAAGCTGAACATCAAAGGCCGGCAGGCGACCTATAACCATTGCCTATCCCAGAGTGGGAATGGGAAGACGTGTCAATGGAGTTCGTAATAAGTCTGCCAAGGACGTCGTCATGTAAGAATTCAATGTGGGTTAGAGTCGATAGATTGACTAAGAGTGCACATTTTCTACCCATAGCTAACACAAACTCTATGGATAAACTCTCCCGAATTTATGTTAAGGAAATTGTCTGATTGCACGAAGTACCTAAAACCATAGTATCGGACCAACACACCCATTTTACTTTGCGCTTTTGGCTGAGTTTGCAAAAGATGTTGGGCACTCGTCTGAGATTTAGCAGTGCATATCATCCACAGACTGATGGACAAACTGAGCATACAATCCAAACTTTGGAAGACATGTTGCGAGCATGTGTGTTGGAACTAAGTGGTGATTCGGAAAGTCACCTACCATTAGTGGAGTTTGCCTACAACAATAGTTTTCAAGCCACGATATAGATGGCACTTTATGAGTTATTATATGGAAGAAAGTGTAGATCCCCGTTGTACTGGGATGAAGTGGGAGAAGACAAGATGCTAGAAATCGCGTACTTCCAAGAAGTCCGAAAGCAAGTAACCATGATCCAAGAAAGATTGAAGGTAGCCCAGAATAGGCAGAAAAGCCATGCCGACAACCGACAAAGTAATCTGGAATTTGCAGTAGGAGACTGGATATACATCAAGGTATCGCCTATGAAAGGAGTCATATGTTTCAGTTGAAAGGGAAAGTTGAATCCCGATACGTAGGACCCTATGAAATAATAGAAAGAGTTGGTCCAGTAGCCTACCGATTGGATTTACCAGCGGAGATGCAGGGAATACGTGATGTATTTCACATGTCAACCTTAAAGAAGAGCTTCGGAGAGAGACGGCTAGTGGTGATGGAGCCTGGCAAGATTTGGCTTCGACCAAATTTATCATACGAAGAATGGCCAGTGCAGATTGTAGATCGCAAGGAACAAGAGTTAAGGAACTGAAAGATACCTCTAGTGAAAGTGTTCTGGAATAACCCAGATTTTCAATAAGCAACTTGGGAACAGGAGGATTCGTTGAGGAATGAATACCCTCATTTATTTGTATCTTAGAATCCGAAAACTTTTGATGTATGCATAAATTTGATTGAAATATATGAATGTTCTGTGAAAATTTTAGTTGTTCCATGATTGTCAGTCTAAGCGTGGTAACCCTGTGTGCACCTACCATACCCTTGAAACAGATAATGGCATGATCTAGAAAGACCCCAAGTACGTCTGTGTCTTCGGATAGCACAATTGAGAGAACGTAGAGAACGCCATCGCAAAAATAGTCTCAGGAGAAGGTAGCAGATGATGGTAGCACAATCAAGACAGATGAAGAAGTTTGAGCATCATCGTATGTGATGGATGCAGATTTTCGAGGAAATCTTTATCTTAGACGATCGTTACCACACGAGGAACGACAACCTTGGTGTAGCTAGAAGGAAGCAAAAAAGAGATATCTGTGCCGTTTTAATGAAGAAGCAGAATCGAGTCACGCAGCGGAAGAACGTGCGAATAGGTTTATGCCTTGTGAGACCTCGAGTACGTCTATGGATCGTATTTGTTTCCATGAAGAAGGTCAACCTATCGAGGATTTGGAGCTTGTGATAGAGCATAAACTAAATGAGATGCGGGTGAACATGTATTTTGACTACGACATGGATGCGATGTTACACTTTTTGCAAGATTCAGTAACAGAAGAGGCAGATGAAGTACCTCGATCATCATCATCGTCTGGCAAGTGTATGGCTGTAAATAGAAGAGGTAGTAACTCCGGTATTTCTTACTACAAATGTTTTGATTGATGGTTACGGTGCCGATTTCAAGGATGAAATCTTTTTCTAAGGAAGGGAGGATGTGATAACCCGAGCTTGACTAAGCATGGTTCATAAATTTATTTTAGTTGTCATAGTATTTTAAGCTTGGGCCCAACTTGAGATTTGAAAATAATAAAATATTATTATAATATTATTTTTTAATATTATTATTATTTTAAGATTTGAAAAAAATGATTTCTATATTATATTCTGTGTGAAAATTTTAAAAAGTTATAATGATAAGATGAGATGAAATAAAACATTTCTTGTATCCAAACGGGACAATATTAAATTAGGTTTCAATACATATATGGCTCCAAAGTCTTCAATAGTTTTAGGAAGAGGAAATTCAAGAAAATTCTTGGATTTTAATCTCTATGTGATAAAAATGGTTTAGATAATTGATGCATGACCCATTTTAGGTAGTTATTCCAGCGCAAAGAAAACAAAAGAGAATAAAGAACTCGGAAGTCCAACTGTTTTTCTTGTGAAGTCTTTGTTTTGAATATTTTATGTCCAGCAGTTAGTCATACCCACAATTATGTTCTTTGTCTTTTACAAATTTGGTAAGCAATTCCACAGTATAATTAGGAGTGATTTTCCGATAGGTTTTGGTGGTAAGTCTTGCATACGTCATAATTGGTACGCTTTTAGACCTTTTTCAGGTAGACAAAATCAGTCTTGCATACGCTTTCTACATAGAAAATAACTTTTCTTTTTCTGTTTACACGTACTATTCCCAACTTTACACTGAGGTTGCTGCCTAGTTTGTTTTTACAACACAGTACATCTCATCTTATTTTATCATTATAATTTTTTAAAATTTTTATATAAAATAAAATAAATAATTTAATTTTTTCAAATTCTAAAATAATAATAATATTAAAAACATATATATATTCTATTAACAATATTTTATTCAATTTTCAACTTTTATCTCAACTTATCTCATCTCATCTACAAAAACAAACGAGATCAGTTCCAAAAGTCATTTTCAGCTCTTTATTGCACTGAATTGTTAATGATTATTTCAAATTTCAATTTTGAAAGATAAACTCTCTCTCTTGAGCGACCCTCCCCTCTCTCTTATAAAAAGGCAAACTCTCTCTCTTATAAAAGCCTCCAGATCTGATTTTCGCCGGAGGAGAAGGCGGCCTCCTCCTGCTTCTCCCTCTCCTTTCCTTCTTTATCCATCTATCCACTTTGTCTATCAAGGTAGTCCTTCAAGTTCGAAAAAGATTGATTGTACACGCATAGCACAAGAAAACTCCTAGGCCGCAAATCGCCGGTGGATAGTTGTATTTTTGCGAAAATCACCGCGCGTGGTCCTCACGAGCCGCTCACAACTATGCGTGGTTCTCACTTGTCATCCCTTCCAACAGCTTTTCTCGCCACACATGCCGGATCACAAGAATCGCCACCATCAAATATTTCAGATCTGACTTTTGATGTTGAAAAGAGACAAGTGTGTTGCCTTCATGAGCCCTCATAGATTTCAAAGTCTGCCTGAGTTGGTCCAAACTGTAATCCATCCGTTTTCGCACCTATGTTATAGTTTTTCTTATTGTTTTCCTAATTGTTTAGTTAAAAAAAAATCATCTTTTGGACGTTTGTATATAGAGTTTGAATCATCTTTTTCTATGAAATGTGAGATCGAGTCTCTGTTTAGGCAGAGTGTTGTCTCTTGGACGTTTATCTGTTGAGAGTATTAGCAATAGTGAAGATCATACCAGTCACAAAAGGAAATAGTGTATTGGTGGAGCTCCGAATACACTAATTGGTTTATGAGGTAATAATTGATATGAAAATATCCCTGCATGTATCTGGTCATAAATGTAAGTTTTTCAAATGAATAAATGATAACAATTTTCCTTTAAACAAAATTCCATATTGCACCGCATCTACTTTTCAAGTCTATATTCCAAAAAATGGCGAATATTCAATCACCTCAAGGACCGCAAATTATGGGCATCAATTAATTAGAACATGTGAAGCACAAACTCTATACAGCATTTCATTACAATGGGCCACAGAAATGAGGAGGTTGCGGTTTTGGTTTAAAGCTTGGTTTAGGTTCATCATCACAACGCCTTATTTTATTACTCATTCATTTGTTTATCTTTACTTGTCTATGTCATGAGCCATCAAAACACTTTCTGTCATGTCTCGTTTCTTATGCATCTTATTAATTTAAGAAAAACATGATGGTTGTATGGCTTATAAGCTCATTAACCTAATCGTCCTATGTCATGATGAGAAACGAACAATGACCTAATTGTCTTTTGTGTATATTCTGGAACAAATCATAAATTTACACGATAGTTTAAATAGCAACTGCCATCAAACATGAGAGTTTGATATTCGATTTAATGCACAAAAATAAAAGAAACAAAGATAGGAAAGACTGCGTGAGATTTAAATAAAAATATATAATTTTATATTTGTCTTGCATATATGGTATAATGGAATTGTAATTTTTGCACGGACTGTGAACTTAAGATGAACACAACAAATGAAATAATAGAGTTAGAATTGATCAGTTTAATTTGACCCATTTATTCGATACATCATTTATCATTATATACAGTTCCACATTACCCATGGTATAGACTTTGAAAAAATCTTAATGATTCATAAAAAAAATTTTAGTGACGGATTTATTCCCAAATACTTATAAAATTAAAAAAAAAGAAAAAAAAAAAAGAAAAAAAAAGAAAAACAGATGCATCTATTGCGATAATTGTTTCAAATTTTACAATTGTGGAAGAGTGAAAACCTTTTCAATCATGATAATTATTTCACTTTTGTATTTTATGGAATATTAGATTAAAAATCTTTAAAACTCGAACATCGAAGATTGAGGCTTGGTTTTACAAATTATCTTATCTTATCTCATCTGTTTATTATAATTTTTTCAAATTCTAATATAAAAATTATATTAAAAAATTATACTCTAACAATATTTTATTCAATTATTAACTTTTATCTCATCTTATTTTATTTGTGTAACCAATTGGAGCCTAAAACTCTAAAAATCATACAACTTTCGTCATTCTCGAGAATAGTTGACAGAGCCAACTTAATTCCCTACGAGCATCGGCGTTAGTTTCATCAAATTCATCTCTAAATTTTAGCTAAAAGTACATATTTCGCATAAAACCAAAATCATTCAAGATATAACCCCACGTTAAATTGATAAATTCTATTTGCAGTCCTGAATGAGGGACTACGTGTGCAGTTCTATTGATAAATATGGGTAAACGGGGAAAACATCATTTTTAAAAAGATATTATTGTAATTTTAATTTTTTTTAAATATAACTATATGGGCTTGCATGAGCAGTTCCTATTTGGCGACTGTATGTAGACTAATTCCGTTAAATTAACCAGAATGATAATATGATATTATTTTTTAATAATAATATTTAAAATTTATTTTATATTTTACAACTAGTACTCTAACGGTATGTTAATTAATAATTTAATAATTTAATAACCCAATATTTTATCCAACATCCCATTGTGATTTCTGCCTATTAGTCCTATGGATATTGTCAAATCTGTAGAAAATGAATCCTATGAAATTCATATCCTTTGTTCTTATCATGATTATTCTACAGACTATATACATTTATATTTCTTTCAATGATGGTTAGAGAGACTTTTATCTTTAAACTAATATTGTGTTCAGTAAGTGAAGTAGTCTTGCATAGTTTATTATTATTCAAAATAATTTATTACTATTCATTATCTACTAAATCTATTTTTTTACTATTATTTACAAATAATTGAGATGATCGAATAAATAACGTAAAGGGAGGTGTCGTACGTACTTAGCACTCACGAAATTGCCTAAGCATAAAATCTTGTACCAGTGAAATTTGCTTACATTAGTAGTTCTGAAAAAACCATGTTAATTATTTACTCACTACTTGCATTATGTGACGATTGTACATTTATATTTTTGACTGTTTGTGATGTTTATGAGATAATTGGTTGATGTTTAAGCAGATCATGATGATGTTTTAAAAAAGAGAAAAGATACTTACAACCGTGAATTGCGTAACCGCCGCGTAATTGCTTTGAAAAAAATGAATAAAACATGGGACCCACATGAAAAAAATTAATTTTTTAATAGTGGACTCCACTCTTTTTCAAAGCGATTATGCGATAGTTACGCACTTTACGGTTGTATGTAGAATTACTCTTTAAAAAATGAGGTATCGTGGAATGTTGAGACTTCATATATGTCATGTGCTACAACAATGTTAAGAATGAATTATATATAATATTGGTGCATTTATATATATATATATATATATAAAGTTATTATATCATGACATCATGTAATGTTGGTATTAACTGATTTAATTTATTTTGCCATGAGTTGTACCGGTAGGAATATTCAGCCGACCCGACCGAAATTCACATTTTCAACCCGACCTGAAATTCTTTTGGACCGGAAGAAAATTTTCTAAGGAATGGAAAAATAGCCAAATCACTCAATCACTGTTCCGAAAAAATAATTGGTCTTTTTCGACCTGAACCATGGTAAAATGCTGAAAATACTTCTTCGCAATGTTAAAAAGCTGAAATACAAACCTTATTTGCAGTGTAATTTATAATATTAATAATAAAAAAAATCGCTGTAAATAAATATTTTTTGCAATGATTTTTAGGTTTTGCTAGTTAAACTTTTAAATGACTTAACAATTGCGACGAATGTGCAGCGCAGCATAAATCGCTGCAAAAGATTATTTGCAGCGATTTTAAAGATTATTTACGACAATTTTTTACGCCGAAAAATGTCCTGTTTGTTGTAGTGCCACTTCCATTTTTATTTTATTTCCTTAGTTTTAGGTTTTTTTTTTTTTTTTTTTTTTAGAGTGCTACTTAACTACTAAGGTTTTTCTATATCGGCCTGTTCCAAGTAGTTAAGCCAAACAATTTAGTAAATACATTTGAATAATTTGGTATGATTGTTTTTTGTTCTATTTTCATATATGGTATTATAGATTTGTTTATTTGGTTTTTATGAACAAGAAGAGAGAGAAGCTCTACTTCCTCCCACCCTCCCTCCCTCCTCTCAAATACAGTTTTCTCTAAGTATTTAATTTTTAAGTCGGTGTTTTGATTTTTTGATTTTTTTATCAAAGCATGGAGAAGCAACGTTTGGTTTTTCTGGTCGACCGCGGGGTTCTTAAGCCGGCATTTTTTTAGATTGCCGAAGGTTTCGCCAAAAGGAGCGGCGGTGGTCCACATGTGCGGGTCAAAATGTTGCGTGACCTCCAACCACCACCACACAGAGGGCTCTACTGTCGCCACGTGCGGCGTTTCTGCAGTCAACGATCTCTGTAGCTTCAGGATCGACAGTTCGGCACACTCCTAGTGTGGCGCATGTCCTTCATGCGCTATTACAGCCTCATTGCTTAGTGTTTTTTTGGTTTTCAGTATAGTTCAAGTTTCTATTTTGTTGTATTTCTGTTTTTTCGATTTTTCCTATGTAATTCTATTTGTTGTTTGTGTTAGATAAAAATAAAACAAATTAAACTATTGAACTTGTTGTCCATAGCAGGAGAACCCTCTCCTCTTTTGGAGATTGGGGGTGGTTGTCCCTCTACTCCTTTGGAGGATGGACGTTGGTTATATTGTTTTTACAGAATGTTATATTCTCAGATAAACTGGGATTAAAATCTATGTTTTTATAGAGTCTCGTATCTCAAAAGGTTTTGTCATTAGAGAGTTCATAGAAGTTAAGACAATATACGTCACAAAGAAATTTATGTGTGGGAAAGCCCCAAACAAATAAGTAATTTGGCTTGTAATCTTCATTTTTTTCTATATTTATCGGTCACAACTGTAACTTTGGTTTTATTGAATGAAATGAAATCTATTTTTTATTATAAAAAAAAAAAATTCTAGCCCCAGGTGAATATTCATTCTTTTCAAGAGAGTTTTTCCTCTGGTTTGTCAGATAAAGTAATGCACGGTTTTTGAAACTTTATTTCAGGACTTTTAGAATTAGAAAATGCATAAAGTTTATAAAAAAAACATTTTCTTGCTCAAACCATCAAAATAATATATATGTAAATGATAATATATATACACACACCGCACTTATTATGTAATCAGAGAACTAGTTTGGCCTAGCAGCACTATAACCCTCCACGGGATTTGGGTTGCTAAGCTTAGTATAAGCTGTGGTGCCCTAGCTCCCGGTAGTTCTTTGGCAAGGAACTGTGTGCCCAATATGCAAGCGGGTAGGGCTATAATCGAGCCATGTCAAGCCGATTTTTGGTTTGTCGAGCTCGACTCGACTAAAAATACTCGACTTCAAGATTTTTATTTATTCTTTGTTTGAGTTCGACTCGGTAAGTTAAACTCTCAACTCGAGCTCATCTCACAAACGGTTCGAGTTTGAGCTTTAGCTCGAATTGTTTATTTTTTGAATAAGATTTAATAATTATTAAGTTAGATAAATAAAAAATCTAATATTGAATTTGTATAACTAACAAGTAGGACCTCTATTGAATTATATGATTTTAAGAATTTATAAATAATTAATATCTAATTAGTTGATATTTATTCATAATAACAATATATTATATGCCGACATATATTAGTAATCATACACATAATATGATAGCATGTATTTATTTCATATGTGGTTCTCATATACTAGTATATTAAATTATTAAATTTTATTGACGAATTATTGTACAAATTATAAAATATACCTATAAAGTATACTCAATATATAGGTATAAATAATTATATTACATATTATATATTTAATTATAAAAGTGTTTTGCTTATATTATTAGCTAATACATATATATGTATATATACACAGGTGTATGTATATATTTATCAATAAATGAATGAGTTTTAATCGAGTTGAACTGACGAGTTGACTCGAGTATAAACGAGTGGGCCTTAATGAGCCTTACCCGAGTCGAATCGAGTTTTGTCGAGTATGTGTCATTTACTAATCAAGTGGGTATCTGCTTTCACGAACAATCTTTTTTTTTTCACGAGTATTCGAGTTTAACCAGACGAGTACTGGATGGGCTATCGAACAACCCTACAAGTGGGTCAACTTTATCACTTTCATTCTTGTGAGTTTTGAATGTCCATATGCAAAACACACGTGTGTAATAAGAAATCACAGCAGAAATAGGTAAAAGGGATTAGTCGAAGACTAATCTATTAGTACTAGAGAATCGCACAAATACTTCGTCACTAATAATAGTAATATCCATATGTCACTATCGCTTTGTCCCGAATTTAATTATACATCATCATAATCATCACTTACATCAAAATATAATGAGCTATAGAGTGAAACTAAACATCGCTTTGTCCCGAATCGTAATTACACTAAACATTTTGAATTACAAAAAAATGTAAAACTAAATGGAGATAAGCCTTTGTGGCTACTCCTGGGTGGGTCTTTCTTCATCTAGATAACTCTCTTGAACTACATCTACATCAAAATCTATGATTCCGAAGAGTGAAACCGTAGTGGGACTGTGAGATGAAATCCAACTAAGTTAAAAACCTATAACATTACTAATAGTGACAAATAATGGCGATGAATATGCATGCACCAATTCATGTAAATAAAGCTAAAAGCCCACAGATTTTAAGCATGGAGAGGAATCACCCTTTGAGCAAAAGATATATATTCATAAGCATCATAAGAACAACAAGTACAAAGAATCACTCAACCCATTCAACATGGAGAATCTCTCAACCCGATCAACACGTAAAATGCATTCATCAAAACACAACAGAGAATCACTCCACCCGGTCAACATGGGAAACCCCTCTACTTGGTCAACATGTGCAATACCTCTACTAAATCATCATAAAGAACACTCCACCTTATCAATACAAAGACTCTCTACCCATGATATCAGGTGAAGTCATATGAAAACGCCCCATCCCGATCATCATTGGAACTCCCATTACCCGTTTGCAAGTGAAATGCAAAATTAATGTTAGCTAGACACACTATAAATGTGTGGTTTAGCGAATGTCTTCTTCTCTAGTTATTTCACAAAACCTTTAAAAGAGTGAAAATTGGCATTTTCATGTCTAGAAATTTCGTTGCGTTACTTGATCTTCTAATATTACCTTACTCTCTTTTATTTGTATAACAGTGATGAGAAACCTCAAGTTGTAATTAAGGGAAGAAAAAAAAGCAAGAGCTATTTATATAGCAACACAAAGTAATTCTGCTCATCAGTCATCAATATTCACAACGGATGTATAATATCTTTGTTAATGCCTTAATTTGTGCAACAGACCGGAATGGAGGAATGAATTATCTCTGGCCCATGATAGTGATTCAGACGTCGATACAATACCCTTCACATTCATCCATAAAATAATAATAAATAACCAAATAAAAATAAATAAAGAGAAACACAAAGATTTACATGGTTCGACATAAAATCCTATATCCACAGATTGTTTTGGGGCGAAATTCACTATAATGGGTGGTTTTACAATCTCTCATGAACTTACATATCTATCAATACAATGGAGGAATTTAGGAAAGATCCTTTGGAGTCGCTATGTGTGATGGACTTTGCACGTAAATAGTTTCTGTGCAAAGCCTCTATAGAGTCTATGGAGAGTTCGTCAGATTTGTAGGAGATCTCCTCCTTATATAGAGGTTTAGAGTCCAACTTGCATTGTGAAACCTTTTCCTTTTAGAAGTCTGAGTCGCTTTCCTTTTAGGAGTCTATGTGTCTTTTCTCTTAGGAGTCTGAGTCAAAATGTATTATCTCTTATTGGTTTTATCTTTTAGTTTGGTTTTTGGCCTTATCTCTTAGCTAAATTATAGGCTGCTGATTTGACCATGATAGATACCCGCGATTCTTAAGGGCGATTTGTTGGACAAAAAGGCTTTGATAATCTTCAAGTCAATAATTTGTAGAATAAATTTTAAAATGTGGTCACTAGTTTCCTATTTGGTCCCTAGTTTTCTGTTTGCTTTGTGCTAAGTGGTGATGAGCTCGACCTAGAGAGATAGGTGAGAGATGTACTCAATCTCATTAGGTACGAACACAAAGCTCTGATTTGGTGGGAGATGTACTCAACCGCATTAGGTATGAGTGTGGAGCTCTGATTTGGTTTGAGATGTACTCGATCACATTAGGTGTGAGCGTGGAGCTCTGCTTTCGTGAGAGATTTACTTGACCGCATTAGGTGTGAGTGCGGAGCTTTACTTGGGTGAGAGATGTACTCGATTGCATTAGGTGTAAGCGTGGAGCTTTGCTTTGAGTTTGTTTACTTGCGTTGATGTTTGCCTGAGAGATTGTTTATTGTCAGCGAAGAGTGTTTATTTCCATGATTGGTTCTTCGTTAGTATTTCTGTGATCATTTTTGCTATTGTTGGTAGTAATAGATTTTCTACCCCTTGGTGTAAATTGTTGTTGGTGTTCCCATTTTGGGGTTGATGTTGTAGTTTGTTTGCAATAATCTCCGCTCAAGTGGTCAAGAAGCCCGTTGAATCCCCAGGTCTATCTTAGACAGTTGCCGAGCCCATCGACTCGTTCCTGAAGGAAAACCACGCAAGGCAGTTGTGGAGCTCAGAGGCTTGTTCCCAAACGTAACCCACTGGCGGCAGTTGTGGCACGAAGGTAAACACTTAGCATTTGTTGGAGAAGATGTTGTGCTTGTATTGTTGTTTAGGTGAGAGGGGTCTAGTAGTCTAGAGAGCTGCCCGCCTGTTGGGCACCCGGGAGGTTAGGCAGTCCTTGACCTTTCTCACCTGTTGGCTCATCACAAGAGAGGTCGGGAAGTCTGAGGACTTGTCTCGCCTATTGACTCTTGGCAAGGTGTGAGTGGGGTCAGGCGATTCCTGACCTTTTCCTTTTTCATGGGCACCATGAGTCTTTGAACTCGTCATTAGTGTTTAAGGGTCGCGTGTCTATTGACCTCCATGCCATTTTTCCTGGGCATCACGAGTTTTTGGACTCGTCATTGGTGTTTAAGGGTTGCATGGTCTCTTGACCTCCGAAACCTTTTTCCTAGGCACTGCGAGTCTTTGGTCTCATCATTGGTGTTTAAGGGTTGCGTAGTCTGTTGACTTGTGCACCCTTTTTCATGGGCACCGCAAGTCTTTAGACTCGTCATTGGTGTTTAAGAGTTACGTGATCTGTTGACTTCTACGCCCTTTTTTTGAGCACCGTGAGTTTTTGGACTCGTCATTGATGTATGGGGGGATGCTCAACAGGACTGTTGTGGCGGGAGGTTGAGTTCGACCACCCTGAGAGGTTTTCACCAAAAACCAAATAGGTTAGTGTAATACAAATTAAAAGTTTCAGATTTGTAAATCTGAGCCATTCCACTAGAGTGTGGTGAAGGCTGGTGATACATGGACAATGCCTACAGGCAACCATGCTTTAGCATTGATGAAGGCCCGTGATGCCCGCAATCGATACCAAGCGGTCTATTATGATGCAAACAGATTAATAAGCCTGGGCGACACCTAGGAGGGGCTTTTGTAGTCGATGTTCTGTGTTACGCAGACGATTTACTATGAAATATATTTCTCGAGCACGTAGCCACTCAGATTCTCGTGGAACCTCAAGGAGTTTTGGTGGGAAAAGTCTCTAAAAATCAAATTTGTTAGTAGAAAAACTAAATTCAAATAACAAGTTTGAGAGAGACAAACCAGAGCACTTTTTGCCCCTGCTTTCTCCATTTTTCCCAACTGGAATGTTTACTGCCGATCAATTTTTATGTAGTGGAAGCTGTTTATTTCTTACTCATGTGGGGAGTCCATGGCGGCGGAAAACATTGACAGTCTGGATAGTTGGCAATGGTGGCTTCACTCGGTCGTGGGCGAGGAAGTTCTCCATGGTCCAGTGTGTACAAGGTCAATGAGGGTGGCGAGTAGCTTTCATGGTGTGAAACCTTGGTCGCCATGGGGTGGCTAGGAGCTTCGTGGCTTGGAACCTTGGTCGCCCTAGCGTGAAACCTGAACATACTACATGCTCGTTGCCTGCTGGAGGTGCTGCGTTTTGGTTGTCCACCACAAGGATCGCGAGCTCGGTGTTTTGATTGCCGAAGGTTTCGCCAAAAGGAGCGGCGGTGGTCCACATGTGCGGGTCAAAATGTTGCGTGACCTCCAACCACCACCACACAGAGGGCTCTACTGTCGCCACGCGCGGCGTTTCTGCAGTCAACGATCTCTGTAGCTTCAGGATCGACAGTTCGGCACACTCCTAGTGTGGCGCATGTCCTTCATGCGCTATTACAGCCTCATTGCTTAGTGTTTTTTTGGTTTTCAGTGTAGTTCAAGTTTCTATTTTGTTGTATTTCTGTTTTTTCGATTTTTCCTATGTAATTCTATTTGTTGTTTGTGTTAGATAAAAATAAAAAAAAATTAGGCTATTGAACTTGTTGTCCATAGCAGGAGAACCCTCTCCTCTTTTGGAGATTGGGGGTGGTTGTCCCTCTACTCCTTTGGAGGATGGACGTTGGTTATATTGTTTTTACAGAATGTTATATTCTCAGATAAACTGGGATTAAAATCTATGTTTTTATAGAGTCTCGTATCTCAAAAGGTTTTGTCATTAGAGAGTTCCTAGAAGTTAAGACAATATACGTCACAAAGAAATTTATGTGTGGGAAAGCCCCAAACAAATAAGTAGTTTGGCTTGTAATCTTCATTTTTTTTCTATATTTATCGGTCACAACTGTAACTTTGGTTTTATTGAATGAAATGAAATCTATTTTTCATTAAAAAAAAAAAATTCTAGCCCTAGGTGAATATTCATTCTTTTGAAGAGAGCTTTCCCTCTGGTTTGTCAGATAAAGTAATGCACGGTTTTTGAAACTTTATTTCAGGACTTTTAGAATTAGAAAATGCATATAGTTTATAAAAAAAACATTTTCTTGCTCAAACCATCAAAATAATATATATGTAAATGATAATATATATACACACACCGCACTTATTATGTAATCAGAGAACTAGTTTGGCCTAGCAGCACTATAACCCTCCACGGGATTTGGGTTGCTAAGCTTAGTATAAGCTGTGGTGCCCTAGCTCCCGGTAGTTCTTTGGCAAGGAACTGTGTGCCCAATATGCAAGCGGGTAGGGCTATAATCGAGCCATGTCAAGCCGATTTTTGGTTTGTCGAGCTCGACTCGACTAAAAATACTCGACTTCAAGATTTTTATTTATTCTTTGTTTGAGCTCGATTCGGTAAGTTAAACTCTCAACTCGAGCTCATCTCACAAACGGTTCGAGTTTGAGCTTTAGCTCGAATTGTTTATTTTTTGAATAAGATTTAATAATTATTAAGTTAGATAAATAAAAAATCTAATATTGAATTTGTATAACTAACAAGTAGGACCTCTATTGAATTATATGATTTTAAGAATTTATAAATAATTAATATCTAATTAGTTGATATTTATTCATAATAACAATATATTATATGCCGACATATATTAGTAATTATACACATAATATGATAGCATGTATTTATTTCATATGTGGTTCTCATATACTAGTATATTAAATTATTAAATTTTATTGACGAATTATTGTACAAATTATAAAATATACCTATAAAGTATACTCAATATATAGGTATAAATAATTATATTACATATTATATATTTAATTATAAAAGTGTTTTGCTTATATTATTAGCTAATACATATATATGTATATATACATAGGTGTATGTATATATTTATCAATAAATGAATGAGTTTTAATTGAGTTGAACTGACGAGTTGACTCGAGTATAAACGAGTGGGCCTTAATGAGCCTTAGCCGAGTCGAATCGAGTTTTGTCGAGTATGTGTCATTTACTAATCAAGCGGGTATCTGCTTTCACGAACAATCTTTTTTTTTTCACGAGTATTCGAGTTTAACCAGACGAGTACTGGATGGGCTATCGAACAACCCTACAAGTGGGTCAACTTTATCACTTTCATTCTTGTGAGTTTTGAATGTCCATATGCAAAACACACGTGTGTAATAAGAAATCACAGCAGAAATAGGTAAAAGGGATTAGTCGAAGACTAATCTATTAGTACTAGAGAATCGTACAAATACTTCGTCACTAATAATAGTAATATCCATATGTCACTATCGCTTTGTCCAGAATTTAATTATACATCATCATAATCATCACTTACATCAAAATATAATGAGCTATAGAGTGAAACTAAACATCGCTTTGTCCCGAATCGTAATTACACTAAACATTTTGAATTACAAAAAAATGTAAAACTAAACGGAGATAAGCCTTTGTGGCTACTCCTGGGTGGGTTTTTCTTCATTTAGATAACTCTCTTGGACTACATCTACATCAAAATCTATGATTCCGAAGAGTGAAACCGTAGTGGGACTGTGAGATGAAATCCAACTAAGTTAAAAACCTATAACATTACTAATAGTGAGAAATAATGGCGATGAATATGCATGCACCAATTCATGTAAATAAAGCTAAAAGCCCACAGATTTTAAGCATGGAGAGGAATCACCCTTTGAGCAAAAGATATATATTCATAAGCATCATAAGAACAACAAATACAAAGAATCACTCAACCCATTCAACATGGAGAATCTCTCAACCCGATCAACACGTAAAATGCATTCATCAAAACACAACAGAGAATCACTCCACCCGGTCAACATGGGAAACCCCTCTACTTGGTCAACATGTGCAATACCTCTACTAAATCATCATAAAGAACACTCCACCTTATCAATACAAAGACTCTCTACCCATGATATCAGGTGAAGTCATATGAAAACGCCCCATCCCGATCATCATTGGAACTCCCATTACCCGTTTGCAAGTGAAATGCAAAATTAATGTTAGCTAGACACACTATAAATGTGTGGTTTAGCGAATGTCTTCTTCTCTAGTTATTTCACAAAACCTTTAAAAGAGTGAAAATTGGCATTTTCATGTCTAGAAATTTCGTTGCGTTACTTGATCTTCTAATATTACCTTACTCTCTTTTATTTGTATAATAGTGATGAGAAACCTCAAGTTGTAATTAAGGGAAGAAAAAAAAGCAAGAGCTATTTATATAGCAACACAAAGTAATTCTGCTCATCAGTCATCAATATTCACAACGGATGTATAATATCTTTGTTAATGCCTTAATTTGTGCAACAGACCGGAATGGAGGAATGAATTATCTCTGGCCCATGATAGTGATTCAGACGTCGATACAATACCCTTCACATTCATCTATAAAATAATAATAAATAACCAAATAAAAATAAATAAAGAGAAACACAAAGATTTACATGGTTCGACATAAAATCCTATATCCACAGATTGTTTTGGGGCGAAATTCACTATAATGGGTGGTTTTACAATCTCTCATGAACTTACATATCTATCAATACAATGGAGGAATTTAGGAAAGATCCTTTGGAGTCGCTATGTGTGATGGACTTTGCACGTAAATAGTTTCTGTGCAAAGCCTCTATAGAGTCTATGGAGACTTCGTCAGATTTGTAGGAGATCTCCTCCTTATATAGAGGTTTAGAGTCCAACTTGCATTGTGAAACCTTTTCCTTTTAGAAGTCTGAGTCGCTTTCCTTTTAGGAGTCTGTGTGTCTTTTCTCTTAGGAGTCTGAGTCAAAATGTATTATCTCTTATTGGTTTTATCTTTTAGTTTGGTTTTTGGCCTTATCTCTTAGCTAAATTATAGGCTGCTGATTTGACCATGATAGATACCCGCGATTCTTAAGGGCGATTTGTTGGACAAAAATGCTTTGATAATCTTCAAGTCAATAATTTGTAGAATAAATTTTAAAATTTGGTCACTAGTTTCCTATTTGGTCCCTAGTTTTCTGTTTGCTTTGTGCTAAGTGGTGATGAGCTCGACCTAGAGAGATAGGTGAGAGATGTACTCAATCTCATTAGGTACGAACACAAAGCTCTGATTTGGTGGGAGATGTACTCAACCGCATTAGGTATGAGTGTGGAGCTCTGATTTGGTTTGAGATGTACTCGATCACATTAGGTGTGAGCGTGGAGCTCTGCTTTCGCGAGAGATTTACTTGACCGCATTAGGTGTGAGTGCGGAGCTTTACTTGGGTGAGAGATGTACTCGATTGCATTAGGTGTAAGCGTGGAGCTTTGCTTTGAGTTTGTTTACTTGCGTTGATGTTTGCCTGAGAGATTGTTTATTGTCAGCGAAGAGTGTTTATTTCCATGATTGGTTCTTCGTGAGTATTTCTGTGATCATTTTTGCTATTGTTGGTAGTAATAGATTTTCTACCCCTTGGTGTAAATTGTTGTTGGTGTTCCCATTTTGGGGTTGAAGTTGTAGTTTGTTTGCAATAATCTGCGCTCAAGTGGTCAAGAAGCCCGTTGAATCCCCAGGTCTATCTTAGACAGTTGCCGAGCCCATCGACTCGTTCATGAAGGAAAACCACGCAAGGCAGTTGTGGAGCTCAGAGGCTTGTTCCCAAACATAACCCACTGGCGGCAGTTGTGGCACGAAGGTAAACACTCAGCATTTGTTGGAGAAGATGTTGTGCTTGTATTGTTGTTTAGGTGAGAGGGGTCTAGTAGTCTAGAGAGCTGCCCGCCTGTTGGGCACCTGGGAGGTCAGGCAGTCCTTGACCTTTCTCACCTGTTGGCTCGTCACAAGAGAGGTCGGGAAGTCTGAGGACTTGTCTCGCCTATTGACTCTTGGCAAGGTGTGAGTGGGGTCAGGCGATTCCTGACCTTTTCCTTTTTCATGGGCACCATGAGTCTTTGAACTCGTCATTAGTGTTTAAGGGTCGCGTGTCTATTGACCTCCATGCCCTTTTTCCTGGGCATCACGAGTTTTTGGACTCGTCATTGGTGTTTAAGGGTTGCATGGTCTCTTGACCTCCGAAACCTTTTTCCTAGGCACTACGAGTCTTTGGTCTCATCATTGGTGTTTAAGGGTTGTGTAGTCTGTTGACTTGTGCACCCTTTTTCGTGGGCACCGCAAGTCTTTAGACTCGTCATTGGTGTTTAAGAGTTACGTGATCTGTTGACTTCTACGCCCTTTTTTTGAGCACCGTGAGTTTTTGGACTCGTCATTGATGTATGGGGGGATGCTCAACAGGACTGTTGTGGCGGGAGGTTGAGTTCGACCACCCTGAGAGGTTTTCACCAAAAACCAAATAGGTTAGTGTAATATAAATTAAAAGTTTCAGATTTGTAAATCTGAGCCATTCCACTAGAGTGTGGTGAAGGCTGGTGATACATGGGCAATGCCTACAGGCAACCATGCTTTAGCATTGATGAAGGCCCGTGATGCTCGCAATCGATACCAAGCGGTCTATTATGATGCAAACAGATTAATAAGCCTGGGCGACACCTAGGAGGGGCTTTTGTAGTCGATGTTCTGTGTTACGCAGACGATTTACTATGAAATATATTTCTCGAGCACGTAGCCACTCAGATTCTCGTGGAACCTCAAGGAGTTTTGGTGGGAAAAGTCTCTAAAAATCAAATTTGTTAGTAGAAAAACTAAATTCAAATTACAAGTTTGAGAGAGACAAACCAGAGCACTTTTTGCCCCTGCTTTCTCCATTTTTCCCAACTGGAATGTTTACTGCCGATCAATTTTTATGTAGTGGAAGCTGTTTATTTCTTACTCATGTGGGGAGTCCATGGCGGCGGAAAACATTGACAGTCTGGATAGTTGGCAATGGTGGCTTCACTCGGTCGTGGGCGAGGAAGTTCTCCATGGTCCAGTGTGTACAAGGTCGATGAGGGTGGCGAGTAGCTTTCATGGTGTGAAACCTTGGTCGCCATGGGGTGGCGAGGAGCTTCGTGGCTTGGAACCTTGGTCGCCCTAGCGTGAAACCTGAACATACTACATGCTCGTTGCCTGCTGGAGGTGCTGCGTTTTGGTTGTCCGCCACAAGGATCGCGAGCTCGGTGGGAGTATCACCTATTGCCAAAGGCTATGTTCCTTTAGGTGAGGTCGTTGCCTGCCACTGCGGTGTGGGGACGGTGGGAATGCTCTTTCTTGTCGGCAGTAGAAAATGGCAGCTGGTCAGGTGGCAATTGCTGGTGGTCTACCAGCTCATGACCATCTTCGTGTGGTGTTTCTCGGTACTCCAGACACCATTGACAGTGACACCATTCTTATTGGAGGTCTACTAGCTCACAGCCATCTTGGTGTGGCTCTTACCGATACTCCAGTTGCAATCAACGGTGACTCCATTCAATCACGAACAAACTAGATCTCCTCGTGTCTGTAACAGAAAACTGTGTGAGTGACAATCGACGTCTAGAAAGCTTCCCGTTGTGTGCACTGGTGAGAACGGAGAAGGACGGTGGCAAGGATTGTGACGGTGGTGGCAGACAGTGCTGCCGGCAATTTCTAAGCACCATGCTGGTCGGCAGTGGTGGATCTGCACCTTCGATGTTACCATTGCATTTGCGAGGGGCTGGTGGCGAGGAGGTCGAACTCGGCGCAGGTACAATCATGAGGTGCATTGCATTTGGGCTCTTCGTGGGGATTGGGGACCACCACGCTGGCGACAAAATACTTCGACAAGTTCAGTAGTTTTGGTTGGTTACTCTTATGACAGCTTCTAGGCTCTCGACTGCGATGATCCGACTGAAAGACACCAATTAGCTCTGCCTGGCTGTTCGTCTAGGTGGCCGGACCTGGACCACGCCTCGTGATAAGAGCAGTGACTGCAAGTCCTGCACGTGAAAGAACTAGGTGCACGGTGCCCCCTTACGTCTGCATTGCATGACATGCATAGTGCATCCATCATGTGCGTAGTGCATGCCATGCACTCCACTAGATTGCTCTTTCTTTTTTTTAATAGGTTTAACGAAATAAAAGGAAAAATAAAATATTAAAATAAAAAAATTTCTCTGTTAATTTGGAGACGATCTCACGAGCCGAGGAATCATCATCCTTCCAATTTCGGTGCAAAATATTAGTCGATTCCAAAGACGGCGCAAACTGTTAATCCATAAAATAATAATAAATAACCAAATAAAAACAAATAAAGAGAAACACAAAAATTTACGTAGTTTGACATAAAAGCCTACGTCCACGGATTGTTCGGGAGAAAAATTCACTATAATGTGTGATTTCACAATCTCTCATGGCTTCACATATCTCTCAATACAATAGAGGAATTTAGGAATGATCCTTTAAAATCGTTATGTGTTGTGAAGTTTGTACATGAGGAGCTTCTGTGGAGAGCCTTTAGACAGTCTGTGGAGAGTTTGTTAGATTTGTGGGGGATCTCCTCCTTATACAGAAGTCTACTCTCTTGGAGTGATTGAGTCCAACTTGCCTTGTGAAACATTTTCCTTTCATGAGTCTCTTTCATTTTATGAGTCTGTGTGCCTTTCCTCGTAGGAGTTTGAGTCAACTTGTCCTATCTCTTCTTGATTTTATTTCTTAGCATGATTTTCTGTCTTATGTCTTAGTTAAATTATAGACTGTTGATTTGACCCCTACAGTCGTCATCTTCTTTTATAATTCAATAACATTTATGACTCCATCAGTTAAAGAAAACTAGAGTAATACTAGTTTTAAATAAAAATTAACAATCTAATTAAACAAATTATTTTCTGTTTAATGATTTTGCATTTAAATATAAATTAGTAATTTAATCACATATATTATTTTTAATTTGATAAATTTAACCAATGAAATTATTTAATTTTAATTTAATAATAACACAAATGGGGAATGGATGGAGTAGCTTTATATCATGCCCGATTTTTGTTTATAACTTTATACATTGTATATTAAGATAATTGATAATGAGGCCTTTCATATTACATACAGAAACAAAGTTCAGTACTTTCAAATTTATATAATGTATATAATATATGTACAACTGGCCGGCTATTTTTTTAAAACCTGGCGGTAATTAAATTTACAATGGAGACAAAAGATTTTAAAATGGACAATAGGAAAATATCTTAGGAAAAGGACAATGCTAGGTGCACCTCAAATATGCACATCAGTTTAAAGGGATATTTTTTTTCTTTTCTTTTAAATAGTTTTTAAACATCTTTAACTATTAAAAAAATAAAAATAATAAAAATTTATTGATAATTACTTTTCTAACCATTAAAAAAATTTTAAAAAAAATTTGAATACATTAGTAAGTACATTTAGAAGTCATACTATCATTTTCCCGATTGGGTGTCGAGAATGTTGCTCCCATTTTGACGGATACTTTTTTTTAATAATTAAGAAAGTAATTATTAGTAAATAATTTTTTAAAATGTTTAAAAATATTTAAAAAATAATTAAAAGAAAAAAAAATACATTTACATTTGTGAGTATAATGCGGGGCACCATTCACGGTCTCCCTGACATTGTCCATATCTTTATCATAAATATGAATAACAAAATGATATTTGGCTTCATGATTTTGTTTCCTTAAAGTTATCGGATATTTTAATTGATTTTTAATGATTAAGAAATTGAGTATAAGTAAAGTGATGTATTTTTTTAAAAATATAAGATCTTTAAAAAATATTCAAAAAGAAAAGTATAATTGTACTAATTGTAAATTTGAGAGAACTCAAGGCCCATGGGCTGAGTAGCACCACCCATATGATTATAGAGTAATTCTGGGCATCTGCCCCACACCAGCACACACTGCATATCATTTTTTTTTTTTTACACGGAGTGTGCCCCGTGTGGGGCAGATGCCCACATTTTTTCATGATTATATAATACAATAGGCAAATGGCTTTATACATTCGAAGGTTGTCCTTGGCTTTTATTATTAATTTATTCTTAAATCTTAAAATTAGTCGTGCTCTTGCACAGGGGTAAAAGGTGAAACGTTATACTTATAAGGGAACGAATACAAAGTGTTTGAAATTATTTAAAATTTAAAAGAATAAATTTAATATCTTTTAATGTAGGACGGGATGACATGACTTAACATAAATACGACTTTTGTTTTAAAACCTGTGAGGTTCGTGGAGTATGAATTTTGCTCTGGCTTTCATGTCAATGCGTTGGACAAAAAAGGCAGATTCATAAAACAAAACAAAGCAAAATGTTTTGGTACATATGCTTAGGGGGACAGGACAGAAGCCTTAAATTCTTGCCTCGTTTTGATGCCACATCCCACGCACTCCATTCATGACTCATGTGCTGAAGAGGTGCAGTATCGAGTAAATGATCACGTGAGGCAGGCCTACTAAGCAGATTTTGTCCTATTTAAGTAGTAAAAATATTTTATTTCATCTTATCTTATCATTATAATTTTTTTAAATTTTTATTTAAAATATAATAAATAATTTAATTTTTTAAAATTTTAAAATAATAATAATAATATTAAAAAATAATATTTTATTTTATTTTCATCTAAAATTATTTTATTTCATCCCATCCTACCCTCCAAACTGAAACTTACACACAAAATTTACACTCTCTTGATTGCATAAACCTTACAAGGTCTATGATGGGCCCCGACTATGAACACGCTCACTGTTCAGTCAAATTACTATTTAATGTCCAAACATGGCATTGGCTAACTGCCTTAATTAAACCACTCCTGATTTTAAATGAATGCTTTGTCTGCTTCTTTATGAATGTTAGCTAAAAGTTAAAGAATAAATATAGATATAACTCAATATTAGGAGCATCTATTTTACACACATGATGTGACATCATCTAGACTACACATCTCTCCAAGTGAGTGTTGGGAACAATCAACTAGAAGCAGTCACACAGTGAATATAAAGTGTGCACTGCTATAGTAGCTTCTCTCTAGCATTACTCAAAGTTGAAAGATGTTTGTTCGGATTGTGGATATGATTAAACCCTGGTTTTGCTTAACTCCTTGAGAAATTGATAAACTTATTATTTAATAAAATAATATTATTTTTATTTAATGAATTTAAATTTAATAAAATATATTATTATATTTAAAATTATATATAAATTGTGGATAGATTGTAAGCTTAGATCAAGACTATCTTGTAGCTTTGCGTTTGGATCAAGATTTATGATATACATTTTAGTTATATTTTATACGTTCAGACATATGGGAAAACTCTACTATGGGGCTCCTCTTGGAGATCTAATCTTGGACATGCACTTAGCTTAGCGCAATGGGTTCAGTGGTGCAAAAATAGATCACCATGTGTAAGCGATAAAAGAATGATGACATTTGATAGATCCTTTGCTAATAGAGGTCTTTTTTAATTGTTTAACCAATTTGATGATCAATTTTTCGAGGGAAATAGAAATATCATCTAAGTTCTACAATACTTAATTTTGAACATGCAGAAATTCAGGCAGTATGAATCCCACACGTGCATTTAATGCTTCGTCTATTCCTATTTGAATTCGCACATAAAATTAAAAAAAATTTAAAATTCACTTATTGCACACGATTGTCAATACCATCGCTTCACTCCAATCCCCAAGTGAGGTCCATTATAATTATCAAACAACATTGGCAATTGTGTACAAGATATAGGACTAATTATTTTGAAAGTACGCATAAGGCCCGATTTCGATATACAGATGAAATACAGATGAGATAATGAAATAATTTGTACGTAAAACTATCTCGACAATTCAAACGGACATCGGAGGGTACATTTAGACCCTTGGACTAAGAGTCCAAGCTCATATCAAAGGTTAAGCTCATCTCTAAGGCCAAGAAGACTTGTGGATGGCTTAAGACTAAGAGCCCTACAGGTTGAGAACTCGTAAATATAATGATGGGAGAGATAATCCCGAGGAATTGAAGATGTGGCCCAGGACTGAGTACGAATATCCTGCGTGAGATAACTCTTACAAAACAGGAAATATCCTCTCCACTTAAATAAGGGATCACAGAGGATAAGCACACAAGACTGGTGATCAGAGTTGATCGCCATCACGCCGCATTCTGTTATAAATAACTCAGTAGAGGTAACATAATTTTTCTCTTCATTTTAATACTTATTCTCATATTGTTATTGACTTAAGCATCAGAGTTTACACAGGGCGACCAATGTCGTCTCTTCATTGTAGCTAGTGTCATCCGTACGATTGGTGGTGTGAAACATGTCCTTAATAGTGGCGCCGTCTGTGGGATCTTTACAAACTTCAGCGTGATGTTCACATGCCAACCGTCACGAGATCACAAGTCGACCGAGATTCGGGACCCAGCATGATGGAAGCAGAAGGAAGGTTAGTAGAAGCAGAGGAAAGGCTAAAACAAGTGATGGCGGTTGTTGAACAGTTGCAAAAGGAAAATGAGGAATTAAAGCGGCAACCTGAAGGAGAAGGAGATGCACATAGTGTCGTGGGGGGCGGGGTTAATAGCGAAGAAGATGCATGACAAACTACGCAGTTTAGTAGATAAATACGAGGAGATGACAAAGGATGGGTGGCTCCTCTTCCGTGGAGCAACTCCTCACACGCATGGACCTCCCTTACAACGAGGAGGTCATGGTGGTCCCCCTACCGGCCAAATCAAAAGTGCCGCAGATCGACCTGTATGATGGGTCTAAAGATCCCATTGATTACCTCGAGAATTTCAAAGTATACATGACTCTCCATGGCTTCCCAGGGGAGGTGGCTTACCACACCTTCTCGTTAACTCTGAAGGGAATAGCATGGGGGTGGTTCGGGACCATTTGTCCAGGATCAATTGGCAGATTTGAGGAACTTGCGAAGCAGTTTCTTACATAGTTTATGGCTAGCAGAAGACACCGCAAGCCTGTGGCCTATTTGTTAACTGTAAAATAGAAGGAAGGGGAGAATCTGAAGAACTACCTAACACGCTTCAATAAGAAGAGACTCACGTCACTCACCACTGATGACCAAGATGAAAAAATCACCTTAGCCGCACTACTGAGAAGAATCTGGCCTCAAATCCCCTTCATGGCTAAACTGGCTAGACGAACTCCATCCACCCTAAGGGAGTTCATGGACTGAGTAGATGATTTTGTCAATGCAGAAGATACTCTACAAGCTATGATAGAACCACGAAAGCAGGAGACAAAAGTGGAAAATAGAAACCATAACAATTCTAAGGACAAAGACAAGAAACCAAACGGGCGAGGCCACCTAGATGATAGACGAGACCGATATACTAGCCACCAAGATCATGGGAGCCGACTTGTGCATAACAACCACAATGTACAGGAAAATGGTAGAAACCCGAGAAGGGAAGAATTAGTGCCTGACAAGGGACAATGCCATTGCACCTACCACCAAAGCTACTCCCATTGGACCGAAGATTGCATCACCCTAAAAAGGCGGATTGAAGAAATGGCTGGAAGTGGGGAGTTGGAAAGAATGCTGGCTGATTACATGAAGCTATAGAGGGAGGAAAACCGAGAAAGACAAGGCAGAAGCCCCAAGCACCATAATAGGAAGAGCAGAGAAGAAATAATTCTCCGTGACCCAAGAGAGACCATGCAAAGGCACCCTTGGGCGAAATCAGAACTATAGTGGGTGGATTTGCTGGCGGTGGCCCCACTGCATCCGGTAGAAAGGCCCATGCATGAAGATCAAGATATCATGAGGCATACATGGCAGATCAGTCGCGTAAGTACCCTAGGGCAGAAATGACCCCCGGGATGAGAATTGCGAAGGGGTTATGTACCCCCACGACGACGCCTTAGTTGTTACACAATTGATAGCCAACTACACGACCAGACGAGTCTTGGTCAACAATGGAAGCTCTGCTAACATTCTCTTTTGGGATGCTTTTGTTTGAATGGGGATCCCAACGGAAAAGTTGCGACCATCCCCCTCCTCACTGAAAAGTTTCTCAGGAGAAGTTGTTCAACCTGTTGGCGCCATCACCCTTCTTGTAACAGCAGGGCAAGGCGCCCACACAGTCACCAGCATGGCTGACTTTTTAGTGGTCAAGGCTCCGTTGTCTTATAATGCCATATTGGGGCGCCCGACCCTCAATAACTTAAAGGTGGTCACCTCCACATACCACCTTAAAATAAAATTCCCAATAGAGGCGGGGGTAGATGAAGTCTGAGGTGAACAAATATTGGCCCGAGAGTGTTATGTCCAGGAAATGAAGACAGGAGCACCGACGGTATGCTCAGTAGACGATTTAAAAGAACAGCTGCCACCACCACCTCAGCTGGAAGAAGGGCAAGACATAGAAACCAGGAATGAAGATAGTTTGTTACAAGCTGAAGCCAACGAGCCATTGCATGTAGTAAAGCTGCATCCAGAACGCCCAGCCGCCACCACAAGGGTTGGATTCAAGCTCCAGCAAGAGTATCAGGTAGCCTTGGAACAATTGTTGATTGAGCATAGATATGTATTTGCTTAGAGCCACGAAGAAATGCCCGGGATCGATAATTCGATCATAGAGCACAACATCTGCATTGATCTAGAAGCTAAGAAAGTACGACAGAAAAGAAGGTTGTTTAGAGCTGAGAAGGGCACGACCATAGTAGAGGAAATTGCGAGACTCCTGGCAGTGTACTTCATACAGGAGGCACACTACCCAGAATGGCTCTCCAACGTAGTACTAGTCAAAAAGGCCAATGGCAAATGGAGGATGTGCGTAGACTTCACCGACCTCAATAAAGCTTACCCCAAGGATAGCTTTCCACTGCCTCGAATTGACATCATCATGGATGCATGTCACAGCCGAACACCAATTTTTTAGCTTTATGGATGCCTACTTCGGGTACAATCAGATTAGGATGAACAAGGTAGATGAGGAGAAGACGACGTTTATAACCAACAGAGGACTTTACTACTACCAGGTAATGCCTTTTGGGCTGAAGAATGCTGAAGCAATATATCAAAGGCTGGTCAACCGAATGTTCAAGCGCCAAATTGGAAAGACTATGGAGGTATATGTAGACGATTTATTGGTGAAAAGTAAGGATGCCGCACAGCACCTAACGGATCTTAGGGAGTCCTTCGTGATATTGAAAAAGTACAAAATGAAGTTGAACCCAACCAAATGCATGTTCAGGGTAAATTTGGACAAATTCCTAGGGTTCATAGTCTCATAGAGAGGAATAGAGGCCAACATTGAGAAGATAGAGGCAATCTTAAGAATGGCGCCGCCTAGAACCATCAACAATACTCAACGCCTAGCAGGGAGAGTAGCGGCTCTAAACAGGTTTGTGTTCTGCCTTCTGAAAAAGGTACACCCTTGGAACGAAGAGTGTGACCAAGCCTTTCAAGAGCTAAAGAAATATTTAGCCAGCCCGCCCCTATTGAAGCAGCCTAATAAAGGAGAAGTTTTGTATGTATAACTGGTAGTATCCCCCCAAGTCGTGCCAGCTGTCTTCGTAAAAGAAGAAGAAGGGACACAAGCGCCAGTATATTACACAAGCAGGGCCCTTTGAGGCGTCGAAATCAGATACCCAAGAATAGAAATGCTGGCGTTCTCGCTAGTGGTGGCTGCCAGAAGGCTACGACCGTACTTTCAGGCCCACCCAATAAAGGTCTTAACGGAAAATCCTCTCAGAAAAGTGTTACCAAAACTGGACTCCTCCCGGCGTTTGGTTGCATGGTCGATAGAGCTTAGTGAGTTCAAAATCAGTTACTCCCCCAGAAGCGCCGTCAAGGGCCAAGCACTCATAGACTTTGTGGTGGAGTTCAGTGGGTTCCTCGCTGAATCCACAGCCCCGCCACCGGGGAAACCCTAGACAATCTATGTCGACGGCTCAGCATGCCGAGTAGGGGGAGGCATAAGAGTACATATCATAACGAAAGCAAGACATGACCTTCATTTTATGGCGACGCTCGCCTTCAAGGTCACCAATAACGAGGCAAAATACGAAGCCTTGATAGCAAGATTATCCGTAGCCAAGGCGTTAGGCGCCAAGCAAGTAGAGGTTAAGGCGGACTCCCAAATTGTGGTTAACTAGGTCACAGGGGCCTACACCACTAATGGGGAAAAGTTTAAAAAATATCTCGAGCTGGTACTAGCACTACGCGACCAATTCGAACACTTTTCCATAATGCAAATTCCAAGGGAAGATAACTCTGTGGCGGACAAGTTAGCAAAGGCGGCCTCAACTAGGGACGAAGCAGAGTTGCCATGGGAAGTAGTACAGAGGAGACTGATTGAAGTGCTAGCTGTCGGAATCTCGGTTGCGTAGATAGGGCCCGGAACGCCATAATGGACCAATGAAATAGAAGAATATCTGGATATAGGAAGGCTCCCTGAGGGGAAGGAGGTGGCAGGGAAGATTAAGAAGAAAGTAGCACGGTTTGTCAAAATCGACGGTGTTCTGTACAAAAGGGGCTTTGCAACACCCTTACTCAGGTGCATCTCACCAGAAGAAGCGCAATATATACTTGCAGAGATACACGAAGGCATTTGCGGCAACCACTCAGGTGGAAAAGCATTAGCAAGGAAAGCCCTAAGGATAGGGTATTATTGGCCCAACACCCTTAGGGAAACCCAACAGTTCACCGGGAGATGCGCCCAGTGCCAGGCGTATGCCCCAGTTCCTCACTGTCCACCAGCAAAATTATCATCTGTCACTTCCCCGTGGCCCTTCACCCAATAGGGAATCGACCTGGTCGGACCTTTCCCACCTGGAAAGGGCGGGCTGAAGTACATGATAGTAGCAGTTGACTACTTCACGAAATGGGCGGAAGCGGAAGCCTAGCTACCATAATGGCTAAGGTTGTAACCAGATTTTTGTGGAAGAACATCGTGTGCAGGTTTGGGATTCCCAATGCAATAATCTCAAACAATGGGAAGCAATTCAATTTCGAGCATTACAGGGCGTGGTGCCAGGAACTCGGGATAGAAGTGAAGTACTCGTCACTAGGCCACCCACAGGCAAACAGGCAAGCAGAATCAACAAACAAATCCCTACTCAAAAATTTGAAGAATAAGGTAGGCGCTCTGAAGGGCGAATGGGTAGAAGAGCTGCCAGAGTCTTATGGGCTTAAAGGACTTCGGTGAAGACCTCGACAATGTAACGCCCCGTTCCCGGAGGTCTGGAGAGTTAGCTCTTGTAACCTAAATCCAACTTGCATAACATATTTAAAATACTCTAATATTCCCAAAAAGTAAAAATCTATTTATTCAAACCAAAATATATGTTCCTCTACCAGAACACCAAAAAATACCTCAACGAGATTATTTAAACAAAACTCCATAAATATTTAGAACTACCTAGGACTCTAAATATCAAATAACATAAAATCATAAACCTATTAAATTAGACTCTCCAATAAAATTGTACCTCTGGCACTTATTCCTCTATGATCATCAAACCTTACTCTTGACTTCCAGCTGATGCATCAAAATTATCTGAAAAATATTGTAAAGATAAGAGGTGAGTTATCAACAACTCAGTAAGCAGAGAACATATACTATTGTGTAAATATGAACATTTATAGAGATTAGAATGCAGAAAAAAATATTTTTATTTTCAAAGTGTGGAAACAGAACATGTTATCAAAATATCAGAGCGAAGATTCAGAAATAAATTCATTCAAAAATATTATTTGGCATAGCATAAATGATGATGATCATCATCAAAACATCATATCAGAACAGGGGCTATGTATAACCCCCGTGGTAGGGTTGTGCATCTGCGGATAGCCAAGCAGAACATAAATTACTCTGTCACCAAGGTGTGCACTCAAAACAGAGACTACTACTATAACCCGTGGCAGGGCCGTATCGACTATTATTACCCGTGGTTAGGCCGTATCCACTATTATTACTTGTGGTTGGGCCGTATCCACTATTATAACCCATGATTGGGCCGTATCCACTATTATTAACCGTGGTTGGGCCGTATCTACTATTATTACCCGTGGTTGGGTCGTATCCACTACTATAACCCGTGGTAGAGCCATAACTGAATAGAGCAGAAACATAATTAAATTCAAAATCAGAGATCATGCCAAATGTTTTCAGAAATCACGTCTTATCCAAACAAAGTACTGAACAAAATCATATCTCCTTCATAATCATAGCAGATCCAAAGCATATTTACATAATCATGTACAAATTTTCATATTCGGTCTTTTTGCATAATTCAAAAATAGAATGCACAAAATTAGCTCATGTCTACACCAGTCATGACAAAAATGCTTTCTCTTTCATCAGAGTTCAAGGAGTAATGACAAACAAATAACTGAAGTTATTTTCACATTTCTTTTCAAAACATATAATGAACATTTTCATAATCAAACCCAGTTCATTTTTATTTTATGCAAAGTCTAGTATAGGAACCCTGTTTACTTGGACTTTTTAACCTTTCAGAATTTTTCTAAAAAATGTCGAGTCAACTATAAATCGTCACCTATAAATTAATCACGTAATTCCGTAAATTTCCAATCAATCACAAATTTACACCATTTAAGCCTAAGCTTTTACTATATATATTTTAATTCTTCAATACCTAAAAATTTCCATAACCTTAAGCTTCTTCAATACTGGGTTGTGGGTTGGTTGAGCAGATGTTTACGAGGGGGTGCACTGGTGTAGCGGCAGTATGGACGATGGAGGGCTGGGCTTCGGACGGTGTGGAGTCAAGGAGGAGGTGTGACCGGGTTGTTGTTGGTTGGGTGGATGCCGGTGGCAGCGGCTGTTGGTGCGTGCATGCAATGGTTGGGTGCGACTGAAGTGGTGAACGTGGGGTTGAGGAAGAAGAATGGGCTACTGCGAAGAGCCTAGCTTGGGGAAGATGATTACAACGGCAAGAGGGGCTCTGCAGTGTGTGTGAAATGTGTAACACACACACACACACACACACATATATATATATAGAAAAACAAAAAAAGAAAAACCCTAGGAAGGATCTGAGGGAGAAACTACAAGAAAGACGTGCATGGTGTGGAGTACTGTGTGCGGAACTGATCCCTGAGCTTGGGCTTTTTGGGTCCACATGGAAATATTAGGCTCACAACTTGGATATTGAAGTATAAAGATTGGGCTCTTTCTTGAGTCAAGGGTCCCAACTCAATTTCTAAAAATAATCTAATTTGTCCTAGAAAATTCTCGGCTCAAATCTCACCTTGGCCCTTTAGAAAAATAATCATAATTATCAAGCCCAATAAAATCATAATCCGTCAAAATAAAGATTTTAAGCCTGTAGTCTACTTTAAATAAAAATACTCAGAACACTCAATTGGGTTTTTCATATGCATAAATCCGATATTTTTTTAAAAAAAAATGGGGCTTGGCTGGGTTCGGATGTTACAGACAAGGGAGACACCTTTTACCTTGGCATACGGGAGTAGGCAGTTGCCCCCACAGAAGTCGGCTTACCAACACACCGAACCAGCCACCTTGATCAGGTAGAGAAAGACCAAGCTCTTAGCGAACAACTAGACCTCCTCGAAGAGATAAGAGAGGCAGCAAAAGTCCAGAACATCCTCTGCAAGAAAAGAACAGAGCAATATTTCAACAAACGGGTCAAACCGAGGTCATTTAAAGTCGACGACCTGGTCCTAAGAGAAACATGAGTCACCACACAAGATGAAGGGAAGCTCGGTATATGGTGGGAAGGGTCTGATGTAGTAATAGCTACTAACCGCCCATGATCATATCGACTCAAAGATAGCGAGGGGGAAAGAAGTGCAGCACCCATGGATCACTAAGCACCTAAAAAGGTTTTGTCCTTAGAAAGTTTATCTCTTTATTCATCTGTATTTATTCCAGAGACAATATTCCATTCTTTTTGCAATATATGCTTTAGTCAATTATTGTGCCAACGAACGGGCGTGGAGGTCGGAAAGACCACACGATCCTCTCCAAACGAACGAGTGTGGAGGTCGAGAAGACCACACGATCCTCTCCAAACTAATGGGCGTGGAGGTCGCAAAGACCACATGACCCTTTCCAAGCGAATGGGCATGGAGGTTTGAAAGACCCCACGACCCTCTCCAAGTAGACAGGCGTGGAGGTCGGAAAGACCACACGACCCTCTCCAAACGAACGGGCGTGGAGGTCACAAAGACCACATGGCCCTCTCCAAGCGAATGGGTGTGGTGATCGCAAAGAGCCCATGACCCTCTCCTAACGAACATGCATGGATGTCGTAAAGATCACATGACCCTCGCCAAAGAATCACCATCGAATGGGTGTGGAGGTCACAAAGACAACACGACCCTCTCCAAACGAAAGAGCATGGAGGTCGAAAGGACCACACGGCCCTCTCCAAACGAATGGGCGTGGAGGCCGCAATGACCACATGACCCTCTCCAAAGAATCGTCAACGAACGGGAGTGGAGGTCACAACGACCACACGACCCTCTCCAAAGTTAGCCACCAAAAGTCGAGTGACACACTCACGGTGCAAATAGACGGGCGTGGAGGTCAGAAATACCACATGACCCTCTCCAAAGTCAGCCACCAAAAGTCGAGTGAATACTTGCGGTGCAAACAGACAGGCGTGGAGGTCAGAAAGACCACACATCCCTCTCAAAAGGTCGCCATCCAATAGGCATGGAGATCAAAAAGGGCACATGACCCTCTCCAAAGTTAGCCAATGAAGAGCAAGAATGGGTGCAAAGAGCTCTAGTAAACACACCCCCAGTACAATCCACAAAGGCATAGAGGTCAGGAGACCAAACAACTCCCAAGTCCATGAGGAAAATGCCCACCAAAATCCAAGTTTAAAGGCAAGCACGAGGGCGCAAAGGCCTAAAGAAAAAAAAAAGGATCATACTGCCAAAAGGGAAGAACAAAAGCACAAAAAGAGACAAGGCAGTGTAAACAAGCCACACATCCAGCGGCCAACCAAAATCAACAAATGCGTTCCAGGCAAAAATTAGCAAAATAATAAAAACTAAAGTCCAAAAAAGTTTACAAACGAACAAGATTCACAAAAGCCCAAAACAGGGGCCCAGTAGTCATTACGAGTGAGAAGAAAATTTTCATCCTTGAGGAAAGGCGTCTGGCATCACATCCCGACCTATTGAATCTGCAAATTGGCAGGCGGTGGCGTCAGGCTTGAAGTCTTCCAAGTTTAAACTCCTCAGGTCGGCCTGAGAGTTGGCCAATAAGTGCATCTTGAAGCGCACTAACCCCACGCCATACTCATATCCAAAGGCCCCATCCCAGATAGCTCGGGCGACAGAGAGTTGGGGATTCAGTCGAACAATCTTGTTGTTCGCAGCAGTCAGCTCAACATCTAACCTTTTTCGTGCCTCCCTCGAGTCATTCACTTCCCGAGACATCCTCTCCAAACTCGTCCGATTCTTATCTTGGTGGGCGTCAATCGCAGTGCGCTCCTTCTTTTACTTGTCAAAAGCAGCTTTCTCCTGATCCAAGTCACCTTGCCGCTCGGTGATCTTGGTGTCCTTCTCATGGCGCTCCTTCCAGAATGCCTTTTTCCTCCAAGTCTTCTCCTTTGCCACCTTCTCGCGCTCCTTTTCAGAGGAAGCCAAAGCAGCTGCCGCCTCCTTGAGCTTCCTCTCAGCATCAACCTGAGAGAACTCAGCGGAATCCAGTACCCCCTTAAGGCGCAGAACCTCTGCTCGAGTGGTGGCCCTCTCCATTTCAGCCGCATGCAAGGCAAAGTTGTCATGGGCGTGGAGGCTCTCAACACGAAGGAGTTCAAACCATCGAAGGCTGGACGACTCCTCGCGAAGAGAATCAAGGTCAGCCTCCAAGGATTGGACATGACCATCTGCCTGCTCCAGAAAACATTGCAAGTAATTTCTCTCATCCTTAAGGCAGCTGTTCTCTTGCTTGGCAAAGAAGGATAACTTTCATCTCTCGCGAACCTCCTCCTCCAAACTGGTCCTTTCCTCTACAATCCAAGACGCCAGGGCTTCAACGTTCTACATAAGCACAATAAAGTTAGGATCCAATACACGCCAAAGAAAGCGCTTGCAAACAAGAACAGACAAAAAGGAAAAGAAGCCTTACTAGGGCCAGCATTCTTCTTAAGAGCCTTGTCATCTCTGTAACCTCCTCAAAAGGAGGCAAAGAGGTACGAGGACCCGCATCCTCCTCCCAGGTAGCGTCTCCCATCGAACTGGCTCCAGCCTACACTAGACGCCCCAACGAGAGATCCAAGGCTGCCGCAACCTCGGGCGTGGACGCAGGCAAGCCACCTTTAACGCGGGCACCAAATGGCTCACTAGCAAACTCATCTTGGCGAAGGTCTACTCACCCACCAACCCAGTCTACGCCCTAGGCCCTTGCCTCCACACCCACCTGATCTTCAGGGACCCGCCCACCTTCGTGAGGAGTGGTGTCCCCATCCCCACCAAATGACGATAGCATCGGCGAAGGGATGGACACCCTATCTTGATCCGTGGGTGGAGTCTCGCCTCCTGAATTGGTGCAGGGCAGAGAATGCGGAGAGGAATCTAACCCCGCACAGGAGGCCACACTGCCACCTATAGCTTCAGCCACGGTGTCGCAAGCCCCTTCCCTAGACACACCCAAGGCGAAGGCAGCGTATATGTCGCTCAAATCACTCCCTCCACCAAATGCTAAATCCACCACAGAAACCGAGGGGAATTCGAAAGGGGTGTCCAAAGAATCGTTCTCCAAAGGTAGCCCAAGATCGTAGGCTAACGAGAGATCCTCAAGAGCCTGTTTCATCAAAGCACCCAGGTCATCAAGACCTGGGCTCACCAATGGGGAGGCTTTGGCGGGGGACGCCACCGGTGTGGCCTGACCATGAACAACAACACCCATGCCCGCCCCTGCATCATTTTCTCGGGGGGGGGGGGGGGGGGGGGGGGCGCCCTTAGTGAAAGGACGTTTCATTTTTGGCCCCCCAGTTTGGGGAGCGCTCCGTTTCGTTGGAGGAGGAATCGGTTTGAGCTTTTTCCCCATGACATGGGCGCGACTGGGCATCGACAAGAATCTATCAATACTAGAATAAAAAAGAAGGTCATCTGACCACAGACCGTCGCGGTCATGGTCCTTCACCCATTCGCGAACAAGGTTCACACGATTTTGTTGACTATCAGTCAACTCCAACGGCAAAAGTTTATCATCAGGGACGAACCCCAGTTGGCAGCAATAGGATAATCCCTAACGAGCATTTCATTGGCGGGATACTCCCAGCCATCACTAGAGATAAACAAAAACTTATTGGTCCACTGTTTGGCGTTCGGGTAACACCCTTCAAAGGCTGCCAAGCGCCGTGCACACGAAAGCTACAAACGTTCCCTAGCAGGGACACCACCCCGTAGAAAGATAGGAATTCCTTTGCAGTAAGATCAGGGTACCTCTTCCCAAGAGGCCCCAGAACACGGTGGATGACGACGCAGGTGCACATCAACACACACCATGCTTAACTGTGAAGCTGGGTAGGAGCAAGCTTCAAAAAATGAAGAACATTGTGCATTGGGCTGATGAAAGGAAGGCGAAGCCCGTTCGTCGACGCACCTCCTTTTCCGGGACATTCATGTCCACTGACTCAGGGATATGGAAGGATTCCCTCTGTTCGACAAGGTCTTCCAGTTCCAAAACCGAGCGCCAAGAATACCCATCAAAGGAAGTGGGTTGATGGGCGAGAGAAGATTCGGGCTTCTGCTTGGTCATTTTCTTGGCAGTTTTGCGACTGGCCATCATGAAAGTCTTGAAGAAAGGAGATGCAGGGAAAATAGAGAGGAGTGCGAGGGAATCTGAAGAAAAGAGCAAAGGGGAATACGGAGGAAGATAAGAGAGCAAAAGAGAGTAAGGAAAGTGGTGACGGTAGGCAAAACAACATGTAAAGCACACCCAAGAAAGGTAATCATGAGGATCCTTGGGAATCCGAAAGGTTTGGTTGCACTGGCAGTTACAGTTCTTTCTGAAAACCCATTAAATGAGCGGGAACAGTTATGGCTGACGTAAGTCACGTCTTTCCTAAAGAAGAAAGGGTGGACACTGGTGCACGCCACTTAGCACGGGTTATTTTCAAAAGAAGGAAAAGAGTCAATTTATACGAACAAGCTAGCGAGGTACGTAACCAATAAAAGAAAGAAAGGCTAATGCACTTTTGTTTAATTTCCCATGTGCCAGCACGAAGAAAATTAACGGGATAACTGGAGGGGACATTTAGACCCTTGGGCTAAGAGCCCATCTAAGGCCAAGCCCATATCTAAGGCCAAGCCCATCTCTAAGGCCAAGTCCATCTGCAAGCCCATGAAGACTTGTGGATGGCTTAAGGTTAAGAGCCCTACAGGTAGAGGACTCGTAACTATAATGACGGGAGAGATAACCCCGAGGAACTGGGGATGAGGCCTAGGACTGGGTACAAATATCCTGCGTGAGATAACTCCTACAAAACAAGAGATATCCTCTCCACTTAAATAAGGGATCACAAAGGATAAGCACACAGGACTGGTGATCAGAGTTGATCGCCACCACGCCGCATTCTGTTATAAATAACTCGGTAGAGGTAACATCATTTTTATACTTATTATCATATGGTTACTAACTTAAGTATCGGAGTCTACACAGGGTGACTAGTGCCATCTCTTCATTGCAGCTAGTGTCATCCGTGCGATTGGTGGTGTGAAACACATTCTTAACACACACTTTCTTGTATTGCATCTCGAGTCGTGCTTCATCCATTGAGGATGTATCCCAATAAATTCTCCTGATAAGGCCATTTGAATTTTAGTTATTTATATTTTTCATTCATTTTTTATACCTCTAAACTTTTTTTTTTAAATTCACAACATTATTAAAAGATATTTCCTTAATAACTAGGTAAAAAAAGAAAAAAATTGTATCTGGACCCATTTTCAGGACAACTAGCATTTTCCATACATTTAAAAAAAATCATAATATTATTAAAAGACACTTCCTTAATCACTAAATAAAAAAACAAAAAAAATTATATCGGGACCCCATCTTCAGGACAACTAGCATTTCCCATTCCATCTCACCCCCTCCCTTAACATTTTCTCACACTATTTTCACTGACTATACACCCCCCACAGTACCTTCAATAATATATAATATTATTGATTATATTATATATAGAATCATATATAATTGAAAATTAAAATAATATATCTTATTAAAAAATTGATATTTTTGGAATATTGAATAATATTAATTTCGGCAAAGTAAAAAAAAAATTGAATTTAAATATGTTTATGGGTATTTAAATTAATAATATATATTACTTACTTTTTAATATATTCATAATTATTACCCAATAATTAAAAAAACTTTTTCAGTTATTGGTGGACCCACCATTTTATCAAATTCTAAAAAATTTAAAATAATCTCATATTATCTTACTATCCAAATACATACTTTTACAAATCAATTCATCTCATCTTAACTCAATATCTAACTATTATCTACAGAATTCCCATCTCATCTTATCTGTATAACTAAATTAGGCCTAAGTTTCTTAGCAGTCTTTTAATCTAAGGAGAGCAACTATGCCATCCTTGAAGAACATGCACAATTTTTTTTTTTTTTTTAATTTAGTTTTAGACCCTGTTTGGATGTTGAGATGGTCTCAACACATCTCAATATCCAAATATCACTAAAATACAAATATTTTTCAATTTTAAATTTTCAACATTTTAACTTTTTCATCTAATTATTATCTAATCTTTATAACTTTTCCAAACTTTTAAATAAAATAAAATAAAAAAAATAATTGAACTTTTTCAAATCCCAAAACAAAAATAATATTTTAACAATATTTGATTTTTCTCTCTTTGTTTCCAAAACCTCATAAAACATCTTAACCTAACCATTTCATTACTATTTATAAATTATTTCACTATTATTCACAGATTTCTCATCTTATCTCATCTCAAGATCCAAACAAGATATTATTTCACTACTGACTCGTAGCCTTTGTTATTTGTTAATGGAACAATGACTAGAATGTGAGGCAAAGATAATTAAGCAGTTTTGATCCAATCCAATATTGGAGTCTTACTTATAGCAATTCTTTAACAAACAATGACTAGATTGAGAAGGTAACATGTTTGATCTATTGGATCAGGATATATAATTGCCTATTATAAGTAGATCCAGAGGATCAGTACTATTAGTGTTGCTATCCAAATGTATAATATATAGTGTTGGGATGGAAGTTTCGTTTAGTCTGAATCCTCTTTAGTTTCTTATTAGTGGGGTATTTATTTATTTTTATGGTGGTAGGAGAACTGATAACAACACCCCAACAACTAGAATGTAATTTATCAGCTGTTAGTAGTACTTACTTTTGACTTTGATTTTTGTTGTGTTAACGATTTGACTACTAGACTTGAGTGTGCGAGCCTGATGGCGGGTTGGTGATGAAATTTCAAACTCTTCTGGAAGGAAGCAAATGAAGAACAACATTTGATGGATTACACGTGTACATAATTGCTCAGTTTCGACTTACATGATGTATATACAAATATTTTATTGTTTTCCTCGACAGCTTTTGGGCTGCTTCCCTTTTCCTTGTTTATCGTAGAGACACTAATTTCAGGCTAAACAAATCTCTCTCTCTCTCTCTCTCTCTCTCTCTGTGTATGTGTTTTGCATGCACATATAATGACATTTGTTTAGCCTTAAATCAGTGTTGCTACCTTGTCTTGGACGATAAACAAGGAAAAGGAAGGAGTACAAAATCTCTTGCCGGCCACATCTTTTTCCTTTGACGAATTTTACTTTCTAAACCTTTGAATTATACTCTTCTTTTCTGGTATCCTTCCTTGGCTTGAGAACAGATGAAGCGACTAAAATATTAACGAAACAATCTATCTATTTTTTCCGTGCCTACTTTTGTTGGAATTCAAAGCACAAACACTGAGAAATCATTTCTACAATCAACCAGCGAGAACAAAAAACGCAAACTAACGTACGGTCAAAATGGGCGGCTCACCCATCTCTTGCTTTTAGTTTCCGTTTTTCATTTCCTTATGCAGAAGAAATCAATGTTACAGTTTCTAACTAAACAACATCTGCTACAAGTTTGGTTATGTCCATATGCAGGCGCTGCCCTTGAACGACATTCCGATATGTTCCAGATTCGCGAATCAATGAATCCAATTCTCTACTTGAATTCATGGGACTCTAACAGCTGATCATTAACTATAAATTTCACAAAAGAAGAAGAAGAAGAAGACGAGGAAGAAGAAGAAGAGGAGGAAGAGGAGGAGGAGAGAAGAGATATTAGAACTAACATGTCAGACGAGGAAACCAATTTACAGTCCTTTGCATTAGCAATTTTCTTAATCTTGATCCCAGGTACTAATCCCTTCTTTTTTTTTTTTTTTAGTTGTGGGTTCCTTTTGTTAGACAAATCATTTCTCTTTTTTCAGATAATGCATGAATTGGTATTCTATAAATTCTTTATTTTGAATTCACCTTTACATGAATCATCTGTTCATATTCGTGGAATCCAATTAAAACATCAGTAACACTAACCATGACTTTCAAATATGTTCAAACCCAAACGACTTGATTTGCAGGTGTGCTGGTTGCTGGAGATTCTCTGGAAACAGACAAAGATGTCTTACTGAATTTGAAATCATTTCTCCAAGAAAAAAATCTCGTTAACCGAGGGCAATACTCGGAGTGGAGCAAACAGAGGTCAAATAACCCGTGCGATTGGCCGGGAATAATATGTAGTCCCATCAACGGCACAACTGCAAGAGTTACTGGCATCAACCTGTCCGACAACCAAATCTCGGGCGAGATATTCAGAAACTTCTCATTGCTATCCGAACTCTCCTACCTTGATCTTTCAAGAAACACTCTCGGTGGAATGATCACTGAGGACTTGAGCCGCTGCCAGAAGCTAGTGCATCTCAATCTCTCCCATAATATCTTTGAAGGAGAGCTGAACTTGACCGGATTGAGCAAACTGGAGAAGCTTGATTTGTCTGTCAACAGATTTTCTGGGGAGGTACGGTTGGTCATCCCAGTAATTTGCGACAATTTGATTGTGATGAACATATCGTCGAATAATTTCACTGGTAGCATGAATGGTAGCTTTGATGCATGCTCGATGCTGAAGCACTTGGATTTGAGCTCAAACAGGATAAGTGGGGAGTTATGGGCTGGCTTTGCAAGGTTGCTAGAGTTTTCTGTGGCCGAAAACTCTTTCACAGTGTCACTTTCGTCGTCCATGTTCACTGATGTCTGCAGTTTGCACGTTTTAGACCTGTCTGAGAATGGTTTTGTTGGTGATGTTCCAAGGGAAATATCAAAGTGTCGAAATATTGTTATCTTGAATCTGTCGGTGAATAATTTTACAGGGAAAATACCGGCTGAGATAGGATCGATTCCGAGTCTTGAAGCTTTGTACTTGGGGAGTAACAAGTTTTCCAATGGCATCCCTGATTCGCTATTGAACTTGAATAACTTGACCTTCTTAGATTTGAGCAAAAACAATTTTGGGGGAGTAATACAAGAGATTTTTGGCAAATTCAAACAGATTACATCTCTTGTGTTGCACGGGAATGCATATACTGATGGAATATATTCGTCTGGAATCTTAAAGCTACCTCATATTTCAAGATTAGACCTTAGCTGCAACAAGTTTTCAAGCTCTCTACCAGTTGAAATCTCAGAAATGCCAAGTTTGAACTTCTTGATCCTTGCTTACAATCAGTTTTCGGGGACTATACCGCCACAATTTGGAAACTTGAGCCGCCTGCAAGCCCTGGACCTCTCTTTTAACAGGCTAACTGGATCAATACCTCCCACCCTAGGAAAATTGAGCACACTCTTGTGGTTGATGCTGGCAAACAATTCACTGACGGGTGGAATTCCACCGGAGCTGGGAAATTGCTCGAGTTTGTTGTGGTTAAACCTTGCCAACAACCAGCTTTCTGGAAAAATCCCGCCAGAATTGGCGAATATTGGTCGAAATGCCACGCCTACTTTTGAATCTAATAAACGGGAAATTAATCGGATTAATGCTAGCTCAGGGGAGTGTTTGACAATGAAAAGGTGGATTCCTGCAGACTACCCTCCTTTCAGTTTTGTGTATTCCATCCTTACAAGAAAGAGTTGCAGAAGCATATGGGAAAAGTTACTTCAAGGAAGTGGCCTTTTCCCAATATGTGTAGCCGGTTCATCAGTCCGGAGCTTTCAAATCTCTGGTTATGTTCAACTAAGTGGGAATATGCTTTCAGGTGAAGTCCCTCCAGATATTGGCAAGATGCAGAATTTCAGTTTGTTGCATCTGGGTAACAATGAATTCAGTGGGAAACTCCCTTTCCAGATTGGACAAATGCCTCTTGTAGTACTAAATGTCACCAGGAACAAGTTTTCGGGTGAAATCCCAGTGGAAATTGGTGGCATTACATGCCTACAAGATCTGGATTTGTCTTTCAATAATTTCTCTGGTACGTTCCCTGTGAGCTTGAGCAACTTAACTGACCTCAGCAAGTTCAATATCTCATACAACCCATTTATCTCCGGTGCAATCCCAACCACGGGGCAATTAGCAACTTTTGAGGATTCCTATTTCGGTAACCCTTTCTTAGACCTTCCGAACTTCATTCAAAACTCTGAAGGTAAGTCGCCTAAGAGTAAGAATGGGAAGCCTAAAAGGCCTACAAAGCTTGCTGCAATCTTAGTGTTCATAGCTCTGACATTAGCGGTCTTAATATTTTGGGTATTGTCACTCATAGTTTGGTCATTGATAAAAAGCCCATCAGAGTCACCCGGATATCTTCTAGAGGAAACAAAATACCGGCATGATTTTGCATCAAGTTCTAGCGGTTCATCGCCATGGTTGTCAGACACAATCAAGGTTATTCGGCTAGACAAAACAGCTTTCACACATGCAGACATTCTGAAAGCTACTAGTAACTTCTCGGAGGAAAGGATTATTGGAAAGGGAGGATTTGGCACAGTGTATCGAGGATCATTGCCTGATGGGAGAGAAGTGGCAGTAAAAAAGCTTCAAAGTGAAGGAATAGAAGGTGAAAGGGAATTCAGAGCAGAAATGGAGGTTCTGAGTGGAAATGAATTCGGCTGGCCTCATCCAAACCTTGTGACCCTTTATGGGTGGTGCTTGAATGGCTCAGAAAAAATCCTGGTTTACGAGTACATGGAGGGGGGAAGCTTGGAAGATCTTGTCTCAGACCGAACCAGGCTAACATGGAGGCGACGACTTCAGGTGGCCATTGATGTAGCTAGTGCATTAGTATTCTTACACCACGACTGCTTTCCTTCCATTGTGCACCGGGATGTCAAGGCCAGCAATGTCCTGCTCGACAAGGATGGAAAGGCAAGAGTTACAGACTTTGGTCTTGCTAGAGTTGTTGATGCTGGGGTCAGCCATGTGAGCACGGTGGTGGCGGGGACTATTGGTTACATTGCACCAGAATACGGGCAAATATGGCATGCCACAACCAAAGGCGATGTGTACAGCTTTGGGGTATTGGCAATGGAGCTGGCAACTGGGAGGCGAGCATTGGATGGAGGGGAAGAGAGTTTGGTGGAATGGGCGAGGAGGGTAATGGGGGTTGGGCAGCATGGATTGAGTAGATTAGTCATTCCAGTTGTGCTTATGGGGTCTGGGCTGGCTGAGGGGGCAGAGGAGATGTGCGAGCTACTTCAGATTGGTGTGAAATGTACGGCAGAGTCACCGCAAGCTAGACCAAACATGAAGGAGGTAATAGCCATGTTGATTAATATATCTAGCAACAGAGGGTTGTTCAATTATGGCTCCTATCCTCCCTCGTTGTGATTAAATCTAGGTTTTCAGAAACTTTCTATGATTACTGGATGCTGCAAAGTTTATATACATATCATACACATCTATTTTTATGCTCCTGCATTTCCTTTTTGTACGCAGAATTGGTCATTCATTTTGTTTATGCCTTTTTTTTCCTGATGCGTTCGGCAATAGTTAGTCCTATGACCCATAAAAGATCGTTCTGTTGTTTGTGATATAAATTCATGGCTTGCAAAAGGTAAATAAGTGACAAAGAAACTTCAATACAAGCTCTCAAGTTGAATGTAACGAGGATGGACAATTGATAGTTTGTTCGCAAATAAAAAAACTTTCTAATTGTTTAACCCAATACGATGATCTATTTCGAGTAGTGTGGACTCCACATGAACATTTTAATAATATGTCTATCTCAATCTGCATTGAATCATCCAATTGGCTCGTAAAATTAAAAAATCCCACTTAATTACTTTGCAATAAGTCCAGTTCTTGCGCATGATTGTCAGTACCATAATTCTCTCCGATTTCATGTGAGTTCCATTATAATTCATGTGAGTGCAAGATTTAGGACTATTTATTTTGAACGTAAACACGAGTTTCGACTTAGCATATGGTCTGGTAATCATGAAGGAGAGAAATCAATCCATCCTTGATGCAGCTTTATGTTTCGTTTTGGCTGAGGTACATGCACAAAAGTCTTCTTTTTAATTTAATTTTAATTGATGCATGAAATCCCACGAGTCTATTGACTTGTAGTCTTTGTTAATGGAACAATGACTAGACTGAGGGAAAGATAATTAAGCAAAATTTTGTTTCAGTCCTATATATGGAGTTTGACTTATGGCGATTATTATTATTTATTTTTTTTAATCAAGAAACCTCATCTTTCATATATCAGTAAAGTAGTCATTACAACTCTTATCCTGTAACAACAGAAAAAAAACCCCTTAGGGCCATCTTCTATCCAGACCAACTCCTCACTAGAATTTATAGCAAACTGCACAAGAAAGTGAGCTACTCTATTTCCTTCTTTATATGTATGTTTAAGTATCCAATTTGGATGTGTACAAAGAATCCCTTTAATATCTTCTATAACCTGTCCATGCCATTCCAAGCATTCCTCTCTATCATTTATAGCTTTAATCACCTCCAACGAGTCACCTTCAAGTACTACCTTCTGTATATTAAGTTCTGCACATAAGCATAGGACCATCCATAAAGCAACAGCTTCAACAATCACAACAGATTGAATATAATCTTTTGGCAGACACAAAGATACTTGTACATTCCCTTCCTCATCTCTAATCAACACTCCAGCCCCCATCCTTCTCTGGTTTGCCTTGAAAGCAGCATCCCAATTTACCTTTACATAGCCTTCTCTTGGAGCTTCTCATTTAACCATCCTTCTCTCCACTACAGCAGGTTCAACTCTCTCTATCCCCCTCTGTTGTGCTTTTTGGAACTCATTAAGGCTTGCTCTTGCTTGTTGAACACCATCCCAGGACTATTAAACTTCCTTTAAAAAATCCACCCATTCCTTCTAAACCATATATGTCACATAATAGATACCACCAGCTCCAGACATTCCAGAGGTAGTTCAAGTATTAATTTCCTCCATACTGCAGCCAAATCCACCTCAGAGGGCATCCACTTCTGCACTAGACTTTCTCTCTCAACCCATACATCCATTACTGCAGGACAGCTCCATAAAATATGGCAAATAGTTTCATCTTCCCTCAAACAAATAGGACATATTGGCTTCTCCACCACCTTCCTTCTGTAGAGGTTCTTTTTAGTGGGAAAGCAATTGTTAAGAGCCTTCCCTAAAAAAATTTTAACCACCCCTGAGGTATTGAGTTGGCACAGTTCTCTCCACCCTTCTTTGATATTTCTCCCATCAGATGATTCCCCTTTCAAATCATTCTTCCTGCTTAGATCAAGATGATAGGCACTCCTAACACTAAAGCACCCATTCTTAGAGTAGGCCTATATTCTTCTATCCTCCAAACTAGTATTGCTCACATGGATATTGCAAATAACTTCAGCTTCCTCTTCATTAAATGTAGCCTTCACTACCTCCATATACCACTATTTCCTAACAACTCTACCACCTTTGCTTCAGCATTCAAATACTTAACATGAGACTGCATTCGATGAGAAGGTTTACTAGATAGCCATTTATCATCCCACACTTATGTTTAAACCATTGCCCACCCTCCATACAAGCCCTTCCTTCAGTAATTTCATAGATCCCCATCTGCTTCTTGAAATCATGGAAGGTCCATAGCCCAGCTTAGAACTCAGCGCATCAGAATTCTTATAGTACTTAGCCTTTAATACCATAGTAGCAATAGAGTCTGATTTAGTGACAAGTGCTTAGCTAAGAAAGCAGTATTGAAGCTTTCCAGCTCTCTACCAAGTCCCCCAATCATCTTCGCACATCCCATCTTCTCCCAGCTAGCCCATTGAACTTTTTTCTCATAGGTTCTATAACCTCACCAGAATCTGACCATAATACCAGCTATTTCCTTACATAACCTCTTAGGCAACCTGAACACACTCATATGGTATGTAGGAATGGACTAAATAACTGCCTTAAGTAAAACTTCTTTGCTAGCAGGGGATAGGAACTGATTTTTCCAATTGTTAACCTTTTGCCAAACTCTATCCTTAATCCCCCTAAAAGTGTCATAATAGGCCCTTCCAACCATAGCAAGCAACCCCACATATTTTTCACAGCTACTTTGCACCCTTGCCCTAAGATCTTGCACAATCCTTTCCTTCTCTTCCTTTCTAACTTGAGAGCTAAACATCACAGTGATTTTTTGTAAATTCGTGCACTGACTAGAGGCTGCTTCATATTTTTATTTTTATTTTGGAAAAATGAGGTCAAGCCTTTCATTATTATAACCTCACTAAGGTGGAGGAAAACCATGATTACAACGAGTCACCTTAATCACGAATATAAGGAATACCCAAACAATCTAAACGAATATAAGGAATACCCAACGAGTCACCGTAGCCTTCCTTGCACCAAATCTTCACCTATAAAATCAAAAGTTCTACCTTTCACTGCCTCTTTTGCCAAAAAATCTGCAGCCATGTTAGCTTCTCTAAAATTATGTTGAAAACGAATTCTAAGCAACTCTACTAAAGTTTTAATCTCCTCCCAAAAATCCCAAAGAAACCAATATTTGCATATCCTGGAAGCTAGCTAGCCCATCACCACACTTGAATCAGATTCCACTAATACGCTCTTAACCCATGAGATTGACACAAATGAAGACCATCAAGAAGAGCACGACACTCGGCAATAGTGTTCGTTGCATGCCCATAAAAATGTGCAAAACCTGCTATCACCTTCCCCCTTGAATCCCGAAGTATTCCCCCACCATCGGACCTCCCTGGATTTCCACAAGATCCACCATCAACATTAAGTTTAATCCAACCTCTATCCGATGGTGTCCAAGCTATTAATCTTGGCAACTTCTAACAAACAGGGACCATAGAACAATTCAATTCCTGCGAAACTAGAAGATCATTAGCACCCCTCTTTTTTAAATTTTCTCAACCCATTGGAAATATCTCTTAAGTTCACTTTCACTACTCTCAAAATTCCTTTCCAATCAAAATTGATTCCCTCCATCCGAGAAGCACATCTAGCCCTCCAAATAGCCCAATAAATTAAAATAGGCAACACACCTTGGACCCAACCAACCTGCGAAGAACCCGCCGCATGCCTCCACCATAGTGTCATCATCCCCTCCCAAGTCAGCACCCTTGGCAACCGAATCCAGCAAATTATTGCAAAATGATTCCAGATTTTTTTTGGCCCTTCCCCCTCACAAAAAACATGATCTAATGTTTCAATCTATGGCGCTTCACAGCAACAACACTTGGATATGAACAAAATCCCCAACTTCATAATAGCCTCATCCACTGATAAAGATTTTCTTCTAGCTCTCCAGTAACAAAAAGACATTTTTTTTGGAACCAAATCATTCCACAACCATCTACGCCAAGGACATAACTCTCCTTTACTCCTCACGAGCTGCCAAGCGGATGTTGTGGAAAAATTCCCATCAACGGACAGAACCTAGATGCAAACGTCCTCATTGTCTAAACGCAACATAGCCTTCGATTGAACCACTCGCTGCACCATCTGCTCAGGAAGCAAATCACGCAGTCCATAACTCTTGAATCTGCAGCCCCTTATCACCTATTACTGTATGTTGTTTTGCCAAAACTTCTTCTCCCAACCATTTATCAAACCAGAAACAAGCCTTCCCATTACGAACAACCCATCTTGAATTTTCCAGCACCATTGGCATTAACCGCATAATGCCCTTCCAAAATCGAGACCCTTTCCTTAAATTCATAACTGAACAAACATGCTCCTCCCCTACATATTTAGTTGAGAAAAAATTCGTCCATAGTGAATTACCTTGTAGAATTTTCCAAGCAAACTTCATAAGCAAAGAAGTTTGCATTTATGATAAATCATGAATCCCCAGCCCCCCTTCTTCAATTGGCAAACAAATTTTCCTCCATGAAATCCACTTCCTTTTCCTCTTTTCTACGGATGAACCGCATAAAAAATTGGAAAAAATCGTTTTCAATGCCGTCAAAACTCCCTTTGGTAAATTTAACACTGAAAGCATATGTATAGGGTATGCTATTCAAAACATGATTCAAACATCTGTAATCTCATTCTCCCCACATGCAAAAGAATCCCCAAATAAATACAAGGCCAACCACCTTCCTCAAAACCCGACATTCTTTTTAATTCCACTTTCCTCTCAACTGAAAAATTAGAAGAGAAAAACATAGAGGACTTATGAGGGCTCCCGTTGTCCTGACATTGCCTCATATAACTGAATCACCTCCAAAAGTCTTCTAACCGAAGCTTTACCACCATTCGAAAAAATAGCAAATTATCCGCATACAACAAATGACTAACCATTGTTCCGCCACAAGAATTGAAAGGCTTAATCCTTCCCACTTGGAACTCCCTATTTAATAGATGCGAGAGAACTTCTTCTGATAAAATAAACAAGTATGGAGAGAGAGGATCGCCTTGACGAAGTCCCCTTGAAGCCTTGAAAAAACCCCGAGAACACCCATTTAACATAACCGAGAAAAATGGAGAAGAAATACAATTATAAATTTAATTCCTCCATTTATCGGAGAAACCCAACCTCTTCAATACCTCCAATAAAACCCCCAATTGACCCTGTCATATGCCTTGACCATATCAATTTTAAGCATAACATTCCCTCCTCTCACTTTCCGATTCATCCCCTGAACCAACTCTTGAGCAATAAGCATATTATCAAAAATGCGTCTCCCCTTAATAAAAGGAGATTGCTCATGAGAAATAACTTTATGCAATAATGAAGCTAAACGGAACACCATTACCTTCGACAAGATTTTATAAATCACCGAGCACATGCTAATAGGATGAAATTGTCCAAAAGCCAACAGGTTCATCAACCTTAGGAATAAGGACCAGATTAGTAGCACTAAAATAAGTGCTCAGCGGCTTGCCCTAACAAAACTCAATGGCCATCTCCAAAATGTCATTTTTAACAATATCCCACGCAATAATAGAGAAACTAGCCGAAAACCCATCAGGTCCCGGGCTACTATCCAAAGGAATAGACCAAAGTGCAGATTTTACCTCTTCCATGGAAGGCCTCATGAGTAATGCTTCATTTTCCGAAATTGATATGTACGGCGTGAGCAAAGACAATGCATCTTCATCTCTCTGTGTGCCTTCTGTAGCCAACAAATTCTGGAAAAAATCCACCGCACCATTGTGTATTTCATCCTTAGATTCAAGCACCTCCCCAGATTCCAACCTCATCTTTTCCACCCTTCTATTCTTCTTTTTAATACACATCAAAGCATGAAAAAAAGCCGTATTCGACTTCCCCTCTATTAGCTATTTAATCCAAGATTTTTGACAACCCAAGATTTCCTCTCTTTGCAACCATTGCAAATGCTTTTGTTTACAAGATAAAAGATCCACTTCAGCTTGAGAAGAGTAGTCAGCCACCATCGATTGCTCTAGTCAAACAATACGATCTTCGAGTGCCTTCAACTCAACTTCAACTCTCCCAAACACCTCAACATTCCATTTCTCCAATGCCCCTTTTAATTATTTTAATTTTTTTCTAATCCGCACCATTGGACAGCCCTCAACAAAACCATCCCAAACCTCCTTAACAAGTGGCAAGAACCCCTCATGAGTGCCCCACATCCGCTGAAAACGAAACAGCCTGCCCATCTTGTAATACTCACGACCCAACGACACCAACGACACCAACATTGGCGCATGATCCGATGATAATCTCGGAAGATATTCAACATGCACATCACCCCATAAATTAATGAATTCCACATTAACCAACACTCTATCAAATCTCGCCCAAATACGCCTTACACCACTTCTACCATTACACCACGATAGTCGATTCCCTACATAAGACAAATCAATCAAACCACAAGGTTGAATACACTCATTAAACTCAGCTTTAGCACAGGGAGCTCGCATAATCCCACCCATTTTGTCTTCATCACATCGAATAATATTAAAATCACCCCCAATGAACCAAGGACAGCTACTCGGATCTTGATTATACAGAAAATCCCAAAGCTCCAATCTCTTATTACAAAAGCAACTAGCATAAACAAACGTACCAAGAACTTGCAAACTGCCATAGGTAAACCAACCATTCACAGCCTGATCCGTCTTCGAAACTAAGTAAAAAACAAGGTCTTCATCCCAAAAAAGCCACAATTTTCCCCCCAACCTCAACATTATTAACAAAATTTGTTAACTTCATCCACTGTGCCCACCGCCGACATTTATTCTCCCCAAGAAACGGTTCTAAAAGAGCCACCAATGAAGGACGACATTTACTCAATAGACACCGAAGGCTACTCTTCGAGGAAATAATTCCCCTAACATTCCACGTCAATATGTTCAACATAATTAAAGTAATTTCTTTGAGCGAGTACGTCACTCTAAAACCACAATAAATTTTTCTTCCCTTATACCTCTAAATTTCTTCAGAGGAACATGCAAATCCAGGTTTGAATTAAAGCATTTTACTGCTAGCTCATTCAATTCATGTTCAGGTTCAACATCTAAAATTACTCTGTGATAAATGGTCAATTATTCGGTATTAATACTCTTAAATATCTTGGGTTAAAAGAGTTTTATGTGTTAAATAAGAGTATTAATTGGATAATGTGAATTAACTTTGTTTGACAAGTGAAATAATATTTTACACTTGCAGTTCCATAAATACCGAGCCCACAAAGCTAAAGTCCTTGCATAAAGGCCCCTGGACTTGAAATAAATATTTGAATTGAGGCCTAAAGAAAGACCACGTGCAGTGAGCTGCTGCCTCACATTACATTCCTCATGAGTCAACTTTAATGAGTCCCACACCTCATGAATCAAGCTGCACTTTTGGGGAGTGGAACGAGGGGCACGCCTCAAGTCCTGGACTGCAGTTGGGAGAAGTTATATGCACGTTTGTGGCTAGAAGGCGTGAAGAGGGAGCGATGTGCATGGAACGGAGGAGAAGAGATATAAAAAGGGAAGAAAAAAAATCATAGGGCGCTCTTTTTTTTCCTTTCTAGTTTTATTTTTTCGGTGGCGGCAGCTTCAGTTTTTTTTTCTTGAGTTTTGTTTTTACTTTTTTTGCTTTTCATGCCCGGAAGGATTTTATTTTTTTGGAGTTTTTTTTTTCTTTTCTTTCATGAACTAGGCGTCGGCTTTCCTCTGGCGGTTTTTCACATTTCATTTTTGGGGTAGTTTTTAGTTTTTATTTTGTTAGACTCAGTATTGATTTCCATTGTTTTTAGTTTGGGTTCTTTTCGGACAGTAGACATTTACGGTTTCGAACTCTGTTTTTCTTGGTCATTTTGGCCAGGGCGTTTTCTTGGATAAACTAATTTTTGCATTCTAGAGTTTAATCCATTTGGGTTTCTTTTGCTCTCAAATTTTGTGATGACTTTATTTAGATTAATTTTTACTGTTAGAAATACCATGTGTAGCTAATTTCTGAAGCTTGGATTGTGGAATGAGATTTGACTTGTTTTGGGTTCTAGTTTAATGCAATATTTTGTTGATGAATATTGATTTCACTTATTGCTAGTCAGATTTGAATTGAAAATAGAGTGCGGCTCTTGCTCTTGATTTGTTGTTGACGTAAGGCACAGCAAATGCTTGAAAATTATCAAGGCTTCTCTCAGTTGATTGTTAAAGTATGTTTGATTAGTAAAGTTGTGAACCCCTTAGGGAAATATTGCAAAACTTGAGCATAACTTTTTATCTTCCTTTTATCAATGCCTTGACTAGATTGTTAATCGAGAAAATATTTTAGAAATCGAAACAAAGAGAGTTCCATGCCCAACTCAAGTGTTTGTTAATTTGCCTTTTTGATTTGAAACTTTAACTTCAATTTTGATTTAATTTTTACGGGAATTAAATTCATACTTTTTTTTATCTTCTTAAATCAGTTTCAAAGAAATATATTAAAATCCTTTTTGCTCATTGTTTATACATACATAATAAAAAATACAAAAAGAAAGAGTTTTATACTTCATTTTACTTCTTCACACTCCTATACATCATCATACTTTCCAATTAAATTTCACAAATGCTTTGATAATCCTTTGTTCCTGTGGAATTCGATCCTGGACTTATCCTTGATACAACTTGACACTTCTACACTTGGAAGCACATTTGAGACCGAGTCACTCTCCCATTCAAAAATAATCCTTCTTCTCTTCTCCCTTCCTCTCCAAAATAGTCCCTATCTGCCAAACCTCCCAACTCAAACTCCAAAGTCTCATCAATAGGCTTAAGAGAGCTTCTCAGGGACGCATTAACACCCACTTCAGCATCTTCATCATCCTCCAATTCCCTTTCCATCAACTCAACCCAGCTCTTCAAACCACCCAAACGTTTTTCATTCAACCCAGCTCCTACCTCACACACTGCCACTGCTTCCGTCAATTCCGACACAAAAACAGGGACCATGCCTTTACATTGAATACTTGATCGCACCTCACCATCAACATCAACAAACAGAGTATCATGCAACCCTCACTCCACCTCCTTCTTTTGCAATTTATTCGCTTCCAATATTTCATTCCGACTCACCCCATTCTACACCCCCCCCCCCCCCCCCCCCCCATTTTGTTCCACAATTGTCTTTTCTTTCTCCTTAGTATTCACCATTTTCCACACCAGTTTTGCCCCTTCCAATTTTCCCACCTCAACTCTAGCCATTTCCCCTTTACTCTGACTTCTCTCTTGCTTTTTACATTTATGAACCAAATGACCCTGCTTCCGACAGTGTAAGCAAAAAGTAGGAATTGTGTCAAACATAACCTCTCGAAAATGACTATTTTCTAGCCCTAGCATTCCCAGCCAAAAAGAATGACATAATGGCTTCGAAACATCAACCTCCACACAAATTCGCGTAGCCTCTAGACGAGTCACACACGCTGTCACATTATCCCTTTTCAAGAAATGCCCAAAACCTCCACCAATGCTTCTCAAGATCGACTCATGGAAAAAATTAGGGGGCAACCCCAGCAACGTAATCCAAAAGGGAACCCACGATGAGTCCTCCTCTACAAAATCCGGCGTCCAGTGTGAGATTCTATAAAGACCCCCTCTATATCAGAATTTCCCCGCCCCATAACACTAATAAAATCCTCCTCATTTGAGATACAAACAAGAACATTCCTTGGATTTTGAAACTGCCAACTACAGGAATCGTTTGCATCCCCCAATGATTTTTAATAAAACCACGCTGGTCCAGAGATGGCCTTCTCCATATAAATTTTAGAACCATAGAAAATCTAAAAGGCTCCACTGATTGCTTTATTTCAGACTTTGAAAACAAGAAAAACATCTCTTCCCCAGAAAATTTTGGATCCCGAAATGGGAGCACCTCTTTTGGAAGCATCTGAGGCCTTGACGCTACAACGTCTGCAAACGCAAAGAACGTAGCAGAATGTCCATCAGACTTTATATTTGTAACATTCGCACCCTCCCGAGCAGAACCATCACCCCCACTTTGTCCTCCTGCCCCAGACAGAGGCTTAGCAGTAGGGTCGGCGGCTAGCACCATCAACAAAACCCTACTCGCCTCTCCAAATTAGAGAGAAAAAAAATATACCCTTCACGTCAGTCTTTTGCTTATATTTTTGTATTTGGCAGAGGCTGCTTCATATACCCCTAGGATTTCCTTCTCCTTCAACCATTCAAGCCACTTAGCCCCTGCAAAGATGATACAATCATAAGCAAATAGGAGATGAGAGACCCTTATACCTTCTCTTGCAATAGCCATTCCTCTTATTTCAACCTTATCCTCAACTGCATTAATAAGACTGCTCAACCCCTCAGCACACAACAAAAACAAGTAGGGGGATATTGGATCCCCCTGCCTAATACCTCGTGATGGGTATATAACATCACCTGGCCTTCCATTCACCAACACAACATAAGATACAGAAGTTATACAATCCATAATCAAACCAATCCATCTCTCCCTAAACCCCATTATTTGCATAACAACTCTTAAATAAGCTCACTCAACTCTATCATATGCTTTTGAAATATCCATTTTCAGGGTCATACTTCCTCCTTTCCCAATGGATTTGGTCTTCATTGTGTGCAGTGTTTCATAAGCTGCTATTACATTATCCAAGATCAACCTACCAGGAATGAAGACACTCTGATTTTTAGCAATGATCTTATCAAGCACCAACTTAAGCCTGTTTGCAAGGGTCTTCGAAATTAGCTTGTACAAAACACTGCACAAGCTAATTGGTTTGTAGTCACCAACCTTTTTGGGCTTAGAAACTTTTGGTACAAGGGCCACATAAGCAAAATTGATAGAATTTTCAAGCACACCCCCATTCAAAAAACTCAGTACTACATCACACACCTTGTCCCCTACTGTAAACCAATAGGTTTGAAAAAAACATGCCCCAAACCCATCAGGGCCAGGGGCTTTCGAGGGACCCATCTGCTTAAGGGCTGCCTCAATTTCATCCCTTGTGAAAAGTCTTTCCAATTCCTCATTCATCTGATCAGTGACTCGACCCCGAATGGATTGTATCCCCACTGTCACTGATTACAAGAAGGAGTTGCTGTTTTATAAACCTCAGTGTAGTATTGCCTAAAGGCCTCCACAACCTCCTCATTCCCTTCTTTCAATTCTGAGTTAGCATCCAATACATAAATGATTTGGTTCTTCTTTCTTCTTTGCTTAAAATAGGCATGAAAAAACTTATTAATTTTATCTCCTAAGGAATACCAATTCCTTTTTGCCCTCTATCTCCACCTTAGATCCTCCTTCTCCAATAACAAGCCCACCTCCTGTTGCAAGCTGTGAAGTTCTGCAGAATTGTGTGGCCCTTCCCTATCCTGCAGCTCCTTGATTTTCTTGTTTAATTGTTCAATATCATGACATCTCTCACCATCCCTTCTTCAAAAAGTACTGCTCAACTTGCCACTACACTCTCTCAACATCTTTTGAACACTCACAAGAGGTTCCATGGCACATTGAGAAGTGTTAACCCAAGCTGTTCTAATTACCTCTTCACATTCATCCTCCCTTACCCAACTTGACTCAAACTTAAATGAATACTGCCTTTTAGAGGCAAACCTCCTATCCTTTCTCACAGACAACATAATTGGAAGATGGTCTGAACTACTTGTTGTGAGACCTTCCACTTTAGCCTTCCCAAACATATTAATCCATTCATTGTTAACCACATATCTATCAAACCTTTCCTTTGTAAAAATGTGGTCTGAATGTCTGTTACTCCAAGTGAAAAGGTTAACACTCATTCCCACATCCACTAGTTTTTTCACTTTTAAAGCCTTTTTGAAACCCGAAATCAATTTCTCAACTCTTCTATTACCTCCCCATTTCTCATTTTGTGATAACAGTTCATTGAAATCTCCAGCTACACACCATGCCCCTCCATCAAGTGGATTCAATTACTTGAGAAGCTCCCACGACTGCCACCTATTGCTTGCCTCAGGGTGTCCATAGAATCCAGTGAAAAACCAGTTTCCTTGATCCATAGCTTTGACAGAGGCACTAATATGCCACTGTGAATAACTCTCTATCACTACATCATCCATCTCCCAAAACAAGGCTAAACCACATTTTCTTCCCAATGGATTAATTTCCAAACACCCTTCCATCCCCAATCTCCTCTTTAATTTTTCAACAACAACAGCTTTTATTAGTGTTTTAATGAGAAACACAATTTCGGGCCTCTTATTCTTCACCAAGAGGTAAAGATCCTGAAATGTCCGAGGGTTCCCAAGCCCTCAACAATTCTAGCATATAGTATTCATAATGCCAGGTGATGCTGCGCAGCAGCTACCACCCCTGGTCCATCATCACAGACCATAACATCACTACTTCTCATTTTCTTCCCTTCCACTCGCATATCATCACCTTCCCCCACACACTTAGTACCTCTTTTCACCCCAGAATTTATGCTAGAAGACTTACCTGACTCAAGCCTAGTTCTATCCCTTCTCTTCCATCGTGAGGATCTTGTACAATCCAGGTTCAACTCAACTTCATTGGAGCTCAACTTCTCAATCAACAAATTATTCTTGTGCACAACAGTCTTTATACTAGAACTAGTCTTCAACTTATTCACCTCTTGATCATCAGTCTCCACACAGATTGGAGATTTTGTCACTAGTTCTTGAGGTTTCATAAGCAACTCCTGATCTTCAAACAGTTGAGAACACACATCATCCACCCCCTTCCCCTCCTCAGCTACCTCCTCCACCCTCCCTGCCCCCTGACCTCCCTGTTCATCATCTACATGATTAGGATATGAACAATCACCCCTCTCCTCTCTTCTTCCTCTCCCTTTTTGCTCTCCCCATCTTAACTGCTCCTTTTCTATTTTGAGGTAGGGCTTGAATCCAAACACCATACTAACCCACGCTCCCCTCACTCTCCTTATAACCATCCTTACCATGGACGATTCTTCCACAGTTAAAACAAAATCTAGGTAATTTTTCATACTGAAAAGGTACCTAGCTTTTCCTTCCATCCACAACAATGGTCCTGCCTCTAGCTACTGGTCTTCTCAAATCACATTCCACCTTCACCCTCAAGCATTTCCCCCAGGCCGAACCATCCTCCTTCACATCAACCTCTATAACCTTCCCCATCGAACTCCCAATCAGTCCCCCATCTACTTATTCATATAACTCAAAGACAGATTTAACATTTGCACCCATAGGTAAGCATGGTCAAAATCAAACAAGCTAGGTTGCAATCCACCATCAAAATCAAGCAACACAAATAAGTAACTGTCAAACAACCATGGATAGCCAACGAGAACCTTCAACTTATCTCGTCGATTAACAAAGGTAATCACGAAACAATTACCTCCAATTTCTTGAAATTCAAGAGGCTTACCAACCTTCCACACTTTTTCCATCACAGATCAAGCAATTTCCTTTCCAATCCAGTGCTCGGAGATTATCTTCCCAACCAAACTTCTTTCCCCCTTCAGTTCCATCAAACCACGCACATCTTTCCCAATCTCAATCGGACAATCCTCCTCATCATTCAGCTTCAATCTCATCCACAATTCCTCCATTTCCTCCTTCTCATTATTATGCCTGCACTCGCAAGCAAAGAGAACCTTCCTTCCTCAGTAGAGGAAGAAGATGCAACCACTTCTCCTCAAGGGGTTTTCCAGAGCGGGAAAAGCGCTCTGGAAAAGCCGTTGAGAGAAGACTATGTTTTTCATTAACGTCCAGTATTACTTATAGCGATTATTTAACAGGCAAAGACTAGATTGTGGAAGGAAATATTGTTTGAGAAGGAAATATATTTGAGCAATTTTAGGATAATGTGTTACAGTTGTAGAAGAGTAAAACTCTGTATATTTGATAATATAACATTTCTCAACTATGTGATTATTGAGTCCATGATAAGTGTACGAAAGTGTATTCTAAATACCTTATTATTGGACTAAAATGTTAAAATGTGAATAGAAATCATAAGAATTAATGTGTATTCTTGAATTGAGTTTCTACTTACTTTGGGATACTCCTAAGCAGACTTTTATGTTTAATTTCAGAGTTTATAAAAGAACAAGTCAAAGCCCAGTCAAATCCAAAGGAGGACTTTCAAGTGAGCAAGACGTTGGAACAAGCTAAGAACTTTCAACGAGTATAGGACTCTTCAAATAAAGATAATGATGGGGTTTGAGAGTAATTTGGATCAAGGAAAAAAAAGAAAAATATTCCAAAAGGAAACCGCAAGAAGTCAAAGTCTAAAATTCGCTAGGAGACAACCTGGACATACTTTAGTATTTTGATATTAACTTTCCACTCACATATCTGATTGATGCGATTTGTGATGCCTTAAAAAGCTATATTAAAGGGCTACAAATTTGTCTCTAATAAGGATTTCTAAATTTGAACTCTTGAATCGCGTACATGGCTGCCAAGCTGAGTCCTAAAATTTATGCAATTTTTTATGTTAGAATTATGAAGACATTAGGGTTTCTTTCCTACCCTATATAAGCATATCATCAGCACGAAATTGAGAATTTTCTGAAGAGATTAGGCACAGTTCTGGAGAAGAGAAAAATATCATTTTTACTTTTTAGTTCTTCCATGGAGAACTAAAGCTTGGATAAAGTCTAGGGCGGAAATTAATATATGATTGTGACTTAAACTTTTCATGCCATTGATGTAATCTTTTGCTGCATTATTGTTTGTGAACATAGTGTCGTATTTAGATCTGATATTCATTTTTATATATGAAAATTATGGTTTGTATAGGGATAATAAATTCTAAAATTAAATTTGAGAAAGTAGATAAATATTGTTCGCATAAGAATATCTGCAAGTGCTCAGAATTGTAATGGGTAGTAAAGTGTATTAAAGAAAATGAATATCGAACCCACAAGAAATAATTATGCTATTGAGTATTGAAATTTACTAAATTAATTACTATTTAGAAAACCGAAATTTGAAGATTAGATTATCAAAATTAAACTGAAGAAAATAACATTAAAATTAAGATTTTAAAGATAATAAGAATAGATCTAGAGCGTTTGATTTCATCTAGCACATTCCACACAATTTATTCTTCTTTGTTATATAGAATTCCAGTTATCCCAAGTTGATGATAAAAATCCCTTAACTATTCAATATTTTCTCTTGAACAATATGAAAAATATCTCCAACTAATAACTTCATATCTTTATTTGAATTTAACTAATTGGAGACTCATTAAGTTTTTTTAATTTTTCTTGAAAATCACACTAATCACGGTAATGTATCTCTATTGTCGCTCAACTAATGATGCTTAATCCTAGAGCTTTAATCACAAATCACCTCTCGGTTATTGCGATTCAATACATCGAACAATAATTAGCTAGAAAATTGCAAGCATTAAGGACAAAGAATAAACACTCAATCATGGAAATATTAAAAATACGATAACTTAGAATATGAATTGTGTGTTCAATGCTAGACTATATCAAAGCTCTAGAAAATAAAATTAGTTCATAATGAAATTGAAAAGAAAAATAATAAACTAGTATTCTTCGTTTGAGTCGGTTGTGAAGCATGCAACTCTCGCCTCTGCTCCCCAGATCCGCCTCCTTCAAAGAAACTTCAAGAATAAACTCTGAAATATTTTTACTCTAAAACTTAAACTCTCCTCCCTCTTCTATTCATCCCACAAGATGGAATTAAATAGATGTCAAAACTCAAATTTGGAAACAAGATAAATGTGGCTACAATCTAGCCTAAAGGCCTGGAAAATAGTTTCTAAAGATAAATGTTAACATAAAAGAAATTATCCCAAGAATAACAGAATTATCTAATATGGAAGATTCAGTAATAAGCGGCTTGATTTACGAAGTTTGGGATGATTTGGTGGTTAGCATATGATTGCGGAACTCGGAAGGGTCCCACTGGGTAGATGCCGTGTGCGCTAAATATAATTGGTTTCCTCACCTACTGAGATGTAAGGTTTCCGTCCGAGATGAAAGACTCTCTCGCCAACCTGCTGAGCGGTAAATGTAACACCCCCTTCCCGTAGGCTAGGAGTGTCACGTGTTTTTCATAAAATAAACCTGTCAAAAGATCTCATATTTAATAAATAAATTTAGAATTTATTTTGTAGAAAAATTGTCTAATAAAATGTCTTCCAAAATCTTAAATGAATAAACTGAATAAAATTTATGTCATAAAAGTAACTTTATTCTAAATGGTCTGAAACTAAATCAACTGCTTCTTCTAATCCTGGCCTACCTGCTCGTGTTCATCGTCCTCTCTGGGTGGTTAAAAATATGAAAACAAACTAAAATGATTCGAAAACTCAGCAAGAAATCCGTCATAACGTAAATATAATAAACAAAAGGTTTTCATAAAAGTTTTCATGCTGAGAGCTTAAAATTCATGACTGTTCATACTGATGTTTATGCTAAGCATGAATGATTTATCTGAATTAATTGACTGATCTGACTTAACTCACTAATCTTATTTGACTGACTGATCTGACTGACCAACACACTTAACCCTGTGTGCGAGGTTACGCACCGGCCACATATCCCGCGGCCGCGAGGGGAGCCGCTGATAGTATTCTGGCATACTATGGTGGACCACACTTGAGTCCATGGCTTGCACATCCACCCTGAAACTGAATTGCATTGGTACCATGCATCTAAATGGTCATCTGATTAACTGATCTGATCTTATCTTGCGCTTGAACTTAAGATAGCTTATGTGTCTTATACACATGAGATGCATAACATAATACATACATAATTATAATTTTTGAATTTGAACATGATCGTATGCTATGCTGGATGACATGTTTGCATATGACATGTGTGGTGCATAAATAATGGCTGTCAATGAATTGGCTTGAATAATACTTATATATAAGCTGAACTGTGATGATCCTAATTTGTGATCAAATTACTTACCTCGCTTCACTTCCTATTGAATCTCACTTCGTAGCTCGTCACCTATACGCAGTATTAACTATCACTAAATCTGTTTAGAATCAACATGTACTAATATCCTACTTAATTAAATTCATAACCTAGAAGATAGTCAAATAAACCTTTTGTTTAACACCATAATAAATCTTAATATTTTAAATTACTTAAATACTAATAACATATTATAATTTAGTAGAATACTTAGGCTATTTTAAATAAGTCATAAACACCCCAATTATTGAAATAAGTTTTCTTTCTTAACATAATTATTCAAAACTCATAACATATTCCTTCATTTCTATTTAAAATATAACTTAAAAATCTTAAAAATGTAGTTAAATAGTCAATTGGATTATTAATTAACATAATCGACTCAATAGTATAAAAAATTATACTTAAATTCCTTTAAATACTTCGTATAAAAATTTAAGTCTAATTTGCTCATATTTATTTAAGTAGATGAAGCTTATGTAAAAGAAATATTTTTCTGAAAATATAACCAACCCAATAAAATAACTAAAACAGTTGCCGAAACATAATAAAATCAAGCCCAATTAAAATACAAATCCATTTAAAGATCATTAGAATATGTAAGAGTTGCAATCTGGTCCATAATAATATTACTAAATAAGCCCAGCACGCTCACATAAGGGCGGGCCCATCAAGAACTCGAGGGTTCCTCTGGAAATCAAAACACACGGGAGTCAGGACCAAAAACAGAGAACTAGTGGTCCTCTGGGCATGGTTGTTCGACGTAGTGAGAGAGAGAGAGTATTAAACCGAGGGGAATAGAGGGAGGTAAGGGTGGCGGATGGTAGTGGGCTTACCGGAAGGGAGTGGGTGCGACGAGACTAGGATGGCCGGTAGTTTCTATCACAGTGGGTGGTGCTCCGATGTCCTGGGGTGATCGGCAGTGGCTAGGGGTGGTTGGATGATGTTGGCGGTTGATTCTGTGCATTGGGTAGTGGTTATCCGTGCTTCAGTTCATGGCTCCCTAACGTGAACTGTCGTGCATGGGGTCTGTTGATGTAGCGACGTGGTGCTTCGGCTGGTGGTTTGAAGTGAGGTCACGGTGGTGGAACTCTCTTCGTAGTGGCGTGCACGATTATGCATGGTCTGGATGGTTGAAGTGACTATGGTGGTTTCAACGTGAACCAGTGGCTCAGAGTGGTGTTTTTAAGGGCAGCATGAGCTCTATTTTCGTATTTAATACAGAAGCTTCATGAGATTTTATAGAGGGAAATGGAGGATTGATGATTGGATTTCTGAATTGGTTTTTCACTAGGATTTGGATTTACCAATTAGGGGATAATGATGAGTATGAGGTTAGGATTATAAAATCAAGAGATGAGGTTTACGGGTGGAGACAAAAAGAAATAAGATTTAAATTCAAAACAAAATTCTAGTGGCTATTGTAAAAATTGGGTCATAGTAAAATGCCAATAACAAAATGATAATAATCCTATTAAAATGAATAAATGTAAAATCTGATAAATAATAATAATAATAATAATAATAATAATAATAATAATAATAATAATAATAATAATAATAATAATAATAATGATAGAATATTTATAGTTATATGAAAAATACATAAAACTTATCTTATGACCTAATCTTACGATCGGGATGTTACAATAAAACTGATCGCCTTTACTAGTTGTTGTCCACGATGTCGTTTAAGTTGGTCTTTTAAGTTGGTCGTTTATACTGGTCGCCAAATCTAGTCGCCCAGAGCCTTACGCCAAGTCTTTTCACCCAGAAAGTAAAATATCTCGCTTATCGCCTAACTTTTGTTGCCAATTCTGGTCGCGCCTTCTAGTCGCAAATTCTAGTCGCGCCTTCTAGTTGCGCCTTCTGGTCACGAGTTTCCTCACCTAAATCTCCTTGGCTCTCTTCAGATCTCGTTGCCTCTCATCGGTCTAGATCCGTAGTCTCTTCTTTTGTACGAAAATTATCTCCTTTCACACTAAATCTTCTCATTCTTTCAAATCCAAGAAAATAAAGAAAAATATATAGAAATAAAATAAAATCAACAGGATTGAAGGAAAAATGACACTTTTTATACATAAAAGAGTAATAAAAATACATAAAAATCACACTTATCAAATACCCCCAAACTTAAGCTTTGCTCGCCTTCGAGCAAAGAAGAAAAGAAAGACAATTAAAATAAGCATTGGTTTGATTCATAAAATGTATTGCCTCAAAGATTGCCTAAAGTCTATAATTCAAAGGAATCATTCAAAATCATTCAAGTCCAAAAGCTAATTCAAAACTCAATTCCACTACATTATCCATCTCCACATTCAAGCATACTTATCACTCTCACTTCATCATTAGCTCCCCAAATAGTTTTATGCAAACAAGTAATTAAATAATGAATCTCTAAAAACTCCATAGGCTTGCTTTTCAAATCACTCTCCACTAATGTAGAATAGAAACTATCACCAGGGATCAATAGGTCTTTATTAAGCTTATATTGTAAGGCTAGGGTGAGGGCTGCAAAGAAAATGTAGGATTCAAATAAAACAAGAGAACTTAAGTTTGAAAACCAACAGACAAATGGAGCATTCTCACTTCTAACATCTCTTCTCAATCATTGTAAATATCTCAACATACCTCTCTTTATTATTCTTTCAAGTATCTCTCTCTTTACCCCTCTATTCGGCAGGTCGGACATTTTCTTTTCTTTTTTTTTTTTAACTTTTTTTTCATGGAAATATTCCATACCTTTTCAACTACCTTTGTGGATGACTCTCGTCGGCCTTTTCTTGTTGGCTACACTATAGACGAGTTGACTTTTTACACCCCCAAACTTATGATTTTGATAATATGGCTATAATTAACTTTACTTGTAGACTTTCTGCCTCTCTTGCCTTTCATGCTCTTGTGAGTCTGTGATTTTGTGCAAACTTAGTTCTCTTGAAATGTAAGGAAATAAGTGTTTAAGCTCAAATAGGGTAGGGAATATATTAGGTTTACATGAAAGAAAAATATAAGGTCAAGATATAATTCAATAAAGCTCAAAGGGGTGGCTAGGGATAACGATAATAAATAGGTAAGCTCGAAAGGCTCAATTGGTCCAAAGAATGCTTTAATCATTTTCCTAATAATATTCTGTCTAGGATTTCACCTCGAGTGTAATCAAACAATTTCTAGAGTAAGTTGAGACCATACAAATTCACAAAATTCACATAACATTTATCTAGGTATGTAAAACGATTAATGATCATTATAAGTATTCATTGAATATAGAAAATATCAAATTAAGCAAGATCAAGTAAAGAATTAACAACTAGACTTAAGCAATGAAAATGTTTCCTAAAAATTATAATCAAAATCATATTCTTATCATAGGCTTTTTATTCATCAAACCATACTATTGTTATCATCAATATTATATATATGTGTATATATATATAAAATTTTTTTTGGCAATAAATAAAACTATTTCCTTTCCCCCAAACTTAAATATCACATTGTCCTCAATGGAAAAGAGGAATAAAAACTAAAGCAAAGAATGAGAGAAGGTAAGAGATGCTCCCCTGATTTCTTTTTTTTTTCTTGTCTTCCAATTGAATATTTTCCTTGAAGGTACAGCCGTATACCCCTTGGAGATCTCCCCAGCCTCTTCGTTTCTTAAATTTGATGGAAGCAGTTTGAGTTCAAGCTTGAGTGGTTCCTTAAGTGGTAGCTGTAACAGCCCGCTAGAAATTCATTGGTGGAATTTATATTGACTTTAGGAATCTCGTAAAAACCCCATAAGTTTTTATGAATAGACCAATCGCATAGGTTTTAGTTTATCAACATAGTCAGTGTTATCGCTCACTATAGTGCTAGAAATATGAGTTTTATTTATTTGAGTTGGTTAGAAGTGTCAGAATGCATTATGGTCCACCCCATTAGACTCAGTGAATTATTTAAGATTTTATGGCGCAATAGCCTATTTTCATAATTCCGGACGAAACGTATGTTGGAAATTGTGAAATTATTTTTAGGGGCACTTCGAGGTTGAATTTCGGTATAATATTTACACTGTAGGTTAATATGAATATTTAGAAATTTTTAGTGTTAAGTTTATGATTCATTTTTTTGGAGTGAATAGTAACCTCGATAAGCGCACCAATTGCAGTGTTTCAAAATCATAGTGTGGAATGTCCAAATTAGATTAGAGAAGTTTTATTTGAACACTTAGCAAGATCGTAGCCACACATAGTGGATAATATTAGACACTTGGCACCATGAGGAGCGTTTGATGGATTTGAAGAAATCAATGTGTGAAATCATGCCACTTAAGCAAAACCTTGTTTCATCTGCTCAACCAAATTGTGCCACACCAAAAAGGTTTTCAATCCTAGTGAAACCCTAAATGGTGGGAATCCAATTGAAAGCCCAAAAACTTTGTTGAAATCGAAACCCTAAACGGTTTCCCCAAAACCCTAAAGTTGGCCTCTAAACATTTTCTAATCCGATTTATAGCATTGTGTTTAATCACTTGATTAAATCACTTCCACATGCTATTAATCATTCAATTTGTGGTAGAACATCATTATCCAACCTTGTTAACCTTGATAAATTGATTGGACCAAGTGATATTGGATTTGGGCTTGATAGCAACCCAAACCCTCTTTAAACCCCAAAATTTAGGCCCATTCGGTTTAGGCCCCTTAAGGCCCACGAATTTGGTCACTATAGGATTGCTTCATGACTAAGTTTTGTACCCCCACTTGGCTGGCCAGATCTTTACAAGAAGGTCCTAGAAGGTTCTAGAGAGACAAAGCTAAAGAGCCACCTCACTCTTTCACTCTCACACTCCACCTTGAGAAAAGATCTTGGTTTGATTTTTATGAGAAGAAAAGGCCAACACTCAACCATTCCTTCAGTCATATCACTTTACATAGCTTGTGTAAGAAGCTCTCCTGTCCACTTCCCACGAAAAGCAACTCTCCTTTACACTTTTCCTTCATAAAACACAAAAGACACTCTCGGACAGTTTTTCTTACCTCTTTGGAACGCCCGTTTCGAAGCTTTTGTAAGTATTTTCTCGCAAAGTTTCTTTCATGAAAGTTATTTCTTTTGGAGTTTAGCTTACGTGGATATCTTATTCGTTCCATTTGGAGATTATTTTATAGGTGAAAAGTTGTTTAGACCCCAAAAAGGTCATTCTGGGCGATAAACTGGAGAGTGTGTTATATTTTGGAATTTTTGACCAAGCTAATGAATAGATCTTGGTCTGAAATTTTTATGGAGTACTTTTAACATGTGTATATGATTATTGGTTGAGGATTTGTTGCATGATTAAAAGTTTTGGTGAAATATTTTCTTAGGTCTAGAAACTTAGAAACTGGAAGAGACAAAACAGTTTATGTTTTGAGAAAGTTTAAATCTTTTATTGTTTAATCTTATTCCAATGGCTTTGATATTTTTATTGGAAGATCCTAAGCCTCTTATGTACATGTTAAAATGTTATTTTGAAGATATTTGATGTTAGTTTCGAAGATATGAAATTTTATGCAATGAGGTATTCAGTTAGGCCAAAGTGATGATGTTCTTGGAGAAATTTATGTTTTGGTTGATGTTTAACCATGTGATCTTGAGTTTGATGCTTGGATCTGTTTTAGAACATATTTTTAAACCATGTGATGTTTTGGTTTGAATATCACATGTTTTGATCAAAGTAAGTTAGAAACAAAATTCTGTTTTGAACTTAGAAGAAAAACCAAAAAGTTCAAGTATGGTTTTAGTGATTTTGATGACTTTTGTTCATGATTCAAAACATGATTATTCTTAGGAATATGTTATGAGTATAGTAGAAGAAAAATTTTGGTTTAATCATGAGTTTTGAAATTTGAAAGAATTACAACAAAATCAAGGGAAATAGCCTTGTAAGTTTAGGACCTATAGAGTTTTAATGGTTGTGTTTAGTTTTAAATTTTTTTAAATTGATATTTGAGCTTAGGACAAAATTTACATAAGGTATGTAAATTTTGGTGATCTTTGGAGTTAGGATGCAAAATCCTTAAGTTAGGGGTAAAATGGTCATTTTCCCACATGTAGAGGGTAAGATGATAATTTTACTCGAAGTTGATATTTCTCCATATTCCTAATTGTTAGTGATTAAGTTCTAATTTTTAAAAATCGCTACTTTCAGTTTCTCATGATTGCACTTGAGTTTTGTCTCGAAGCGCAAAGATCGAGGTAAGTTAGCTTTTAACTTACTATCAATTTAATGTGTATGTGTGATAAGTAAGGGAACTAAAGTGTATGTATGCATGTTATCATATGTACCATGTCAAGTCATTACATATTTATCTGTTACACAGAATTTATTCTGTCATGAATTATTCATCTGTTACATAAGATATTTTGTCATGTATTGCTATACATTGCAAGTATGTCATGTTAAGTTAAGTATGCCACATGTTACATGTATTTCATGTCACGTAATATTCACTGTCACATCTTACGCCATGTTAAGAAATGTTGTCTGTTACATAGTATGCTATGTTACGAAATGTTGCCTGTTACAAGTATGCCATGTTATGGTATGTTGTCTGTTACATTTATGTCTCAAAGTACGTCATGTCTGTCATCTTAGTTCGTGTTACGTTATGCTACTTCAGGACTTCTGTCTTTTATGTCACGTTCATGTTACGTCACGTTACGAAATGTCATGTATGCCAGTTAAGTTATTCATGTCAATCACGACCCTAAGCGCTAGGATGGGGTAATATCCTAGTGGAACTCCTTTGTTCACGCTGGAGTGTCTAAATAGGTGTGAAATTCCCTGGGTTGACGAAGTACAGTCAACAGGTTGCGAATGGGGCCTAATTAGCTGGTCACCGGAGCGCGCCAGGCACTAACGCTGATGGTGCCCCACATTATGTTACGTGTGTCCACAGCAAGTGTGGCACAAACAGATAAGTCATGGGGCCACAACAACTGTGGAGCATGAAGTATGGGGCCACAACAACTGTGGAGCATACACTACGTGAGACACAGCAATTGTGACACGTGGAATACGTGGGGCCACAACAACTGTGGAGTACGTATTAACGCACTCACAGCTGGTATAGAAACCTGTGATGTGATGCGGTAATAGGCAGGGACACACGGCTCAAGGGGACCTGTGTAGCACCCATATGGTCACTTTAATGATTAAGTCTATTGAATAAGATTTCAAGTTCAAGTCATGTTTCACGTTATGTTATGTTCAAGTTTACGTTCACGCAATCATGGTAATCCCATGAGACAAGAATATGTTTCAAGTTTATGTTATGTTATGTTCACGTTTACGTTATGTTCCAAGTTCACATTTAGGTTATGTCAACCTCAGGTTCATGTTATCTTTCAAGTCCATGTTATGTTTTAAGTTCATGTACATGTCAAGTCACGTCAAGTTAAGTTTAAGTTCCAGTTCAAGTTATGTCAGCTCATGCCATGTTATGTCAAGTTGCGTTATGCTTATTATTTCATGCCATGTTATGCCAAGATATGTTATGTTTTCTATTGATTTGATTATGCATTCATGCTTTTACTGCTATGCATGCATCATTAACTTGTGTGGAAGTTTCCTGTCAACTTTCTGAGATTTGTAATCAAATCTCACTGTGGTAGTCCCAACTACCATTCCCCCCGAATGGTAGACCTTATTACAGGATTTGAAGGAGGATCGGGAATCGACCAACTGGAAACGGTCGACTAAGCGACAATGCGATGTAGGTGTTAGTACAGTAGTCACCTCATATTACTACTTGTATTTGTGGAGTTCAATCTCCATCACTCTTTTGATCACAACCATTTTGGACTAGTGTTGTGATATCAGTTTTTAAGTATGTCATTATGTATGAAGTATGTTTTAAGTATTTGGGATATTTCAGTTTGGTGCATAGTATTGCTAAAGAAAAAAATTATCCGCTGCGAATATTGCATAATGCTAGATGCATGTTAGGAATATTGCATCTTATATGTCATAAACGGGGGCAGGTAACCTTGTGTTGCATGTCTCGACGCTTCAAATGTCTGTCCAATCCCAAGCGGAATTTGGGGGCGTCATAGTAGCTTTGGAAATTCAGCTCCATAAGTCTCGTCGGCCATGACCACGTCTCAACCTGTAACAGCCCACTAGAAATTCATTAGTGGAATTTCTATTGACTTTAGGAATCTCGTGAAAACCCCATAAGTTTTTACGAATCGAGCAATTGCATAGATTTTAGTCTGTCAACATAGTCAGTGTTATCACTCACTATGGTGCCAGAAATATAAGTTTTATTTATTTGAGGTGGTTAAAATTGTCAGAATGCATTATGGTCCACGCCATTAGACTCAGTGGATTATTTAGAATTTTATGGTGCAATATCCTATTTTCATAATTCTGGACGAAACGGCTGTTGGAAATTGTGAAATTATTTTTAGGGGCACTTCGATGTTGAATTTCGGAAAACGATTTTCACTGTAGGTTAATATGAATATTTAGGAATTTTTAGTGCTAAGTTTATGATTCACTTTTTTTGGAGTACATAGTAACCTCGATAAGCGCACCAATTGCAGTGTTTCAAAATCATAGTGTGGAATGTCCAAATTAGATTAGAGAAGTTTTATTTGGACATTTGACAAGATCTTAGCCACACTTAGTGAATAATATTAGACACTTGGCACCATGAGGAATGTTTGTTGGATTTGAAGGAATCAAGGTGTGAGATCATGCCACTTAAGCAAAACCTATTTTCATCTGCTCAACCAAATTGTGCCAGACCAAAGAGGTTTTCAATCCTAGTGAAACCCTAAATGGTGGGAATCCAATTGAAAGCCCAAAAGCCTTGTTGAAATCGAAACCCTAAACGGTTTCCCCAAAACCCTAAAGTTGGCCTCCAAACATTGTCTAATCCGATTTATAGCATTGTGTTTAATCACTTGATTAAATCACTTCCACATGCTATTAATCCTTCAAATTTGTGTTAGAATATCTTTATCCAACCTTGTTAACCTTGAGAAATTGATTGGACCAAGTGATATTGGATTTGGGCTTGATAGCAACCCAAACCCTCTTTAAACCCCAAAATTTAGGCCCATTCGGTTTAGGCCCATCAAGGCCCACGAATTTGGTCACTATAGGATTGCTTCATGACTAAGTTTTGTACCCTCACTTGGCTGGTCAGATCTGTACAAGAAGGGCCTAGAAGGTTCTAGAAAGACAAAGCTAAAGAGCCACCTCACTCTTTCACTCTCACACTCCACCTTGAGAAAAGATCTTGGTTTGATTTTTATGAGAAGAAAAGGCCAACACTCAACCATTCCTTCAGTCCTATCACTTTACATAGCTTGTGTAAGAAGCTCTACTGTCCACTTCCCACGAAAAGCAACTCTCCTTTACACTTTTCCTTCATAAAACACAAAAGACACTCTCGGACAGTTTTTCTTACCTCTTTGGAACGCCCTTTTCGAAGCTTTTGTAAGTATTTTCTCGCAAAGTTTCCTTCATGAAAGTTGTTTCTTTTGGAGTCTAGTTTACGTTAATATCTTATTCGTTCCATTTGATTGGTGAAAAGTTGTTTAGACCCTAGAAAGGTCATTCTGGGCGATAAACTGGAGAGTGTGTTATATTTTGGAGTTTTTGACCAAGCTAATGAATAGATCTTGGTCCGAAATTTTTATGGAGTACTTTTAACATGTGTATATGATTATTGGTTGAGGATTTGTTGCATGATTAAAAGTTTTGGTGAAATATTTTTTTAGGTCTAGAAACTTAGAAACGGGAAGAGACAAAACAGTTTCTGTTTTGAGAAAGTTTAAATCTTTTATGGTTTAATCTTATTCCAATGGCTTTGATATTTTTATTGGAAGATCCTAAGCCTCTTATATACATGTTAAAATGTTATTTTGAAGATATTTGATGTTAGTTTCGAAGATATGAAATTTTATGCAATGAGGTATTCAGTTAGGCCAAAGTGATGATGTTCTTGGCCAAATTTATGTTTTGGTTGATGTTTAACCATGTGATCTTGAGTTTGATGCTTGGATTTGTTTTAGAACATCTTTTTAAACCATGTGATGTTTTGGTTTGAAGATCACATGTTTATAAGTCATGGATCTAGAGGTTGATCAAAACAAGTTAGAAACAAAATTCTGTTTTGAACTTAGAAGAAAAACCAAAAAGTTCAAGTATGGTTTTAGTGATTTTGATGACTTTTGTTCATGATTCAAAACATGATTATTCTTAGGAATATGTTATGAGTATAGTAGAAGAAAAATTTTGGTTTAATCATGAGTTTTGAATTTTGAAAGAATTACAACAAAATCAAGGAAAATAGCCTTGTAAGTTTAGGACCTATAGAGTTTTAATGGTCGTGTTTAGTTTTAAATTTTTTTAAATTGATATTTGAGCTTAGGACAAAATTTACATAAGGTATGTAAATTTTGGTGATCTTTGGAGTTAGGATGCAAAATCCTTAAGTTAGGGGTAAAATGGTCATTTTCCCACATGTAGAGGGTAAAATGGTAATTTTACTCGAAGTTGATATTTCTCCATATTCCTAATTGTTAGTGATTAAGTTCTAATTTTTAGAAATCGCTACTTTCAGTTTCTCGTGATCGCACTTGAGTTTTGTCTCGAAGCGCGAAGATCGAGGTAAGTTAGCTTTTAACTTACTATCAATTTAATGTGTATGTGTGATAAGTTAGGGAACTAAATTGTATGTGTGCATGTTATCATATGTGCCATGCCAAATCATTACATATTTATCTGTTACACAGAATTTATTCTGTCATGAATTATTCATATGTTACACAAGATATTCTGTCACGTATTGCTATATATATTGCTATACATTACAAGTATGTCATGTTAAGTTAAGTATGCCATCTGTTACATGTAATATTCACTGTCACATGTTACGCCATGTTAAGAAATGTTATCTGTTATATGGTATGTCATGTTACGAAATGTTGCATGTTACATGTTTGACATGTTATGAAATGTTCTCTGTTACATTTATGTCTCGAAGTATATCATGTATGTCATCTGACGTTCATGTCACGTTCTGCTACGTCAAGATTTCTGTCTTTTATGTCACGTTCATGTTACGTCACGTTACGAAATGTCATGTCTGCCAGTTAAGTCATTCATGTCAATCACGACCCTAAGTGCTAGGATGGGGTAATATCCTAGTGGAACTCCTTTGTTCACGCTGGAGTGTCTAAATTGGTGTGAAATTCCCTGGGTTGACGAAGTACAGTCAACAGGTTGCGAATGAGGCCTAATTAGCTGGTCACCAGAGCGCGCCAGGCACTAACGCCGATGGTGCCACACATTATGTTACGTGTGTCCACAGCAAGTGTGGCACAAACAGATAAGTCATGGGGCCACAACAACTGTGGAGCATGAAGTATGGGGCCACAACAACTGTTGAGCATACACTACGTGAGACACAGCAATTGTGACACGTGGAATACGTGGGGCCACAACAACTGTGGAGTACGTATTAACGCACTCACAGCTGGTATAGAAACCTGTGATGTGATGCGGTAATCGGCAGGGACACACGGCTCTAGGGGACCTGTGTAGCACCCATATGGTCACTTTAATGATTAAGTCTATTGAATAAGATTCCAAGTTCGAGTCATGTTTCACGTTATGTTATGTTCAAGTTTACGTTCACGCAATCATGGTAATCCCATGAGACAAGAATATGTTTCAAGTTCTTGTTATGTTATGTTATGTTCATGTTCACGTTATGTTCCAAGTTCACGTTGATGTTATGTCATGCTCAGGTTCATGTTATGTTTAAGTTCGTGTTCAAATTATGCATGTTCACGTTCATGTTATGTTTCAAGTCCAAGTTATGTTTTAAGTTCATGTACATGTCATGTCACGTCAAGTTAAGTTTAAGTTCCAGTTCAAGTTATGTCAGTTCATGCCATGTTATGCCAAGATTTGTTATGTTTTCTATTGATTTGATTATGCATTCATGCTTTTACTGCCATGCATGCATCATTAACTTGTGCGGAAGTTTCCTGTTAACTTACTGAGATTTGTAATCAAATCTCACTGTGGTAGTCCCAACTACCATTCCTCCCAAATGGTAGATCTTATTACAGGATCTGAAGGAGAAACGGGAATCGACCAACTGGAAACGGTCGACTAAGCAACAATGCGATGTAGGTGTTAGTACAGTAGTCACCTCATATTACTACTTGTATTTGTGGAGTTCAATCTCCATCACTCTTTTGATCACAATCATTTTGGACTAGTGTTGTAATATCAGTTTTTAAGTATGTCATTATGTATGAAGTATGTTTTAAGTATTTGGGATATTTCAGTTTGGTGCATAGTATTGCTAAAGAAAAAAATTATCGGCTGCGAATATTGCATAATGCTAGATGCATGTTAGGAATATTGCATCTTATATGTCATGAACGGGGGCAGGTAACCTTGTGTTGCATGTCTCGACGCTTCAAATGTCCGTCCAATCCCAAGCGGATTTTGGGGGCGTCTCACAACCGCTTATTTGAAAACAAGAATGTACCTCAGAAGGGAATTCCATAGAAAGTGACCTGATCAGCTTTTAATTTCGACTTCCAAGCGTAGAAGCTGTCAAAGTAATACAAGGGTAAATCCCAAGATCAAATTCACAGGGACAATGAGAATTTAGCAAGTATTTCATATTTCCAAGACCACATATCACCGTTTGTAGTGACACGAAAGTTTAAAATGATAGGAGAATAGTAGACTAAATGAGCTAGCAATGAACAAAAATAATATGAAATGCGAAATAAATTTCAAAACTTAATTGCTAACAATATTGACACCTAAATGGGGCTATTTACTAAGGGAGTGTGGAATGAATTATATGTGAAATTGTCGGGACGTTCAAGCATAAGTAAACTGAAAATAAAAGGGAATCTATTTTTCTAAAATTGCTAAGAATCAAGAGATTTAAAGAAAATGTACGGAAGTTGACTTAAACTTGTAAGAAGCAATTAAACAAACACTTGGGATGCAATTTTCGCCCACTAATTTGGTGATGGATTTACTTCTCTTTTCACTTTCTCTCAACCATTCTCTCATTCCTAGAAATCATGGTCGGATAATATAGCAATGAACCACAATTTTTATTCTAATAAAACTACTTGACAAATTATATGACAGTCATAGAAAAGTGAAAGAAAAACATTAAAGTCATGTTACTTGTTCAAGTATCAATTGTGCCTTTAGGTCTACAATTGATCTAAACCAAGAACAAAGAACTCTAATCTTTTCTAGATGCACATTGAAATATAATCTATCAAGTTAATCATCAAAAGCACTAAATATTGAAGAAAATTCAACCCCAAATAGTCATGAGTTACTCATTGCATCCCAAGCTAAAAATCTAGCCTATCATCTCTAGATTAACAAAATGCTCAAGAAGATTAAAATCCAACATCACTAATTACTGTTTCAAAGGAAAATTGCTGAATGAAAAATATACTATATCCCTAAAATGTGCTGAAATCCGAAACTAAGAAGAGAAAAAAAAAACAGACGGAAATAATGAAATAGCCCCCAAAAAAGAACCAGTCGGCGCACGAAAAATTCTTTTCTTTTTATACTCTGCGTTTTGCCTCAGCCCCGTGCGTGCCTTCATCTCTACTTCGTGCGTTTTGCTCCATTTTCGTGCGTTTCGCATCTAAGCCTTGCATTTTGACTTCGTGCGTTTTGAGTTAGCCCAGGTTCGCATTCCAGTTCCTGTGTTTCAGCGTGCATCCCTTTGCGTTTCACCTCTCCCTTCTGCTGTGCGTTTCGTCTCTGCAGTGTGCTCGTCTCAGCCCAGCACACGTTCTGCGTTTCACCTCTGCAATGCGCTCATTTTGAGTCTGCAGTTCGCATCTCCAGTTGCTACTCGCGTGAGTGGGTTTGCCCGCAGTGAGGCCACGATCCAGCCTCTGCAGCGCACCTTGAGCCGCTCGATCCCTCTTTCATTTCTTTTCTTTGTTTTGTTTCCAATCCCTAACTGATGTGCATTTCTTTTGTTGCTGCCATGCTAATTGGGTACTTCCAATAATACCCATATATTTTTAACATCTTTCCCACAATGCCCTGCAACATTAGTAAAATATCATAATAAAATTTGGGATATTAATCAGAATTTAACATTGAGTCAAGCATTAAACTTTACTATATAATTAAGTGCTTAATTCATTTTTTGGTTAAACAAATCATTCATTTTAGCAACTTAATCATGTAATTTTTAACACTTTATCATGACCCGCTCCTTGCCTTCCTCTATATCGAATACAATGAAGTCTGCCGAGAAAATGAACTTAAGATGCTGGAAGATGAGAATTTTAATGATTTTCATGCTAAGCTAAATGACATTGTAAATTCCAGGTTTAATCTCGGTAAAAAAGTAGAAGATTCAAGAGTTGTGTGGAAGATTTTGAGGTCGCTACTTGAAAGATTTCAGCCTAAAGTGATTGCTATTGAGGAAAGTAAAGATTTAGATGCAATAAGGGTTAACGAGCTGGTTGATTCTTTACAAACGTATAAATCCTCACTTCCTCAAGCAAATAAAGGTAAGTCTATGACTTTAAGAACTGTAAAAGAAAGTCGTGAGGATTTTTCTGATGAAGAAAATCTGAATGATGAGGACATAGCTCTCATTGTGAGAAACTTCTAAAAATTTATGTTTTATAAAAAGACTAGTGGTAAATAAAAACGAGGAAAATAATTTTTTGCTAAGAAAAATGAGTCTGAAAATTGGAATAAAGATATAGTTGAGAAAAAGGACAAAGTGAAATGTCATGAATGTTCTGGTTATGGTCATATAAGAATTGAATGTCCAAATTTCAAGAAAAGTAAAGGAAAAGTATTGAATATCACACTTAGTGATAGTTCAGATTCTGAAAGTTCAAATTCTTCATCAGATGATGAAAAATCTTTTATGGCTTTTTCTACTATTGTAAATAATTTTCTTAAGATTACACTAACAAAATTTGATAGTGAAAGTGATGATAGTGATTCGGATGTAGCACTTGTTAATGCTAACCAAGAACTAAATGTACAGGAAGCATACAATGATGTGTGTGAAGAAGTAGTCAAACTAAAGAAACTCAACAAGAAGTTGTACAATAAATTTACTGTTGTGGAGAATGAGAAAAATAACCTTTCAGAGGCATTAAAAATTTCTGATGTTGAAGTATCACGATTAAATGATCAAAAGGCTGCACTAGAAAAAGAATTGGAAAATTTTCAGGAGTGCAAACAAAAAATTGCTACACAGAAATTAGAATAAATGTTAAGTTTTCAGAAATTAAGTAGTAATAGAACTGGTCTAGGATATATGACCTCCAAAGGGAAAGAAAAACAAGCATCATCATCCACTGCCACTACATCTAAAGGTATTGTTTTTGTTAAAGGAAGTCAATGTATAAACATTCAAAATCATGTTCTACCTAAGTCCGTTTATTCAAAATATTTGCATGGAAATTCGGCCACAAAAATGATGAAGAAAGGTAAGTATGAAGGTAAATCTATCCCATAATTGTGGAGTTGCTAGTCATACAAGGCCACATTGTTTTAACTTGTACCACGTGCAGAAGGTGAAAGAAATTCGAAAAGGAAAGGGAAGAGCCTAGAGATTCAAGTTGATGATATGAATCAACAAATTAACTTCATGAGTTTCAAGGTTGGTGAACTAGCAAATTTCTTCTTTCAAAATAAAGAAAAGATTATGCAAAACAGTGCAAATGAAAAGAACAAGTGAAAACTCAAGGCAAAGTGGGGTGATTAAGGAAGATGCTATGTGTTTTGTTGCTCACATAGCACTTAGAGCAATGGAAGATTGTCTTTGGTACCTGGACAGCGGGTGTTCGAAACACATGTTTGGAGATAAAACATTATTCAAGAAGGTTGAACCAACCTATGGAGGCACCATGACCTTTGAAGATTGTAGCAAGACTGTTGTAGAAGGGAAATTGAGTATTAAAATACCTGGATAACCTATTCTACATAATGTTTTATTTGTTAATGGTCTTAAAGCTAATTTACTTAGCATTAGTTAGTTTTGTGATGATAATCTCTTTGTGCAGTTCTCAAAAGATGAATGCAATGTTTATAATCAAGCCAGAGAATAGACCTTAAAGGGCACAAGAACCTCAGATAATTGCTATGGAGTCTCTCCAATATCAAGGCTGAGCTACCATAGAGTCTTACTTGATGAAGCTGAGTTGTGGTATCAACACACAGGGCACATTAATTTTAGAGATCTATCAAAGATCTCAGAAAGAGAAGCTGTAAATGGACTGCCCAAGGCCATTAAATCCAAGAAAATAATTTTTAGAGCATGCCAAGAAGGAAAGCAAACTAGAGCTCAATACAAGAAAGTTTCTCATATTCTTACTTCTCGGCCACTTGAGCTATTGCATATGGACTTGATGGGTCCAACACAAACTAAGAGTCTTGGTGGAAAGAAGTATATCATGGTGATTGTGGATGATTTTTCGAGATATACATGGACCATCTTGTTAAGAGAAAAATATGAAACTTTTGACCTTGGCAAGAAGCTATTCAAGAAACTACAAATACAAAAGGAAGTTTCTATCTCTAGAATATGTAGTGATCATGGTAGATAAATTGAGAATACTAATTTCACCTTTTTTTTGTGATAAACAGGGTATATATCAAGAATTTTTTGTACCTATCAATCGACAACAAAATGGAGTGGTGGAAAGGAAAAATAGAGCGATTCAAGAAATGGCTCGAATTATGTTAAGCAACAAGAAGATGACACTACATATTTGGGGGAGAAGTTGTAAACACTGCAAATCACATTCCGAATCAAGTGGTCCTAAGACCCTACACCAAACATACTCCTTATAGTTTGTGGAAAAACAAAAATCCTACAGTAAAGTATTTTAGAGTATTTGGTAGCAAATGTTACATCTTAGGAGACCGAGAAAACACTCATAAATTTCAAAGCAAGAGTGATGAATGAGTGTTTCTTGGTTATTTTTCAAATAGTAAGGCCTATAGAGACTACAACTTACGCACAAAATCTATTATGGAATCAATTAATGTGGTTGTGGATGACAGTTCAACCGAGACTACTGTGAGAGAACTTGAAAATATGAAGGAGTTGGTGCAAGCTAGTGAAGAGGACTCACAAGTGCAAAATGTGGGAGATCACATAGAGAAAATTCTAGAGAATTCACAAGTTAAAGAACCCTCTTCAAGGGTTTTTCAAAATCATCCAAAGGAGAATATTCTTGGTGAGCTAGATGAAGGTATGAGACTTAGAAAAAGAGAACTAAATCAGGTTTCTTTTGTGTGTTATTTGTCACAGGTTGAACCCAAGAAAGTTGAGGAAGCGTTGAATGATGAAAGTTGGGTCAACGCCATGCATGAAAAACTCCATCAATTCACTAGGAATGATGTATGGGAGTTAGTCCCTAGACCAGAAAATTACAACATTATTGGGACTAAGTGGATCTTCAAAAACAAGTCCGATGAGCATGGCACTATTGTGAGAAATAAAGCAAGGCTGGTTGCACAAGGATACACACAAGTAGAAGGCATCGATTTTGATGAAACATTTGCCCCCGTGGCTCATCTGGAATCTGTCTGCATTCTCCTTGCATTTGCTTGTCATCTAGACTTCAAATTATATCAAATGGATGTCAAGAGTGCCTTCCTAAATGGTTTACTACAAGAAGAGGTATATGTTGAACAACCTAAAGGGTTTATTAATCATCTCTATCCTAAATATGTGTACAGGTTAAAGAATGCTCTTTACGGACTAAAACAAGCACCTCGTGCTTGGTATGGAAGATTGAAAGCCTATTTACTTGATCATGGTTTCATTAGATGATAAGCTGATGGAACTCTCTTCATAACAAGATCAGGTAAACAACTTTTAATTGCTCAAAGATATGTTGATGATATTGTATTTGGAGCAACACTTGAGTCTCTTGCATATAACTTTGTTGATGAAATGAAATATGAATTTAAAATGAGTATGATTGGTGAGTTAAACTTTTTCTTGGGTATACAAGTAAAACAATGTAAAGAAGGTATTTTTATCTCACAATCTAAGTATGTCAGAGACATTGTAAAAAGTTCAGAATGGAAGGAAAAAGCAATGCTTTTACTTCCATGAGCACATTAGTCAAAAGCAGTAATGATCCTATAGGTAAAAACATTAATCTTACTCTTTACGGAAGCATGATAGGAAGTCTATTATATATCACAACAAGTAGACCCAATATAGCCTTTAGTGTTGGTGTGTGTGCTAGATTGCAAGCTAATCCTAAAGAATCTCATCTTACAACAGTAAAAAGAATTATAAAATATCTTAATGCAACTATTGATTATGGGATATGGTATTCTAAAGACACTAATCTAACACTTGTTGGTTATTCAGATGCTGATAGGGCTGGGAATGCTGATGATAGGAAGAGTACTACTGGTGGATGTTTTTATGTAGGAGGGAATCTTGTCACTTGGGTAAGTAAAAAGCAAAACTCGATCTCCTTATTTACTGCTAAAGCCAAATATATAGCTGCAGGGAGTTTTTGTACACAACTTTTGTGGATGAAAAATGTGTTTGAAGATTATGGTTTGTCTCAAGACACTATGACAATTTATTGTAATAATTCTAGTGCAATACGTATTTCAAAAAATCCTGTTCAGCACTCAAGAACCAAGCACATTGACATTAGACATCATTTTATTAGAGACTTGGTTGAGTCCAAAATAATATCTTTGGAACATGTGCCTTCTGAACATCAACTGGCTGACTTGTTTACTAAATCTTTAGATGGTCTAAGGTTTGAGTTTGGAAGGAAAGCAATTGGTGTGTATGACATCAAGTGAGAGACTTTGCATTTCATTAGTATAGGACATGCATTTTATTGTTTTTAAGTTATGTTTCAGTTTTCAGTTTTTTTTTTAAAATATATAATTTTTTGGTTGGTTCCTATTTTTTATTGGAAAGTGCATGCTTGATATGTCAAAGTTTTGAACAAATGTGTTGTCACAAAATAAAATTTTCAACTTATGCATCTCTCTACTTTGTGCAGTTCACTTTGTGCATATTAACCTTATGAGTCATCTTGGCAAAGTTCATTTACAAAGAATTGTGAGGAACTTATATGCATTCAACTTATAATTAAAAAGTTATATTGATTAATTGAGATACTCACCATAAAGGGAGTTCATGCCTTAAATTGACTAATACTAGTTTAAACTAGTATAATAAAGAGATATTCCCTTGCCAAACACAAATAATTGATCCATTTAGAAAAAGTCGGTGTTATATCATTGTGAAAAAAGACAAACACTATATATGGATTTATCCCTTAAGTCCTTATAGAAAGAATCGTAGCTCAAATCATGTGGAAAAAAAATGAGCAACAGAAATGGACATGAAAGGGGTTGTGCAAAATAGTGGTTGGAGGAGATACTCATGTATCTAGGCCCTAGCATAAAGTTTGATTTTTGAGGTGAGTGACAAACTCTTGGGAGCATCCATAAAAAGAGAACACTCATGAGTAATATTATCAGAAGTATATTGAAAAGAAAAAGAAATAAAAAGTTAATGTTCTATATAAGTGTGTTCACTCACACACTCACATGAACTTTGACATTAATGATCTTATGAGGTGTGAACATCCATAGTGATTGTTGCAAATAAGAGAGTTTACTTTTTTGAATTTGCTTTGTGAATGACACTATGTTTGAACTAAGATGCATCTGGGCATGTTACTTGCCTCATTACTAATATATACACAAAAAATTATACAAAAAATTAAATTAAAAAAAAAATTGTTTTTTTAAATATTTATTTATCTGGGTTGATATAAAATAAATATGAAAATATTTAATATTTTTATTTTTGAGGTATAGGGCAGTAATGGGTATTTTTTTGTATTTGCTGCATAAGTCCCAGTGGTGGGTCTCTATTTTGTTTCTAAGTCCCAAGGGGACTCTATCGAGTTACCCATGCACGGCAATAGTCACTTGAGTGTTTTAGCCCCACACGAGTCATGCCCAAACCTTCCACCCAATATTATTTCCCCTTCACACCCATGACACTCTCATCTCGAGCCCTAGCCCGTTTTCTCCCATACAACATTCGATTTACCTGTGAGAAATAATCGGTTCTGAGTTCCTCGATTCAAGGGTTCTCCATCACGTTAAGACCTCTAGCCTATTCAAATTCTTCTCCTTTTTAATCTAGGATTCAGCATGTATTTATGGAGATTGGGTTGTGAGGTTTGGTTATGTGAAGTTTGGGATTAATTTTTGGTTAGGCTGAGTAGATGTTGAGGTAGTTGATCATTTGAGAGTAAGTTATACATGTCTTGAGGCCAATTTTTGGTGGGTAATGTGACTATAGCTTTCGGTTTTAACCCATGCACACCAAGTGTTTATGTTTATTCCTCAATCAAGTCATACTACTTATTTGTGCATAATTGTTGTGGTTATCTTACCCATATAGCTAGAACATAAGTGTGATTGGTTCGTGTAGAAAGTTGAGTCAAATCCAAGGGGTTTGATAATGTCATGGTCCTCACTGTCATCAGAACCTTTCAATTATGACCTTGGCTATATTTATTTTGATCTTGTTGACATGATGATTCAAATGAGATTCAAAGAAAGAGCAAAGAGAAATAAAATTGAGGACTCCTCAAGTGAGGATGAATTTAGGCCTGAACCAGCGCAGCTAGGAGAGACTTCAGCCCCTTATCCTTCTACACCCGTAACTGGACCATCCGATGATAATTTTGAACGCTTTACAACTGTTGAAGCCAAGATTGCACATAGAACTATGTCCTCCAAAAGACCTGTTTTGGGTGAATGCGAGGTAAGCATAAATGATTTTCCTACAGATGACTTTCAACTCATTTGTCGCATTTTCATTGAACGAGGTTGGGAAAAACTCACTCACTTCTCTTCTACACCTTGTGTTGAAGTCGTCCGTGAGTTTTATTCGAACATTCCACACTTCAATCTTGATGATCACAGCATTCTTTTCACTGTTCGAGGAACCCAATTTGAGATATCCCCAGTTATTCTTAGAGAGCTGTTTGATCTTCCTGAGGTGGAAGCACCACTGTATCCTTATAAGGGTATGGGGGCCCCCATAAAGACTGCCATGCGCAATCTTTTGTTGGCCCTGATGGCCCAAAGTGGCATGATAAAACCTGTAGACTTCCTCTGAATCATATGCTACCTAGTATAGGCTGCTTGCAAAATCAATGTTAAGTAATTTTGGCCCATTAGCTGGCACACTGAAATTACATTAGAAAGAGCTTACTTTATGTATGCCTTGGGTACTGGGTCTCAATTGATTTCCCCCGTCATATTATCAATATTATTCACCATTCACATGTTGAAAAAGAGCCGAATCTACCTTTTGGCAGCTTGATCGCCAAATTGGCTATGAAAGCCAAAGTTCCTCTTTGGAACAATGAGCCCACAATGAAGGTGGTAGGTTCTATCTCAGCACGGTAGTCAAGTCTGAGGCAGTGCTTACTAAGAACAAAAATCCCACTACTGAGTCTGCTTCTTCGCCTCCCAAGCCTACTATACATATGGCTCAAGTTCTTGAGCAAATCACTCTTTTGTCCCAAAAGATTGATGCATTCACTACTAAATGTGAGGCAAGTCAATCCAAGTGAGAGCAGCAACTAGCCTCTGTCCGTTCTGATTGCATTCAAGCCAATGATAGACTGGTTCAACTTTCATTGGATATGGAACAAGTAGTGGACAATGTTGCTGGTTTAGATTGAAAGCAATAGAATTTCGTGGCTGATTGATGACAAAAAGGGGGAGTAGCAATTGAGGGGAGCAGCATCAGCAATAGTTGAGGGGGAGTAGCAGGAGCAGAAAAATCTATCTTTTATTGCTTATTTTCTTTTATTCTCAGTTTTTTTGTTTGAATGTAATTCTGACAATATGTTCTGTTCATTTGGGTATGTTTTATTCTAATACTTAGAACTTGTTTAACTTTGATAGCATCTTTGAGTTTCTATGTCAGTAGTTTTATTGAGTTGTGATTGTTTAGAAATTTCTGCTGTTTGTTTTTGTTTTGGTCTGCTATTTGAAATGTTTATAGGGACTTTTCATTCATCAAGCTGGTTTTGTCACCAATCCGCCAAAGGGGGAGATTGTAAATACAAAAGTTTAGCTAGGATTAGGTGACTAAATGATAGAGTTTATCCTATCATTATATTTGTATTTTAGGATGAATGTAAAATAATTATTGACTTTATTTATAACAACATTGAGTTCATCTAGAAGTCTTAGAGTTTGTTTAGATAAGTCAATTATGTGTAAATCGAGTCTAGAAGGATCTGCACTTATCCAGAACAGAAGATTGAACTAGAATTAAAAGCTACAGTGAACAGTTATCGCGAAATGTCAGCAATCCGTCAGAAGATGTTCTCGCGACAGACTTGATCCGTTAATAGAGTCCTACCTCAATTGGAACTCTTTCCAGACTTTATAATTAAAGGGATTCAGTTTAATAACTCTTTAAAGAGTTTTAGCCAGATTTTATTGAGAGTATATTCTGAGTGCTTGAGAGTGAAAATTCACTTGAGAATCTTCACCTTATTTTTCATCTCTCCTTGAGTGTGATCGGGCTCAAAGTTTGGAGGATTGTTGATTGGATTTCAGCCACTAGAGTTCCAGGAGAAAAGGCAATATTTGAAGATCGCTAGAGGTTTTGACTGCTACTACGATAAAAGACAAATGGGTCGTTTTTCTGGTCAAGTAAGAGAGTCAATACAAAGGTTTTGTAATTGAGAATTTATCTGTAATTTGATTTTCAAATAACAAAATTGTATTTTCTGGGTTTGGTTGCCCCATAGGGTTTTACCTTTGATGAGTTCTTCAAAGAGTTTTCCTTCATAATCAATCGTTGTCTTATGCAAATTTATTTATTTACTCCAAGTATTTTGATTGTTTAAATAGGCACAAGATTGAGAACTAACCAAGTTGTTCAAGTGAATTGGTACACAATCTTGTGAATATACAAGGGTACATTGGGAATTTCAAGAATGAAAATCCTTATTTGCACGTTTGGGAGTTTGAGAAAGTAGTTGCGACTTTTCATAGTCATAATGCTACAGATGATGTTGTGAGACTTAAGTTCTTTCATTTCTCTTTAAAGAACAGAGCTAAGAGCTGGTTGTACTCTCTAAGACCACGATCAATAGGATCATGAAATGAGACGACACATGTCTTCTTTAACAAATACTTTCCCCAACATAAGACCAATGCTTTGAAGAGGCAGATCTCCACCTTTGCACAAAAGGATAGTGAGACTTTGTATTAGGCTTGGGAGAGGTTTAAGGAGTTGTTGAGTATGTGTCCTCACTATGGGTATGAAAACTGGCTCTTAGTTATTTCTATGAGGGACTTACACCTAGAGAGCGTCAATTCATAGAGATGATGTGTAATGGTGAGCTTTTGCAGAAAAATCCGGATGAGGCCATAGAATAGCTCAATGAGCTTGCTGAAAAAGCTCACACTAGGACCAGACCTAGTGCTACTGAGAGTACAAATACGTCACGGCCTGCTGGAAATCCAAATGGTGGCAGAATTTACCATCTTAGGAAAGATGATAACCTAAAAACTAAGGTGGAGATGCTTACTAGGGAGTTATAGCTGTTAAAAGCAAAGGATTTAAAGCCAACACACATGGCTATTCGTGTGGAGTCTTTTGGACCATGTATTGTGTGGTGGGATAGATCACCTAGCTCAATCGTGACCCACATTTGCTAAAATGTGAGGAATGTATTAGGAACAATGTAATGCCTTAGGTATGTACAAGAAACCTTTTGCACCTTTCTCTGATACCTACAATCCGGGTGGCGTAATCACCTCAATTTTAGCTGGAAATCTGAAAACCAGCAACCTGCACAACCACGTAGAGCTTACCCTGCACTGTATCATGCATCTTCTTCTTCTAGCAACCCCTTAGAAGATACTTTACATATTTTTATTGAGGCACAGGGTAAAACTAATCAAAAATTTAAGTCTTTGATTACGTAGGTTGTTGAAGAAAACAAAGAGATAAAAAACCATGCATCCAAGTTGATGAGCTCCTTGAGTGTGAATGAGCATGGCAAGTTCCCTTCTCAAGCTCAATCCACACCCCAAGGTCAACATATAGTTGAAGGAAATTTGAAGGAAGTCAATGCCATTGTGACACGAAGTGGTAAGTCCTTACACATCCCAACAACTAATAAGCCAGAGGATGTTGAAGAGGAACAAAGCAATGATAGTGCCGAGTTGCCCAAGGAAGTTGAGGTAATCAAGAGCTTAGTTAAGGTACCATTTCCTCAAACTTTAAAATCTGGTATGCGAACTTTGGATTCTAGCAATGAAATCTTGGAGAACCTCAGGCAAGTAAAGATCAATCTTCCTATTTTGCATGTTATGAAACAATTCCTACTTATGCAAAAGTTCTCAAAGATTTGTGTATAGTTAAGAGGAAGCACCATGTTAAGAAGACAACATTTCTAACAGAGCAAGTTAATGTTGTAATTGAACAGTAAATTCCTCCCAAGTACAATGACCCTGGTTTTCCAACCATTGCATGTAATATTGGGAATCACGAGTTTGGACAAGCCTTACTAGATTTAGGAGCTAGTGTAAATTTGATGTCTTATTCCATTTATTTGCAGCTTGGTATGGGTGAAACTAAGCCCACTTCTATTGTGCTTCAATTGGCTAACCGTTCAGTTAAGAAACCGAGAGGAATAGTTGAAGACATTTTCATCCAAACTGATAGGCTTTATTATCCTGTTGATTTGTTAATCCTTGACACTAGTACTGTTGTTGACTCTAGTTATAAAATCCCCTTAATTTTAGGTAGACATTTCCTTGCTGCTGCTAATGCTCTTATTAATTGCAGGAATGGTCTAATGAAACTCTCTTTTGGGAATATGACTCTCGAGGTAAATATTTTTCATATTGGAACACATCCACTAGATGATGACGAGTGCCACCAAACATACATGATTGACGCACTCATAGAAAAGGGAGTTCACACAATTCATGATTCTGATCCCCTTGAATATTTCCTTGTTAGTTATGAATTTGATACTATTAGTGATTCATCTGATGTTGTTGATATTTGTGCTATTTTTTATGAAACTCAGGATTATGGAACACAAGCTTGGCAACCGAAAAACTTGAGGAGTTGCCTAAGAAAAGTAAACAACAGATTCCTTCAAGCCTGGAGAGTCCCAAATTGGAATTAAAACCACCGCCCTCAGGTTTAAAGTATGCATTTCTCGGCCTAGGTGACACTTCTCCTGTTAGTATTTCTTTAAAATTGAATGCGAGTAAGCTTAGAAAATTTCAGTTAATCGAGTTAGAGGAGTTGAGAAATGATGCTTATGAGAACTCTAAAATATGTAAGGTTAAAATGAAAGCGTTTCATGATAAAAACATTGTTAGGAAGACATTTAAGCCTAATGACTGAGTATATTTATATGGTTCTAGACTTCACAAGCACCCAAGAAAACTTCGGCCTAGGTGGACCGGCTCCTTTGTAGTGAAATATATTTTTGAGAATGAGGTAGTAGAAATAGATGATTTTAGGGATGGTTGGGTCTTTAAAGTAAATGGTCAACGCCTAAAACTACTTATTCATAGACAAGTTCCTGAAGTGGAAGACATTCCACTTGCAGACCCGGTCTATCAACCTTGACCCCACCATACAGGTATGTTTTATTTTTATTTATTTATTTTTCTTTTCTTTTATTTTCGTTCTTTTTCTTTCTTTTTGTTTGTTGTTGCTTTCTTTATTTTCTGTTTGCAGGATATTGTCCTTTCGCCATTTCAGTTTGCTACCTCTTATGCTTATCGAGATATCCACGTCACACATCAGGTGTATTCTACCCTCTTCAGTTACTCTCCATTCAATTTTGATTTTTAAACATTGAGGACAATGTTTCGTTTAAGTTGGGAGGTGGTGCAAATTATGCATTCACAAATGCTTGTTGAAACTTTGTGCCATGTTTACATGTGTTAGAATCTTTTTTTTAGCATATCACGTACATCCTTTCATATGTGTATTCATTCTCATACGTAGCCATCTTAGTGAATTCAACAAACCCATCTTGATCATTATGCTGAGATATTCACAGGATATCTAATGCACTCATCCAAGTTTTGTGATAAGATGGTGGTTTAACACATGTATCTAGAGAATTCTTTTCCTTAAATCTTTTTGTGTGAGTTTTTGAGAGGATTGAGAGCCAACACATGCTGAAAATCGTGATAAGCATTCATTGATATTTTTTTTTTAAATGTGCACTTCTTAAGAGAATATCATTGTATGGTTTGTGATGTGATGGTGGATATACTTGGAATAGGATGAAGGTCAACTTAGGATTAACATTTGAGTCTTTCAAGCCAATCCTTTGAATTATAGACCCCTAGTGCCTACATTACCCTTACCTCTCCACATTGGAGTATAACCTACACATTGATTTTTTTTCTACCCTTTTTACTTCCAAGTGTGTACTAGATGTGTGATTCCTTTTTTTCAAGAAATAAAAAAAAAAAAGAAAAAATGGAAGAACACGAGTTACAAGGTGTTCAAGTGAGTGAGCTTCAAAGACAAAAATACCAAAACTGGGTAGAAATAATAGAGTATTAGGGGTCAATATACTTGTTCACCAAATTATTGAGCTAAAAAAAAGGATTATAAATGAAAAAATATACAAAAAGAAAAAGTGACATTATTCGGCAATTCTTCTACTGTCTCCTCGGCAACGATACCAAAATTTGATTACGCCCAAAGAATATCGCGGTAGTTGTAGCACAGATTTGGGGTGTCGATTCCACAGAGAGACAAATTAAAAGAATAGTAGAAGAAACAAAGAAACTAAAGAAAAATATTAAATGATTAATGGACAACAAAGATTAATTTTAAATACAAATTAAAGTGAAGCAAAGTAACTAATGGAAAAAGTACTCAAATTTGACAAACAGTAAAGTGTCGGGAATCCCTTTAACAAATTTGGTATTTTAATTATTCTTAATCCATTGAATAACTCAATTGTGAACTCAATTTCCAAAATTTCCAATCAGAATGTATAAATTTATAAACTAAGATTAAACCAAATATAACCCTTTAAAAAATCATTCACCACTTTTAAAATACGTAAATTATTATCACTATTGAGAAAATCCAACGACGACAATATACTCGGGAAGCGATATTGCAGTATAGAATTAAATTAATATAGATAAATAATTGATCCAAACATAATCAATGAGCTAATACATTCAATAGAAAAAGCATGACTGAATCCATAAACAGAATAAAACATCAACAATGAATTGAGAATGATAAAACAAAAGAGTTTTAGTAATTGAAAATCAAATACATAAACTAAAAATAAATTAAAAATACCATCTAATGTACAACTTCATCCTTAACCCTACTTGAGAATTTAGTTACCCATAAATATAATGGATAACAAAAATCTCAAGAGAAAAATAAAGCAATCGGCGGCCATGAAAATTAATTTTGTCTCTTCCTTCTTCAGTACTGAGCCATCTCCCTTCTCTCCAAAAAACTCTCAATTTCATGCTAATGAAATGCTTATATAGGGTAGGAAAGAAACCCTAATGTCTTTCATATTCTCGCATACAAAATCACCTAAATTTTATGACTCATCTTGGCAGACACATACATAGTTCAGGAGTTCGAATTTAGAAATATTTACTAGAGATAAATTTGTAGCCCTTTAAGATAGCTTTCCAACTTATCAAGAATTGCATCAATCCGATATTTGAGCGGAAAGTTATGATCAAAATAGTAAATTATGTAAAGGTTGTCTTCTAGCAAATTTCGGATTGACTTTCTCTCTTGATCCGAATTACTCTCAAATCCCATCATTATCCTTATTTGAAGAGTCCTACACTCATTGAAAGTTCTTAGATTGTTCCAACATCTTGCCCACTTGAAAGTCCTTTGAATTTGACTAGGTTTGGACTTGCTCTTTTATAGACTCTAAAATTAAACATAAAAATCTGCTCAGGAGCATCTCAAAGTAAATAGAAACTCAATTCAAGAATACACGTTAACTCCTATGATTTCTATTCACATTTTAGTATTTTAGTCCAATAATAGGGTATTTAGAGTGCACTTTTGTACACTCATCAGGTATGTTCTTGAAAGTTTTTGAATCCTTTTCTTTCATTCTTTTTTTTTCATATAGCCTAACTTAACCCACATTGCAACCTTTTGTTTTGACTGTTCTAATCCAAAGTAAGTCTGTGGAAAGAATGGTTGAATATTCTCATTTGTTAGTATTCCTATCATAAGATCAATGCTTGCTTGTTGCTTGTTCATAATTACCTAAATTTTCATTTGAATGTGTGTACACCACTTGTCAACTCCATAAAGAGAGCCTTTAGATGAAACACTATTATACCCGTGAATTATGGAGTTGAACCTTTTGCTTAGTTCTTGATGTTGTATTTGTCAAGGTTAGTGGTAAGACGATTATGGTTTGGAGAACACACACACACTCTGTGAATTGCTATAGGTGGATTGATCTTGATTGAGTTATTGGATTCTTTAAATTGTTTTGATATGTGAATCTGGAAAATGTGAATTAATGGGCTATTTTAGTATTTTCTTTAGTCTCTTTAATCTATTTTGCATAGAAATTGCTAGGGACTAGCAATAAGCAAATTGGTTGGTGTAATAAGCAAGTTGGACTAAAATGCTAAATGTGAATAGAAAATCATAAGAATTAATGTGTATTCTTGAATTGAGTTTCTATTTACTTTAGGATACTCATAAGCAGATTTTTATGTTTCATTTCAAAGTTTATAAAAGAGCAAGTCAAAGCCCAATCAAATTCAAAGGAGGACTTTCAGGTGGGCAAGACGTTGGAACAAATTAAGAACTAACGAGTATAGAACTCTTCAAATAAGGATAATGATGGAATTTTAGAGCAATTTGGAACAAGAAAAAAAAAATCACAAAAGGAAACCGCAAGAAGTCCAAGTCTAAAATTGATGGGCACCAAGATGGACCCAGTCTTAAAGATCCTTTGCAAGTTCCAGATGGACCAATTACAAGGTCAAGGGCCAAGAAGATCAAGGAGGCAATGCAAGGATTGGTGCAATCCACTTGGGATTAGTCTAGCAAGAGCCCAACATTCAAGATGAGCTTAAAGGATGAAGGCTTAAACAACATGACTTAAAGGCTTTGAGCATTTAAAGCTTTCAACTTGTTTAATTCATTTAAATGACTTATTTTATTAGTCTAGAATAATTGGGTTTATTATGAGAAGGACTTAAGGGGGGCACCTATTCAAGGGCATGTTGGGAAAGTTATTACTTTGTTGAACTAGGGTTTCAAGAAGTTACTGTAGCCGAGTACTGTAGTCGCACTATAGACGCGACACTATTCACTCAAGGGCATTTTTGGAAGAAGATGGGGATCTATTTTGGCTAGGGTTTTAATTAGGTTTTGCTTTAAATACTCTTTGTAGCCTCATTTTAATTAGTTTATGAAATTTGATGAATTTATTCATTGTGAGTTGAGTTTATCTCCTCTTGTTCTTGAATGAACTTTTAAATTTATCAAAGGCAAATCACAACCTTTGTGGTGTTCTTCCTTATAATTTAAGTTCTTGAGGCAGGTTCTTCAATAGGTCTAGATTTTCAAATAATCTAGGTTCTTGAAACGAATTCATCAATGGGTCTAAATTTTCCATTGGCTTGATTTTGACTTTCTTAGGTGAGTCTTCAATTGGCGCCTCGTGGGCTAGGCCCATGTGGTTGGACTCGATATTGGGAATGACCTCCCTCACAGGAATGGTCTGTACTCTTCTTACACAAACTAAAGGTGAACTGAGGTCTTTGTGTGACATATGAATGATGGAAGTCTTGTCCAAAGGAAGGGGCAAACCGCCCAAGGTATGGGTTGCCTTGACGTGGCATGTAGGTGGTGGTGGTAAGGTGGCATTTTCTTTCCCATCAAGTAGTGCTGGGCAAAAGCTCTGACCATTCCAACTCCATCTGATCTCCGACATGGCTCCGATTTCGGCAGAATCAGTGTTTTCAGAAATCGGAGTTGGAGTTGGAGTCAGAGTCAGAGTTACTCCAGCTCCTTTGGTCGGAGTCTGAGTCAGAGTTGGAGTCACTATCATTTCACCAAAGTCTTCGGTGATCATGAGAACCCACAGGCTCGATGCCACTATTGTGGTCAATTACATTGTTGTCATCCAAATAAGCAAGGCACGTCAGTATTAATAGCACATCTTACGGTCTGCCAACGATATAATATACACAAAGGGTTTGTGGCAACTGATAAGATGAAGCTGAGTTACGAGACTTCTACAGCCACTGATGGCACATAAATTAAGAAGCTTTCAATCCCTCAATACAGTGAGAAGATGTTGAGGGATGTTCTTGCAGAGATGATCATCACTTATGAGATGCCTTTTACCACGGTTGACAAAGCAGGCTTCTGCAAATTTGTGCACACTTTAGAGCTCGATTTCTCATACCTCCACGATATACGATGATGCGTGATTGTTTGAAGATGCATGCCAAGGAGAAGGCAATGATGAATGAAATGCGTGATTAGGGACGTCCTCGATGATGAGGACGCTGATCAGTTTATTAGATTGCTTAAATGTGATATTGATGATTTATATAGCCATTACAACAACAATGGTCAGTCTTCAACCAAAGGTGGTAGCCCCTCACTCCCAACGATTCAACATCTTCCTGGGATGACACATATGCACAAAGTTCAAATTTATTGTAGCTATGACAGTATCATCAAACCATGCATCGAGGAATATTATGTAGTGTAAGTCTGAGCTTGAGCATTACCTTTTAGAAGATGTCGAGGCACCTAGTGAAACATTCCAGATGTTAACTTGGTGGAAGGTGAACTCTGGCAAGTTTCCAGTCCTTTCCCGAATAGTCAGGGATGTACTAACCAATCCTATCACTACAGTTGCCTCTGTGTCAGCATTTAGCACCAGAGATGATGGCTTGGATGCTTATTGAAGTTCATTGTCTCCGACCACTGTTGATGCCCTCGTTTGCATACTGAGCTGGTTAAGTTCAACGCCTATTGGAGTATATACTGTTGATGCCAAGAGTTATAGATCTGAATCGGCTTGAATCAAGTGACTTTATGATTTTAAATGATTATTTACATAATTTTAATGTTTTTATTATTTAATTTATAATTTATATGATTTTGTAAACCTAGCTATGAACCCTAGACTAATTGTGGATGACTGAGACAAAAGCATCATTGGATTGAGAACCCCCCAACCCCTTTATTGGTGAGAAACTCAATACCATCATGCAAACCTCGTCGGAGTTAAGAGGTGGAGGTGAGTTCATAATGTAAATGTGTTCTATTTATGTCATGTATCACTTAGTTGATGGTTTAGAAGTCTATAGTTAAATGACTAAAGAAAAGATAGTGCATCTGGTTAATAAACTTCGTGTATGAAATCAATGATCACTATCAAGTCATCGACTCAAATGTATAGACTGTCAGGACTGATGTGGGACTGGGCTATTATTGTGAATTCTTAGTTGTAAATTTAAATTTATCATTTGCACTTTGCACACATTAAATGACCTATTTTTGTATTGTATGTGACTTAGGCTGCGTTTGGATGTTGAAGTGAGTTGAGTTGAGTTGAGTTGAGTTGAGATGATAAAATATTATTGGAATATTATTGTTTATTATTATTATTATTTTGGGATTTGAAAAAATTGAATTGTTTATTATATTTTATGTTGGGATTTGAAAAAGTTGTAATGATGAGTTGAGATGAGTTAAGATGAGCTCAACTTCCAAACGAAGTCAATGCACACAGTATTTTAGAATTTTTAATCGTTTATTTACATTTTCTTTCTTTTTTAAAGATTTTTAAACAGGGATTAATTTCAAATTGGGCCTTCAATATTAAGCTATGGGCCCAAGCCCAATTTGAGTAGGGAAAAGCCCACTCCAACTCTGATCGGAACTCCAAACTTCGACTCCAATCAAAGTCAGAGTTGGAGGACATTTGGACCTCCGACCCCAGTTAGAGTCGGAGGTGGGCATTCCAACTCTATCAGAGTCGGAGCCCACCCCTGCCATCAAGGACCATTTGAGGGCAGTCATGAGCAGTGGGTGGTTAGTGTTAAGTGGGTGGAAACTTCCTCATGAAGTTTTTCCAAGTGGCCGAAATTCGTGGGCCTAAAGGGCCTTAACCTAATGAGCTTCATTTTGGGGTTTAAAGAGGGTTTGGTTAGGGTTTGAGATGTTATCAAGCCCAAATCTAATTTTTCTTGACCCAATGAAATTTTCAAGGTTTAAAAGATTGAATAAATATGTCATAAAATAAATTTGAAAGATTAATAGCATGTGAAAGTGATTAAACACAATGCTAGAAATCAGGTCCATTAGGGTTTGGAAATCAAGTTTGGGGTTTGGAGTAACCGTTTAGGGTTTCGGCTTCCTCCAAGCTTTTTGGGATTTCAATTGGATTCCATGTATTTAGGGTTTCACTATGGTTGAAACCCTCTTTGGTTTGGCATAATTTGGTTGGTTGGATGGAATAATGTTTTGCTTTGGTGATGATTACGCCCAAACTATTACGCGATAGTATAATATAGTTCAGGGTGTCGATCCAAAGGGAGTCTCGGAAGAAACACTACAAGATGCAAGCTTAAGGGAAAAGATTAAATGAAAATATGACAAGAATATAAAAATTCTACCTAAAGCATGCAATTAAAATGAGATTAGGGCATGGATAAAAAGATTCAGGCTTCCATCAACCAGATCCAATACTCTAACTTTTTCAATCCAAACTATATACACAATTAAGAATTATAGCACCAAATTCCTAATTAGAATATATGACAAGATATTCATCTACTTTCTCAAATTTAATTCTACAATCTATTCTCCATTTACAAACCACAGTTTTTATATATAAAAATGAATATCAGATCTAAATACGACACTATGTTCACAAATAATAGTGTAGCAAAAGATCACATCAATGACATTAAAAACAATTGTTTAAGTCACATTCATATATTCATAATCCTATAGCTCAACGAAATCAAACCATAGCAAGATTTAATATAATTGTCTCAAACTTATAAAAATCCAGAACAAATAGAGAATTCAATCATAGAATCTTAAACAATAAAACTTAATCTATGAATTGAAATAAAGTCAAAGTATTTTCACCAATCAATTTCTACCATAGGCTTTACCCAAGATTTAGTTCTCCATGGAAGAACTAAAAAATAATAATGGTATTTTTCTTTCTTCCGAACTGTGCCATCCGTCCATGCCCTCCTACAAAAAATTATTCTATTTGAAAATAGTCCTCCCCGTTGAAGAGTCTTACCATGGTGAGAGTCTTTGTTGAAGAGTCCTATCCATTAGTTTAAAAAGCTTCCTTATAGTTTGAAATTGAAGAGTCCTAATTCATCCACCCCCCCCCCCCCCCCCCCCCCCCGCGTACATTCTCACCAATCCATCCTTATCACAATATCCCGAAAGTAATTCACCTACCTACCTACCAACCCATCATTATCATGTCATTCCAAAAGTGTCTGTTATTCTTTTTTTCTATTTTTGAAAAACAACTGTTTATCCAATCCGTCCACCAACTTCTTATTCCACCCAATATCCATAATCTTCAAAAGTCCTCCTCCAATTTAAATATCAGCCTTTAAAATCCAGATATTGTCAATGGCTTTGCATCTTTCTTTTAATGGGGCTTTGGATCTCATTTGACTAGGTTGTGGCCTCCTCTGTTATGGATTATGAAATTAAACATAAAAATCTGCTTAGGAGTATCCCAAAGTAAATAGAAACTAAACTCAAGAATACAAATTAATTTCTATGATTTCTATTCACATTTTAGCATTCTAGTCCAATAATTAGGTATTTAAAGTGCACTTCCGTACACTCATCACACCCTCCAACTTGCTTATTGCTAGTCCCTAGCAATTTCTATGCAAAAGAGATGAAAGAGACAAGAAAATCACAAAAATAGGCCACCAACTCACACTTTCCAGATTCACATTTCAAAACAATCTAAGGAATCCAATAACCCATCAAGATCAATCCCCCTATAGCAATTCATAGAGTGTGTGTGTATTCTCCAAGCCATAACCATCTTACCACTAACTCACGGGTATAATAGTGTTGCGTGTAAGGGCTCTCTCTATGGAGTTTACAAGTGGTGTACACACAACACATAGAGATTTAGATAATTATGAAGAAGTAACAAGCAAGTATTGATCTTATGATAGGAACACTAACAAATGAGAATTCGCTCGGATTTACACAGGCTTACTTGGGATTAGAACGGTCAAAACAAAATATTGTAATGTGGCTTAGGTTTAGGCTATATGAAAAAAAAAATGGATGAAGGAAAATGAATCAAAAACTTCCAAGTACATGCCCAAGGAATCTTATTAAACATATCAATAAACCACATTCCTCACTTGATGTACTCTTCAGCCTTTCAAATCATCGAATAATGCCTCTTTTTCTTTTTCTTTTTATATATAATTTGGTGAACAATTATACGTCGTCCTGGTATTCTGTTATTTCTATTGAGCCTTGATATCTCTACCTTTGAAGCTAACTCACTTGAACAACTAGTAACTTGTGTTCTTCCCTTTGTTTTTATTCTTCACAAAAAACAATTCCACATGTAGTACACAATTGCAAGTAAAAAGGATAGGAAAAATCAGTGTATAGGTTATACTTGAATGTGGAAAGTAGGGCTGCAACCCGACCAAACCGCTTAGTATATGGGCCCGACCCGACCCGCATGTTTGGTTGTGGGGACGCAGACCGACCCGACCCAATATCAGGCCAACCCGTTCTTAATGTTTGCAACAAAAAGGTTGCAACAAATGTACGCTCCAACAAGGAGCAAACAGGTCAGAAGCTATTGAAAGGGAAAAAATGCAGTATCAGGTGAAAAACATCAAGTCAAAGAGCAAAGACGAAGAAATCCAAAATCAAAATGAAGAAGATGAAGATGGAGAGGAAGATGAAGAGGAGGAAGGGTTTATAACGATTGTTAGGTTCACAAAGGAAAACCCAACTGGAAGAGCAATGGTTGGAGATAGAGATTGGGGTTCTCATCCTTCTTCATATTCCTCCTCTATTTCTTCACCTTATCTTCAACCTTGGTACGAGAATGCCAAGGTAGTATTGGATTTATCCTTTAATAATTCATTATATTATAGTAATTCCTCTATAGTTTAATGGGGTTCTTCTTGTTTCAATATCGGGCCCATCCCACTTTGTACGCAGCAGAAAGTACCACGTACCTAGAACTTTCCTTATCATGACTCATTTGATCTCCAAATTATAAAGGCATGCTGAAGAGTGGAGATCAGAACCGAACCCCCTTAGTTGTAGAGATCTACCCACTTTACTCATCACAGTCACTTCTCTACCGGCCACCCTAAACAATGATCATTTGGGTTTTCTTGGCCCTCTTTCTACCATGCGCCGGCACCATCGTGGTGTACCTACTCTACATCTTTCTCTTATGGTGTGTAACGAATTCCAAGAACGAGCCACAATGTCTAGTTTGTAGGTCCAAGCTCGAGTCCCCGTTCTTCAATGCCGCATCCATGACCATCTCGTGCTGCTTCAGCTTATCGCTGTAATTTATTCTTCCTCTACAATCACGTATCGATCTTCGGTGGTCGATCTGAGTTTTTTTGAATCGTTTTTGCAGAAGAAGTAGCGGAAGACCTTGGTTTTGATAGTGACATTAATCGGGTTGTTGAGATTTAGCAGGTTGGACCGGTCGAATCTGAGCATCAATACAAACCGAGTTTTTCGGTGCAGGTTGGGTCAGGTCAAGCGGACGGGACGGGTTGAACGGTTTGTTGCACAGGCCTAGTGGAAAGGTATGGATAATGTAGGTATATGAAGAAAAAAAAGATATGTGTTTCTTGGCTCAAAGTTGGCTACTAGTGGTTTCTAATAGAAATGATTAGCTTGAAAGGCTCAAACGTTAATCCTAAGTTAACATTCATCATATCCCAAGTATATCCATCATCACACCACAAATCATGCAATGATATTCTCAAAAGAAGTGCCCATTTAAAAAAAAAAATCAATAAATGCTTATCACAATTTTCAGCATTTGTTGGCTCTCAATCCTCTCCAAAATTCACACATAAATATTTAAGCAAAAGAGTTATCTAGATATATTTGTCAAACCACCATCTTACCACAAAACTTCGATGAGTGCATTAGAAATTCTGTGAATACCTCAGCATAATGATCAAGATGGGTTTGTTGAATTCACTAAGATAATTATGTATGAGAATGAGCACACATGTAAAAGGATGTACATGTGATGCAAGTAGAATGTCTTACACTTCAGAAACTTGTCTATCAATAAGTATTTTTAGGCGTTGACTATTTATTTTAAAAACCTGGCCTTCCCTAGGGTCCTCTATTTCTACCGTCCTGTCTTCAAAAACATGTTTCACTACAAAGGGGTCAATCCACCTAAACCGAAGTTTTCCTAGATTCTTTTGAAGTCGAGAATCCTATAAGTATGCTCGATCATTAGGGTTAAACGTCTTCCTAAGAATATTTTTATCATGAAAAGCTTTCATTTTAGCCTTATAGATTTTAAAGTTCTCATAAGCAAGATTTCTCAACTCTTCTAACTCAGTCAATTGAAATTTTCTAAACTTACCCGCCTCTCCTAGGTCAAAATTAAAATGCTTGATGGCTAGATAAGATCGGTGCTCGATCTCTACAGGTAGGTAGCAAGGCTTTCCAAAAACAAGCCTATAAGGTGACATACCTAAGGGGGTTTTGAAAGTTGTACAGTAGGCCCAAAGTGCATCAACTGGTTTTAAAGAACAATCTCTGCGATCAGGGTTTATTGTTTTCTGTAGGATTTGCTTAATTTCCCTATTGGCAAGTTCTACCTGTCTACTTGGGATTTGGAGGAAACTGAAATGCTAGGACATGCAGCACAAGGTTACATACCCCTTGTACATGATAGATAAGATGCAATGCGCCTAATGTTAACAAGCATTATGTAGTATATCGTAGCGGAAAGTCAACATACGTTAAATAATAGAACAATAGTCATGGTACCGAAGAACATAAAATCCCAATATCTAATATTCCGTAAGAGTCATCAAAAGTAGTTAAGAGTTTCCAAAAGGAACTCCCAAAAAACTAGACCAATACATCCAATTATCAAAAGAGTCATTTCCCAAAAGTGGCTCCTCTAACATAGATCTTTATCCTGAGTGAGGATCGGGCTTCACTTGCTTCTCTAAAGCCCAGTCCTTGTCTCGGTAGTGGCATCTTTTAAACTTCTCAATATCCTGAATTATCTCATTAATTGCTTGATCATTTGACTCAAGATGGTCCAAAATAGAGTGCTCGGTCAAGCTTAGGACCATTTTAGGCACGATCCTCTCCGGAGGAGGTGTTGTCCTCTTGCACTTTGTCATTGGAATTTACTAAACCTGTCACAACTTCTACCATTCCGAGTAGGGGAATGATAGTGGAAATTACAATAATGAGATTTCAAGAAATTTCAGTAAGTAAACAAATAACATATAACAGATATCGTAAGCATATGTAAGCAAACTTAACAATGAATGCATGGACATGAGACTTTACTTATGCATTTGACTTTTCAGAAGACATCGTGTAAATCATGACTTTCATAACCTTTTCTTTCATAAAACATTTTTCCTCATTTCATGCTTGTTCATTTAACATACTTGTGAGCTCAATTCTTGATCACATAACATAGCTTTGAGCTCGAGGCCTTTCTTGACTTTTAACATATAAATTGATACCTCACGGCTCTCCTATGCACCGTGTGTTCCCCGCTAGTTACCACATCAACCATTGGCCACTTTGACCAATGTGATTACGTCGTACTTATAATCTTTCATAGATAGCAGTCCGCTTCACCTTCACTATGGTGCACCCACTAGCTTTAGGTACGATCGTGCTCCGGTATCCTCTTCTTTTAGGAACCATTCGAGATTCGTCGACTGTACTTCATTGACCCAGGGGTTACCACCCCATTTTAAACACTCATGTGTGGACAAAAGAGCTCCACTAGGACATTTCCTTGTCCTAGCCCTTGGGGTCGTGATAAAATCTTTAAAAATACTCTTTTTCTTCTCAAAAGATTTTTACAGTCCCAATGCATGTGACATGACAATGTCACTTAACTTTCATAAGACACATGCAATGCAGAATACTTCATCATAACCATATGACATTCAAACATGCAATTCCAATACATTTCGCGTTACGACTTGAAAATATTGAAACATGTGAATATGCTCCTTAATAAAAATTCTAAGGCATTGAACTTCAATCAAGAATCAAACATTCAATATTTACCATGTAGAGGCCGAAAAATGTAAACCCTAGTACATTCAAGAATCGGTTTTAGCTCATTAAACCTTAACCACCAAATCATCATACCTCATCCATAGCAATAGCTGAGACCTTTAAGTTTGAAAACATGCGTTCCCATCAATTTTCATGAACTTAGAATCTTCTAATGTGTTAAGCAAAACCTTTAACAATGAACACTCATGGGTGGCCGAAACACTCTAGTGATCATAGACAAACATTTTCTTGAACTTAGTCCCATACTAGATTCGGTCAAGTAACAAACATTCATATACAAAACAAACATTGTGCAATCCAAACCCTAAGATGACTTCTTATTCCATTTTCATAACATAAACACATTTCATATGCCATTCTATTCTTACATTCTATAGTCATGCTAAGAAGAGATTATATCACATGGAAGAAACATCAATATCACAAACATTCACATAAAACTAAGCAACCAAAAAGTTCACATGACATATACACAAGATATCCAAGTACAAGTTAGAAGTCTACTTACAAAAATCCATAATAGATAGCAAGCTAGATGAAAATACATATAGTAATCGTTAGGTTCATCATTCAAGAAAAACACTAACCCATGAGATTAAGTGTTGTGCTCTTGACATCTTCTTCCAAGAAAAAGACTCATAAACATTCAGACCTCCATTCCCTCAAGTCTGAATCTTATACAACTAAACCCTAACTCAAAATAATCACTAAGGTCGTGACCCTCTTTCTTCAAAACATCATGCTTATGAACTTAAAAAAAAAAAGTAGGGTTGAATCCACCTTCCTTGAAGAAAAACCCTAACCTAACCATTTGCATAAAGACGTAGGTTCATATGGAAAAACCTCTCAAAACATGAGCTAACTCCTTCTAGCTCAAATGTGTGTGTGAGCATGAGTTCTATATGAACTTGCTAGAACCAAAACCTCACCCCTTTAAAACCGTGTGTGTGTGTTGGAAGGGTGATGCTGGCTTCACACCTTCTATGACTCTCCTTTTGGAAATATCTTCTAGCTTTGCTTATCCCCAAAATGATGTTTGGGTGAGAAGAGAATATTGTGGAGAGTGTTTGGATGGTGAGAAGGTGATAGAAAGTTGGAGAAAAGGGTGGTGGTTGAACACCTCAAGAGCAAATTTTAAGGTTTTTGTCTCCTCTCCCTTTTATAGACACAAAAACTTCTTACATAAGCCAATGTTCTTTGCATGGCATCCATTCTAAGACTTCTTCTCTCTTTCTCATCATTTGATTGTGTGGAAAACACAATGGGATTCCTTTTGGACAAGTGGCACCTCCTTCCTCAAAACCGAGACCTCCTTCCTATTTTGCCCCTTCACTTCATGTCTTGGTTCAATGAATCTTGTGGCTAAAAGGTCTTTGTCAAGCTAAAGATCTTCCTCAATCTTCTACATGTGTGCATGTGTGCCAAGTGGCATGTGAGAAGTGTGTGTGCATGGTGGCTGCCGAAACTTCCCTCTCTTCCCAAGAAGATCTTCTTTCACCAAGTTTTTGGTCAAGCATGTAATTGGTCAAAAGCATTCACAAACTCCCTTGCCCTAGCCGTCCATCTCAAGGATTTCCACTAATATTTCCTTCTAGAAACCCTAGGCGTGTGGCTCCTTCCTTCCCCAATTGGATTTTCCTCCTTCCGAAGGCAACATCTTCTCTTATCTTCTTTGCATGCATGACACATGGCAAAAAACAAGAATGTTTTCTTCCATTTTTCCTATGGTTGCCGTGCAAGGCCTCTTGGATTTCCCTAGGCTCCACTTTTCCATAACCTCATCATTCTCCTTCTTGCAACTCTCTCTCCCATAGTGACAAGTGTCACAAAACTTCTTCCCACAAGCAAACCTCCTTGCATGCGTGACACATGGCAATATGATGGTTGATCTCCTATGGTAGGTGTGTAAGGCCAATCCCTAGATCCTTATCACCTCTCTTTCCTCATTTCCATCTAGATTCATCAAGTCTTAGACATAAGCTATCTTGGTTGACAAGTGTCATGCAAGATCTTTAGTTGGGCATGAACCCTAGTTCTATTGGGCTTCAAACCCTAATTTCCTATGAAGGCCGAAACTCTCATGGGCTTAAAATAATAAATATTTACACTAAAAGCCTAGAAAGTCTTGGTCATCACATCCTCCCCCCTTAGAAAAAGACTTTGTCCTCGAAATCGGTACCATAGTCTCACTAAAATTTTACTAGGGGAAGTTAACCAATCCTCCTTAGTGTCTCTTATACTGGCGGCTGTAGATTCCTCAGATGATGAAGGTTGTGGCACTTCACCTTCTTCATTTGTCATTGAATCTTGTGAGAAATAGAATATCACATCCAAGCCATAATTGTAATACATGTTCACTCGCATTTCATTTAATTTATACTCAATCTCGAGCTCGATGTCTTCAATAGGTTGTCCCTCTTCACGATAATGGATACGTTCAATATAAGTATCCGAAGCCTCAAAAGGCTCATATCTTAAAGTGCGAGCTTCTATTGCACGAAAGGATTCTGCTTCAGGGTTAAGTCTGAGTAAACGTAACCTATTGGTATCTCTCCATACCAACGGGTCGTGTGGGGGTTGATGTTCCTCATGTGGTAGAGCTCTCCTTAGAACATTATTATTTCAAAATTCTGTGTCTAGCACATGAGTGCAATGATGTTCAAATCGTTCCATCTACTGCCAGTGAGCTCTCATCATTTGATACCTCCTTATTTGTCAATTTCGGTGACTACGTTCACGTCTTGCTCTAATATGCGCTACTGAGATACAAACATGCGAGGGGTTTTCCTATTACTAGCCATGCCCTATTCACGGGTATGATAGGTGAACATGCCATTACTAAAATTCACAGATAACATAGAGACAGTCACACACAAGAAAGCAAGACATAAAAATCAATTATTCAAATATGAAGTTCATTAATACACATGTTCTAAGTTACAAACAAATGAGGATATTTAGTCCTCATCGAATCCTCTCTTTCCCACATTGCTTCCTGAAAAGCTGGATTATTCCAAAGAACTTTTACTAACGACACTTTTCGATTCTTTAGTTGTTGTGCTTTGCTCTCCATGATCTGTACAGGCCATTCTTCATAAGACAAATTCGGCTAAAGTCTTATGGTACTAGCTTCCATCATTACGGACTGTCTTTCTCCAAAGCTCTTCTTTAAGGATGATACATGAAAGACAATATGCACTCCTTGCATCTTTACTGGTAGATCCAAACAATATGCGACTACACCGACTCATTCCATAACTTCGAATGGTCCTATATACCTGGGACTCAATTTCCCTTTCTTTCCGAACCATGTGACTCCTTTCATAGGTTATACCTTCATGTACACTCAATCTCCCACATTAAACTCTAAGTTTCTTCATTGCTTGTCAACATTTTGATGGCTTAGAGCTACCTTCATCCTTTCCCAGATCAATTCCACTTACTTTCATACATCTTGCAAGTATTCAGGTCCTAGCAACTTCCTTTCACCTACTTCATCCCAATACAACGGAGATCTGCACTTTCTCCCATACAATGCTTCGTAAGGTGCCATTTGTATTGTAGCCTGAAAGCTATTATTGTAAGCAAATCTTATCAATGGCAAATGGCTTTCCCAGTCGCCACTTAACTCCATTACGCAAGCATGTTGCATATCTTCCAATGTCTGAATAGTTCACTCTGTCTGTCCGTCTGTTTGCAGATGGTAAACACTACTAAACCTTAGATTTGTGCCCAACATTTTCTGTAAAGTTTACCAAAAATGCGAAGTGAACCATGTGTCTCTATCAGATACTATAGACTTAGGTACTCCATGAAATCTGACTATTTCCTTAACATATACTTGCGAGAGCTTGTCCAACAAATCTGTGTTAGCAATTGGTAGGAAATGTGCACTTTTGGTCAATCGATCAACTATGACCCAAATCGAATTCTTTCCTGTTAATGTCCTTGGCAAACCTACCACAAAATCCATAGACACATCCTCCGACTTCCACTCTGGGAACGGTAATGTAACAGCCCGCTAGAAATTCATTGGTGGAATTTATATTGACTTTAGGAATCTCGGAAAAACCCCATAAGTTTTTATGAATAGACCAATCGCATAGGTTTTAGTTTATCAACATAGTCAGTGGTATTGCTCACTATGGTGCTAGAAATATGAGTTTTATTTATTTGAGTTGGTTAGAAGAGTCAGAATGCATTATGGTCCACGCCATTAGACTCAGTGAATTATTTAAGATTTTATGGCGCAATAGCTTATTTTCATAATTCCGGACGAAACGTCTGTTGGAAATTGTGAAATTATTTTTAGGGGCACTTCAAGGTTGAATTTCGGTATAATATTTTCACTGTAGGTTAATATGAATATTTAGGAATTTTTAGTGTTAAGTTTATGATTCATTTTTTTGGAGTGAATAGTAACCTCGATAAGCGCACCAATTGCAATGTTTCAAAATCATAGTGTGGAATGTCCAAATTAGATTAGAGAAGTTTTATTTGGACACTTGGCAAGATCGTAGCCACACATAGTGGATAATATTAGACACTTGGCACCATGAGGAGCGTTTGATGGATTTGAAGGAATCCATGTGTGAAATCATGCCACTTAAGCAAAACCTTGTTTCATCTGCTCAACCAAATTGTGCCAGACCAAAAAGGTTTTCAATCCTAGTGAAACCCTAAATGGTGGGAATCCAATTGAAAGCCCAAAAGCTTTGTTGAAATCGAAACCCTAAACGGTTTCCCCAAAACCCTAAAGTTGGCCTCTAAACATTTTCTAATCCGATGTATAGCATTGTGTTTAATCACTTGATTAAATCACTTCCACATGCTATTAATCCTTCAATTTGTGTTAGAACATCATTATCCAACCTTGTTAACCTTGAGAAATTGATTGGACCAAGTGACATTGGATTTGGGCTTGATAGCAACCCAAACCCTCTTTAAACCCCAAAATTTAGGCCCATTCGGTTTAGGCCCATTAAGGCCCACGAATTTGATCACTATAGGATTGCTTCATGACTAAGTTTTGTACCCCCACTTGGCTGGCCAGATCTTTACAAGAAGGTCCTAGAAGGTTCTAGAGAGACAAAGCTAAAGAGCCACCTCACTCTTTCACTCTCACACTCCACCTTGAGAAAAGATCTTGGTTTGATTTTTATGAGAAGAAAAGGCCAACACTCAACCATTCCTTCAGTCATATCACTTTACATAGCTTGTGTAAGAAGCTCTCCTGTCCACTTCCCACGAAAAGCAACTCTCCTTTACACTTTTCCTTCATAAAACACAAAAGACACTCTCGGACAGTTTTTCTTACCTCTTTGGAACGCCCGTTTCGAAGCTTTTGTAAGTATTGTCTCGCAAAGTTTCCTTCATGAAAGTTGTTTCTTTTGGAGTCTAGTTTACGTGTATATCTTATTCGTTCCAGTTGGAGATCATTTGATTGGTGAAAAGTTGTTTAGACCCCAGAAAGGTCATTCTGGGCGATAAACTAGAGAGTGTGTTATATTTTGGAGTTTTTGGCCAAGCTAATGAATAGATCTTGGTCCGAAATTTTTATGGAGTACTTTTAACATGTGTATATGATTATTGGTTGAGGATTTGTTGCATGATTAAAAGTTTTGGTGAAATATTTTCTTAGGTCTAGAAACTTAGAAACTGGAAGAGACAAAACAGTTTCTGTTTTGAGAAAGTTTAAATCTTTTATGGTTTAATCTTATTCCAATGGCTTTGATATTTTTATTGGAAGATCCTAAGCCTCTTATATACATGTTGAAATGTTATTTTGAAGATATTTGATGTTAGTTTCGAAGATATGAAATTTTATGCAATGAGGTATTCAGTTAGGCCAAAGTGATGATGTTCTTGGCCAAATTTATGTTTTGGTTGATGTTTAACCATGTGATCTTGAGTTTGATGCTTGGATCTGTTTTAGAACATCTTTTTAAACCATGTGATGTTTTGGTTTGAATATCACATGTTTTGATCAAAGTAAGTTAGAAACAAAATTCTGTTTTGAACTTAGAAGAAAAACCAAAAAGTTCAAGTATGGTTTTAGTGATTTTGATGACTTTTGTTCATGATTCAAAACATGATTATTCTTAAGAATATGTTATGAGTATAGTAGAAGAAAAATTTTGGTTTAATCATGAGTTTTGAAATTTGAAAGAATTACAACAAAATCAAGGGAAATAGCCTTGTAAGTTTAGGACCTATAGAGTTTTAATGGTTGTGTTTAGTTTTAAATTTTTTTAAATTGATATTTGAGCTTAGGACAAAATTTACATAAGGTATGTAAATTTTGGTGATCTTTGGAGTTAGGATGCAAAATCCTTAAGTTAGGGGTAAAATGGTCATTTTCCCACATGTAGAGGGTAAGATGGTAATTTTACTCGAAGTTGATATTTCTCCATATTCCTAATTGTTAGTGATTAAGTTCTAATTTTTAGAAATCGCTACTTTCAGTTTCTCGTGATTGCACTTGAGTTTTGTCTCGAAGCGCGAAGATTGAGGTAAGTTAGCTTTTAACTTACTATCAATTTAATGTGTATGTGTGATAAGTAAGGGAACTAAAGTGTATGTATGCATGTTATCATATGTACCATGTCAAGTCATTACATATTTATCTGTTACACAGAATTTATTCTGTCATGAATTATTCATCTGTTACATAAGATATTTTGTCATGTATTGCTATACATTGCAAGTATGTCATGTTAAGTTAAGTATGCCACATGTTACATGTATTTCATGTCACGTAATATTCACTGTCACATGTTACGCCATGTTAAGAAATGTTGTCTGTTACATAGTATGCTATGTTACTAAATGTTGCCTGTTACATGTATGCCATGTTATGGTATGTTGTCTGTTACATTTATGTCTCAAAGTACGTCATGTCTGTCATCTTAGTTCATGTTACGTTATGCTACGTCAGGACTTCTGTCTTTTATGTCACGTTCATGTTACGTCACGTTACGAAATGTCATGTATGCCAGTTAAGTTATTCGTGTCAATCACGACCCTAAGGGCTAGGATGGGGTAATATCCTAGTGGAACTCCTTTGTTCACGCTAGAGTGTCTAAATAGGTGTGAAATTCCCTGGGTTGACGAAGTACAGTCAACAGGTTGCGAATGGGGCCTAATTAGCTGGTCACCGGAGCGCGCCAGACACTAATGCCGATGGTGCCACACATTATGTTATGTGTGTCCACAGTAAATATGGCACAAACAGATAAGTCATGGGGCCACAACAACTGTAGAGCATGAAATATGGGGCCACAACAACTGTGGAGCATACACTACGTGAGACACAGCAATTATGACACGTAGAATACGTGGGGCCACAACAACTGTGGAGTACGTATTAACGCACTCACAGCTGGTATAGAAACCTGTGATGTGATGCGGTAATCGGCAGGGACACATGGCTCAAGGGGACCTATGTAGCACCCATATGGTCACTTTAATGATTAAGTCTATTGAATAAGATTCCAAGTTAAAGTCATGTTTCACGTTATGTTATGTTCAAGTTTACGTTCACGCAATCATGGAAATCCCATGAGACAAGAATATGTTTCAAGTTCATGTTATGTTATGTTCACGTTTACGTTATGTTCCAAGTTCACATTTATGTTATGTCAAGCTCAGGTTCATGTTATGTTTCAAGTCCATGTTATGTTTTAAGTTCATGTACATGTCAAGTCACGTCAAGTTAAGTTTAAGTTCCAGTTCAAGCTATGTCAGCTCATGCCATGTTATGTCAAGTTACGTTATGCTTATTATTTCATGCCATGTTATGCCAAGATATGTTATGTTTTCTATTGATTTGATTATGCATTCATGCTTTTACTGCCATGCATACATCATTAACTTGTGTGGAAGTTTCCTGTTAACTTACTGAGATTTATAATCAAATCTCACTGTGGTAGTCCCAACTACCATTCCCCCCGAATGGTAGACCTTATTACAGGATTTGAAGGAGAATCGGGAATCGACCAACTAGAAACGGTTGACTAAGCGACAATGCGATGTAGGTGTTAGTACAGTAGTCACCTCATATTACTACTTGTATTTGTGGAGTTCAATCTCCATCACTCTTTTGATCACAACCATTTTAGACTAGTGTTGTGATATCAGTTTTTAAGTATGTCATTATGTATGAAGTATGTTTTAAGTATTTGGAATATTTCAGTTTGGTGCATAGTATTGCTAAAGAAAAAAATTATCCGCTGCGAATATTGCATAATGCTAGATGCATGTTAGGAATATTGCATCTTATATGTCATGAACGGGGGCAGGTAACCTTGTGTTGCATGTCTCGACGCTTCAAATGTCCGTCCAATCCCAAGCGAAATTTGGGGGCGTCGCAGGTAATGGTTGTAACTCTCCTGCTAGCCTCTGGTGCTCAGCCTTTACCAACTGGCAAATTGAACAATTCGTAACAAAATCAGCCACATCCCTTGTAACAACCCCACCTTGGAAAGGGTGGAATCGCTATGTACATACATGTCCTTTCTTTCTTTCTTTCTTTTCTCTTTCTAGTAATATGCGATCAGTATGAACATAATACACGTGTACTCTAAATTTCTAATTTAATAAAGGGGAACACCTGATAGACATTATATTCAAACATTCATCCATAAGAGACTCTCAGAGTCCATCATATGATCATAAAAATATAACTGTTCTAGTTAGGAAGGGACTCCATCCCTACCATACATACAACATCTATAAACATAACCCATCATCCATGCAAAGTCGAACCAATAGGGAAGACACTAAGCATCTGCCTCTCTCTATGCAAAAGTGCCTTGCTCCCCAGCCTCTTCTTCATTACCTGGACGTTTAAAACATAAACACAAAGTGAGTCGAATACTCAGTAAGTAGTACACCATGTTGTTAACTTACTAATCACATAATCTTTTCTTTTGAAAACATGAATACATAAACATTTGCTAATTTTTTACAATACTTTTATGCATAAAGAGTTTAAGGAATATGCAGCACTGGGTGCACTACCAATACTACTTACTTGGCATTGCAATCTGCCCAGTCCTTTGATACCCTTTCATTCAATCATGGTCGTTACGTATTTTCATACATTAAATCATTCATTCATTCCGTCCTTTATTTCCTTCATTCATTTCAATCATTTCTTTTCAGTCCTTTTCATTTAATAGTTTATTCTTGGAAAAACGTCATTTAAAAGCATGAGCTTAAACATATTCTTTCATGGCATCCATAAAGCATCAATTCATAGGGACATTTTAAAATATTTTCTTCGCGTCATTTAAAGCATCAGTTCATAAGGACATTTTAAACATTTTTTTCGAAAGCATTAAATCATAGGGACATTTTAAAACGCTTTCTTCGCAGCATTTAAAGCATCGCTTAAAGCATAAGGCATGAGACGTTCCTTTCCTTTCCTTTGCAATCAAAACATTTTCATCATCTTTCTTAATCCGATGCACATGCATTTTTATGAACAAGATACATTTTCATGCTATACTACGTATGGGAACAATCAATAAGTTTCTTGAGAGAGCATGTATGAAATCTCATGATTTAGAACCTTTGTGCATGCATTACCTTATACACTTACACATAATTATAATCGATAGGGTGCTTAACAGGGGCTACTAAGAAAGGCTTGCACATAATATATGCATTTACTCATTCTTTAGAAGAACATTTGGAAAGAGAGAGAGAGAGAGAGAGAGACATTCTTCCATATAGAGAACTTGGTGTAAGAAGCATAGTCATAGCTACTTACCTCTATGCTCCTCGATACTTCCAACGTCAATATAGGTCATATTCCAATAAATAGCATAAGCGTGTTAATACTCATACAATATTCTTTAGCCCTCCCATTAAAAGAGAAAGCCACGATATTACAATCTAATGTCCCTTCTATGCTTAGCATTAACCCGATGACTACTCCTCAGCTAAACTTACGAGCATTAAATCAAATATTAAGACATGCTAGTTGTCCATGTAAAGGCTATTTTTAAAACTTACATGAAAAGCAATTAAAAATTCATAGGCTTCAAGCAAAGTTTCTTTGGTTCAAGCTCACTTTGGGTTATGGACATTAGGAGATCAAATTTGGAAATTCTCAACAACGGGCTTTAAAATAGATTTAGGCATCTCTAATAGGCTAAACAAGCTTAGGAAACATGCCCTTTAAATCCACTTGTGGTCCCTCATTATAAAAGGTTAGCTTATCAATATTTTAGACTCTTGGGTTATTTAGAATTTAACCAAACGAAGGACAACATAAATGGCATATTTTTACATCAAGACAAGGCGTGGCATGACATGGGCTTAGGGGGTACTTGGACAGCTTTACATATCATAATATATCATGCATAATTAATCTCCTATACCTAAACCAACTATGCTATAATCTAATCACATAAGCATTATTTAAATAGTTTAGATAATATATCCCATTAAAATTAGAGTAACATAAAGTATAGCAAGGTTACCCATTAGCCAACTTTAAAACCTTTAACCACTAAAGCTTATGCTTTACTCACTTAATACCTTTCAAAAGCAAGATATAAAATTACAAGACCCAAGCAAAACCTCTAAACCGAACCTCTAGCATCCTAAAAATAGATTACCAACCAACCTCAACACAAGACACATGCTACCAACATATATAAACTAAAATCACTTTAATCATCACCTATGATTAAATGAAGTTTTATAGCAACATAGCATTTTCAAAATATAGGAAAATACATAGCAAAAACTACTTCAACATATTCGGGTTGGGCCAAAAATAGGGTATACATATTTATTTGCATCATAGGAATTTAAACACAGCAAAACACAAGCTAAAACAACTTAGTTGGCTTCCAAAATCACATTAAACAAATGAGTCAAGTTAGGGTTTTTACCTTAAGCTCTTAGCCCCTTTCAAAACAAAAGTGGAAGACCAAATAACGTGTGGATGAAGAGCAAAATGATAGCACTGTGTTAAAGCCCAAAACCGAAACCTCATAAGAAAGAAAAATGGTAAAACTCAAAACCTACATGTAAATCATGCTTGGGAATAAACCAAAAATCTATTACCTTCAAGATTTCACTTTTTGATAGATGAAATCAAGCATTGGTTTCAAGCTTTGAGTCAAAACCGAAATTGGGTATGGAGGGAGTTCTCGCACGGCTTCATGAGGATGAAGAGAAATATTTTTCATTTTCCCTTTCTATGGAGTCACAAAGCTTGAAGGAGATGAAAGGAGCTTGGTTTCTTAAACATGAGAAGAGAGAAGAAGAAGAGAGGGTGGTGGCGTCGGCTTGGTTGCTTGGAGAGGAAGATGGAAATTTGTTTTTTCTTTGTTACTTGAGTGGAGACCGACGGGTAAGGGATTGAATTGCCTTTTTCCCCTTTTTGGTTGCCTTAGCCGTAGACTTAGAGAAGGAGCAAGGACATTTTGGTCTTTGTTCCTTTCTTCCATCACAAGGAAGCAAATGGATGGTGGAGATCCATCCACCTTGAGGTTACTTTTCACCTACCAATCCAATTGTAGAGAATAATTGGGCTATTTCTTGAATAAGTAAAATTAGAAAGCTTAAGGAAAATATTGTAAGGTCTTAAAATCATACCCTTGATTTATTTTAATAAATCCCATTTTAAAATAAAGCATACTCATTTTAAAATAAAATAATTAAAAATCTTTATTTTAAAATGCATAAAAGAATATTTCTCTTAAAAGAATTAATAGAAATGACGTAAAGGTCTATGCAGTAGGACTCGGGTATTACATCCATTTTTATTCCATCCCACCAAAATTGTCCCTTCAAATCCCGGTACATTTTGGTGCTACCAGGATGAGCAGTATATGGTGTACAATGGGCTTCCTTCAGAATCCTTTTCTTTAATTTAGGAACATTAGGAATCACTTTCCTTTCCTTATAACGTAACATCCCATCCTTGCCAATTGAGAAGTGTTGCAGTCCTTCAGATTTCAGAATTTTCTTCTGCAATTTCTCCAGTTTAGCATCCTTATTCTGTGCTTCAATGATTTATTTGTTATTCAATGACATGGTCTCCTGCACCACTGTTAACCTGACATCTCTTGGTAGCTTTCCTATTAGCAATTCTCTCATTCCAACCAGAAATGATTGCATGTCGGCCTGGGTCTTACGACTAAGGGCATCTACTACCACATTAGCCTTTATGGGGTGGTACTTGATCTCACACTAGTAATCGCTGATCATTTCTACCCATCTTCTCTATCTCATGCTCAGGTTCTTCTGACTAAATAGATACTTGAGACTTTTATGGTCAGTGTATACTTCACACCTTTCTCCATAAAGATAATGTCTCCAAATTTTTAGCACAAAAACTATTGGAACAAGTTCCAAGTCATGAGTAGGATAATTATGCTCGTGGTCCTTAAGTTGTCGCGAAGAATAAGCGACGACACGCTCTTCTTGCATCAAAACAAACCCTAATCCCATCTTAGAGGTGTCACTATATACCACATACAGCTTATGAGACTCAGGCAAAGCCAACACAGGTGCCATGGTTAATCTTCTCTTGAGTTCTTGAAAACTCCTTTCACGATCCTCACTCCAAATGTGCTTGACATTCTTCTTCATCAATGTCGTTAAGGGACCAGAAAGTTTAGAAAATCCTTCGACGAATCTTCTATAATATACTTCCAAACCCAGAAAACTTTGTATCTCGTCTGCATTCCATTACTGCTTCTATCTTAGCAGGATCTATTGCCACACATTCACTGGAAATAACACGTCCCAAAAATTTTACCTCTCTAAGCCAAAACTCACACTTATTGAGTTTAGCGTAAAGTTGATGTTCTTGCAAGGTCTTCAACACTATCCTCAAGTGCTCCTTATGCTCTTCATCACTTCAGGAATAAATCAAGATGTCTTCAATGAACACTACTACAAAGCTGTCTAAATACTGCCTAAAAATCCGGTTCATCAAATCCATGAATGCTGCTGGGGCATTTGTCAATCCGAGAGGCATTACCAAAAATGCAAAGTGTCCATAACAAGTCTGAAAAGTTGTCGTAGGTACATCTTGATCTTTAATCTTCAACTGATGATATCCTGACCGTAGGTCTATCTTAGAAAATACTGACGCTCCTTGCAACTGATCTAACAAATCATCAATCCGTGGTAACGGGTACTTATTCTTAATTGTCACTTTATTCAAATTCCGATAGTCAATGCACATCCTCATAGTACCATCCTTCTTTTTTAGAAAAAAAAAATAGTGCACCCCATGGGGACGAACTCGAGCGAATAAATCCCTTTTCAAGAAGTTCCTCTATTTGCACCTTCAGCTCCTTTAACTCAACTGGGGCCATTCGATAAGGTGCCTTGTATATTGGGGCCGCAGCTAGCTCCAACTCAATTACAAACTCCATTTCCCGATTTGGGGGTAGTCCAAGCAGATCATCGGCAAAAACTTCAGGAAATTCTTCTATCATAGGAATCCCTTCAACTCCTTTAGGTTCCTCTGTTACACTAGTCATAATCACTAGATATGCATTAGCTCCTTCTTTCAGAGCCTTCTTCAATCGTCCTACCGTTAAGGTTGACAGAACTGATTTCACTACTTCCCCCATATAACAGAGATCCTGTCCTTCAAGGGTAACTCAAAGATCATCTTCCTTCTTCGGCAATCTATCTTAGCATAGTGTCTAGATAACCAATCCATTCCTTGGATCAATTCAAATTCCATTAAATGGAAAACGATCAGATCCGCTGTCGAGGTTAGTCCTACAACTTCCAACGAACAATTCCTAACTATTCGAGTGCATTCAACTACCTTCCCATCCGGAATAGCTACTAAAACCTTCTGGGATAAAGATTCCATACTCAACTTACACCTTCTTATGCAATCATAAGACACAAAGGAATGTGAAGCTCCCGAATCAAATAGGGCACAAACCAACTGTTGCATCAACTTAACTTTACCTAAGGTAACTAGGATTACTTAGGAATTCTTAGCAATACAAGCTACCATCCATAGTAGGGTTAGATTGTTACCAGTAATTACTCCAGCATCCGTAGGTTCCTCAGCTTCCAAATCCACCTCTCTTGGTGTGATTGCATAGACTTTAGCCTTCACCAGGGTCTTTCCTTTGTTTCCAGGGGTAGATGCTGCTCCTGTCACATGACGTGGACAATCTGGAATCATATGGCCAGTTTGACCACATCTAAAGCATGCTCCAGTGGTGAAACAACATTCACCACCGTGTTCTCATCTGCAACTACGACATGGTGATGGCGTAACGAGCACCACATTTTTTACAACTTTTCCCTTTCCCTTATCCAGAGTGTAAGGGGCCATCTTGTTTCCCATATTCTTCCCTGGAGAGTAGGAAAGTTCTCTTTTACGATCATTCTAAACTTGGGAAATCAAATTCCGCTACTCTGCCTCTACTATCGAAGCAACATTTACTAGCTCTTGAAAGCTCTCAATCTGCAAGCAGGCAATCTAGTTCTGAATCCTCGGCTATAAGCCATCTTGGAATTTCCTAACTTGCATCTTCTCCGTACTAATCAAATGTGGGGCGAATCTTCCAAACTCCATGAATTGAGAAGAAAATTGCTCCACTGTCAAATCTCCTTGGGTCAAGTCCGTAAACTCTAGTGCCTTCTGCTGTTTAGCTGTTTCTGGGAAGAAACGGCTATCGAACTCCTTCTTAAAATGCTCCTAAGTAAGAGTAGTGATGTCACCCAATTCTTGCGCCAAAAGTTGCCTCTTCGTGTCCCACCATATGCCAGCCTCTCCTTGGAGTAAATGTCCGGCATATTGGACCTTCTGATTCTCTATACATCCACTGATGTCGAATGTTCTATCTAAATCAATAAGCCACTTATTGGATCTCAAAGCTCCCTCTGTACCCATAAAGTTTGGATATCAATATACCATAAAGCTTTCAAACAGGCATCCTCGGTTCTCGCCTCTAGGCAGCTCTTGTCTCACATTTTGCCCTTTCTTCATTTGGTGTCTTACTCAATCATTTGCCGTATGGCTACTGTGATAGCCTGACCTCCTTTCAATGGAGGTTTCCTAGCCTCTCGGTCTCGTGACCTCAGAGATACATTGTCGTGTTGTTTGCGCACCATAGTTCCTTTCCTCCTGAAATGCACAAAACCAATGCATCAACATCAGCTTCTCCTAAAGGCAGAGTTTTACTTTTTCATCACTTCACAATAGTGTTCAACCGCATACTTAGCCTCCAAACTTTCCTCCTTAAGGATTCAAACCTATAGCTATAGAGTTCAAGCCTATAACTATTAGATTCCAATCCGAGCATCAAGTACCATGTGTTCCAAGGACAACTTGTGGTTTTACCCAAAGACATAATTGCTCTGATACCATGCTCTGTGGCTCCCCCAGCCCCCGCTTTGGATTCAGTTGAAACTGAAATGCCGGGATATACAACACAAGGTTACATACCGCTCATAGATGATAGATAACATGCAATGCACTTAATGAAAACAAGCAGTATGTTATATATCGCAGCAGAAAGTCAACTTAGATCAAATAATAGAATAATAGTCATGGTACCGAAGAACATAAAATCTCAATATTTCATATTCCATAAGAGTCATCAAAAGTAGTTAAGAGTTTCCAAAAAGAACTCCCAAAACATGGGACCAATACATCCAATTATCAAAAGAGTCATGATTACGCCCAAACACAGGGAGTCGGAACAAACACAACAAGATGCAAGCTTAAAAATGAAAGATCAAATTACAATATGACAAGAATCTCAAAATTCTACCTAAAGCACGTAATTAAAATAAGATTAGGGCATGAATAAGAAGCCAGGTAAAGCTTTGGGCTTCCATCAACCGGATCCAATACTCTGACTTTTTCAATCCAAACTATATACACAATTAAGAATTATAACACCAAATTCCTAATTGGAAGATATGACATTATATTCATTTACTTTCTCAAATTTAATTCTCGAATCTGTTCTCCCTTTACAAACCACAGTTCTCATATATAAAAATGAATATCAGATGTAAAGGCAACACTATGTTCTCAAACAATAATGCAACAAAAGATCACATCAATGGCATGAAAAGCCTGTTTAAGTCACAATCATATATTCATAATCTTATAGCTCAACAAAATCAAACCATAGCAAGATTTAATATAATTGTCTCAAACTTATAATATCCAAAACAAATAAAGAATTGAATCCTAGAATCTTAAACAATAAAGCTTAATCTATGAATTGAAATAAAGTCAAAGTATTTTCACAGATCAATTTCCGCCCTACGCCTTACCCAAGATTTAGTTCTCTATGGAAGAACTAAAAATAAATAAAAAATAATATTTTTCTCCTCTTTTCAAAACTGAGCCGTCTCCCTTTTAAAACTCTCCAATTTTGTGCTAATGATATGTTTATATAGGGTAGGAAAGAAACCATAATGTCTTCATGATTCCCGCATAAAAAATGCCTAAATTTTAGAACTCATCTTGGTAGCCACATACGCATTTCAGGAGTTCGAATTTAGAAATCTCTATTAGAGACAAATTTGTAGTCCTTTAAAATAGCTTTCCAACGCATAAGAATCGCATCAATCCGATATGTGAGTGAAAAGTTACGATTAAAATACTAAACTATGTCTAGGCTGTCTCCCAGCGCGTTTTGGACTCTGACTTTTTCTCTTGATCCAAATTACTCTCAAACCCCATCATTATCCTTATTTGAAGAGTCCTACACTCGTTGAAAGTTCATAGGTTGTTCCAACGTCTTGCCCACTTGAAAGTCCTTTGAATTTGACTGGGTTTTGACTTGCTCTTTTATAGACCCTGAAATTAAAAATAAAAATCTGCTTAAGAGTATCCCAAAATAAATAAAAACTCAATCCAAAAATACACATTAATGCCTATAATTCCTATTCATATTTTAGCATTTTAGTCCAATAATAGGGTGTTTAGAGTGCACTTTCGTACACTCATTACACCCCCCCCCAACTTGCTTATTACTAGTCCCTAGCAATTTCTATGCAAAAGAGATGAAAGAGACTAAAGAAAATATTAAAATAGTTCATCAATTCACATTTTCCAGATTCACATATCAAAACAATCTAAAGAATCCAATAACTCATCAAGATCAATACACATGTAGCAATTCACAGAGTGTGTGTGTATTCTCCAAGTCAAAACCATCTTACCACAAGTCTTGACAAATGCAACATGAAGAACGTCTCAAGCAAAAGGTTCAACTCCATAACTCACAGGTATAATAATGTTTCGTGTAAAGGCTCTCTCTATAGAGTTGAGAAGTGGTGTACACACAATCACATAGAGATTTAGGTAATTATGAACAAGCAACAAGCAAGCATTGATCTTATGATAGGAACACTAACAAATTAGAATTCAATCATTCTTTTCATAGGCTTACTTGGGATCAGAACGGTCAAAACAAAATGTTGTAATGTGGCTTAGGTTAGGCTATATGACAAGAATAGGAAAAAGATTCAAAAACTTCCAAGTACATACCTAAGGAATTTTATTAAACATCTCAATAAACCACATTTCTTACTTGATGTACTCTTCAACCTTTCAAATCATCGAATAATGCCTTTTTTTTCTTTTTTTTTCTTTTTTCTCATTTTTTTTATAATTTGGTGAACAATTATGTCACCCTGGTATTTTGCTATTTCTACCCAGTCTTGGTATTTTTGCCTTTGAAACTCACTCACTTGAACACCTTATAACTCATTTTCTTCCATTTTTTCTCACTTTTTTTTTTATTCCTTGCAAAATTGAAGAATTCCACATCTAGTACATACTTGGAAGTAACAAGGATAGGGAAAATCAGTGTATAGGTTATACTCCAATGTGGAGAGGTATGGATAATGTAGGTATATGAAGAATAAAAAAAATGTTATATGTGCTTCTTGGCTCAAAGTTGGCAACTAGGGATCTATAATTCAAAGGGTTGGCTTGAAAGGCTCAAATGTTAATCCCAAATTGACCTTCATCATATCACAAGTATATCCACCATCACACCACAAACCACGCAATGATATTCTCAAAAGAAGTGCCCAATTCAAAAAAATCAATGAACGCTTATCACAATTTCCAGCATTTGTTAGCTCTCAATCCTCTCCAAAACTCACAAATAAAGAGTTAAGCAAAAGAGTTCTCTAGATACATGTGTCAAACCACCATCTCACCACAAAACTTAGATGAGTGCACTAGAAATCCTGTGAATACCTCAGCATAATGATCAAAATGGGTTGTTGAATTCACTAAGATGGCTATGTATGAGAATGAGTACACATGTGAAATGATGTACGTGTGATGCTAAAAAACATTCTGACACATGTAAACGTGCCACAGAGTTCCAACAAGCATTTGTGAATGCATAATTTGCACCACCCCCAACTTAAACGAAACATTGTCCTCATTGTTTAAAAATCAAAACTGAATGGAGAGTAATTGAAGAGGGTAGAATACACCTAATGTGTGACGTGGGTAGCCCGATAAGCATAAGAGATAGCAAACTGAAATGGTGTGGCCAAGGTTGATAGACTGGGTCTGCAAGTGGAATGTCTTCCACTTCAGGCATTTGCCTATCAATAAGGATTTTAAGGTGTTGACCATTTACTTTAAAGACCCGGCCATCTCTAGGGTCCTCTATTTCTACTGCCCTGTTTTCAAAAATATGTTTCACTATAAAGGGGCCGGTCCACCTAGACCGAAGTTTTCCTAGGTGCTTGTGGCGCCCCCAGCCCTTGCATGGGATTGGACAATGACTGAGACACCAGGACATGGCACCGGGGTAGCTATAACAACTTCTATCATTCCGGTTGGACAATGGTAGTAGAAACTATCACAATGAGATTTGAAGAAATCTTAGCAAGTAATCACACAACATACCACAGTTAACACAAGCATACAAAAGGTATATCATGAAATGCGTGCATGGACATGTACTTGACTTATGCCTTTGACCAGAACTTGACTTGTGCACTTGACCATTTACAAAAGAATTGTAACAGAGCCTTTAGCTTTTCAGAAAAACTTCTTAACTTTTTCTTAATCACGTGATCTTAATCAGAACTTGCCTTACCAGAACATATCACAAGATTTGCATCGAGTGATCCTTAGCACATAAACTTATATTCTTATTCAGAGGGTGGATACAACAAGGTTCCCTTTAGCACCGAGTGTTCTTGCTAGTTACCTCACCATCAACGATCCGTACACCATGATGGTCATAAACAGAGATTCATATTAACTCGACCTTACTACGTCGGGTTACATGCCATATGAACCCACTAGCGTTAGGCGCTTCCTCGATCTGGTATCCTTTGAAAAGAATTCATTTGAGGCTCGTTGACGATACTTTGTCGACCCAGGAGATACCACTCCATTCTTAAACACTCCAGAGTGGACATAGGAGTTCCACTAGAGATCGTGATAAGCTTTTTAAACTCTTTTCTTTGAAAACATTTTCTTGGAAAATAGTTTTTGAAAACATTTTTTTTTTAAAACACTTACCAAGCATAACATGTTCATTTCATAGCATGATAACATAAACTATATGAGATATCAAAACACATACATGGAACCATGAGAACTTGCTTAGGCTGAAACTCATAGGTACAAAAACATGGAGAATCATCACTTAAACATGTTCCAAACTTCAATCATATAATATAGAAATCAAGACATATTGAAACAAAACATGAAATCATAGGTTTTTTACCAAGGTCCGAAACTTACAAGACAAGTTCAAACCGAAATATCTTGCTGCATAAACCATCAACCTCAATCAAGTGAAAACTGAAATTTATAGGAGTATTTCATGGCATTTTCATCACAAATCCGAAGCATATAACTCCTTCCATAGATCTACTCAAGATCATATTAGCACATTCAAACAAATAATCAAGGGATAGCAAACAAAGCAATCAAAAAAACGAAAGGATATATACAAGCATTAACCAAGAGTAAGTTGAGTGTATACCTACAAAAATTCGTGTAAAGAAATACTAGCAAGCTGTAAATCCGAACATACTATATTAGAAAGAGTAACTAAAAATCCTATCTCATGTTCTTGAGTGTGTGTGTGGATTTCTAGAGCATTACTTGATCTTAACCCACTCGGCTTCTAGGATTTTTGGGGTAAAACCCCTTCATTTCACTCATAAAGTAAAACAAAACTTAAGGTAAAGCAAAGATATATGTGGTGGTCGAAGACATGGAGGATGAACTCCCTCCCCAAATCGGCTTCAAGGGTTTCTTGAAAACCTAAGTCATTTTCCAAGAAATCGGTAGAAAGTGTTGGTGTTCTATCATTTTCGAAGTCCAGTGAGGTTTGAATCTCATTTTCGGGTTGAGAAAGTGACATGTGTGTGCAAAACTTCAGAGGAAACCGATCCTTACCTTGTCTATTGTTGATGGTGTCGAAATTCTCTTTCTTGAAGGATCCTCCTTGTTTGGTTGGAAAGAAAATACAAGAAAGTGAGGGAACCTTCAAGTGAACATGTGAGAATTGTGTGGAGAGAGTGAGAGTTCATGCAATTTCCGAAAAATGGCAAGGGAAAAGCCCTTGGCGTGTACCCCTTCCTTTTTATAATAGACTCTTCACTTCCCTCCTTGGTTTCGTCCAATGTCCTTGCATGGATGACAAATGGCATAGGTTTCTTCCTCTCCTTTCTCTTTTGCCGAAAATGCCTCTTGGAATTCTCCACTTGGATTGCATTGGGAAGGGACATCTTGGGGTGGCGTGTAGGTTTTCTCTTCCCTTGGCCAAAATTTTCTTTTTTTTTCCTTTATGCCCTTCCTTTCCTTAAGCAAGTGAATATTTCTTCAAGGGTAACTTGGTAAAACATTACATGCCTCTTCCTTTTTCCCAACAAGTAACCTTTGGCATGGATGACAAGTTCATTGGGTGTGTGCCATAGCCCTAGCCGTCCACTCCTTCTTTTCCCAAGTTGATGCTTCATCTTCCTAGTGTTGCTTCCCTAGGTGACCTTTCATGTGCCATTGGTCCAAAATAATCTTAGTGACAAGTGGCAAGTGAATGGGGTGCTTGGGAGTGTGCTAGCCAAAACCCTAAGGGAATATTTGTCCTTGATACAAAATTCTCTTCACATGTTCTTCTAGAAACGTAGTGCATGCTTGACACTTGGCAAAAACTGACCAAATTTGAAATCCTATGTGCCTCCCTTCGGTTTCCCTTGCAAATTTTGTAGAAAAGCTCTATTTCACTTCCCTAGGCTTCCCTTCCCAAGAAATCTACCATGGAACTCAAATTCTGGGCAAAAGAATGGGCTAGGCGTGTGGGAAGATGGGCTCTGTGGCGACCCCAGCCCCTGCTTGGGATTGAACGGTGACTGAGACGCCGGGACATGTAACACAAGGCTACACACCCCTCGTACATGACAGATAATATGCTATGCACCTAAGTACACTAGCAGTATGCAATAACGTAGCAGCAGAAAAATAGTAAAAGTCAGATAAACTAAGCAACGCGATAAGCAATTGCAAAGCACATGGCACCATACTAATATCATACCCCAAACATTGTCCAAATGTAAACATCTGTCATAAAGGCATAACATTCCAAATCATAGAGTATAGTTAAAACTCCCAAAACACGGGGGACCTCCTCAAAAAGACATAGTTCCACAAAAGCTGAAGTAAAAAACCATAAGTATTGTTTTCCTTCTTCTTCTTCTTTTACCCAAAATAACTTAAGCTCCCATACTCTTCAGAAGATTCAGGCTTCACACGTTTTTCCAAAGCCTTATCCTTGTCCCATTTGTTACGCTGCTTGAACTCTACAATGAATTCAAGTATATCAGTGATCTCCCGTCGATGGCCTCGAGTGGTTCCAAGATAAAGGGCTCGGGCCGATTCATAGCCATCTTAGGCACAATCCTCTCCGGAGGAGGATATGTCGTTCTCTTCCTCTTGGTCATGGTCGTCGCTTACTAAACCTGTCACAACTTCTACCATTCCTGTTGGGGAATGATAGTGGAAACTACCACAATGAGATTTTAAGAAATCTCAGCAAGTAATCACACAACATACCACAGTTAACACAAGCATACAAAAGGTATGTCATGAAATGCGTGCATGGACATGTACTTGACTTATGCCTTTGACCAGAACTTGGCTTATGCAGTTGACCATTTTCAAAAGACTTGTAACAGAGACTTAAGCTTTTCATAAAAATTTCTTAATATTTTCTTATTCACGTGAACTTATTCAAAACTTGCCTTATCAGAACATATCACAAGATTTGCATCGAGTGATCCTTAGCACTTAGGCTCATATTCTTATTCAGAGGGTGGACACAACACGGTTCCCCTTAGCACCACGTGTTCCTGCTAGTTACCGCACCATCAATGGTCCGTGCACCGTGATGAATACATCATAAATAGATATTCATATTAACTCGACCTTACTTCATCGAGTTACATGCCTTATGCACCCACTAGCGATAGGCGCTTTCTCGCTCTGGTATCCTTTAAAAAGAATCCATTCGAGGCTCGTCTACAGTACTTTGTCGACCCAGGGGTTATCATTCCATTCTTAAACACTCCAGAATAGACAGAGGAATTCTACTAGGACATTCCATAGCCCTAGCACTTAGGATCATGATAAAACTTTTAAACTCTTTTCTTTAAAAACATTTTCTTAGAAAACAGTTTGTGAAAACACTTTCTTTGAAAGCACTTTTCCCAAATGCATGTGACATGAGACTTATAACATGCGTACTTGCACTTGACATATGACAAGTGAAATGTCGTGCATGAAATATCCAAGCATAACATATTCATTTCATATCATGATAAAATAAACCAAATGAAATATCAAAATACATACATGGAACCATGAGAACTTGCTTAGGCCGAAACTCATAGGTACAAAAACATGAAGACTCATCACTCAAACATGTTCCAAACCTCAAGCATATAAGATAGAAATCAAGACATAGTGAAACAAAACATGAAATCATAGGTTTTTTACCAAGGTCCAAAACTTCCAAGACATGTTCAAACTGAAACATCACATTGCATAAACCATCAACCTCAATCAAGTGAAAACCGAAACTTATAGGAGTATTTCGTGGCATTTTCATCACATATCCAAAATATATAATTCCTTCCTTAGAGTTACTCAAGATCATATTAGCATATTCAAACAAACAATCAAGAGATAGCAAGCAAAGCAATCGAAACCATGGAAGGATTTACACAAATATATACAAGCATTAACCAAGAGTAAGTTGAGTGTATACTTACAAAAATCCACATAAAGAAATACTAGCAAGCTGTAAAATCCAAACATACTATATTAGAAAGAGTAACTAAAACCCTATCTTATGTTCTTGAGTGTGTGTGTGGATTTCTATGGCATCACTTGGACTTAAACCATTTGGCTTCTAGGATTTTTGGGTTAAAACCCCTTCATTTAACTCATGAAGTAAAACAAAACCTAAAGTAAGCAAAGATACATGTGGTGGTCGAAAACATGGAGGATGAACTCCCTCTTACTAATCGGCTTCAAGGGTTTTCTTAAAAACCCTAAGTCATTTTTCCAATAAAACGTTAGAAAGTGTGGATGTTCTAATTTTCTCAAAGTCTAATGAGATTTGAACCTCATTTTCGGATTGAGAAGTGACATGTGTGTGTGCAAAAACTTAGGGGAAGCCGATCCTTACCTTGCTTATCCTTGGTGGTGCCAAAATCCCTTCTCTTGCAAGGATCCTCCTTGTTTGGTTGGAAAGAAAATACAAGCAAGTGAAGAAACGTTCAAATGAACATGGGAGAATTGTGTGGAGAGAGTGAGAGCTCATACAATTCCGACAAAATGACAAGGGAAAAGCCCCGTGGCGTGAACCCCATCCTTTTTATAGAAGACCCTTCACTTCTCTCAAAATCTTTGCATGGGTGACAAGTGGCATAGGTTTCTTCTTCCCCTTTCCCTTTTGTCAAAAATGCCTCTTGGAGTTCCCCACTTGGATTGCATTGGGAAGAGACATATTGGGAGTGGTGTGTAGGGTTTCTCTTACCTTGGCCGAAATTCCCTTTTCTCCCCTTTATGCCCTTCCTTTCCTTAAACAAGTAAATATTTCTTCAAGGGTAGCTTGGTAAAACAATACATGCCTTTTCCTTTTCCCAACAAGTAACCTTTGGCATGGATGACAAGTGGCATTGGCCGTGTGCCATAGCCCTAGCCGTCCACTCCTTCTTCCTTTCCCAAGTTGATACTTCATCTTCCAAGTGCCCATTCCCTAGGTGACCTTTCATGTACCATTGGTCCAAAATAAACTAAGTGACAAGTGAATTGGATGCTTGGGAGTGTGCTAACCGAAATCCTAAGGGTATACTTGTCCTTGATACAAAAGTCTCTTCACATATTCTTCTAGAAACTTAGTGCATGCTTGATGATTAAGCTGAATTATTGCATATTTTATACATTTAGAACCAATATATTTTATTTATTTTATTACATTATTATTGGTTTTAGATGGAAAAATGATTAAGATGAATAAATCCGAGTTGTGATTTAAATTGGTTAATAACATGATTCATGCTTAATTTTATAACTTGTGATTTAATTGAACAATGTTCATTCATATGCACAACATATTTTTGATATTCTATTATTCTTATTTTATTTTATTTCTAATTCCTATTATTTTATTTCTAATTTCAACAAGTGTAGAACTCTTCAAATAAGGATAATGATGGGGTTTGAGAGTAATTCGGATTAGAGTCCAAAATATGTTAGGACATAGAATGGATAGATTTTAGTATTTTAATCATAACTTTCCACTCAGATATCGGATTGATACGATTCTTGATGCGTTGGAAAGCTATCTTAAAGGTCTACAAAGTTGTAACTAATAAGTATTTTCAAATTCGAACTCCTAAAGCACGTACATGGCTGTCAAGTTGAGTCCTAAAATTTAAGCGATTTTGTGTGGGGGAATATGAAGGCATTAGGGTTTCTTCGTACCCTATTTAAGCATATCATTAGCACGAAATTGAAGACTTTTGTAGAAGCAGTGCCGCACATTTGAAGAACTCTTCCAGGGTCCAATTTCCGCTCCAGCCGCCTCCTCCATTGCCTACCACTTCCATCTCTATTTATTTGGCTTGCTCTTTTCATTCCCTACTTTTTATTTAATTTTAGTTTAAAGTTTATGGAATATTTTTGAGATATTTGGCTTAGAATTTTGGGCACTTTATTTGCTATTTATTTACTTCGTATTATTTATTTTTCTCGCTTCTTTAAGCTTTCATTGAACAATGATTACAATTGTTATGGATTAATTTTAAGAATTTGTGATTTGAATACAAGGATGAACCCTAGAATCTTGATTTTGGGACTTTTCAATTTTCAATTTGTATTTTGTCAATTACTTTCTAATCTAGTTTAATTCTTAGATTAGTTTTATTAATCTCTCAGTTCCATTGCATATTAGATCGATTAAAGCTTAATTAGGAATTAAAAAATTTCTGCTTTATTGTTTAATTTTCAGATTAAATAAGATTGTTTAGTTAGTTGATTTTCTTTATTGTTAATTTTAATTTGTTAGTTTTTTTTTACATTTCATTTCGACACTCAAAAATCCAAAAATATAAATCTAGTCCATGACTAGTGCCCTTTTCATTCTTGTTGCACTCTTTCATCCGTTGCACATACCATCATTTTTATTTTCTCTTTGTGAATATTTTCACCATTTTAAAAGAGTTTGATTTTAAGTAACTTTCTCTGAGTAGACGATTTAGGAATTTATTCCTAATTATTATGCGACATCCTCCTGCACTTGGGATAGCCTTTGTGCTACTCATTTTTGAGTGAGTCAAGTTTTTGGCGCCGTTGTCGAGGATTAGTTGCTTGACGTAAATTTAAACTCGTTATTTTTATTTTTATTTTTTTATCTCAAATGTTTCTTTCACTATCTTATCTCTGATTATATGTTTCACTTGTCACCCACTACTCAGTCACTTGAACCTTACTTATGCTATTCAGATTGATATTTCATGTCATGGATTAGGGACAATTCAAATAGGTTGGAGTTACATCAAGCACTGAGAGTAGTATACACAGCCCAGAGATAGATAGCTCTTCTGTTTTTTCTATAGACGAGGAAATTGAAATTGAACAAACCATGGCTGCACCTGCACCACGAACTCTTAGAGATTATTTACAGCCCACTCGCACCACTACACCATCATGCATTATTTTACCTGATGATGCACCTAATTTTTCTATTAATCATGGCATGATGTCAGTGATACCTCAGTTCCACGGGATGGATTCTGAGAGTCCTTATTAGCACTTGACAGATTTTGAGCTGGCCTGTACTACTTTTATCAATAGGGCCACTACTGATGAATTTATTAAACTTTGTTTATTTCCTTTCTCTTTAAAGGATAAAGCGAAGATTTGATTTAATTCTTTGAGGCCTAATTCTATCTCTAGTTGGTCTGATATGCAGCGTGAGCTCTTACAAAAAAAATTTCCTTTTCAGAGAACTCAGTATTTACAAGAGTTGATCAATCAGTTCAATCAGAAATCTGACGAGACTTTCCAGGCCAGTTGGGAAAAGTTTAAGGATTTGGTGAACATCTGTCCACATCACGGTTTTGAATCCTGGAGGTTGGTAAATTATTTTTACACTGGTCTTACTCCACAATGCAAGCAATTTGTTCAGACTATGTGCAATAGAGAATTTTTTAGTAAGGAACCTGATGAAGCATTGCCATTTATTGACTATCTTGCTGAGAGCGCACAACAATGGAACACTCGGACTAATCGAGTCTCTTTGATAGCACAGCCACTGAGGGCTATTGCTGGTGGGGGTAGATATGAGCTAAAGGAGGACACTGACATGCAAGCCCGAATAGTTGCATTGACTAGAAATTAGAGGTCATGGAGATGGAAAAAGTGAAGGCTGTGAAAACAGCAGAGGTATGTTCTTTATGTGCTGATTCAAACCACAAGACCCAAGATTGCCTAATCATGCCAGTATTTCAAGAGAGTGGCTCTAAGCAGATGCAATCAGCAAACTGGGTAAATAGAGCACAGAATCAACCTTTTTCCAATACATATAATCCGGGGTGGAGGAATCACCCAAATTTCTCATGGAGAAATGATCAGCCTGGTCGGTCTCCACCACCTTCTCAGCAGCCATTTCATCAGGCTGCTCCTCAGCACCAGTATCAGTCATATCAGAGTGCTCAGAACTATCCTTTTGTAGCACCTCCAGGATTTCAGTCTCATGTAGCTGCACCGAGTTCTCAGCCTCAATCATTTGCGAAGAAGTCTCTAGATGACAGTATGGCACAAATGGCCAACACACTTCAGCAATTTATGCAGATACAGGCCACCACAAACAATCAGAACACTCAGGTCATAAATGACTTGCGGGGCACCATCAATAAGATGAGCACGACATTGAGCACTCTAGAGAAAGGGAAATTCTCATCACAGCCTCAGCCTAATCCTCAAGTATACCGACAACCACAACATCAAGTGCATAATGTCTCAGGGGAAGTTTTTGAGACAGCAAAGGTCGTTCTTACTTTGAGAAGTGGAAAGGAAGTTCCCCAACTAGAGATGACTATAGACATACAGGTAGTTGCTCCTACACCTGAAGATGCAACAGAGACTGGTGAAGCTGAAAAAGAACTAGAGGTAGTGAGATCAGAGCTGAAGAAGCCTGTGAGTGCAGATGCTGAAACTAGTAGAGGGTACCAACCTGTGGTTCCCTATCCTCAGAGATTGGCAGCTGGCCAAAAGAACAAATACCACACTGAGATTCAGGAGATTTTCAAGCAAGTAAAGATTAATATTCCACTCTTGGATGCCATACAACAAGTGCCTTCATATGCAAAATTTTTGAAGGACTTGTGCATAGTGAAGAGGAAGTTGAATGTAAAGAAGAAAGCTTTTCTAACAGAGCAAGTCAGTGCATTGATATTGAGCGAGACACCTCAGAAGTTCGAAGATCCCGGCTCTCCCAACATTTCCATTATGATCAGTGAGTCACGCATTGGGAGAGCTTTACTTAATTTGGGGAGTAGTGTGAACTTGCTACCATTCTCAGTGTATGAGCAGTTGGGATTGGGTGAGCTGAAAAAGACCTCCATCAAGCTACAGTTGGCTGACAGATCAGTTAAGGAGCTGAGGAGTATTGTTGAGGATGTGCTGGTCCAGGTGGACAAATTTTACTACCCAGTGGATTTTATAGTTCTTGATATGCAGCAGCCAGCCACTACTATTTACCAAGCGCCTGTCATCCTTGGGCACCCATTCCTTACTACCTCCAAATGCACTGATAAATTGTCGAAGTGGAGTGCTGAAACTCACATTAGGGAATATGACATTGGAAATGAATGTATTTAATACTTGCAAGATGCCTGGTGATTGTGACGAGTCAGAGGTGCATGCTGTTAAAGTGATTTCAGAGCTTGAAGAAATAAAAAGAGAGGCCTACGATAATTCCCGCTTGGCGAAGGAGCGAATGAAGGCCTTGCATGACAAGAAGATCCATGACAAACATCTCGTCCCTGATCAGGAAGTGCTCATTTACAATTCAAGACTGCATCTTTTTCCTAGGAAGCCGAAATCTCGATGGAAGGGGTCGTACATTGTAAAGAAGGTTCATCCTCACGGGGCGGTAGACATTGTCAATCCAAAGAATGACAATAGCTTTACTGTCAATGGACAACGTCTAAAGCCGTTTCTGAAGATCTTTGATCCAGACGAAGAGATCTTGCTTGTGCAAGATTCCAGGGAAGTGTTTTGATATTTTCACCCTTTACAGTTTTCTTTACTTGCATTTTTTTTTATTTGTTGTTTTGCTTTGATTTTATATTTCATTTGATTTGTTTTTGGTTTTTCTTTCTTTTTTCTGTGCACTTTGTTTTCTTTCGTTTGATTCATTAAAGACCATGTTTCTCACTAGTTGGGGGTGACAAGCGTGTGTGCACAGATTTTCAAAAAACAAATTGCATTATGTGATGTGTATTGATACACATATGATTGGCATACACTCTATTTCTAGTATTTTGTGAAATCTGAGCATCTTGGTAGAGTACTTGATCGGAATCATTTTGTGAAGATTTATTTTCAAACTTAAGCATAGAGCATGATTTTGATGCATCATATTTTGTTGATGTGTGGCTTGAAACACTGGGATGTTATACTCATTGAGATGAGACTTGGTGAGATTTTTGTAGAATGAAGGGCAAATTTTGAAGGACATTTTGCACATGCTTACGCTTGTAGTGTTCCTTATTTATTGTTCATTGATTTAACACAGGAGAAGTAAACTGCAGGACTACCCAGCCAATTGTCAAAAAAATAGGAAAAAAAGAAAAAAAGAGAAAAAAAGAAAAAAGAAAAGGAAAAGAGATTTGAAAAGAATTAAAAAAATGGATAAAGGCAGCTTAGTGAGATTTCCTAAGTAAATGGATAGAAACAGTTATCCAAGACTTTGGGGGTTGAGTGTTCAACCTTTAAAAACAGAGCTGGCGTGAAAACTGCTAGTCCCTTGGGCATTACGGTAGTTAGAATCAGCAATGATTAATCTTAAGGTGGAAAAATCCTACAACAAATCATGGCTAGTAATGAGAAACACACAACTAGTTTAGCTCGACACACACATTTGAGTTCTGGGACATTTGCCTCAATTCTATGTGAAAGATTGTTGAGATAGTCTTGGTGGGTATAGCTCTTGGGGGTTGAGTAGTAACGTCTCATTTTTGTGAGAATTCAGAATTGTGTTTGATTGTTTCTGTTTGGATTTCGATCTTTATGCAATATTCATCTCAATTAATTTTCACTATTTTGCTCAAGGATTAGCAAAACGCTAGTTGGGGGTGTGATTAAGCTGAATTATTGCATATTTTATACATTTCGAACTAATATATTTTATTTATTTCATTACATTATTATTGGTTTTAGATGAAAAATGATTAAGATGAATAAATCCGAGTTGTGATTTAAATTGGTTAATAACATGATTTATGTTTAATTTTATAACTTGTGATTTAATTGAACAATGTTCATTCATATGCACAACATATTTTTTATATTCTATTATTCTTATTTATTTTATTTCTAACTCCTATTATTTTATTTCTAATTTCAACGAGTGTAGGACTTTTCAAATAAGGATAATGATGGGGTTTGAGAGTAATTCGGATCAGAGTCCAAAATGCATTAAGAGACAGAATGGACAAACTTTAGTATTTTAATCATAACTTTCCGCTCAAATACTGGATTGCTACGATTCTTAATGCGTTGGAAAGATATCTTAAAGGGCTACAAAGTTATCTCTAATAAGAATTTTCAAATTCGAACTCTTGAAGTACATACATGGTTGCCAAGTTGAGTCCTAAAATTTAAGCGATTTTGTGTGCGGGAATATGAAGACATTAGGGTTTCTTCGTACCCTATTTAAGCATATCATTAGCACGAAATTGGAGACTTTTGCAGAAGCAGCGCCGCACATTTGAAGAACTCTTCCAGGGTCCAATTGCCGCTCCAGCTGCCTCCTCCATTGCCTACCACCTCCATCTCTATTTATTTGGCTTGCTCTTTTCATTCCCTACTTTTTATTTAATTTCAGTGTAAAGTTTATTGAATATTTTTGAGATATTTGGCTTAGACTTTTGGGCACTTTATTTGCTATTTATTTACTTCGTATTATTTATTTTTCTCGCTTCTTTAAGCTTTCATTGAACAGTGATTACAATTGCTATGGATTAATTTTGAGAATTTGTGATTTGAATACAAGGATGAACCCTAGAATCTTGATTTTAAGGCTTTTCAATTTTCAATTCGTATTTTGTCAATTACTTTCTAATCTAGTTTAATTCTTAGATTATTTTTATTAATCTCTCAGTTCCATTGCATATTAGATCGATTAAATCCAAAAATATGAATCTAGTCCATGACTAGTGCCCTTTTCATTCTTGTTGCACTCTTTCATCCATTGCACATACCATCATTTTTATTTTCTCTTTGTGAATATTTTCACCATTTTAAAAGAGTTTAATTTTAAGTAACTTTCCCTGAGGAGACGATCTTGGAATTTATTCCTAATTATTATGTGATATCCTCATGCACTTGGGATAGCCTTTGTGCTACTCATTTTTGAGTGAGTCACTTGACACTTGGCAAAAGCTTACTAAATTTGAAATCCTATATGCCCCCCTTCAGTTTCCTATGCAAAACTTCCAAAAAAGCTCCATTACACTTCCCTAGGCTTCCATTTCCAAGAAATCTACCATGGAACTCGAATTCTGGGCAAAACAATGGGCTAGGCGTGCAAGCCATTCTTGGTGTTTTCCTACACCTCTCTCTCTCCCTTAACCCACTATTAACACTAGATTCAAGGTATAACATTCTCATGACACATGGCACTAGTGACTTAGAATTGGGTCATGGGCCTAAACCATTCGACCTAGGTTTCTAAATAGGGCCAAAACTAAGGCCACTCTCCTCTTAGGCACAAGTTACCACATCAAAGATTCTAAAGCCTTCCAAAGTAACTAAGGCTCCTAAAATGTCATGACAACCTAGAACGAATTCTAAGGACCAAGCCTAGACAAACTCGGGTCATCACATCCTCCCCCCCTTAGAAAAAGATTTCGTCCTCGAAATTTGTACCGTAACCATTAATAAAAAAACACTCATAGGAAGAAATACCGGGCTACTACCTCTTCCATAGGCAGCCGTAGACTTCTCGGACGATGTTGACGATGAGGGCACTTCATCTGCCTCTTCGGTCACAAAATCTTGTGAAAAGTAAAATATGGCTTCGAAGTCATAATTAAAATACATATTGACTCGCATTTCGTTCAACCTATGCTCTATCTCAAGCTCCGTGTCCTCAATTGGTTGACCTTCTTCATGGAAGCGAATATTATCTGCAGACGTATCCGAGGTCTCACAAGGTATAAACCGACTTGTGCGTTCTTCTGATATGCAACTCGATTCTACTTCTGGATCGAAATTGCACAGATTTCTTCTTTCTACCTCCTTCGTGCTACACCACGGTTTTCGTTCCTCATGTGGTAATGCTCGTCAAAAACGAAACCTTCCTCGAGCGTCCACATCCATCACATGAGTGCGATGATGCTCAAATATCTCCATCTGTCTCGATTGTTCTGCTATCAGCTGTTGCTTTCTTCTGAGGCGGTCTTTGATACGACGTTCTCTTCATTCTCTCAACTGTGCCACTAAAGTGACCGACATACGTGGGGTTCTTCCAGATCGTGCCACCCCTATTTCAAGGGTTTGGTAGGTGTACATAAGGTTATCACGCTTAAACTAACAAACATGTGACAGACAGATTTCACATAGAACAAAACATTCACAATATATATATATATATATATCAAACAATTCATGCATACGTCAAGAGTTCTAAGATACAAACAAATGAGGATATTCACTTCTCATTGTATCCTCCCGTTCCCAAGTTGCTTCTTCAAATCCTGAGTTATTCCAGAGTACTTTCATTAGAGGTATCGTTCGATTCCTCAACTCTTGTTCCTTGAGGTCCACGATCTGCACTGGCCATTCTTTATAAGACAAGTTGGGTTGAAGACGAATCTCGTTGGGCTCCATTACTACTGGCCGTCTTTCTCCAAAGCTCTTCTTCAAGGTTGACACATGAAACACATTATGTATTCCCTGCATCTCTGCTGGCAAATCCAATCTGTAAGCTAATGGACCAACTCTTTCAATTATCTCATAGGGTATGTATTGGGGACTCAACTTTCCCTTTTTATTGAAACGTATGACTCCTTTCATGGGTGATACTTTGAAGTATACCCAATCTCCTACTACAAACCCCAGACTACTACGTTAGTTATCGGCATAGCGCTTCTGCCTGTTCTGGGCTGCTTTCATTATTTCTTGAATCATGGTTACTTGTTTCTAAACTTCTTGTAAACTGGGGTCCTAGCATTTTCCTTTCACCCACTTCATCTCAATACAACAGGGATCTGCATTTTCTTCCATATAAAGCCTCTTAGGGTGCCATCTGAATGGTAGCCTGAAAACTATTATTATAGGCAAATTCTACCAAAGGTAGGTGACTTTCCCAATGACCACTCAGCTCCATAACGCATGCTCGCATCATGTCTTCCAAAGTCTGGATTGTATGTTTCGTCTGTCTGTTCATCTGAGGGTGATAAGCGCTGCCAAAATTCAGACGAGTGCCTAACATCTTTTGCAAGCTCTGCCAAAATCGTGAAGTAAAATGGGTATCTCGATCTGATACTATGGTTTTAGGTACTCCGTGCAATCGGACTATTTCCTTAACATAAACTCGAGAGAGTTTTTCCATAGAGTCTGTGTTAGCTATGGGTAGAAGATGCGCGCTCAATCAATCGATCAACTATAACCCATATAAAATTCTTTCCTGAAGATGTCCTTGGCAGACTGATTACAAAGTCCATCGACACATCATCCCATTTCCACTCTGGGATAGACAATGACTGTAGTTCACCTGCCAGTCTCTAATGTTTGGCTTTTACCATTTGGCAGATGGAGCATTTTGCCACAAACTCTGCTACTTCCTTCTTAATTCCATCCCACCCAAACTGACTTTTCAAATCTTGGTACATCTTTGTACTGCCAGGGTGCGCTGTGTAAGGGGTGCAATGACCCTCCCTTAGTATCTTTTCCTTCAATTCGGCGATGGTAGGAACCACTTTCCTCTCCTTATAAAAGAGCATCTCATTCGTTACAATAGAGAAATGTTGGGGCCCTTCTGATTTCAGAATCTTCTGTCGAAGCTTTTCCAGTTTCTCATATTTACGTTATCCCTCCAGGATTTCTTCTTCCGTCATAGATATGAACTCTTGTACTACTACGAAAATGGCATCTCACGGCGAATCTCCAATCATTAGATTCCTCAATCTTGCCAAGACTGATGGCAAGTCTATTTGAGCTTTACGGCTAAGTGTGTCAACTACAACGTTAGCCTTGCCGGGGTGATATTTAATCTCACAATGATAATCACTAATGGTCTCCACCCATCTCCGTTGCTTCATATTCAAATTTTTCTTACTGAACAGGTACTTGAGACTTTTGTGGTCCGTGTACACTTTGCATTTCTCTCCGTAAAATAGTGCCTCTAAATCTTGAGTGCAAAAACTACCACTGCCAACTCCAAGTCGTGCGTAGGATAATTCCATTCATGATCCTTGAGCTGTCGCGAAGCATAAGCGACGACTCTTCCTTCTTGCATCAGAATGCATCCCAAACCCATCTTAGAGGCGGCACTGTAGACCACGTAGGGCTTGTGAGGTTCTGGTAGTGCTAATACTAGGGCCGAAGTCAACCTCTTCTTCAATTCCTAAAAACTCTTCTCACACTGCTCAGTCCATACATATCTAGCATTCTTCCTTGTCAGAGCCGTTAAAGGGCTAGAAAGTCTAGAAAACCCTTCTACAAACCTTCGGTAGTATCCTGCCAAACTGAGGAAACTACGTACTTAATGAGCATTAGTTGGCCTTTGCCATTCCGTTACAACATCAATCTTGGCAAGGTCCACTACCACTCTTTTGCTAGAAATCACATGTCCCAAAAATTTCACTTCACCGAGCTAGAACTCAACTTACTAAGTTTGGCGTACAACTGATGTTCCTGCAATATCTCCAGTACCATCCTCAAGTACCTCTTATGCTCTTCCTCATCATGGGAGTAGATCAATATGTCATCTAAGAACACCACTACAAAATTGTCCAAGTATTGCTGGAAAATCCGATTCATTAGTTCCATAAATGTTGTAGGGGCATTTATCAGCTGAAAAGGCATGACTAAGAGGAACTCGAAGTGTCCATAGCGAGTTCAAAAATCAGTCTTAGAGACGTCTTCCTCTCTGATTCTAAGTTGGTGATATCCGGATCGTAGATCAATCTTTGAGAAAACCGCAGCTCCTTGTAATTGATCTATCCTTAGCAAGGGATATTTATTATTGACAGTCACCTTATAAAACCCTTCACTAGAAGCTTTTCAATTTGCACTTTAAGCTCCTTCAACTCTGCTGGGGCCATTTGATAGGGTGCCTTATGCACTAGGGTTGTGGTTGGTTCAAGCTCAATTACAAATTTCGTCTCTTGATCTGGGAGTAATCCAGGTAGTTCATTGGCGAAGACCCTAGGAAAATCCTCAATCACAGGGATTCCTTGGATTTCTTTAGGTCCTACCGTTATGTCCATCATCATTACTAGATAAACATTGTCCCCGTTCACCAAGCTCTTCTTGACTTTTTCCGCTGTTACTGTAGACAAATCAAGCCCAACAGTCTCACCCATATAACAGATCATTTCTCATGCAGGTAGATTGAATACTACTTCCTGCCTTCGACAGTCTATCTGGGCATAATGGCATAAACCTTGGCTTTCGTTGCAGTCTTCGACAGTCCTCCAGGCGTAATCTGTGGACAATCCTGGATCATATGGTCGGTTTGACCACATTTGAAACACGTTCCCAAGGCCCTACGACATTCTCCATTGTGCCTCTTCCTGCATTGGCAACAAGGTGGTGGAGTGACGGGTGTTGCCTTCTCGACTACCACGCCCTTTCCTTTGCTTGGAGTTACAAGGGCCTTTCGCTTCCCCGTATTACTTCCTAGGGAGTAAGGAAATCCTCTTTTCCTATCCGCTTGAGCCTGTGCGATTAGTCTCCATTGCTCCGCCTCTGCTATTGAAGCTACATTGACCAATTCCTGGAAATTTTCTATCTGTAGGCATGCTAGTTGGTTTCAAATACGAGGTTGCAAACCATCCTAGAACTTCCTTGCTTGCATCTTCTCAGTACTGATCAGATGAGGTGTGAACCTCCCATTTCCATAAAACGAGCAACATACTGATCGACTTTCATATTCCCTTAGGTCAAACTTGCAAACTCCAAAACTTTTTGCTGCTTAGCTATTTCTGGAAAGAAACGATAACCAAACTCTGTCTTGAATAGTTCCCAAGTGAGTGCAGTCAGACTTCCCAATTCTTGAGCCAATAGTTGACGTTTGGTGCGCCACTAGATTCCAACTTCTCCTTAAAGCATCTGGCCCGCGTAGTGGACCTTCTGCTCTTCCGAGCATCTGCTAACTTCGAAGGTTCTTTCTAGATCCATAAGCCATTTGTTAGCCTTTAAAGGTCCTTCCATTCCAGCAAAATCCGGGTATCTATACACCATGAACTTCTCATAAGTACATCCTTGTTCCCCTCTAGGCGGTACTTGTCTGGCATTCTATCCTTGTTCCATCTCTGTGCATACCACCTCAGTCATCTGTCGAATGGCTTCTGCTATAGCCTGTCTCCCTTCAATTGGAGGATTCCCAATCTCCTAATCCCCACCTCTCCAAGATGTATTCTCATGCCGGTTTCGAACCATGATTTCCTTCTCCTAAAAATGCACAAACCAGCGTGGGTCAGTCCCTTCCTTAAAGAAGGATAACCTTTCTTCTCTTGAACTCGCGATCTTTCGGGCGTATCTTCTTCTTCCTCTGGATTCAAGCCTATAGCTATAAGATCCAAGCCTACAACTACAGATCTCAAACCTAGTTAAACGTACCATGCATTCCTAGGACAATGTGTGGGTTTACCTAGAGACGTAATTGCTCTAATACCATGCTCTGTGGCACCCCCAGCCCCTGCTTGGGATTGGACGATGATTGAGACGCCAAGACATGTAACACAAGGCTACACACCCCTCGTACATGACAGATAATATGCTATGCACCTAAGTACACTAGCAGTATGCAATAACGTAGCAGCAGAAAAATAGTAAAAGTTGGATAATCTAAGCAATGCGATAAGCAATTGCAAAGCACATGGCACTGTACTAATATCATATCTCAAACATTGCCCAAAACTTAAACATGTATCATAAAGATATAACATCCCAAATCATAGAGTATAGTTTAAAACTCCCAAAACACGGGACTTCCTCAAAACATAGTTTCACAAAAGTTGAGGTCTAAAACCATAAGTATTGTTTTCTTTTCTTTTTTCTTCCGCAAAATGACTTAAGTTCCTGTACTCTTCATAATCATTGTCCCATCTGGAGATAGACACCAAAAGACCACATGGGATTACTGAGGCTTGGGCAGTATCAAACCTAATTCCTTGGCCACTGCCTTTGCGTAAGCCAAGGCCATCGAGGCTGGCTCCAGATAAGTAGACAGCTGGTCCATATTCCACCAAAACTGAAATTCTTAGAGGATTGGTAGATCGTAGCATCGATCTCGGTCTTACTAATACAATTTAGGATCTCCATGAGAAGCTTAGCCGTCTGTATTAATGCATCAGCATTATAGTCATGACGAGCCAAAATAGTGTACTCGTCCTCTATCAGGGAACCATCTGGGTTCATGTTTCCTGGGTATCCGGGGTTCCTATAACAACTTCTATCATTCCGGTTGGGGAATAGTAGTGGAAACTATCACAATGAGATTTCAATAAATCTTTGCAAGTAATCACACAACATACCACAGTTAACACAAGCATACAAAAGGTATATCATGAAATGCATGCATGGACATGTACTTGACTTATGCCTTTGACCAGAACTTGACTTGTGCACTTGATCATTTACAAAATACTTGTAACAGAGCCTTTATCTATTCAGAAAAACTTCTTAACTTTTTCTTAATCACGTGATCTTAATCAGAACTTGCCTTATCAGAACATATCACAAGATTTGCATCAAGTGATCCTTAGCACATAAGCTCATATTCTTATTCAGATGGTGGATACAACACGGCTCCCCTTAGCACCGCGTGTTCCTGCTAGTTACCGCAACAGTCCGTACACCTTGATGAATACATCATAAACAGAGATTCATATTAACTCGACCTTACTTCGTCGAGTTACATGTCTGATGCACCCACTAGTGTTAGGCGCTTTCTCGCTCCGGTATCCTTTGAAAAGAATCCATTCGAGGCTCGTTGATGGTACTTTGTCGACCCAGGGGTTACCACTCCATTCTTAAACACTCCAGAGTAGACAGAGGAGTTCCATTAGGACATTCCCCCGCCCTAGCACTTGGGATCATGATAAAACTTTTAAACTCTTTTCTTTAAAAACATTTTCTTGGAAAACAGTTTGTGAAAACACTTTCTTTGAAAACACTTTTTCCCAAATGCATGTGACATGAGACTTATAACATGCGTACTTACACTTGACATATGACATGCGAAATGTCATGCATGAAATAACCAAGCATAACATGTTTATTTCATAACATGATAACATAAACCATATGAGATATCAAAACACACACTTGGAACCATGAGAACTTGCTTAGGCCGAAACTCATAGGTACAAAAACATAAAGAATCATCGCTTAAACATGTTCCAGACTTCAAGCATATAATATAGAAATCAAGACATAGTGAAACAAAACATGAAATTATAGGTTTTTGACCAAGGTCTGAAACTTCCAAGACAAGTTCAAACCGATATATCATGTTGCATAAACCTTCAACCTCAATCAAGTGAAAACTAAAACTTATAGGAGTATTTCATTGCATTTTCATCACAAATCCGAAGCATATAACTGCTTACATAGATTTAATCAAGATCATATTAGCATATTCAAACAAACAATTAAGGGATAGAGCAAACAAAGCAATCGAAACAATGAAAGGATTTACACAAATATATACAAGCATTACCAAGAGTAAGTTGAGTGTATACTTACAAAAATCCGCGTAGAGAAATACTAGCAAGATGTAAATCCGAACATACTATATTAGAAAGAGTAACTAAAAACCCTATCTCATGTTCTTGAGTGTGTGTGTGGATTTCTAGGGCATCACTTGATCTTAACCCACTCTCGACTTCTAGGATTTTTGGGGTAAAACCCCTTCATTTCACTCATGAAGTAAAACAAAACCTAATGTAAAGCAAAGATACATGTGGTGGTCAAAAACATGGAGGATGAACTCCCTCCACTAATCGGTTTCAAGGGTTTCTTGAAAACCCTAAGTCAATTTCCAAGAAATCGGTAGAAAGTGTGGGTGTTCGATCATTTTCGAAGTCCAATGAGGTTTGAATCTCATTTTTGGGTTGAGAAAGTGACATGTGAGTGTAAAACTTAAGAGGAAACCGATCCTTACCTTGTCTATTGTTGATGGTGCCGAAATCTTCTTTCTTGAAAGGATCCTCCTTATTTGGTTGGAAAGAAAATACGAGAAAGTGAGGGAACCTTCAAGTGAACATGTGAGAATTGTGTGGAGAGAGTGAGAGTTCATGCAATTTCCAAGAAATGGCAGGGAAAAGCCCCTTGGCGTGTACCCCTTCCTTTTTATAGTAGACTCTTCACTTCCCTCATTGGTTTCTTCCAAAATCATTGCATGGATGACAAGTCACGTAGGTTTCTTCCTCCCGTTTCTCTTTTGCCGAAAATGCCTCTTGGAATTCCCCACTTGGATTTCATTGGGAAGGGACATCTTGGGGGTGGCTTGTAGGGTTTCTCTTCCCTTGGCCGAAATTCCCTTTTTTCCCCTTTATGCCCTTCCTTTCCTTAAGCAAGTGAATATTTCTTCAAGGGTAACTTGGTATAACATTACATGCCTCTTCCTTTTCCCAACAAGTAACTTTTGGCATGGATGACAAGTGGCATTGGGCGTGTGCCATAGCCCTAGCCGTCCACTCCTTCTTTTTCCAAGTTGATGCTTCATCTTCCTTGTGTTGCTTCCCTAGGTGACCTTTCATGTGCCATTGGTCCAAAATAATCTAAGTGACAAGTGGCAAGTGAATAGGGTGCTTGGGAGTGTGCTAGCCAAAACCCTAAGGGCATATTTGTCCTTGATATGAAAGTCTCTTCACATATTATTCTAGAAACTTAGGGCATGCTTGACACTTGGCAAAAACTAACCAAACTCGAGATCATATGTGCCTCCCTTCGGTTTCCCATGCTGATTTCTAGAAAAGCTCTATTTCATTTCCCTAGGCTTTCCTTCCCAAGAAATTTACCTTGGAACTCGAATTTTGGGCAAGACAATGGGCTAGGCGTGTGGGAAGATGGGCTAGCCGAAAGTCCCTTAGGGTGGGTTTGGATGTTGAAGTGAGCTGAGTTGAGTTGAGTTGAGATAATAAAATATTGTTAGAATATTATTATTATTATTTTGGGATTTGAAAAAGTTGAATTATTTATTATATTTTATATTGGAATTTGAAAAAGTTGTAATGATGAGTTGAGATGAGCTCAACTTCCAAACAAAGCCTTAGTCTTCCTAGGTTCCTTTTGCCCCTTGGTTCATCTAGAAGGTTTCTAGCAAGTTGACATGTGGTAATTCTTCTAGGGTAGGCGTGCAAGCCATTTCTTGGTGCTTTCCTACACCTCTCTCTCCCCCTTAACCCACTATCAAGACTAGTTTTAAAGTGTAACATTTTCATGACACATGGCACTAGTGGCTTAAGATTTGGGTCATGCGCCTAAAGCCATTTGGCTTGGATTTCTAAATAGGGCTGAAAATTACAAGGTAATCTAAAGTCACTCTCCTCTTGGGTTCAACTTACCAAATCAAAGACTCTAAGGCCTTCCAAAGTAACTAAGGCTCCTAAAATGCCATGGCAACCTAGAATGAATTCTAAGGACCAAGTCTAGACAAACTCGGGTCATCATAGTGCTTGTGAAGTCTATAATCATATAAGTATACTAGGTCATTAGGCTTAAACGTCTTCCTAACAATATTTTTATCATGAAACACTTTCATGTTAGCCTTATAAATTGTAGAGTTCTCATAAGAATCATTTCTCAACTCCTCTAACTCGCTCAACTGAAATTTTTTAAGCTTACCCGCATTCAATTTCGAAAAACTACTAATAGGAGAAGTGTCACCTAGGCCGAGAAATGCATGATTTAAACCTGAGGACGGTAGTTTCAATTCTAATTTGGGACTCTCCACGCTTGAAGGAATTTGGTTTTCACTTTTCTTAGACAACTCATCAAGTTTCGATTGCCAAGCATGTGTTCCATAATCCTGAGTTTCATAAAAAATAACACAAATATCAACAACATCAAATGAATCACTAATAGTATCAAACTCAGAATTAACCAAGAAATATTCAAGGGGATCATAATCATGAGTTGTGTGAACTCCCTTGTCTATGAGTGCGTCAATCATGTATGTTTGTTGGCACTCATCATCCTCTATGGGCTGCTTACTGATGTGGAATATGTTGACCTCCATGGTCATGTTTCCAAAAGATAGTTTCATCAACCCAATCCTACAATTTATAAGTGCATTAGTCATAGCAATGAAAGGTCTACCTAATATGAGAGGAATCTTAGAGTCAAACTGGACAACAGACTGAGTATCCAAAATTAAAAAATCAACAGGGTAGTAAAACTTGTCAATTTGGATCAAAACATCCTCAAGTATCCCTCTCGATTTCTTAACTGAATGGTCAGCCAATTGAAGCACAACAGAAGTGGGCTTAATTTCACCCAAACGAAGCTGCAAATAAATAGAATAAGGCCTAAAATTTACACCAACTTGCTTTGTCAGAAATGTTGTCTTCTTCACATGGTGCTTCCTCTTAATTGTACACAAATCCTTGAGAACTTTTGCATAAGTATGAACTTGTTTAATCACATGCAAAAGAGGAAGATTGATTTTTACCTACCTTAGATTCTCTAGGATTTCATTGTTAGGATCCAGAGTTCGCTTGCTTGGTTTAAAAGCTTGAGGGAATGGTACCTTAACAGGACTCTTCGCCACCTCAAGTTTCTTGGGCAGCTCGGCATCACTACTATCTTGATCCTTTTCCACATCCTCTGATTTGTTTGTTGTTGGGATGTGTAATGACTTACCACTTCATGTCACAATGGCATTCACATCCTTCAAATTCTCTTGCACCATGTGTTGACCATGGGGTGTGGACTAAGCTTGAGAATGGAACTTACCTCGCTCATTTACACTCAAGGAGCTCATCAATTTGGACACTTGCCTCTTCATCTCCTTGTTTTCTTCAACAACCTGCATAATCAAATATTCAAACTTTTGGTTAGTCTTACCATGTGCCTCAATAAAAGCATGCAAAGTGTCTTCTAAAGGACTCCTAGAAGATGAAGGTACATGATATGGTGCAGGATATGATCTAGGTGGTTGTGCAGGCGGCTGGTTTTCAGACTTCCAGCTAAACTGGGGTGATTGCGCCACCCCGGATTATAGGTATCAGATAAAGGTGTAAAAGGCTTTTCGTACATACCTAAGGCATTACATTGTTCCTCATACATCCCTCTCATCTAAATAAATGTTGGATACTCTTATGCGAGGTGATCTACCCCACCACACACAAAACATGGTCCAAAAGACTCTACATGATTAGCCACGTGTGTTGGCTTTAAGTCCTTAGTCTTTAACACTTCTAGCTCCCTAGTGTGCATCTCAACCTTAGCCTTTAGGTTATCCTCTTCCCTGCGATGGTAAATCCCACCACCATTTGGGTTCCCTATAGGTTGTGACATATTTGTGCTCTCAGTAGCACTAGGTCCAGTCCAAGTGTGAGCTTTTTCAGCAAGCCTATTGAGGTATTCTATTGCCTCATCAGGATTTTTCTGTAAGAACTCACCATTACACATTATCTCCATAAATTGGCACTCTCTAAGTGTAAGTCCTTCATAACAATAGCTCACTAAGCACCAATTCTCATACACATAGTGAGGACACATACTAAACAACTCCTTAAATCTGTCCCAAGACTAATACAAAGTCTCACTGTCCTTTTGTGTAAAGGTGAAGATTTGTCTTTTTAAAGCGTTGGTCTTATGTTGGGGAAAGTATTTATTAAATAAGACATGAGTCATCTCATTCTATGACCCAATAGATCGTGGTCTCAGCGAGAATAGCCAACTTTTTGCTCTATCGTTCAAAGAGAAAGGAAAGAACTTAAGTCTCACAACATCATTTGTAGCATTATGACTATAGAAAGTTGCAACTACTTCCTCAAACTCCCTAATGTGCAAATAAGGATTTTCATTCTCTAAACCATGAAAGGTGGGAAGTAGTTGTATCATCTATGTTTTAAAATCAAGTTGATGAGTGTTGGTTGAAAACATGATGCATGATGGTGTGGCTGTGTGTGTAGGGTGGAGGTAATCCTGAAGAGTCCTAGTGGATTGATCTTCGTGTTCACTCATTTCTTTGGGACTAGATAGATTGTCAAATAAAGGATTTAAAAAATCTGATTCTGACTCCAACACAGGCCTACAAGCAAATATACCCAAGGCGTCTCTATATCTGTGCATGCAAGGTAAAAAAGAACACAACACTAAAAAAAACTACAAAAAGAAAAATAAAATAAAATAAAGACGCAGCAAGCTAAAAGAGGGAGCGAAGTTACCGCCTTTACAAACTGCTGAAAAGAAAAACTATCTAGCAATTCTTCTACCGTCTCCCCAGCGACGGCGCCAAAATTTGATTATGCCCAAACTATTACGCTATGTTATTGTATAGTTCAGGGTGTCGATCCAGAGGGAGTCAGAAGAAACACAACAAGACGCAAGCTTAAAAGGAAAAATCAAATTACAATATGACAAGAATCTGAAAACTCTACCTAAAGCACGTAATTAAAATGAGATTAGGGCACGAATAAGAAGGCAAGTAAAGCTTTAGGCTTCCATCAACCGGATCTAATACTCTGACTTTGTCAATCCAAACTATATACACAATTAAGAATTATAGCACCAAATTCCTAATTGGAATATATGACATTATATTCATTTACTTTCTCAAATTTAACTCTAGAATCTATTCTCCATTTACAAACCATAGTTCACATATCTAAAAATGAATATCAGATCTAGAAACAACACTATGTTCTCAAACAATAATGCAGCAAAAGATCACATCAATAGTATGAAAAGTCTATTTAAGTCACAATCATATATTCATAATCATATAACTCAACAAAATCAAACCATAGCAAGATTTAATATAATTGTCTCAAATTTATAATATCCAAAACAAATAGAGAATTGAATCATAGAATCTTAAACAATAAAGCTTAATTTATGAATTGAAATAAAGTCAAAGTCTTTTCACCGATTAATTTCCGCCTTAGACTTTATCCAAGATTTAGTTCTCCATGGAAGAACTAAAAAGAAATAAAAATAATATTTTTCTCCTCTCTTCAGAACTGAGCAATCTCTCTTTTAAAATAGGACTCATCTTGGCAGCCATGTACGTACTTTAGGAGTTTGAATTTAGAAATCCCTATTAGATAAAAATTTGTAACCCTTTAAAATATCTTTGCAATGAATTAAGAATTGCATCAATCGGATATGTGAGTGCAAAGTTACGATTAAAATATTAAAATATGTCCAGGCTATCTCCTAGCGCGCATTTTAGACTCTGACTTTTTCTCTTAATCTGAATTACTCTCAAACCCTATTATTATCCTTATTTGAGGAGTCTTACACTCATTGAAAGTTTATAGGTTGTTCCAATATCTTGCCCACTTGAAAGTCTTTTGAATTTGAATGGGCTTTAACTTACTCTTTTATAGACCCTGAAATTAAATATAAAAATATGCTTAGGAGTATCTCAAAGTAAATAGAAACTCAATCACAAATACATATTAATTCCTATAATTTCTATTCATAATTTAGCATTTTAGTCCAATAATAGGGTATTTAGAGGCACTTTCGTACACTCATCAAGTCATTCCCCAAAAGTGGCCCCCCTAACAAATATCTTTATCCTGAGTGAGGATCGGGCTTCACTCGCTTCTCTAAAGCCCAGTCCTTGTCCTGATAATGACATCTTTTAAACTTCTCAATGTCCTGAAGTATCTCAGTAATTGCTTGATCAATTGACTCAAGATGCTCCAAAATGGAGGGCTCGGTTGAGCTTAGGACCATTTTAGGCATGATCCTCTCTGGAAGAGGTGTTGTCCTTTCGTGCTTCGTCATTGGAGTTTACTAAACCTGTCATAGCTTCTGCCATTCCAAGTAGGGGAATGATAGTGGTAATTACAACAATGAGATTTCAAGAAATCACAGTAAGTAAACAAATAACATGTAATAAATATCGTAAGCATATGTAAGCAAACTTAATAATGAATGCATGGACATGAGATTTTACTTATGCATTTGACTTTTCAAAAGACATCATGTAAATCATGACTTTCATAACCTTTTCTTTCATAAAACATTATTTTTTCATTTCATGCTTGTTCATTTAACATACTTGTGAACTCAGTTCTTGATCATATAACATAGCTTTGAGCTCGAGGCCTTTCTTGACTTTTAACATATAAATTGATACCTCACGGCTCCCGTGTGTTCCCCACTAGTTACCGCATCAACCATTGGCCACTTTGACCAAGGTGACTATGTCTTACTTTTAATCTTTTATATACGGCAGTTCGCTTCGCCTTCACCGTGGTGCACCCACTAGCTTTAGGCGCGATCCCGCTCCGGTATCCTTTTCTTTTAGGAACCATTTGAGATTCGTCAACCATACTTAATCGACCCAGGGGTTATCACTCCATTTTAAATACTCCTGAGTGGACAGAGGAGTTCCACTAGGACATTTCCCTGTCCTAGCCCTTAGGGTCGTGATAAAAGCTTTAAAAAGACACTTTTTCTTTTCAAAAGATTTTCACAATCCCAATGCATGTAACATGACAATGATACTTAGAACTTTCATAAGACACATGCAATGTTGAATACTTCATCATAACCACATGACATTCAAACATGCAATTCCAATCCATTTCGCATTACGACTTGAAAATATTAAAACATACGAACATGTTCCTTAATAAAAATTCTAAGGCATTGAACATCAATCAAGAATCAAACATTAAATATTTACCATGTAGAGGCCAAAAAATGTAAACCCTAGTACATTCAAGAATCAATCTTAGCTCATTAAACTTTAACCACCAAATGATCATACCTCATCCATAGCAATAGCCGAGACCTTTAAGTTTGAAAACATGGGTTCCAATCAATTTTCATGAACTTAGAATCTTCTAATGTGTTAAGCAAAACCTTTAACAATGATCACTCATGGGTGGTCGAAACACTCTAGTGATCATAGACGAACATTTTCTTGAACTTAGTCTCATACTAGATTCGGTCAATATGATGACCCGAACTTGCCTAAGCATGGCCCATAGATTTTATTCTTAGTTGCCATGGCATTTTGGGAGCTCTAGTTAGACTATCCTTAGACCAATGGCACCTGAGACTATCCTTAGACCAATGGCACAGGAGAAGTCACCTAGGGAAGGAGCACTAGGAGATGAAGCATCAACTTGGGAAATGAAGAAGGAGTGGACGGCTAGGGCAATGGCACACGCCCATGCCACTTGTCACCCATGCCAAAGGTTGTTTATTAGGAAAAGGAAGAGGCATGAGATCTTTTACAAAAGTACCCTTGAAGAGATATTCACTTGCTTAAGAAAAGGGAGGGCATAAAAGGAAAAAAATGAGGGTTTCAGCCAAGGGAGGAAGAACCCACACGCCACCCAAGCTTTTTGTCCTTCCAATTAAATCCAATGATGGGGAACACCAAGGGACACTTCAGCTATAGAGAAAATGGAAGAGGGAAAGGTCACTTGTCTTGCATGCAATGGACTTCAAACAACCAATGAGGGATTGAGGAAAATTCTATAAAAAGGGAGAGGAATCACACGCCCAAAGGCTTTCCTCTTTTGCCATTTTTGGATTTTACATGCTCTCATTCTCTCCACACTCTCTGATGGGAATCAATATGGGCTTACTCTTAAAGATCATTTGCAAGTTCCAAATGGGCCAATTACAATATCAAGAGCCAAGAAAATCAAGGAAGCAATGCAAGGATTGGTGCAATCCACTTAGGATGAAGCTAGCAAGAGCTCAACACTCACGATGGGCTTGAAAGAATGAGAACAAGTTTTGATACACTTGATTCAAGTTGTGGAAGACATGACTTAGAGATAGGGCCTGTTGTTATTGGAGGCTTTCAATTTGGTTAAAGGATTTATTAGTTTAGAATAAATGGGCTTGATGATGCTTGGCCCATATATTTCTTATGTTTTATTAATTAGAGTTTCAAAAGAACTTTTATTGTATGCACTTAGGGGGGGGCGCCGGCCACATAGTATTTTTGCTAGGGTTAATTTTTCAGCTCGGGTTCTAGTGGGAAGATCATGTAATATTCGGCCAAGGGCTTTTTGGGAAGAAGTCACTTTGGGCGCCTAGGGTTTCTTTTATTTTTGGCTTATTTGAGCTTGTAGACGTGCAACACTTTGAGTTTTAGACTATATTGAATTTTCTTTGTGAGTTGACTTTACTCTTCTTGTTCTTAATTGAATTTTTGAACTTATCAAAGGTCAATCACAACCTTAGTAGCGTTCCTCCTTGTAATCTGGGTTCTTGAGACAGGTTCTTCAACGGGTCTAGATTTTAATATAATCTAGGTTCTTGAAACGAGTTCTCAATGGGTCTAGATTCTCCATCCATTTACTTGATTTTGACTTTCTTGGGTGAGTTTACAAATTGATTGTGGGTTCAAGGGATTTCATTCCCACGGGTTCATATCATTTGATTTTCAGAGCAAGGTTTCCAATCAGGTTTGATTCTATCTTTTATTTCTTGCATATATACTTCTAGGGCTTCATTGTTCTAGGATTACAAAAAAACAAAAAAACAAAAAAAAAAAAAAAAAAAAGGGCTGCCAAATTTCTTCACTATTCTCAGGGCTGCCAAATTTCTTCACTATTCTTAGGGCTGCCGAATTTCATTATTCTAGGGCTTGTGTTAGCTGAAATCTCTTGCTCTAGGGGCTCTCGTATATCACTTATTCTAGGGTTTTTGAGTTATTGTTAGGGTTTTGTCAATTGCTTATTCTTTTGATTGTGATCAAATCAGTTGGTGAAAAGAAAAAAAAAAGAGTATAGAAAATCCAAAATTTTTTCTTGAGCCTTATCATCAAAAGGGCTGCATACATCATTCTAGTTTGTATCTTATCTTATAGTTACTCTTTCATTTGTATAATTTCTTTGATTCTGGTGTCATTTTTTATTCCTTCCATGTTTCTCTTTTTCTTGTTTCTTGGACCTAATTACTAGTTGGGATAAAACAATGTTGCATTGTCTTGATTGAGTTCAATTAGTTCTTAAAGAGTTTGAGTGGGAAAACTCTTGAGGTAAAAGGCAAGAGAGTGTGAGACTATTATCGGGAAAAAGCCAATTAAGAGTGAAACACGAGTGGAGTGTCATTATTTGAGTGTAAACATGTGAGTGTGTGAGGTTTTTTTTTTACCACTAACATTCTTTTGTGCAGCACATTTCAATGTCTCTTCAGAGTGGCTCATCACTAAGGGGGAGGGCAGATAACTCATCTTTTGTGTTGCAAACCATGCAACAACAGTTTGAGCAGTTGAACTTTGTGTTGGGTAAAGTGAGGAATAGGATGAATCATCAAGAAGCAGTGATTAGAAATCTGCAAGGTGGGAGAGATAGGAGGCGACGTGAGCCTAGGGTTGAAAATGAGTATGAGAATGAAGGAGATGGTGAGGATGAGGAAGACTTAACATCTGAAGTTGGGTCGGGTAGATATAGAAGAGTTAGGCGTGAAAGAGTACTTGAGGGGAACCTTAGGGGTTAGGATGGTGTAGATAGAGACCTTGGGAGCATCAAAATGAAAATACCATCTTTCTAAGGTAGAACTGACCCTGAAGTTTATCTAGAGTGGCAGAAAAAAATAGAGTTGGTATTTGATTGTCATAATTACTCTGAGGAGAAGAAAGTGAAGTTGGTAGTAATTGAGTTCACTGATTATGCTATTATTTGGTGGGATCAATTAGTGACCAATAGGAGGATGAATTATGAGAGGCCTGAAGAGATGTGGGGAGAGTTGAAATCTATCATGAGGCGGAGATTTGTACCTAGCCACTACTATAGAGACCTTTACCAAAAGCTCCAAAATCTTACACAGGGGGGTCTAGGAGTGTGGAGGATTACCATAAGGAGATGGAGGTGGCGATGATTCGGGCTAATGTAGAGGAGGACCGGGAGGCCACCATGGCTAGATTTTTGAGTGGTTTGAATAGAGAAATAACCAATGTAGTTGAATTACAGCATTATGTGGAGATAAAGGACATGGTGCACATGGCTATGAAGGTGGAGAGGCAGTGAAAGAGAAAAGGGACAGCAAGGTACACTTCGGTTCCTAGCACTACTTGGAAATCAAAGTGGGATCGGAATGATCCAGCTGAAGCAAAGAGAAAGACCGAACCACCTAAGGGAAAAGATGAGGGAAATAGCAACAAACCCAAGGTAGAATCTCAACCTTCACGAAATAGAGATATTAAATGCTTTAAGTGTTTGGATTCAGGGCACATTGCTTCTCAATGTCCAAACAAGCGGGTGATGATTATGCGTGACAATAGGGAGGTGATGATTGAGAGTGAGGATGATAGTGATGAGGTGTCCGAGTTGGTTGATGCTAGTGATGATGATGGAGTGGTATACCCCGTGACAGGTGAGTCTCTTGCTGCCAGGCGTGCTCTCAATACACACATTAAGGTGGATGATGCAGAGCAACAAAGAGAGAACATTTTCCATACTAGATGTCATGTCAACAATAAAGTATGTAGTATGATCATTGATTGGGGGAGTTGTACTAATATGGCTAGCACTATTTTGGTTGAGAAATTGAATTTATCAACCTTAAAACACTCTAGACCATACAAATTGCAGTGGTTGAATGATTGTGGAGAGGTTAGGGTGGATAGACAAGTGTTAGTTATTTTTTCAATTTGGAAGTATCAGGATGAGGTGCATTGTGATGTTGTGTCTATGCATGCTGGCCATATTTTGTTGGGGAGGCTGTGGCAATATGATAGGAGGGTGACACATGATGGGTTCAAGAATATATACAGCTTTGTAAAGGAGCGCAAAACAACCAAACTTGCTCCTTTAACTCCAAGCCAGGTCTATGAGGACCAATTAAAATTGAAAAGTGAGGTTGCTCAAAAAAGAAAGTGAAAATGAGAGTGATCACAAAAGAAAGAGTGAAAATGAGAGTGATCAAAAACGAAAGAGTGAAAAAGAGTTTGAGCGAAAAAGAAAGAATGAGAGTGGAAATGAGCAAAAAAGAAAGAGTGAAAAGAAAGTAGAGGGGTGGCTGAGAGAAAAGAAAAAAGAGTGAAGCCACAAGAGAAAAAGAAAGAGTCTGCAGAGAGAAAAGGAAAGACAAAAGTGAGTTTCTATGCAAGAGAGAGTGAGGTTAAGAGGGCTTTCTTCGCAAATCGCCCTATTATTTTTCTTGTCTATAAAGAGTCTTATCTTAATCTTGATGAAACTAAACAGACTCTTCCTAGTTTGGTTGTTTCTTTGTTGTAGGAGTTTGAGGATGTATTCCTAGAGGAGATGCCTAATGAGTTGCCACCCATTAGAGGCATTTAGCACTAGTTGATTTTGTGCCCAGAGCTGCTATTCCAAACCGACCAGCCTATAGGATTAATCCAGAGGAGACAAAGCAGCTTCAAAGGCAAGTTGAGGATTTGATGAGCAAGGGGTACGTGAGGGAGAGCATGAGCCCATGTGCAGTACTAGTGTTACTAGTGTCAAATAAGGATGGGACATGGAGGATGTGCGTTGATTGTAGGGCGGTCAACAACATCACAGTAAAGTATCATCATCCCATTCCTAGATTAGAATATATGCTTGATGAATTGCATAGCTAATGTGTTTTCAGTAAAATTGATCTTAAAAGTGGGTACCATCAAATTAGAATGAAAGAGGGTGATGAATAGAAAACTGCTTTTAAGACTAAGTATGGGCTTTATGAATGGTTGGTTATGCCATTTGGACTTACAAATGCGTCTAGTACTTTCATGAGATTAATGAACCATGTCCTACGTGCATTCATAGGCAAGTTTGTGGTTGTGTACTTTGATGATATCCTAGTGTAAGGACTTAAATGAACATAGACTTACTATTTAAGTCATTCAAGTTTGTGGTTGTGTACTTTAATGATAGACTTACTACTTTTTATTATTTATTATTTATTTTATTAATTTTTTTACTTAATAATTAAAATATATAATTATTAGTAAAATTAAAATATATATATTATTTATTTACTTAATAAAAAAATAAAAAGTACCTTTTATTTTGATCATAAAAAGTTTTAAATAGTTTGTGCAAGGACTTAAATGAACATATTGAGCATTTGAGATATGTGTTTGATGTGTTGAGATGTGAAAAGTTGTATGCTAATTTTAAGAAATGTACATTTTACATAGACAAAGTTATTTTTCTTTGTTATGTTGTTAGCACAAAAGGTATTGAGATGGATGAAAAGAAAGTCAAGGCCATCAAGGAGTGGCCAACGCCAAAGAGCATCACTGAGATAAGAAACTTTCATGGCTTAGCTAGCTTTATTGGCACTTTGTTAAATAATCTAGCACCATTGTTGCACCACTCACTGAGGTAATTAAAAAAAATGTTAGGTTTCATTGGGGGACTGATCAAGTGAATGTTTTTGCCATTATTAAAGAAAGGTTGTGCTCTGCACCTGTATTAGCATTACCTGATTTTAACAAAACTTTTGAGATTGAATGTGATGCCTCAGGAATAGGGATTGGAGCCGTTTTGATGCAAGATAGGCAGCTTATGAGTGTACGAAAGTGCACTCTAAATACCCTATTACTGGACTAAAATGCTAAAATGTTAATAGAAATCATTGGAATTAATGTGTATTGTTGAATTGAGTTTCTATTTACTTTGGGATACTCCTAAGCAGATTTTTATGTTTAATTTCAAAGTCTATAAAAGAGCAAGTCCAAACCCACTCAAATTTAAAGGACTTTCAAGTGGCCAAGACGTTGGAACAACCTAAGAACTTTCAACGAGTGTAGGACTCTTCAAATAAGAATAATGATGGGGTTTGAGAGTAATTCAAATCAGAGTCCAAAATGCGTTAGGAGACAGAATGGACATACTTTATTATTTTAATCATAAATTTTTGTTCAAATATCGGATTGATGTGATTCTTGATGTGTTGGAAAGATATCTTAAAGAGCTATAAAGTTGTCTCTAATGTGGATTTCCAAATTCCAACTTCTGAAGCATGTACGCGGCTGCCAAGTTGAGTCCTAAAATTTAGGCAATTTTGTATACGGGAATATGAAGACATTAGGGTTTCTTTCCTATCCCTATTTAAGCACATCATTAGCACGAAATTGGAGGGTGAAGAAGAGGGGAGACGGCTCAGTTGGAAGGAGGAAGATCTAAACTTAATTTCCATGGCCACCGTTTGCTTTATTTTTCTCTTGAGATTTTTGTTGTCCATTATATTTATGGGTAACTAAATTCTCAAGTAGGGCTAGGGATGAACTTGTACATTAGATGGTATTTTTAATTTATTCTTGATTTATGTATTTGATTTTCAATTACAAAAACTTTTTTGTTTTATCATTCTCAATTCATCGTTAATGTTTTCTTCTCCAAATAATCATAGAATTTATTCTGTTTATGGATTCAGTCATACTTTTTCTATTGAATGGATTGACTCTTTGATTATGTTTGGATTAATTATCTTTCTATATTGATTTAATTATTTGCTGCAATATCGCTTTCTGAGTACATTGTCATCGTTGGATTTTCTCAATAGTAATAATAATTTACATATTTTAAAAGTGGTGAATGATTTTTCATAGGGTTACATTTGATTTAATTTTGGTTTATAAATCTATACCTTCCAATTGGAAATTTTGAGAATTGAGTTCCCAATTGAGTTATTCAATGAATTAAGAATAATTAAAATACTAGATTTGTGCAAGGGATTCCTGACGCTTTACTGTTTGTCAAATTTGAGTATTTTTTTCGTTAGTCACTTTGATTCACTTTAATTTGCATTTAAAATTCATCTTTATTTTCTATTAATCATTTAAGCTTTTTCTTTAGTTTCTTTATTCCTTCTACAATTCTTTTAATTTGTCTCTCTGTGGAATCAACATTCCAAAGCTGTGCTACAACTACCGTATTATTCTTTGGGCATAACCATAGCCTTCTTCAATGAGAAGCTAAGTGGAGCGTCCCTGAAGTACCCTACTTATGACAAAGAGTTTTATGCTCGTGCATTAGAGACTTGGAAACACTACTTGTGGCCTAGGGAATTTGTGATCCACACCAATCATGATTCATTGAAGCATCTCAAGGGTCAAGGTAAGTTGAATAAAAGGCATGCTAGATGGATGGAATATATTGAGACATTTCCATATGTCATTTGTTACAAGTAAGGTAAGGAGAACATTGTTGCTGATACTCTATCACAGAGGTATGTACTTCTTACCACTATGAGTGCTAAAATGCTTGGGTTTGAATATGTGAAAGACATGTATGTCGATGACACTGACTTTTCTGATATGTATATTGTAACAGCCCGCTAGAAATTCAAAGGTGGAATTCCTATTGGCTTTAGGAATCTCGTGAAAACTCCATAAGTTTTCACGAATCGACCAGTCGCATAGGTCTTAGTCTATCAACATAGTCGGTGTTATCACTCACTATGGTGCCATAAGTGAGATTCTAATTATTTGAGTAGTTATAAATGTCAGAATGTGTTATGGTCGGCGCCATTAGACTCAGTTGATTATTTAGAATTTTATGGCGCAACAAGTCTATTTTCATATTTTCAGACAAAAGGCCTATTTGAAACTATGAAATTATTTTTAGGGCAATTCGAGATTGAGTTTCGGTAAACGATTTTCACTGTAGGTTAATATGAATATTTAAGAATTTTTAGTGCTAAGTTTATGATTCATTTTTCTGGAGTGAATAGTAACCTCGATAAGCGCACCAATTGCAGTGTTTCAAAATCACAGTGTGGAATGTCCAAATTAGATTGGAGAAGTTTTATTTGGATACTTAGCAAGATCTTAGCCACACTTAGTGAATAATATTAGACACTTGGCACCATGTGAAACGTTTGATGGATTTGAAGGAATCAATGTGTGAGATCATGCCACCTAAGCAAAAACTTTATTCCATCTAATCAATTGTGTCAAACCAAAGATGATTTCCACCCTAGTGAAATCCTATATGGTTGGAGTCCAACGGAGAACCCAAAAGCATGGTTGAAATCGAAATCCTAAACGGTTTTATCCAAACCATAAAGTTGACTTCCAAAACCTAAATGAATCAGTTTCTAGCATTGTCTTTAATTGCTTGATTAAAATACTTTCACATGCTATTAGTCCTTCAAATTTGTATTAGAACATCATTATCCAACCTTGTTAACCTTAAAAAATTGATTGGGTCAAGTGATATTAGATTTGGGCTTAATAGCAACCCAAGCCCTCTTAAAACCCCAAAGTTTAGGCCCATTCGGTTAGGCCCATTAAGGCCCAGGAATTTAACCACATTAGCATTGCTTCTTGGCTAATTTTTGCACCCCCACTTGGCTGGCCAGAGCTTTACAAAAGAAGGGCCTAGAAGGTTCTTGAAGTACAAAGCTAAAGGGCCACCTCACTCTTTCACTTTTACACTCCACCCTAAGAAAATATCTTGGGCAGATTTTTGTTTATTGTAATGGGAAGAAAAGGCCAACACTCAAGCTTTCTTTTAGTCCTACCACTTTCCATAACTTGTGTAAGAGGCTCTCCAGTCCACTTCCCATGAAAAGCAACCCTCATTTACACTTTTCCTTCGCAAAACACAAAAGATACTCTTGGACATTTTTTCTTATCTATTTTGCATGACTGATCCGAAGCTATTGTAAGTATTTTCTTGTAAAGTTACCTTCATGAAAGTTGTTCCTTTGTTAGTCTAGTTTACTTGGATACCTTATTTGTTCCATTTGGAGATCATTGGATTGGTAAAAATTAGTTTAAACCTCAGAAAGGTCATTTTGGGTGATAAACTGGAGAGTGTAATATTTTGGAGTTTTTGACCAAGCTAATGTATAGATCTTGGTCTGAAATTTTGATGGAGTCTTTTAACATGTGTATATGATTATTGGTTGAGGATTTGTTGCATGATTAAGAGTTTTGGTGAAAGATTTTCTTAAATCTAGAAACTTAGAAGCTGGAAGAGGAAAAATAGTTTATGTTTTGAGAAAGTTTAAATCTTTTATGGTTTAATCCTAATCCATTGTCTTTGATATTTTTATTGGAGGATCCTAAGCCTCTTATATACATTTTAGAATGTTATTTTAGAGAAATTTGATGTTAGTTGTGAAGATCTGAAATTGTATGCGAGGAGATATTCAGTTAGGCCAAAGTGATGATGTTCTTGGCTAAATTTATGTTTTGGTTGATGTTTAACCATGTGATCTTGAGTTTGAAGCTTGGATCTGTTTTAGGATACATTTGTAAATCATGTGATGTTTTGGTTTGAAGATCTCATCTTTATAAGTCATGGATCATGAGGTTGATCAAAACAAGTTAGAAACAAAAAGCTTTTTTGAACTTAGAAGAAAAACCAAAACGTTTAAGTATGGTTTTAGTATTTTGATGACTTTTGTTCATGATTCAAAATATGATTATTCTTAGGAATATGTTATGAGTATATTAGAAGAAAAATTTTAGTTTAATCATGAGTTTTGAAATTTGAAAGAATTACAACAAAAATCAAAGGAAATAACGTATGTAAATTTCGACCCCTATAGAATTTTAATGGTTGTGTTTAGTTTCAAATTTCTCTGAATAGATATTTGAGTTTATGACAAAATTTACATAAATTTTGGCGATTTTTGGAGTTAGGAGGCAAAATCCTTAAGTTATGAGTAAAATGGTCATTTTCCCACATGTAGATGGCAAAATGGTAATTTTACTCTAAGTTGATATTTTTCCATATTCCTAATTGTTAGTGATTAAGTTGTAATTTTAAGAAATCACTACTTTCAGTTTCTCGTAATCGCACTTGAGTTTTGTCTAGAAGTGCGAAGGCCGAGGTAAGTTAGCTTTTAACTTACTATCAGTTTAATACGTATGAATGATAAGTAAGGAAACTAAAGTGTATGTATGCATGTTATCATATGTGTCATACCAAGTCATTACATATTTATCTGTTACACAAGATTTATTCTGTCATGAATTATTCATCTATTACACAAGATATTCTGTCACGTATTGCTATACATTGCTATACATTGCAAGTATATCATGTTAAGTGAAGTATGCCATCGGTTACATGTATGTCATGTCATGTAATATTCACTGTTGCAAATATGTTATCTTAAGTATGTTGTCTATTACATGTTATGCCATGTTACGAAATGTTTCTATCTCAAGTAAGTCATATCTTTTGAATTACATTCAAGTCAATTATGTCTAAGATACTCATGATGTAATCACTATGATTGTTTGAGCATCTCCATTTGTAATTCACGCGAGGTACTTCTGGCGAAATCATTTTGATTGTCAGAATTCAGTTCAAGTTCAGTTATGCAGATACTCCTGGCGTAATCATTCTAATTGTTAGGATATCTCATTTAAAATACTCATGATGGAATCATTCTGATTATCTAAGTATCTCTGACGGAATATGTTGGGAGGAATCATTATGATTGTTCACTATTCCTGACGAAATGATTGGCAAAATCATTTTGGTTGTCAGAATTCAAGTCCAAGTTCATGTCAAGTAAATAAGTCAGTTCAAGTTCATGTTAAGTAAAGAAGTCAATTTAAGTTCATGTATAGTTAAGTTTCAGTTCATGTTCAAGTTCATGTCAAGTTAAATTTCAGAATTCAAGTCCAAGATCATGTTAAGTCAAGTCTCAGATCAAGCTCATGCCAAGTCAAGTCTCAGTTTAAGTCCAGTTCAGTTTAAGCAAGTCAAATTCAGTTCACGCTTCAATTTAAGTTATGCCAGTTATGTTATGTTGTATGTCAAGTTATGCTATAATTACTTATGATTTAATTATGCATTCATTCTTTTACTGTCATGCATGCATCATTAACCTGTGTTCAGGTTTTTTGTTAACTTGCTGAGATTTGTAATCAAATCTCACTGTGGTAGTCCCAACTACCATTCCCCCCGAATGGTAGATCTTGTTACAGGATCTAAAGAATAATCAAGAATCGAAAAACTGGAAACAGTCGACTAAGCAACGGTGCGACGTAGATGATAGTAAAGTAGTTACCTCAGATTACTACTTGTATTTATGGAGTTCAATCTCTAGCACTCTTTTGATCACATCCATTTTGGACTAGTATTGTGATCTCAGTTGTTTAGTATGTCATTATGTATGAAGTATGTTTTAAGTATTTAGGATATTTCAGTTTGGTGCATAGTATTGCTAAAGAAAAAAATTATCCACTGCGAATATTGCATAATACTATATGCATGTTAGGAATATTGCATCTTATATATCATGAACGGGGGCAGGTAACCTTGTGTTGCATGTCTCGACGCTTCAAATGTCCGTCCGATCCCAAGCGAAATTTGGGGGCGTCACATATATGACATGTGATAAGGCGGTATTCGATAAGTTTTACAAGCATGATGGTTATTTGTTTAAAGAAAGAAAACTTTGTGTGCCAAGTTGTTCTATGCGTGAGTTATTGGTGCATGAGGCACATGATGGGGGATTAATGGGACACTTTGGTGTCAAGAAAACTTTAGACATTTTGCATGAACATTTATTTTGGCCTAAGATGAAGAGATATATCAATTGCATTGTGGCAGGTGCATTACATATATAAAGGTCAAATCTAAGGTTATGCCACATGGGTTGCATACACCCTTACCCATTCCTAGTGAGTCATGGGTAGACATATCTATAGACTTTTTTTTGGGGCTACCTAGGACAAAACGGGGTAGAGATTCTATTTTTGTGATTGTGGATAGATTTAGTAAGATGACACATTTCATTCCATGCCATAAAACATATGATACCACAAACATAGCAACTTGTTTTTCAGGGAGATAGTGTGACTCCATGGTGTGCCCAGGAGTATTGTTTCTGATAGGGATGTTAAATTCCTTAGCTACTTTTGGAAGGTGTTGTGGGGGAAATTAGGTACTAAGCTCTTATTTTTCACTTCTTGTCATCCACAGACTGATGGTCAGACTGAAGTAGTTAACAAGAATTTAACTTAGCTTTTATGCACTGTTGTTCATAAGAATTTAAAGACTTGGGAGGAATGTTTGCCTTTTATAGAGTTTGCATATAATAGGACCATGCATACTACTACTTCATATTCTCCTTTTGAAATTGTTTATGGTTTTAATCCACTTACTCCTTTAGATTTGATGTCTTTACCTGTTGATGGCAGGAGTAGCTTGGATGGATAAAAGAAGGCGAAGTTGGTGAAGTCACTTCATGAGAGGGTACGACTTCAAATTGACCAAAATAATGAAAGGGTTGCTTCCCAATCCAATAAAGGGAGAAGGCGTGTCATCTTTAAATTAAGAGATTGGGTTTGGGTTCACATGCACAAAGAAAGATTCCCGGCTCATAGGAGGACTAAGTTTCATCCTCGAGAAGATGGACCTTTCCAAATTCTTGCAAAAATTAATGACAATGCATATAAAGTGGATCTTCTAGGTGAGCATAATGTTTCTGCTACCTTCAATGTTTCTGATCTTTCTCCTTTTGATGTAGGTGAGGATTCGTGGTCGAATCCTTTTTAGGAGAGAGGGAATGATGGGAACCAAGGTAGGCCTACTCTTAAAGATCATTTGCAAGTCCCAGATGGGCCAATTACAAGATCAAAAGCCAAGAAGATTAAGGAAGTAATGCAAGGATTGGTACAATCCAATTGGGAAGAAGCTAGCAAGAGCTCAACACTCAAGATAGGCTTGAAAGAAGGAAAACTAGTTTTGATCCACTTGATTCAAGCTATGGAAGACATGACTTAGAGATAGGGCCTATTCTTATTGGAAGCTTTCAATTTGGTTAAAGGATTTATTAGTTTAGAATAAATGGGCTTGATGATGCTTGGCCCATATATTTCTTATGTTTTATTAATTAGGATTTCAAAAGAACTTTTATTGTATGCACCTGGGGGGGGGGGGGTTGGCTAGGGTTAATTTTTCAGCTAGGGTTCTAGTGGGAAGGTCATGTAATATTCGGCCAAGGGCTTTTTGGGAAGAAGTCACTTTGGGTGCCTAGGGTTTCTTTTATTTTTGGCTTATTTAAGCTTGTAGCCGTGCAACACTTTAAGTTTTAGACAATATTGAATTTTCATTGTGAGTTAAGTTTATTCCTCTTATTCTTAATTGAACTTTTGAACTTATCAAAGGTAAATCACAACATTTGTGGCGTTCCTCCTTATAATCTAGGTTCTTGAGACAGGTTCTTCAACGGGTCTAGATTTTAATATAATCTAGGTTCTTGAAACGAGTTCTCAACGAGTCTAGATTCTCCATCCATTGACTTGATTTGGCTTTCTTGGGTGAGTTTTCAAATTGAATATGGATTCAAGGGATTCCATTCCGAAAGGTTCATATCACTCTCTTACACGACCACTTAGAGATTTCCTCCACTTTCTCACATTTTCTCTCAGTTTCTTTCCAGCCAAACAAGTGGATTCCATTTTAAGAGAAGTTTTCACCACCCTCAAGACTAGGAAAGGTAAGCATCGGTTTTTCTCTTAGTTCATGTATAGATGCAATATGTAAAAGTGGTGAAAACTATTACATGTCATGTAAGTATGCACTCAATGTATCATATAACATGATATTTTATGCTCAATATGATAATTGAAATATGAATTTATCAACAATTCATAAATAATCTATTAAGGTGTAAGTTAGAGGCCAACTTACAAACTTCTTGAGAAATCAAAAAAATGTCATAGTAGCTGAAATCAACTGCGTACTAAGTTAGGATTAATACTAATATGGATGAGGTTCATAAAAACATGGGTATTTACAAAAATACCCCTAGACTTTCAAAAATTGCCCAAAGGCCCTAATTTTTTACTAATTGCAAACGAATTTCAAATTTAACCAAACTTCATGGACTTCATATTTTTGGCATTCTAAAACTATATATACCCTTAGATTTTTAAAAATAACAGTGGAGCTTGCTCAAACAGTCCGAACCCGTGGCATGCACTCTAGTTGATGCCTAAGTGTGTTTTCAACTATTGATCCTTATGAATGCATGCATATGAGATTTTCTTTAATCACAAACAATCACTAAATTCTTTAATGAAATGATGAAGGCTAATTATTGTATAATCAAATTCATCCCAACACCTAATCATCGCTAAGAAATCCTTAATCTCCAATTTATTTAAAACCGATACATGAATGATGATCAAAATAATATAAATTTAAAGCCTATCATGGCATGCTTTTAATCAAGAATTATACCTTCCATAATCATTCTAATACAATAATAAATCATATCAAATCATACTTAAGACATTTCATAGCTAAATTTCTACTTAAAATCATTTAAACATTCAAACCATCCTTTAATGACTCGGTTTTGTACTAAGCATGATAATCTTCTCAAAACTAACCAAATCTCATACCAACACTTTTAAACAAAGCTTGACATGCAAAATAAGATCAAGAGCAAGAAAATTTACAAACTTCGTGGCCTTCAAAGCTCTCAAGACAACCTTGCTCAAAAACACTCAAGAACTCGCCAAAACTCACTCGGTTTCACTCTATTGCTCTCTAAGGGAGAGAAGTGCTCTCAAGACTCGAGAGGAAGCTTGGAGTTGAGGTGTGGAGGAAATGAGGAAGTGAGGGAGGTATTTATAGGCTTCAAGAGGGGAGGAGACGTTGCTTTGGTGCAATGTGATTGGGTGAAGTGGGCGGTGCACAAGTCTGAATTTTTTCCAGCTTGCTTCCATGGGCTTATGTCACCTTGTGCAGGGGGAATAGCGGCCTGAAACCACCATGACTTTCTCCTTACTGTGGCTACAATGGTCCTGTAGAGGTGTCCAGGTCGTGGGGTATGGTTCAAATGAAAAAAAGTCAAGCAAACCTGTGACGCCCCCAAATTCCGCTTGGGATCGAACGGACATTTGAAGCGTCGAGACATGCAACACAAGGTTACCTGCTCCCATTTATGACATATAAGATGCAATGTTCCTAACATGCATCTAGCATTATGCAATATTCGCAGCGGATAATTTTTTTCTTTAGCAATACTATGCACCAAACTAAAATATCCAAAATAGTTAAAACATACTTCATACTTAACGACATACTAAACAACTAAGATCACAACAATAGTCCCTATGGTTGTGATCAAAAGAGTACTGGAGATTGAACTCCACAAATACAAGGTAACTACTATACTACCATCTACGTCGCACCGTCGCTTAATCGACCATTTCCAATTGGTCTATACCAGCTGTGAGTGCGTTAATACGTACTCCACAGTTGTTGTGGCCCCATGACTTATTTGTTTGTGCCACACTTGCTGTGGACACACGTAACATAATGTGTGACACTATCGGCGTTAGTGCCTGGCACGCTCCAGTGACCAGCTAATTAGGCCCCATTCGCAACCTGTTGACTGTACTTCGTCAACCCAAGGAATTTCACACATATTTTGACACTCCAGCATGAACAAAAGAGTTTCACTAGGATAGTACCTCATCCTAGCACTTAGGGTCATGATTGACATGAATAACTTAACTAGCATACATGACATTTCATAACGTGACGTGACATGAACATGACATAAAAGATAGACGTCCTGACGTAGCATAACGTTACATGAACGTAAAACGACAAACATGACATACTTTGAAACATAAATGTAACAGACAACATTTCATAACATGACATACATGTAACAGACAATATTCCGTAACATGGCATAACATGTGACAATTGTAATATCCCGTATTTTAGCGTAGTTATTTATTTTATGTGGAAGATTTTTTTTTAATTAATTTAAACATTATTGTTCTTGTTTTAAAGATTTATCGAATTTTTCTTGTTGGATTTATTTTATAAATTTTTAAGTTGTAAAATTTATTTTGATGTGCTTTGGTGATATTAATTAATATCTGTTTTTAAATTTGCTTCTTTTGCTTTAATGAATAATTTTATTGTTGGACTTTAATTGTTATTGTTTTATTTATTTTTCTTCTTTTTTTTTCTCTCCCACGCACGACACTACACGGTGCACGTCTATCTCTTTTCTTTCTCTAGGGTTTTTCTTAGCACCCGTATAATTTTACACTTTCATCCAGACCTTCGAAACTACCTTGTATCCTCACTGCATCCAGCCTCCAGAGATCACCATCGTCCAGCCCCTCCTAGTTCGACACCAACCTCCTTTTCCACGTACGTAAAACCGACGCCAGCGTTAGTGTAACGCCCGTCCTTATGGTAGAACTTTTTCCAAAATATTTTTATAAAAAGAACGACGGGAATTACCGTCCTGTTTAAAACTTTTCACTTGCATACCCAGGGTGCAAGACTCCACGTTCATAATTTAAAATGTGTTTTTATCATAAAAGAGGTTTACAGCGGAAAACATAAATCTTATAATAAAAAGATCTCGTACGTTTAAAACTCGTGCCCAGACTTCCGTGCTCTTCCCCATGGGCCGTATCCATCCTGATCGTGCAGTTCCTGTGAGGGGGATGGACATACATAAAAACTAAAATAAGTCGAAGACTCGTAAGCATTATTTCATACCGTTAAAAATGTAACAATATAGGTTTTCATTCATGCATCCATCATTTGTACATACTATTACGTGCGTGCATACGTGTGTTCGTTTGAAAACTTCACTGAACGGGGTTTTTCTCTTTTAAACAGGGGCTTCCTTTTCGTAAAACGTTTCTCCCATCAGTGCCTTCATTTCTGCAAGAGTTCGTGCATGTTTATGTGCGTTCTTTTGAAAACGTCACTGGATGGGGCTTTTCTTTCAAAATACTTTCTTTTCTTTAAAAAACGTGTCCCCCGTCAGTGCCTTCATTTCTTAAAAATTCGTGCATTTGTGCATTTGTACATGCGTGCATACATTCATTCGTTTTTATCACTTTCATAGGCCAGTACACACTGTTACGCCCCGTGTGTATGGGGTTAGCGGTCTTTCTTTGGACCCGGATTCTGCCCGTGGCCACGGGTGGGGAATCCCTTTTCATAGGGGGCAGCACTGGGTGCACTTCCAGTACTACTTACCCGGCATTGCAATCTGCCCATTCATTGGTACCCTTTCATTTCAGTCATGTGGCCGTTACGTGTCTTCATACATTCATGATTTCATTTCTTCTTTCTTACTTTTCATTCATGCGTTCGTTCGTTTATGTCAGCTCGAAAGAGCTGACTCTTTCGTTCGGTTCTTTCTTCCATTTACAGTCCTTTCTTTTCATGAGAAAACATTTCTTTTCGTGAGAAAATATCATTTGGGGCGTAAGCCCGAAAATGTATTTTTCGTCTTTTAGTTCATTTCAGTTCTATCTTTTCTTTAATAGTTCGTTCTTGAAAACTTCATCTGAGAACATACATGGGCTTAAACGTCGGCTTTTGTGGCATCCCATAAGCGTCACCTTTGAACGTCGTCTCTCATGGCATCAACGAGAGTCACCTTGTGGTGCACATGAGAGCGTCGGTTCGTAGGATTCACAAAAGCATCCGTTGTCATGCCTTTCATGCATCTTCATCAGTTTATGGATTTTCTTAGAAAATACATACAATAGATACAGCGTATATTCATCCATTCACATGCATACAATTAATACTTTGTCTGCCAAGGAGGGGCCGTACATACTTATACCTTTTAACAATTAGCATTTTCTTTCTTAAAACATCTTTAGTCTTTTCGTGAGCATTTTAAAGGAAAAGCGTTTCTTGTATCTTTGATAACTCTAGAAGAGTATGATCGTAACACTTACCTGGACTCCATGCTACTTGCATGTCATGCAGTCCATTCATGCTTGTCAGATGGCAACCTACATGCATACACATAACCTTAGCATCATTCTCTATCTAATGCATAAGTAACTTAAACTATAAATAGAACTATGCTATACATGGAACACTCTCCTTCTATCCCTTGTTCTTACGTGTTCCTTACAAAGTTAAAACCTTCGGGGACCCATTACGGTCACCCCATCTTCCAACTCATGTCTTGCTCAAGTGCTCATCCACTAAAGTGAACTCATGATTCACCTTAGGATTAAGACACTAAGGCCTCTGTCTCATTCTTCTCATTAACCTCATTTCGACGCATGACTCAAACTAACTAAGTCACGCATCCCGTCCTTAGATAGTACACCCGTCACTTTCTTCATGCATCTTAGCCCATACAAATCCTCATTCCCATCCAGACAAGCCATCCGGCTCTAAGCCAACTCTGAGGCTTAAGCACCGTGTAATTATACTCAGGATAGATTACCCATTACATATGGTGAATCCATCCGGCACATATGTCTAACCAGACTACACATGTACTCTACCCCTTATCACCTAAGATCAACATATATAACACGTTGATCACCAGCTTCGAGGGACAAGGGCCATACTCCGATACCAACCTTCTCTTAACCCGGTTAGCATGACTCCTCATGCTATCCGTCCCTTTTGACAGTTCATCCCAACACTTGACAAGACAAGACTCCATTCATAACTACGTTTCATGTCACGTTATATAGCCCGAGATTGCTCCAGTGCTACACTGTGACCTTGTCGTGTTACCTAGCATTCCACTACATCACTCCTGACTCATCACGAGTACGGTTCCTCATGTACTCCCGTCACATCGTGACATCTCGTCACGTTACCGTTACGCCATTTCTACACTTTAACACTTCACCCATCATAAGCATGACTTCCAATAACCACGTCACTTCGTGACGTTGCCCAGTCATGCTTCCGCTGCGTACTCCTACACTTATTCCACTACTTCACCCATCACAAGCATGACTTTCAGTAGTCAATGTCACTTCGTGACATTCCTCAGTCATGCTTCCGCTGCGCACTCTTATACTTGCTCTGATACTTCACGCATACTCCTAGCCATAAGTCCATAACAGTGACACTTGTCACCTCAGACTATAGGCTACGCCATAACTACTTCATGACACTGTTCCACAATTCCCAACACTATCTATCATGTTCCACGCCCATCAATCACATAACCATCCTTATCTCTATGACACGCCACACAGAGTGTCGCTGCTACATGGAGTACACTCCATGTATACTCCCTTCATACATACCACATCACCATTATGGCATACCTGCCATATGGTACATTACCATATCACATGGAGTACACTCCTCGTATACTCCCTTCATACACACTACGACACATCACCACTATGGCATCCCTGCCATATGATGCATCACTATATCACATGGAGTACACTCCCCGTGTACTCCCTTCATACACACTACGGCACATCACCATTATGGCATCCCTGCCATATGGTGCATCACCCATCATATGGAGTACATTCCACATGTACTCCATCCATATACACCAAATCACCACTATGGCCTACACGCCATATGGTACATCACTATATCACATGGAGTACACTCCCCGTATACTCCCTTCATACACACTACGACACATCACTATTATGGCATACTCGCCATATGGTACATCAATCCATCACATGGAGTACGTTCCACTTGTACTCCCTTTACATACGCTCCATCACCACTATGGCCTACACGCCATATGGTGCATCGCTCCACTACATAGAATACACTCTGCATATACTCCATGCATGTTATGCCGCATCACCACTATGGCATACACGCCATATGGTGCATCTCACCATCTCATGGAGTACATTCCACATGTACTCCCCACATATACAACATGCCACATCACCATTATGGCATACACGCCATATGGTGCATCATCCACCACATAGAGTACACTCCACGTGTACTCCTCACATATACTATACCCCAGACAGAGTACACCCATCGTATACTCCCTTCATACATATCACGGCATGTCACCAGTATGGCGTACCCGCCGTATGGTGCATCTCACCATCACATGAAGTACATTCCACATAAATCTCCTTCATATATCATACCCCACATAGAGTACACTCAGCGTGTACTCTTCTCGTTCCACATACACCACGCCACATCACTATTATGGCATACACGCCATATGTTGCATCAATCCACCACATGGAGTACATTCCACATGTACTCCTTTTACACACACTACTCACAGAGTACACTTCTCCGTGTACTCATCCCGTTCTACCATATGCCAGGAGGGTATATTTTATATATACTCTCCTTGTCTCACATTACGCCACATACAAAGTACACCTAGCGTGTACTCTTCCCATTCCACATACACCATGCTATTTATACAACACATGCCCCACAACTACACTGCACAACACAACCACTCCATAATTACAGCACAAACCCCACAACTGCATTACACAGTACAGTCCACAACACTTCACAATACACCCAACACTTCACAGCACACTACACGGCACAATGCACCTCCATACAACACATATAAGCCCAACACTTCACTACACAGAATGCCCAACACTTCATCACACAACACCACAACACAATGCCACAACTCCATTAATACTAACAGCACAGTCGACAACCTAGTCAACTAATCAATATCTAATATAATTAACGAGGGATAGAGAGTTATACCATCGACGGGATAACCCGTGCGTTGCTCGTTGATCGTCATAGCCGATGATGTCGACAGTGTCTTACGTGGCGGCTAACTCACGTACAGTGACTGTTTAGGCATTTGGATAGCTAAGTGTGGTCTTGGAAGGGCTCGTGATGGCCTTGTGATGGCGGTGAGGGGCATAACATGGCGACTCTAGCCGTGTGCAGTGGCAGTCAACCACGCATAGTGGCTGTCCATTACGTGCAGTGATTACCCATCACATAAAGTGATGGTTTGAACCTAGGGCTTGGCTAAAGGAGGTGCGGTGAATCTCGTGGTGGCGTCGGTGTGGCGCCACGGTGGCTCACGGTGGCGGATCTGGCCATTCCGTGGAGGAGAAGCCGTGGGAGAGTGAGAGAGAGTGTGCTCTCGTGGGTGGCAGATCGGGGCCAATGGAGGTCGGGTTGGCTTGGTGGTAGCCAGAGGAGGCTGGACATGGCGGTCATCAGCCATGGGTGGCGGCGCATGGTGGTGCACTGCGTGCAACCCGTGCGTGAGAGGGGGAGAAGCCGTGAGGTAGAGGAGGGGTTTCTGGCCATGGGTCACATGGAGGAGCTCGGGGAAAGGGAGAGGAGGTCCATGGCGTCGCATGGTGGTCGTGGGTGGCCGCGTACGGCGGCGCACTATGGGAAATGGGCTAGAGACCCATTTCGGGTACTTGCCGTGGAAGGAGGGGGAGGACTGCTTCATAGGGGCTGGCTTCGGTGGAGGATGATGGCCAGTGGGAGAGGAGCTCGCCGGGGGAGCGGTGGAGCCATTGGGCGGCGCACGGCGGCGCTACGCGCACAAGCCCGTTCGGGCCGTGTGCTTCCGAAATGGAGAAATGGAGAGCGTGAGAGAGAGGGGCTGAGTTAGGAAGGCTTGTCGGAGTGAGAGTAAGCTGTTGGTGCTGGCGGTGATGACTGGTGGCGCACGGCGGCACCGGGTTGTCCGTTGGAAGCTTTGACGTGGAGGGAGGAATGTTGCGTACGTTGTACGCCGAATGAGAGAGGGAGGAGAGAGAGGGTTACGGGGAAAATGAGAGGGAAAGAGAGGGGTCTGGGTATTTAACCCAGTCCTTTCGTTTGGGGATCTACACAATAATATAACGACGAGGAATTAAAATACTGATTTGAAGATGCGTAAAACATTAACTTAATTAAAAGCACTTAGAGGAATTAAGGTAAATATTATTTTAAACGAACTTTAGTTTATAAAATAATATTCTTCATCATTAATAAAATGATGAAGTCTCACTTAACATATTTAAAAGGGTTAAACCATTTAATTAATAAAAGCTTTCAACATAATTTAAATCTCATAATATCTTAAATAATTGAAATCATTTTAATAATAATATTAAAATGATTTCCGGCAATTATAATATTTTTGGAGCTCTTCAAGAATATTATGATTGTCGTATTTAAGATCAAATCTTAATTCAATAACAATGGAAATACTTCTTATAAATATTTCTCATAAATATTTCCAGCATATTTAAAACACTAGGCGTGCCCTAGAAGTCACACGATATCTTTGAGACACGCCATCATGGATCGGCATGCATAACGTGACTCGCAGTCGCTAATGAGAATGGCAGTTGATCACATAATCTCTGCCTTCGGGATTTGCTTACGTCATAAAGACAAAACATACGTCAGAAAGAGAGAAGCGTACGTAAGAAGAAGGAGCTGGGTATTACAGTTAGCGTCCTTCACCAAGGCTCAACGCCTCTCTGTGTGCCATCGTGTCTGTCTCAGCCTCAGCCGCAGCAGCATGCCATTACCGTGAGAGCGTCCCGCTCATACAAGGAGGTCAGCAACCACGGGCAACCATTGCACCACGTGAGACGCTGAGCAAGCGGATCACAAGGCAAGAGACTAGCCCGCGCACGGCCAAAAGCCATCCTGCATCTTCACGGTTTTACCCAACCGTCTCCTGGAAAACGTAGCCTCCCAAGGAAGTCAAGTCGTCGCTTGCTCCTCCTCAGCGCTGCCATACACCGCCACCGAGAGCCCCCACCAGTGTAGCCTTCGATAGCCATCCCGCAAGCCTCTGTTTTTCACTCCCGAAACAAAGGATGTTTCTCCTCCTACCGTGAGCCATTGCAACCTTTAACCACCGTGAGATCCTTCACATTGCGGCTCCAGAAACCGCAGGCGAAGTTTTCCGTCACCCAGATCCGCCTCTTGCCACCCCGCCGCACGGTAATCTCCCTCCCTGTTTTCTGCCTCTCACGTTCGGTTTACTCTCCCGTAAGCTCTCTCTCACCGTGCATCTCTCTCTCTCTCTTTCTTGTCCAGTGCATAGCCACCAAGTGCACCACCTCCCGTCGTACACCACGCCGTCGTACTTCACCATCTCGGTGAGTCCCTGCCGCCGCTGCATGTTTTTCTTTTATTTTGTTGTATGTTTATTGTTTGTTTTACGTTTAGGGTGTTTATATATATATATATGTGTGTATATTTATAAGTAATGTTTTAATTTGGCACTTACTAGTTTTAACCTAATATATATTAGGAAAGTTCACGGTTTGAGTTTTCGGCTGAGAAGTATTTTTGTGTGAGTTTATATTTAAATAGAATTTTGTTTTAAGTTTCAATAAATATTGTATTGTATTTTAATAATATTGTTTGTTAAAAGAAGTAAATCTATTTTTTTTCTTAAGAGGTGAGTTTTTCATGAATTATTTTAGGAAAAGTTTAGTAACTAGTTTATTCTTTTTATTTATAAAATATTGTTGGTATTTTAGATATTTTGAATATTAATTTTTATTGAGTTCTATATTTATCATAATACTTATTCGATAAATTTTCTTCTCCAGTATGAATTCGATTAAGTGGATAGTGATGGTCTTAGAAAATGTTGTTATTTTAGGTATTATGAGAATTTTAGATTTTGAGGTTCTTAAAATAGGTTTTTTTAGCATTTTTAAGTTTTAATATCGAAATACGTGGTTGGTTGGAAATTTATGGAAGTTACGTGATTATTTTATAGGTGACGATTAATATTTGTTCGACATTTTGAGGAAAATTCTGAAAAGCTAAGAAGTCCAGGTAAGCGGGGTTCCTATGCTAGACTTTGCATAAAATAACATGAACTGAGATCCTTTTTGGAAAATGTACATGTTTTGTTATGAAAAGAAATCTGAAAGCAACCTCAGATATTTGTTCCGCATTACTCATGACTGATGTAGACATGAGCTTATTTTTGACTTTCTATTATTGAACTGAGACAAATGAGTGAATATGAAAATTTGATAAATTTCACATGTGACGTGAATCTGTTTTGAAAATTTTGAAATGATCTGAATATCAGTATTCTATTTTGATATTATGTGGCATCTGAAAAACATTTGGCATGACTTTCTAATTCTGTTCTCACTCTGATTCTGACTCTGATATGGTGATTCTGATTCTGTTTTGCTCTGATATGTGGCCCTGTCACGGGATATAATAGTGACCTCTGGCCCTGTCACGGGAGATAATAATGACCTCTGGCCCTGTCACGGGATATAATAGTGACATCTGGTTCTGTCACGGGAGATAATAGCGACCTCTGGCCCACCACGGGATATAATAGTGATTTTCTGTTTTGAGTGCAATTGCTTTGGTAACACAGTGATTTATGTTCTACTTGGCTTTCCGCAGGATGCACAACCCTACCACAGGGGTTAAACATGGTCTCTGTTCTGATATGATGCTCTGATATGATATGATAAGACGAAGATGTTCAGTCATGTTGTGCCAAAGGAGTCTTTGAATATGAAAAGTTGATTCCTAAATATGAAATATTTGTGAAGTCGCTCTGATTTTCTGATAAAATGTATTTTTGAGATTTGGATATTGATACTGAAATGTTTTGTTTCTGCATTCTGAACTCTGTGAAAATGCTCATGTTTACACTGAGTTGTTGATAACTCACCCCTTATCTCCATTATTTTTCAGATGATTTTTGAATAGTCCAGCTAAGGATCAGGATTTTGGAGCATCGGTGAGGTGATTATTTAAGTATAGTGGATTACTCATAGAAGATTTCTGAGAAGTTGAGGATTTTATTAAGAGATTTTGTAGTTTTCTGACGACGTTATATTTTGGATTCTATAAATATATTGATGAATTGTGAGTTTTAAGTTATAGGGAGTAACTCTTCAATCCCTGCGGGATCGGGGCGTTACAGTTGGTATCAGAGACAGGTTTGAATTCTGCCTACTATAAACCTTGGAGGTTTAGATATCTGTGGGTTGAGGATGAAACTTCAGATTTGAGGTGTAGAAATTCTAGGACTAAGAGATGATGAAATTTGTATTTAAGGTTTTAGAATATGTTAGGCTTTTAGGCATATATTCTAGGAAATTTGAGGTATTAAAGTTTGTAAATTTGAACCGATCTTCATGACGTTTAAGGTCTTAGATCCATTTGGTTTTTAATGGAATGTAGAAAATAATTTTGATAAGATTTAAGGGTTAGATTTTATCGGTGTAAATAAGCTTGATCAAAAGCCAAGTTTGAAGTTTCGTAGATTCTAATATATGAGGTCTTGAAATTTTGGACTTTAGGAAATAAATTTTTTAATTAGGGTTTAGAATTCTACAAACTACAAGAAATAGATTAATTAGTTGTTATATTTTTTTGTGCAGTTATTACTTTATTATTTTTTCTTCTTTGAAACTTTTAACCAAGGATGAGTCCTCCAGGATGGCTGCTCGACATCGTGTTCGAAATCTTGGGGGCCTGAATGCAGGAAATGAAGAGGACGGATGCACCATAGAGCAGTTCAATCAGATGCACCCTCCCACTTTTGATGGTCGTGGCGACCCGACCTTAGCTGAGGATTAGATCCAGGACATTGAGGAGATACTTCGTGTCTTGAATTGTACTGACAAACAGAAAGTATTGTACTCTACCTTCAAGCTGACCGGTGAGGCTAAACGATGGTGGTCATCAGAGAGAACCATCAGGGAAGCTGATGGGAGGGGAGTGGTTAGCTGGCTCACTTCAAGCAGATTTTCTTTGATCGTTTCTTCCCAAGATCGATTAGAGACGCTAGGGCCAAGGATTTTGCCGACTTAGTGTAGGGTACTATGACGATGCACCAGTATGTGGCCAGATATATTGAACTATCACGCTTTGCCTTATATCTTATACCCGATGAGGAGAAGAAGACCCGAAAATTTGAGGAGGGACTAAATAACCATATTTATGAGCGAGTGGTTGCCCTTCAGATCCAAAACTTTTTAGAATTAGTAGATAAGGCCACAATAGTCGAGCGAGGCCTCAAGAGAAGTGTTGAACTTCAGGAGCAGAGGAAGGGGCCGACGCCGTTGGGGTTTCCCTCGGACGAAAATCAAGGACCATGGAAGAGGATGAAGCTAGTGAACAACCCAAGCCCTGAGACAGGTGCAGGACAACCAACAGAATAACTCCTGCAAGTCATGCAACGTAGTACACTTTGGGGATTGCAGAACAAGAACTGGACGGTGTTTTCGATGTGGGAAGCACAGCCACCTCGTTAGAGATTGTCCAAAGCAACCAGATGGGAGTATGAACCCCAAACCGCCTCAGAGGACTGATTTCACAGCACGAGGCAGGAATCAACACAAAGCAGTGTAGGCTCGAATTCAACTCCATAGAGTGCGCAGCGAAAGCGTGATTAACCCTTTGGAAGTAGCAGCTGTTAGCTAAGCAAATTTCGAGGACGAAATTTTTTTAAAGGGGAGAGGATGTAATATCCCATATTTTAGCATAGTTATTCAGTTTATGTGGAAGATTTTTTTTAATTAATTTAAATATTATTGTTCTTGTTTTGAAAATTTATCAAATTTTTCTCGTTGGATTTATTTTATAAGTTTTTAAGTTGTGAAATTTATTTTGACGTGCTTTGGTGATATTAATTAATATTTGTTTTTAAATTTGCTTCTTATGCTTTAATGAATAATTTTATTGTTGAACTTTAATTGTTATTGTTTTATTTATTTTTCTTCTTTTTTTTTCTCACCCACGCACGACACTACACAGTGCACGTCTATCTCTTTTCTTTCTCTAGGGCTTTTCTTAGCACCCGTATAATTTTACAATTTCATCCAGACCTTTGAAACTGCCTTGTATCCCCGCTGCATCCAGCCTCCAGAGATCACCAGCGTCCAGCCCCTCCTAGTTCGATGCCAACCTCATTTTCCACGTACGTAAAACCGACGCCAGCGTTAGCGTCCTTCACCAAGGCTCAACGCCTCTCTGTGTGCCATCGCGTCCTTCTCGGCCTCAGCCGCAACAGCATGCCATTACCGTGAGAGCGTCCCGCTCATACAAGGAGGTCAGCAACCGCGGGCAACCATTGCACTGCGTGAGACGCTGAGCAAGCGGATCGCACAGCAAGAGACTCGCCCGCGCACAGCCAAAAGCCATCCAGCATCTTCACGGTTTTACCCAACCGTCTCCTGGAAAACGCAGCCTCCCAAGGAAGTCAAGTCGCCGCATGCTCCTCCTCAACGCTGCCATACGCCGCCACCGAGACCCCCCACCAGTGTAGCCTTCGATAGCCATCCCGCAAGCCTCTGTTTTTCACTCCCGAAACAGAGGATGTTTCTCCTCCTACCGTGAGCCATTGCAACCTTTAACCACTGTGAGCTCCTTCACGTTGCGGCTCCAGAAACCGCAGGTGAAGTTTTCCGTCACCCAGGTCCGCCTCTTGCCACCCCGCCGCATGGTAATCTCCCTCTCTGTTTTCTGCCTCTCAGGTTCGGTTTACTCTCCCGTAAGCTCTCTCTCACTGTGCATCTCTCTCTCCCTTTCTCGTCCAGTGCATAGCCACCGAGTGCACCACCTTCCGTCGTACAACGCGCCGTCTCACTTCACCATCTCGGTGAGTCCCTGCCGCCGCTCCATGTTTTTCTTTTATTCTAATGTATGTTTATTATTTGTTTTACATTTAGGGTGTTTATATATATATATATATGTGTGTGTGTGTGTGTGTGTGTGTGTGTGTATTTATAAGTAATGTTTTCACTTGGCACTTATTAGTTTTAACCTAATATATATTAGGAAAGTTCACGGTTTGAGTTTTCGGCTGAGAAGTATTTTTGTGTGAGTTTATATTTAAATAGAATTTTGTTTTAGGTTAAAATAAATATTGTATTGTATTTTAATATATTGTTTGTTAAAAGAAGTAAATCTATCTTTTTTCTAAAGAGGTGAGTTTTTCATGAATTATTTTAGGAAAAGTTTAGTAACTAGTGTATTCTTTTTATTTATAAAATATTATTGGTATTTTAGATATTTTGAATATTAATTTTTATTGAGTTCTATATTTATCACAATACTTATTCGATAAATTTTCTTCTTCAGTACGAATTCGATTAAGTGGATAGTGATGGTCTTAGAAAATGTTGGTATTTTAGGTATTATGAGAATTTTAGATTTTGAGGTTCTTAAAATAGGTTCTTTTAGTATTTTTAAGTTTTAATATCGAAATACGTGGTTGGTTGGAAATTTATGGAAGTTACGTGATTATTTTATAGGTGACGATTAATATTTGTTCGACATTTTGAGGAAAATTCTGAAAAGCTAAGAAGTCCAGGTAAGCGGGGTTCCTATGCTAGACTTTACATAAAATAAAATGAACTGAGGTCCTTTTTGAAAAATGTACATGTTTTGTTATGAAAAGAAACTTGAAAGCAACCTCAGATATTTGTTCTGTATTACTCATGAGATATTGTTTAAGAAGAAAGTATTTTCTGTCATGACTGGTGTAGACATGAGCTTATTTTTTACTTTCTGTTATTGAACTGAGACAAATGTGTGAATATGAAAATTTGATAAATTTCGCATGTGACGTGAATATGTTCTGAAAATTTTGAAATGATCTAAATATCAGTATTCTATTTTGATATTATGTGGCATCTGAAAAACCTTTGGATTGACTTTCTGATTCTGTTCTCACTCTGGTTCTGACTCTGATATGGTGATTCTGATTCTGTTTTGCTCTGATATGTGGCCCTGTCACGGGATATAATAGTAACCTCTGGCCCTGTCACGGGAGATAATAGTGACCTCTGTCCCTGTCACGGGATATAATAGTGACCTCTGACCCTGTCACGGGAAATAATAGTGACCTCTAGCCCACCACGGGATATAATAGTGGTTTTCTATTTTGAGTGCAATCGCTTTGGTAACACAGTGATTTATGTTCTGCTTGGCTTTCCGCAGGATGCACAACCCTACCACAGGGGTTAAACATGGTCTCTGTTCTGATATGATTCTCTGATATGATATGATAAGACGAAGATGTTCAGTCATGTTGTGCCAAAGGAGTCTTTGAATATGAAAAGTTGATTCCTGAATATGAAATATTTGTGAAGTCGCTCTGATTTTCTGATAAAATGTATTTTTGAGATTTGCATATTGATACTGAAATGTTTTGTTTCTGCATTCTGAACTCTGTGAAAATGCTCATGTTTACACACTAGTATATGTCCTCTACTTACTGAGTTGTTGATAACTCACCCCTTATCTCAATTATTTTTCAAATGATTTTTGAATAGTCCAGCTAAGGATCAGGATTTTGGAGCATTGGTGAGGTGATTATTTAAGCATAGTGGATTACTCATAGAAGATTTCTGAGAAGTTGAGAATTTTATTAAGAGATTTTGTAGTTTTCTGACGACGTTATATTTTGGAGTCTATAAATATATTGATGAATTGTGAGTTTTAAGTTATAGGGAGTAACTCTTCAATCCTTGCGGGATCGGGGCGTTACAACAATGAATATTACATAACATGCAATACATGTAACATATGGCATACTTAACTTAACATGACATACTTGCAATGTATAGCAATGCGTGATAGAATATCTTGTGTAACAGATGAATAATTTGTGACAGAATAAATTTTGTGTAATAGATAAATATGTAATGATTTGGCATGTCACATATGATAACACGCATACATACACTTTAGTTCCCTTACTTACACTCATACACATTAAACAGATAATAAGTTAAAAACTAACTTACCTCGATCGTCGCGTTCTACAAGATTAAAACGTGAAACACGAGAAACTGATAGAGGGTATTCTAAAAGTTACAAATTTAGTTACTAACAATTAGAAAAGTGAAAATGGACAACTTAGAGTAAAATTACCATTTTACCCTCTAGATGTGGGAAAATAACTATTTTACCCTAACTTAAAGATTTCACATCCTAACTCCAAAAATTATCAAAATTTACATTCCTCATGTAAATTTTTCCTAGACTCAAATAAAAACTCAGAAAAAATTTAAAACCAATCACAACTATGTAAAACTCACAATGGCCGAAACATACATAGGTCATTTCTCTTAATTTTGGTTGCAATTTCTTCCATCTTCAAAACCCATGATTAAACCAAAATTTTGCAACGAAGATCTTTCTATTTTAAGTTTAAAAACACACTTAAAATATCCATTAAGAAAAATCTAATAACCAACACCAAACTTTTTGTAACAAGACCCAAACTTTTTAACAAAAGTAAACCCTTAAATCACAAGTTTTGACCTTAATAAAGCATCTCCAAGAATTCCAAAAAATCAAATCTTATTTCTAACATATTCATAACATCATCCTAAGATCAACCATGCTTTAAATCATCAAACAAAAGCTGTGAGGCCCCCAAATTCCGCTTGGGATTGGACGGACATTTCAAAGCGTCGAGACATGCAACACAAGGTTACTTGCCCCCGTTCATGACATATAAGATGCAATATTCCTAACATGCATCTAGCATTATGCAATATTCGCAACGGATAATTCTTTTTCTTTAGCAATACTATGCACCAAACTGAAATATCCCAAATACTTCAAACATATTTCATACATAATGACATACTTAAAAACTGATATCACAACACTAGTCCAAAATGATTGTGATCAAAAGAGTGATTGAGATTGACCTCCACAAATACAAGTAGTAATTTGAGGTAACTATTGTACTAACACCTACGTCGGATCGTCGCATCGTCGCTTAGTCGACCGTTTCCAGTTGGTCGATTCTCGATTCTCCTTCAGATCCTGTAATAAGATTTACCATTCGGGGGAAATGGTAGTTGGGACTACCACAATGAGATTTGATTACAAATCTCAGCAAGTTAACAGAAAACTTCCACACAGGTTAATGATGCATGCATGGCAGTAAAAGTATGAATGCATAATCAAATCAATAGAAAACATAATATATCCTGGCATAACATGGCATGAAATAATAAGCATAACGTAACTTGACATAACATGGCATGAGCTGACACAACTTGAACTGGAACTTAAACTTAACTTGACGTGACATGACATGTACGTGAACTTAAAACATAACATGGACTTGAAAAATAGCATGAGCGTGACCTTGAAACATAACATGGACTTGAAACATAACATGAACCTGAGCATGACATAACATAAATGTGAACTTGGAACATAACTTGAACGTGAACATAACATAACATGAACTTGAAACATATTCTTGTCTCATGGGATTACCATGATTGCATGAATGTAAACTTAAACATAACATAACATGAAACATGACTTGAATGTGAAATGTATGAACTTGGAATCTTATTCAATAGACTTGATCATTAAAGTGACCATATGGGTGCTACACAGGTCCCCTTGAGCCGTGTGTCCCTGCCGATTACCGCATCACATCACAGGTTTCTATACCAGCTGTGAGTACGTTAATACGTACTCCACAATTGCTGTGGCCCCACGTATTCTACGTGTCACAATTGCTGTGTCTCACGTAGTGTATGCTCCACAGTTGTTGTGGCCCCATACTTCATGCTCCACAGTTATTGTGGCCCCATGACTTATTTGTTTACGCCACACTTGTTGTGGACACACGTAACATAATGTGTGGCACCATCGGCGTTAGTGCCTGGCGCACTCCGGAGACCAGCTAATTAGACCCCATTCATAACCTGTTGACTGTACTTCGTCAACCTAGGGAATTTTACACCTATTTAGACACTCCAGCATGAACAAAGGGATATTACCCCATCCTAGAGCTTAGGGTCGTGATTGACATGAATAACTTAACTGGCATACATGACATTTCGTAACGTGACGTAACATGAACGTGACATAAAAGTCAGAAGTCCTGACGTAGCATATCGTGACATGAACGTAAGATGACAAACATGACATACTTTGAGACATAAATGTAACAGACAACATTTCATGACTTGGCGTACATGTAATAGGCAATATTTCGTAACATAGCATACCATGTAACATACAACATTTCTTAACGACGTATCAAGTGACAATGAATATTGCGTGACATGAAATACATGTAATAGATGACATACTTAACTTAACATGACATACTTGCAATGTATATCAATGTATAGCAATACGTGACAAAATATCTTGTGTAACATATGAATAATTCATGACAGAATAAATTCTATGTAACAGATAAATATGTAATGACTTGACATGGCACATATGATAACATGCAAATATACACTTTAGTTCCCTTACTTATCACCCATACACATTAAACTGATAGTAAGTTAAAAGCTAACTTACCTCGATCTTCTTACTTTGAGACAAAACTCAAGTGCGATCACGAGAAACTGAAAGTAGTGATTTCTAAAAATTAGAACTTAATCACTAACAATTAGGAATATGAAAAAAATATCAACTTAGAGTAAAATTACCATTTTACCCTCTACATGTGGGAAAATGACCATTTTACCCCTAACTTAAGGATTTTGCATCCTAACTCCAAAAATCACCAAACCCTACATACCTTATGTAAAGTTTGTTCTAAGCTCAAATATCAATTCAGAAAAATTTAAAACTAAACCCAACCATTAAAACTCTATGGGGCTGAAACTTACAAAGGCTATTTTCTTTTATTTTTGTTGTAATTCCTTCAAATATCAAAACTCATGATTAAGCCAAAAATTTTCTTCTACTATACTCATCACATATTCCTAAGAATAATCATGTTTTGAATCATGAACAAAAGTCGTCAAAATCACTAAAACCATACTTGAACTTTTTGGTTTCTGTTCCAAGTTCAAAACAGATTTTTGTTTCTAACTTGTTTTGATCAACCTCTTGATCCAAGACTTATAAAGATGTGATCTTCAAACCAAAACATCACATGGTTTAAAAAGGTGTCTTAAAACAGATCCAAGCATCAAACTCAAAATCACATGGCTAAACATCAACCAAAACATAAATTTAGCCAAGAACATCATCACTTTGGCCTAATAGAATATCTCCTTGCATAAAATTTCATATCTTCGAAACTAACATCAAATATCTTCAAAATAACATTCTAACATGTATATAAGAGGGTTAGGATATTCCAATAAAAATATCAAAGCCATTGGAATAAGATTAGACCATAAAAGATTTAAACTTTCTCAAAACAAAAATTGTTTTTCCTTTTCCAGTTTCTAAGTTTCTAGACCCAAGAAAATATTTCACCAAAACTTTTAATCATGCAACCAATCCTCTACCAATAATCATATACACATGTTAACAGTACTCCATAAAAATTTCGGGCCAAGATATATTTATTAGTTTGGTCAAAACTCCAAAATATAACACACTCTCCAGTTTATCGTCCAGAATGACCTTTCTGGGGTATAAATAACATTTCACCAATCAAATGATCTCCCAATGGAACGATTAAAATATCCAAGTAAACTAGACTCCAAAAGAAACAACTTTCATGAAGGAAACTTGGCGAGAAAACACTTACAAAAGCTTCGAAACAGGCGTTCAAAAGATGTAAGAAAACCTGTCCGAGAGTGTCTTTTGTGTTCTATGGAGGAAAAGTGTAAAGGAGAGTTGCTTTTCATGGGAAGTGGACTGGAGAGCCTCCTACACAAGTTATGGAAAGTGATAGGACTGAAGAAAAGGTTGAGTGTTGGCCTTTTCTTCTCATAAAAATCCGTCCAAGATCTTTTCTTAAGGTTGAGTGTAAGAGTGAAAGAGTGAGGTGGCCCTTTAGCTTTGTACTTCAAGAACATTCTAGGCCCTTCTTGTAAAGATCTGGCCAGCCAAGTGGGGGTACAAAACTTAGCTATGAAGCAATCCTATGGTGACCAAGTTCGTGGGCCTTAATGGGCCTAAACCGAATGGGCCTAAATTTTGGGGTTTAAAGAGGGTTTGGGTTGCTATCAAGTCCAAATCCAATATCACTTGGCCCAAACAATTTTTCATGGTTAACAAGGTTAGATAATGACGTTCTAACACAAATTTGAAGGATTAATAGCATGTGGAAGTGATTTAATCAAGTGATTAAACACAATGCTAGAAATCAGATTATAAAGGGTTTAGAGACCAACTTTAGGGTTTTGGAGAAACCGTTTAGGGTTCCGATTTCAACTATGCTTTTGGGCTTTCAATTGGATTCCCACCATTTAGGGTTTTCACTAGGATTGAGACCCTCTTTGGTCTGGCACAATTTGGTTGAGCGGATGAAACAAAGTTTTGCTTAAGTGGCATGATTTCACACCTTGATTCCTTCAAATCCATCAAACGCTCCTCCACTAAGTGTGGCTAAGATCTTGCCAAGTGTCCAACTAAAACTTCTCTAATCTAAATTGGACATTCCACACTATGATTTTGAAACACTGCAATTGGTGCGCTTACTGAGGTTACTATTCACTCCGAAAAAGTGAGTCATAAACTTAGTACTAAAAATTCCTAAATATTCATAGTAATCTACAGTGAAAATATTTTACCAAAATTCAACCTCGAAGTGCCCCAAAACAATAATTTCATAGTTTCAAACAGGCGGTTCGTTCGAAAATATGAAAATAAACTTATTGTGATATAAAATCCTAAATAATCAACTGAGTCTAACGGCGTAGACCATAACACATTCTGACACTTCTAACTATCTCAAATAAATAAAACTCATATTTCTAACACCATAGTGAGTGATAACACTGACTATGTTAATAGATTAAAACCTATGCGATTGGTCGATTCGTAAAAACTTATGGGGTTTTCACGAGATTCCTAAAGTCAATAGAAATTCCACCAATGAATTTCTAGCGAGTTGTTACAAAAGCCACCAAAAATCACAAAACAACACTGAGTTTTTTTGGTTTTAAACTTAGTCCAAAACATAAACTTTTCTCTCCATTAACTTTGATCATTCTCTTGATCCATGGCTTATACACATGTGATCTTCAAACTAAAACATCTCATGGTTTAAAAATGTGTCCTAAAGAAGATCCAGCCATCAAACTTAAAATCACATGGCTAAAACTCAATAAAACATAGATCTAACCCAAAAAATCAAATCTTAGGCAAAACCGAATTCCTCTTGCATAGCAAATCATATATTTAAAAATAATACTAAATATCTTCTAAATAACATACTAACATGTATATAAGAGGCTTAGGATCATCATATAAAAATATCAAAGCCTTTGGAATAAGATTAAACTACGAAATATTCAAACATTCACAAAACAAAAACTGTTTTTCCACTTCCAGTTTTCAAGTTTCTAAATCCAAGGAAATCTATCATCAAAAACTTCATTCATGCAACAAAACCTCAATGAACATTCATAAACACATGCTAACAACACTCCATAAAATTTTCGGACCAAGATATGGCCATTAGCTTGGTCACAAATTTCAAAACATATCATACTCTCCAGTTTCACGCCTAGAATGACCTTTCCATGGTTAAAAATACTTTTGACAAATGATCATGGAATGAGACTAATAAGCTATCTACGGAAACTAGACTCAAAGAAAAACAACTTTTATGAAGGAGTCATCGTGAGATAATACTTACAAAGGATCGAAAATGGCCACGAAAAAAGAGCCAGAAATCTGCCCATGAGAGCTCTTTTGGGTTTCTCTCTAAGAACGAGGGAAAGAAGTGATAAAATAGAGACAAGTATCTTGCACGACTTTAGACTCCTGGAGGGGGAAGTTATGAGCTTGAATGACCCTTAATTGGAGGTAGCTATGTGACATAAAGTGGAGAATAGTGAGAGGCATGGACTGCCTGCAGCAGCTGTGAGAGATGGAGGTTAATGGAGTGGACTTCTCTTCACATCAAGGCACTAATGGGTTGCAGCCAATGGCAGTCGATGGTCTGCCATGTGGGAGAGAAAATTTCTTCAAGAAGCTTTGCCAAGGTGGCCAATTTCATAGGCCTTGGTGGGCCCAACCAAGTGGGCTTCAATTTGGGGTTTAAAGGGGGTTTGGTTAGGGTTTGAGATGCTATCAAGCCCAAAACCAATTTTTCTTAACCCAATCAAATTTTCAAGATTTAAAAGGTTGGATAATGATGTCATAACAAGGATTTTATTAATTAATAGCATGTGAAAGTGATTTAATCAAGTGATTAAACACAACGCTAGAAATCGGGTTAAAAAGGATTTGGAGACCAACTTTAGGGTTTGGGGAAACCGTTTAGGATTTCGTTTTCAACCAAGCTTTTGGGGTTTCAATTGGATTCCGACCATTTAGGGTTTTGCTAGGGTTGAAACCCTGTTTGGTTTGGCACAATTTGGTTGATCAAATGAAACAAAACTTTGCTTAGGTGGCATGATCTCACACATTGACTTCCTTCACAAATCCATCTAATGGTTCCTCTTTGTGCCAAATCTCTAATATTATTTACTATATGTGGCTAAGATCTTGCCAAGTGTCCAAATAAAACTTCTCTAACCTAATTTGGACATTCCACACTGTGATTTTGAAAACACCACACTGGGTGCGCTTATCGAGGTTACTAGTCACTCTAAAAAAATGCATAATAAACTTAGTACTGAAAAATTCTAAATATTCATATTAACCTATAGTGAAAATCGTTTACCAAAATTCAACCCCAAAGTGCCCTTAAAAAATAAATTCACAATTTCGAACAGGCGTTTCGTCCGGAATTATGAAAAATGGTTATTGGCCATAAAATCCTAAATAATCAATTGAGTCTAATGGCGTAGACCAAACACATTCTGATACTTCTAACTATCTCAAATAATTAAACTCATAAATCTAGCACCATAGTGAGTGATAACACTGATTATGATGACAGACTAAAACCTAAGCAATTGGTCGATTCGTAAAAACTTATGGGGTTTTCACGAGATTCCTACAGTCAATATAAATTCCACCAATGAATTTCTAGTAGGCTGTTACAAAACCACCCATGCAAACCGGCGGATTCAAGTGGTTTCACTTGGGTGGGAAAATCTGCGTCAAGTTTCTCATGATGGTCATGGGACCTCTTGGAGAGGTGGTGATGGAGGTGGCGTGGGAGGGTGGCTCAACGAAGGCAGATGGTTGGTTAAATCTCAACCCAACCGGTTCCAACTCAAATCAATCGATTTGGCTTCTTGGTTTGATTTGTGGAGCCAATTTCATCCAAGGCTTATTCTAGGTTTGAAGGGGTCTCATGAGATATCTAAGGACCATATTACCATTGAGGAAATGGCACAAAAATATTAGTCCTAAGGACAAAACAGTCCAAGTACTCAAAGGCATACACAATAACAGATTGATGTGGATTTGGGGTTTGATATGTCATTTCCCTTAATGACATGTGGGGAGGTTTATCTATGGTATTAGTAAGGTCTAAGTATGATGGAATGAAATAATAAATCAAGAAAATTTTGAATTAAAAGGTTAAGAAAAGATTAAGATGAAATTAAGTTTCAAAGCATGGCTTAATGATCACTAATCTCGTGTATGTTGATTAATGGTTTTAGCCAACTTTCAAAACTTAATTTGGGAATTTAGGGTATGATATGGGCTTAAGGAAACTCATGGTTTGGTGTATTGGGCTTTCAACTTGAATAGTGAAATAAACCCAAACATGGCTTTGGGCCTTGTGGGCTAAAAATGGCCAAGTGTGTGGGTTGATAGCTTGTGGGCTTTTGGGCTTGAATAAGAGGGGGCCTTATTTCCAAATTTTGAGGGTTGAAATGAGACCTCAAGATCCACTAAGATGGGCCTGAAATGGCTTGACTTGGCCTAATTGGGCCATGGGTCAACTCTACACCAAGTTTGGCCCAAAGGCCTTAAGCCTTTCTTAAGCTTGGGCCAAAGCTAGCTACTAAGTCTTGAATCCCTAAGGGCTTGGTTCAAGGCTTCTTGGGCTAGGCCCATGAATGTTCTAAGGTCCTAAAAGCCTCACTGAATTCACTAATGAGCTTGCTTCTCTAATCATTTGCTTAATGATACTAAGTGTCAAGGTTAAGGCTAACCTCACTATCAACATTGATGTTAGTAATAACCAAAAATTAAAAACTTAGTCTAGAGCATTTAAGGATTAATCTTAATGGTTAATTAGGTGGGGTGTTACATCTTGAGAGCCATAACTTCTTAGTGTGAAGAAAGAGTGAAACCAAGCGTGTTTGATAGAGTTCTTGAAGTAAGGTTGTGTTGGGAGCTCAAGGCCACTCTTTTTGTAAGTAACCTTGCTCTATCCTTTGTTTAGTGTTAGCATAGCATGTTAGGCTTTAATTTATGGCATGGGAATGAAATTTTAATTGTGTTTTATTGAGGATTACCATGCTAAATGCAAATCGGGTCAATGTGGGAGTATTGAATGAATAAATTACTTTGGGTTGAATGTTTAGCCATGGTATATCTTAATATGATTTTATATGATTCACTAAAGTCTTGGAATAAACTTTGAAGGTTTAAATTTGAGGTTGAAAGCATGTCATGATAGGTCATAAATTCATATATTGTGTTGATCATCTAGCATGCATCGATTTTACTTGATTTAAGTTTAATTTGTGGAGTTTTGTTTAAGTTGCCTAGGCTTGAATAATGAACATTTAGAAAAAGCCTTGTGATTGGGATAAGAATGGAAATGCATGATTTAGTTAAACATTTCTTGGTAAAAGAAAAGTTAGAAACATCATACATATGCTTTGTGGATGGTTTGATGATGTTTTGGCCTTAATAAAGTGCTTAAGTGTTGGTATGATTTTTTACGACCTGAATCTAGGTTTTAAAGTGTTCCCTAAGGTTATAATCATGGTTTTCCTCTTGATGAATTCGAACACATGCATCCATAGAGGTTTTAAGCTTAAAATCATATATTGGTCTTAAGATATGGATGCCACAGGTTGCGTATCTTTGGCATAGTTGTAACTTTAATCTTGAAATTATAAAGGCATAGATGATTTTAGAACATAGAAAATATGAGGTTTATGAGATTTGGTGAATTTTGGGGCTCGATTGTAAATAGTAAAAATTTAGGGTCTTAGTGGTAATTTTGGAAAGTTTAAGGGAAGTTTTGTATATACCAATATTTGAACCCTTTTGATTATGAACATTCATAATTGTGATTTTTATGTATTTTTATTACTCTTTTATTTATGAAAATTGTCATTTTTCCTTCAATTCTATTAATTTTATTTTATTTCTATATATTTTTCTTTATTTTTTAGATTTGAAGGAATGAGAATATTTAATGTAAAATGAGAGCATTTTGGTATAAAAAAAAGAAACTACAGATCCAGACTGACGAAAGACAACTAGATATGAAGAGAGACTAGGAGACTTGGGCGAGGAACCTTGTCTTGCGGGCAGCAAAGAGATGTATCTCACCAAATGGCAAGAAGACTTACCCCTCGGTAGGCAAATAGTCTTTCATCAGTAGCCGAGGAGATCAGTATATTCAGCACACACGGCATCTATCCGATGGAACCCTCTTGAGTTCTGCAATAAATTTGCTGACCACCAAATCAACCCAAGTTCCAAAATTCAAGCAACATATCACTGAATCTTACATTTTAGAACAATCTCGTTATTCTTAGGATAATTTTCTTTTATGTTAACATCTAACGTTAGAAACTATTTTCCAGATTTTTAAGCTAGATTGTAGCCGCATTTATCATGTTTCCGCATTTGAAATTTTGACATCTATTTAATTTCGGCTGGTAGGATGGATAGGAGAGTCAAAGTTTTAGAGGCCAATAGTCCAGAGTTTAATATTTAGTTTCTTTCATGTAGGCGGATCGGGAGAGCAAAGGCAAGAGTCGCATGCTTCATCAATCGACTCCAACGAAGAACACTAATTTTATTCTTTTTTTTCAGTTTCATTATGAACTAATTTTATTTTCTAGAACTTTGATGTAGTCTAGGATTGAACATACAATTTATATTCTAAATTATTTTATTTTCAATATTTTCATGATTGAGTGTTTATTTTTTGTTCGTAATGCTTGCAATCTTCTAGCTAATTATTGTTCGATCTATTGAATCGCAATGAGACCGAGAAGTGATTTGTGATTAGAGCTTGAGGATTAAGCAATATTAGTTGAGCGAAAGTAAAGATACTTTACCGCAATTAGTGTGATTTTCAAGAAAAATCCAAAGAACTTAATGAGTCTTCAATTAGTTAAATTCACATAGAGATATGGAGTTATTAATTAGAGATATTTTTAGTATTGTTCAAGAGAAAATATTGAATAGTTAATGGATTTTAATCATCAATTTGGGATAATTAGAATTAATAAGGAAAAAGAAATTGTGTGGGATTTGCTAGGTGAAATCAAACGATCTAGATCTATTCTTATTATCTTTAAAATCTTAATTTTAATGCTCTTTTCTTTAGTTTAATTTAGATAATTTATTCTTTAAATTTTAGTTTTCCAAATAGTAATTAATTTAGTATATTTCAGTACTCAATAGCATAATTAATTTTTATGGGTTCGACATCTGTTTTCTTTAAAACACTTTACTACTTGTTACGATTCTGTGTATTTGCAGATATTTTCAGCATAACAAGTTTTTTGCGCTATTTCCAGTGACTAGTTATTTGTTAATGATATTGATACTAGCTAGATTTTTATTACTTTGGATTTTATTTTTAATCAAAATTGGTTTAAATTATATCTCAGTTTGGTTTTTCTTTTCAAAAACTAGAAGTGCATGCCCTGATCTAAATCATTAGAGCATACACTTTTCAATCCTGAAATTGAAAGAACCTTACGTCGGATTAATAAAGAAAAGAAGAAAGAGGTCACTGCATCTAAAGTTAACATGGCTGACCAGGAGCACAAGGCGTTAAAAGACTATGGTATGCCCTCTGTCAATGGGGCGGCATCTAGTATAAGGTGACCAGCTATACAAGTCAAAAACTTCGAAATCAAGCTGGCCATCATTCAAATGATTCAACAAACCGTCCAGTTTGGGGGCTATCACAAGAGGATCCTAATGTCCATATTGCAAATTTTCTAGAAATTTGTGATACTTTTGAACACAATGGAGTGACAGATGATGTGATTAAATGGAGAATTTTTCTTTTCTCGTTTAGGGAAAAACCAAAAGGTTGGTTGAACTCTTTGCCACCCGGCATCATCACCACCTGGGAGGGGTTAGCACAAAAATTCTTAGCAAAATATTTCCCTTCGACCAAGACAGTGAAGTTAGGGAATGATATTACTACCTTCACCCAATTTAAGGGTGAATCATTATATGAGACATGGGAGAGATACAAGGATTTATTGTGCAAGTGTCCGCATCACGACCTCGCAGCCTGGCTTCAAGTACAGATATTTTACAATGGTTTGGGACCCACAAATCAATATGTGGTTGATGCGGCTGCGGGAGGAGCATTAATAAGTGAGACCCATGAAGCCACATATGAACTTCTGGAAGAATTGGCATCCAACAACAATCAAGGGTTTGCAGAGAGAGCAATGCCAAGAAAGATGGCTAGAGTTTTTGAACTTGATTCTATTACCACATTGGAGGCACAGATGACAAATCTATCACAACAACTAAGTAAGATGAATATTAATGCTATTCAAACTAATGTTGTTTGTGATCATTGCGCAGGAAATCATTCAAGTGTAGATTGTCAATTCGGAAATCCTTTTGCCCAACCGAGTTGTGAACAAAGTCATTACGTGTCCAATTTCCAACGTCAAAACAATCCTTATTCAAACATGTTCAATCTCGGATGGAAAAATCACCCTAAGTTTTCATGGAGCAATAATCAAGTGCCGGCTAGACCACCTCAATAGTTTCCACAGCAAGAGAAGAAACCGACACTTGAGGATATGTTTATGTAGTACATGCAAAAGACCGATATGGTAATCCAAAACAACTCGGCTTCAATCCACAATCTTAAGGCACAAATCGGTCAACTCTCAAACATGCTTACCAAAAGGACAGCAGAGACTTTACCGAGCAAAACTGTGACCAATTCGAAGAAACATGTTAAAGACATAACATTGAGAAGTGTGCGAACATATGACCAGCCGCAAACAGTAAATATCGAGCAAGATGCAAAAGCTGCCAAAAATGTGGAGTCTGAGATGAAGGAAACCGAGTCCAAGGTGAAAGAAGCAAAGCAGGATACGACCGACCAGTAAGCTGAAAAGACTAAGGAGAATAAAGGGGCTCTAAAACCCAAGAAATCTAGGGAGTTTATATTTGAAACTTATTCTCCTTCAATTTATGATCCACCAAATTTTTTTCTGCAGAGATTAAGAAAAAATAAGATTCATAATCAGTTCTCTAAATTTCTGAATATATTTAAGCAATTGCATATTAATATTCCTATCTTTAAAACTTTAGAGAAAATGCCTAAATATGCAAAATTTTTGAAATATATATTATCAAACAAGCTGAAGTGGGAAGAGCATGAGATTGTAATGCTGGCTGAGGAGAGTAGTGTAATTTTACAAAAGAAGCTATCACCTAAGTGGAAAGATCCGAGGAGTTTCACGATCCCTTGCACTATAGGAGCTGAGTAATTGCATATTTTATACATCTAGATCCAATATATTTTATTTATTCCATTACATTATTATTGGTTTTAGATGGAAAAATTATTAAAATGCATAAATCTGAGTTGTGATTTAAATTGATTTATAGCATAGCTAATGTTTAATTTTATAACTTGTGATTTAATTGGACAATATTTCTTCATATGCACAACACATTTTTGATATTCTATTTTTTCTTTTTATTTTTTTTTCTAATTTCTATTATATATATATATATATATAGGCCAAGATGCACTGATGCTTAAAGAGAGAAAAAAAAAGAAAAAGTTAGAAGAAAGATGCACAAGAAGAAAATGCATGCATAGAAGGGTGCAGCCAAAACTCACACACGCACGCACGAAAAAGAAAAAATTTGAATAGAGAGAAACCCAAGGAGTAAGGATGCAGCAGGAATTAATATTTTTCTTTCACTTTTTGCCTTTTTGGTTGTGAGACATAAAGAGGACGGAGTTTTTTGGAATTCTTTTTCATTGGGAAGTATTTTATTCTGGCTTTTTGGGAAGAAAGGAAAAAAAAAATACGTAAAAGAGGAAAGAACGCAGCGCCGCTTGAAGAACTCCTTTGTGGTCCAACTGCAGCTCCAGCCGTATCCTCCAGTACTTACCACCTCCAGTACTTACCACCTCCATCTCCATTCATTTGGCTTACTCTTTCCACTCTCTACTTTTTATTTAATTTCAATTTAAAATTTATTGAGTATTTTTGAGATTTTTGGCTTAGAAGTTTGGGCAATGTATTTGCTATTTATTTTACTTAATGTCGTTATTTTTCTTACTCTTTTAACCTTTCATTTAACAGTGATAACAATTGTTATGGATTGATTTTGAGAATTTATGATTTGAATACAAGAATGAACCCTAGAATCTAGATTTTGGGACTTTTCAATTCTCAACTCGTATTTTGTCAATTATTTTCTAATCTAATTTAATTTTTAGCTTAGTTTTTATTAATCTCTTGGTTTCATTGCATATTAGATTGATTAAAACTTAATTAGGGCTTAAGTAATTTATGTTTTATTATTTAATTTTCAGATTAATTAAGATTGTTTAGCTTAGTTCATTCCTTGATTGTTAATTTCAATTTGTTAGTCTTTTATATTTCATTTCAACACTCAAAAATCCAAAAAACTGAATCTAGTCCATGACTAGTGCCTTTTTTTTTAATTCCCGTTGCACTCTTCCATTCATTCTACATACCACCACTTTTATTTTCTCTTTGTGAATATTTTCACCATTTTAAACAAGTTTGATTTTAAGTAACTTTCACTGAGGAGACGATCTAGGAATTTATTCCTAATTATTACGCGACATCCTCCTGCACTTGGGATAGCTTTTGTGCTGCTCATTTTTTAGTGAGTCAAGTTTTTGGCGCCGTTGCCAGGGAATAGTTGCTAGACGTAAATTTAGACTCGTTATTTTTATTTTTATCTCAAATGTTTCTTTCACTGTCTTATCTCTGATTACACATTTCACTTGTCACCTACTACTCAGTCACTTGAACCTTACTTATGCAATTTGGACTGATGTTTCATGTTATGGATGAGGGACAATTCAAATAGGTTGGTTAGAGTTACATCGAGCACTGAGAGTAGTATACACAGCCCAAAGATAGATAGCTCTTCTGTTTTTTCTACAAACGAGGACATTGAAATTGAACAAACCATGGCTGCACCTGCACCACGCACTCTTAGAGATTATTTGCAGCCCACTCACACCACTACACCATCATGCATTATTTTACTTGATGATGCACCTAATTTTTCTATTAAGTATGGCATGATGTCAGTGATACCTCAGTTTCACAAAATGGATTCTGAGAGTCCTTATCAGCACCTAACAGATTTTGAGTTGGCCCACAGTACTTTTATCAATAAAACCACTACTGATGAATTGATTAGACTTCGTTTATTTCCTTTCTCTTTAAAAGATAAAGCGAAGATTTGGTTTAATTCTTTGAGGCCTAATTCTATCTCTAGTTAGTTTGATATGTAACGTAAGTTTTTACAAAAAAAATTTCCTTTCAAAGAACTCAGTATTTATAAGAGCAGGTCAGCTAGTTCAATAAGAAATCTAACGAGACTTTTCAGGCCAGCTGGGAAAGGTTTAAGGATTTGGTGAATATCTGTCCACATCACAGTTTTGAATCCTGGAGGTTGGTGAATTATTTTTACACTGGTCTCACTCTACAATGCAAGAAGTTTGTTCAGACTATGTGCAATTGAGAATTCTTTAGCAAGGAACCAGATGAAGCATTACCATTTTTTGACTATCTTGTTGAGAGCGCACAACAATAGAACACTCGGACTGATCGAGTTTCATTGACAACACAACCACTGAGGGCTATTTTTGGTGGGGGCAGATATGAGTATAAGGAGGACATTGACGTTCAAGCCCGGATAACTGCATTAACTAGAAGACTGGAGGTTATGGAGATGGAAAAGGTGAAGGCTGTGAAAGCAGTAGAGGTATACTCTATATGTGTTGATTCGAACCACAAGACCCAAGATTGTCTGATTATGCCAGTATTTCAGGAGAGTGGCTCTGAGTAGATACAATCAGCGAACTGAGTAAATAGAGCACAAAATTAGCCTTTTCTCCAATACATATAATACGGGGTGGAGGAATCACCCAAATTTTTCATGGAGGAATTATCAGCCTGGTCGGTCTCCACCACCTTCTCAGCAGCCATTTCATTAGGTTGCTCCTCAGCACCAGTATCAGCTATATTAGAGTTCTCAGAGCTATCCTTTTGTAGCACCTCCAGGATTTCAGCCTCATGTAGCTGCACAGAGTTCTTTGTCTCAATCATCTGCGAAGAAGTCTCTAGAAGACAGTATGGCACAAATGACTAATACACTTCAGCAATTCATGCAGATTCAGGCCACCACAAATAATCAGAACACTCAGGCCATAAATGACTTGCGGGGCACCATCAATAAGATGAGCATGACATTGAGCACTCTAGAGAGAAGGAAATTTCCAGCACAACCTCAGCCTAATCCACAAATATACCGGCAATAACCACAACAGGTACATAATGTCTCAGGGGATCTTATTGAGACAATGAAAGCCGTTCTTACTTTGAGAAGTGGAAAGGAAGTTCCCCAACCAGAAATGATCATTGCTAGACAAGTTGTAGCTCCTACACCTGAAGATGTAACAGAGACTAATGAAGCTGAAAAATAACCAAAGGTAGTGAGACCAGAGCTGAAGAAGCCTGTGAGTGCAGATGCTGAAACTAGTATGGGGTACCAACCTGTGGTTCCCTATCCTTAGAGATTGGCAGCTGGCCAAAAGAACAAATACCAAACTGAGATTTAGGAGATCTTCAAACAAGTAAAGATTAATATTCCATCTTGGATGCCATACAACAAGTTCCTTCATATGCAAAATTTTTGAAGGACTTGTGCATAGTGAAGAGGAAACTGAATGTAAAGAAGAAAGCTTTCCTAACGGAGCAAGTCAATGCATTGATATTGAGCGAGACTCCTCAAAAGTTCGGAGATCCCGACTCTCCCAACATTTCCATTATGATCGGTGAGTCACGCATTGGGAGAGTTTTACTTTATTTGGGAAGTAGTGTGAACTTGCTACCATTCTTAGTGTATGAGCAGTTGGGATTGGGTGAGCTGAAAAAGACCTTCATCATGCTACAGTTGGCTGATAGATCAGTTAAGGAGCCGAGGGGTATTGTAGAGAATGTGCTGGTCCAGGTGAACAAATTTTACTACCTAGTTGATTTTGTAGTCCTTGATATGCATAAGCCAGCCTCCACTATTTACCAAGCTCCTGTCATCCTTGGAAGACCATTTCTAGCTACATCAAATGCTTTGATTAATTGTAGATGACACTTGAGTTGAACGCTTTTAATACTTGCAAGATGCCAGCATATTTTGATGACACAAGTGATTTGAATGCTGTAGAGAGTTTGACTCCAACAGAATTTATTTGCTTGACTTTTTCTTTCTCTGATGATGATTCCATTTTTCGGCCACATGAATTTTTACTTGATGAAACAATTGACCATATTGATGAAAATGTCTTTGATTTTTTAGACTATTTTATATATTCTTCTTTACCACTTGAAGTACAATTTGCAGGTGCAAGATGAAAACCCCAGTTTGAAACTCTACCACCACCAGACATACTTAAATCTTCAGAGGAAGAAGTTCCCTAGTTGGAACTGAAACCACTTCCTCAAGATTTAAAATATGTTTTTATTGGTCCTGAAAATGGCACTTTTCCTTAGGAGATTTCCTCAAAGTTAAATCAGAAGGATGAAGCCCAGTTGATTAAAGCCCTAAAAAATCATCGAGGCGCAATTGGTTGGACAATAGTCAACATCAAAGGTATTGATGTTGTTGTTTGTACCCACAGAATCCATCTTGAAGATGATGCTAGACCGGTTCGTGATGCTCAACGTAGGCTTAATCCTACCATAAATGAAATTTTCAAAGAGGAAGTGCTTAACCTGCTCGCAGTGGGTATCATTTACCACATCTTAGATAGTAAGTGGGTAAGTCCAACTCAAGTGGTACCAAAACAATCTGGTTTAACTGTTGTAAAAAATTATAAAAATAAGTTGATTCCAACTAGAATGGTTACTGGTTGGAGAATGTGCATTGATTATAGAAAACTTAATTCAGCCAGTAAGAAGGATAATTTTCCTTTACCATTATTGGATCAAATTTTAGAAATAGTGGCTGATAATGCATTTTATTGCTTCTTGGATGGATGCTCTAGTTATTATCAAATTGTTATAGCGCCTAAGGACCAGGAAAAAATCACTTTCACCTGTCGTTTTGGCACCTTTACTTTTACCAGAATACATTTTGGTTTGTGCAATGCCCCAGCTACTTTTCAGAGATGCATGATGAGTATTTTTCTGACATGATTGAGAATATTTGTAAAATATTCATGGATGATTTCTCTGTTTTTGGAAAATCTTTTGATAGTTGTTTGCATAATTTGGCACGTATTCTCCAGAGATGTGAGGAAAAAGAATCTTTTACTTAATTAGGAGAAATGTCAATTTATGGTTACTCAAGGCATTATCTTGGGACATATTGTTTCTTCTTAAGGTATGAAGGTCGACAAGACAAAAATTGAATTAATATCTACACTTCTTATCCCTAGGACGGTTAAGGATATTCGTTCTTTTCTTGGCCATGCTGGCTTTTATAGGCAGTTTATTGAAGGGTTCAGTTCTATTGCAAAACCTTTGTGTACTCTTTTACAAAATGATATTGAATTTGTTTGGACTGATGAGTGTCAAAAAGCTTTTGATACCCTTATAGAATCGCTTGCCACTGCCCCCATTATGCAACCCCCGCAGTGGGACCTTCCCTTTGAAATTATGACTGATGCAAGTGATTATGTCTTAGGAGCTGTTTTGAGACAGTGTGTGGATAATAGACCTTTTGTGATTTATTATGCCAGTAAAATCTTGAATGATGCCCAGAAAAATTACACTACTACTGAAAAAGAATTGCTTGCAATGGTTTTTGCACTTGATAAATTTCGGGCTTACATTATTGGTTCTCCTGTTACTATTTTTACTGACCACTCTGTTCTTAAGTATTTGTTGGCTAAGAAAGATGCAAAACCACGCTTGATTCGCTGGATTTTACTAGTTCAAGAGTTCAACATCAACATTAAGGACAAGAAAGGAGTTGAAAACATGGTAGCTAGCCACCTCTCTAGATTGCCATCATCCTCCTCTTCAAATGTTAGGCTTCCTCTTGATGATAGTTTCCCGGATGAGCAGCTGTTTGTGATTAATAGAGCTCCCTGGTATGCTAACATAGTCAACTATCTGGTGACTAAGCGAATGCCTTATGAATGGTCCACCCAAGATAAGCGTCGATTTCTCTCTGAGGTACGACACTTTTACTTTGATGATCCATACATTTTCAAATATTGTTCGGACCAATTGATTTGAAGATGCATTCCTGATGATGAGTTTTCTTCTGTGTTAAGATTTTGTCATATGGGTGCATGTGGTGGTCATTTTTCAGCAAAAAAAACAGTCTCTAAAATTTTGCAAAACAGTTTTTACTGGCTTTCCATGTTTAAAGATGCTTATAATTTTTGTAAGGCTTGTGAGTCTTGTCAAAAATTGGGATCCATTAGCAAAAGAGACATGATGCCTCTTTCCCTTATTCTCACTTTAGAAATTTTTTACTGTTGGGGAATAGACTTCATGAGACCTTTTCTAGTTTCCTTTGGAAACAAATATATTTTATTAGTTGTGGATTATGTTTCAAAATGGGTGGAGGCCGTCACTTGCAAAACAAATGACCATCGTGTTGTCTTAAAATTTTTGCAATCACTGTTTGCTCGCTTTGGCATGCCCAAAGTTATCATTAGTGATGAGAGTTTTCATTTTTGCAACAAACCATTTTCTACACTCGTAAAGAAATATGATATCACATACCGAGTTTCTACCCCTTATCACCCTCAAACAAATGGGCAAGCAAAATTGGAAAACAGAGAGATCAAAATCATTTTAGAGAAAACTATCAATCCTAATAAGAAAGATTGGTCAGTTAAGGTTCTTGATGCTTTGTGGACTTATATGATAGCTTTTAAAACAAATCTAGGGATGTCCCCTTATCGATTAGTTTATGGTAAAACTTGTCATTTACCTGTTAATATTCAGCATCGAGCTCTTTGGTCTATAAAACAGGTTTACATGTCACTTAATAAAGCTCCAGGGTTGAGAAAATTGCAGATCAATAAATTGGATGAAGCTCGTCGAGAGGCCTATGACAATGCTCAGCTGGCAAAGCAACGCATGAAAATTCTACATGATCAAAAAATTCATTCCAAGCATTTCACACTTGGCTAGGAAGTTCTTCTTTACAACTCTCGCTTACATATTTTTTCTGGTAAATTGAAATCCCAATGGAGTGGACCGTACATTGTAAAGAAGGTTCATCTTCACGGGACAGTAGATATTGTGATCCAAAGAATGGCAATAGCTTCACTGTCAATGGACAACGTCTAAAGCTTTTTATGACTGCCTTTGATCCACACGAAGAGATCTTGCTTGTGCAAGATTTCAGGGAAATGTTTTGATTTTTTCTCCCTTTACAGCTTTCTTTACTTGCGTTTTGTTTTTTTTTATTTGTTGTTTTGCTTTGATTTTATATTTCATTTTTTTTTTTTGCTTGCTTATTCATGTGCACTTTGTTTTCTTTCGTTCAATTCATTAAGGACCATGTCTCTCATTAGTTGGGGTAGCATGTGTGCACATATTTTCAAAAAAAGAATTGCATTAATGTGATGTGCATTGATACACATATGATTGACACACACTCCATTTTTAGTATTTTGTGAAATCTGAGCATCTTGGTGGAGTAGTTGAGCGGAATCATTTTGTAAAGATTTATTTTCAAGCTTAAGTATAAAGCATGATTTTTTATGCATCATATTTTGTTGATGTGTGGCTTAAAACACTATGATGTTATACTTATTGAGATGAGATTTGGTAAGATTTATATAGAACGAAGAGTAAATTTTGAAGGACATTTTGCACATGCTTACATTTGTAGTGTTCCTTAATTTACTGTTCATTGATTTAACACAGGAGAAGTAAACTGTAGGACTACCGAGCCATGTTTCAAAAAGAAAAAGAAAAAAAAAAGAAAAAAAAAGAGACTTGAAAAGAATAGAAAAAAAAATGGGATAAAGGTGACTTAGTGAGCTTTCCTAAGTAGAGGGCTAGAAACAGTTACTCAAGACTTTGGGGGTTGAGTGTTCAACCTTTAAAAACAGAGCTGGCGTGAAAGCTGCTAGTCCCTTGTGCTTTGAGGTAGTTAGAATCAACAATGATTAATCTTAAGATTGAAAAAACCTATAACAAATCATGCCTAGTAATGAGGAACACAACTAGTTTAGCTCCACACACATTTGATTTCTGAGATATTTGCCTCAATTATATGTGAAAGATTGTTGAGATAGTCTTGGAGGGTATAGCCCCAGGAGGTTGAGTAGTAACGTGCCACTTTTGTGAAAATTCATAATTGTGTTTGATTGTTTCTGTTTTGATTTCGATCTTTATACAATATTCATCTCAATTAATTTTTACTGTTTTGTTCAAAGATTAGCAAAACGCTAGTTGGGGGGTGTGATTTAGCTGAGTTATTGCATATTTTATACATCTAGATCCAATATATTTTATTTATTTCATTACATTATTATTGGTTTTAGATGGAAAAATGATTAAAATGCATAAATCCGAATTGTGATTTAAATTGATTTATAGCATAGCTAATGCTTAATTTTATAACTTGTGATTTAATTGGACAATATTTCTTCACATGCACAAGACATTTTTTATATTCTATTCTTTCTTTTTATTTTATTTTATTTTATTTCTATTTTCTATTTTTTTTATATATAGGCCAAGATGCACTGATGCTTAAAGAGAAAACAAATAGTTAGAAGAAAGATTCACAAGAAGAAAATGCATGCATAGGGTGCAGCCAAAACTCACACACGCACGCATGGGAAAGAAAAAATTTGAATAGAGAGAAACCTAAGGAGTAAGGACACAGCAAGAATTAATATTTTTCTTTCACTTTTTGCCTTTTTGGTTGTGAGATGTAAAGAGGATGGAGTTTTTTGGAATTCTTTTTCATTGGGAAGTATTTTATTATGGCTTTTTGGGAAGAAAGGAAAAAAAAACACGTAAAAGAGGAAAGAACGCAGCGCCGCTTGAAGAACTCCTTTGTGGTCCAACTGTCGTTCCAGCCGTCTCCTCCACTACCTATCACCTCTATCTCCATTCATTTGGCTTGCTATTTCTACTCTCTAATTTTTATTTAATTTCAATTTAAAATTTATGGAGTATTTTTTAGGTTTTTGGCTTAAAAGTTTGGGCAATTTATTTGCTATTTATTTTACTTAATGTTGTTATTTTTCTTACTCTTTTAAGCTTTCATTTAACAGTGATTACAATTGTTATGGATTGATTTTGAGAATTTGTGATTTGAATACAAGGATGAACCCTATAATTTTGATTTTGAGACTTTTCAATTCTCAGCTTGTATTTTATCAATTATTTTATAATCTAATTTAATTCTTAGCTTAGTTTTATTAATCTCTTTGTCTCATTGCATATTAGATTGATTAAAGCTGAATTAAGACTTAAATAATTTATGTTTTATTATTTAATTTTCATATTAATTAAGATTGTTTAGCTTAGTTGATTCCTTGATTGTTAATTTCAATTTGTTAGTCTTTTATATTTCATTTCGACACTCAAAAATTTAAAAATATGAATCTAGTCCATGACTAGTGCATTTTGTTTTATTCTCGTTGCACTCTTCCATTCATTCCACATACCACCACTTTTATTTTCTCTTTGTGAATATTTTCACATTTTTAAACGAGTTTAATTTTAAGTAACTTTCTCTGAGGAGACGATCTAGGAATTTATTCCTAATTATTAAGCGACATCCTCCTACACTTGGGATAGCTTTTGTGCTTTCTAATGTCTCTCTCTATTTTCAGGGAACTAGGTCTTAAAAAAGTAAAACCAATCACCATCTCTCTACAGTTAGCAGTGAAAGTTGATACCCGAGAGGACTCATAGAGGACGTACTGGTGAAAGTTTATAAGTTCATCTTCCCGGCCGATTTCATTGTGCTTGATATGGAAGAGGACGAGGAGATCCCTTTGATACTGGGCTGACATTTCCTTGCGACGGGGAGAACCTTAATTGATGTCCAGTAAGAGAAACTCATTTTGAGAGTCAGCGATGAGCAAGTCATTTTTAACATGTTTAAATCTATGGAATTCCCTTCTAAGGTACATTCTTGTTTTCAAATAAGCAACCGAGACATGGTCAAGGCCGACGACACTTATGGAGGCAAATTCCCAAAGCTACCACTGAAGGTATGTCTTACTCACTCTACGTCTATTAAATCTAAAGATGAAAAAGTCAAGGAGTATGAGAGATATTTGGAAGCTACACCATCCCTTTCTCCTTCAATAAAACTGAAAGTGAAAGAGCTAAACTCATCTCAGCCGACGTCGCCCAAGCTTGAACTCAAACCACTTCTATCAAATTTAAGGTACGCTTTCTTAGGCCAAGACTATACTTTTGTAGTCATTATTAACAGTTCTTTAAGTGATGTAGAGAAAGAGAAGTTGTTGAGAGTCTTGCGAGAACACAAGATGGCCTTGGGTTGGACCATCTCGAACATCAAAGGAATTAGTCCTTCAATTTACATGCATAAGATTTTAATGGAAGATAATTTTAAACCGATTGTCCAACCCCAGAGGAGATTGAATCCATCAATGTAAGAAGTGGTGCATAAAGAGGTATTGAAGTTTTTAGATGCCGAGATCATTTATCCAATCTCAGATAGTGCATGGATAAGTCCAGTACAAGTCGTTCCAAAGAAAGGAGGGATAACCGTGATCAAGAATGACAACAATGAACTCATACCGATGAGGACGGTCACGGGATGACGAGTATGCATAGACTATCGAAGACTAAATGATGCAACTCGAAAAGACCATTTTCCCTTACCATTTATTGATCAAATGTTAGAAAGACTTGCCGGCCACGCCTACTACTATTTTCTAAATGGATATTCTGGTTACAATCAAATAGCCATTGCACCTGAGAATCAAGAGAAAACCACTTTCACCTGACCTTACGGCACTTTCGCATATAGGCACATGCATTTTGGCCTTTGCAATGTGCCAGCCACTTTTCAAATATACATGATTTTCATCTTCTTGAACATGGTGGAAAATTTTTAGAAGTCTTCATGGGTGACTTCTCGGTTTTTGGTCATTATTTTGATAACTGCTTATCTAATTTATCTTTGGTTTTGCAAAAATGCAAGGAGACAAATCTTGTTTTAAATTGGAAAAAATGCCACTTCATGACCAAGAAAGGAATAGTGCTCGGCCACCGCATTTCCTTTAAGAGAATTGAGGTCAACCGAGTAAAGATCGAAGTTATTAACAAACTCTCACCACCGACCAATGTGAAGGGCGTGAAGAGCTTCTTGAGTCACGCTGGCTTCTATCGTTAGTTTATAAATGATTTTTTCCAAGTTAATAAACTTCTCTGCACTCTGTTAATTAAAGATAATCGGTTTGAATTTTCTAATAAGTGCTTGCATGCTTTTGAAAGATTAAAAAATAATAATTTCAGCACCTATCATTGTGTCACCGGATTGGAATTTATCTTTTCAATTAATGTGTGATACCGGTGATTATGCTATAGGGGTTGTTTTGGGATAGAGAAAAGAAAAAAAATTTCTTGTTATTTATTATGCAAGTCGGACCTTCACAGGAGCTCAACTCAATTATGCTACTATTGAAAAAGAATTATTAGCAATTGTATTTGCCTTTGACAAATTTCGTTCTTATTTGATAGGTTCAAAGGTTGTCGTCTACACTGATCATTCAACTCTTAAATACTTGCTGGCGAAGAGGGATGCCAAACTAAGACTGTTAAGATGAATTCTGCTACTACAAGAGTTCGATTTGGAAATAAGAAAGGTACCGAGAATGTAGTGGCCGACCACTTATCTCGCCTTGAGCTTAAAGAAGCAGTTGGCGAGGAGAATTTCTAAATTAATGATACCTTACCGAATGAGCAATTAATGGCTATACAAAGTGTTCCATGGTATGCTGACATGGTAAATTATTTGGTGTCCAAAATTCTACCGGCCGAAATGACATATCAACAAAAGAAGAAGTACTTCTCTTACTTGAAATATTATTTTTGGGAGAAGCCTTTTCTATACTAGCACTGCGCAAACCAGATAATCAGGAGATGTGTGCCCGAAGAGGAGATGGCGAGCATACTCAGATATTGCTACTCATTGGAAGTGGGCGGTCACTTTGGTGGAGCAAAAACAACAACGAAAGTTTTACAATGCTGCTTTTATTGGCCGACTATTTTCAAAAACTCTTTTAATTTTATTAATTTATGTGATCATTGTCAAAGGGTTGGCAACATTTCTAGGAAACATGAGATGCCTTTAAACAGTATTTTAGTGATTGAATTATTTGATGTTTGGGGTATAGATTTCATGGGTCCTTTTCCATCCTCATATTCTAACAAATTTATTTTGATTACTATAGATTATATCTCCAAATGGGTGGAAGTGGTCGTCTTGCCAACCAATGATGCAAGGGTCGTAGTGAATTTTCTGTGTAATAACATTTTTTCCTGATTCGGCACTCCGAGGGCCATAATCAGTGATGGCGGGAAGCATTTTTGCAATCGCCAATTTGAACTAACTAATTATGGAGTTACCCATCACGCGGCGACACCATACCATCCTCAAATGAGCGGTCAGGTCGAGGTGTCCAATCGAGAGCTAAAGTGCATACTGGAGAAGACTGTGAGTGTTTCTCGGACAGACTCGATGAGAAGGTTAGATAATGCATTATGGGCCTACCAGACAACATTCAAAACACCGATCGAGATATTGCCTTATTGGCTTGTTTATGGAAAAACCTATCATCTACCCATGGAGCTAGAACACAGAGCCTATTGGGCGACGAGAACACTGAACTTCGATTTACAAGCGGCTGGCAAGAAGAGAATACTACAGATCAACGAGATTGATGAGTTCTGCAATGATGCTTATGAGAATGCTCAGATTTACAAAGATAAAATGAAAAGATGGCACGATAAGCATATTCTGAGAAGAAAATTCGAAGTTGGGCAGAAAGTTCTATTATTTAACTCAAGACTTCGACTCTTCCCGGGAAAGTTGCGCTCTCGGTGGTCGGGATCGTTTGTGGTGACTCGTGTCTTTTCCTATGGGACGGTTGAAGTCCATCACGAGATAAAAGGCACATTTAAAGTGAATGGACAGATATTAAAATCCTATATGGATGGAGACTTTAATTCGGAAAAGTGTTCTATTGATCTCGCCAGCAGTAAATAATGAGAGGACAATGTCTAGCTACAGGCTTTAAATAAAGCGCTTTTTGGAGGCTGCCCATGTTTTTTTTATTATTTTATTAATTTTTATTTTTGCTTAATATTATTCATTTTCTTTCATCTTACATGAACGAAGAAGCGAGGAGATCTCCAAGGAGTACACAACTGCACCTTCAAGGAAAATATTCAATTGACAGAACTGGACACAATCAGGGGAGCATCTCTTACCTTCTCTCATCCTTCACTTTAGTTTTTCTTCCTTTTTTTCCATTGAGGACAATGTGATACTTAAGTTTGGGAGGAAATGATATTATTTTATTTATTTAAAACAAATTAATAATAATAATAATCATAATGATGATAAAAACAATATGGTTTGATGAATAAAAAAACCTATGGTAAGAATATAATTGAAATTGATTATAATTTTTAGGAAAAATTCTCATTGCTTAAGTCTAGTTGTTAATTCTACTTGATCTTACTTAATTTGATATTTCCTCTGTTCAATAAATGCCTCTTATGATCATTAAATATTTTGAGTACCTAGAGAAACTTTATGTGAATTTTGTGAATTTGTATGGTCTCAACTTACTCTAAAACTTGTTTGATTACACTCGAGACGAAATCCTAGACAGAATATTACTGGAAAAATGATTAAGGCATTCTTTGGACAGATTGAACCTTTCAAGCTTACCTGATTATTATTTTTATCTCTAGTCGCCCCCTTTGAGCTTTATTGAAATATATATTGGCCTTATATTTTTTTTTCTTGTTAAACCTCATATACCCTACTCTATTTGAATTTAAATACTGATTTTCTTACCTTTCAAGACACTAAGTTTACACAAAATCACAGACTCACAAGAGCATGAAAGGCAAGAGAGATAGAAGGTCTACAAGTAAAGTAATTGTAGCAATATTATCAAAATCATAAATTTGGGGGTGTGAAAAGTCAACTTGTCTATTGTGTAGCCAACAAGAAAAGGTCGACGAGAGTCATTCACAAAGGCAATCGAAAAAGTATGGAATATTTTCACAAAAAAACAATTCCAATCTGCTGAATAAAGGGGTAAAAAGAGAGATACTTGAAAGTGCAATAAAAATAGGTATGTTGAGAGATTTACAATGATTAAGAAGAGATGTTTGTGTTAGAAGTGAGAATGCTCTATTTATTCTGTTGATGTTCAAACTTAAGTTCTCTTGTTTTATTTAAATCCTACCTTTTCTTTGCAACCCTCACTCTAACCTTACATTACAAGCTTAATAAAGACCTATTGATCCCTGATGATAGTTTCTATTCTACATTAGTAGAGAGTGATTTGAAAAACAAGCCTATAGAGTTTTTAGAGATCCATTATTGATTTACTTGTTTGTATAAAACTATCCAGGGAGCTAATAATGAAGTGAGAATGATGAGTATGCATGAATGTGTGATGGATAATGCAGTGAAATTGACTTTTGAATTGACTTTTGGACTTGATTGATCTTGAATGATTCCTTTGAATTATAGACTTTAGACAATCTTTGAGACAATAAATTTTGCAAATCAAACCAATGCTTGCTTTAATTGTCTTTATTTCTTCTTTGCTCGAGGGTGAGCAAAATTTAAGTTTGGGAGTATTTGATAAGTGTTATTTTTATGTGATTTTTATCACCCTTTTATTTATGAAAAATGTATTTTCCCTTCAATACTATTGATTTTATTTTATTTCTATATATTTTTAGTTATTTTCTTGGATTTGAAGGAATGATAAGATTTAGTGTAAAAGGAGAGCATTTTGGTATATAAGAAGAGATTACGGATCTAGACCGATGAGAGGTAGCGAGATCTGAAAAGAGCCAACGAGTTTTGGTTGAGGAGTCTTGTCCTGTGGGCAGCAAAGAAATTTCTCTCACCCAAAGGCGAGAAGACTTACCTCTCGGTAGACGATGAGACTCGTGACTAGAAGGCGCAACCAGAAGGCGCAACCAGAAGGCGCGAAGATTTGGCTACAAGGCTCTAGGCAGTTAGATTGGGAGACTAGTCTAAACGACCAATTTAAAAGACCAACCTAAACGACATCGTGGGCAATAACTAGAAAAGGCGAAAGGAGTCTTTCCACTCAGTAGGCGGGGGAGATGCCCGTTCATTTGTGACATCTACGCCAGTTATATTCAACGCACACGACATCTACTCTCATCTACCCTTTTGAGTTCCGCAATAAATTTATTAGCGACCAAATCCTCCCGAACTCTGCAAATTTTCATTTTAGATAATTCCAACATTCTTGGGATAATTTCCTTTTATGTTAATATCTATCTAGATTGTAGCCGCATTTATTTTGTTTCTGGATTTGAGTTTTAACATCTATTTAATCCCGTCTTGTGGGATAAATAGAGAGTATTTGGTTCTTAATCTTAGTTTTAGTTTTAGTCTTTGGTTTTTGAGTTTTTAGTTTTGAATTTTAGAGAGTCTGAGTTTAGGTTTCGATAGTTTAGAATTTATTATTTGAGTTTATTTCAAGGAGGCAGATTTGGGGAGTAGAGGCGAGAGCTGCATGCTTCATCAACGGACCCTTCTCATCAATCTCCTACATGTGTGCATGAGTGCCAAGTGGCATGTGAGGAGTGTGTGTGTAAGTGCATGGGTTGCCGAACCCTTCTCTTCCCTAGGAGATCTTCTTTTCACCATACCTTTAAACAAACATGTGATTGGTCTCTTTTTACACAAAGAACCATGCCCTAGCCGTCCATCTCAAGTGCTTTTACAAAAAAAATATTCTTCTAAAAGCCCTTAGGCGTGTAGCCTCCTTCCAACTTTGATCTTGCTCTTTTCCAAGAAAACTTTTACCTACCTCTTATGCATGCATGACACATGGAAAAAGCTACTTCCCTTTTCTCCTTGTTGTTGTCCGTGACCTCTTGGCCTTCCCTAGGTTCTACTTTTCCTTAACCTCATCATTTCCTTTTAGAACCTCTTTCCTATAGTGACATGTGTCAAAAAGTTTTCTCCCATAAGCAAAGATCTTCATGCTTACGTGACATATGACAAAAAGCAGATGATCTTCCTATGGTAAGCCTATAAGCCAAACCCTAGTTTATTCTTACCTCTCTTCCCTTATTTCCATATAGATTCATCAAGTCCTATACATAGCCTCATTGGACAACAAATATCATGCAAAACCTCAAGTTAGGCGTGAGCCCTAATTCCATTGGGCTTCAAAATCCTAATTTTCTACAAGGGCCGAAACTCTCATGGGCTTATAAAAGAAAAAAAAAGGTTTTACACAAGAGCCTAGAAAATCTTGGTCATCACAATCATCACAGTTTCTCATATGCACTGTGAGTACCTATTGGTGATTGTAGTACAACTCATGTTGAAACTACAACCCCTTTTGGATAGTGAGATGAGTCATTTGCTCTTATCTCAACCTTCTGTATCCTCAATTATTATTAAGACTCACTATCATCTATTCTTCCCTATTGAGTCTGAAATTCAGCACCTGTCTGATCCCTAAAAATTACTTGATGCCTTTCTCTTGTCAGATTGGCATACATTCAACAAAATATTAAGAAACATAACATTTTTTTGAGTTTATATTAGTAGACGCAGATTCAATTATTCTTTCTGAAATCATTTGTTCTCTTCAAACTCAACTTTTTTCTACCTGCATCTCCAATTATTGTCTTTCATAAATTTACCATTAAACAAGTCCTCACCCTGAAATAATAAGAAAAAAATCCTTATTTGGCAAGGAAATTTTTTCATTCTTATAACCCGCCATATTATGATTATAATCCTAATTTCTTCTTTTTTCTAGACCTTCACCTACACCACTCCACTAGCAGGCATTGACAAAAGTGTTTTTAAAACAAAGAAAAAAAATTTTTGAATCATTCAGGGTTCATCCACTTTGACAAATTACAAGAGATCAGGAAACTCTCGCGATGGTTTTTACTATAGTGGGATTATTATGGACCTGAATCTCTTCTTCTTCCCATCTCTCTGTAAGAAAGTTTTAAGATTTTCTCATCACAAAATGATTATCCACCCGCATTAAAACATTATCCGCCACTTCTTCTTTTCTTCCTCAAAACAAAATTAAACTAGATTATGAAGTAAGAATATGTTATCAAACTTCACTCCTCTTTCAATACCATTATGTTTTTAGCCCGCCTAATCTCTATCAAATGGTAGAAAAATATAATTATAATCACGTTGTAAAAATATTTTCAAAGATTACCAAAACTCTTGAAGTTGTAGTCTAGCGGAGTAGATTTCAAGCCCAATTAGCATCCATTACTAGCAGAAAAGATTTGAAAAAAATTAGCTGAGATAATGTCACAAGTCTCAGACATCGATGATGAAGAAGGCTCACCTCCACATCAAGTTAGATTATCTTTATCACAACAGGCCACATCATCATTAGCACAACATGTCTCTCATTCTCAAGCTAACTCATCCCTTCATCCTATTCATCTAATGGATTCCCAAGATCCATTAGATCTGGAATTTTCAGAGTACGACCCCCCAGATTATGATGTGATTGCAATAAAACAAGTTAGAAAAAAGCATTATTGGTGCCACTTATCTATTATCCGCCGACGTATAAAGACAAACAACTTTAGGCGTCTATTATCAAATTACTGTTTGACTCTACTCAGAAGCATTATTGATGCCACTCATCCATTATCTGTCAACGCATGAAGAAAAATAACTTTAGATGTTTATTATCAGATTATTGTGTATAAAGTTACTTTTTAGTGTCTATAATATGAAGTTTGTAAACAAAGAAAACATTCAGAAAAATCTCAAATGAAGCTCTTTCCTTCTCTCAATCCTAACTTCTGAAAAATCTCTGTGTAAAAATTCTTTCATATCTTTTGCCTCAAATTCTTCTGAGAATTAATCTCTTTATAAGTATTATGTTTTCAATAAAATCAAGTTTATCAGTTATGATTTCCATCTTTCATAATTGTTATATCCTATATTAAGGCTGTACAGAAACCGGCGCAACTGGCTGCGGCCGTCACGAACCGGCCGGAACCGATGGAGAACTGGCCGGCGTGCGGTGGATTATTACAAGAACCGATGTTCAGCGGTTCGGTTTCGGTTTGAGGCTGGATCGGACCGCTGAACCGACCGATATAATAAAACTTTTTTTTTAATATACACTAATCTAAACGACGCCGTTCCACTTAAATTTAAATGGAACGGCGTCGTTCTATATATATAAGTATATGATAAATAATAAAAATGACGTCGTTTGATATTAAAGACATAAGAAAAACAAAATGTCTGAAACGATACCGTTCCACTTAAACTTATGTGGAATGTCGTCGTTTCGGTATGGGGTCTTCTTCTTCCATTTCCCGATCTCCTCTACAACTCTCTCTCTTCTGCAACTCTTGAACTCTCTCTCTCCTATGCAACTCTCGAACTCTCAGTAGAATCACGCCACTAGGGGAATCGACACCGATCGAGAACCACCAGAGAATCACCTCGATCAGTTTCCTCCTCCCCATCGACCAGTTACGATCAGTTGCTCTCTCAATTTTTTAGTCGTCGGTCGGCGTCGGTTTTGCCCAAAAATCACGTCGACAACGTTGATTTTCACCCCTATCCTGTATATAGTCGGTTATACTACCTATTATTATATTATTATCCTGGTTTATATGTTATTAATATCAATGATATTGAAATTGTTATATTTTATAATAATAAAAAGATTCATAAATAATTTTTTTGTTTATAAAATAATAATAAAATAGATTAAGAGGTAATGATTAAGTACCGTACCAGCCCAAAAGGCCAGGAGAGAGGGAAAGATGAGAGGTGAATTATGTACCCTCGCAAAATCTGAGTGAGAGGGAGCGATTTGGATTTGGGGGTTTTGCAAGCACGGTGGCGCTTCTTCTTCTCTGAGATATTCTTCCCCTTTCCCTCGAGTTTTCCTTTTGAAAACGTACTGTACCCGGGGGTTACGAGGGAGTCCAATTCATTTATCTCATTCGATTTGATTTGATTTGCTTTCTTATAAGGCGCCCGAGAAGACAGACAGGGAGAGCCATGCAATTGTGGTGGTCCTGGTGGCGTTGGGGCACTTGTACTTTAGAGACGAAACCGTCCGATGCGTCACAGGAAACGGAGGTGGGAGGTGGTCTTCTTTGATGGCCTTGCAATTGCAAATGAGTTGGCAGCCGAGTTTACTCAGTCAGAAGCGCAAGAACGGCCCCCCTATAGGGCTCAAGAACCTCGGCAACTCCTGCTATCTCAACAGCGTCCTCCAGTGCCTCACCTACACCCCTCCCCTCGCTAATTTCTGTCTCAAATGCCAGCACTCCTCTCTCTGTATGCACTACTTTCTTCTTTTCCTCCCTTTGCCCTAATTTCCTGGCCTTCTTCTTTATTCGTCTCAATTTTCGCGCAGGCGATTTGACGCGCGACTGTCCGTTTTGCATTCTGGAGAAGCGGATTGTGCGCTCTCTGAGCGTGGATCAAACCCCTGACGCGCCCTTGAAGATCCAGAGCTGTCTCCGGATTTTTGCCGAGCACTTCCGGTGCGGCCGACAGGAGGACGCGCACGAGTTCCTGCGCTATGTGATCGACGCCTGCCACAACACATGCCTCCGCTTGAAGAAGCTGCAGCTGCGGCGTTCCAACTCAAAGGGAGGCGAGCAAAGTACTTCCACTGCGACTGGTGCTACAACTACTGTGGTGAAAGAGATCTTTGGGGGTGCCTTGCAGAGCCAGGTGAAGTGTCTTTCTTGTGGCAACGAGTCGAATAAGGATGATGAGATAATGGATATTAGTCTTGATGTTTTGCTTAGTAATTCACTTAAAGAGGCATTACATAAGTTCTTTCAACCCGAGGTTTTGGATGACAACAATAAGTACAAGTGCGACAAGTAAGTCACTCCTCCAAAATTCAAATGGCGATTTCCTTTGTTTGTGACCTATCAAAAAATATTGTTATCATTATCGTTGAAGGAACTTATGCTTGTTTAGATGCAAGAAACTGGTGGTAGCAAGGAAGCAAATGTCTATACTTCAAGCCCCCAACGTCCTTGTAATCCAGCTCAAGGTGGGTCTATTTTAAAAAAATGGATTAACATAGTAGCTTGGTAACAATAGGTTTCATTGCTTTCTAGTGAAACTGACGCTGATGGATTTTGCTGGCAGAGATTTGAGGGTATACTTGGTGCTAAGATTGATAAGGCCATTGCATTTGAAGAGGTTTTGGTGCTTTCCAGTTTCATGTGTAAGGCAAGCCGGGTATGTGTTAGTTCTATTTTTAATGAAGTTCATCCAGATGCCAAATGGTTGCTAAAAACGTAATTTGTTCTTAGTCATTAGATTATAAGTTTTCCTGTATACTTGGGCTTTTGCCTACTCTTTTGATCAATAAAAACTTGTTTACCGATAAAAAAAAAGTTATTTGATTCTAAGTTTGATAATATCTGCACAAACTGACACACAGTGAACTGATTGAATTTTCCAAGGCGTAGAAGATATATATCATCATTCACAGGCTTTGATAAAAGTTATTAGGTTCTATGTTTGATAATATCTACTGATCGGTGCAAAACTGCAAGTGCACAGTATCGTAGTTTTATAGTAAAGTGATGAGAAGAGTATCGTCCTCAGGGATTGGTAACTTACTTTTGGCAAATACTGAAATTATACTAATCTTGACTTTATTTAGAAAAGTCACTAAGATTTTTGTAATTGCAAATTAAAATAAAATTAATTCAAAGAGAATACTCGAAGGAAAATAAAAATATTGTTAGAAGATCAAATCAATGGGAAAGAAAACTTCTAGGAAATCGATTTCACCTAATTCCTCACTATGCTTTACTCATCTAACTAATTGAATTTAATTCTCTGTTTGTTAGCAAATCTCCACAAACATCCAAAAGCCTCTTTCGATAGTCAATTGAAAATTATTCTTGTTCATCATTTTACACAAGAGTATGCAAATTAATAAAGCAAGAAAACAATAAGACTAATGATTTTAATACTACATAGGTTCATACAAGTCTTTTGATCTCTATAATTACCTATGCCGAAATATCCAAGATCTATCCTATAATTTCCTCTTTCGATAGCAAATCACAATATTAAAATCATCTAATTTATGGCCAGTTAATTAGAAGCAATAAGTTCAGAATAAATCAGACAAACATAGAAGATAATTACTTCAAATTAACATAGAAAAACAAGCATAGTTCGGAACTAGATTACATTGTTTTCCTAGAATAAAGAAAATTTATTTCATGTTAAAAATTAAATTTAACATAAACGAATTCACCATAATTTTTCTGAGAGAAGAATAGAAGAAAATGAATACTGAAAATGCTCCTCGCAGTCCGCAATGTCGTCCCTCGCAAGCTGCAGCGTCTGAAACGAAAAATTCCAAAGAAATGCCCTTCTAAAAAGCTCTCCAATTTCGTGCTAATGATATGCTTAAATAGGATAGGAAAGAAATCCTAATGTCTTCATATTCCTGCACACAAAATCGCCTAAATTTTAGGACTCAACTTGGCAGCCACGTACTCGCTTCAGGATTTCGAATTTGGAAGTCCTTATTAGAGACAACTTTGTAGCCTTTTAAGATAACTTTCCAATGCATCAAGAATCGCATCAATTCGATATTAGGGCGGAAAGTTATGATTAAAATACTAAAGTGTGTCTATGCTATCTGCTAATGCGTTTTGGATTCTGATCTGAACTACTCTCAAATCCTATCATAATCCTTATTTGAAGAGTCCTACACTCGTTGAAAGTTCTTTGATAAGATTTACAACCTAGCCAATTGGAAAAATAATAGTGAGAAAACTTCATGATGCTCTTTTCTTCCTTATTCAAAAAAGAAAATTTTGCGAAGCTGCAATCCATAAGAGATATGTCATCACATTGATCATGTAACAACCACTTCCATTAAGAATGGGATGCCTCATATCATTCATGCCCTAGTGCAAAGATCGAAGAATTATGTAAACCCAAAACCAAAAAAAATCTTTATCAATGTCTTTACAAGATAAGATAAAGAACCAAATTATTGTTAAAAACCAAAATAGCATACTAAAATTAAAGTCTACTTGCTTCAAGCACTTTAAATGGTCTCTCTAGGGAATGACTTCATGTGATACCCCCATATGATATGGATAAGGGTAGGTGGTGTATAGGATACCACATTGCTTGGGAGGAGAAGTTCTTGCTCTTTATAAGGTTCCAATGGGGCTCTAATTGTATAATTGACTAGTCCTTTTGGAGTATAGGCCATGTGGTTTGGATCTTACATTGAGGCGTTACAAATGGTATCAGAGACTATCCCAACCAGAAATGTGGGACTTAAGCCGTGCCACCTACAATGGACAGGCTCAACGAGGACGTCGGGAGTTTAAAGGGGGTAGATTGTGATACCCCCATATGATATGGATAAGGGTAAGTGGTATATAGGATCCCACATTGCTTGGGAAGGAGAAGTTCTTGCTCTTTATAAGGTTCCAATGGGGCTCTAATTATACCATTGACTAGTTCTTTTGGAGTATAGGCCATGTGGTTTGGACCTTCTATTGGGGCGTTACACTTCAACTTATTCTGCGGTCTATACAAATTATCTTTGATGGTATTCAAGTAGTTTAAAAAGAAAAATAAAATGATAATGGAATACACAATAATTAAATATGTCATAAAGTAAATAGAGTTCTAAGTATGTTGGCTATTAAAAGGACCCCAACCCCATTCATGTGGCCAACGAGTTGAGTCGCTTCGGCATCCAGGGGTGATCTCTTAGGATATGAACATCACTTGTTAAACTCTAGTGTACTCGAGTGAGCTTATCACTGTGGACCATACAATATGGTTGCACTCGCCTTTTAGTTCTGGAGCCATTGCACATTATATCATATGACAAAAAACTTTAAGAACATGTCTTTAATCTCGTTAAACAAATCCCGAAGATTGTACAAATGCAACATGTCTTTAATCTTGTTAAATCTTGGACCCATCACACGGATCATGTAGATAATCGGCTTTTCACCAATGGGGTGTCACCACAAGAAATTGTTTGCACCTAAGGGTCCGAACTTTAGACCTGGAGGAGGCAAACCACTAAGATCAAAGTCCTTACCACTTGAGCCAATCCCTAGGAGTTACATTTCATGCATTTATACATTGTCTTTCTTTCCATTTTGTTCTTTCCATTCTCATAACAATGGTATATTTTATATCACTTTTAATGCCCCTCTTTCATTAGGCAATGGCTTGAAATAGTGTGGCTTCTATTGTTTATATGGTTCGAGATTTTTTTAGCTTTCTCTTCCCCTGTCTCTCTCTCACACAAACATAGATGCTTCAAACTCAATACCTTCCTCATCGGACTCCTTCTCTTTCCTCACAACGTTAGAGTGATCTATCGCTAATGGGTTTTTACAAGTGGTTACACATTGAAGCTAATGTATTGAGTTAATGAAAGTTGCAACACCCCCTTCCCAATAGGCTTGGGAATGCTACTAACTTAAACATCATGTGAGCCGGATATGACTACTAACAAGATTCCATAAACATTAAAACAATCCCAAATTTGATTAATAAAAATCATGGGCAGCACTTCATGAAAAACCCTAGTCTATGGATGTTCATTTTTTTGTTTGATAAGTAAGAATTTTATTGAATGAAACTAGGCGAAACTCATGTATACAGGAAGTATGCAAAAGAAGCAACTAATTACATTCTAGAAACCTAAAAAGAAAACAAAAACTCATGAGCTTTCCTTCCCTTAAGAACAATAGCCGAAACCACTGCAACAAAGAAGATACAAACAATTTCTAGATATCCTCAACAATTCGCTCCTTGTCATTGAAACACCTCTCATTCTTTTCCTTCCATAAACACCACATTAAACACAAAGGAATCATCCTCCACACTGCTGCCAACTGAGAGCTATTGTGCTGTAACATCCTGTAACACCCCCTTCCTGTAGGCTAGGAGTGTCACGTGTTTTTCATAAAATAAATTCGGTAAGAGATCTCATATTTAATAAATGAAATTAGGATTTATTTTGTAGAAAAAATGTCTTCCAAAAATATTAAACGAATAAACTGAATAAAATTTATGTCATAAAAACAATTTTATTCTAGAAAGTCTAAAACTAAATCAACTGCTCCTAATTCTGGCCTGCCTACTCGTGTTCATCATCCTTACCTGGGTGGTTAAAAAAATATGAAATAAACTAAACATAATAAACATAAGGTTTTCATAAAAACTTTCATGCTGAGAGCCTAAAACCATGACTGTACATATGATGCTTATGCTATGCATGACTTGATTTATCTGAATTAACTGACTGATCTGACTGGCCAACAAACTTAACCCTGTGTGTGAAGTTGTGCATCGGTCCCACGTCCCTCAGCCGCTAGGAAAGTTGCTGATAGTATTCTGGCATACTATAGTGGACCAACTTTGAGTCTGTGGCTTGCACATCCACTTTGAAACTGAACTGCATTAGTGCAATGCATCTAAATGACCATTTGATTAACTAATCTGATCTTATTTTGCACTTGAACTTAAGATAGCTTACGTGTCTTATGCAAATGAGATGCATGACATAATACATACAGAATTATAATTTACAAATTTGAACATGATGCGAAATGAAATGATTGTATATTATGTTGGATGACATGTTTGCATATGACATGAGTGGTACATAAAAATAGCTGTTAAAGAACTGACGCTAATAATAATCTATATAAGCTGAACTGTGATGATTCTAATTTGTGATCAAATTACTTACCTCTTAGTACTGCTTTCTGAATCTCACTTCGTAGCTCGTCACCTGTACAAAGCATTAACGTCACTAAATCTGTTTAGGAAAACTCGTCCTACTATCCCACTTAATTAAATTCATATCGGAGAAAATATTCTGTTTATCACGAAAATCAATGAATATTGATGTCTTAGATTATTTAAAATATTAATAGCATATTTTTACTTCCAAGATATAACTTAGTATAATACTTGGGATATAAGTCATAAAAAAAACCTAAATTTTTAAAATAGATTTCCTTTCTTAACATAATTATTCAATCTTATAAGAAATCTAATAAATATTAGTATCATTTAAATATTCTTAACATATTCCTTAATTTCTTTTTAAAGTAGAACATAATAATTTTATTAAAATCCGACTAAATAGACAAAAGGGAAATATTAACTAAAATAATAGGCTCAAGAGTATACTTTAAAATACATTTTAAATTCTTTAAACATTTTCTTATAAAAATGAGCCTATGACTAATATATTTATTTAAGTAAAAACTTTGGCTTAATTATCAGCCCAACCCAACTTCAAATAAAATCACGTAATAATCTCCATAATTAACATATAGTTAAGTGTAAGGTTATAAATGTAATTATACTTGAGATACCCCATTTAAAATAATCGTGGACATTTAAAATATTTCGAGGATTTTAAAATACTCGGTTCGCTTTAAAATTCATTTGCTAAATTTAAAACACAACTTCGAGATTTAAAATGCAAAGGCGAGACTCGTGACCAATCGAGAGAAAAAGGAGCAGTTGGTCACACAGATGGAATGTTGAGGCTCTTTTTGTCCTTTGATGATATTGTTTCTGATTTCTCTATTTTTCAGTTTTATGATTTCATGTTTTTTCATATTGGCCACTTCAGTTTCTGGCTCATAACCGGAAGCAGAGTTATTGCTGAGCAACACTGTCGTATATAGCTTGGTAGAAATTTTACAGGTTGTTCATGCAGATGCCTAGCTGTACTAGAGTCCCATGGGATTTGTTTTAAGTTTATACTTGTCTTATACAATTTGATACATTACTAAAGTTGTTTTTTAATTTTTGCATTTATCTGATTCAGGATCCACTGCCAGAATATAAGCTCTTTGGTACTATTGTGCATTCGGGCTACTCACAAGACTCTGGTCACTATTATGCCTATATTAAGGTCTCATTTACATGTCCTGCACTCTTTGACATTAAATGATTTTCAAGAAAGCAGCTGAAATAATAGTTTTTGCTGATCAGTATTCCCCATGTGTTCAGGATGCAATGGGTCAGTGGTATTGCTGCGATGATTCGTTTGTCTCACTTTCGACCCTGCAGGAGGTTTTGTCAGAGAAAGTCTATATTCTTTTCTTTTCTCGCACTAACCAACGGCCGACATCTGCCAGCACCGTTCTTACTTCAAATGGAATAAAGTCTAGAGATTGCAATGGCAGCGAGGCATTTAAAAGCCCAAAGGCCATCCAACAGAAAGCGGCGTATACAAAAGTTTATGTTGAGCAATCTTCTCAGAAGGATATCTCAAACATATCTAAGGTTGTTAAGGTGCCTTCTAGCCCACAGATGAGGTTTAGCATAGGAAACTCTACTTCCAAAAGAACTCCTGCTACTGGTAATGTAAATGTTGAACTTCATAAGAGTCAACCCATGGAAACAAATGGGTATGCAAAAGACTCCATTCATAAAGAGAAAAGTGAAAAAGATGTGGCTTTGACCATAAACGTTAATGGTTTTAACAGAATCAGAACATTTGATGCTGCTGATAGTAAGCATAGCACAGGATTCCCTTCAACTGGTGAAAATGGCAATAGTCAGAGCAGTATTAACTTAGGGAAATCAGATCTCGGAGATTGTAATGGTACAAGGACTGGGGTGATGAAGGGAGGGCCTAACCACCCTGAACTGGGTACTTCTCGTGTCAACGGTGGCGCTGAGACTTATAAAAAAATTGGTGGTTTTGAAATGTCGGGCTCTAAGAGAAAATTGGAGGAGAGAGGTGGTATTTTTTTTGCACAGGATGCTCATTCTCAGGAAGAATATGAAGAACTGAAAGAAAAGTATATTCACTTACTCCATTGCTTCTAACCTGCTTATCTTGTCCAGAATTTAATTTGCTTAAAATGCATTTCATGCTCTCCTAGTAAGCTATTCCTTCATATTCCTCAATTGGTTGAGTTATTGATGAACCGATTCTACATCTGAACCAATTATTAAATAGAAAGAAACAAAAATTTGAGTTGGGTAGAAAGTTTTTGAAATTGAACCATAGTGGAGTCTTTTGGTCGCATAAAAGGATAGAAATGCATTTTTTTTATTTGAGTTATTGATGAACCAATTCCTCATTTGATTCTGGCCCAAATTGATATCTTTGGACCTCCTGGATTTTCCAATTACCCATATTAGTTTGGAAAATATTTTTGGGTCTGATGATTTGCTTGATACAATTGCTGTGATTTCTCTGTTGATGATCCACCTTTTAATATATAGAAATTCTTGTAACTCAGGATTGGATCTATGTGCTGACCCTCCACTCTTGTGGGGGAGGATATGTCATTTGGTCGTACTTGGGACCATTTTATATTGTTTTACCTTGTCTCTGATGAATTTCTGCCTATTCGTTCACTTGGGGTCTTGCATGGGGCATTTTGTTAGCACATTTCGAGATTTCCTCTTTGATTCTTGTAATTAATTATTATTTTGTTTATTAAAATGTACTTGACAAATGTTTAATAAAAGATTATGTTCCGTTTTGGTTCTTATATGCCAGTTTTCATTTCAATTCCTTTCCTACTATTAGGTCACTCATGTTTGCCTTTTAAATATTCTTTTTTGTTGGCTTAAAAATTTCTTTGTTGTATTCTTTTGTAGTCTCAAAAAAGAAGCCTCTTCTTTTCTACGTTCTTGTGGTTGGTCAGAAGAGGTTTATAAATTCATGAATAAAACAAAGAAGCAATGTCGAGAAGCTGGAAATTATCCATCAAGTAGTTGTGAATTCAAGTAAGTTTCATTTATCTTTTATACCTGTATTTTGGGCATATTGGCTTTAAGATGCTCGATGTTGGACTCTCCATTTCTACAAACATGCATGTACTCAATTCTTATTTTCAATTTTTAAATTTTAATTTCTGAAGTGTTTCAATGCTTCTCTAAGCTTTTTCCCAAGACATTTTTTTTATTCTTGAATATCTACATGTTTTAGCCACTTGAAAGAGTTTCTTTCAGTTTGTTTTTATGTTTGGCTCATAATTATCCTTTCTTTGGGATATGATTTAGCCGAACCCTTCTTCTAGGGTTTCTTATATGGTATCTGTACTAGTAACAATTATGGGATATCAACCGCTAGGGGTTGGCTCAAGTGGTAAAGGCCTTTAGCTTGGGGGTATGCTCTCCCCAGGTTTAAGGTTCAAATCCCCTTGGGTGCAAACAATCTCTAGGGGCCATTGCACTGGGGGATTTTCTCCTTGAATTACCCGAGGTGCACTTGTTGGAAACTCCTTGCTGAGGGCCTGTGCACCTCCGGAATTAGTCGGGATGCTGGTCGTGGACACCCGGTGCCAATCCAAAAAAAAAAAAAATTATGGGATATCTTTTTGAGGCTGTCTTTCGGTGACTCTCGCCGGAGAACACCATGATTTTGCGTCTTTACTTTCTGGTGTCATTTCCTTTGGTGTCGTTGTTATGAATGGGTATTTTGAATTTTGCATCATATGATTGAATTGAAGCTTTCTGAGTTCTTGCTTGTGGAGAGTACTTTGTAGTATGAACAAATCAGAGGACAGGTATGTTCTTCATTTGGTTTCACTGGGGAACATTAGTGTTGGTTTGTTGCTGTCTTATATGGCAAGGGATGAAAAACTGTTGCCTACCCCCTAGGATCTCGAGTACTCCCTGAAACTTCCTCCTGAATTAACCTTTGAAGATGACAACAACCAATTGACAGTAATTTTGTAACACCCCCTTCCCGTAGGTTAGGAGTGTTACGTACTTCCGTAACTATGCCCGGTAAAGAGACTCAACATAATAAAAATACATAATTTATTGAAGATAAATTCCCAAAAGAACAAAACATAAAAGTATAGTCTCATAAAAAGAAAATTTAAACTGATATTTTTGTCAAAAAAAAAAAAAAGAGAAACTTATTAGCTAAGTCTGAAAATCCCTTGGCACATGATCTATACATGGCTGTCAGATCGTCAACACTATATCTTCTTTACCTGGACATTTTAGAAACATATAAAAAAAAAAAAAAAAAACAACGAAAACAAGTTGAATAGTGAATAAGTAGTAAACTATTAGTGAATATAATAAATATAGGGTTTTCTTGAAAGCGTGCGTACTTAATACTTATACTAACATAAACATGTAACATGTACTATGCCTAACTCATTAAACTTGTCTTTCCCTTTGTTTAATGGCCAGCACACCTTAACTCCCCCGTGTGCAGGGTTGTCCATTGGTTCCATTGCTCGTGGCCACAAGAGGAACCGTTTAACTTATCATAACATATTATGGTGGACCACGCTTAGGTCCATGGCTTGCACATCCACCCATAACTATATTGGTACTATGTATCTCTTATGGCCATTCTTAAAACATATCATGATGCATATAAAACATATAATAATATGACATTGAAACTCACTTTCATCATATTATAATTGGGTATGTAAAAGGGAGCTTTCAATAAAGGGACATACATACATAATACTTTAAAAACATTGTTTACCATGCATGTAAGGGAATGATTATGCTACTTACCTCTTTGTTTCCATTGATAACAAATGTGCCAATAATCACCTACTTGAAATTGCTGGAAAAGGGTTGGACTTGATTGGGTGGGGCTGGTTCTTTTTTCAATCTCCTGAAATTGCAGCTGTTATCTAGGGTTAGGGATTAGTTTTCTTGAAGAACATCGCATGAGATTTCTATAAAAACTGTCCAGACTCACAACAGCCTCTATTTTCTAGTTTTCAGGGCATACAGTCCTTTGAAGAAACATAATTATTTCAATAGACATTTGAACAAAACCACGTCGTGCTTCAGGTTTCATACGGTCTTTTTTTTTTGGTTTTTCTTACAAATAGACTTTTTTAAATGGACCATAAGTAATAACAAGCATGGCGTGAAAATTAAACAAACCTAGTGTAGAAGCATGGGTGATAGAGAAGAACATTTATTTGTTCTCTAAAACCTATCTTTGTTCTCTAAATTCTATCTTCATCGGTGATAGCTCCAACTCCCAATCTTGTGCCACCCTAATGAAGTCTACATTCCATTGAGGGGAGGCCACGGGAGAAGAACAAGAGATTAGCTATTGAAGCATCCTTCACCCGTACAAGGTCAAAAACGTCAGAGAATGTTTCTTTGAGGCTTTGTTTGCTACACCATTTGTCGTGCCAAAATTTGACTCAAGAATTGTCACCTACTTCAAGACGTGCATGACTTAGGAAAGTCTCCCACCCTTTTCTAATATGTTTCCACAAACCCACCCTATATGGTTCATGTACCGCATTTGAGTAACATCCTCTCCAAACTTTGAATTAGTAACTGACTTCCATAGGGCCCAATTTCTTGTTGGTACCGCCACAACCATTTACCCAACAAAGCTTTATTGAACTTCACCAAATTATGGATTCCCAAGCCACCCCTAGATATTGGTGTGCAGACCATTGACTAGTTCACCAGATGGAATTTGAACTTGTCTCCTATCCCACTCCACAAGAAATCCCGTTGTAGCTTCTCAATATGATTGGCTACCTTTGTAGGGATTGGGAACAAGGACATGAAATATGTAGGTAAATTAGAAAGGGTACTTTTGATAAGAGTAAGCCTACCCCCCTTGGACAAGTATAAGCTCTTCCAAGAAGCCAATCTATGTTCCATCTTTTCAATCACAACATTCCAAATCCCCTTCGATTTGAATGAAGCACCCAATGGTAAGCCAAGATACCTTACATTCCAGGAGGCGGCGAGCTAAATTCACCGAATTGGGAACAACCCCCACTGGCACCAATTCAGACTTGGCAAGATTCACTCTCTCTATCCAGGGATAGCTTCAAAATAGAGAAGAACCCTCAAGGATTGAATGTGCCCAGGATTTGCTCCACAAAAGATGAGTATCATAGGCAAAAAGCAAATGAGAAATATCAATAGAGCCATAATCACCATTTCGCACTGAGAAACCACGTTCCACAAGGCCCGAAATCATCTTGCTAGGAGTTTCCATGACAATAATGAAAAGTAATGGAGAGAGCAGATTCTCCTGTCTCAAGCCACGAGAGGAGTCAAAAAAACCAATTGGCGAAGCATTCACCAAGATAGAAAAGCGAGCTGTAGAAAGGCAAAATGCTACCCAAGCACGCCATTTCACCCCAAAACCACATCTTGTAAGAAGATAGAGCAAGAAGTACCAGTTGACATGATCGTAAGCTTTCTCCATGTCTAGTTTGCACAGTAATCCAGGTTCTTTCGATTTGAGTCTTTCATCCAAAACTTCATTGGCAATTAATGTTGAGTAAAGAATTTGTCTACCTTTGACGAACGATGGCAAATAAAGTAAAAGTAACACAATCAAGAACAAGACACACAATATACGTGGTTCGGCAAATTGCCTACGTCCACAGAGCTGCAGAAATCTTATTAAGCAGAGGAGATTACAATCACTCAATCTCAACTTACACTCTTTAGGGCTTTTTGCTCTCACACAATATGCACTTCCTAGACAATTATTCTCTCTCAAAATATGCTTGAGACCGTCCAACACAAGTCTAATATTATATATATTTATAGTGAGTGGTGTCGGAAACCTAATTTGGCAAAAACTGCGTACTTCGCTCGAGCGGAGTGTCGAGCACGCCTCAAGCAAATAGCCAAATGAACATTGGCTCGAGCGGAGTGTCAAGCGAACACTAGGGTTTCTATCTCGCTCGAGCTAAGTGTCAAGCGGGACTCTTGGACTTGAGTTTCGCTCTAGCAGTATGTCGAGTGATGTCGAGTGAACTTTGGCTCGAGCCAACTTTCAGCAAACACTTTTTCAGTTCCAGAAGCAGTCTCCACATATAGCCCAACAAGTCAACTCCCTCCTGCCTCCTTTTTGTTGCTGCAGTCTGAATTTGCTAGCTAAAAGGGCATGTGAAAGGGCCATATATAGGAAAAGGGTTTTCGGTGCAGAGTACACATTGTCCATAAGCACAGTCACATCTATGTGTTCAAGTAGAGAATGAGTGGAGAGTACAGTGGTAAGGTTCCCACTACAGTGTGAGATTCTAGAGGGAAAGTCTATCAAATTTGTCCGTCCCAAAAATTCCTCTCCTCTCTAAGTTTCTGCTTATGTCCCATTTTGAGTCCAATATTATTGAAGGGTTTCAATAGTCTTCAAAGTACATACTTTGCCTCACCAAAAACCTGAAAGTCTTTTTAAACTAGGAGTATTGAGATGGTCATTTTTCAAGGTTTCTCACTATGCTCACACTTCAGATTTTGAATAGGAGGTTAAAACACAATGGATTTATGCATAAAAAAAAAAAAATCAATCGCTGCATCAAAATTTTTTGATGTTTGGTGTACCACTTGTAATTTGCTTCTTTATTAATTTCATGCATAAGTATACAAAATTGATTGACTCACGGATAGATGAGAATCGTACCACCATGCAGACCATAGACTTCAAAAGCTCGAAGCCTTGAGTCATTCCTAATAAACAGAGAATATACATCATATCAGAAAGGATTGACATTTCACGCTTATATGTATTTAACGTATTTTGTTTTCAGGGCTCCTTTCATCTTTGAGCATTTTCCTCTACACAGTAAAATCTACCATCTTCAATTAGTTTCAGGCACTCACTCTACACTTTTTACTCTAATATGAAAATCCTTAGAAAACACATTTCCATAGAAATTTCAAATAGAAAAAGACGGAACAAAACTACACTGAAAACCTTACTTATTTCAGCAATTCAGATCTTAAAAATGTATATTTTTTTATGTCAGAAGAATTTATTGATCCACATAATTAAGCATGGCCCAGGTACACAGGAAGTATACAAGAGATGAACCTAATTACAAGCTAAGTGCTGTGAAAATCAGCATAAAAGTCGTGAAAACTAATCCCATTCAGTACAATCGCCGAAGCCCAAAGTAACAATGTATGAAAGAAAAAGTCCCTAAACCCTCAATTGAACGTTCCCTATTATCAAAACAGTGACCATTCCTTTTGTTCCAAGTACACTACATTAAGCATGGAGGTACGATCTTCCAAATGGCCGTGATTTGATGATTACCCTGAATTCCTCTCCAACATGACAATAAGTCGACCACCCTTCTAGGCATGACCCAGGCAATGCCAAGCCTAGTAAAGATTTCATCTCATAAAGCCTTAACCACCTCACAATGAAGAAGAAGATGATCCGTTGTTTCTCCACTTCTTTTACACATAAAGCACCAATCAATTATAAAAAGACCGCACTTTCTCAGCTTATCAATGGGCAAAATTTTCCCATGAGAGGCCAACCAGCCAAAGAAAGCAACCTTAAGTGGAACATTACTCCAAATGCTCTTCCAAGGGAAAACAATAGAAGAATGGGGTGACATAACCTTACAAAAGGATCTGATCGAGAAGTTCTTGCTCCCCAAATGAATCCAAAGCAACCTGTCCTCCCCTTTGGCTTTTAAGTTCAACGCATATAATGCACTTTAAAATTCTGTGATGTCTCCCAACTCCCAATCTTGGACATCTCTAATAAACCTCACAGACCATTGAAGAGAACCAGCTGTAATGTCCATGTTATCGGCCACTGAAGCATCCTTATCCAATGCAATCTTTACAATCCAACGCAATCCTGTAAAGAGAAGGAAAAGCGTTCTTTAAGTCAACATTGCCACACCAAATATCGTACCAGAATTTGATTTGTGTTTCCCTTCCCACCTCAAATCTGAAATTGCTGAAGAAATCTTCCCAACCATTCTGAATAAATTTCCAAACTCCCACACCATATGCACCTCTTACTTCTTTTGAGCACCATCCTCCCCAAATACTCCCATATTTGACATCAATAACATTCCTCCAAGGAGCATCCCCTTCCCGATGATACCGCATAGCCATTTCCCTAATAGTGCATTATTGAGGTTCTCAACTTTTTGATCCCCAAACCACCACGAGATAAAGGTGTGCAGATATTGTCCCACTTAATCAAGTGGAATTTTTTCTCATTCTCTAAGCCTCTCCACAAGAAATCACGAAAAATCTTCTCCAATTTATTCGCCACCCTTAGGCAAAGGGAATAAAGATAGAATTTATGTTGGGAGATTAGAAAGCGTGTTCTTGATTAAGGTGATTCTACCACCTTTAGACAAATAGATCATCTTCCAACCTGCTGATCTGCGTTCAATCTTTTCAACAATCCCATCCCACATTGCCTTGGATTTATGAGGAGCCCCCAAGGGAAGACCAAGATACTTCATAGGCAAGGATGACACCGTGCAGCCCAAGATAGCAGCCAATTCGCCTATGTTATAAACCAAGCCAACAGGAACCATTTAAGATTTAGATAGATTTACCTTAAGGTCGGGGGCAGCTTCAAAACAAAGCAATAGTGCCCTCAAGGAACGAATCTGATCGGGGTCTGGCTTGTAGAGAATCAGTGTGTCGTCAAGAAAAAGGAGACGAGAGACATTTAAGCAACTGTTCGATGAACCACCCATTGAGAAACCTGAGATGAAGTCCCTATCTGCCGCCGCCTTCAACATTCTGCTCAACACATCCATTACTAAAACAAACAAGAAAGGGGACAAAGGGTCCCCTTTTCTCGAACCCCAAGAACAATTAAAGAAGCCTTCAGGAGTGCCATTTACCAAAATCGATAATCTGATAGTTGTGATGCAAAATTACATCCATTGACACCATCTCTCCCCAAAACCATATCTAACAAGAATATACACCAAAAAATCCCAATTAACATGATCAAACGCCTTCTCCATATCCAATTTACAAAGAATACCTGGGGTGCCGGCTCTAACTCTCTTGTCCAAGCATTCATTGGCTATGAGTACGAAGTCAAGAATTTGTCTTCCATTGACAAAGGCGGTTTGACTTCAAAATGATATTCCGCATGACTTCACTAATCCGATTAGCTAGAACTTTTGAAATGATTTTGTATACCCCACTTACCAAACTAATGGGGCGGAAATCTTCACCTCCATCGAGCTTGCCCTTTTTGGAATAAGGGAGCGTTAAGACTTTTCTCAAATTTCTTTGACGAGTGAAATTTGAGAAAAACCTTCATGATGTCCTCCCTAAAAATATCCTAGCAAGCCTGAAAGAAAGCTATTGAAAAGCCATCTGGACCCGGTGCTTTGTTTTTCTCCATCCCTCTTTAATACACTAAGGATGAGTTTGGGGAGTGAGATGAGATGAGAATTTGTGAATAGTAGTAAGATAGTTTGTGAATAATAGTGAGATAGTTTGTTAATATTTTATGAGGTTCTGGGAAAGAAGAGAAAAAGTTGAATAAAAAATATTACAAAGTTAAAATATTGTTAGAATATAGTTTTTAATATTATTTTTGTTTGGGAATTTAAAAAAGTTGAATTGTTTTTATTTTTTGTTTGAAAGTTTTGGAAAGTTGTAATGATTAGTTTGGAAGTATTTGTGTTTGAGTAATGTTTGGGAAGAAGATGAGATGATATGATATGATATGAGAATTTTGGGATGGAAACCTTTTCCAAACAAGTCCTAAGTACCTCATCTTCTTGAAATGATTTCTCCAACCAAGTCGCGCATGACAGATCAATTCAATAAAAAACTAGCCTTCCACCTTAGGCCTCCAAGGGGATTGTTCTTTGAGAAGCTTAACATAAAAGTGAACAAGGTGATCCTTAATTTCAGCGCTGTTCGTAAGTACTCTACAGTCCGAGTGAAGAGCCTCAATGGCATTACTTCTTCGGTGGGAGTTAGCTACTCTGTGAAAAAACTTTGTGCATTTGTCCCCTTCCATCAACCCTAGAGCCTGAGATTTTTGTCTCCAAGAAATCTCCATAAGGGTATTTTTTCCCAACTTAGTCTCAACAGCCATTTTCTTTGCCTAGTCTTCAACCGAGAGAGCTCCATCAACCTCATTTTCATCAAAACATTGCAACTCCTGAAAAAGAATATTTTGTTGGTCATCAATGTTGCCGAAGACTTCCATGTTTCATTTTTTCAAATTACTTTTTAGGGCTTCAAGTTTCCTAGCCAAAACAAAACTAGGATTGCCCAAAAAATGATATGAGGACCACCACGATCTAACCTTGTCCATAAACCCTAATGTTTTCAGCCACATATTCTCGAATTTAAAGTATCCCGCCCCTCATGAAGGCCTCCACAATCTAATAAGAGGGGAAAATGATAAGAACACAACCCAGGGAGGCATTTTTGACATAGGTTAGGAAAGTGGGCCTCCCATGAAGGAGAGACAATAAATCTGTCCAGCCTAGACCAGGGCTCCCATTAGACCAAGTGAAGTCTCCTCCAGCCAAATGTAGATCAAACAAATCCAGCTCAAAAATTAGAGATGAAAAGTCAGCTATGGCTGACCTGATACTAGAGTCCCCTGAACTTTCACTCAGAAATCGAGTGATGTTAAAATCCCCTCCAATACACCATAGGCCATCCCACCAACTACACAAACCTGCAATCTCATCCGATAATAGCCTTCTATTACTGTCAACATTAGGCCATATATTCCAGCAAAACCCCACCCAAAACCATCATCCACATTCGTGAAAGAATAAGCCCCAACAAACTCACCGACGACTTCACCACATTAATTACTCTCTTGTTCCACATCACTATAATACCTCCTGAGGCTCCCTTGGAAGCAAGAGAGACCCATCTTGTAACGCTCCAATGGAAGGCCCAAATCACTTGACCTATACTCCAACCCGGGAACATTATAAAGAGCAAGAACTTCTTCTTCCCAAGGAATGTGGAATACCATACACCACCTACCATATCTTCTTATCATATGGGATATCACAATCTCTCCCCCTTAAATTTTCGACATCCTCGTTGAGCCCATCTGTCATAGGTGGCATGGCTTAAATCCCACATTTCTGGTTGAGATGGACTCTGATACCATTTTTAACATCCTAATGGAAGGCTCAAACCACATGACCTATACTCCAAAAGGGCTAGTCAATGATACAATTGAAGCCTCATTGGAACGTTATAAAGAGCAAGAACTTCTTCCCAATGAATGTGGGATCTCATACACCACCTACCTTATCCTTTTATCATATTGGGTATCACACGTACAAACATAAGGACCCTGCGAGAGAATGGATTACGTACGGACCCTGAGGAAAGAAAAACTTTTGACTGGAACAAGTAAAACAACTGAAAACAGCTTGTGCACCCCCAGGATTAGTCGAGGCTTTGTTCTTGGATACCCGGTGTCAATCTTAAAACTATAAATATGATCAATCTGCTCAAGTAGTGAAGGTTAGATAGGTTTTGTGTGTTGTGCCCAAACAAGTAGAACATGATGAATCTAAGCCGGTGAATTGGCGTAGAATGAGCAAAACTAAACAAGAGAAAAATCAGAAAGGGAAAGAGACGGAATGTCCGTGAAGAGAGAGAGAAAAAAAAAAGAAAAAAAGAAAATCAGTCGTTACCTCCAGTGTGACTACAGCAAAGGGTGACAGCAGACTGTGCAGGGAGTTGAGCTTAATTGGGAGGTGAGAGGGTCTGCACTTCTTTGAGTAATGAAAACAGCTTCATACACAGCTGAAAGGGTTCTGAATCAGATGAGATGAATCTTACAATTCAGTCAGGTCGGTTTGGTCCCCTGACTTCGAAACCTGTGACAGATTGGGTGGACTATTCAACCCAATCCCAATATGATATAAACAGATATTAATCAGGTTGGGTTTGTAAGTTTTATGCACAGCCCTAGTTCCCAATTGTCAACAATGTGATAATTTGGATCTTTAATGGATTGCAACCCAATATTTTATGGGAAATACTCTAGTCACAAAGGGATTACACAAGCAATTCCACAAACTGACGTGGCTTGATGTGGTTCATCAGATTGTAAAATAGATCTAAAAGATCAGATGAAGACACGTCAGTTTGTGAGATTACTTTTGTGTAATTCTTTTGTGGATGTGGCACCCATATTTTATACTGCATTTATTGAATTGCATCAGGCATGGCCTTTGAGTGGTTCTTTCTGAAATCAAATGAAAATCGGCATGCTAACAAAAGGCAATAGAAGCTGAAGATGCATAAACCCATAAAATTTAGGTTTTCTGACCTTGTAGTCAATAGATAATGCTTTGTAAGTAGTAGACCTTAGGCAGTTTTTTCTTTTTTCTTTTTTTTTTTCCTGGTCATTTAATACGGTGTAAACTTGATTTGGTTATTTGTTCCGCTTTAGTTCTTTTCTCCTCGAGGAAATTGCATAAATCTCATGCATTCTTGTTAAACAGCTCTTGGAACTAACGTCAGCAGTTGCATGACTTTAAACACGTGGAAAGAGTTTTTATTTTGCTTTACTAATCTTACTTCTTTTGAATTTTTTACACTTTTTTTTATCATAAATGAGTATGCTCCACTGTGTATCTGCAGTATATTTTCTGATGTTATTTTTCCTTGCCTAAGGTTTAAATTCTGTGTCATCTGCATTTTCTGTTTACAGGAAGACGTTAGTTGCAGATGCCAAACCAACCTTTATTTCACAAATACCAGAGTCGTTGAAAGAGGATCTTATTGGCCGTCTGCGGTCATTTAACCAAGGAAAAAAGTTATTCCCCCGGACTTTAATAAACTGAACTTGGATGAAGGGATCCTGATGCATGAAGGGACTATGACCTGTAGTCATAGAAATTTTCAAATGCCTACGTCAAATTCTGCTGGTGGCATAACAATTGTTGCAGATGTTTCATAATATTGTCTTGTGACATTGCCACAGATGGGTCTTGGTATATTAATGGGAATTGATGACGGGATATCCTCTAGCAAAAAGCAGGGGTATGTTGTATAATGCCCTTTACAGCAAGTTCTTGCCACAACAAGAGACTGTTATCTTTTCATTCATTACTCTATCCATGCTCACATGCTGTAGGTGCGCTCTCAGCCGATTTAAGATGCAAGGGCTGATTGCAGATCTTCCTGGAAGTTTTGTTTCTCCCTTGAGGCTGAGCAGTTGATTATGGTAGATCGAAAGATGAGTTTTACTCAGTTTGTACAATATCCTTTTCGGCGGTATCTTCAGTATACAATTCTAATCACAATTTCTTTTTCCTATATAATTGTGGCACTACAGACTCGGAGAATATGCTATCAAGTATATCCATTTACAATGAAATGGTTGTTTCCCGAGGCTTTCGAATACCCTCCCCCCCCCCCCCCCCCCCCCCCCGAAAGAGGGTGGCTGACCCCCCATCCCCCAGTTCCCATTCCCCCTGAACAATTTTGAAGCATTTTATGTGTGGCTGTTTGTTAGTGCAACCAATATGGAATTTTGTCTACTGTCTGTTCCTGCTTGTGCTTAATGGTAAGCTGGTAGTTGCTTGTTAATGTTTGTGTGGGGCAAAGTAGTGAACGTTTGCGCACTCAGCTCGTATAGAAGTTGAAAAATAGAAATTAACCATGAACTTAACTAAAAATTAGTTTTCTATTAATTAGTAAGGCTTTTAGTATTAAAAAGGTCAGTTGATAAATGATGTAGTATTGTTTCTAACTTATAAAGTATGAATCACTTTGATTGATATATATCCATATATACATATATATAATTCAAAAATAATACACCGGTGGACGCATCTCGCTTTTTATAGACGTGCTACTTGATATAAATGGGTCTTTTTTACTTTTTGTGCCTGGTTATGGATTACTAACTTTTAAATAAATGAGTAAAAGAAAGGGCCTAGGGCCCTTAATTATAATTGGGCTTCATAGGCTTATCGTTGAAAAATAAAAGAACACAAAAATTGCTTAAAAGACCAATGGAGGTAGGATTGTTCATCCGGTCCGGTCCGGAACCTGGAAAATCAGGTTCCGGCCCGGATGAAACCCGAGCCGGTATTCGCATGACTTAACCCGGGTCCACCCAGGCCCAGTACCCAAATTTAAAACCCGGAACCCGGGTTTTAAAAAAAAAATTATGGGCATCAAAACGATGGGCATGAATCATTAGGGTTCTTCTCTGGACTTCGTCTTCATCTCCCATTCTCTTTTGCGCCGCATTTCTAAAGCCTCAAGTCAACTCTCAACTCTCAACTCTCAACCTCTCTCTCTGTCATCTCCTCTGCGCCTCTCCCTTCCTCTCTCTCTCTCTCGTCTCACTTAGGCACTACAGCACAGCAATATCGAGAGATTTAGGGTTTGTAACGTCGTCCAAAATTGCATGTAAGACTTTCTTGAATTCTTCCGTCAATTGCTTCTGTTTTCGTTAATTATGTTGATTTTGTTGGCTGAAATAACTTGATTTTGTTGAAGATTTATGGGTTTGGCTTTGCTTGTGTGATTTGGGTTCTTGTAAGGAGATGCCGACTTTCAATTTTTCTTTAATGCCTTAATTGTTAGCCCGAATACCTTTCACACACTGTCTTTTCCCTTCAGGTCTTGATTTGATTTGCACTTGTTTATTTCCCCCAACTTGGAAGAAAAAAAAGGGACTATGGGACGAAACAACTGTTATCTAACAAACATGGGTATTATGTATATCATGGACTATGGGACTGTTTCGTTATTGACCAAAATGATATGCTTAATCCCCACTTAAAAGGTTATTAACCAAAATGATATGGCCAAATTACAGGAATAAGAACTACTAGACTTCTTCCCACCTTTAGACTCCATTATATCATTCAATCTACCTGATCACAACAATCAGACCAAATTACAGGAATAAGAACTACTGGTAATAAACTATTACACTACAATTATTAATTAAGATAAATTAAGAAACCAAAAATCTTTTTATAGGTAAAAAAAAAAAAAATCACTCCATAAAAACATAAATTGAAATATATTCAATAAGAAAACTCATCTATACCGATAAATTCCATAAGGCAACCATTATAGATAAGCAGAGGAATCAACACAACATTCAGAAAAAAGAACCAGGTAACTAACTGAGGCCTCCAAGAAAAATATTAAAAAAAATGAAATTACTGAGATCTGAGGTTATAGCTAGGACATTTTCGAGAAGTTAAAAAAAGAGATCCATTCCAATATTAAAACCAATTGCTTCTATTGGGATTCAGATAGTACAAACTAGGACTGTTCAACTGGGCTGGGTTTTTTCCTGGCCCGGTCCGAAACCCGGAAAACCGGGATCCGGTTCCGGGTTTCGGCCCGGATTAAATCCGGGTTGAAAAACCCGGATCTATCCGGTCCGGATACGGTTACAAATCCGGGTACCGGGTTTTAAACCCGGTACCCGGGTCTAAACGAAAACACCCCCCCCCCCCCCGAGTCCCTCTCTCTCGCAGTCTCGCTATCTCTCTCTCTCTCTCTCTCTCTCGTTACGAAAACCCTAATCCGTGCATTACAAACTCTGCTTTACAGAAGTATTATCTAATACTTAGAACTTAATCCAGTACATTTTCTTCAGCTTTTAGAACAAGTACTTTTCCAAAGCGTAACCAAGTTTCTTTGCCATATAATAAACCATAAAATGCCAGAGTTTAAAATATTGATCCATAAAATGCCAGAGTTTAAAAAATCTAGAGTAGCTACTTTCTACTTGTATAATCTAGAGGCTACAACTATTTATGATGTTTAGAAAATGATTATCATTGCTCCTATTTTGATTGAGAATCCATTCATGCATGAAACTGAGATGCCATTGTCATTGTGGTTCTGTCCAGATTTTTAGAGTTTTACGTGGTAGGGCTTGTTGTTTCTTGTTTGTTTGGTACTCATTAATGCCACCATTGGCAAATGTTATGTCCTCCCAAAGCTCAAAAATTGGCAAGCAAGCTTAGATTTATTCGATTAGCAATAATATATACATGGTAGGGCTTGTTGTTTCCTGTTTGTTTGGTACTCATTAAAGTGAAATGTTAATTTCTCTTACACACACGTCTTTGTCATGGCCAAAACTTTCAAGCTGTCAAAAGGTATGTGCAGTGTGAGGTATATACGACAATGCACATCACTCCGAGCCATATGTTTTAACTGACTGAATAATGCCACCATTCTGGTCTGTAGGCTCATTGGGCATGGATTTTGGCTGGTTGTTTGAACCAGGCTGCAATAAATTAAGGGCTGATTGCAATTGGAAGGAAGGAGGTTCTTTTTCCCTCTTATAGCATCTAGTTGGGATTGAGCTTAGCATTTAGAGTTGTTAGCTCCAAATATATTGCTTCTAGTTTTATTTTTGTCAGGCTTATGTACACCTATTATATTGCTTCTAGTTTGTACAGGTTGTAACAAATGCTCCTTTCCCATATGGCGTGCAACAACATCAAATACTAGTTTCTGATTCAGCCAAGAGAGCTATCCTGTGATTGTTGGAAGAAGAGCTAATTGATGGAAAAATTTCTGATTTTTTACAAATAATTTGTTGTGTATTAGAGTTTGATTAAAGCAATGTATGTGTTTTGAAATATTCTTAGCAAATTAGTTCAAATAATGTAATATGTAGTTGATTGCATCTTGTATGTCGCATGCATTTTACATGATGAATATTGATTTTATTTTTTATTTTTTTACATGTATTTAGTTAAAAAGCTAATTAATTGTTTATAGACTTATGTTGTATTAAGAAGTAAGACTAAAAGAGATTTATATTGGTTTTCTATTGTGAATATGATTTGAAATTCTAAATGGAGACAAAATATTTGAAGTACAATTAATAATAAAAAAGCTTTTGTAAAATTAAAAAAAAAAAAAAACGGGTGCAACCCAGAGCCCGAATTTTCGGGTTTCAAAAAACCCGGATCTACCCGGGTTCCAGCCTGGGTTTGAAACCCGGGTCCCGATCTGGGTATACTCGGGTTCCTGGGTTGGAACCCGGATGAACACCCTTAGATGGAGGTTATCAAGCAAATAAGATACGTGATAGTTCTTCAAAACTTCTCTCGCACTTGTCAGCCCATGCAATAAATGAGTACAAAAAAGGGCCTAGGGCCCTTAATTATAATTGGGCTTCATAGGCTTATCTTTGAAAAATAAAAGAACAAAAAAATTGCTTAAAGACCGATGGAGGTTATCAAGCAAATAAGGATATGTGATAGTTCTTCAAAACTCCCCTTGCACTTGCCAGCCCATGCGAATTTAAAATTCTTCTTGGTTAAAGCTGTGAAAGGACTTAGCCTAGATAACCCTTCCACTGACCTTTGATAGGAACCAGCTAAGCCTAAGAAACTCCTCACATCGTGCACCGAGGTTGGTCGTTGCCATTCTACCACTGCCTCAATCTTACTCGGGTCAACCGTGACTCTCTCCTTAGATATCACACGACCAAGGTCACACTTGTTGAGTTTGACAAACAATTAATGGTCCTTGACTTCCCCAATGCTAATCTCAAATGATCCTCATGAGTTTCGGCACTCCTAGAATACACTAGTATATTGTTTATGAACACTACTACGAGCAAGTCTAGGAATGGTCGGAACACCCTATTCATAATGCCCATAAAAGCTATTGGGGAGTTAGCTAACCCGAAGGGCATCATCGTAAACTCAAAATGGCCATACTTTGCCCAAAAAGGTGTATTTGGTATGTCGCCTTCCTTAATCCTCAAAAGGTGATATCCTAATCTAAGATCAATCTTAGAGAACACTGCAGTTCCTAGCAGCTGGTCAAAAGAAGCGTCTATCCTCGATAGCGGGTACCTATTCTTTATAGTTACCATATCAAGTTCTCAATAATCGATACACATCCTAAGGGTTCCATCATTCTTTTTTCACAAATAGCATTGGCGTTCCCCAATGTGAGATACTAGGCCTAATAAACCCTTATGTCAACAACTACTGGAGTTGGCCCTTCAATTCTTCTGGCTTTTAGTGCACTCACACAACTCAAAAGCACTCTAATGTCCGTGATCCACCTCTCTGCCTTCATTGGACCCTTGTTACTAAAGAATCACGGGTAACAATCCGCCAAAAATTACTTGTACATACATCCCTTCTGCTCCTCCCTAGGGGAATCTAATTTCTAAACTTGCTAGTAGTAGAATTCACATTGCTGCTCCAAGACATCTGAGATGCGATGAAGTGCTCTTGCTAACACTCCATCTCTCCTCTCGTTCAAAATCTCTCCCTCTAGACTACCTGCCAATTGCTCGCCTCGCAGTACTCTCTGTCCATCATTTTTGAATCCTGCCACATAACTCAAACCTATCACTTGCTATCCCAACTCTCGTTTCGTAGATGCAGATTAAGCCTAGGGTACTTAAAATTTCAAGTTTACAACATTAGGATCAATTCTTATATATATGGTACTAGTTATACGTAAACAAGTCGGTTTTACCCAGACTCTTGTAGAAACGCTCTAATACCACGTTGTGGTATCCCGTTCCTTATTAAAGGACTTGGTGAGGATCTGTGCTACCAAGGGTGCCAGCCAACGGCAACACCCAAGGTTTGAATCGAGTCAGGCGTGCAAAGTTCGCATGAAAGTGCACTTGTAAGGATATAGATATTGAGTTGCAGCACAAAAATAGAGGTTTAGTTTGGAGGCTAAACATTGTAGTACCATAAGTATAATCCATTTATAAATTCACATAATATTCACAACTTACTCCACTTCTTCAAATAAATACACGGCCATCCAAAAACTTTGTTCATACACCCAAAATGAGGTAGACCGAGTACAAGTGGTCACCCAACTAAAGGATATGTACAACTTCCAAGGATAAACAATGTCTATGATGGAGAAAAGCCTCTATGACTACGGTTTGGGCGAGGTTGGCTCTTCCTCCTCAGATATCGCTCTTAGGTCTATCTCTACATCAAAATCTATGGTTCTGATGTTGAAACCATAGGTAAGTTATGGAGCTATAACAAAACTGCTAATACTCGTGTAATGTATAGTTTCATGTAACGAAATAGATGAACACATATATTAGTGCATGGTGAGGAATCATCCTCTTAGACAAAAACACATGCATTCGTAAACAAGGCGAGGATCACCCTCTCAATAAAATACAGTTATATAAGCATAGGCGAGGAATCACCCTTTGAGGAATTACCCTATTGCAAAACATCATTATTTTTTTATTTTTTTTCTTTCTTGATTAAAGCCTCGGTGATAGGCAACCTTTTACAAAAGCACTCAGATCTCTGGTTTGTACCTTTTCTCGCTTTTTTTTTTTTTTTTTTTTTTTTTTTTTACATTTTATAAAACATTAAGATGTGGTTCATTAAGGTATGCCCAGTTGCACTTTTTGTACCCCTAGTAGAAGAAGTGTGACTTCTCTGATGTCTTGGTTTGCAAAGGAAACAGTTTGGAAGTGAGCAAAGTGTTCACTATTTCCTTGGTTCAAGTGTGAGTTTATTATATGATCTTCACAACAGAGCCAATCAAAGTTCTTGTGTATCTATGAACTCATGATTCAGACAGTTCTCTTCTAGTCATACCTAAGAAGTGTTTCATCCTAGCACCATAATTGTTCTCCTTGGGACAGTTCTCGATTTTTTTTTTAGAATTGTACATGGAACTTCAAATACCCCCCTGCCCCAACTAAAATGAAACATTGTTCTCAATGTGTGCATGAAGTAGAGTAAATGAAGAGATGTTACCTGGGTAGCAGAACTTAACATTTGAAAGATGTAAAACAAGAAAAAAATGAGTATGTCCTGCAGTGCAATCTGGTTAGACAATGAGGCCAATAGTTTTGAAAAAAAAAAGAAAAAAAAAACTTCAGTAAAAGGGAAAGAACAAAGAAAGGTAAGAAAGAAGAAGAAAACAACGAAAACTAAACAAAGTTATTGAAACTTGCAGTCTGTGTAGGAACCTGGTCAGTTGGCATTTGGTTCCTATAATGGGATGGATGAAATTTCTGGTGCATAAGTCCCTAAGAATGGCTTCAATCTCTGGCCATTCACCTTGAAAGTGTTACCATTTTGAGGGTTTGTTATTTCTATGGCACCATGAGGAGAAACTGATTTTACTAGGTATGGCCAACTCCACCAAGATCTTAATTTTCCAGGGAACAGATGAAGCCTAAAATTGTAAAGGAAGACATGCTGATTAGGTTCAAATTTTTTTCTAAGGATGCTTCGATCATGTAAGACCTTCATGTGTTCCTTGGCTAGCTTAGAATTCTCATATGCATCCCTCCTAAGCTCCTCTAACTCAGACAATTGCAACCTTCTCAAAGATCCAATTTTTTCCATGTTAAAATTAAATTTTTTCACTGCCCAGTAAGCTTTGTGCTCAAGTTCTACAGGGAGATGGCATGCTTTGCCATAAACCAACCTATAACGGGACATACCAAGTATAGTCTTATAAGCAGTTCTATATGCCCACAAGGCATCAATCAATCTCAAAGACCAATCTTTTCTTGAGGGATTAACAACTTTTTCAAGAACATGCTTAATTTCCCTATTTGCTAATTCAACTTGGCCATTGGTTTGTGGGTGATAGGGGGTGGACACTTTATGATGGATCCCATACTTCTTTAAAAGTGATTCTAGTGGTTTGTTACAGAAGTGTGTTCTCTTATCACTGATTATGGCCCGAGGCATACCAAACCTGGACACTATGTTGTCTTTTATGAATTTGAGCACCACTTGGTGATCATTTTTTTACAAGGGATGGCTTCCACCAATTTGGACACATAATCTACGGCTACCAAAATATAAACATACCCAAAGGATGGGGGAAATGGGCCCATGAAGTCCAAACCCTAGCAATCAAAAATTTCCAAAACCAAGATCGGGTGCAAGGGCATCATATTCCTCCTAGTTTTTGACATGGCTCACACCTTTTGTGGAATTCAAAAACATTTTTAAACATATGGGGCCAATACAAACCAGATTGTAGGATTTTAGCCACTGTTTTCTTTGCAGAAAAGTGGCCCCCACAAGCCCCATTGTGACAAGCAGATAGGACAGAAGATATCTCATTGTCAGGGACACATTTACAGATTATTTGGTTAGAACAGTATTTGAACAGGTTAGGGTCACCTTAAAAAAATACTTGACCTCTAATTTGACCCTTTTAGATCCTGAGGAATCCAATGTGGAGGTGTTTTCCTTGTTACCAATAAATTGACCGGTGTATTCTCAACTAAAAGTATTTGTTCATTAGGAAAAGATTCAGAAATTGGCAAAGAAAGATCAGATTTAGTGACAGTTATTCTAGATAGGAGGTCGGCCACCTTGTTCTCCACTCCCTTTGTGTCTTGAATTGTGATATTGAATTCCTGCAAGGGCAGCACCCACTTAATCAGCCTTGGCTTAGCATCTGTTTTTGTAAACAAATATTTCAAAGCTGCATGGTCTGTAAAGACAACTACAGGTGACCCTATAATATAAGCTCTAAATCTCTCTAGAGCAAATACAATGGCCAGCAATTCTTTTTCTGTCGTGGTGTAACTTTTCTGAGCCCCAGTTAATGTCTTACTGGCATAGTAAATTGCATAGGGTAGTTTGTCCCTACGCTGGCCGAAGACAGCTCCTATGGCAAAGTCACTAGCATCACATATGATTTCAAAGGGGAGGGACCAGTCTGGGGGTTGCATGATAGGGGTTGTAATGAGTATGTGTTTGAGCTGGTCAAATGCATTTTGATGTTCTGCTGTCCACTCAAACTCAGTGTCATGCATAAGTAATTTACACAAAGGTTTAGAAATTGAGCTAAACCCTTGTATAAATCTTCTATAAAATCCAGCATGTCCTAAAAATAAAAAATGTCCTTCACAGTTTTAGGTGTGGGTTACTTAGAAATCAAGTCTATTTTTTATTTATCCACTTAAATACCCTTTGAGGACACTGTGTGTCCTAATACTATACCCTGTTGAGCCATAAAATGACACTTTTCCTAGTTGAGTAACAAGTTTTTCTCCTCACACCTGGCTAAAACAGCTTGCAAATTAGTCAAACATTTCTCAAAAGTGTTCCCAAAAATTGAGAAATCATCCATGAAAACTTCTTGACCATTCTCAATTAAATCACTGAATATGCTGAGCATGCACCTTTGAAAAGTTGCTGGGGCGTTACACAATCCAAAATGCATCCTTCTAAATGCAAAGGTTCCAAATGGGCATGTGAAGGTAGTTTTTTCTTGGTCTTCAGGTGCTATTTCAATTTGATAATAGCCCGAGAACCCATCTAGAAAACAATAAAATGCATGTCCAGCTACCTTCTCCAAGACTTGGTCAAAAAATGGTAAGGGAAAACAATCTTTCCTAGTAGAAGCATTAAGCTTCCTATAGTCAATACACATTCTCCAGCCTGTAGTTACCTTTGTGGGGACTAACTCGTTTTCTTAATTTTTTATTACAATCAACCCAAATTTTTTTGGAACCACTTGTATGGGGCTGACCCACCTACTATCAAAGATGGGGTAAATAATACCCACATCCAACAGTTTAAGGACCTCCTTTTTAACTCCTTCTTTCATTGAAGGATTGAGCCTTCCTTGCATTTCTCTAGAAGGCCTGGAGTCCTCCTCCAGGTAAATCTTATGAGTGCAAATAAAAGGGTTTATGCCCTTAATGTCAGCCAAGGTCCAGCCTATGGCATTTTTATGTTTTATAAGGACCTTTAATAGCTCTTTTTCTTGTCTATTAGTTAGACAAGAAGATATAACTACAGGCAAAGTGCTATTAGGTCCTAGAAAAGCATACTTGAGTTCTATGGGTAGGGGCTTAAGGTCCAAAGCTGGGACCTGCTCCTTGGCTACCTCCATTGTTGGCTATGCTAGGCCTAGCTACCTTGGGCATTGATTACGCCCAAAGAATAACGCGATAGTTGTAGCACAAGTTTGAGATGTCGACTCCACAGAGTGACAAATTAAAAGAATAGTAGAAAGAATAAAGAAACTAAAGAAATATATTAAATGATTAATGGAGAACAAATATTAATTTTAATTGCAAATTTAATTGAAGCAAAGTTACTAACGGAAAAAGTTCTCAAATTTGACAAACAATAAGGCGTCGGGAATCCATTGCACAAATCCAGTATTTTAATTATTCTTAATTCATTGAATAACTCAATTGTGAACTCAATTCCCAAAATTCCAATCGGAAGGTATAGATTTATAAACCAAGATTAAACCAAATGTAACCCTTTGAAAAATCATTCACCACTTTTAAAATACGTAAATTATTATCACTATTGAGAAAATCCAACGACGACAATATACTCTGGAAGCAATATTGCAGCACAGAATTAAATCAATATAGATAAATAATTGATCCAAACATAATCAACGAACCAATCCATTCAATAGAAAAAGCATGATTGAGTCTATAAACAGAATAAATTCTATGATTATTTGGAGAAGAAAACATCAACAATGAATTGAGAATGATAAAACAAAAGAGTTTTAGTAATTGAAAATCAAATACATAAATTAAAAATACCATCTAATGTGGAAGTTCATCCCTAACCCTACTTGAGAATTTAGTTACTCATAAATATAATGGACAACAAAAATCTCAAGAGAAATATAGAGCAAACGGCGGCCATGGCAATTAATTTCCTCTCTTCCTCCTTCAGAGCTGAGTTGTCTCCCCTTTTTGAACTCCTCAATTTCGTGCTAATGATATGCTTAAACAGGGTAGGAAATAAACCCTAATGTCTTCATATTCCCGCACACAAAATCGCCTAAATTTTAGGACTCAACTTGGCAGCCATGTACTTGCTTCAGGAGTTTGAATTAAGAAATCCTTATTAGAGACAACTTTGTAAACCTTTAATATAGCTTTCCAACGCATCAAGAATTGCATAAATCCGATATTTTCACAGAAAGTTATGATCAAAATACTAAAGTATGTACAGACTGTGTCTTCTAGCAAATTTCGGACTGACTTTCTCTCTTGGTCCGAATTACTCTCAAACCCCATCATTATCTTTATTTGAAGAGTCCTACATTCGTTAAAAGTTTTTTGGTTGTTCCAACGTCTTGCCCACTTGAAATTCCTTTGAATTTGTTTGGGTTTGGACTTGCTCTTTTATAGACTCTGTAATTAAATCTAAAAATTTGCTCAGAAGTATTCCAAAGTAAATAGAAACTCAATTCAAGAATACACATTAATTCCTATCATTTCTATTCACATTTTAGTATTTTAGTCCAATAATAGAGTATTTAGAGTGTACTTTCGTACACTCATCACACCCCCCAACTTACTCACTGCTAGTCCCTAGCAATTTTCATGCCAAAACAACGAAAGAGAACAAAGAAAATCACACACAAAGGCCACCAAGTCATACTTTCCAGATTCACATATCAAAGCAAACTTATGAATTCAATAACCCTATCACAAGCAATTCACCAATAGCAATCCACAAAGTGTGTGTGTTCTTGAAGCCATAACCATCTTACCACTAACTTTGACACATGCAACGTCAAGAACGTGTCAAACGAAAGGTTCAACTCCATAACTCACGGGTATAAAAGTGTTTCGTGTGAGGATTCTCTCTATGGAGTTGACAATGGGAGTACACACACTCTCACAGGGAATTAGGCAATTATGTATAAGCAACACGCAAACATTGATCTTATGATAGGAACACTAACAAATGAGAATTTAACCATTCTTTCCACAGGTTTACTTGGGATCAGAATAGTCAAAACAAAATATTGTAATGTGGCTTAGGTTAGGCTGTATGACAAGGAAAGGAAAATGACTTAAAAACTTCCAAGTACATACCAAAGGAATCTTATTGAACATCTCAATAAACCACATCTCTCACTTGATGTACGCTTGAACCTTTCAAATTAACGAATAATGCCTCTTTTTTTTTTTTTTTTTTTTTTTTTTTTTTTTTTTTTTCTTTTTATAATTTGGTGAACAATTATGTTACCCTGGTATTTTGCTATTTCTACCCAACCTTGGTAGTTTTGCCTTTGAAACTCACTCACTTGAACACTTTGTCACTCATGTTCTTCCTAGGGGTGGGCAGCGGTGCCCCCGCATGGCGGGGCGGGCAACCCCGCTCTGCCCATGCGGGGGCGGGGCCCCTAGCATCTAGGGCCCCTAGTGGGGGCGGGTGGCAGGGAGGGCCCAACCCCGCTCCCATTTTTCTATATATATATATTATATACATATATATAAACATAAATATATAGTTATATTTTAAAAATTGTGTATATATAAATATATATTACAATTTGTTAGACTTGTTCACAAAATATGCATTATCAAATTTAAAAACTACACAGTTTAAAAACTAATATACTACAATTTACACAAAATATGCACTAGCAAATTTAAAAATTACATAATTTTTGTAATTATAGTCATATTTACAATATTTAACTTTATAATTTGGATCTAAAAATGTATTTTTAATTACTTTTACACTTATAAATAATTTTTAAATCAAATAAATGTAATACTTTTTTTAAGTGAAAAGAGGCGGGGCGGATTGGGAATCCGCCCCACACCCCGCCCCCGCATCCCGGGGGCGGGGGAAGGGGGTGAAAACCCCACGCCCCACCCCATGCGGGGCGGGGCACGGGGAAGTGGTGCCCCCGCCCCGTAGGGGCGGGTAGCACCCCTAGTTCTTCCCTTTCCTCTCTTTTTTTTTCCTTTTTTTTTCTATTCCGTGCAAAAAAAAAAAAAAAAGAATTCCACATCTAGTACACACTTGGAAGTAACAAGGGTAGGGAAAATCAGTGTATAGGTTATACTCCAATGTGGAAAGGTATGGATAATGTGGGCATATGAAAAGAAAAAGCTACATGTGTTTATTGGCTCGAAGTCGGCTACTAGGGGTCTATGATGAAAAGGGTTAGCTTGAAAGGCTCAAACGTTGATCCTAAGTTGATGTTCGTCATATCTCAAGTATATCCACCATCTTACCACAAACCATATAATGATATTCTCACAAGAAGTGCCCAATTCAACAGATCAATGAACGCTTATCACAATTTACTGCATTTGTAGACTCTCAATCTTCTCCAAAACTCACATGAATACTTAAGTGAAAGAGTTTTCTAGCTACATGTGTCAAACCAGCCTTTTACCACAAAGCTTGGATGAGTGCATTAAGGGTTCTGTGAATGCTAAAATGATTATGGTGGGTTTGGTGAATTCACGAAGACGACAACGAATGAGAATGAGTACACATGTGAAAGGGATGCAGAGGTGAAACAACTTAAAAAAAATTGACACATGAAAATATGCCACAGAGTTCCAACAAGCATTTTAAATACTGAATTTGTACCACCCCCAACTTAAATGAAATATTGTCCTCAATGTTTAAAAATCAAATTTGAATGGAGAGTAACTAAAAAGGGTAGAATACACCTGATGAGTGACGTGGGTAGCTCGCTAAGCACCAAAGATGGTACCCTGAAATGACAAAATGAAACTAACCTACAAACAAAAACAAAGCAAACAACAACAAACAAAAAAGAAAAGAAACAAAATAAGAATAAAACTAAACAAATAAAGAAAAATATACCTGCGTGGTGTGCTCAAGGTTGATAGACCGGATCTACAAGTGGATTGTCTTCCACTTCCGGAACTTGCCTATCAATTAATACTTTAAGGTGTTGACTATTTACTTTAAAGATCCGACCATCCTTAGGATCCTCTATTTCTACCGCCCTATTTGCAAAAATATTTTACACTACAAAAGGGCTGGTCCACCTAGACCGAAGTTTTCTTGTGTACTTTTGAAGTGTAGAATCATGTAAGTATACTCGGTCATTAGGTTTAAACATCTTCCTAAGAATATTTTTATCATGAAACGCTTTCATTTTAGCCTTATAGATTTTAGAGTTTTCATAAGCATCATTTCTCAACTCCTCTAACTCACTCAACTGAAATATCTTAAGCTTACCCACATTCAATTTCGAAGAAATACTAATAGGAGAAGTGTCACCTACGCCGAGAAATGCATGTTGTAAACCTGAGGGCGGCATTTTCAATTCCAATTTGGGACTCTCCACACTCAAAGGAATCTGCTTTTCACTTTTCTTAGACAGCTCCTCAAATTTCAGTTGCCAAATATGTGGGCCATACTTCTGAGGTTCATAAAAAATAGCACAAACATCAACAACATCAGATGAATCATTCATAGTATCAAACTCAGAATTAACAAGAAAATATTCAAGGGAATCAGAATCATGAGTTGGGTGAACTCCCTTATCTATGAGTGTGTCAATCATGTACGTTTGGTGGCACTCATCATCCTCCCTGGGCTGATTACTGATGTGGAATATGTTGACCTCCATGGTCATGTTTCCAAAAGATAGTTTTATCAGCCAATTCCTGCAGTTTATAAGTGCATTAGCCGTAGCAAGGAAAGATCTACCTAAAATTAAGGGGATTTTAGAATTAGAGTCAACAACAGACCTAGTATCAAGGATTAAGAAATCAACAGGATAGTAAAACAGATATGAACCCGCGGGAATGAAATCCCTTGAACCCACAATCAATTTGAAAACTTCACAAGAAAGCCAAAATCAAGTCAATGGATGGAGAATCTAGACCCGATGAAAACTCGTTCCAAGAACCTATATTATATTAAAATCTAGACCCGTTGAAGAACCCGTCTCAAGAACCCAAATTACAAAAGAGGAATGCCACAAAGGTTGTGATTTACTTTTGATAAGTTCAAAAGTTCAATTAAGAACAAGAAGAGTAAAACTCTCACAATGAATAAATTCATCAAATTTCATAAACTTCTTAAAATAAGGTAGCAAAGAGTATTTAAACTAAAACCTAATGAAAACCCTAGCTAAAATAAAGCCTCTTTTACCCAAAATGCCCCTGTATGAACAGTGTCGGGGCTACAATGTCACGGCTACAGTAACGCTACAGTAACCACTTGAAACCCTAATTCCTAAAAAGTAACTTTCCAAATAAGCCCTTGGCCAAAATACATGCCCTTTCCAAAATCCCTAATTTATAAGAAATAAAACATATGTGGGCCAAGCATCCTCAAACCCAATTATTCTAGACTAATTCCTATAATTAATAAAATAAGCTCCTTTAATGAAATAAACAAGTCCAAGGCCTTCAATCACATAATCATAATAGTTGGCCCTAATTTATGTTAAATTCTTCCATAACTTGTATCACATGGATGATCACTGGATCTCCTTCTCTAAAACCCATTTTGAATATTCGGCTCTTCCTAGACTCGTCCCACGTGGATTGTACCAATTTTTGCATTGCTTTCTTGATCTTTTTAGCTCTGGATCTTGTAATTGACCCATCTGGAACTTGCAAAATATCTTTAAGAGTAGGCCCACTTTGGTTCCATCATTCCCCCTCTCCTCAAAAGGATTCGACTTCGAATCTCCACCTGGATCAAAGGGGAAAATGTTAGTAATATTGAAAATAGCAGAGACATGATACTTACATGAAAGACCCACTTTACATGTATTTTCTTTAATTTTCTCAAGAATTTGAAAAGGTTCATCCAAACTATTCCTGTCATCAATAAGCAAAAGCATCAAATTTAAAGGAGTAAGTGGATTAAAATCATAAACAATGTCAAACAGAGAATAATAAATAGTAGTATGCAATGTTTTATTTTATGCACACTCTAATAAGGGCAAATGATACTCCTGCAAACGTCCACGTAACAATTCAATGAATGGCAAATGATTCTCTCATAAATGTTCGTGAAACACACCTAAAGCTTTCGTTACACCAAAATGACCACTCCAGTTATATACAAACTCAATGAATGGCAATCAATACTCCCACAAACGTTTATGCAACACGTTAATGAAAGACAAATGATACTTCCACAAATGTTCATGCAACACGTCAATGAATGGCAAATGATATTCCCATAAACGTTCATGTAATACATCTAAAATCTTCTTTACACCAAAATGATTCATTAAACCAAATCCATGCACGAGCAACTCACGCATAAGACTAGTAGGCTCACAAAGTTTATTCTCTTTAAAGAAATATCAATCTAGTCTATAGAACTGACCAAATGATGCATTCTCACATACTCCACACACACTAGCCAAGCCATCATCATTAACATACAATTTATTATCATATTCAAGTCTCAATAACTTTGCATCTAAAATGATGATAAGAACATACCTTTTTGCTAAAGCATCAACCACAAAACTTTCCTTACCTTGTGTGTACTTGATTACATGAGGAAAAATCTCAATACAGTCCTGCCACTTAGCATGCATTGTAGTCAACAACAAACCTTGTCCCTTCAAGTGTGTCAAGGACTCATGTTCTTCAAAGAAAGGTCTATTAGGAATTGTCGCACCTGGCACAAAATAAATGTAGTGCTCTATCTCCCTAATAGGTGGCAATCCACTAAACAAATCATTAGGAAACACGACCTCATATCCCTGCAATAAAGAGACAACAATACTAGGCTAAGATACGTCAAGTTCGTTAGTATTAAGACTTGCCTTAGCACAAAAACTCACTTTTCTCTTTGTTTTTCTCTCACTTTCCTCACTTTCTCTTTTCTTTCCACTCTCTTTTTATTTTTCACTCACTTTTTCCCTGTCACACTATTTTTTTTTTCTTCTGTCACTCTCTTTTTCTTCATATTTTTTTGTACTCTCGACCTCACAATTATTTTTCAACTCATTCTCTCTTTTTCTTGAGGTCTCAGTCTCACCCTTTTCTTTTTTCTCTCTTTCTCCATTTTAGCCTTAGTATTCTTTTTTTCTCAATCTCACCTTCACTCTTACTTTTTAGCTCAATCTCACTTTCACTCTTGCTTTTTAGCTCAATCTCTTTTTCACTTTTTCTTTTTTGATCACTCTCACTTTCACTCTCACTTTTTTAATTACTCTCATTTTGACTCTTTCTTTTTTGAGCAACCTCACTTTTCAATTTTAGTTGGTCCCCATGGACCTGTGTTGGAGTTAAAGGAACAAGTTTGATTGTTTTTCCATCATTTTCAAAACTATACATGTTCCTTAACCCATCATGGATCACCTTCCTATCAAACTGCGATGAGTTTCTCAACAAAATATGGCCCACATGAATAGGCACTACATCACAAAGGACCATATCTTGGTATTTCCCAATTGAAGAAGAAACTAGCACTTGCTTATTTACCCTAACCTCCCCACAATTACTCAACCACTGCAACTTGTATGGTTTAGGGTGTTTCAAGGTAGGTAAATTCAATTTCTCCACTAAAGTAGTGCTAGCCAAAGTAATACAACTCTTCAAATCAATGATCATACTACATACCTTGTTTTTGATGTGGCATCTAGTATGAAAAATATTCTCGCTCTGCTGCTCTGTATCATCTATCTTAATTTTTGTATTGAGAGCATGTCTGGGAACAAGAGACTCACCATACTCTTCATTCTTACACTTATGTTCAATACTAGGCTCATGCCTCCTCCTATCTCTCCTGCCTTGTAGATTTCTAATTACCGCATCTTGATGATCTATCCTATCCCTCATTTCACCCAACACCAAATTCAACCGCTCAAACTGTTGTTGCATGGCTTGCAACACAAATGATGAGTTATCTACCATCCCCTTTGGTGATGTGTCACTCCTATGAGACATCATAATGTGCTGCACAAAAATAATTTTAGTGGAAAACCTCACTCACTCCCTTACGTGTTTACACTCGAATAATGGCACTCTACTCGTGTTTCACTCTTAATTGATTTTTTCTCGATAATAGTCTCACACTCTCTTGCCTTTTACCTCAATAGTTTTCCCGCTCAAGTTATTTAAGAACTAGTTGAACTAAATCAAGACAATACAACCTTGTATTAGTCCAACTAGCAATAGGTTCAAGAAATAAGAACAAGAAACAAGGAAGTAATAAAATGACTCGAGACTCGAGGAATTTATATGAAGGAAAGAGTAATTACAAAACAATATATCAACTAGAAAGATGTATTTAGCCCCTTTGATGATAAAACTCAATCAACAAATATCTTTCTTTCTCTTTCTTGTAACTATGCAGCAACTTTTGAATATGCTACATTTTTTAAATTTTGTTTTGTTTTCCTTTGTTTTGTTTTGTTTTCCTTTGTTTTCTTTTCTCTTCTTTTCTCTAATTCAATCACAAACAACAATATTCAATTGCGAAAATCAAGCAATTGAATTCAAACACACAATAATTGACAATGAAATATAAGAGAATCAATGGAACGACACTCCAAGCAATTGAAAAACTTAGAGATGCAGGAAACCCTAGAATTTTGAAACCCTAGGTGATGCAAATTTCAACCAAACCAAAAAACCTTAAGAATTTTGGCAGCCTACTTTTTTTTTTCTTTTTTTGCAACTCTAGAACAATGAAACCCTAGAATTAAATTTGATGCAAGAAATTAAAAGATAGAATCAGACCTGATTGGAAACCTTGCTCTGAATACCAAATGATATGAACCCATGGGAATTGAATCCTTTGAACCCACAATCAATTTGAAAACTCCCCAAGTAAGCCAAAATCAAGTCAATGGATGGAGAATCTAGATCAGATAAGAACTCGTTTCAAGAACGTAGATTATATTAAAATCTAGACCCGTTGAAGAACCCGTCTCAAAAACACAGATTACAAAGGAGGAATGCCACAAAGGTTGTGATTTACCTTTGATAAGTTCAAAAGTTCAATTAAGAACAAGAGGAGTAAAACTCAACTCACAATGAATAAATTCATCAAATTTCATAAACTTCTTAAAATGAGGTTACAAAGAGTATTTAAACCAAAACCTAATTAAAACCCTAGCTAAAATAAATCCTCTTTTACCCAAAATGCCCCTATATGAACAATGCCGGGGCTACAGTGTCGCGGCTACAGTAATGCTACAGTAACCACTTGAAACCCTAGTTTCTAAAAAGTAACTTTCCAAATAAGCTCTTGGCCAAAATACACGGCCTTCTCAAAATCCCTAATTCATAAGAAATAAGACATGTGTGGGCCAAACATCCTCAAACCCAATTATTCTAGACTAATTCCTATAACTAATAAAATAAGCTCATTTAATGAAATAAACAAGTCCAAGGCCTTCAATCACATAATCATAATAATAGGCCCTAATTTATGTTAAGCTCTTCCACAGCTTGTATCACATGGATGATCATTGGATCTCCTTCTCTAAAATCCATTTTGAATATACGGCTCTTCCTAGACTTGTCCCAAGTGGATTGCACCAATCCTTGCATTGCTTTCTTGATCTTTTTAGCTCTGGATCTTGTAATTAGCACATCTGGAACTTGCAAAATATCTTTAAGAGTAGGCCCACTTTGGTTCCCATAAAAAACTTGTCAATTTGGATCAAAACATCATCCACTATTCCTCTCGGTTTCTTAACTGAACGGTCAGCCAATTGAAGCACAACAGAAGTGGGCTTAATTTCACCCAAACCAAGCTGCAAATAAATGGAATAAGGCATCAAATTTACACTGGCTCCTAAATCTAGCAACGCTTGCCCAAACTCATGATTCCCAATATTACATGCAATGGTTGGACAACCAGGATCCTTGTACTTAGGAGGAATTCACTGCTCAATTAGAGCACTAACTTGCTCTATTAGAAATGCTGTCTTCTTAACATGGTGCTTCCTCTTAACTGTACACAAATCTTTGAGAACTTTTGCATAAGTAGGAACTTGTTTAATAACATGCAAAAGAGGAAGATTGATCTTTACCTGCCTGAGGTTCTCCAAGATTTCATTGCTAGAATCCAAAGTTCGCATACCATATTTTAAAGCTTGAGGAAATGGTACCTTAATTGGGCTCTTGATTACCTCAGCTTCCTTAGGCAACTCAGTACTATCATTGCTTTGTTCCTCTTCAACATCCTTTGGCTTATTAGTTGTTGGGATGTGTAAGGACTTACCACTTCGTGTCACAATGGCATTGACCTCCTTCAAATTTCTTTGAGCCATATGTTGACCTTGGGGTATGGATTGAGTTTGAGAAGTGAACTTGCCACTCTCATTCACACTCAAATAGCTCATCAATTTGGACACTTGGCTCTTTATCTCCTTATTTTCTTCAACAACCTGCATAATCAAAGATTCAAACTTTTGATTAGTTTTACTCTGTGCCTCAATAAAAGCATGCAAAGCGTCTTCTAAAGGACTCCTCTAAAGGACTCCTAGAAAAAGGAAGGTGCATGATATGGTGTAGAATATGATCTAGAGGGTTGTGCAGGCTGCTAGTTTTCAGACTTCCAGCTAAAATTGGGGTGATTGCGCCACCCTAGATTATAGGTATCAGAGTAAGGTGTAAAAGGCTTATTGTACATACCTAAGGCATTACATTGTTCCTCATACATCCCTCTCATCTTAGCAAGTGTGGGACATTCTTGGGCAAGGTGATCTACCCCACCACACACAAAACATGGTCCAAAAGACTCTGCATGATTAGCCACGTGTGTTGGCTTTAAGTCCTTTGTCTTTAACACATCTATCTCCCTAGTGAACATCTCAACCTTAGCCTTTAGGCTATCCTCTTCCCTGAGATGGTAAATTCCACCACCATTTGGGTTTCCTGCAGGTCGTGACCTATTTGTGCTTTCAGTAGCACTAGGTCCAGTCCAAGTGTGAGCTTTTTCAGCAAGCTCATTGAGGTATTCTATGGCCTCATCAAGATCTTTATGTAAGAACTCACCATTACACATCATCTCCACAAATTGACGCTCTCTAGGTGTAAAGTCCCTCATAAAAATAGCTTACTAAACACCGATTTTCATACTCATGGTGAGGACACATACTCAACAAATCCTTAAATCTCTCCCAAGACTAATACAAAGTCTTACTATCCTTTTGTGCAAAGGTGGAGATTTGCATTTTTAAAGCGTTGGTCTTATGTTGGGAAAAATATTTATTAAAGAAGACCTGAGTCATCTCACTCCATGACCCAATATATCGTGGTCTCAGCGAGTATAGCCTCTCTTAGCTCTATCCTTCAAAGAGAAAGGAAAGAACTTAAGTCTCACAACGTCATCAGTTGCATTTTGACTATGAAAAGTCGCAACTACTTCCTCAAACTCCCTAATATACATATATGAATTTTCATTTTCCAAGCCATGAAAAGTAGGGAGTAACTGTATCATTCCTGTTTTCAAATCCAGTTGGTGAGTATTAGCTGGAAACATGATGCATGATGGTGTGGCTATGCGTGTAGGGTGGAGGTAATCATGAAGAGTTCTAATGAGTTAATCTTTGTGTTCACTCATTTCCTCGGGACTAGATGGATTGTCAAATAAACGATTTAAAAAATTTGATTCCGACTACCACAGGCCTACAAGCAAATCTACCCAAGATGTCTCTATGGAGATGTTTGGATTCAGAGATGAGTTGAGATGGGTTGAGATAGTTTGTGAATAGTAGAATAAGAGTTGAGTTATTTATTATATTTGGTGTGAGAATTTGGGAAAGTTATTTTGGAATTTGAAAAATTTGAATTGTTTATTATATTTTGTGGGAATTTGAGAAAGTTGTAATGATGAGATGAGATGAATTGAGATGAGTTGAGGTAGGTTTTGAATTCAAACCTCTCCTATATCTGTGCATGCAAGGTAACAAAATACAAAAAACTAAAAATACTATGAACAGAAAGAAAAAAAATAATGCAGCAAGCTAAAAGAGGGAACGAAGTTACCGCCTTTACAAACTGTTGAAATAAAAACCTATCTAGCAATTATTCTACCGTCTTTCCGGCAACGGCGCCAAAATTTGATTACGCCCAAAGAATAACGTAGTAGTTGTAACATAGCTTTGGGGTGTCAATTTCACAGAGAGACAAAGTAAAAGAATAGTAGAAGGAATAAAGAAACTAAAGAAAGATATTAAATGATTAATGGAGAATAAAAATTAATTTTAAATGTAAATTTAAGTGAAGCAAAGTGACTAACGGAAAAAGTTATCAAATTTGACAAACAGTAAAGCGTCGGGAATCCCTTGCACAAATCTAGTATTTTAATTATTCTTAATTCATTGAATTACTCAATTGGGAACTCAATTCCCAAAATTCTCAATCGGAAGGTATAAATTTATAAACCAAGATCAAACCAAATGTAACCCTTTGAAAAATGATTCACCATTTTTAAAATACATAAATTATTATCACTATTGAGAAAATCCAACGACGGCTATATACTCTGGAAGAGATATTGCAGTAAAGAATTAAATCAATATAGATAAATAAATGATCTAAACATAATCAATGAACCAATCCATTCAATAGAAAAAGCATGACTGAATCTATAAACAGAATAAATTTTATGATTATTCGGAGAAGAAAACATCAACAATGAATTGAGAATGATAAAACAAAAGAGTTTTAGTAATTGAAAATCAAATAAATAAATTAAAAATACTCTCTAATGTGCAAGTTCATCCCTAGCCCTACTTGAGAATATAGTTACTCATAAATATAATAGACAACAAAAATCTCAAGAGAAATATAGAGCAAACGGCAGCCATGTCAATTAATTTCCTCTCTTCCTCCTTTAGAGCTGAGCCATCTCCCCTTTTTGAACTCCCCAATTTCGTGCTAATGATATGCTTAAATAGGGTAGGAAAGAAACCCTAATGTCTTCATATTCCCGCACACAAAATCGCCTAAATTTTAGGACTTAACTTGGCAGCCACGTACGTGCTTTATTAGTTTGAATTAGGAAATTATTATTAGAGACAACTTTGTATCCCTTTAAGATCGCTTTCCAATGCATCAAGAATCGTATCAATCCGATATTTGAGCAGAAAGTTATGACCAAAATACTAAAGTATGTATAGGCTGTGTCTTCTAGCGAATTTCAGACTGACTTTTTCTCTTGATCCGAATGACTCTCAAATCCCATCATTATCCTTATTTGAAGACTCCTACACTCGTTAAAAGTTCTTTGGTTGTTTCAACAGATTGCCCACTTGAAAGTCTTTTGAATTTGGTTGGGTTTGGACTTGCTCTTTTATAGACTTTGAAATTAAATATAAAAATCTACTCATGAATATTCCAAAGTAAATAGAAACTCAATTCATGAATACACATTTATTCCTATTATTTCTATTCACATTTTAGCATTTTAGTCCAGTAATAGGGTATTTAGAGTGCACTTTTGTACACTCATTAGGCATCCATGCTACTAATTGTCCTACATGAAACACATGAAGTGATTGGTCAGCAGATTCTAGTGTTTCAAAACTATCTTCAAAATTTTCAGTAATTAGAGGGAAAGATTTTGAAATAATGCCCTCCAACAGATTCACTTCTTGAGGCTCCTCCACCTCCTAAGGTTGTATGCCCGGATTAAATATATTAAGTTCCAGGGTCATATTGCCAAAACTGAGTTTCAGAATCCCACTTCTCCAGTTTATTAGGGCATTAGTGGTAGCCAAAAATGGTCTTCCCAAAATTACCATGGCTTGAAAAACTGAATTAATAGACAACTTCATGTCAAGGACAACAAAATCTATAGGATAATAGAATTTATCAACTTGAACTAGAACATCTGTAACAGCCCGCTAGAAATTCATTGGTCGAATTTCTATTGGCTTTAGGAATCTCCTGAAAACCCCATAAGTTTTTACGAATCGACCAATTGCATAGGTTTTAATCTATCAACATAGTCAGTGTTATCACTCACTATGATGTTAGAAATATGAGTTTTATTTATTTGAGATAGTTAGAAGTGTCAGAATGCGTGATGGTCTACACCATTAGACTCAGTTGATTATTTAGGATTTTATGGCACAATAAGTTTATTTTCATATTTTCGAACGAAACGCCTGTTTGAAACTATGAAATTATTTTTAGGGGCAATTCGAGGTTGAATTTCGGTACAATATTTTCACTGTAGGTTACTATGAATATTTAGGAATTTTTAGTGCTAAGTTTATGATTCACTTTTTTGGAGTGAATAGTAACCTCGGTAAGCGCACCAATTGCAGTGTTTCAAAATCATAGTGTGGAATGTCTAATTTAGATTAGAGAAGTTTTAGTTGGACACTTGGCAAGATCTTAGCCACACTTAGTGAATAATATTAGACACTTGGCACCATGAGGAGCGTTTGAAGGATTTGAAGGAATCAATGTGTGAAATCATGCCACTTAAGCAAAACTTTGTTTCATTTGCTCAATCAAATTGTGCTAGACCAAAGAGGGTCTCAATCCTAGTGAAAACCCTAAATGGTGGGAATCCAATTGAAAGCCCAAAAGCATGGTTGAAATCGGAACCCTAAACGGTTTCCCCAAAACCCTAAAGTTGGTCTCTAAACCCTTTCTAATCCGATTTCTAGCATTGTGTTTAATCACTTGATTAAATCACTTCCACATGCTATTAATCCTTCAAATTTGTGTTAGAACGTCATTATCTAACCTTGTTAACCATGAAAAATTGTTTGGGCCAAGTGATATTGGATTTGGGCTTGATAGCAACCCAAACCCTCTTTAAACCCCAAAATTTAGGCCCATTCGGTTTAGGCCCATTAAGGCCCACGAATTTGGTCACCATAGGATTGCTTCATGGCTAAGTTTTGTACCCCCACTTGGCTGGCTAGATCTTTACAAGAAGGGCCAAGAAGGTTCTTGAAGTACAAAGCTAAAGGGCCACCTCACTCTTTCACTCTTACACTCCACCTTGAGAAAAGATCTTGGATTGATTTTTATGAGAAGAAAAGGCCAACACTCAACCTTTCCTTCAGTCCTATCACTTTCCATAACTTGTGTAGGAGGCTCTCCAGTCCACTTCCCACGAAAAACAACTCTCCTTTACACTTTTCCTCCATAGAACACAAAAGACATTCTCGGATAGTTTTTCTTACCTCTTTTGAATGCCTGTTTCGAAGCTTTTGTAAGTGTGTTCTCACAAAGTTTCCTTCATGAAAGTTGTTTCTTTTGGAGTCTAGTTTACGTGGATATCTTACTCGTTCCATTTAAAGATCATTTGATTGTAAAATGTTGTTTATACTCCAGAAAGGTCATTCTGGGCGATAAACTGGAGAGTGTGTTATATTTTGGAGTTTTTGACCAAGCTAATAAATATATCTTGGCCCGAAATTTTTATGGAGTACTGTTAACATGTGTATATGATTATTGGTGGAGGATTTGTTGCATGATTAAAAGTTTTGGTGAAATATTTTCTTAGGTGTAGAAACTTAGAAACTGGAAAAGGAAAAACAATTTTTGTTTTGAGAAAGTTTAAATCTTTTATGGTCTAATCTTATTCCAATGGCTTTGATATTTTTATTGGAAGATCCTAAGCCTCTTATATACATGTTAGAATGTTATGTTGAAGATATTTGATGTTAGTTTCGAGGATAGGAACTTTTATGCAATGAGATATTCTATTAGGCCAAAGTGATCATGTTCTTGGCTAAATTTATATTTTCGTTGATGTTTAGCCATGTGATTTTGAGTTTGATGCTTGGATCTGTTTTAGGACACTTTTTAAACCATGTGATGTTTTGGTTTGATGATCACATTTTTATATGTTATGGATCAAGAGGTTGATCGAAACAAGTTAGAAACAAAAATCTATTAGGTTGATCGAAACAAGTTAGAAACAAAAATCTATTTTGAACTTAGAAGAGAAACCAAAAAGTTCAAGTATGGTTTTAGTGATTTTGATGACTTTTGTTCATGATTCAAAACATGATTATTCTTAAGAATATGTTATGAGTATAGTAGAAGAAAAATTTTGGCTTAATCATGAGTTTTGATATTTGAAGGAATTACAACAAAAATAAAAGAAAATAGTCTTTGTAAGTTTCGGCCCCATAGAGTTTTAATGGTTGGGTTTAGTTTTAAATTTTTCTGAATTGATATTTGAGTTTAGAACAAAATTTACATAAGGTATGTAGATTTTGGTGATTTTTGGAGTTAGGATGCAAAATCCTTAAGTTAGGGGTAAAATGATCATTTTCCCACATGTGGAGGGTAAAATGGTAATTTTACTCTGAGTTGATTTTTTTTCATATTCCTAATTGTTAGTGATTAAGTTCTAATTTTTAGAAATCACAACTTTCAGTTTCTCGTGATCGCACTTGAGTTTTGTCTCGAAGCGCGAAGATCGAGGTAACTTTTTACTTACTATCAGTTTAATGTGTATGAGTGATAAGTAAGGGAACTAAAGTCTATGTAAGCATGTTATCATATGTACCATGCCATGTCATTACATATTTATCTGTTACAAGAATTTATTCTGTCATGAATTATTTATCTGTTATACAAGATATTCTGTCACGTATTGCTATACATTGCAAGTATGTCATGTTAAGTTAAGTATGCCATATGTTACATGTATTTCATGTCACGTAATATTCACTGTCACATGTTACGCCATGTTAAGAAATGTTGTCTGTTACATGATATGCTATGTTACGAAATGTTGCCTGTTACATGTATGCCATGTTATGGTATGTTGTCTATTATATTTATGTCTCAAAGTACATCATGTATGTCGTCTTACGTTCATGTCACGTTATGCTACGTTAGGACTTTTGTCTTTTATGTTATGTTCATGTTACGTCACGTTATGAAATGACATGTATGCCAGTTAAGTTATTCAAGTCAATCACGACCCTAAGTGCTAGGATTGGGTAATATCCTAGTGGAAGTCCTTTGTTCACGCTGAAGTGTCTAAATAGGTGTGAAATTCCCTGGGTTGACGAAGTACAGTCAACAGGTTGCGAATGGGGCCTAATTAGCTAGTCACCGGAGCACGCCAGACACTAACGCCGATGGTGCCACACATTATGTTATGTGTGTCCACAGCAAGTGTGGCACAAACAAATAAGTCATGGGTCCACAACTGTGGAGCATACACTACGTGAGACACATCAATTGTGACACGTAGAATATATGGGGCCACAACAACTGTGGAGTACGTATTAACGCACTCATAGCTGGTATTGAAACCTGTGATGTGATGCGGTAATCGGCAGGGACACACGGCTCAAGGGGACCTGTGTAGCACCCATATGGTCACTTTAATGATTAAGTCTATTGAATAAGATTCCGAGTTCAAGTCATGTTTCATGTTATGTTATGTTCAAATTTACGTTCACGCAATCATGGTAATCCCATGAGACAAGAATATGTTTCAAGTCCATGTTATGTTTTAAGGTCACGCTCATGGTATGTTTCAAGTCCATGTTATGTTTTAAGTTCATGTACATGTCACGTCACATCAAGTTAAGTTTAAGTTCCAGTTCAAGTTATGTCAGCTCATGCCATGTTATGTCAAGTTACGTTATGCTTATTATTTCATGCCATGTTATGCCAGGATATGTTATGTTTTCTATTGATTTGATTATGCATTCATGCTTTTACTGCCATGCATGTATCATTAACCTGTGTGGAAGTTTCCTGTTAACTTGCTGAGATTTGTAATCAAATCTCATTGTGGTAGTCCCAACTACCATTCCCCCTGAATGGTAGATCTTATTACAGGATCTGAAGGAGAATCGAGAATCGACCAACTGGAAACGGTCGATTAAGCGACGATGCGACGTAGGTGTTAGTACAATAGTTACCTCAAATTACTACTTGTATTAGTGGAGTTCAATCTCAAGCACTGTTTTGATCACAATCATTTTGGACTAGTGTTGTGATATCAGTTTTTAAGTATGTCATTATGTATGAAGTATGTTTTAAGTATTTGGGATATTTCAGTTTGGTGCATAGTATTGCTAAAGAAAAAAATTATCCGCTGCGAATATTGCATAATGCTAGATGCATGTTAGGAATATTGCATCTTATATGTCATGAATGGGGGCAGGTAACCTTGTGTTGCATGTCTCGACGCTTCAAATGTCTGTCCAATCCCAAGCGGAATTTGGGGGCGTCACAACATCCTCTACCACTCCCCTTGGTATTTTAATTGACCTATCAACTAATTGCAAGGTTATGGAGGTTGATTTCAATTCTCCCAACCCAAGTTTCTCATATATAGTGTAAGGCAACAAATTGACACTAGACCCTAAGTCTAGTAAGGCATGGCCAATTTTTGAACTCCCATTGATACAAGCAATAGTAGGGGATCCAGGGTCTTTAAATTTAGGAGGTGTGTTGTGTTGAATTATGGCACTGACTTGCTCAGTGAGAAATGCTTTTTTATTCACACTCAACTTCCTCTTAATTGCACACATGTCCTTTAAAAACTTGGCATAAGTGGGAATTTGTTGAATGGCATCGAGTAAGGATATATTGATCCTTACTTGTTTGAACACTTATAAGTTCTCAGCTTGATTTTTTTCTTTATGTGAAACTGTTAGCCTAGTAGGGAAGGGTGCTGGTACTTGTTGAGTTGTTTCCTCAACTTGAACAGGTATAGGGTTAGAAACCTTACCACTTGTGCTCTTAGGAGTAAGGTTTTCAAAAGTTTTACCATTCCTTAAGGTGGTGACAACTTTTACTTGCTTCAAGTTAGAGTCCTCCCCTATTTTTGACACTTGATGAATTTGACCTTGAGGATTGGGTTGGGGCTGGGCAGGGAATTTCCCTTTCTCCTGGATGCTCAGGTTGCAGAAATTTTGGTCAAGGTCCTTCTGATGTCATTAAAGGTTTGAACATTTTGTGTATTTATTGTTGTTTGCCCTTGCATGAACTGTTGTGGGTTCTTCCCATTTGCTGGACAGTCTCCTCAAGTTTCTCCTTTGACCAAAATGTGTTGCAGCAGGATATTGAGGTGGCCCTGGTGATGTTGAATTTGGATTGGCTATATATTGGGAAGGACCAGGTGCATGAATTGGGAGTTGAGCTGATTGCTCATTCCTCCAGTTGAGATTTGGGTGGTTCCTCCAATTGGGATTGTACGTGTTGGAAAATGGACCTGGAAAAGATTTAGAAATAAAATTAACAGAGTAAGATTGATGTAGAAGGACTTCCTTAAAAGCTGGAATTGTAGGGCAGTCACTAGTGACATGCCCTATTTCTTCATAGATATTGCATTTTTTAGGATTTTTTGAATAACTTGAACTTCATTTACTTTGTTTGTATCTATGGTTTCCAATTTCTTAGAAAGCATAGACACTCTAGCATGCAAATCATCCACCTCTCTCAAGTTGTATTTCCCCCCTCCAGTTATTTTTAAAGGTTTAGTTCTGTCATACGCATCTGAAACATCCCATGACTGGGTATTTTCAGACAGGTAATCAAAGTACTCGAAGGCCTCTTCTGGTTCTTTATTAAAGAACTCTCCATTGCACATTGTCTCCACGAATTGTCTCATCTTAGGTTGTAAACCCTCATAGAAAAAATTTATTATCCTCCAGTTTTCATACCCCTGATGAGGACAAGCATTGAGTAAATCCTTGAACCTCTCCCAGCACTGATAAAAGGTTTCAATGTCTTTTTGGGCTAAATTCATGATCTGCCTCTTCAGTGCATTGGTTCTGTGCATAGGAAATAATTTTTTTAAAAACTCAGTTTGCATCTCTTGCCATGTTCCTATGGATCTAGGCCTCAAAGAATTTAGCCCGATCTTGGCTTTGTCTTTTAATGAAAAGGGAAATAACTTGAGTCTGATCACTTCTTCAGTACAAGTTCGATCCATAAAAGTTGAACAAACTTCCTCAGATTCTTTGATGTGCAAATATGGGTTCTCGGACTCCATCCCATGGAAATGAGGTATGAGGGGTATCATGCCAGGTTTAAAATTGAAATTATTTGCATTAAGAGGTTGTATAATGCATGAGGGTGAGCTAGTCCTAGCAGGTTGCAAATAATCTTTAAGTGTCCTGTTATGATTCCCCACTCCCTCCCATCTTGTTCTTTTTTAGCCATGGTACTAAGACTCTCAGAAGATGACTCAAATGAAAGTGGCTCACAATTAGAGTGTGTCACATAATCTGATCTGGTTAATCGAGAAGAATGATCTCTACTCCAAACAAACATGCAATTGCTCAACCACAATACACGACTAACACCAAGCTTTGGTGTATAGTGATAGCAGTAAAAAAAAATGATGATGATAGTAAGCTTTTACAGAGAATGTTATTCACAATAACCAAAGGGAAAACAGAGAAAGCTAGGGTCAGAGATCACCAGAGTGTGAAGAGGTTCACACTCAGTCCCCCATTTCTCTGCAGTGTTCTGATAGCTCTTCAATTTGCATTTAATTCCCGGCAACGGCGCCAAAAACTTGGCTCTTCTTTTAAATTACCTCCCAAGTGCAGAAGGTGTCTTACTTGTGTATAATGAGAATCCCAAAGTCGATTTCATAGGGATTAAGATAAATTCAATGCTATGCAATTGTTTATTGGAATAACAGGAAGTAAGAAGGTAAAATATGAGATGGGCAAATATCTTTCGGTCACTGGGCAGGTTTGTAAACCATGCTAGATTGTTCATACTAGAAAACTCAAGGGTTTGAGAAATAGTTATTGCTTCTTTTTTGAGAATCCTTGATGCGAATGAGATGGATTTGCATCAAGGATTGATAAAGAAGAACAAGTTTTAAAACTCAAAACCAATATTCTGAAAAACTTTTCGGAAAGAATACCTAGGCTTCGGGTTTCCTTTACACAGAAGGATTTTAGGGTAGTTTTACATTCCTCAATTACTATCAAATGCTATTCCGGTCATGATAAAAGCATTTGGATGATGTATATGATTAAAACACTAACAAAACATTTACTGAATAATCTCAACATACAACTCGGGTTTAGGGTCTGTATCCCTTAAGCATTCATTGTGCCTTCAATCAACAATGGATCAAAGAAGATGAAGAGAAACCCTAATCCCAGTGTCTATAAGAATGACATAAATATATGGAGAATACATGTTCAAACCGAGAAGAAATCAAAACTCCCAATTAAAACCCTACTGCCCAAAGGTTCCCCTTGACCTAGGTCACGAAATTACTCTCCCATAAAGTATGAAAATAAACTATTAACCAAATAAAAAGACTGATCCATAATCCAGAGAAAGGAAAAAACCAAAACCCTAGAATTTGAAGCCGAAAGTTCAAAGTGATTTTTGGACTCTACAAAAAATCCCGTCCTCTTCTTGCACGCCCCTTGGTCCCTTTTAAGCTCCCATTCCTCATCCTCTCAAATGCTCTTGCTTTCTCTCTCCAAGTTGTTGTTCTCTCCAATTCCATGTGATTCTAAGGTGCAAAGCTTAAGATGCAAAGCAGCAAGGGGGTTACGGGTTTGAGGGGATTTTCCTTTTCTTCTCTAAGTGCCGAGTGAGTGTGTGAGGTAAGTGGCAGATATTGATTCTGCACATGTATTTCCCATTTTGACCATGTGGTGTCTTTGTTGTAAACTTGTTGTGTAAATAAGCATATGTACTCATTTTCATAACAAAACCCTTAATTTTCATGCTTAATTTTCATATTATTTCAACTTATTATTTTCATATTATCATTTGAGCTAAGGTTGTGCTGTATGATTTTGGGGGCTATTCCGGGCATGTCTTCATGGCTCTAGGCAAATATGTCTTGTTGCTCGGCGAGGAGTCGCTGCATGGCGCTCTACACTTCAGATGTCATTTCACTGCCAATCCTTGCCATGGTTTCTGGTCGGTTTGAGTTGAGGGGAACGAATTCCAATGACTCATTTGGTTCCACTTGCTTGAGCCTTTGCTCATCTCTAACCTCGCCTTCGGCTGGTGCACAGACAAGAGGCAGTGGTACGGTGCAATCATCCACCGTAGGGCACACCGCGCTTGCCCCGCCATTCGAAGGCATCCCTTCCGGGGTGTGCTCGCACCTTTCTTCTGCAACATCCCCTCTGATCCTAGGAATTTTGTTCTCTCACTGGTTAGCTTCCATGTTCATCAGCACTATCGGTGGGCTTCCCAGTTGTCTGGAACGGGTTGTCGCAGACATACTAAGTACATGCAAGATCTATAAGAATCCCACAAACATCACCACTATTAACTTCGAGTTTCGTATGCCTTTGGGCCAGGTTCCAGCAACTCAAGTATTCAAAATTTGGGCCTATGAAAATAGAGAAGATGGCAATTGGGAGAGGGCGGCGTTAGGGCAGGGGAGTCTCTGATGCCAAAGTCAGTACATTCTCTTGGAAGTTTGTAAATAAGTGAGAGAGTCTAGGGATCAGAGAGAGTTTCTCGTACCTGGGAGTTGCTCTTTATACCGGGGTCTGGGAAGGGGACATATCGGGTCTGTCCCTATGGAGTTCGTGCCCTTTGTACTATTACTTTTGTCAGAGTCCTTTAATGTAGTGTGGCTCTGCGATGGCGTCATTAATGTGGCATGTAACTCGGGTAGTGGTGCCATTAATGCGGCATGATTCCTTGACCTTGCTTTAATTTATCTTTGGGGGTCCGTCGATATTTCCATGTCAGAGGATCGAGGGTTCTCCGTATTTCCCACTCTACCCTATATAAGTTCCCATGATTGGAGTGTGGCTGGGCGATGTCGGCATGCCCAGCCCATCAACCACTTGATTACTTTTCCTTGTAGGCATCTTGCTTCATGGGTGATCGCTGGCCCTGGGGTCGGGTATTGGGCCGAGGCCCAGTGGGCTTGTGAAGTGAGGAAAGTCCCCTTACAAAGATGTTTTGAGTTTTCTAGATGAATAATGAGCGAGACTACCTCTATATTTAATTAATGCACTAGACTCGTAGGAATATTTAGAATTTTATGGTGCAATAAAAAGGTTCAAGATTTTTCAAATGAATAGTAACACCCGGAAGAGAGCCACATGGCAACCAATTTAAATAGTTGTCAAATCACCATGTTGGATGTCCAAACCCACTTTAGGATTAGACACATGGCACAATCATAGCCACTCATGTGAATAGTGTTAGGACATTTGTCATGTGGAGGACAAAAGTGAAGGAGATGAAGGGTAAATCAAGCCATGTGATCATGTCACCTATGCCAAACACTATTCCATCCAACCAAAACTCGATTTGGTCCACCAAAAGAGGGTTTCAACCCTAATAAAACCCAAAGTCTTTGAGAGTCATTCGAAACCCTAAATCCTATGTGATGGCCGAAACCCAAAGTTTTTTGACTAAGAATCACTTAGTTAAATCAGTTTCACATGATATTAACCACTCAAGTACACAATCATACACCCTCGTACACTCTCTTACATTTTGGTAACTACACTTGACCAAGAAAAATTTGATTTGGACTTAACTCTAGCCGAACCAATTAAAACCCCAAATTGAGCACACTCGGTTAGGCCCATCTTTGGCCGCCGAAACCACCACCTGACTTAATGGAAATCGAAAAAGGCTACAACATAAGCTAATACACTCAGCCAGATTGCAGCTAGAAACCAACTATTGCGTAGCCCACTTTTCCATCTCTTTTTGGCTTCCACCCTCTCATCCAAGGGTCACTAAGCCCCTCTCTCTTATATCACAATCCCCTTGCATTACACTCGACACTTAGACACTTTACCCTCACTCTTCTAGAGCAGACCGAGAAAGACTTGAGCAACAGTTTTTGGACAGCTGTTATTTGATCCATTCCAAATCCTTTTGAGTATTTCTTATGGCTCAATATTCTTGTATTTTGTTTCATTTTGACTCTAGTTTACGTGGGTATATATTGGGAAATGTTTTATGGGTATGATGATGCAAAGGTTTCGGTTGTGATAGTTTTGATGTTTGTGTGAAACGTTGAATTTGTTTATGTGTTTTTGGTGAAATAATGGGTAGATCTTGCTATGGTAAAGTGTTAACATGTTTATATGCAAGCTAGGTTTGGATTCAGAGCATGTTAATAATTTTCTGAAAGAGTTTGCATGATTTCAAAGTGATAGAAATTGTATGTCTCAAAACGGTTTCTGCTTTGGAGTAGTTTGTGATTTTCATTCTAGGAACTAGATCTAATGTCTCTGACCTTCATATATATTATTCTTGAGGCTTTGATCTATGTGTTAAGAGTTTATTTTTGAAGAGTTATGGTTTATATCTTTGATGGAATGTTGTTATACATACAAGAGTTTGCTTAAGACTCAATCTAGAGGTTCTAGGGCATATTTGTTTTTTATGAAGTTTTTATCATGTAATGCAAGATTTAATGCTTAGATCATGTTAGAACTTGAATGTGGGGTATATAAATTTATTACTTGAAGAAGTATTGCATAAAAATTAAGGATATAGTCACTTTGTTTCAAGTCCAAAGCATGTTATACTCGTTATAGTGTTGGTAGCTTAGGAGCTTTACATGCTAAAATTTTATAAATCTCACTGTGGTAGTCACAACTACCATATATCTCCCCCCCCCCCAGGATTGATAGGAGCTGTGCCAGGTGTCGATGGAGCATCGTGTCCTAGATTGGATGAGTTGAGTGGATTAGGGACAAGCTTCAAAGAATTAATGGGGATGACACTTCAATTTTTTAATGTAGTTTGGGCATTGATAACCAATGTCTATATAGTTTGAAGACTGGTTGGACTAATGATGTTACTTTTGAGTATGCTTATATGAATGAAACATAATGATGTTTTGGGTTAGTATTCTGGTACATTGTGTATTGCTTAAAGAAAAAAAATTTCCGTTGTGAATATTGCGTACTGTTAGATGCATGCTAGGTGCACTGCATCTTTTACTGTCATGAACGAGAGTATGTGACCTTATATTGCATGTCGCGACGTTTCAAGCTCTGTTAAATCCTAAGCGGAGCCTGCAGACATCATAAAAACAACTTATTTTTTAGATTAAAAGAGCATGTTTCGGTACAACGATATATTGCTCAAGCCTTTATTATTTTATTTTTCCGCTGCGATTATTTCATACTACTAGAAACATGTTAGGCGTATTGCATGTTAATTGTCATGTACGGGGTATATAATCTTGTATTGCATGTCCAGACAATTCAATCACTACCAAATCCCAAGCGGAGTTGGGGGCGTCACAAATGTTTATAATAAAATAATATATTTGAGACTGTAGATGGATGTTTCATGTTCATGATTAGTTTTCAAAATCATGCTTTCTCATGTTGACGCTTATTTATATTTATTATATAGTTTATGCTTAAAGATTTGGAAAGTGTTGAATCCAAAGTAGTCACATGTAGAATTTATGAATCTTTAACAATGAGATGTAAATTTCTCCTTAAAGGCCCACTTTCAGTCTAGATACAATCAAAATCGCAGATTTTAACTAAAGTATGGTTGACCCTACCATGGAAGGGCATATTGAAAATGAGGTTGTCCATGAAGACTAAAAGTCTGTTTGTAATAAAATGTAAATATTTGTAGAAATTGTACTTAGTTGTAACCTTTAGGCTAAACAATGCGTTGTAATATGTCTTCGTGGATTTGAAGCTTAATTGTTAAGTATGAGATTTTATGTGTTTGATATATGAGTCCATGGTGGCTCAAGTTGGACTAGAACTTTAATATTTGTAGATGTACAATTTATATAACTAATGGTATTTGGTTCACTTTCTCTGGTAGATATTTTTTTAATTATTTGAATACTTCCATTGCAACTGAAACTTTAATTAAACCGTTCATACCCTTTTCATAAAATTTAATAGAGCATGAGAACCATAACTTTGGATTATATGTGTTGACGTCGTGTTTTGCGGCCTAGGCAACTCCGCGCTGTTGGTTGTGGGACTGCTAAGATGAATGGAAAGGTTGGGGTCCGTGGTATCTCCGAAACCCAAGTTAGTTTCAGTGTTTGGAGATGAAGGGAGAATATCTTTAGGAAAGCTGTAGTAAGAATGTATGTGAAATGTCAACCTTTTCTATTTATCATGGGAGACGCCTATTTATACCTGACCATTTGGCCTCCATGGTAGTGGAGTGTTGCACTGTATGAGATCAGATGTTCATGCCATCCACTTGCTGTGCTACAGGGCAATTAGGTCAAATGGCGGTTGTTCTCGACGTAGGGCTTTACATTGAGCGTACTGAGCCCCAGGTCGCATTGAATGCGGTGTGCCATCTCCTCATAGCTCTTTCCATCTCATTAATGCGGTGTGGCCTCCGCCAGGTACTCACGGCACTTGCCCCTGGGTCGCATTGAATGCGGTCTGCCTTCTTCTCACAGCTTTCTTCATCTCATTAATGCAGCGTGGCCTCACCTGGGCATTTCTACCTTCCTGTCATGTCTGGGCGCCAATGTTTAGGGTCAGGGAATGTCTTTGTATGTTGGCCAGTGGGGTGTCAGACGGTCCTCCCTACCATATGTTTGCCATTGTTTCCTATCTAACCATCCCTTCTAGTTAGGCCTCTTGAGTTTGCTCAGCCCAGTCCCTCACGTCTGGGCTCGGATCTAGATCTTTCTAGTATGCTCGGTCTAGCCCAGACCTCATATCTAGGCTCAAGACCGGGCCCTTCTCCTGGTCTGGCCCAAAGGATAACACCCCTCACAGTATCCCACGAATTCCTAGCACGCTTGTGGGCTAGGAATTATAAAAAAAAAATTGCATTCACGTTCCTCTGCATTTAAGCCAAGGGGCCGTTATGGTTGTCTTTGCCAACTGTTGGAGTGAATGGGAGCTACGACTTCCACACGTGCTCATTTGCCCGTTCATTTTTTCCATGTCGTTGGGACACATGAGAATGACCCCTGAGGCGCTTTAACTCCCGCATGCAGAATGACCCTGCGGCGCTTTAACTCCTCCATGCGGAAGGTATATGAATGTTCTCGCCCTCATTAATTGAGGCTGTCGCATTAGGGGGACTTTCGGTGCTTACATGCGTCATTTGGGGTTGGCCTATACCGTCCACGTGCCATACAGGTGCTGCCACTTTCATTTTCCAATAACTGTCATACCCCTTCGGATTCCATGCTATTTCTTCAAAAGTCCAGTCGTCCCCTCACCCCTATTTAAGCCTGTCACTCCCCTTCCTTTGTCCCTTTATGTTACTCTTTTTCTTCAAACCTCTTCTTTATCTTCTTCTTCAGGTCTTCATCTTCCTCCTCCTTTGTTTTCAAACCTTTCTTCCCTTCCCTGCCATGGTTGATCGAAGTGATGCCGAAGCTCGTTACTTTGCTGGGAGATGGTGGTCGTCTATTGTGACTGGTGATGACCTTCGTGCGTACCGTAGGTCGTACCACATTCTTCCAGAGACCGTTCTGGAGATTCCTGGTTCTCGTGACACCACGATGGATGCTGATGGACTAGCGACGTGAGTTGCTCTCTATCCTCTAATGTTTACTAACGGGCTGTGGTTGTCGTTCTGCCGCCCGTCAGGGACATTCTAGACTTCTTGGGATTGGCCTCTGCACAACTCAGTCCCAACGTCTGGCGTTTGATGATGGCTAGTTGCATCGCCTTTCGGATCGTTCTCATTTAATATTCGAAGGTTTACCCACTGACAGCCTAAGAGTTTCTGTCTATGTATCAAATCATCCATCTCGAAGGGAGTATCTATAGCTTTCAATCTTGATCTCCAGAGAAACGCTTCGTCTCCTTGGAGAAGCGCTATTCATCAATTAAGGATTGGCAATGACGTTTCTTTTTTGTCTCTGGGTCAGGTTGGGAGTTCCCTGAAGAGGAACTGGTTAACCGAGAATTTCCTATCCATGCAGTTTGGGCCAACGTGCCAACTTCAAAGTCTATTTCTATCAAGCTATCGGAAAGAGAAGAACTTAGGGTTGCCACTGTGATGTCTTGGGTTGCGGCTCACCCTACACTTTTTGAGTCCGAGATGTTGTTGACTGACACCAACATTTGGCATTAGAAATGTCGGGCCACCTCCCCACTGGGAGGTGGCCAGGAGAAGCGGCCACGAACAGGCGATCGCTCCGCTGGATTCACTTCTCGCCCTGCAGCTGGGGACTCTCACTCTAGTCCCTCCAGGCCACCCCATACTGCTCAGCCAACCCGAGGCTGCGACGAGCCTTCTAGTTCATCACTTCATCCGCCAGTGGGGTCTCCCTTTAGCGCATATGGTGGTGCTCCTCGATTGGCGCCCCGGGTCCCAGTGCACAAGGCCCCTTGGAGTTCTCGTTCAGGCCCTCAAGTTCGAGTGCAGAGGGCCTGTGGAATTTCTTCACATCCAAGCCCCCATGTCCTAGCGCAGAGGGCCCCTGAGAGTTCTTCGCGTCCGTCTTCAACAGGTGCCCCTAGTAAGGGGGAGGGCAGCTCTCGCGGAGCTGCTCCCACGACAAGTCCCCTTCCCCCTCCGCAAGTTCCACTGGGGGACCTACCGATAGGTAATACTTTGAACTTTGGTAGACTATGCCTCATTTTCTGGGTGTCACGCTTCCTAAGCCAATTTTCTTCAAAGTTATGCGGAAGAAGATGAGGAGGATGACATTGCCACCTCCTCCCTCTTTTTTAAGACTTTTAGCAATCTGGCCCCCTGCGAGTCTGGTCTGACAACGGGGGCCTCCTTTTGTTGAAGAGACAATGGGCCAAGTGGAGGTCGCTCAGGGTGAGTGGTTGGCTAGGGGGTTGTGATGACCCTTAGAACTTGTTCTAGGTTGCCATGGCATTTTAGGAGCCTTAGTTACTTTGGAAGGCCTTAGAACCTTTGATGTAGCAACTTGAGCCCAAGAGGAGAGTGGCCCTAGTTCACTTTGGAATTTCAGCCCTATTTGAAAACTTAGGTACAATGGTTTAGGCTCATGATCCAATTCTAAGTTGCTAGTGACATGTGTCATGAGAATGTTACACCTTGAACCTAGTCTTGAAAGTGGGTTAAGGGGGAAAGAGAGGTGTAGGAAGGCACCAGGATGAGCTTACACGCCTAGCCCATTGTTTTTTTTCCAGAATTCAAGTTTCAAGGTTGAATTCTTGGAAATGGGAGCTTAAGGAAGTGAAATGGAGCTTTTCTAGAAGTTTTGCATAGGAAGCTGAGGGGAGGCCTTTGGGATTTCAAATTCAGCTAGCTTTTGCCATGTGTAAAGCATCCACCAAGTTTCTAGAAGATTTTTGTGAAGAGAATTTTTGTATCAAGGACAAGTTTGCCCTTAGGGTTTCGGCTAGCACACTCCTAAGCATTCCATTCACTTGCCACTTGTCACTTAGTGTATTTTGAACCAATGGTATATGAAAGGTCACCGAGGGAAGGAATACTTGGAAGATGAAGCAACATCTTGGGAAAGAAAAAATGGAGAGGACGGCTAGGGCTATGGCACACGCCCAATGCCACTTGTCTTCCATGCCAAAAGTCACTTGTTGGGAATAGGAAAAGGCATGTATGGTTTTACCAAGTTACACTTGAAGAGATATTTACTTGTTTAAGGAAAGGAAGGACATAAAAGGGAAAAAGGGAATTTCGGCCAAGGAGAAAAAGTCCCACACGCCACCTCCGAAAAATGTCCCTTCCCAATGCAATCCAATTGAGGAACTCCAAGAGGCATTTTGGCAAAAGGGAGAGGGAGAAGAAGAAATATTGCCACTTGTCATCCATGCAAGGGTTTTGGATGCAACCAAGGAGGGAAGTGAAGGATCACATATATAAAGAGAAGGGTTCACGCCAAGGGGGCTCTTCCCTTGCCATTTTTCGGATTTGTATGAGCTTCCACTCTCTCCACACAACTCTCCCATGTTCATTTGAAAGTTCATTCATTTTCTTGTGTTTTCTTTCCAACCAAACAAGGAGGATCCTTGCAAGAGAAGGGATTTCGGTACTACCAAGGATTAGCAAGGTAAGGATCGGTTTCCTCTAAGTCTTGTACATACACAAGTCTTTCCTCAATCCGAAAATGAGATTCAAATCTCATTAGACTTTGAGAAAGATGGAACACACACACTTTCTACCATTTTCTTGGAAATAACCTAGGGTTTTCAAGAGAAACCCTTGAGGCTGATTAGTGAAGGGGGAGTTCATCCTCCATGTTTCGACCATCACATGTATTCTTGCCTACTTTAGGTTTTGTTTTACCTTATAAGTGAAATGAATGGGTTTTAACCTAAAAACCTAGAAGCCGAATGGTTTAAGACCAAGTGATGCCCTAGAAATCTACACACACACACACTTAAGAACATGAGATAGGGTTTTAGATGCTCTTTCTAATATAGTATGTTCGGATTTCTAGCTTGTTAGTATTCGTTTACGAGGATTTTGTAAGTATACACTCAACTTACTCTTGGTAATATTCGTATATGATTGTGTAAATCCTTCCATGATTTTAATGCTTTGTTTGTTATCTCTTGGTTGTTTGTTTGAATATGTTAATATGATCTTGAGTAACTTTAAGAAGGAATTATATATCTCGATTTATGATGAAAATGCCATGAAATATGCCTATGAGTTTCGGTTTTCACTTGTTTGAGGTTGATGGTTTATGTAATATGAAGTTTCGGTTTGAATATGCTTTGGAAGTTTCAGACTTAGTGAAAAACCTATGATTTCGTGTTTTGTTTCACTATGTCTTGATTTCTATATTACATGTTTGAAGTTTGGAACATGTTTATGTGATAAATCTTCATATTTTTGTACCTATGAGTTTCGGCCTAAGCAAGTTTTCATGGATCCATGTATATGTTTTGATATCTCTCATGGTTTATGTTATCATGCTATGAAATGAATATGTTATGCCTGGTTGTTTCATGCACGGCATTTCATATGTCACATGTAAAGTATAAGTAAGCATGTTTAAGTCTCATGTCACATGCATTTGGGGAAGAAGTGTTTTCAAAAAGTGTTTTCAAAGAAAAAGTTTTATTACGACCCTAAGTGCTAGGGCGGGGGAATGTCTTAGTAGAACTCCTCTATCCACTCTAGAGTGCTTAAGAATGGAGTGGTAACCCTTGGGTCAAGAAAGTATCATCGACGAGCCTCGAATCGATTCTTTTTAAAGGATACCAGAGCGAGGAAGCGCTTAACGCTAGTGGGTGCATAAGGCATATAACCCAATGAAGTAAGGTCGCGTTAATATGAATCTCTGTTTATTAGGTGATGGTGCACAGACTGTTAATGGTGCTGTAACTAGTAGGAACACGCAGTGCTAAGGGGAAACGTGTTGTATCCACTCTCTGAATAAGAATATGAGCATAAGTGCTAAGGATCACTCGATGCAAATCTTATGATATGTTCTGATAAGGAAAGTTATGAATAAGTTCACATGAATAAGAAAAAGTTAAGAAGTTTTTATGAAAAGCTTAAGTCTTTGTTACAAGTCTTTTGATAATGGTCAAGTGCATAAGTCTAATTCTGGTCAAAGGCATAAGTCAAGTACATGTCCATGCACGCATATCATGATATACCTTTTGTATGCTTATGTTAACTATGATATGTTGTGTGATTACTTGCAGAGATTTCTCGAAATCTCATTATGATAGTTTCTACTACCATTCCCAACCAGAATGGTAGAAGTTGTGACAGGTTTAGTAAACGATGACCATGGCCAAGAGAAAGAGAACGGCACCTCCTCCTCCGGAGAGGATTGTGCCTAAGATGACTATGAATGGGCCCGAGCCCTCCATCCTGGAGCGACTCGAGGCCATTGATCAGGAGATCATGGGTATACTTGAATTCATTGAGGAGTTAAAGTGGCGTAACAACTGGGACAAGGATAAGACATTGGAAAAACGTGTGAAGCCCAAATCTTTTTGAAGAGCATGGGAGCTTAAGTATTTTGAAAAAAAAAAAAGAAGATGAAGGAAACAATACTTATGGCCAATTTTTGTGGATCTATGTTTTTTTTGGGAAATCTCGTGTTTAGGAAATTTTAAACTATGCTTCATGATTTTGGGATATTACGCCTTTATGGCTCATGTTTATGTTTAGATAATGTTTTTAGGTTATAATATTAGTATGGTGCCATGTGCTTTGCAATTGCTTATCGCGTTGCTTAGTTGATCCGACTTTTATTAATTTTTTGTTGCTACGCTATTGCATACTGCTAGTGTACTTAGGTGCATAGCATATTATCTGTGATGTATGAGGGGTGTGTAGCCTTGTGTTACATTTTTCGGCGTCTCAGTCACCATCCAATCCCAAGCGGGGGCTGGGGACGCCACAGGGGCCCACCCCCTTCGGCGAGTGTTCGATGACGCCCTTATCCCTTCATCGGAGCCTCCAAGTCTCGTTTCCCCTAGTCCTCCCACGGTCCTAGAGTTGATGGTCCCATAAGTGTTGGAGGTGGCCCCTAGCGTTATTCTCGAGTTCACTTCTGCAATGGTTGTGGAGCCGACCTCATCAGAAGTTATGGAGTCGTTCCCTTCAGAGGTCATGGAGCCGACCCCTTTGGAGTTCATGGAGCCAACCCCTCCAGAGGTTGTGGAGCCAACCTCTCCAGAGGTTCCTAAGGTGACTCCTTATGCGGTCTCGAAACTGAGCCCTTCCAGCCGTGCTGGAGATAGTTCCGAGCCCAATGTCTTCTTATATTTGAACTTTAATTGTCCATCTTAGGAACCCATGATTCCCCAAGCTGAGGGGTCTTCTCCAGCTCGGATTGATGTTATCTTAGTGGAGGATAGCTCTCCGTCGGTGTCCCCCCCATTGGAGATGGCCCTGGACGTCCAGAGATTCCTTAGCGCGAGGCTTCTGCTCGAGGCGAGGAGATGGCGAAATCGCTATCTGTGCTTCCAAAGGTCGGTCTGGTGTTGGCTGGTGAAGGGTCCTCTTCTCATCCCAAGAGAGTTGGGGCACAGGCGACGAGGCCGGGTTTTGAGAAGCCCGAGCCGAATCAGTGGCAGAGTAGGCTTGCAAGTTTAGGCCTCTTTTGCTAGCTTATGTGTGTTCCCCTTTCACCATTTAGCTTGTTTTTCATTTTTCCCCTTTCTCATGACTCTATTTTTCTGACCGTAGGCCTTCGATCAGTTTGCAGAGATGGTTGCTAATGACTGGGAGGCTCTAGAAGAAGAGCTTGAGGCTCAGCAAGCACTAAACTGCCTCCTGCACCTGTAGATGAAAAATATGAGAGACGATTTCCACGATTTGTCTGTGGAGCATGATTCCCTGAGGGAAGATAATGAGTTTTGTTGTCAGAAGATATGGGGTCAATGGAAAGAGATCGACTCGAAGGATCGGCAGATTGAGTTGAAAGATCAGGAGATCCAGTTGAGGGATCGGGAGATCAAGGAGAAGTACCGAGAGTTGCAATCCACTAAGAAGGAACTCGATGATCTTTACAAGGCTTTGATCTCCTCCTTACTGAAAGGGGGAACGCTAGAGAGGAGGTTGAGAGGTTGGAGTGGGATTTGGAGTTCATCTAGGAAGAATGGAGTAAGTGTGAAGAGGCAGTTGAGACGCTGGCGAGGGAGAAGAGGCATGTTGATGAGCATTCTAGATCGCTTCACAAGTAATCGGACACACCATATCGGAGCAGAAAATAAGGATTTCTGCTTGGCGGCTCCGAATTGAGGCTAGTCGTTTGGAGATTTTTAAGGAAGCCGCTCGGCAACGGGCGGATCTCATTGAGTCTCAACTTTGACTAGCTCTTGCCCTCCGTGATGAGGCCTGGGGCTATAGGTATAGGGAAGGCCTTGAGCGCATGCTAGTTATGGTGCCCCCAGCCCCTGCTTGGGATTGGACGATGACTGTAACGCCGGGACATGCAACACAAGGCTACATACCCCTCGTACATGATAGATAAGATGCAATATACTTATGTATACTAGTAGTATGTAATAAATCGCAGTGGATTAAGTCATTTAAATGTTGTACCAGAATAAAGCTAGCATCCCAACTTCTTCATTCATAGCTTTAAATCACACTTCTTAGCAAAAGAGCATCAAGATCTTTGTTTACACTTAACATAACAAGTATTCTACAAAGGCCTTAACAAAGAGATCTTTAAAGCATCTTTCTAATCTTAGCTATCTCCAAGTAGGTCATGACTAAATCCGTTCTTTCTCCAAGTTGAGCACATCCTTTGCCTTCATCATCATCCTGATTCGCTAAAGGTTCTACCATTTCTAGATGGCAATGGTAGTGGAAACTACCATGGTGAGATTTTGAGAAATCTCAGCAAGTAAACACGCAACATACAATAGTTAGTACAAGCATACAAGAGGTATATCATGAAATGCATGCATGGACATGTACTTGACTTATGCACTTGACCATTTTCAAAAGACTTGTAACAAAGACTTTAGCTTTTCAAAAAAACTTCTTAACTTTTTCTTAATCATGTGAACTTAATCAGTACTTACCTTATCAAAACATATCACAAGATTTGCATCGAGTGATCCTTAGCACATAGGCTCATATTCTTATTCAGAGGGTGGATACAACACGGTTTCCCTTAGCACCTTGTGTTCCTTCTAGTTACCGCACCATCAATGGTCCGTGCATCGTGATAAATACGTCATAACAGAGATTCATATTAACTCGACCTTACTTCGTTGGGTTACATGCCTTATTCACCCACTAGCATTAGGCGCTTCCTCGCTCCAGTATCCTTTGAAAATAATCCATTCAAGGCTCGTCGACGATACTTTGTCAACCCAGGGGTTACCACTCCATTCTTAAACACTCCAACATGGATAAAGGAGTTCCACTAGAACATTCCCCTGCCCTAGCACTTGGAGTCGTGATAAAACTTTTAAACTCTTTTCTTTGAAAACATTTTGTTTGAAAACACTTTTTGAAAACACTTTCTTTGAAAACAATTTTCTCCAAATGCATATGACATGAGACTTATAACATGTTTACTTACACTTGACATATGGCATGTTAAATATCGTGCATGAAATAACCAAGCATAACATGTTCATTTCATAGCAGGATAACATAAACCATATGAAATATCAAAACACATACATGGAACCATGAGAACTTGCTTAGGCAGAAACTCATAGGCACAAAAACATGAAGATTCATAACTTAGACATGTTCCAAACTTCAAGCATATAATATAGAAATCAAGACATAATGAAACAAAACATGAAATCATAGGTTTTTGACCAAGGTCTGAAACTTCCAAGACATGTTCAAACCAAAATATTATGTTGCATAAACCATCAACCTTAATCAAGTGAAAACTGGAACTTATAGAAGTATTTCATGGCATTTTCATCACAAATCCGAAACATATAATTCCTTCCATAGATTTACTCAAGACCATATTAGCATATTCAAACAAATAATCAAGAGATAACAAACAAAGCAATCAAAATAATGAAAGGATTTACACAAATATATACAAGCATTAACCAAAACTAAGTTGAGTGTATACTTACAAACTTTTCCTTGCTTACAAAGAGTATGTCGAAAATATTGAAGAGGAGGCTCGGTTTGCACTGTTCTAACCAACAACACTCGGTTTTCACCATTGTAGTGTGTTAGGCTCTCGATTCGAATGTGGTGTAGCTAGAGTTTTGGGTGTGTATATGAATGGAGAGGAAAAGAAGTGAATAGGGTGAGAATTTCGTGTAAAGCCCCAAATCAGAAGATGAAAGGGTGTTTTTATACTAAAAATAGCCCAAACTCTCTTTCTTCTTGCTTTAGCTTTTTTGCAAAGTGGATGGCCTTAGATTTCTGGCTATTGCATGTTTTACAAGTGGCATACGAAGGGTCTGCATGTTGGAGAAGTGGCATAGCTGGTGCATGTGGGACAAGTGGTGCCTTTTCTGATGCATTAGGACAAGTGGCGCCTTCTCTGATGCATGTAGGACAAGTGGCGCATTTTCTAATGCATGTAGGGCAAGAGGTGCCTTTTCTGATACATGTAGGACAAGTGGCACCTTTTTTTATGCATATGGGACAAGTGGTGTCTTTTCTGATGCATGTAGGACAAGTGGCGTCTTTTCCGATGCATGTGGGACAAGTGGCGTCTTTTTTTATGGATGTGGGACAAGTGGCATCTTTTTTGATGCATGTGGGACAAGTGGCATTTTTTGCTAGGCTATAGGGAACACAAAAGTATTCTTGAAAAGAATAATCTTGCCAAGTGGCGTGGCTCCTTGGAAATTCGAAATCCTCTTCACTTGATCCGAATTATTTTTAAACCCCATCATTATCCTTATTTAAAGAGTCCTACACTCGTTGAAAGTTTTTAGTTTGTTCCAACGTCTTGCCCACTTGAAAGTCCTTTGAATTTGACTGGGTTTTGACTTGCTCTTTTATAGACTCTAAAATTAAACATAAAAATCTACTCAGGAGTATCCCAAAGTAAATAGAAACTCAATTCAAGAATACACATTAATTCTTATGATTTCTATTCACATTGTAACATTTTAGTCCAATAATAGGGTATTTAGAGTGCACTTTCGTATCCTCATCATCTCTCCTTGGGAATCCAAAAGATCCTCTGCATGAGTGACATGTGGCATGGCATCTTGACAAAATTCGAAATCCTAAGAGGCTCCTTGGGTATGCTCCCCCATATGGTCCAGATTCAATGAATGTCCAGGGCAAAATTGACATTTGATAAATCCTAACCCTATGCTTGAACCTTGTAGACTTGTGCATGCTTGCCAAGTGGCAAAAGACATGTAGGATGTGGGTGCGTGTTCCCCATGCGTCCTTCCCTTTTCCCATGCGCCTCTTCCTTTTCCCATGTGTTTTTCCCTTTTCCCATGCGTCTCTTCCTTTTCCCATGCATGTCCCTTACTCTTCCCTAAGCAAGTAGCTTCTTCTTCCTATGCATGTTCCCATAAGTGGCTCTCCCACTTCCTTATGCTTCTCAAGAACTCAAAACATGACATGTGTCAATGTGGTGGTCGAAACCCTAGGGGTACAGGGGTAATTTTCATGCATTGTCTCTTCCACGCCCTTCTAGAACCCTTTCCTCTATTTATGCATGAATGACAAATGGAAAAATGTCAAAAAATAACTTGGGTGGGCGTGTGGCTTAGGGATCCGAAAGTCTCTTAGTGTTCCAATGTAAATCCTTTAGAAAATCTCACATTTTTCTTTCCTATGCAAAATTTTCTTGGAACTCTTCACGAAGAAAAAGTGGCGTGAGGTAGAGGTGCTTGGGCAGGTGATTGGCGTGCACAAATTCTTGGAACTCACAAAATTCTTGTTGGTGCTTGTGTAGTCCATTGGGATTCCCGAAACGATGTCCCCTCATTTTTTTCTCATCCACTTTTACATCCAGGTTCAAGGTATCTAGATGTGAGGTGTGCATGTGAGACATGTGCCATGTGGGTAGGTGAAATAGGCGTGTGCCCTAGGTGTGTGCCGAACCCTACATCCTCATCCATCTCCTTAGCTTCTTCTAGAAACCTTCAAGTATATTTGCCAAGTGGCTCCAATGTGCTAACCTAGGTGCTTCTTCCCTAGGTTCCACTTCCCTATGCAAGATTTTGCCCTTTCCCAAGACAAAACTCTTCAGCTTTCATTTGTTTGCATGACACTTGGCCAACTCTTCTAGAAAGCCGAATCCTCCCTTGCTTCTTCCACATTTTCTTCTAGAAACTCAATGCATGCTTGACAAGTGTCATACTTGTCTTTTCCCAAAGTTCCAAATGAGAAGTGATTTTCATGAAATGACCAAAAACTCATTCTTGAAGCCAAGTGGCGCCATCTCCTTGCCTAGAGGGTAAACTTGAGCCTTTCAAAGCCAAAGTCCTTAATAGGCTGAATTCCTATGGGCCTTTCTTCTATTTTTCTCTAGTGGGCTTTTTAACTTAGAACTCCAAGATCCAATCCAACAAAATAGAAAGTGGCCTAAAGAATTCTTCCAACACTTAGCCAATAACGCAAATGAATAAATAAATAGATAAATAATATCCACAAGAATTACGAATGGAATCTTAGCAAAAATCCGGGGCATCACATGAGTTCAACTGAGGGAGAACCCAGCGACTAACCTCAGCACGTTCAACCTCCTCTCACTTCTCCCAGGCCGTCAGGCCTATCACTCCATGAAGTCTTTAGGCAAGGAACAGATGCCTCTAGCCTTTCGTGATGCTCCTCCGTAGCTTTAGTCCCTTGTCTTTATTTGTTTTTGTACTTTCAAGCCCGCATAGGATTTTAATGTAATGAGAACCAATATATGTATATACTTTTCGTTTGTCGATCATGGTTGTGTATTTGTTTCCTTTGCTCTCTTTTCTTCTTGCTTCTATGTTTATTGTTCTTTATCTGTCATGGAAGTTGGAATGTTAAGGGACCTATCCTTGATTGACTATGAATGGGCGAAGCTTGGATTGCTTCGCCCATTCATCGTGGCCAGCCAAGGGGCTGGGCTTGTACCTAGCAAAGGTTGGCAAGTCCAGCCAAGGGACTGGGCTTGTGTTCTGACTGCCTGTTGTTTAAGACAGATCTTAAGGGCTCTGGTCCTTAGCCATTGCATCGCAAGCAGCAACCTGGCACAAAGGTAGGTAGGACTTGTGTTCAGACTGGCTGTTGTTTGGGCAGAGCTCGAGGCTCTGGTCCTTAGCCAATTGATCGTGGCTAGCCAAGGAATTGGGCTTGTACCCCGCGAAGGTCGGCAAGTCCAGCCAAGGGATTGGGCTTGTGTTCCGACTGGCTGTTGTTTCAGGTAGAGCTCAAGGGCTCTGGTCCTTAGCCATTGCATCACAGGCAACAACCTGGCACGAAGGTCGGCAAGTCAAGGGACTTATGTTCCGACTGGCTGTTGTTCGGGCAGGGCTTATGGCTCTGGTCCTTAGCCAATGCATCGTGGCCAGCCAAGGGACTGGGCTTGTGTTTTGATTGGTTGTTGTTTGAGGTAGTGATATGAACCCATGAGAATGGAACAATTTGAAAACTCACCCAAGAAAGGCAAAACAAGTCAATAGATGGAGAATCTAGACCCGTTGAGAACTCGTTTCAAGAACCTAGATTATATTAAATCTAAACCCGTTGAAGAGCCTGTCTCAAGAACCTAAATTATAAGGAAGAATGCCACAAAGGTTGTGATTTGCTTTTGATAAGTTCAAAAGTTCATTAAAAAACAAGAGGAGATAAACTCAACTCACAATGAACAAATTCATCAAATTTCATAAACTTCTTAACATTAGGCTACAAAGAGTATTTAAACCAAAACCTAATTAAAATCCTAGCCAAAATAAAGCCCTTTCTTCCAAAAATACCCCTGGATGAATAGTGTCACGACTACAGTAACTCAGCTACAGTACTTCTTTAAACCCTAGTTCCTAAAAAGTAACTTTCCAAATAAGCCATTGGCCAAAATAAAAGGTCTTCCCAAAAATCCTAGTTCATAAGAAATAAGACATATGTGGGCCAAACATCCTCAACCCCAATTATTTTAGACTAATTCTTATAACTAATAAAATAAGTCCCTTTAATGAAACAAACAAGTCCAAGGCCTTCAATCACATAATCATAATAATAGGTCCTAATTTATGTTGCACTCTTCCATAGCTTGTATCATGTGGATGATCATTGGATCTCCTTCTCTCAAGCCCATCTTGAATATTCAGCTCTTGCTAGACTCATCCCAAATGGATTGCACCAATTCTTGCATTGCTTCCTTGATCTTCTTAGCTCTTGATCTTGTAATTGGCCCATCTGGAACTTGCAAAGGATCTTTAAGACTAGGCCCACCTTGGTTCTCATCATTCCCCCTCTCCTCAAAAGGATTTGACCTCGAATCTCCACTTGCATAAAAGGGAAAATGGTTAGTAACATTGAAAATAGCAGAAACATCATACTTACCTAGAAGATCCACTTTATATGCATTTTCATTAATTTTATCAAGAATTTGAAAAGGTCCATCCAAGCTACTCCTGTCATCAACAAGCAAAAGCATCAAAGCTAAAGGAGTAAATGGCTTAAAACCATAAACAATTTCAAACAGAGAATAAGAAATAGTAGTATGCAAGGTTTTATTATATGCACGCTCTAATAAGGGCAAATGATACTCCCGCAAACGTCCATGTAACAAAATTAACACTCCAATTATATGCAAACTTAATGAATGTCAAGCAATACTCCCACAAACGTTCTTGCAACACGTTAATGAGTGGCAAATGATACTCCCACAAACGTTCATGCAACATCACAATGAATGGCAAATTATACTCACACAAACATTCATGCAACACGTCTAAAATCCTTTTTACACCATAATGACCCAACAAACCACATCCATGCACTAGCATCTCACGCATAACACTAGTAGGCTCACAAAGTTTATTCACTTTAAACAAATACCAATCTAGTCTATAGCACTTACCAAACGACGCCTTCTCACACGCTCCATACACACCAGCAAAGTCATCACCATTAGCATGCAATTCCTTATCATATTCAAATCTGAATAATTTTGCATATAAAGTGAAGACAAGGACATACCTTCTTGGTAAAGCATTAACAACAAAATTTCCTTACCTTGTGTGTATTTGATTACAAGAGGAAAGTCTCAATATAGCTCTCCCATTGAGCATGCATTCTAGTCAACAACTTACCTTGTTCCTTCAAGTGTGTCAAGAACTCATGTTCTTCAAAGAAATGTCGGTTAGGAGTTGTTGCACCTGTCACAAAATTAATGTAGTGCTCTATCTCCTTAATAGGTAGCAATCCACTAAACACACCATTAGGAAACACGACCTCATATCCCTGCAACAAAGAGACAACAATACTAGGCAAAGATACGTCAAGTTTGTTAGTATTAAGACTCACTTTCTTCACTCTCTATTTTCTTTCCACTCTCTTTTTCTTTTTCACTCTCTTTTTCCCTTTCACTCTCTTTTTTCTTTTCACTCTCTTTTTTTCTGGCACTCTCTTTTTTTGTACTCACGACCTCACAATTATTTTTCATCTCATTCTCTCTTTTTCTTGAGGTCTCAGCCTCAGCCTCTTCTTTTCTCTCTCTCCTTTTCGGTCACTTTATTTCTTTTTTCCTCAATCTCATCCTCACTTTTACTCCCTCTTTTTTTATCAATCTCACTTTTCAGCTCTGGTTGGTCCTCACGCCTCCTCCTATCTCTTCCACCTTGCAGATTTCTAATCACTCCTTCTTGATGATTTTTATTCACTCTTTTATTTATGAAAATTGTCATTTTCCCTTCAATACTATTGATTTTATTTTATTTATACATATTTTTATTTATTTTCTTAGATTTGAAGGAATGTGAAGATTTAGTGCAAAAGGAGAGCATTATGGTACAAAAGAAGAGACTACGGAGTTAGACCGATGAGAGGTAGCAAGATCTGAAGAAAGCCGATGAGATTTTGGCTAGGAGCATTCTCTTGTGGGCAGCAAAGAGATATCTCTCACCCAAAGGTGAGAAGACTTACCTCTCGGTAGGCGTGGAAACTCGCGACCAGAAGGGGCGAAGATTTGGCGACAAGGCTCTAGGTGGTTAGATTGGGCGACTAGTCTAAACGACCAACTTAAGAGACCAACCTAAACGACATCGTGGGCATCAACTAGAAAAAGTGAAAGGAGTCTTTCACCCCGGTCGGGAGTCTTTCCACTCGGTAGGCGAGGAGAGGACCATGTAGTCTTTGTAACCTCCATGCTCGTTAATTTGTGATTTCGCCAGTTATATTTAGTGCACACAACACTACTCAGTGGGATAATTCCTCCCAACCAGGATCAATCTGTTGCTAACCATCAAATCCAAGTTTTGCAATCAATCTATTGGCGACTAAATCTTTCGAACAAAGCAATTCAAGCCGCATATCACTAAATCTTCCATTTTAGATAATTTCGTTATTCTTGGAATAATTCCTTTTATGTTAATCTTTAGAAACTATTTTCCAGATCTTGAGGCAAGATTTTAGCCGTAGTTATCTTGTTTTCATATTTGAATTTTGACATCTATTTAATCCACAAGACTAATCCCGTCTTGTGGGATGAATTTGGGGACTTCTGAATCGGAGTAGAGAATTTTTATGTTTTAGAGTCTGAGTCTGAGTTTAGAGTTCCAGAATTTATTCTTTAACTGTTCTTTCGAGAAGGGGAAACTGGAGGGTAGAGGCGAGAGCCGCATGCTTCATCAACCGACTTTAACGAATAACACCAGTTTTATTCTTTTTCTTTTCAATTTCATTATGAACTAATTCTAGTTTCTAGAGCTTTGATGTAGCCTAGCATTGAACACACAATTTATAATCCAAGTTATTTTATTTTCAATATTTCCATGATTGAGTGTTTATTCTTTGTTCTTAATGCATACAATTTTCTAGCTAACTATTGTTCGATCTTTTGGATTGCAATGAGACTGAGAGGTGATTTGTGATTAAAGCTCTAGGATTAAACATCATTAGTTGAGTGAAAGCAGAGATGCTTTACCGCGACTAGTGTGATTTTCAAGAAAAATAAAAAAAACTTAATGAATCTCCAATTAGTTAAATTTACATAGAGATATAGAGTTATTAATGGGAGATATTTTTGGTATTGTTCGAGAGAAAATTCTGAATAATTAAGGGATTTTTATCATCAACTTGGGATAATTGGGATTCTATAACAAGGAAAAATAAATTATGTGGAATTTGCTAGGTGAAGTCAAACGCTCTAAGTCTATTCTTATTATTTTTAAAATCTTAATTTTAATGTTCTTTTCTTCAGTTTAATTTAGATAAATCATTATTCAAATTTTAGTTTTCCAAATAGTAATTAATTTAGTTAATTTCAATTCTCAATAGCATATTCTATCAAAAAAAATACTCAATAGCATAATTATTCCTTGTGGGTTTGATAACCTTTTTCTTTAAAACACTTTACTACTTGTTACGATTCTGTGAACTTTCAGATATATTTTTATGCGAATAAGTTTTTAGCGCCGTTGCTGGGGAATAGTTATTTGTTATTGATATTGATATTGATACCCGCTAGATTTTTACTACTTTGGATTTTATTTTATTTAAAAAAAAAAGAGAGAACAAGGCATACAATAAAGAGAAGAAGAAAGAGGTCGCGCAAATTTAATATGGCCGACCAAGAGTACAAGGCGTTCAGAGATTATGCTATTACCACATTGGCGGCGTAGATGACAAATCTATCACAACAAATAGGTAAGATGTTAATGCTATTCAAACTAATGTTATTTGTGATCATTATGTAGGAAATCATTCAAATCTAGATTTCCAAGTGGGGAGTCCTTTTGCCCAACCGAGTCATGAACAAGCCCATAATGTGTCCAATTTCCAACATCAAAATAATCCTTTATTCAAACGTTCAATCCCGGATGGAGAAATCACCCTAATTTTTCATAGAATAATAACCAAGTGTCGGCTAGACCACCTCAACAATTTCCACAGCAAGAGAAGAAGCCAACACTTGAAGATATGATCATGCAGTACATGCAAAAGACTGATATGGTGATGCAAAAGATTGATATGGCAATGCAAAAGGCTGATATGGTGATCCAAAACAACTCGGCTTCAATTCCAAATCTTGAGGCACAAATCGGTCAGCTCTCAAACATGCTTACCGAGAGGACAGCAGGGACTTTACCGAGCAACACAGTGACCAATCCGAAGGAACATGTCAAAGCGATAACATTGAGAAGTGGACGGACATGTGACCAGTCAGTAAATACCGAGCAAGATGAAGAAGCTGCAAAAATGTGGAGTTCGAGAAGAAGGAAATTGAGGACGAGGTGAAAGAAACCGATTGCGAGGTGATCGACCAGCAAAGCTGAGAAGACTAGAGAGAATAATGGGGCTGCAAAATCCAAGAAATCCAGGGAGTTTACTTTTGAAACTTATTCTCCTTCAATTTATGATCCACCAATTCTTTTTCCGTAGAGATTAAGAAAAAATAAGATTGATAATCTGTTCTCTCTACAGTTGGCAATTGAGGAGAGTAGTGCAATTGTACAAAGAAGCTGCCGCCTAAGGAACTAGGTCTTGGAGAAGCAAAACTGACGACCATTTCTCTACAGTTGGCGAACAATGAGAGCAGTGCAATTGTACAAAAGAAGCGACCGCCTAAGGAACTAGGTCTTGGAGAAGAAAAGCCCCATCTCTCTATAGTTGGCAGACAGATCCATTAAATACCCGAGAGGACTCATTGAGGATGTACTGGTGAAAGTTGATAAGTTCATCTTCCCGACTGAATTCATTGTGCTCGATATGGAGGAGGATGAGGAGCTCCCTTTGATATTGGGCCTACCTTTCCTTGCGACGGGGATAACTTTAATTGATGTCCAGAAAGGGAAACTCATTTTGAGGGTCGACGTGGAGTAGGTCACTTGTGACGTATTTAAATATATGGAATTCCTCTTCGAAGTACATTCTTGTTTTCAAATAAGCAACCGAGACGTGGTCATGGCCGACGAGACTTATGGAGCTGAATTCCAAAAGCAACCATGTAAGGAACCACCCAAGCTTGAACTCAAACCGCTTCCATCAAATTTAAGGAACGAAGAGGCCGGGGAGATCTCCAACGGGTGCACGGCTACATCTTCAAGGAAAATATTCAATTGGAAAACTAGAAAAAACAAAATCAGGGGAGCATCTCTTACCTTTTCTCATTCTTTACTTTAGTTTTTCATCCTTTTTTTCCCATTGAGGACAATGTGATATTTAAGTTTGGGGGGAAAGGATATTATTTTCTCAAAAATAAAAATAAAAAAATAAAAAATAAAAAAATAAAAAAAAATAAAAATAATGATGATAAAAACAGTATGGTTTTATGAATAGAAAAAACCTATTATAAGAATATGATCAAAATTGATTATAACTTTTAGGAAAAATTCTCATTGCTTAAGTCTAGTTGTTAATTTTTGTGATGGCCCAAGTTTTGTCTAGGCTTGGCCCTTAGAATTTGTTCAAGGTTGCCATGGTATTTTAAGAGCATTAGTTACTTTGGAAGGCCTTAGAAATCTTTGATGTAGTAAATTAAGCCCAAGAGAAGAGTGGCTCTAGTTTACCTTAGAATTTCGGCCTTATTGGGAACTTAGGTCCAATGGTTTAGGCCCATGATCCAATTCTAAATTGCTAAGTGTTATGTGACCCAAGCATGTTATACTTTGAACCTAGTCTAGAAAGTGGGTTAAGGGGGAAAGAGAGATATAGGAAAGCACCAAGATGGGCTTACACACCTAGCCCATTGTTTTTGTCTAGAATTCAAGTTCCAAGGTAGGTTTCTTAGAAATGGGAGCCTAGGGAAGCGAAATGGAGTCTTTCTAGAAGTTTTGCATAGGAAACTGAAGAGAGACCTTTGGGATTTCGAATCTTGCTAGCTTTTGCCATGTGTCAAGCATGCATCAAGTTTCTAGAAGATTTTTGTGATGTGACTTTTGTATCAAGGACAAGTTTGCCCTTAGGGTTTCGGCTAGCAAACCCCCAAGCCTTCCATTCGCTTGTCACTTGTCACTTAGTGCATTTTGGACCAATGAAATCTGAAGGGTCACCTAGGGAATGAATATTGGGAAGATGAAGCAACACCTTGGGAATGGAAAAGTGGAGAGGACGGCTAGGGCTATGGTACAAGCCCAATGCCACTTGTCCTCCATGCCAAGAGTTTCTTGTTGGGAATAGGAAGAGACATGCATGGTTTTACCAAGTTACCCCTTGAGAAGATATTGACTTGTTAAAGGAAAGGAAGGGCATAAGAGGGAAAATAGATTTTCAGCCAAGGAGGGAAGCCAACATGCCACCTCCAAGAATGCCCCTTCCCAATGCAATCTAAGTGGGGAACTCCAAGAGACTTTTCGGTTTTTGAGAGAGGGAGAATTAGAAGCCTTGCCACTTGTCTCACATGCAAGAGTTTTGATTCAAACAATGAGGGAAGTGAAGGGTCTCTTATATAAAGAGAAGGGTGCACACCTAGGAGGCTTTTCCCTTGCCATTTTTCGGATTTTGCATGAGTTTCCACTCTCTCAACACAAATCTCCCATGTTCCTTTGAAAACTCTCTCTCATTTTCTTGTGTTTTCTCTCCAACCAAACAAGAAGGATCCTTGCAAGAGAAGGATTTCGGCACTACCCAAGGATTTGCAAGGTAATGTTCGGTTTTTCCTAAGTCTTACTCATACACAAGTCTTTTCTCAATCCGAAAATGAGATTCAAATCTCATTTGACTTTAAGAAATGATATAACACACACTTTCTACTATTTTCTTGGAAATAACCTAGGGTTTCTAAGAGAAACCCTTGAGGCCGAATAGTGAAGGGGGAATTTATCCTCCATGTTTCGACTATCACATGTATTTTTGCCTACCTTAGGTTTTGTTTTACCTTATGAGTGAAATGAGGAGGGTTTTAACCTAAAAACCCTAGAAGCCGAATGGTATAAGACCAAGTGATGCCCTAGAAACACACACACACACACTCAAGAAGATAAGATAGGGTTTTAGATGCTCTTACTAATATGGTATGTTCGGATTTACAGCTTGCTAGTATTTCTTTTCGAGTATTTTGTAAGTATACACTCAACTTGCCCTTGATTAATATTTGTATATGAATGTGTAAATCCTATCATTGCCATGTTTGCTATTTCTTGATTGATTGTTTGATTATGTTAATATGATCTTGTATCAATCTATGGAAGGAATTATATGCTTTGAAATTGTGATGAATATGCCATGAAATACTTGTATATGTTTCAGTTTTCACATGTTTAAGAAGGATGGAATATGTATCATGATATTTCTACCATACCATGTCTTGAATGATTTGGATCTTAGCCAAATGTTATGATTTCATGCATTGTTTTACTATGCTTTGATCCCTATATTATTTGCTTGAAGATTGGAACATGTTTAAGTGATGCACTTCATGATTTTTACCCCTATATGTTTCAGCCTAAGCAAGTTCTTATGGTTCCATGAATGTGTTTGGATGTTTCATGTGTTTCATGTTATCATGCCATGAATTGAACATATTATGTTTGGCTATTTCATGCATAACATTCCATATGTCACATGTCAAGTATAAGTACGTATGTCTTAACTTCCATGTCACATACATTTGGGAAAAATGTTTTTAAAGAAAAGTGTTTATCACGACCCCAAGTGCTAGGGCGGGGGAATGTCCTAGTGGAACTCTTCTGTCCACTCTGGAGTGCTTAAGAATGGAGTGGTAATCCCTGGGTCGACAAAGAATAGTCGACGAGTGTGATGCCCCCAAATTCCGCTTGGGATCGGACGGACATTTGAAGCATCGAGACATGCAACGCAAGGTTACCTGCCCCCGTTCATGACATATAAGATGCAATGTTCCTAACATGCATCTAGCATTATGTAATATTTGCAGCGGATAATTTTTTTTTTCTTTAGCAATACTATGCACCAAACTAAAATATCTCAAATACTTAAAACATACTTCATACTTAATGACATACTAAACAACTAAGATCACAACAATAGTCCATATAGTTGTGATCAAAAGAGTGCTGGAGATTGAACTCCACAAATATAAGTAGTAATCTGAGGTAACTACTATTCTACCATCTATGTCGCACCGTCGCTTAGTCGACCGTTTCCAATTGGTCGATTCCCGATTCTCCTTCAGATCCTGTAACAAAATCTACCATTCGGGGGGAATGCTAGTTGAGACTACCACAGTGAGATTTGATTACAAATCTCAGCAAGTTAACAGAAAACTTCCACACAGGTTAATGGTGCATGCATGGCAGTAAAAACATGAATGCATAATCAAATCATAAGTAATCATAGCATAACTTGAAATACGACATAACATAACTGGCATAACTTAAACTGAAACTGAAGCTTAGCATGAACGTGACTTGAAACATAACATGGACTTGAAACCTAGCATGAACGTGAACTTGAAACATAACATGGACTTGAAACATAACATGAACGTGAACATGCATAATTTTAATTTGAACTTGAGCATGACATAACATAAATGTGAACTTAGAACATAACGTAAACGTGAACATAACATAACATGAACTTGAAACAAATTCTTGTCTCATGGGATTACCATGATTGCATGAACATAAACTTGAACATAACATAACATGAACTTGAAACATATTCTTGTCTCATGGGATTACCATGATTGCATGAATGTAAACTTGAACATAACATAACGTGAACATAACATAACATGAACTTGAAACATATTCTTGTCTCATGAGATTACCATGATTGCATGAACGTAAACTTGAACATAACATAACGTGAACATAACATAACATGAACTTGAAACATATTCTTGTCTCATGGGATTACCATGATTGCATGAACGTAAACTTGAACATAACATAATGTGACACATGACTTGAACATGAAATGCATGAACTTGAAATCTTATTCAATAGACTTAATCATAAAGTGACCATATGGGTGCTACACAGGTCCCCTTGAGCCGTGTGTCCCTGCCGATTACTGCATCACATCACATGTGTCTATACCAGCTGTGAGTGCGTTAATACGTACTCCACAATGGTTGTGGCCCCACGTATTCTACGTGTCACAATTGATGTGTCTCACGTAGTGTATGCTCCACAATTTTTGTGGCCCCATACTTCATGCTCCACAGTTGTTGTGGCCCCATGACTTATTTGTTTGTGCCACACTTGCTGTGGACACACGTAACATAATGTGTGGCACCATCGGCGGTAGTGCCTGGCGCGCTCCGGTGACCAGCTAATTAGGCCCCATTCGCAAACTGTTGACTGTACTTCGTCAACCCAGGGAATTTCACACCTATTTAGACACTCCAGCGTGAACAAAAGAGTTCCACTAGGATATTACCCTATCTTAGCACTTAGGGTCGTGATTGACATAAATGACTTAACTGGCATACATGACATTTCGTAACGTGATGTAATATGAACGTGACATAAAAGACAGAAGTCCTGATGTAGCATAACGTTACATGAACGTAAAACGACATACATGACATACTTCGAGACATAAATGTAACATAGATCATTTCATAACATAGCATACATGTAACATGCAACATTTCGTAACATAGCATATCATATAACAGACAACATTTCTTAACATGGAGTAACATGTGACAGTGAATATTACGTGACATGAAATACATGTAATAGATGGCATACTTACATGACATACTTGCAATGTATAGCGATACGTGACATAATATCTTGTGTAACAGATGAATAATTCATGACAGAATAAATTATGTGTAACAGATAAATATGTAATGACTTAGCATGGCACATATGATAACATGCATACATACTCTTTAGTTCCCTTACTTATCATTCATACACATTAAACTGATAGTAAGTTAAAAGCTAACTTACCTAGATCGTCGCGTTTTACTAGAATAAAGCGCGAAACACGAGGAACTGTAAGAGGGTATTCTAAAAGTTAGAAATTAACTACTAACAATTAGAAATGTGAAAAGAGACAACTTAGAGTAAAATGATCATTTTACCCTCTACATGTGGGCAAATGACCATTTTACCCTTAACTTAAGGATTTCACATCCTAATTCCAAAAATTACTAAAATTTACATTCCTCATGAAAATTTTGTCGCAAACTCAAATATCAACTCAGAAAAATTTAAAACCAATCACAACTATGAAAAACTCACTATGGCCGAAACCTACATAGGCCATTTATCTTGATTTTGGTTGCAATTCTTTCAAGTTTCAAAACTCATGAATAAACCAAAATCTTGTAACAAAGATCTTCCTATCCTAAGTTTAAAAAACACACTTAAAAAATTATCCATTAAGAAAAAGCTAATTATCAACACCAAACTTTTTGTAAAAAGACCCAAACTTTTTAACAAAAAGTAAACCTTAAATCACAAGTTTTCACCTTAATATAAACATCTCCAAGAATTCCAAAAAATCAAATCTTACTTCTAACATATTCATAACATCATCCTAAGATCAAACATGCTTTAAATCATCAAACAAAACTCACCAAAAATCACAAAATAACACTTGGAGTTTTTGGTTTTAAACTTAGTCCAAAACAGAAACTTTTCTCTCCATTAACTTTGATCATTCTCTTGATCCATGGCTTATACACATGTGATCTTCAAACTAAAATATCTTATGGTTTAAAAAAAGTGTCCTAAAGAAGATCCAGCCATCAAACTTAGAATCACATGGCTAAAATTTAATAAAACATGGATCTAACTCATAAACATCAAATTTTAGGCCTAACCGAAATCCTCTTGCATAGAAAATCATATCATTAAAAATAATACTAAATATCTTCTAAATACATCCTAACATGTATATAAGAGTCTTAGGATCATCAAATAAAAATATCAAAGCCTTTGGAATAAGATTAAACCACGAAATATTCAAATTTTCACAAAACAGAAACTGTTTTTCCACTTCCAGTTTTCAAGTTTCTAACTCTAAGAAAATATATCATCAAAAGCTTTATTAATGAAACAAAACCTCAATGAACATTTATAAACACATGTTAACAACACTCCATAAAATTTTCGGACCAAGATATGTTCATTAGCTTGGTCAAAACTTCCAAAACATAACATACTCTCCAGTTTCATGCCCAGAATGACCTTACCATGGTTAAAAATACTTTTGACAGATCACATGTGCATGGAATGAGATTAATAAGATATCCACAGAAACTAGACTCAAAGACGAACAACTGATATGAAGTAATCATCATGAGAAAGTACTTACAAAGGGTCAAAAATAGCCACACAAAATGTCCCAGAAATCTGCCCGAGATAGCTCTTTTGGGTTTCTCTCTAAGAACGGGGTGAAGAAGTGATAAAATGGAATGAAAAGTGCCTTGCGCGACTATAGACTCTTGGAGGGGGAAGTTGTGGGCTGGAATGACCCTTGATTGGAGGTGGCTATGTGACATAAAGTGGAGAATAGTGAGGGGCAAAGACTGCCTGCAGCAGCTGTGAAAGATGGAGGTTGATGGAGTGGATTTCTCCTTCACATCAAGGCACTATTGGGTGCAGCCAATGGCTGTGGATGGTCTGCCATGTGGGGGAGGAAACTTCTCCAAGAAGCTTTGCCAAGGTGGCCAATTTCGTGGGCCTTGGTGGGCCCCACCAAGTGGGCTTCAATTTGAGGTTTAAAGGGGGTTTGGTTAGGGTTTGAGATGCTATCAAGCCCAAAACCAATTTTTCTTGGCCCAAACAAATTTCCAAGGTTTAAAAGGTTGGATAATGATGTCATAACAAGGATTTTATTAATTAATAGCATGTGGAAGTGATTTAATCAAGTGATTAAACACAATGCTAGAAATTGGGTTAAAAAGGGTTTGGAGACCAACTTTCGGGTTTGGGGAAACCGTTTAGGATTTCGGTTTCAACCAAGCTTTTTGGGTTTCAATTGGATTCCAACCATTTAAGGTTTTGCTAGGGTTGAAACCCTCTTTGGTCTAGCACAATTTAGTTGAACAGATGAAACACAGCTTTGCTTAGGTGGCATGATCTCACACCTTGATTCCTTCACAAATCTATCTAATGGTTCCTCTTTGTACCAAGTCTCTAATATTAATCACTATGTGTGGCTAAGATCTTGCCAAGTGTCCAAATAAAACTCCTCCAACCTAATTTGGACATTTCACACTGTGATTTTGAAAACACTGCACTGGGTGCGCTTATCGAGGTTACTATTCACTCAAAAAAATTCATAATAAACTTAGTACTGAAAAATTCTAAATATTCATATTAACCTATAGTGAAAATCGTTTAACGAAATTCTACCCCGAAGTGCCCCTAAAAATAATTTCACAATTTTCAACAGACGTTTTGTCCGGAATTATGAAAATAGGTTATTGGGACATAAAATCCTAAATAATCCACTGAGTCTAATGGCGTACACCATAACGCATTCTGACACTTCTAACTACCTCAAGTAATTAAACTCATATTTCTAGCACCATAGTGAGTGATAACTCTGACTATGTTGACAGACTAAAACCTGTGCGATTGGTCGATTTGTAAAAACTTATGGGGTTTTCACGAGATTGCTTAAGTCAATAGAAATTCCACCAATGAATTTCTAGCAGGCTGTTACAACGAGACTCAAATGGATTCTTTTTAAAGGATGCCAGAGCGAGGAAGCACATAACGCTAGTGGGTGCCTAGGCATGTAACCCGACAAAGTAAGGTCGAGTTAATATGATTCTATGTTTATGACGTATTCATCATGGTGTACGGATCATTGATGGTGCGGTAACTAGCAGGAACACGCGGTGCAAGGAGAGGAGCCGTGTTGTGTCCACCCTCTGAACAAGTATAAGAGCCCATATGATAAGGATCACTCGATGTAAATCTTGTGATATGTTCTGATAAGACAAGTTCTGAATAAAATCACGTGAATAAGAAAAAGTTAAGAACTTTTCATGAAAATCTTAAGTCTCTATTACAAGTCTTTTGCAAATGGTCAAGTGCATAAGTCAAGTTCTGGTTAAGGCATAAGTCTTGTGCATGTCCATACATGCATATCATGATATACTTTTTGTATGCTTGTATTAACTGTGATATGTTGTGTGATTACTTGCTGAGATTTCTCGAAATCTCATTGTGGTAGTTTCCACTACCATTCCCCAATCAGAATGGTAGAAGTTGTAACAGGTACCCTAGATACCCAGGAAACATGAACCAAGACGGTTCCCTGATAGAAGACGAGTTCACTGTTCAGGCTCGTCAAGATTACACTGCTGATGTACTAATTCATACAGCTAAGCTACTCAGGGAGATCTTACATAGTATTAGTGAGATAGAAATTGATGCTATGATCTATCAGCCCTATAAGAACTTGAAGTTTTGGTGGAATATGGACCAGTTGTCTACATATTTAGAGTGAGCCTCTAAGGCTTCAGCTGATGCGAAGGCAATAGCAAAAGATTTAGGTCTGTTATCGCCTGAGCCTCGGCAATCCCATGGGGTCTTTTGGTGTTTATCTTCAGATGGGACGATAATTATGAAGAGTATGGGAGTTTAAGTATTTTGTGGAAATAAAAAATAAATAAAAAAAAAAAAAGAAGAAGGCAACAACATTTACGACCAACTTTGTGTATTTATGTTCTTTTGTGGGAATTCCATGTTTTGGGAATTTTAAAATTATGCTTCTTGCTTTCTTTTGGGATATTATGCCTTTATGGCTTATGTTTACGTTTGGGACAATATTTTGGGTTATGATATTAGTTTGTGGTGCCATGTGCTTTGCAATTGCTTATCGCCTTGCTTAGTTTATCCGACTTTTATTAAACTTTTCCACTACTACATTATTGCATATTGCTAGTGTACTTAGGTGCATAGCATATTATCTGTCATGTACAAGGGGTGTGTAGCCTTGTGTTATATGTCCTGGCATCTCAGTCATCGTCCAATCCTAAGCGGGGGCTAGGGGCTCCACAATTTTTTACTTGATCTTACTTAATTTGATATTTTCTATGTTTAATGAATGCTTCTTACTCATTAATTGTTTTGAGTACCTAGAGAAATTTTATGTGAATTTTGTAAATTTATATGGTCTCAACTAACTCTAGAACTTGTTTGATTATACTCGAGGCGAAATCCTAGACAGAATATTACTGGAGAAATGATTAAGGCATTCTTTGGACCGATTGAGCCTTTCAAGCTTACCTGTTTATTTTCTTTATCTCTAGTCGTCCCTTTGAGTTTTATTGAAATATATTTTGGCCTTATATTTTTTTTTTTTTGTAAACCTCATATTCCCTACCCTTTTTGAGCTTAAACACTGATTTCCTTACCTTTCAAGAGAACTAAGTCTACACAAAATCACAGACTCACAAGAGCATGAAAGGAAAGAGAGGTAGAAGGTCTACAAGTAAAGTTAAGTATAGCAATATTATCAACATTATAAGTTTGGGGGTGTGAAGAGTCGACTCGTCTACTGTGTGGCCAACAAGAAAAGGCCGACGAGAGTCATCCACAAAGGCAGTCAAAAAAGTATGGAATATTTCCAAAAAAAATGTCTAACCTACCGAATAGAGGGGTAAAGAGAGAGATACTTGAAATTGCAATAAAGAGAGGTATGTTGAGAGATTTATAAAGATTGAGAAGAAATGTTTGTGTTAGAAGTGAGAATGCTCTATTTATTCTGTTAGTGTTCAAACTTAAGTTCTCTTGCTATTTTTGAATCCTACATTTTCTTTGTAGCCCTCACCATAGCTTTACAGTACAAGCTTAATAAAGACCTATTGAACTCTGGTGATAGTTTTTGTTCAACATTAGTGGAAAGTGATTTGAAAAGCAAGCCTATGAAGTTTTTATAGATCTATTATTTACGTACTTGTTTGCATAAAACTATCTGGGGAGCTAATGATGAAGTGAGAATGATGGGTATGCATGAATGTGAGGATGGATAATGTGGTGTAATTGAGTTTTGAATTAACCTTTGGACTTGATTGATCTTGAATGATGCCTTTGAATTATAGACTTTAGACAATCATTGAGGCAATAAATGTTATGAATCAAACTAATGCTTGTTTTAATTGTCTTTCTTGCTCGAGGGCGAGCAAAGCTTAAGTTTGCGGGTATTTGATGAGTGTTATTTTTATGTGATTTTTATTCACTCTTTTATTTATGAAAAGTGTCATTTTTCCTTCAATACTATTGATTTTATTTTATTTCTACATATTTTTATTTATTTTCATGGATTTGAAGGAATGAGAAGATTTAGTGCAAAATGAGAGCATTTTGGTACAAAAGAAGAGACTATGGATCCAAACCATTGAGAGGCAACGAGATCTGAAGAAAGCCGATGAGATTTGGGAGAGGAACCTTGTCCTGTGGGCAGCAAAGATATTTCTCTCGCCCAAATACGAGAAGACTTACTTCTCGGTAGGTGAGGAAACTCGCGACCAGAAGGCGCGACCAGAAGGCGCGAAAATTTCGCAACAAGGCTCTAGGTGGTTATATTGGGCGACTAGTCTAAACGACCAACTTAAGAGACCAACCTAAACGACATCATGAGCAACAACTAGAAAAGGCGAGAGGAGTCTTTCATCCTGGTCGGGAGTCTTTCCACACGGTAGGCAAGGAGAGGACCATGTGGTATTTGTGATCACCACGCCCGTTCATTTGTGACTTCCACGCCAGTTATATTCAGCGCACATGACATCTACTCGATGGGATAATTCCTCCCGACTAGGATCAATCTGCTGCTGACCACCAAATTCAAGTTCCGCAATCAATGTGTTGGCGACCAAATCCTTCCAAACCTTGCAATTCAAACCGCATTTCACTGAATCTTCCATTTTAGATAATTCTGTTATTCATGGGATAATTCTTCTTATGTTAACATTTATCTTTAAAAACTATTTTCCAAATCTTTAGGCTAGATTTTAGTCGTAGTTATCTTGTTTCCATATTTGAATTTTGACATCTATTTAATCCCGTCTTGTGGGATGAGTATGGGGAGTTCTGAATCGGAGTCAAGAGTTTTTATGTTTTAGAGTCTGAGTCTGAGTTTAGAGTTCCAAAATTTATTATTTAAGTGTTCTTTCGAGAAGGCAGAACTGGTGGGTAGAGGCGAGAGCCGCATGCTTCATCAACCGACTTCAACGAAGAATACCAGTTTTATTCTTTTTCTTTTCAATTCTATTATGAACTAATTCTATTTTCTAGAGCTTTGATGTAGCCTAGCATTGAACACACATTTATATTCTAAGTTATTTTATTTTCAATATTTTCATGATTGGGTGTTTATTCGTTGTTCTTAATGCTTAGAATTTTATAGCTAACTATTGTTCAATCTTTTGGATTATAATGAGACCGAAAGGTGATTTGTGATTAAAGTTCTAGTATTAAACACCATTAGTTGAGCGAAAGCAGAGATGCTTTATCATGACTAGTGTGATTTTTAAGAAAAATCCAAAGAATTTTTTTTTTTTTAAGAGTAGGATGTCACATGTGCAATAGTGACCTCTCCCAAGTTTATTAATAATGCCCTCACTTATGGCGGAGGAATATTGTGGTGACAATAAAGGACCATGGGAACACCCATCAGGCCCGCAACCAACAATAACAAATCTAGGACAAACTTATTTATTGACTTAAACAATAACCACAGAACCAGAAGAAAAACTAAACTCTTAAAGGTGGAAGGCCTAAGAATTCCAAACGGAGCAAGCCCCGAAGAGTCCGCGGCAACTCACAATTATTAGAAAAAGCCAAGTCGGCGCCTAAGGCGCCTTCCTTGGCTAACCAATCCGTCACCATATTACCCTCACGGAACACATGTTGACACCGGCAATGAAGAGAACAAGTCAAATCAATAATTTCTTTCCAAAAATCCTCTAGGTACCACACACCACAATGCCCTCTCAACCACCACGATAGCACCACCATCGAATCCATTTCTATTATCACGTTAGAAATATGAAAAGTCTTGCAAAATTTTAAACCTTGAAGAAGTGCCAAAACTTCCTCTTTGTTGTTGGAACCGACACCGATAGGAGAGGCATAAGCCTTGACAAGACCTCCTGAATCACTTCGAATAACCCCACCAATGCCACAAGATCCCATATTTATGAGACTACTACCATCCGTATTCAGTTTGTACCATCCCAACGGTGGCTTAATCCACTTAACCAATTTGCAACAAGGAGCTTTAGGCACAATCGGTTTAATCTGCAAGGCCTCTAAAATCTTACCATCCCGATGAGACATGCACTTAGGATTCTTTACCACATGACAAAGGGAACCAAGCCACACGCAAATAGAATGAATAAGAACTTCATAAGATTCCCGAATACCTTCCATTCGAGCAAGGCATCTTCTCCTCCATAAGCACCAAGCGCCAAGTAACAATTATGGGAATGATTCCAACTATAAAACCCACCTGAGAAGAGGAGCTAGCATGCCTGAACCAAATTCCAGAGTTTTGCTTCCAAGATCTGCCAAGGGGAATACCAAACAGAGTACCAAAAAAAGACCATACTTTATAAGGAAACTCACCCTCAAAGAGTACATGGTCAATATTTTCAATATGGCCTACATTACAATAGTCACATTTGGAAACAAGGGGGATACCAAAATGGCACAAGCGATCATCCACACTCAAAGCCATATGCCAAGCCCTCCAAAAATGAATAGACATTTTTAAAGGAAGGCTATTATGCCAAAAAATCCAAAGAACTTAATGAGTCTCCAATTAGTTAAATTCACATAGAGATATGGAGTTATTAGTTTGAGATATTTTTTGGTATTATTCTAGAGAAAATATTGAATAGTTAAGGGATTTTTATCATCAACTTGGGATAATTGGGATTCTATAACAAGGAAGAATAAATTTTGTGGATTTGCTAGGTGAAGTCAAACTCTCTAGATTTATTCTTATTACCTTTAAAATCTTAATTTTAATACTTTTGTCTTCAGTTTAATTTAGATAATCCATTCTTCAAATTTTGGTTTTCTAAATAGTAATTAATTTAGTCAATTTCAATACTTAATAGCATAATTATTCCATGTGGGTTCGATATCCATTTTCTTTAAAACACTTTACTACTTGTTACTATTATGTGCACTTGCAGATATATTTTTATGCGAACAGTTTTGGCTGGCATTTGGTAGCCCCATAGTATGCTGGGGATTTCTTCGGCCCATCTCCCCTTCTGGTTTTCTAGCTTCTTCTTTAAAATATTGAGTAGCGTCTTGTTGGTGGCTTCTGCTTGTCTGTTTGCTTGTGGATGTCCTGGAGATGAATACTTGGTTTTGATCCTGAGTTTTGAACACCACTCTCGATAATGGGAGCAATCAAACTGCCTTCTATTATCTGATATAAAACTTAGAGGAATTTCGAATTGGCAGATTATGAATTTCCAAAGGAACCTTGTTATGGATCGGGTCGTCATTATTGCCAGGGCTTCTACTTCTACCCATTTTGTGAAGTAATCGGCTGCCACTACAACGAATTTCACTCCTCCTTTGCCCCTAGGGAGCGGACCGATAAGGTCGAGCCCCCATTGTGCAAAGGGCTAGGGGGAGATGATGGAGGTCAGCTCTTCGAGAGGGCAATGGGGAATCGGTGAGTGCTCTTGGCACTTAGAGCATTTTTTTACGAAGTCCTCTACGTCCCTGAGGGAGTTAGGCCAATAGTATCTGCTCGCTTGATTCGTGCTGCCAGCGCCCTTCGGTCGAAGTGGTTTCCACAGACTCCATCAGGTATCTTAGCCAGCACGTATTGGGCTTGCTCAGACGATATGCATCTTAGGAGGGGCTCAGCGAAGCCTCTCCTATATAGGATTCCTTCCACCAACGTGAAGCAAGCCGCCCTATTCCTGATCTTTTGTGGCTCTTCTCGGTCATTTAGAACCAGTCCTCTGTCGAGAAACTTTATGATGTCAATGGCCCACTATGGGGGGCTGCAATAGTTGGATTGTGGAGACCACGATCCCAATAGCTGGCATGTCGATCGTTCGAGTTGTGGTGTGATCTAGAAGGGACTGATAAGTGTTATTCTTATGTATTTTATTCGCTCTTTTATTTATGAAAAGTGTCATTTTCCATTCAATACTATTGATTTTATTTTATTTCTACGTATTCTTATTTATTTTCTTAGATTTGAAGGAATGGGAAGATTTAGTGCGAAAGGAGATAATTTTGGTACAAAAGAAGAGACTACGGATCCAGACCGATGAGAGGCAGCAAGATCTGATGAGAGCAGATGAGATTTGGGCGAGGAGCCTTGTCCTCTAGGCAGCAAGGAGATTTCTCTAGCCCAAAGGCGAGAAGACTTACCTCTCGGTAGGCAAGGAAACTTGCAACTAGAAGGCGTGAAGATTTGGCGACAAGGCTCTAGGTGGTTAGATTGGGCGACTAGTCTAAATGACCAACTTAAAAGACCAACCTAAAAGACATCGTGGGCAACAACTAGAAAAGGCGAGAGGAGTCTTTCATCCTGGTCGGGAGTCTTTCCACTCAGTAGGCCCTCGAGGGCCGTGTGGTCTTTATGACCTCCACGCTCGTTCATTTGTGACCTCCACGCCAGTTATATTCAGCGCAAATGGCATATTCTCAATGGGATAATTCCTCCCGACCTAGGTCAATCAGCAACTAACCACCAAATCCTAGTTCTGCAATCAATCTGTTGGAGACCACATCCTCCTGAACCCCGCAATTCAAGCCGCATATCACTGAATCTTCGTTTTTAGATTATCCCGTTATTCTTGTGATAATTTATTTTATGTTAACATTTATCTTTAGAAACTATTTTCTAGATCTTTAGGCTTGATTGTAGTCGCAGTTATCTTGTTTCCAGATTTGAATTTTGACATCTATTTAATCTCGACTTGTGGGTTGAATAGAGGGGAGTTCTGAATCGGAGTCGAGAGTGTTAATGTTTTAGAGTCTAAGTTTGAGTTTAGAGTTCGAGAATTTATTCTTGAAGTGTTCTTTCGGGAAGGCGGAACTAGAGGGTTGAGATGAGAGCTGCATGCTTCATCGCCCGACTTCAACGAAGAGCACCAGTTTTATTATTTTTCTTTTAAATTCCATTATGAGCTAATTCTATCTTATAGAGCTTTGATGTAGCCTATCATTGAACACACAATTTATATTCCAAGTTATTTTATTTCCAATATTTCCATGATTGAGTGTGTATTTCTTGTTCTTAATGCGTACAATTTTCTGACTAACTATTGTTCGATCTTTTGGATTGCAATGAGATCGAGAGGTGATTTGTGATTAAAAGTCTATGATTAAACACAATTAGTTGAGCGAAAGTAGAGATGTTTTACCGCGACTAGTGTGATTTTCAAGAAAAATCCAAAGAACTTAATGAGTCACCAATTAGTTAAATTCACATAGAGATATGGAGTTATTAGTTGGAGATATTTTTGATATTGTTCGAGAGAAAATATTGAATAGTTAAGGGATGTTTATCATCAACTTGGGATAATTGGGATTCTATAACAAGAAAGAATAAACTATGTGAGATTTGCTAGGTGAAGTCAAACGCTCTAGATCTATTCTTATTATTTTTAAAATCTTAATTTTAATGCTTTTGTCTTCAGTTTAATTTAGATAATCCATTCTTCAAATTTCGGTTTTCCAAATAGTAATTAATTTATTCAATTTCAATACTCAATAGCATAATTATTCCCTATGGGTTCGATATCCGTTTTCTTTAAAACACTTTACTACTTGTTACGATTATGTGCTCATGCAGATATATTTTTATGCGAACAGGGAGGTTTCTTCTTAGCCTGAGGTAGCCTTTGCCAAGCGGTTTGCCTTATGGTTTTCTCCCCTTGGGACTTGTTGAATGCGGAAATATTGAAAGAGGTCACGCTCCTCCCCTACTTGCTGGAGATACTTCTTCAGATTTTCTCCTTTAGCAGCAAACTATCCCGTTACCTGACCGACCACCACCTGGAAGTCAGCTTTTACTTCGACCTCAGTAGCACCTAATCACCTGGCTACTGTCAAACCTGCCAGTAGTGCATCGTATTCGGCCTCCATGGTAGTGGGGTATCGTTCTGTATGAGATCAAATGTTCATGACATACACCTGACGTGCTACAGGGCACTTAGGTCTGATAGTGACTGTTCCTGACACAGGGCTTTACGTTGAGCGTACCGAGACCCGGGTTGCATTGAATGCGGTGTGCCTTCTCCTCACAGCTCTCTCCATCTCATTAATGTGGTGTGGCCTCCGCCTGGTACTCATGGCACTTGCCTCTGACACGAGGCCTCACATCCTGCATACCAAGCCTCGGGTCGCATTGAATGCGGCATGCCTTCTTCTCACAGCTTTCTCCATCTCATTAATGTGGCGTGGCCTCACCTAGGCATTCCTAGCTTCCTGTCATGTCTGGGTGCTGATGTTTAGGGTCACGGAATGTCTCTGTATGTTGGCCAGTGGGGTGTCAAACTGTCCTCCTTGCCATATGTTTGCCATGGTTTCCTATCTAATTATCCCTTCTAGTTAGGCCTCTTGAGTTTGCTCGGCCAAGCCACGTTTGGGCTTGGATCTGGGCCTTTCTAGTATGCTCGGTCCAGCCCAGACCTCATATCTGGGCTCGAGATCAGGCCCTTCTCCTGGTCTGGCCTAGGGGATAACACCCCTCACAATATGCCTGATGCCTTAACACACTATTGGATAGGTACGAGAAATTTGGAGCGTGACACATCATTATGAATTTATTTTTATTCTGTATAGCATTTACCTAATAATTTTGAATATCAAATTTTAGTCTTTCAGAAAAGTAAAAGAAAAAAAATGTTCAGACGTTAACTTGGCATTGATCTATATGTAAATGGATCATTGTTGAAAAATCCTACCCTCATGCATCCTTAACTATCAATACAGTGCTAAAAGAAATTCGTATTCAGAAATAACTTCTTGGCGGTCTCTTCCAATAATTTCTTTACCTAGCGTGGCGTGGAGGGGATCCAGCTCCTTTGCCTGGCGTGGATCTACAATAATCAACAAAAAATTGCACTGGGGGCATGTAAGGCTATAGATCCAAATACGGTTTTTTTTTTTGGGTATGGGAACCTAGAATCTTTACTAATTATCATCCATAGACAATCATTTATGTGATTTTGCATTGAGGTGAAAATAGATCCATCTTTTCACACCCTGGCCTATGGGTCAAAACCGAAGGAATCGGTGCAGTTTTGGTCCAAAACTGAAACTGCACTGATACCCTGAAATGGTGTAAATCACAACCAAAATTGGCCGATGAAGGGGGAGAAAACCTTCGACATCGGTCTCGGCATAACTCCAGTCAGTTTGTTGGCATCTTCAGTGGCAACGAAGGTGGCCCTGCATGCGATGATGCCATGGTGAGAGAGAGAGAGCAATGATGCCGCGGTGACTCGGTGAGAGACTGGGAGAGATGACTTTGGGTGCGTGCATCGCGTGTGTGTGTGTGTGTGAGAGAGAGAGAGAGAGAGAGAGAGAGAGAGAGAGAGGAGGGGGCGGCACAATGAAATGAGAAGAAAGAAATGAGGAAGAAGAAGGGTGCATTCGGGTATTTAAACCCTAGAGTGAAACAACGGCGCCATTTCCTTTATATTTTTTTCAAACACTAAGTCCCAAAAGGACGCCGTTTCACTCACTTAAGTGAAATAATGTCGTTTCATATATGTATAATTTAAAAAAAAAACATTTAAACTATCGGTTGGTTCAACAGTCCGGTCTAGGCTCAAACCGGGACTGAACCGTTGGACATCAATTTTGGCCAAATACAACTGCCAGCCGACTAGTTCTACGCCGGTTTCGGCCCATTCCGAGCTCCGACGGCCAATCTGAGCGTGTCCCGGTCAGTTTTACAGTTTCTTGTACAGCCCTACCCTGGCCTATCAACTCCTTTGTATTTATTCATCTATTTACCGTTATTATTTTGTTTCCTGTCCCCTACCCACCTTCCCGTTGCGCCGATAAAAATATCTACATCATTATTTTTGGTTTCTTTTGCTAGGGTTTTTTTTTTTCCCCTAATGAAAGCGAAATGAGCTCTCTTCACTTTTTTCCCCATTCTTTCATGCATTCTCTCTCATGACCTATGTGTCTATATGTTGTAAATGAACAAATCCCAAACTGTTGATTTTCCATCGTGTTAATGTCGAACGAACCGCACAACAAGCCAGAAGGAGATAAAGAGTCATTCTTGACCCGCTATGGAGGCTTGGGCCTCGATTGGTATGGTTTGGAGCCCCCGATAGTGACCCGGTGCGGCTATATGGCGATGATGCTTACATCCATGGTGATGAATGGAAAACAAATGTAGGAAAAATAAATGGAAAAAGAGACACAGATTTACGTGGTTCGGCATAATACCCACATCCACGGGCATTTGGGGAGGGAAAATCCACTATAATATGTTTGTTTAACAGTCTCTCCTTTCTCACTGTACAATGAAAGTCGTAGATCTATTCGCTAGAGGAGATATTCTCACTGGAGCTCTAGTCACGAGGTTGATGAAGCTAAAGAAGTCAAAGTCCCTGTGGAGTCGTATGGTTGTTTCCTTTTATCTTTCCACATGCTCCCCAGGGAGTGGTGAGGATTTGCAGCTTCATTCCATCCCTCGTTGGCGTGTCTGACAGCCCCACCTTTTCCCCACTTTCTCTTTTACCTTTCTTTAGCCACCTTCTTTTTCCCTCTGACACCTTCTTTTCCTTTTTCCCTCTCCCTCTCTCTTCCTTTGTCTTCTAATGAGGGCCCTTTGGTGGGCTGGGCCTATTCATCTGGGTTTGGGATATTTCATCCTCTTCAAGTGCTGCGATTCTTAAGGTCAATTCGCTCTTAAAGAAAGTCTTGACAATCTTCAAGATAACAAATACGACATAGGTTGTTCGTAGAAATCTGTAAGAAAATAAATTTTAAGAGTTGTTCCCTGGTTTTCCATTTCACTTGCATTAAGCAATAAATAACTCCAAGCGCAAAATTAGGTAGGAGGTGTACTTGACCACGTAAGATGCGAGTGCGGAGTTCGGATGTGGTGGGAGATATACTCGACCTCGTAAGATGCGAGCGTAGAGCTCGGATGTGGCAGGAGATGTACTCGACCGCATATGATGCAAGCATGGAGCTCGGATGTGGCAGGATGTACTCCACTACCTATGATGCAACCGCAAAACTCAGATGTGATGAGAGATACACTCGACCACGTAAGAAGCGAGGTTGAAGCTCGGATGTGGCGGGAGATATACTTGATTGCACAAGATGCGAGCGCGAAGTTTGGATGTGGTGGGAGGTGCACTCGACCGCCTATGATGCGAGCGCAGAGCTCGGATGTGGCGGGAGGTGTACTCCACTGCCTATAATGTGTGCGTGGAGCTCGAATGTGGCAGGAGATACACTCGACTGTGTAAGATGCGAGGGTGGAGCTCAAACGTGGCAGGAGGTGTACTCGACCGTGTATGATGCGAGCGCGAAGCTCGGATGTGGCGAGAGGTGTACTCAACCGCGTAAGATGCATAGTTGGGCAGTTCGTTTGCATGAATATCTGTCGTTGTTGAAAAGCGTATATTCATTAGATGTTTTTGTTTTCGATTTTGTTACATATTTTTCCCTTCTAGTGTGAGCCACTATTAATGTTTCCAGTTTGCTATTAGTGTTGGAGTTTGTATGTAATAACCCATGCATAATGTCAGAGGGCCCGTCGACCCCCTAGGTCCACCTTAGGCGATTGTCGAGTCTGTCGACTCATACCTGAAGGTAACTCGAGCAAGATGGTTTTGAAGCTTGGAGGCCCGTTAACTCCGAAGACTCATTCCCGAGGTAACCCTGGCATGAGTGTAACACTCTACGTTTGTTAGAGAAGATGTTGTATTGGTATCATTGTCCAAGTGCGAGTCTAGGGACTCGTATAAGCACAAAGGTCGACAAGTCATGGGAATCGTTCGACTGGTCGTGTGGGTGAGCCCTGGGCGAGTGCCTAACCAATGCATCGCAGCAAGTCTAGGGACTCGGCTTGTAGCACGAAGGTCGACAAGTCAAAGGACTTGTGTCCAAAGGGTCGTTTAGGCAAGTCTTGGGACTAGTGCCTGGCCTGACTTTGTGGTGAGTCAAGGGACTCGGCTTTTAGCACAGAGGTCGGCAAGTCAAGGGACTTGTGTCCGATGGTCTGTCTGGTAGCATGAAGGTTGGCAAGTCAAGGGACTTGTATCCAACTAGCCGTCGAGGCAAGTCTTGGGACTTGTGCCCGACTTGACTTCGTGGCGAGTCAAGGGACTTGGCTTTGTCACGGGAGACGCTTGTCGAACTTGGTTTGTGTAAACAACCCAAGTCACAAAGTGAGGTTTGCAAACCTGAATTGCTTTGCTTGTAGGATGGCGAGGGTTGGTGGCATGCCAATGAGGCTTGTGGGCAGCCATGCTTTGGCAATGATGCAAATTCGGGTGTATAGGAAGCCAAGCAATTTATTCAGATGGAGACAGATTAAGATGCCCGAATGATGCCCAAGTGGGCCATGTAGCCAGTGTTTCACATCACAGGAAGCAATTTATTCAGTAAAAATAAAATTCATGCAAATTCTGAGAGGTAGCCCTTTTTTGCTTGATTGAAATTGCTCATAGCTAGTTGCTTTCTCTATTCCCTTTTTCTTCATGACTGGGACTGTCTAGTGACCGATGAAGCTCAGCAGGCAAGTCCAGGCCATGTAACTGTGTCCGAGCAGGTGAGGTAGAGTAATTTTGCATCCGAGAAACTTCTCCTCCTCAACTACGCATTTTCTTGGAGTTGTGTACCCCCTTGTGACCGAAGAGACTTGGTCGGGCAAGGAGCTGGGCGAGAAACTCTAACCGAGATGCATCCCTGCATGATGCTTTGTGGCCGAGATGGGTGACCGAGTGCATGGCTGGATGGTGTCCTAGCAACTTGCTCTGGCCGAGCAGTTGCTCTAGCAGAGGAGTTGCTCCAACCGAGAGGTTGCCCCAGTCGGGCAGTTGCACTAGCTGAGCAGTTGCACTAATCGAGCACTTGTTCAAGCCGAGGAGTTACTCTGGCAGAGCACTAGCTCAAGCCAAGCAGTTGCATAGGCTCAGCAATTGGTCTGGCCGTGTATCTGCTCAAGCCGAGCAATTGTGACTACTACTGGGCAGCCTAGGAGGTTGGGTGCTCGAGGTCTTGGTGGTGGTGGCCAGATGCCCTCTAGCTTGTGGGAACCACCGGGCTCTGGCCAAACAGTTACTCTAGCAGTGTACCTGCTCAAGCAAGCAGTTGTGCCGGCTAGTGGGTGGCCGAGGAGGTGGGTTGCCCGTGTTCTTGGTTGTGATGGCCAGTTGCCCTCCAGCTTGTGGGAGCCACGTGAAGTGGAGCTCCCTTGGGGTGCATAGTGCGAAGTGCGCCCATTGCTCATTGTGCATGGCGTGCAAGGCCTTCATCGTCGGGGGCCACCCCGAATGTGGCAAAAACTCCAGCGGCCTCATGGTGGCCGCAGTCTCCCTCGTTTGGCCCACAGACAGTGGGCTAGGAGCATCTCAAGTGCACGGTGACGTGCACCCTTTGGCCATCGTGCTCACGGCCTTCATAGTTGGAGACCACCAAAGAGGGGAAAGAAGCTACCAGTGGACCACGCGGTGGCCGCCGATGCTGCTCACTAAGCTCACGGCAGGGAAGCCGTGGGCCATCCGGGTGCACATTGTAGTGCACCCATTCTGCACACTAGGTACGGCCCCCGCAGGGGGGAGTCACCATGGAGCGTATAAGAACTACCGGTGGACTTGTAGTGGCTGCCGGTAGGTCAATGGGCCTCGTGCCGGGTTGCCGTAAGGCTCCTAGGTGCACGTTAACATGCACCCATTGTGCACATTTTGCACGCTGGGTACGGCGCCCGCGAGTGGGAGCAATCATGGGGCAGACAAAAACCGCTGGCAGACATGTAATGGCTGCCGGCGAGTCAATGGGTGTCGCGGCTGGCTGCCGGGAGGCTCATGGGTGCATGGAAACAAGCACCCGTTGTGCATGTTCTACACATTGGGTACGTCATCCGCGGGTGGGGGCCACTGTGTTGAGGATAGAAACTACTGGGGGACCATGTAGTGGTCGCCAATAGTCCAGGCAGTGGGCTTTCACGAGGCTCTTGGGTGCACGACAACATTCACCCGTTGTGCATTGTGCATGGTGTGACACCCCCAGATTCTGCTTGGGATCAGACGGACATCCAAAGTGTCAAGACATGCAACACAAGGTTACCTGCCTCCGTTCATAACATATAAGATGCAATGCTCCTAACATGCATCTAGCATTATGCAATATTTGCAGTGGATAATTTTTTTTTTTAACAATACTATGCACCAAACTTATAATATCTCAAATAGTTAAAACATAATCCATGCATACCTAACAAAATAAACATTCACGATTACAGCACGGGTCTCAGAAGACTATAATCTCAAAACAATGGAGACCTGGCTCCATAATTACATCGCCAAAATACACTATTGGGCTAGTTCGTTGAGTAACTCGTGTAACTCGACTAACGAGGCTGGAATACTATCCAATGACCTAACTATGGAGGCTGCAAGCTCCGTGTTGCGTCTACGGCGTCTAGTCAACCTCCTCCAGTCTGCCAGTGTTTGCTCCCTGCTCTGATCTTGACACATTGCCTACCATTCGGGGAGAATGGTAGTTAGGACTACCACGGTGAGATTTGATTACAAATCTCAAGTTAACAGGAAACTTTCACATAGGTTAATGATGCATGCATGGCAGTAAAAGCATGAATGCATAATCAAAGTCATAAGTAAGCATAGCATAACTTAACATATAGCATGGCATAAATAACATAACTTGAACTGAACTGAAACTTAGCTTGACGTGACATGACATGTACGTGCACTTAAAACATAACATGGACTAGCAACATAGCATGAACGTGAACTTGAATTATAACATGGACTTGAAACATAGCATGAACGTGAACATACATAATTTGAATATGAACTTGAACGTAACATGAATCTGAGCATAGCATAACATAAACGTGAACTTGAAACATAACGTGAACGTGAACATGAACATAACATGAACGTGAACTTGAACATAACATGAACGTGAACATAACCTGACATGAACTTGAACTTGAAACATAATATGGACTTGAAACATAGCATGAACGTGAATATACATAACATGAATGTGAACTTGAACATAACATGAACCTGAACATAACATGACATAAACGTGAACTTGAAACATATTCTTGTCTCATAAGTTACCATGATAGTGTATTCTTATCTCATGGGGTTGCCATGATTGCGTATTCTTATTCAATAGACTTAATTAAAAAAGTGACCATACGGGTGCTACACGGGTCCCCTTGAGCTGTGTGTCACTGTCGACTACCGCATCACAACACAAGTGTCTATACCAACTGTGAGTGCGTTAATATGTACTCCACAGTTGTTGTGGCCCCCCGTATTCTACGTGTTACAATCGTTGTGTCTCACATAGTGTATGCTCCACAGTTGTTGTGGCCCCGTACTTCATGCTCCACAGTTGTTGTGGCCCCATGAATTGTTTATGCCACACTTGCTGTGAACACACGTAAAATAAAGTGTGACTCCATCGGCGTTAGTGCCTGGCGCGCTCTGGTGACCTGCTAATTAGGCCTCATTCGCAACCTGTTGACTGTACTTCGTCAACTCAGGAATTTCACACCTATTTAGACACTCCAGCGTGAACAAAAGAGTTCCACTAGAATATTATCCTATCCTAGCGATTAGGGTCGTGATTGACATGAATAACTTTACAAGACTATTATTGAGATACACAAACTGTATTTGAGACGGGATGACATGAATATGAAAAGATAGAAGTCCTGACATAGCGTAACGTGACGTGAATGTAAGACGACAATCATGACATACTTTGGATCATAAATGTAACAGACAACATTTAATAACATGGCATACATGTAACAGACAATATTTCATAACATGGCATAACATGTAATAGATAATATTTCGTAACATGGCACAACATGTGACAGTGAATATTACGTGACATGACATACATGTAACATATGGCATACATAATGTGACATACTTGTAACAGATAGTAACATGAGATAGAATATATTATGTAACAGATAAGTATTTTGTGATAGAATAATTCGTGTAATAGATAAACATGTGATGACATGGCATGACATGGTATATATAACAACAAATGAACATAAACTGTAGTTCCCTTACCCATCACACATATACAGTAAATTGATAGTAAGTTAATAGCTAACTTACCTCAATTGTCGCGTTCTACGAGAATAAAGTGTGAAACACGAGGAACTGTAAGAGGGTATTCTAAAAGTTATAAATTTAATTACTAATAATTAGAAATGTAAAAAGAGACAACTTAGAGTAAAATGACCATTTTACCCTCTACATGTGGGAAAATGACCATTTTACCCCTAACTTAAGGATTTCATATCCTAACTCCAAAAATTACCATGTAAATTTTGTCCTAAACTTAAATATCAACTAAGAAGATTTTAAAACCATTCACAACTATGGAAAACCCACTATGGCCGAAACATTCGTAGGCCATTTCTCTTGATTTTGGTTGCAATTTCTTTCATCTTCAAAACCCATGATCAAACCAAAATTTTGTAACAAAGATCTTCCTATCCTAAGTTTAAAAACACACTTAAAATATCCATTAAGAAAAAACTAATCATCAACACCAAACATTTTGTATGAAGACCCAAACTTTTTAACAAAAAGTAAACCCTTAAATCACAAGTTTTGACCTTAATAAAAAAATCTCCAAGATTTCCAAAAAAACAAATCTTACTTCTAACATATTCATAACATCATCCTAAGATCAACCATGCTTTAAATCATAAAAAAAAAGTCACCAAAAATCACAAAACAACACTTGGAGTTTTTGGTTTTACACTTAGTCCATAACAGAAACTTTTCTCTCAACTAACTTTGATCAATCTCTTGATCCATGGCTTAAAGATATGTGATCTTCAAACTAAAACATCACATGGTTTAGAAATGTGTCCGACAGAAGATCCAACCATAAAACTTAAAATCACATGGCTAAAACTAAATCAAACATGGATCTAACCCAAAAACATCAAAGTTTAAGCCTAACCGACATTCTCTTGCATAGAAAAATCATATTTTTAAAATAAATACTAAATATCTTCAAAATAACATCCTAACATGTATATAAGAGGCTTAGGATCATCACATAAAACTTTCAAAGCCTTTGGAGTAAGATTAGACCACGAAATATTCAAACTTTCTCAAAACAAAAACTATTTTTCCACTTCCAGTTTTCTAGTTTCTAGATCTAAGGAAATCTATCATCAAAAACTTTATTCATGCAACAAAACCTTAATGAACATTCATAAACACATGCTAAAAACACTCCATAAAATTTTCTGACCATGATATGTCCATTAGCTTGGTCAAAAATTCGAAAACATAAAATATTATCCAGTTTCACGCCCAGAATGACCTTTCTATGGTTAAAAATACCTTTGAACAACCAAATGAGCATGTAATGAGACTAACAAGATATATACGGAAACTAAGCTCAAAGATGAACAACTCTTATGCAGGAGTCATCGTGCGAAAATACATACAAATGATTGAAAAGCTCCACGTAAAAAGACCCAGAAATATTCCCTAGAGAGCTCTTTCGAGTTTCTCTCTAAGAACGGGGAGAAGAAGTGATAAAAGGGAGTGAAATGTGTCTTGCACTACTTCAGACTCCTGGAAGGGGAAGTTATGGGCTTGAATGACCCTTTATTGGAGGTGGCTATGTGACATAAAGTGGAGAATAGTGAGGGGCAAGGACTGCCTGCAATAGCGGTGAGATATGGAGGTTGATGGGGTGGATTTCTCTTTCACATCAAGGCACTATTGGGTGTAGCCAATGGCAATGAATGGTCTGCCATATGGGGGAGGAAACTTCTTCATGAAGCTTTTCCAATGTGACCAAATTCGTGGGCCTTGGTGGGCCTCAACCAAGTGCTCTTCAATTTGGGGTTCAAATGGGGTTTGGTTAGGGTTTGAGATGCTATCAAGTCCAAATCTAATTTTTCTAGGTCCAATCAAATTTCCAAGGTTTAAAAGCTTGGATAATGATGTCATAAAAAGGATTTGATTAATTAATAGCATGTGGGAGTGATTTAATCAAGAGATTAAACACAATACTAGAAATCGGATTAAAAAGGGTTTTGAGGCCAACTTTGGGATTTGGGAAACCGTTTAGGGTTGCGGTTTCAACCAAGCCTTTGGGGTTTCAATTGGATCCCAACCATTTAGGGTTTCGCTAGGATTGAAACCCTCTTTAGTCTGGCACAATTTGGTTGATTAGATGAAACAAAGTTTTGCTTAGGTGGCATGATCTCACACATTGATTTCCTTCTCAAATCCATCTAATGATTCCTCATGGTGCCAAGTGTCTAATATTATTCACTATGTGTGGCTAAAATCTTTCCAAGTGTCCAAATAAAACTTCTCTAACCTAATTTGGACATTCCACACTGTGATTTTGAAAACATTGCACTTGATGAGCTTAACGAGATTACTATTCACTCTGAAAGAAATGCATAATAAATTTAGTACTGAAAAATTCTAAATATTCATATTAACCTATAGTAAAAATCGTTTACCGAAATTCAAGCCCAAAGTGTCCCTAAAAATAATTTCACAATTTCAAATAGGCGTTATGTCTGAAATTATGAAAATGAGTTATTGCACCAAAAAATCCTAAATAATCAACTGAGTCTAATGGCGTAGACTATAACGCATTCTGACACTTCTAACTATCTCAAATAATGAAACTCATATTTCTAGCACCATAGTGAGTGATAACACTGACTATATTGACAGACAAAAACATGTGCAATTTGTCGATTCGTAAAAACTTATAGAGTTTTCACGAGGTTCTTAAAGTCAATAGAAATTTCTGCAAGTTAACAAAAAATCTCACACAGGTTACTGTTGCATGCATGGCAGTAAAAACATGAATGCATAATCAAAGTCATAAGTAATCATAGCATAACTTGACATACAACATAACATAACTGACATAACTTAAATTGAAGAGTGAACTGAACTTGACTTGCTTAAACTGAACTGAACTTAAATTAAGACTTGATTTGACATAAACTTAATCTGAAACTTGACTTAACATGAACTTGATCTGAGACTTGACTTAACATGAACTTGAAACATATTCTTATCTCATGGAATTACCATGATTTTCTTGTCTCGTGGGGTTACCACGATAGCGTAGTCTTATCTCATGGGATGACCATGATAGAGTAGTCTTATCTAATAGGGTTACCATGATTTAACAATAACCATGAACTAAACAATAACTTAACGGCACAAGGACGTACATGAACGTGAGATACATAAAAAACTTGACATGACTGTTCTCGAAATACACAAATTGTATTCGAGATGAAACATGACTAGAATACGAAAGGACAGAAGCCCTGACGTAACACAACATATCTTGAACATGCCACAAAAGATATGACCTACTTGAGATAGAAACATTTTGTAACATGGCATAACATGTAACATACAATATACTTAACATGGCATAACATGTAACAGACAACATATTTAACATGACATAACAGTGAATATTACATGACATGACATACATATAACATATGACTTACTTAACAAGACGTACTTGCAATGTATAGTAAAATGTGACAGAATATCTTGCATAACAGATGAACAATTCATGACTGAATAAATTCTGTTTGACAGATAAATATGTAATGACTTGGCGTGGTACATTTGATAATATATATACATGCACTATAGTTCCTTTACTCATCACTCATACACATTAAACTGATAGTAAGTTAAAAGCTAACTTACCTCAGTCTTCACATTTCTTGACAAAACTCAAGTTAGAACTAAAAGTAGTGATTTATAAAAGTTATAACTTAATCACTAACAATTAGAAATATGAAAAAATATTAACTTAGAGTAAAATTACCATTTTACCCTCTACATGTGGAAAAATGACAATTTTACCCCTAACTTAAGGATTTTGCATCCTAACTCCAAAAATACCAAAACTTACATACCTCATGTAAATTTTGTCCTAAACTCAAATATCAATTCAAAAGAATTTAAACCTAAACACAACCATTAAAACTCTATAGGGACCAAAACTTACATAGGCTATTTCCCATTATTTTTGTTACAATTCTTTCAAATTTCAAAACAAATGATTAAACCAAAATTTTTCTTCTAATATACTCATAACATATTCCTAAGAATAATCATGTTTTAAATCATGAACAAAAGTCATTAAAATCACTAAAACCATACTTGAACTATTCGGTTTTTCTTCTAAGTTCAAAACAGATTTTTGTTTCTAACTTGTTTTGATCAACCTCTTGGTCCAAGACTTAAAAGGTGTGATCTTCAAACCAAAACATCACATGGTTTAAAAAGGTGTCCTAAAACATATCTAAGCTTTAAAATCAAGATCACATGGTTACAAAACAACCAAAACATGAGTTTAGCAAAGAACATCATCATTTTGGCCTAACCAAATATCTCCTTGCATAAAATTTCATATCTTTGAAAATAAAATCAAATATCCTCAAACCAACATTCTAACATGTATATAAGAGGCTTAGGATCCTCAAATAAAAATATCAAAACCATTGGAATAAGATTACACCATAAAAGATTTAAAGTTCCTCAAAACAGAAACTGTTTTTCCTCTTCCAGTTTCTAAGTTTCTAGATCTAAGAAAATCTTTCATCAAAACTTTTGATCATCCAACAAATCCTCAACCAATAATCATATACACATGTTAACAGTACTCCATAAAAATTTTGGACCAAGATCTATTCATTAGCTTGGTCAAAAACACCAAAACACACTCTCCATTTTATCGCCCAGAATGACCTTTCTGGGGTTTAAATAACTTTTGACAGATCAAATGATCTCTAAATGGAACAAAAAAGGTATCCACGTAAACTAGACTCAAAACGAAACAACTAAAATGCGGGAAAGTTTTTGAGAAAACACTTATAAAAGCTTCGAATAAGGCGTGCAAAAGAGTTAAGAAAAGCTGCCCAAGAGTGTCTTTTGTGTTTTATCAAAGAAAAGTGTAAATAAGAGATGATTTCGTGGGAAGTGGGCTGGAGGGATTATTACACAACTTATGGAAGATGATAAGGCTGCAATGAAGCTTGAGTGTTGGTCTTTTCTACCCAATACAATATACGAAAATCAGCCCAAGATATTTTCTCTAGGTTGAGTGTAAAATTGAAAGATTGAGGTGGCCGTTTAGCTTTTTACTTCAAGAACCTTCTAGGCCCTCTTTTGGAAAGATTTAGTCAGCCAAGTGGGGGTGCAAAACTTAGCCAAGAAGCAATGCTAATGTGGCCAAATTCTTGGGCTTTAATGGGCCTTAACCAAATGGGTCTAAATCTTGGGGTTTTAAGAGGGTTCGGGTTGCTATCAAACCTAAATCCAATATCTCTTGGCCCAATCAATTTTCCAAGGTTAACAAGGTTGGATAATGATGTTCTAACACCAATTTGAAGGATTAATAGTATGTTGAAGTAATTTAATCAAACGATTAAACACAATACTAGAAACTGATTCATTTAGGTTTTGTGATATGAACCTGCGGGAATAGAATCCTTTGAACCCACAATCAATTTGAAGACTCCCCAAAAAAGCCAAAATCAAGTCAAAGAATGGAGAATCTAGACCCGATGAGAACTCATTTCAAGAACCTAGATTATATTAAAATCTAGACCCGTTGAAGAACCTGTCTCAAGAACCCAGATTACAAGGAGGAATGCCACAAAAATTGTGATCTTCCTTTGATAAGTTCAATAGTTCAATCAAGAACAAGAGGAGTAAACTCAACTCACAAATAAAATTCAATATTGTCTAACCCTTCAAATGAGGCTACAAAGAGTTTTTAAACCCAAACCTAATCAAAACCCTAGTCAAAATAAAGCTCCTTTTACCCAAAATGACCCTTAATGAACAGTGTTGGCTACAGTATGTGTGGCTACAGTAACGCTACAGCAAAATTCATGAAACCCTAGTTTCTAAAAAGTAACTTTTCAAATAAGCCCTTGGCCAAAATACAAGGCCTTCCCAAAAAACTTAGTTCATTAGAAATAAGACATGTGGGCCAAGCATCTTCAAGCCCACTTATTCTAAACTAATAAAATAAATCATTTAACCAAATTGGAAGCCTCCAATAACAATAGGCCATATCTCTAAGTCATGTCTTCCACAGCTTGAATCAAGTGGATCAAAATTGGTTCTCCTTCTTTCAAGCTCATCTTGAGTGTTGGGCTCTTGCTGGCTTCATCCTAAGTGGATTGCACCAATCATTGCATTACTTCCTTGATCTTCTTGGCTCTTGATCTTGTAATTGGCCTATCTGGAACTTGCAAAGGATCTTTAAGAGTAGGCCCACCTTGGTTCCCATCATTTTGGAGGTCAACTTTATGGTTTGGATAAAACCATTTAGGCTTTCGATTTCAACCATACTTTTGGGTTCTCAGTTGCATTCTAATCATATAGGATTTGACAAGGGTGGAAACCCTCTTTGGTTTGGCACGATTTGATTGGTCGGAAGAAATAGGGTTTTTGTTTAGGTGGCATGATCTCACACCTTGATTCCTTCAAATTCATCAAACGTTCCTCATGGTACCAAGTGTCTAATACCATTCACTATGTATGACTAAGATCTTGTCAAGTGTCCAGATAAAACTTCTCTAATCTAATTTGGACATTATACACTGTGATTTTGAAAACACTGCACTTAGTGCACTTACCGAGGTTACTATTCTCTCCAGAAAAGTGAATAATAAAGTTAGCACTGAAAAATCCTAAGTTTAACGAAATTCAACCCTGAAGTGCCCTTAAAAGTAATTTCACAGTTTTGAACAAGCGTTTCGTCTGAAAATATAAAAATTGACTTATTATCCCATAAAATCCTAAATAATCAACTGAGTCTAATGGAGCAGACCATAATGCATTCCGACGCTTATAACTACCTCAAATAATTAGAATCGCACTTTTGGCACTATAGTGAGTGATAACACTGACTATGTTGACATACTAAAACTTATGCGATTTGTCAATTCATGAAAACTTATGGAATTCTTACGAGGTTCCTAAAGTCAATAGAAATTCTATATTTGGATTTCTAGCGGGCTATTATACGTCCACGGGCGTTTGGGGAGTAAAAATCCACTATAATCTGATTGTTTTACAGTCTCTCATAGTATCTCCTTTTTCATTGTACAATGAAAGTCGCAGATCTATTCGCTGGAGGAGATATTATTGCTGGAGCTCTCGTCACAAGGTTGAAGAAGCTGAAGAAGTCGAAGTCCCCATGGAGTCGTCTGGCCATTTCCTTTTATCTGACCTCTCTTTCCTCATGCTCCTCAGGGAGTGGTGAGGATTGGCAAATTTATTCCATCCCTCTTTGACGTGTCTGACCACCCCACCTTTTCTCCACTTTCTCTTTTACCTTTCTCTAGCCACCTTTTTTTCTCTTGACATCTTCTTTTCCCTTGTCCCCTCTCTCTCTCCCTTTATTTGTCTTCTAGTGAGGACCATTTGGTGGGCTAGGCCTGTTCATCTGGGCTTGGGATATTTCATCCTTTTCACACTGTTCATGATTTCTTCATCATTTTCAATCTTACAAATTATAGTGCAGTGCATAAATTGGTCGTGTTTGTTAAACAAATTATGGTGCAGTGCATAATTTGGTCGTGTTTGTTCAACAAATTATGGTGCAGTGCATAATTTGGTCGTGTTTGTTACCGAGCTTGCAATTGCTTAAAACTTACCCCAATAAAAAAAAGTAAACACTTGGATGCTTGGCAGGAAAGTAGGCACAATTTTTCTGGCTGTCACTTGAGAGAGATGATTGTCCTAATATTAAATAATCGGAAAGGGGATTAAGAGTAGGGGTCAAGCTATCATTCCCGAATTGTTGGGCTAACAGAAATTGGAGTATGCTTAGACTTTAATGAAGCATCCTTATGCACTTCGTCAAGAAAAAAAAAAGTTGGTAATAGAATTTTGTTTTTTGAGAGGTAGAAGCTATATTTTTCAAGGAAGGTAACAGAAAAAAGAAGAAATGGTAATAGAAAAAACACTTGGTTGTATGTTGCATGCTTCAATACAGTTTTTTTCTGAAGAGAATAATTGAAGTCATTATCATTGATGGTCAAAGATTCTGCTGAAGTTTGGTTTGGTTTCTTTTCTATTCTTATAACAAAAAAAAAGTACATTGGATTAGTTTTCACAAAAAAACAAACGTACTATTTTAGATAAGGTGGATAACTTCTTGTTTATGAATTTCTGTCATTGATGATTTGATTTTAATATTCATCGACCATGTTCATAGTATTGCATCATCAGATTTTCCTTATATTATTCACATATATCTTTATTAAAGTAGCTTTGATTTGATTTCTATCTTTCTCTTTTGCCGTTGATTTTATTTTTATTTTATGTCTCTCTTTATTTAAAACAGATGGAAGATAGTTTTAGTGGTAGTATTGGTGGTTCGGCTCATATATCATTAGATATGGAGGAAATCACTAGTCCCTTAGTGCCTTCCTCCATGAATACCGCAAACCCCACACCATCCCTCCCTCCAATGGCAAAAAGAGTGAAAGGGATAGCAACCAATCTCTAGTATGAGATCATTTTACAAAGGTTAAACCTATTGATCCCATTGACCCTTAGACTTGATGCTATTATTGCTTAAGACCATATGGATATCATTATAAAAATGGCACTTCATCATTGATAGACCACCACCTTTGTTGTCAATCCTCTCCCACTAGAGAGAAAAATCTTGACAAGGATAAATCACCATCACAATCGAGAGTTAGGATGGACGATCTAGTCCTTAAGGATTAGGAAAATGTGATCTAGAAAAAATCAAGGTTATGATTGCCAATTATTTCATTTAGGCTTGTGGAGCATTAGGCATTTGTTAAAATCATAGGTACTTTAGTGTCTAGATACACCTTGTCATCCCAAACCACCTTACAAAAAGATTGTATAAATTTATACAATGAAGAGAAGCAAAAGTTGAAGGCTTTGTTGAGCAGTTAGAGTTTTGACCATCGATATATGAACATCTGGAAAAAATATGAATTATATGTTTGTTACATGCCATTTCATTGATCGAAATTGGGTCTTGAACAAGAAAATCATTATGTTTTTCCATATCCCTAATTATAAGGATGAGGCCATTTCTTGTTTGTTAAAGTCCATCATGATGGATTTGGAGATTGACCAGCTTTTTACAATCACTGTAAATAATGCATCCACTAATGTTGTCACTATTAATCATTTGAGGAGGAGCATAAAATATAAAGAGTTCACAATTTTAGGGGGTGAGTTTCTGTACATGTGATGTGCTGCACATATTTTAAATCCCATTGTATGTGATGGTTTAATATATATATATATATATATATATATATATATGATGCAATAAATAATATTAGAAATGCAATAAGATTTGTGAAGTCTTCACCGGCAAGGCTTGATACGCCTAAAAATTGTGCAAAGACGCTAAACATTGAATATGAAAAAATGGTGTGTCTGGGATGTTCCTACTAGATGGAACTCAACATACCTAATGTTGCCGAAAAAATATGAAAAAACTTTTGTACTTATGAATATTGAGAGCCACAACTTTTGACGCTTGCGTTTAAGGATTGACACAATGCTCGGATATTTATTAAGTTTCTTAAAAGTTTTTTGCAAGTCACCTCAAATATACTATTTCAGCAACCTTGTACAATAGAGCACACTTTGAACAAGATGTATTAGACTGATGATGCTAAGTTGATGGGCATGGCACCTAATATAAAGCTTTTGAGATTAAGTCGATGGCATATTGGTTGAAAATCTGCAAAAAGACTAAATGTGGAGAAAGAATTGAGGCTAAAGTGAGATTATTCTTGAATCGTTTGATTGAGTAATACATTGAACTTGATCTAAAGCAAGCTTCCACAATGAACCATCAGTAATAGATGATAATATTTTCAGGAGCTTGCTATTAAAAGAATGGCTGCTACAAAAACTAAAGCATTTATGGCAGAGATGAAAGTCTTGTGCAAGGTTCATCACACAAATCTGGTATATCTCTTTGTAGATCAAAAGCATTCAGGAATAATGACTCCTAGCCTTTTAACTTTGGAATTTGTAGCTTTCAGCAATTTAGAGCTTTGACTCTTGGCTTTGAATTAATTTTGTCAAGGTAGAATTGATTGGCTATGCTGCTACTGATGATGAGCTTTTCCTTATATATGAATATGGCCAGAAGGGTTCCCTTGGAAGCCATTTACATGATCCTCATGTAAAGGGTACGCTTATATGCTAATGCTTTGCCTAGAATATATTTTATTGTATATTTGTAACAATTTATTTGTTATGATTATACTAATTTTAAAGGTTTATCTTTCTAAAATTTGATGAAGTTATTCCTTCTAAATATTTGGATCTTTATTAATCAGAAGGATTTTGTTTATTGTGACTACGATGTATAGAACTTTAAAGTAAGACACTAACATAAGTCTAGCCTTCTAATGGAGATACATAAATCTCAAGAAAAAAAAATTTGTTTATTAACTTCCAAGGTAGTTTCTGATACAAGTACTTAGCTTCAAGTCTTTCTACCCCCATATGTTGAGCAATTATAACAAATAAGTCAGTGTGAAAGTAATATCAACTCCGTCCAAATCCAAGTATCCGCCCGGGTGTTGACCGGTTATAGCTGGACGGATATCCGCCCGCTTTTCCAAACCTAGATGCAGATCCAAATATTCCGAGGTACCCAGATCCATATCCAGTTTTGCGGCCTTAGGGCATGATCTCACAATGGCTTAGATCCAGATCCAAGCTATAAAACCTTTTGAGTAGAGAAAATATTACATGCCTAGGTTTCAAATATTGACACAAATTAATACAAAGACGAGTATTAACCAATGACTAGCATTTAAGAAATTGCTATATATGTAATAAAAAAAAAATTAACTATACAAGCAATTGCATGGCAAAAAAATAATGGACCCTAGTTCCATTCCAGACACTGTTTCCACAGATAACCCAGTCAATGATTGATGTGACCTCAACTCCGATTTCCTTCAGAAAATGCTTCCTTCTCATATGGTACAACTGTGAGATTTCACATCTTTACACATTATTGTAGATTCTGCTCCACATCAGAAGAATTAAAAAAAAGTGAGAACCATCATCGTTGGAGCAGCTGAAACAGGCAATAAAATTCTAACTATGATCAAGATTTTATATATTGATGCTCTATCAAACCAAAATATTGTCTCTTTCACAAATGTCAAATGAACATTCATATCACTCGTAAATAATCTCCTAAACTTGGACTACGGGAAAAATAACAAAGAAATGACCATAAATTTCTAAAGAAAAAGAAACTAACACGAAAACGAATATTTTGCTAAAATATGCGAGTACATGCCTTGGAAAGTAGATTGATTGATTGTTGTTACCATGTTTCTATTTGCTGGTTTCCAAGGGCGTGGCCCCAAGTATAGATTGAGCAAGTTCAGTGTCATTGGAGCTGCCTCGAGATGCTTCTCTTTTCAACTTGTGATTATTATATGCTGCTACACCTGCAATGGCTGCATTAAAAAGAATGATAGAAATATATAAGTCATACTTCATCCTGTTATGGCTATCAAAACCTCCAACTAGTGGTTGCTAGAAATTTCTTCATGAAAACAGGTCAGCGTTCAAGCTACAGAGAAGAAAGATTTCAAAGTTTTTCTTTCTTTCTCAAAGCTACAAAAGATTCTGTTATCTAAGTGGATTAAAACAAATAAACTTTGTGAATTCCAACGATAAGAATATATGTTACCGAACAACCATTTCTAATTAGAAGACAAAACAAGTTTACAAGAGGATGAAAAGAAAGCAACTTGGAAGAGATTTTTGTTTTGATATCGACCTGAAGAGAAATGTAAAAGAACAACTTTATTCTCAGACACCCGGTGCCAATCAAACAAAAAATGTAAAAGAACAAAAAATTGCATATTTAAGGTATGTTTAGTGATGGCAGAGCCAACTCATTACCAAGATTAACAAAAATGTTCAACTTTATGTGCATTACTAGCAAAGTGCACTTGGCAGTATCACTTTTCCATAGAGTTAGTATATTGCTAAGTGAACTTACCAAAAAAGTAATAATTGAAACTAGTCATGTGCTATCTGAAAATAGCCAGGCTCCTAGATGAAGAACAAAATGGTAAATATGAGTAGATACTGACCAATGCCGTAACCAAACAGATTTATTATTGTCAGCTTCGTATCCGCAAACAGAAGGGCAGATAATAAGACGACCACCCAATCCTTAACTACTCCAGCAACACGAATGGTTAAAGCACTTGTATGTGTAATCACGAGGAAAACAGATAAGTTTAGGGCAAAGGTACAGAGGCAGTTGAGTGTTAGCACAAGGGTTGGAAAGTTCCAAGATCCATGTGCTTCCATCTTTGGTTTCTCCAGAAAGATCCACGGAATGAATAGGCAGAGAGCACTGCATAGAATTCAAGATTTGTTCACACAGGCATAAATAGTTTCCATCTGAACTTAGAAATACTTGCATAAATCTTCTCTTTCTAGAGGAAGAAAGAAATTATTTCAAATAGATGATGAATTAGAAGATATTAGAATGAGCATACCTGCAGGGACTAACATAGTACATAATAGATATTGGGTTCAGTTTGAGACCCTTCCTCTTAACCAGGATCTCCATGAAAATCAGTCTTAACGCTTCGCCAACAACGCCACCCATTTGATAAACTACTCCAATCCAATTTATATCTATTTCTCCATAAGAAGCCACAAGAACACCAAAACTTATCACTGACATAATAAATAGCATTCTGCAGCTCATTATCTCAAGTCCTGCTGCAACACCAAGAATGAATACAGCCACTGGCACTGCAGAAATCATTTAAGAAATTAGGATGACAAAAAGAGATTGAGGACAAGCTGACAAATGCAACATCTTGCTAGTAAGCAAACAGCTAGACATAAGGTTCACTAATCATATGAAACATCTGAAATTGTTTCTGAATACCATAACATATTGAAGTGGACTTTGCAGCTATAGAGCGGAGTCTAGATAGTTAGTTCTGAGACATCTTTTTGCTAGGTGATTGTGAGGACTGCGCAAAAGCAAGGGAAAAGATCCTCTCTCGCGAACAAAGGGCTGGCAAGGAAGAGGCAACTAGAAGGACCTGGCCAAACTGAGAGTAAGGGCAGGTTTGGGGGGTGAGATGAGAATTTTGTGTTTTATTTGGAAGTTTAAAATATTATGTTTTAATATTATTGTTGTTTTGGGATTTGAAAAAGTTGAATTGTTTATTATATTTTGTATGGGGATTTGAAAAAAGTGTAATGATGAGATGAGATGAGATGAGATGAGAATTTTGTGTTTTGTCTTGTGCCCCAAACTTGCCCTAAGGCAAGCAGCAGGTTGTAGAAAGCTTGGCTGACACAGCCCAACACCAGGTGATAAAGGACTTTTCACCCTATGCCAAGGGGGCAAACACTGGCCGACCATACGAGGGCTTGCAACTCTGGATAAATCCATAATGTCATCTAGGAACAGTACCAGAGTATTAGGATTTGATCCTTAGCACCATAGGTTTGAATCTTAATGTAAGAAGGCTTGATCTGTGGTGATGAGGTGAGAGTTGAACTAGAAAGTGATAGGCTTGGGTTGTGTGGCAGCGACCAAGAGTTCAGCAAAACGAACGACCCATGGGTGACTGCGAGGGAGATCAACCCATGTCAAAGAAAACAGCAAAATAGTACGAGCTATCAGCCATATCACAGATGTGTTGCAACGGCAACAAGAGTTTTTCCGGCGACGTGTGCAAATATTGCAAGTCAATCACCCATGAGTCGAGCAGCAAGGTTGTACTTACGAGCGATTCTTAGCCTATTGATATTTGGGTTTCTTTGGAAATGAGGGACCAATGAAGGCGGAAAGGTGGATTATGGATATCGAGAGAACTTTCGAGGACTAGAAAGTGTTGCATGTGAGCTATTTGCTTCAGGGAGAGGCAACGATCTGGTGGAGTGCCAAGAGGCAGTTGATGGTCATGGAGTTGGGATCCCTGGAAGCTATTCCATGGGAAAGGTGTAAGAGGGAATTCGATGATCAATATTTCTCCTCCATCATGGGATAGTAGAAATCAAAGGATTACACTAACTGGTTCAAAGCAACATGACAGTCAACCAGTATGTTGCTAAGTTTATGGAGTTGGGAAGGTTTGCCCCTCATCTTCTCTCTGCCGAGGAGATGTGTGCGGAGCAAATTCAGGATGGATTGCAACCACGCATACGTACACAAGTGGCTTGTATAGAAATAGGGGATTTTCTGAGGTTGGTAAATGTAGCCTCCATCGTAGAGCACAAACACCGCAGTTTAGTGGCTCTTACAACTAGCCCGAAATGAAGGACATTCACGGGAGAAGCAGTTCTAGGTTGCACCAAAAGTTTGTAATGGGAATAGGGGTATGCCCACAAACTACTCTTGGTGTGCGTTTAGGAGGCAGAGCACCAGTGTGCGGTTACTACCATAGGTCTCAAGAGGGAGAGTGTCGTCAGGCTTCACTCTCATGTTAAAGGTTCGGTCAAGCAGGGTATTATGCCCAGGATTGCCCTCATGCAATTCCTGTACAAAGGACGGGTCCCATTGGAGGACGAGCAGGCCACAGGCAAATTGCACAAGCAAGGATGTACGCTTTGAACCAAGAGAAGTTGACGAGGACACTCCAGAAACGCAGGAGGCGGGCATCATCACATGTATGGAAGCCCAACGTTAGTTTAAACGAATAGTAAATTTAAGGAACGTAGTTGTAAGGGTCGACTTGGTTCGATCATTTCAAGGTGAGTTAAGATATTCGAGTACCTTATTGAATTTAGGTGCATCGCAGTCATTTGTGTTGAGTACATTTGCTATGATAAGCGGCCTTGGGACTAAGCTGATGCAACAGAAAGTCTTTGTAGCACTACCCACTGGGGAGACAATATCTTGCGCCAGGATAGCTATGAATTGCCCACTAGAAATAGGCGGGGTCGTTATGGAGGCAGACTTGATATTATTTAAGTTACTTGGGTTTGATATTATCTTAAGGATGGATTGGTTGTTTCGACATTACACAAGTATAAATTGTTGACAACGGACGGTAAGGCAAAACATTCCAAGTGCCTGGAGAGGAAGGCAAAACATACCAGGGCAGTAAGTTACGATCAATGCCAGGAATAATCACCTCATTGTAAGTCAAAAATGACTTGGCAGGGGGAGCTGAGGCTTACCTAGTTCACATAGTACTTAAACCAATGGAACCTAAGGAAGTACGAGATATACCGGTAGTAGAGGAGTTTCCAGAAGTGTTCGGGGAATTGCAAGATTACCCCCTCCTAGGGAAGTAGAGGTTTCGGTTGAGTTGGAATCAAGAACAACTACAGTGCAAAAGACACCTTACAAAATGGCCCCATCGGAGCTAAAGGAGTTAAAGAGTCAAGACAAGAGTCGTTGGCAAATGAATTCATTAGGCCAAGTACATTACCTTGGGGAGCGCCGGTGTTATTCATCAAGAAGAAAGATGAAGCCCTTAGGATGTGCATTGATTACAGAGATTGAACAAGGTGACAACAAATGAGAGATATCCCTTGCCTAGGATAGACGACTTATTTGACCAGTTACAGTGTGATACCCCATATGATATGGATAAGGGTCGGTGGTGTATGAGATCCCACATTGCTTGAGAAATATAAGTTCTTGCTCTTTATAAAGTTCCAATGGGGCTCCAATTGCATCATTGACTAGTCATTTTGGAGTATAGGCCATGTTGTTTGGGCCTTCCATTGGAGCGTTATAAATGGTATCAGAGTCTATCCCAACCAGAAATGTGGGACTTGAGCCGTGCCACCTACAATAAATAGGCCCAATGAGGACTTCGAAAATTTAAGGGGGGTAGATTGTGATACCCCCATATGATATGGATAAGGATAGGTGGTGTATGAGATCCCACATTGCATGGGAAAGATAAGTTCTTGCTCTTTATAAGGTTCCAATGGGGCTCCAATTGCATCATTAACTAGTCCTTTTGGAGTATAGGCTATATGGTTTGGGCCTTCCATTGGGGCGTTACATATAGGGAGCTTCAATATTCTATAAGATTGATCTTAGGTTTGGTTATCATCAATTGAGGATTACAGAAGGCCATATATCCAAAACTGTGTTAGAACGAGATATGGGCATTTCGAATTTACAGTGGTGCCGTTTGGTTTAGCTAACGCCCCAACCGCATTCATGGATATCATGAATAGGGTGTTCAAACCATTTTTTGACATGCTTGTGGTCGTGTTCATAGATGATATCTATTGCATTCCAAGGATGTTGAGGATTATGAGAGCTACCTGAGGTTATTGTTGGGAAAAATGGGAGAACACCAACTGTTTGCCAAACCAAACAAGTGAGTTCTAGTTAGAGGGGGTAGTCGCAGTGGATTCTAGTAAGATTGAGGTAGTCCTAGATTGGCAGAGTCGCACACGGTACACGAGATGAGCAGTTTCTTGAGATTAGCTGGCTATTTATCAAAGATTCGTGGAAGGATTCTCCAAATTATCGAATCCACTCACAGCGTTAACAAGGAACACCAATTTCATTTGGACCGAGTTGTGTGAACAAAGCTTTGAGGAGCTAAAGATAAGGCTAACCACAACCCCAGTATTTAGGATTGTAATTGAGCTGAGCCAAGCCGGACTTTGGATTGATGAGCTCAGCTCGGCTCAAAAAACTCGAGCTTGAACTTCGGCTAGTACTATTCATTCGGGCCGGGTTTTTTCCCGGCCTAGTCTGGAACCCGAATAACTGGGTTCTGGTTATGGTTTTTGGCCTAGGTCAAACCTAGGTTGAAACCCACATTTCAAAATCAAGACCTACCCGGTTCGGGCCAGGTATGACATCAGGGTTCCGAGTTTATATAAAATAAAAAATAAAAAACATTCAGCCTTTAAGTAAAACAAATATTGGATTTTTTTTTTTTTGTTTTATATGCATTTAGTTAAAAAGGTAATTAGTTGTTTCTAGCTTTACTTGTTTTTGACATAAAATTTAGTTTTCCATTTTAAATATGTTAGTAGAGAGATATAAATAATGAAATATTTTTAGATCAGTGATGGAATAATCTAAAAGTGGGGAATTACCACACATAACAAATTAAAATGTACATAAAATGATTTTGTTTACGTAATCGAATAGAGATATTAATTTTATGCCAGAATGTTGACTATATAAATACAAAAAAAGGCCAATCCATTAATTTACTGATACAGTGCTCTTTTGGATTTCTTTATGAACAAATTAACCCATTAAAAGGGTGATTTCGATTGGGTAAGTACTACTAAACTGGCAATATTTGAATAAAAATAAAAGAACTAGTTTGGTTCGGCCCCAACTCTGCATCATGCAATCAAACATGAAACTAAGCTCATATGGGAAAGAATGACGACGGCTCAAACCAGACAGAAGTGTTATGCTGATGGAAGGAGAGAATTAGCCTTTGAAGAAGGAGATTGGGTGTATCTCAAGGTATCGATCACTTATGAAAGGTAAAAAGGTTCAGGCTAAGAGGAAAGCTACGCCCAAAGTACATTGGACCTTATCAGATATTGGAGAAAGTAGGCCTAGTAGCATACAAAGTGGCATCACCAGAGGAATACGAAGGGGCCTTAATGTGTTTCAAGTGTCCCCATTGAGGAAAAGTTTTGGGAACCAACAACCCCGCATAATTAGTTCGAATCTGGTGCCATCGCAACAAATCTCACTCACGAGGAAATGCCAATACAAATTGAGATTGGAAAGATCAGAAGCTACACTCCAAAACCGTACCTTTGGTAAAGGTGTAATGGGGAAGCTCGGAAAACAAGGAGTTTACATGAGAAAACGAGGAGTTTACCTATTTATTCGAGCCGCAGTAGCTGACCTAAAGGTAATAAGGGTAGTTTGGTCAAACCGAAGGCAGAAGCGCAATTATAAATAGCCTTCGAGCTGCCCCTTTTGGTCAAAACATTTAGAATTCCAAAATTGTTATCATGGTGCGAGAAAAGAGGACTGCATGAAAGGCAGCTATACCACTGGAAGTAATCTATCATTTCATGGAAGGGTGACGCGAAGCAACAAGGTTGGAAGAGGAACGCCGACGATTCAAGAATGAACACCGTCGAGATCAAGAGGATCATCGGAGGGCTAGGGCCCTGATCTCGGAGATGTTGGATCATGCTGATGAAGCCGTAAGGCAAAGTGGAGAGAAGCAGACAATCCAAGAACATGATGAACAAGAGAAGGACAAAGGTGAGGTCTCGCCAATGTCTTATAACACCGAATCTATAGCGGAGGAGCTAGGACATGAGAGTAATAGAGATGGTTGCAACCGGAGCAGCCAACGAAGGATACAAAAGGAGGAAACTCGTCCCAGCCACAAATTATGAAGGTTAGCGGGTGGACCAAGGAAAGAATGGGTCATCACCCGGACCGGTGCTGACAAAGAATGACGAAGGACGCCCTACCTCAAGCACATCCCTCGAAGTTCCATCTCGAGGGATAATCCTCATGAAATTTTGAGGATGAAATTTCCTGTTAAGGAGGAGAGAGGATGTGAGGACTACACTGAAACAAGGGAAGAGATCCCCTCCATAGGACAAAAGGCTGGCGAAGAAGAGGCAATTGGGCAGACAACGTGCGGCCAAACTAAGTAAACCGAGCAACACGTTGTAGAAAGCATTGTTGGCACAGTCCAACACCAGGTGATAGAGGACTTTTTACCCTGTGCTAGGCAAACAAACACTGTGCCGATCATATGAGGCCGCCATAGTGATTCTCATGTCTCTGCCCTGTAAACTAAGGCAACACTTTTTGTTCACTAATGAAGTTTTAGCTTATTAAAAAAAAAAGATACTTAGCTAAAATGGGATAATTCAAAGGATACTTGGAACTTACTAATTGCCTTCAACATTTGTGCAAATGCAACAGAAATATACATGTATGCAGTGTTTCCCAGCCAAAGAGTCATTGCAAACATTGCACCAATTGGCACAACAGAAGTAACATATCTGGAAAAAAAGGAACTTTATTAGATTTACAAGGGAAATTGTAGAACATGTAGATAAGCATAGATGCAATTTATGCAAACGATATCAGATTTGCTTATAGCCTTTTCTAGTTCCTAGCTTGTATTTAGGTGTTTTCTCATCTTTCTATGTATTTGGGCCATGCCAATTTACTTATTAATAAAATCTCTTATTACTTCTAATAAAAAATAAATAAATAAATAAAAAAGATATCAGATATGTTATGAGAGACTTCCTGAACAAAATTTTAGGAACTTTGAAGAAGTTTTAATATAAATTCATCATATTCTAGCATAGCACAGAGCATACCAGGATTCACAGAAACTAGGTCTAAAATTCATCAAGGTTTTGATTGAGCAAACGAGATCGGTAAAGTAATTCTAGATTTTATGGTTTCAAATTTGAGTTAACAAAGCTTTAGGACTGATTTTTCACGATTTGGAGTTATAACGAATTAGATATAAATTTCAAAAGCAGCAAAATCAGGCTACAAAATTGATGAGGACATCTTTTTATTACTGTTATTTTGGTTATTTTACTTATGTTTTCTTTATTTTAATGGGCTTGGGCTTGGGCTTGGGCTTGGGCCCATAACCTTTTTAAGGTTTACTTGGGTTTTGTTATTTTTCTTATTTAAATACTTGTAATGAAATACTGAAGGGCAGTTGTTGAAGAATTAAGAATTGTGTGCTTGTGCAGCCGCCTCCTTCCAATCTCCATTTCTATTGCTTTCGGCTTCTTCTCTTCTCCTTCTGGTTCTTCTTCTCTTCTCTCTCTGGTTCTTTCTTCTCTATTTGCTGTTATTCAACTTCTATTTCTATTCTCATTTCTATCCTACATCATATTGGTATCAAGAGACAGGTTCTATTGTTTTCTCAAACAATACTGAACCACGCTGACAAAACACCCAGCACTATTCGTTTCATCTCGTTCCTCCGAAAACCAGCGCCGAAAACCCACCCACCTGAGTTCCCTTCGATCCAAGCCAAAACACAACCAAGTGAAACTGCCGCACCTCCTGAGCAGACCATCCCGATGAAACAAACCACACTTTGTCTCGGTACCTCTGTCCATCTCATCATCTCGGTCTCGCTGCATCTCTTCACCGTAAATCTTTCGGTCTCGGATCCATGAGTGCTGCAGTCGCTGCCTCTCCTTACCTCCGTCTCACCCAGTGCCGAGATACCACCCCTCGGTCTCTCCCGAAACGGCTTCTCCCGAAACACCCAGTGCCGAGATACCCAGAGACAACAGGTGCAAAACAGACCTCGTCGAACCACCAGACCTGAGGCAGACTTCGCCGAAACCACCAGACCTGAGGCAGACGTCTACTTCTCCCTCGTTTTCTCCTCTCAACCCCCAGTGCAGAGATAACCAGAAACCAGGTGCCAGCAAACGAAGTTAGCCGACTGCGCACAGCTATCAACACGAGCAAAGGGGAGTTTTACTCTCTTTATTTGGTTTTATACAATCGGTTTATTTTTAAAATTGTATCAATTGTTTTCTCTGTGCTGTGCTACCTATAGTAAATTTTCCAAACCCACTTGATTGGATCCTTTGTTGATTTAGTTTCCGTGGTTAATTTTATTCCCATACTTGCTGCAGCCCAATTTAGTCAACTCTTAGATTTTGTATTCCCGTTCTCTCATCTTCATAAGACCATACCTTTGCTCTTTGTCTTTTCATTATTTATTAAAAAAAAAAAAAAAAAAAAAAAAAAAGTTCCTATGTGATTGGATTTTCTTGATTGGTATTTGGTCTTTGCTTTGTCATTTTAAATATCAGCATTAGTTGCTTGTCGTATTTGGATTTACATAATCCCAAAAAAAAAAAAAAAAAAATATTGCTCAGGTTGATATTTTCATTGCTTGCATTTGTTGTTCATTGATCTCCATTGCACTTCATTTAGTGGGTGTTGCATTGCATGCAGTTGCGTTGTGGTCGTCTTGTCACCTCTAGTTCCACTACCTTTACCATGGATCCTTCCCAATTTGATGCCCTCACTCGACAATTAGCTCAACTAGCCAATAACCAGCAACATGTACAAACTCAATTAGCGGCTGTCCAAACTGAGATGGCTGCTACTCGTGAGGAGAATAGGGACCTAGCTGCTAGGTTGAACAATTTTGAGGAACTCCCTCATTCGTCTGACAACTCTGAAGTGTCCCAAAATAGACGCTATCGTCGTCGATGAGGTGATGGACAACATGTCAGACATGATCGTGGTGGTAGGGATTATGATCATGAGCGAGGACGAGACTATTACTGTCAGGGTACTCAGTCTCCTACTCATCATGAAGAGCGCTTATTTAGAAACATCAAGTTAGATGCCCCTACTTTTGATGGTTGTTTAGATCCTCGAGTTTTTACTCAATGGATTAAGGATATGGATCGTTTCTTTACTTGGTATGGGGTTCCTGAGGATCGGAGAGTTGAATTCGCTAGCTTGAAATTAATTGGCACTGCCCAACTCTTTTGGGAAAGTGTAGAGGATCTTCTTGAGAGGCGTCATGCACTTCCTGTTGGGAGTTGGGAAGAAATGAAACGCCGCCTTCAAGAGAAGTACTTACCCCAATCTTATAGGGGTAATTTATTGGACCAATGGAATGCCCTCACACAGGGCAATCGGCCAGTGACTGAATACGTTACTCAATTCGATGAGTTACGAATGAGATGTCATGTAGTTGAGGATGAGGCCATGACTTTGAGTAGGTTTAGACAAGGCTTAAAAGATGATCTTAGGCGCGAGCTTGTCCTTCGGGGTGTCGCTACACTTGACCATGCTTACTCTTTAGTCCGAGACTATGAGTCGGTTATGAGGACTCCGTATGGAAGGCGTGGTAACAACCGCCCTTCCATCACCCCAGCGCCCACCCTTTCCCCTAAGTCTCTCTTAGGACCTCCACCATCTAATGTTTCCCCCGCATGGGAAAATAAGGGTAAAAGTCTTGAAATTCCAAGGACTTCCTCCCGCTTGCAGTGCTTCAAATGTAAGGGTTTTGGCCACATTTCTTCCAATTGTCCTAGTCGAACCCTAGTCATTCAGGAACATGAGGGTATAGTTGATGAACCGCTAGAAGATCAAGTCTATGAGCCTAAGCTTGAGGAGTTTGGTGATTTAGGTGATGATGAAGATGCCTTCTTAGGTTGCATTCGGACCCTCCCTGTGGGTCTAGGTTCTATGCCCTTTGTTCCCGACACACTCCGATTAAGTATTGTTCGTTGTACCCTTACCCAGCCCAAAGATACTGATGATTTGCGTCGTCATTGTGGATAGTGGTAGTTGCATTAATGCGGTTTCTGTGGCTACTGTGTCACGTCTTGGGTTGAAGCCAGTTCTTCACCCTCAGCCGTATAGTGTCTCTTGGGTCGATACTTCTTCCATAGCTATAAAAGAGCGTTGTTTGGTGCCCATCCAGTTCCTAGAGTATAAGGATCGTATATGGTGTGATGTCATTCCTATGGATGTCGGTCATATCATTCTTGGTCGACCTTGGTTGTTCGACTTGGATGTAACCATCCATGGTCGATTCAATTCATGTTCCTTTGTGTTTAATGGGAAGAAGATTCACCTTAATCCGTTACCTCCAAAACCTGTTGGTTCACAGCAAGCAAAGAAAATTGTGGAACGAAAAGGGCTAAATATCATTAGCCCTACGGAGTGTGAGCATACACATGTGGGTAACTATGTTGTGTTTGTTGTGGTTGTTATGAAGGTCCCGTTGGAGTCTCCAATAGTGGCCCTTGCTCAGATGGGTGGTCAAACTGAAGTTGTTAATCGTAGTCCTGGCAATTTTAGAAGATGTTTGGTCCAGGACAATCTTCGGGATTGGGTTTTGATCCTCCCTACGACTCACTTTGCATGTAACATTTTTGTGAATCAGTCTTTAGGCATGGGTCCCTTTGAAGTCATTCATGGTTATAAACCTAGGAAGCTTTTAGCTCCTATTCTCATGTTCCTACATGCTAGTGTGTCTACATCAGTTAAGGCATTTGTACAACATTTTCATGATTCGCATATTGAGATCAATAAACAACATGAAGCCAGTAATGCATCATATAAACTTCGAGCTAATTTGCGTATTGAGGATTATGTTGTGATCCGAATTAGACTGAAACGGCGTCCACCTGGATCCGTTCCAAAATTGCAAGCACATAGTGCTGGTCCTTTTAAAATTTTAAAGCATGTTGATCCAAATGCCTATGTTATTGATCTTCTATCACATTTTGGTTGCCACTCTACTTTCAATGTTGAGGACTTAGTTGCTTACAAAGGCCATTTCAATTCCTCCAATGATCTTTTTCTACCTCCATTTGTGAGCCTTGACCTTGACCTTGACCTTGACCCTTTCATTATTCCTACTCCAATACCATCTATCACAGCACACAAAGATAAAATTGATGCTATTTTAGTTGAACAGATGGTATTGACCAATGATGGAGAGGTTCAGCGTTTTCTTGTTCGCTGGGTAGATCCCAGAGAGACACTTCAGCAGCTTGATTCAGATTTATTGGACCTCTATCAGAGTCAGCCAGATCTTCTCCTGCCCGGATCACCGTCCACCCATTCCGAGAGCGTTGATGGGGATACCAAATTCAGGCCTCCTCTCATTCGTGTTTATGGACGTCGGAAGAAGCTTGCTCAACCACTTAGATCATGGTTGGGTGATTGATTGCAGCCTTATTGTGTTTTGTTCACTCGACGGAGTCGAGTTTTTCCCACCCCGGGAGAGTTGATGAGGACATCTTTTTATTACTGTTATTTTGGTTATTTTACTTATGTTTACTTTATTTTAATGGGCTTGGGCTTGGGATTTAGCCCATAACCTTTTTAAGGTTTACTTGGGTTTTGTTATTTTTCCTATTTAAATACTTGTAATGAAATACTGAAGGGCAGTTGTTGAAGAATTAAGAATTGTGTGCTTGTGCAGCCGCCTCCTTCCAATCTCCATTTCTATTGCTTTCGGCTTCTTCTCTTCTCCTTCTGGTTCTTCTTCTCTTCTCTCTCTGGTTCTTTCTTCTCTATTTGCTATTATTCAACTTCTATTTCTATTCTCATTTCTATCCTACATCAAAAATTCTCCATAAAGTTCCAGATAGCAATTTTTAGCTTGTGACGGATGTTTCGTGTATCAAATGATTGCCATATGCTGCAGTTTTTAAATATGTGGTAGCCCTAGATGTTAGGGGTAATTTGATTAAGTTTTTATTGAAGTCTAACGAAAATAAAGGGGTGAAACTCAAGAGAGGTGAATTTGGACAGCAAGTGTATTTCAGTACCAGGTTCTAATATGATGAATGAATGAACACATGAAAAGCTCTAATATTTAGTCAAAGAGCACAAAATGGCACTAGAGCTAGATGTTTGATGTGCAAGCCACCGGGAAGTGGTCCACTAGAATGCTTTACATCCAACGTGAGAGTCAGTCACCCCTTGTGGCTAATGGAAAGAGGGTACGGAAGAATGTTTTTGTAACGATGTAGATGCAAATTTACAGGTATCTAATATATGTTTAAAAGGAAAATCTACTTAGAAAAGATTTTAGAATTTGATGTATTATTTCCTAAGTATTCAACCTATTGTTATGGAAAATGATACTTTGGACACCCAAGATACTGAAATTTGGCCAAACTTTTTACTTCTAATTTTTTTTTTAACTTTTATTTTAATAGAAAAGTATTTTCATAACTGATTTTAAACTTTTCAAGTGATGATGAGGACGAGTCTTCAGGCTAGAACCAGTAGAGGAGACTTTGACTGAGGACCAAAATAAGTTTTTATCACAAAGGCTTAGGATGTTCATTAGACATTTTATGACATTGTGGTTTCTCTTAAAGTTTGGGTATTTTGGATATAATTGCAGTTTATTACATTTATTGTTTTAAAATTTAATAAAGTTGATGCTCATTTATAATGTTTATGGACTTTTATGACCTAGTGCTATGGGAAGTGTGAAGCAACATTCTCAACCTTTCTGGCTAAAGGGTGTTACAAATGAAATCTCTCTCTCCCTCAACTTCACCTACAAAGGAGACCCCTCACCACCCCCACAAACAAAAGCATCTTCTCTTTGCAATATTAGCTAGTTTATTGCAGGGAATGAGAGACAATAATAACTAGGACAAATATAGGCAGGCATAGCACAAACAATCAATGTCAATTCAACCATAGAGTTGATTTAAGTAAAGACTGTTAACAATCTTGCTTAGATTGTTCGGCCTTGTATACAAAAAACAGTAACAAAAAGAAATCAAAATTACTAAAAAAAAGATGTTAAAAAATCATAATATACACAAATGCTGACCCTAAGATTAAGTAAATCCCAACAAAATGTATCAAACCCCAGTTGATACAAGACTTGTACCAATAACTAGTAAGATGTAGCAACTACTGGAAACTTAATCTCGTACCAAAAGGATTTCAACTGGCAGGGGCCTCTTAATGACACAAGACCAAAGCCTTGGTCATGTAAACAAGATGTTTCTGTCAGATCACATGGCTTTGATCACAACAACTATCATACCGATAACAATGTTTAACCACCTTTGCTTGGGAGGGGATTTTGTTAAGTACTACATAAATGTAGAGCCATTGAGAAAGTATCAACAGCTAATCATGATTACAACTAATATGCATCACGCCACTAGGACCTTTAGCCTAAAAAGTAAAAAAACCTATTAGCAATTATCCATGCCAAAATTTAAAACTGTGACGTAATTCAAATCCATCAGAACTTGGAATTCTCTTTTAACAAACACAAATATTATTTAAGTACTACAAGCCTCGAAGCGCTCTTAAAATCTCATTAGGAAAATAAATAAACAGATGAATGAAGCCTGAAGAGTGGATCTTTCACTTCAAGCCAAAGTTGAGGAAACTAAATCTCTTTTCAGTGTCTTATCTCCTCTATTCACCAATGGCATTTGAAATTTTTTTAAGATATTAACAAACCGATAACTTTGAAATTCAAAGATCATATAAAAGGATTTTATCCCTTTCTTTGCTTACATTTCTGCAGTCATTCCTTCCTCAACCTTCATAATCTGTAAGAAAAAAAAATAAAGTTAAAAAATTGAAGTTGGCAATATGATTGCTCAATTAAAGCACCTTTCATAATATTTATTAAACTAGATACCTTGATAACTTTGGTGACAATAAAACATAAGAAAGATGAGAAGACCATGTGGAGGAGAGTCAATCCAAGAGGATAAGGGAAGTTTATTTCCTTAGACGACAAAACCCACTGCATTTAACATATATACAAAATTCATGTCAGCCATGCAAGCAACCTTAGTCAAAGAGGTTGGTATAGCAACAAAGTTTATATGCACGTCCCTGTGTAATTATGAACAACTGTACTCCTGTAACAATAATCCAAGTACTTGCAAAAATTCCACACAAGAATAGGTTGGTTAAGCAATAAACTTAGTAACAGAACGAGAATACTTAAAGAAAGTTATTTCATATACTTCCATTCAATTTTAAAATGTTTTCATACCTAAAAAGAAGTATACAATAAATCTGTATTCATCAGTTCTTTACACAAAGAAACTAACAGTTCGTACTCATAGTATTGAAAACTACCTAGGCTGCAGGACCACCAAGCAAGTTTATCAACTATATTTAGTGAGTGAGTTTAAAAACAAAAATGGCACCACAAGAAAGGACACCTTGTATGCATCACATTTACAATCACGATGTACTACAAAAGCCCTTATGTAACAACATCATACACTAATTTTTATTTCATATATGTCACGCGATGATAGGTCGTGGAGGCACCCTTCATATATGTTTTGAATACATATGGAACTAATGTTAATCTTTATAAAAAAGATGGGTCAACAGTTTGGAAAAACACCTCTAATATGATAGGTCAACATTTTAAAACTCCATTTGCAAAATAATCCCCTTAGGCCAACCCCAGGGTCTGGCATGTTCAGTTTGTGTGGAACAGGGGACTGCATGTTGCTAAGGGATTAATCAGTACAAATAGCCTTGGATATCCTTGCCAATATATATATATATATATATATATATATATATATATATGCAAAAGAAAGGTTACGAGTGCTGTAGCTAGTATCCTTAGACGATATGGATCTAACGCACCTCAAATCAAACATCATTTTCTCTCATGTTTGGATCATTCGATCACCAATCTTAGTTAGCAATAATAAAAATAATGACTGGGCGAATAATAAAAGTGATATTGCTCCTAAAACAAGGGATTCTTCAAAAGCAAATGCGACATACATCAGACTGTGTAGATAAATAAGTAATAGAATAAGAAGATGGACTGACCTTGTTGAAGAAGATTTGGCCGCTGGAGAGGGTGATGTAGAGGAGAAGGTAAGCATAGGTTATGAATTCCTGTCTGCGGAAGGTCCCCAACCGATCCGCCATTGCTGAATATTCCCAAAACAGATAAAAATTAAAATCAACAATGAGCTTAGTCAACTTGGCTTTCTCTAGGCGAAAGAAACCCCTGGAGTGTTGAAGCAACAAATTTCAATGGCAATGGCAAAAGGGTAAGCTCGCAAGTGTTGCGGCGACAAATACAGAAGAATAAAACTTCAACAAACACTTACTAGTATGAGCGGAGCAAAGGCTGAGGTCTGCTTCTGTGTTGAAAGTTGAAACTCCAAATTGGATCGGGATCGTTTTGCTGTACAAAGGATTTGTGCCAAGCAAAATTCCTAACCAAAATAAATAAGAAATATTTCAACGTCAAACTTATATTATAAAAGAGAGAGGAGCGCACATGCAAGTCACGTGCCTAGTTCCCATTTTCGAGATAATTTGAAAATATGGCAAGAAATAAAAGAAAGTAATTCTAATGTAATTTCATCTTGTTCGTTATATTTACTTTACAATAAAAATAATTTTATAATCTGACGAATTATATCAAGCCACATCAATTTGTGGAATTGTTTTGTGTAATCCCTTTTATGACTAAAGTATTTTCCAAAGAAAAATATATTATCTAAAATATGCAAATGATGATGTAAAACTAGTAAGAGAAAGCAAAACATATTGTTTAAATATCACGCATAAGTTATCAAGTCATATACTGTTTTAATATTAAATAAATCCATAAATATCAAATCATAATTGTCTCAATATAACATACATCATCATAGGTTCTGAAAATTTGAATAACTATCTGTTAAGGATGTGTTTCACACTACCAATCGCACGAATGACACTTGCAGCAATGAAGAGACGACGTTGGTTGCCCTGTGTAAACTCCGATGCTTAAGTCAGTAACAATATGAGAATAAGTATATAAAAATAAAGATGATAGATGTTGTTACCTCTACTAAGTTATTTATAGAAGGATGTGGCATGATGGCAATTAACTCTAATCACAAGTCCTGTGTGGTTTTTTTTTTTAAAAAAAAAAATTAAGAGTCAAGGTCACATGTCCAAGAGTGACCCCTCCCCACATTTATTAATAAATCATTGCTTATGGTGGAGAGAAACCGTGGTTACAAATCCAACCAAACTCAACCTTACGACCAAGGAATAACAAACCAATAAATAAACCAATACACACCAACAATAACCCATAAATGACTACAAACTACTCACAGCCTAAGACTAGGCAAACCTAGAAAATCCAACCGAAGCAAACCTCGAGCACAATAAGGCAATTCAACAGAATCCATATAAATACAATCCATCCCCTCCTCGCCCTGCCTAGCGAGGAAATCAACAACTTTATTCCCCTCCCTAAATTGGTGTGTTACCATGTATTGAATACCATTTAGCCCCTGCATAACATCATCCCAAAAATCCCATAGACACCACACTATGCACTCCTTTTTCCTAAGCCAATTAACCACCAACACTGAATCACTTTCAATCACAATATTCTGGAATCTCAACTCCTTACAAAGCACTAAACCACAATTGAGCACCTTTAACTCCGCTTCATTATTTGTTCCAAAGCCAAATTTAGTAGAGAAGGTCGCTAAAAATCTTCCTCTATCATCCCTTATAACCCCACCCCATCCACAACTACCTGGATTTCCCCTACACGATCCATCCACATCTAATATCACCCACCCTTCCCGTGGTTTACACCACGAAACTATTTTCAGCCTCTTTACTATCACCTCCCTTACCGGAATTCCCAACTCCAAAATAATACTACAATCTATATTAGATAAAGCTCTTACCTTCAGCAGCCTGGACGAAAAGACCTGCAACCAAAATTTGATTGAACACCAAATCATCTCCAAAGAATCATGTTGTCCCAGCATACGCACGTCACACCTCCACTTCCAGAGTCTCCAAGAAACCAGCGTTGGCATGATCCCAATTAAAACACCACGCTGCGTTGACTTCTTTGCACAACGGAACCAACATCTGCATCTCGACCACCAGTTTTCGAAAGCCATGCACGGAACGCCCAACAAGCAAGCCGCACAAAGCCACACTTCAGAAGCCACAGTCCCCTTACATAAAACATGTTCTTGATCCTCCACCCATCCGCTGGAACAACAAACACACCTTGAGGCCAACGAAACACCCACCGATTGTACCCTCTCCTCAACAGGTAGACAATTAAATCTTACCTTCCATATACACACTGACATCTTCTGTGGAATAAGATTACACTATATCCACTCCAAGCGTTTCACCTGTGACTGCTTAATCCTCGTAACCACCCAAGCCGTTTTTGTCGAGAAACTCCCATCCACACAAGGGTGCCAAACCAGAATATCATTCCCCGATCTTCTCCATGGAATTTCTCTCATAATGTCGTCTACCACACTGGAGGTGATATGAACCCACAGGAATGAAATCCCTTGAACCCACAATCAATTTGAAAACTCCCCAAAAAAGTCAAAATCAAGTCAATGGATGGAGAACCTAGACCCGATAAGAACTCGTTTCAAGAACCTAGATTATATTAAAATCTAGACCCGTTGAAGAACCCATCTCAAGAACCCAGATTACAAAGGAGGAACGCCACAAAGGTTGTGATTTACCTTTGATAAGTTCAAAAATTCAATCAAGAACAAGAGGAGTAAAACTCAACTCACAATGAATAAATTCATCAAATTTCATAAACTTCTTAACATGAGGCAACAAAGAGTATTTAAACCAAAACTAATTAAAACCCTAGCTAAAATAAAGCCCCTTTTACCCAAAGTGCCCTTGGATGAACAGTGCTGCGGCAATAGTGTCGTGGCTACAGTAACGCTACAGTAACATCTTGAAACCCTAGTTCCTAAAAAGTAACTTTCCAAATATACCCTTGGCCAAAATACAAGGCCTTCCCAAAAACCCTAGTTCAAATAATAACTTTCCCAACATGCCCTTGCATTGGCCCCCTTAAGTGCTTCGCATAATAAACTCAATTATTCTGAACTAATAAAATAAGTCTTTTAAATGAATTAAACAAGTTGAAAGCCTTCAAGTGCCAAAACCTTTAAGTTATGTTGTTGCCCTTGAACTTGTAATTGGCCCAACTGGAACTTGCAACATATCTTTAAGATTAGGCCCACCTTAGTTCCCATCATTCCCCCTCTCCTCAAAAGGATTCGACCTCGAATCTCCACCTGAATCAAAGAGAAAAATATTAGTAACATTATCATTAATTTCGTATGCATTATCTTTAATTTGTTCAATAATTTGAAAAAATCCATCCGAGCTACTCCTGTCGTCAACAGGTAAAGGCATTAAATCTAAAGGAGTAAATGGATTAAGTCTATAAAAAATTTCAAAAGGAGAATATAAAGTGGTAGTATGCATGGTCCTATTACATGCAAACTCTATAAATCTATCCACAACCACAAAAATAGAATCTCTACTCCTTTCTTTCCTAGGCAGCCCCAAAACAAAGTCCATAGATATGTCTACCCATGTCTCACTAGGAACAGGTAAGGGTTTATACAACCCATGTGGCAAAAGCTTAAATTTGGCCTTTTTGCATGTAATGCACCTGCCACAAATGCGATTGACATATCTCTTCATCTTAGACCAACATAAATATTCATGCAAAATGTCTATAGTTTTCTTGACACCAGAATGACTACTCCAATTATATGAAAACTCAATGAAACGCAACTGATACTCCCGCAAACGTTCATGCAACAAGTCAATGTATGGCAAATGATACTCCCACAAACGTTCATGAAACACACCTAAAGCTTTTCTTACACCAAAATAACCACTCCAATTATATACAAACTCAATGAATGTCAAGCAATACTCCCACAAACGTTCATGCAACATGTTAAGGAATGACAAATGATACTTCCACAAACGTTCATGCAACACTTCAATGATTGACAAATGATACTCCCACAAACATTCAAGCAACACATCAATGAATGACAATTGATACTTCCACAAATGTTCATGCAATACAACAAAAGTCTTCCTTACACCAAGGTTACCCAACAAACCACCATGTCTATCACACACAAACAACTTACGCATAAAACTAGTAGGCACACAAAGTCTATTCTCTCTAAACAACCAATCTAGTTTATGGAACTTACCAAATGATGTTTTCTCATATGTTCTATACACACTAGCAAAGTCATCATCATTAGCATGCAATTCCTCATCATATTCAAATCTCAATAATTTTGCATATAAAATGAAGACAAGGACATACCTTCTTGGTAAAGCATTAACCACAAAAATTTCCATACCTTGTGTGTATTTGAATACATGAGGTAAAGTTTCAATACAATCCTCCCACTTAGCATGCATTCTAGTCAACAACTTACCTTGTCCCTTCAAGTGTGTCAATGACTCATGTTCTTCAAACAAAGGTCGGGTAGGAATTGTCGCACTTGGCACAAAATCAATGTAGTACTCTATCTCCCTAATAGGTGGCAATCCACTAAACACACCGCTAGGAAACACGACCTCATATCCCTGCAACAAAGAGACAACAATACTAGACAAAGATACGTCAAGTTCGTTAGTATTAAGACTCGACTTGGCATAAAAACTCACTCTTATCTTTGTTTTTCTCTCACTTTCTTCACTCTCTCTTTTCTTTCCACTCTCTTTTTCTTTTTCACTCTCTTTTTTCCTTTCACACTCTTTTTTCTTTTCACTTTTTTTTTGTCACTCTCTTTTTCTTCATCTTTTTTTGTACTCTTGACCTCACAATTATTTTTCAACTCATTTTGTCTTTTTCTTGAGGTCTCAGTCTCACCCTCTTCTTTTTTCTCTCTCATTTTTCTCTCTTTCTCCATTACGGCCTCACTATTTCTTTTTTTCTCAATCTCAACATTCATTCTTGCTTTTCAGCTCAATCTCACTTTCACTCTTGCTTTTTAGCTCAATCTCTTTTTCACTTTTTCTTTTTTGATCACTCTCACTTTCATTCTTTTTTTTTTATCACTCTCATTTTCACTCTTTCTTTTTTGAGCAACATCACTTTTCAGTTTCAATTGGTCCCCATGGACTTGTGTTGGAGTTAAAGGAGCAAGTTTGATTGCTTTTCCATCCTTTTCAAAACTGCAAATGTTCCTTAACCCATTATGGATCACCTTCCTAACATACTGCCACGGTTTTCCCAACAATATATGGCCAGCATGCATAGGCACTACATCACAAAGGACCATATCCTGGTATTTCTCAATTGAAAAAGAAACTAGCACTTGCTTATTTACCATAACCTCGCCACAATCACTCAACCATTGCAACATGTATGATCTAGGATGTTTCAAGGTAGGTAAATTCAATTTTTCAACCAAAGTAGTGCTAGCCAAATTAATACAACTACTCAAATCAATGATCATACTACATACCTTTTTGTTGATGTGGCATCTAGTATGAAAAATGTTCTCGCTCTGCAGCTCTATATTATCCATCTTAATTTGTGTATTGAGTGCACGCCTAGGAACAAGAGAATCACCATATTCTTCTTTCTCATTCCCATTTTCAACACTAGACTCATGTCGCCACCTATCTTTCTTGCCCTGTAGATTTCTGTTACCGCATCTTAATAATCCATCCTATCCCTCATTTCACCCAACACCAAGTTCAACCGCTCAAACTGTTGTTGCATGGCTTGCAACACAAATGATGAGTTATCTGCCATCCCCTTTGGTGATGAGTCACTCCTATGAGACATTATAATGTGCTGCACAAAAAGAATGTTAGTGGAAAACCTCACACACTTCCTTACGTGTTTACACTCGAATAATGGCACTCCACTCGTATTCCACTCTTAATCTTACCTTTTACCTCAATAGTTTTACCACTCAAGTTTTTTAAGAACTAGTTGAACAAAATCAAGACAATACAACCTTGCATTATTTCAACCAATAATATAGATCCAAGAAACAAGAACAAGAAACAAGGAAGAAATAAAATGACACGAGATTCAGGGAATTTATATGAGGGAAAGAGTAATTATAAAAGAGGATACCAACTAGAAAGATATATTCAGCCCTTTATAAAGCTCAATTAACAAGTGTTTTCCTTTCTCTTTGTAGTAACTATGTAGCAACCTTTGAATATGCTACCTTTTCAAATCTTCTTCTTGTTCTTTTTTTTTTTCGATTTTTTTTTTCGAATTTTTTTTTCTTTTCCTTTCTTTTCTTTTCTTTTCTTTTCTCTTCTTCTCTCTAATTAAATCATAAACAACAATACCCAATTGTGAAAATCAAGCAATTGAATTCAAGTACATAAGATTTGACAATGAAATATAAGATAATTAATGGAACGGCACTCCAAGCAATTGACAAACTTAGAGATGCAGGAAACCCTAGAATTTTGAAACCCTAGGTGATGCAAATTTCAGCCAAACCCAAAATCTTAAGAATTTCGGCAGCCTACTTTTTGTTTTTTTGTTTTTTTTTTTTGCAACCCTAGAACAATGAAGCCCTAGAATTAAATTTAAAGATACAAGAATTAAAAGATAGAATCAGACCTGATTAGAAACCTTGCTCTGAATACCAAATGATATGAACCCGCGGGAATGAAATCCCTTAAACCCACAATCAATTTGAAAACTTCCCAAGAAAGCCAAAATCAAGTCAATGGATGGAGAACCTAGACCCGATGAGAACTCGTTTTAAGAACCTAGATTATATTAAAATCTAGACCCGATGAAGAACCCGTCTCAAGAACCCAGATTACAAAGGAGGAACACCACAAAGGTAATGATTTACCTTTGATAAGTTCAAAAGTTCAATCAAGAACAAAATGAGTAAAACTCAACTCACAATGAATAAATTCATCAAATTTCATAAACTTCTTAACATGAGACAACAAAGAGTATTTAAACTAAAACCTAATTAAAACCCTAGCTAAAATAAAGTCCCTTTTACCCAAAATGCCCCTGGATGAACCGTGCTGCGGCTACAGTGTCGCGGCTACAGTAACGCTACAGTAACATCTTGAAACCCTAGTTCCTAAAAAGTAACTTTCCAAATATGCCCTTGGCCAAAATACAAGGCTTTCTCAAAAACCCTAGTTCAAATAATAACTTTCCCAACATGCCCTTGCATTGGCCCCCTTAAGTGCTTCGCATAATAAACCCAATTATTCTAAACTAATAAAATAAGTCTTTTAAATGAATTAAACAAGTTGAAAGCCTTCAAGTGCCAAAGCCTTTAAGTCATGTTGTTGCCCTTGAACTTGTAATTGGCCCATCTGGAACTTGCAACATATCTTTAAGACTAGGCTCACCTTGGTTCCCATCAGGAGGCCACCAGTGAATCCAGCAGCTCCCGATCCCACTGACCATCCACCCAACACTTTTTCACCTCCAACCTTGGCTGAGTAATATTAGGCACGAAGGCCGCAAGAACCCCCCTCGCCAACCAACGATCAAACTAAAAGGAAACAACTCGCTCTCTTATTTTGATCGACATATTTTCCATCACCTCTGGCATCACCCTACAAATGGATTTCCAAAATCAAATCTGAATTCCTCACGTCTGTTCCAGAAAATGCTTCCCCTTTAAATACTTAGCTTTAAAAAACCGAGTCCACAAACTATCTAATGATAGTAACCGCCAAGCAAACTTCATATGCAACACCCTTTGAACCTCCGCAAAATCTCTCACTCCAATACCCCTTTCTACTGTTGGCTTGCACAATTTCGACCATGGCCTCCATTTCCGTCTATTCCTGCCTTGTTCTTCCCCCCCAAAAAAGGAAGCTAAAATCGAATTCAATTTCTTCAAGACAAGCTTCGGCATATGTACCACCACAAGCAAATGAGTTGGCAAGCTTGCTAAAACATGTTTAATAAGGACCAACCTCCCACCTTGAAAGATCAACTTGAATTTCCAATCGGCAACTTTGTGCTGAAACTTCATGACTAATGGCTCGACCATCCTCACATTCAATCTCCCAACAACCAAAGGCGAACCAAGATAACAAGCTGGAAATTTTCCTTCAACAAAACCTATGAGTCGAGAAGGGATAGCCTTCTAGATACTGAATTTTTTTATGAAAAAAATAACGCCGACTTCTCTTTGCTTATTTTTTGCCCCGACCATGACTCGTATTTGTTTAATGTTTCCAGGAGCACCTTTAAAGACTTTTTCTCACCATTAGTGAAAATCAATAATCATCAACATATAATAAATGTGAAATTAATGGAGCCCCCCAAGGATGGGAGAAGCTCCCAATTTTGCCCTGCTCAAACTCCTTCTTCAATAAACAAGAAAGCACCTCCTCCATAATAATAAACAAATATGGCGATAAGGGGTCCCCTTGCCTCAAACCTCGCACGGGCTGAAAAAAACCCTTATACGTCCCATTCATCATAATAGAAGACCACCAAGACTGAATGCAAACCTTAAACCACAAAATTTTTCTGAGAATCCAAAGCTCGTCAAAATAGCTAATAAAAAATTCCAATCTACCCGATCATAGGCTTTACCCATATCAATCTTCAACAAGACATTTCCACCCATAGCCTTCTTATTGATCGATTTCACCATCTCCTGAGCCAGAGTAATATTTTCGAAGATACTCCTTCCCAGAAAGAAAGCACCTTTTCATGAGAGATAAGCCGATGGAGAAGTGACATCATCTGCCTAACTAAAATTTTAGAAAACATCTGACAAGCCATGGACAATAAACTGATAGGTCGAAATTTATCAAAGGTCGTCGACTCTTGCACTTTAGGGATTAGCACAATAAAAGACGAAGAATAAAATCTAGGTAACTCCTTTCCAGAAAAGAATTCCCCCGCAGCTGCCACCACATCCTCTACAATCTCCCAACAAGACAGATAAAAAGCCGATCCAAACCAATATGGACCCTGACTACTCAACCTCGGTATAGAAACAAGAGCCTCCCTAACCTCCTCTACTGAAGGCATCCAACAAAGTGACTCATTCTCTTCCGCCGAGACCTCCTTATTAATTAGTGTCGACATATCAATCTACTCTGAGTCGCGCACCTCACCCAGAAAATTCTAAAAATGCTGAACAACTCCCAAGTGAACCTCCTTTGGCGAGCGCAACACCATCCCATCCTCATCAAAGATATCACCGCCTTGCATTTTCTCATGTTTGCGACCACATGAAAAAACTTTGAATTTTGGTCACCTTCATCTAGCCACTTTTTCTTTGCCAGTTGACCAATCAAGCCTCCTCATATTGCTTCCAACAAGACAATTCAGCCTTTGAGACTAGCAACTCCATCTCCACTTCTGGTTGATAACCATCTTGAAGTTGAACCTCTATCTTCTCAATTCTTTCCTCCAGTTCCGAGATAGTGCTACCAACATGACCAAAAACATTTTTGTTCCATGTTTGCAACACCACCTTTAATTTTTTAAGCTTTGCCGCAAGCCTCAATAAACCACTTCCCACCAAAGGCTCCCACCAAACTGGAGCAACACAAGCCTGAAAAGAAGAATGGTTAATGCACATGTTTTGAAATCTAAAGGGAGCTGGACCATATTTATCATATGTCATCGAGCCCCTGATAAGCATAGGACTATGATCCGAAGTCTTCCGACTAAAATATTCCATGGACACTGAAGGACAACAACGCATAAATTTGTCATTCATCACCGCACGGTACAAACAAGCCCAACTATGTGCACAACCCGATTGGCCATTGCACCAAGATAGCCTACGCCCCTTTACCAGTAGCTCAAGAAGCCCACATGAATTCAAGCATCTATTAAAATCCTCATGGCCACCAGAGGTCGCGGGTTACCCCCTACCCTTTGCCATCTTCACGTATAATATTAAAATCACCTACCACCAGCCACGGAACATTTCCGTCATGACCCTCCAGCGCCTGCCAAAGGTCCTTCCTCTCTTGATAAGTACATTTTGCATACATAAATGTTAAAACTGGCTTCTGATTCGCAGCCTGAAAGCATCTAGTCAAAAATTGGTCCGACATATCAATAATATTAACATCAAACTCATCCTGCCATAGAAGCCACCCCTTACCTTCTACCACCTCATTTGAACAATAAAACTTAAAACCAAGATAACTTGCAAGACTTAGCAATTTATCCTCCCCTGCGAATGGTTCCATAATAGCAACAATAGAGACATTCTATTTGTTCACTAATCCCTTCAGTCTCTTTCATGACGTGCGTAAACCATGTACATTCCATGCTAGTACCGAACCAATCATTTGTTAAATTTGGAGGAACGGGATAAAACCCGTTGAGACTATCTCAACCCCACAGGATTTTAATTTCCCACTCCACTATAAGAAAACCTTCCCGTGCCAACTTTGACATTGGACTCGTACCCCCTTTCAACAATAATATGTGCTAGAGACTCATCTTCCTCACAATCCGAAAGGTGATCATCTCGAACATCAACCTCATGCACCACACCCCTACCTTTGATTTCCAATGCATCCTTAATAAATTGCGAGGAACCTCCACCATCCCTGGCCATGCGGTTTTCCTCATCCACCAGAAGAAAATCTACCACAGGAGAAGACTGCCCATTAAGCCTTCCAAGTCTTTGTGTCCCCTCCACCACTGCTTTGTTTTTGTTGTTCCCTATCGTACTAACCAAACAATTATCTTTCACCACACATTCATCCAAACCTTCTTCCTCACCCCCTTGCGACTCCAACATCAAAGTTTCTAGGACCACCAGGACCAACTCCATCACTTCACGTGCCTCCACTCTATCATCACCCGCAGGCTTCATTTGGGTCCCCATGTGACTCTTGCTTACCCATCACCCTCAGATTGTCCCACCACCACACTTGACTTCACCTGAATATCCCCGGCTTGAACGTCACCAACCGGAGTATCCCCTGCTTGAACGTCACCAACCAGCGTATCCCCAGTTTGAACGTCACCATCAAGCTGTGTGATGCCCCCAAATTCCGCTTGGGATTGGACGGACATTCGAAGCGTCAAGACATGCAACACAAGGTTACCTGCCCTCATTCATGATTTATAAGATCCAATGTTCCTAACATGCATCCAGCATTAAGCAATATTCGCAGCAGATAATTTTTTTCTTTAGCAATACTATGTACCAAACTGAAATATCCCAAATACTTAAAACATACTTCATACATAATGACATACTAAAGAACTGAGATCACAACACTAGTCCAAAATGGTTGTGATCAAAAGAGTGCTGGAGATTGAACTCCACAAATACAAGTAGTAATCTGAGGTAACTACTATACTGCCATCTACGTTGCACCATCGCTTAGTCGACCATTTCTAATTGGTTGATTCCCGGTTCTCCTTCAGATCCTGTAACAAGATCTACCATTCGGGAGGAATAATAGTTGGGACCACCACAATGAGATTTGATTACAAATCTCAGCAAGTTAACAAAAGACCTTCACACAGGTTAATGATGCATGCATGACAGTAAAAACATGAATACATAATCAAATCATAAGTAATCCTAGCATAACTTGACATACAACATAACATAACTGACATAACTTAAACTGAAACATGAACTGAACTTGAATTGCTTGAACTAAACTGAGACTTGACTTGACATGAACTTGATTTGAGACTTGACTTAACATAATCTTGATATTGAATTCTAAAATTTAACTTGACATGAACTTGAACTTGAACTAAAACTTAACTTTACATGAACTTGAACTACTGAAACTTAACTTTACATGAACTTGAAATATCTTCTTATCTCATGGAATTACCATGATGCTCTTGTCTCGTGGCTTTACCACGATAGCGTAATCTTATCTCATGGGATTACCATGATAGAGTAATCTTATCTCATGAGATTATCATGATAGTGTAGTCTTATCTCATGGGGTTACCATGATTTAACAATAACCATGAACTGATCAATAACTTAACTACACGGGGACGTACATGAATGTGAGGTACATGAACAACTAGACATGATTGTTCTAGAAATACACAAACTGTATTCGAGACGAAATGTGATTGGAATACGAAAGGACAGAAGCCCTAATGTAACACAACATGACTTGAACGTGACTCGAAAGATATGACCTAGTTGAGACAGAAACATTACGTAACATGGCATAACATGTAACAGACAACATACTTAACATAACATACTTGCAACAGTGAATACTACATGACATGACGTACATGTAACAGATGACATACTTAACTTAGCATGACTTACTTGCAATGTATAGCAATACATGACAGAATATCTTGTGTAACAGATGAATAATTCATGATAGAATAAATTTTGTATAACAGATAAATATGTAATGACTTGGCATAACACATATGATAACGTGCATACATATATTTTAGTTCCCTTACTTATCACTCATACACATTAAACTGATAGTAAGCTAAAAGATAACTTACCTCAATTTTCGTGCTTCTAGACAAAACTCAAGTGCAATCACGAGAAACTGAAAGTAGTGATTTTTAAAAGTTAGAACTTAATCACTATTTTACCCTCTACATTTGAGAAAATAACCATTTTACCCCTAACTTAAGGGTTTTGCATCCTAACTCCAAAAGTCTCCAAAATTTACATACCTCATGTAAATTTTGTCCTGAGCTCAAATATCAATTCTGAAAAATTTAAAACTAGACACAACCATTACAACTCTATAGGGTTGAAACTTACATAGGCTATTTCGCTTGATTTTTGTTACAATTCTTTCAAATTCATGACTCAGGATTAAACCCAAATTTTTCTTCTCATATACTCATAACATATTCGTAAGAATAATCATGTTTTGAATCATGAATAAAAGTCATCAAAATCACTAAAACCATACTTGAACTTTTTGGTTTTTCTTCTAAGTTCAAAACATATTTTTTGTTTCTAAGTTGTTTTGATCATCCCCTTGATCCATGACTTATAAAGATGTGATCTTAAAATCAAATATCACATGGTTTAAAAAGGAGTCCTAAAACAGATCCAAGCTTCAAACTTGAGATCACAAGGTTAAACATCAACCAAAATATAAATGTAGCCAAGAACTTCATCACTTTGGCCTAACCGAAGTGATCTTCGAAACTAACATCAAATGTCTTCAAAATAACATTCTAACATGTATATAAGAGGCTTATGATCTTTCAATAAAAATATCAAAGCCATTGGAATAAGAGTAGACCATAAAAGATTTAAACTTTCTCAAAACAGAAACTGTTTTTCCTCTTCCAGTTTCTAAGTTTCTAGATCCAAGAAAATCTTTCACCAAACTTTTAATCATGCAACAAATACTCAACCAATAATCATATACACATGTTATTAGTACTCCATAAAACTTTCGGACCAAGCTCTATTCATTAGCTTGGTCAAAAACTCCAAAATAAAACACACTCTAGTTTATCGCCCAGAATGACCTTTCTGGAGTTTAAATAACTTGTTGTAGAATAAATGATCTCCAAATGGAAAAAATAAGGTATCCACATAAACTAGACTCAAAAGGGAACAACTTGCATGAAGAAAACTTTCTGAGAAAATACATACAAAAGCTTCTAGTCAGGCGTGCCATAGAGATAAGATCAACTGCCCGAGAGTGTCTTTTGTGTTCTATCAAGGAAAAGTATAAAGGAGGGTTGCTTTTCTTGGGAAGTGGACAGGAGAGCCTCTTACACAAATTATGGAAAGTGATAGGACTGAAAGAAAGCTTGAGTGTTGGCCTTTTCTTCCCATTACAATAAACAAAAATCAGTCCAAGATCTTTTCTCAAGGTGGAGTGTAAAAGTGAAAGAGTGAGGTGACCCTTTAGCTATGTACTTCATGAACCTTCAAGGTCCTCTTTTGGAAAGCTCTGGTTAGCCAAGTGGGGGTGCAAAACTTATCCAAATAGCAATCCTATGGTGACCAAATTCGTGGGCCTTAAAGGGCCTAAACTGAATGGGCCTAAATTTTGTAGTTTTAAGAGGGTTTGGGTTGCTATCAAGCCCAAATCCACTATCTCTTGGCCCAATCAATTTTCTAAGGTTAACAAGGTTGGATAATGATGTTCTAACTCAAATTTGAAGGATTAATAGCATGTGAAACTTTTTTTAATCAAGCGACTAAACACAACACTTGAAACTGATTCATATAGGTTTTGGAAGTCAACTCTATGGTTTGGATAAAACTGTTTAGGATTTTGATTTCAACCATGGTCTTGGATTCTCAGTTGGACTCCAACCATGTAGGATTTCACTTGGGTAAAAATCCTCTTTGGTTTGGCACAATTTGATTGGTCGGTTGGAATATGGTTTTTGCTTAGGTGGCATGATCTCACACTTTGATTCCTTAAAATCCATCAAACATTCCTCTTGGTGCCAAGTGTCTAATACTATTTACTATGTGTGGCTAAGATCTTGCCAAGTGTCCAAATAAAACTTCTCTAATCTAGTTTGGACATTCCACACTATGATTTTGAAAATACTGCACTAGGTGTTCTGACGGAGGTTACGATTCACTCCGGAAAGTGAATAATAAACTTAGCACTGAAAAATCCTTAATATTCATACTAACTTACGGTGAAAATATTTTACCGAAATTCAATCCCGAAGTACTCCTAAAAAAGAATTCATAGTTTCGAACAGGTGTTTCGTCCGAAAATATGAAAATAGACTTATTGTGCCATAAAATCGTAAATAATCAACTGAGTTTAATGGCTCAGACCATAACGCATTCCGACACTTATAACTACCTCAAATAATTAGAATAACACTTCTAGCACCATAGTGAGTGATAACACTGACTATGTTGACATACTAAAACCTATACAATTAGTCAATTCATGAAAACTTATGGGATTTTTACGAGCTTCCTAAAGCCAATAAAAATTCTACCTTTAAATTTCTAGCAGGCTGTTACAATCTCTCCTCCTAAAAAAAGATTTCGTCTCCGAAATCGATGCAAGTAATTATCAATAAGATAAGGAGAAGATGATGCTCACCAAACCTACTATCCATCATAAGCTGACTCTTATTCTGACTCTAATAAAATGAATCTGTTCCTACTGTTCACGTAAATCCTAAAGACCAAGATTTTACTCCCCATATAATTATCTCCAATATAAGGGTGATCTATGTTTCCACAAACAAAGTGCTTTGCCAGAAACCATTTAATCGTAATTGGGTAAAACTATTATCATAACTGATTCCTACTAAGGCCAAAGTTTCTCCCACACACTTTACTCTTCCGAACACAAATATCATTGCTTCGTTAGAATCAAAATAACTTCAAATACACAGAATACTAATTCATCAACCTTGAATATCCTTCCCCGTACTACTAAAATGTATTATACATCTACACTGGTATGAATAGAAATACTCCTAATAAGAATTGTTACTCTTACACTTGGTAACAATTTAGAGTACGAACTGAACTCTCGTGCAATACCACAATCACTAAAAATAGGGACTCGCTTGATTCAAACTGCATATAAGTTACAAACCTCAATGACTGGACATTACCCCAAAATAACAATAATGCAATAATACCATCAGTTGAAATCAAATCAACCTTAACTAAGCTTAACAATACATAGGTCTTAGAAAAAAAATATATACTAGTGACGACATCAGCTCTTTCAATTCCTATGACATCAGCATCTGCGTCTCCCTGAGTGATAGCATACACTCTAACGAGTTATTGTTGCCTTGGATTTGGTTTGTAGCCAACGTTGAGGGAAACCACATTTCTTTCCTTCCTCAAAGCCACACTGGGGCAGTCTTTGATTATATGACCTGGTTGGCCACACCTGAAACAAGTCCCCAATGCGATTTTGCACTTGCCTGCATGGTATGTACCACACTCTCCACAAATTGGAAATGTGATCGGCATTAAGCTCCCAGTCTCGATTCCTTTTCCTTTATCGGGTTCATTAAACATCTTCTTCCCTTCAGAACTATCTTCAGTAGCATACGGTGAAGTCCTCTTTCTTTCCGAAATGATCTGGGCAGTTAAACGCTTATGTTTTGCCTCTGCTATGGCAGCGACGTTTACCAACTCCTGGTAGTTCTCAATCCTATGACAAGCCACTTGGTTGCGGATTCTTGGCTGAAGTCTTGCTTGAAACTTATGTGCCTACATCCTTTGAGTAGAAATCAAGTGTGGTTCAAACCTTCCTAACGCCATAAACTTAGTGGTGTACTGCTCTACGGTTGAACTGCCTAGAATTAAAGACGCAAACTCCTGCGCCTTCAGTTGTTTGATAGAATCTGGGAAGAATTTGTTGTCGAATTCTTCATTGAACCTCTCCCATGTCAAAGCAGCGAGGGTTCCTAGTTCCTGTATCAGAAGCTGCCTTCGGGTATCCCACGATATTCCAGCTTCTCCTTGGAATAGGTATCCAACGTATAGAACCTTCTGGTCCTCAGTACATCCACAGATCTCGTAGGTCCTTTCGAGATCCATAATCCATTTCTTGGCTCTTAGTGGCCTTTCATTACCAGAACAATTTGGGTAACGGTGGATCAAGAACTTCTCATACGGACAACCCCTGACTTCGGGTCTGGGTACATGCGCTAATTGTTGTTGTTGTTGTCTAAGCACGTCAGTTAGCAGACGTACAGCTTCAGCTAATCCCCCATCCATCGTGGAATTCTGATTCTCCAGATTTGTGGCTCCCTCAGGGTTTTGAGGTATCCAATTGCGAGTCATGTTTCACTTCCTGAACACATGAGTACATGTATTACAACCACATACTATGTAATACCCCATATTTGTTTTTTACTGTATTTCTAGTTTTAGTGAAGGATTATTTTAATTAATTTAAATATTGTTTGTCTTGTTTTAAAATTTATCGGATTTTCTCATTGGATTTATTTTATAATTTTTGAAGTTGTGAAATTTACTTTGATGTGCTTTCTTGATATTAATCAGTGTTTGTAATTAAATTTACTCTTTAATTTTTATTGTTGGGCATTTATTACTTTATTTTATTAATATTGAGTTGCAGTGTTTTTAATTGGCTTTTATTTATTTTTATTGTGCTTTTTTTTTCTTTCTTTTGTTGAACTTTTCTTTTTCGGACTGGGCCTGTTTAAGTGTCTTTTAGTTTCTTTTGGGTCCCAAGTCATTTAGCGTAACTTATCCGTAGCGTAACTTACCCGTGGGCTGAAATGCATGGAATGGACCTGTAAGCCCAGCCCGACGCACCAGGAAGCAGTTTCACTTCCAGATCGCATGCACGTACGTGATCTTCTAAGGTTTTAATCAACTAAATGCATGTTTTCTCTCTAAAGTAGTGGCCGCAGCAACCCGTGCAGAGCTGCACTCCACCCTGCCGTCAACAACTACACTGACCTTCACCCCGCACCGTGCACTTCTGCAGTGCACCACCCACGGCCAGCTCAGGTCAATCTCGACCACAAGCATTAAGATCACGGCAAGAGACCCTTTCACCGTGAGCCACTCCTTGAAAGCCAATCACGCGTAGGTCCACTGCACGGAGCCACCCTGCCCAAGCCTCACAACCACCACCGAAGCTCTTCCACGCCGCAACCCACACGGCAAGCCCACTGCACGACGGAAGACGTTGTTTCACTACCACCGAACGACCCCTGTTTTTAATACCCGAAACAGAGCATTGGTCATACCGCAACTCCTCCTCAACGCTGCCTTACGCCGCCACCGTGACCCAGCCATGAACCCGTAGCCTTCGATAGCCATCCTGCAGCCTCTGTTTTTCACTTCTGAAACAGAGGATGTTTCTCCTCCTACCGTGAGCCATTGCAACCTTTAACCACCGTGAGCTTCTTCACGTTGCGGCTCCAGAAACCGCCGGCGAAGTTTTCCGTAACCCCAGATCCTCCTCTTGCCGCCCCGCCCCACGGTATCTCCCTCTCTATTTTCTGTCTCTCACGTTGGTTTACTCTCCCGTAAGCTCTCTCTCACCGTGCATCTCTCGCTCTCTTTCTCGTCCAGTGCATAGCCACCGAGTGCACCACCTCCCGTCGCACGCCGCGCCGTCGCACTTCACCATCTCGGTGAGTCCCTGCTGCCGCTGCATGTTTTTTCGTTTATTCTGTTGTTTGTTTATCGTCTGTTTTACGTATAGGGTGCTTATATATATATATATATTTATATATATATATATGTGTGTGTGTATATTTATAAGTAAAGTTTTAACTTGGGCACTTACTAGTTTTAACCTAATATATATTAGGAAAGTTCACGGTTTGAGTGTCGGCTGAGAAGTATTTTTGTGTTGAGTTTATATTTAAATAGAATTTTGTTTTAAGTTTCAATAAATATTGTATTGTTTTTTTTAATAATATTGTTAGTTAAAGTAAGTAAATCTATTTTCCTTAAGAGGTGAATTTTCATGAATTATTTTAGGAAAAGTTTATTAACCAGTGTATTATTTTTAGTTATAAAATATTATTGGTATTTTAGATATTTTAAATATTAATTTTTGTTGAGTTCTATAATTATCATAATGCTTATTCGATAAATTTTCTTCTCCAGTATGAATTCGATTAAGTGGATATTGATGGTCTTAGAAACTGTTGGTATTTTAGGTATTATGAGAATTTTAGATTTTGAGGTTCTTAAAATTGGTTCTTTTAGCATTTTTAAGTTTTAATATCGAAATACGTGGTCGGTTGGAAATTTATGGAAGTTACGTGATTATTTTATAGGTGACGATTAATATTTGTTCGGCATTTTTTAGGAAAATTCTGAAAAGCTAAGAAGTCCAGGTAAGCGGGGTTCCTATGCTAGACTTTGCATTAAAATAAAATGAACTGAGGTCCTGTTTGGAAAATGTGCATGTTTTGTTATCAAAAGAAATCTGAAAACAACCTCAGATAATTGTTCTGCATTACTCATGAGATTCTGTTTAAGAAGAAAGTATTTTCTGTCATGACTGGTGTAGACATGAGCTTAATTTTTGATATTTTATTTCTGAATTTTGAAAAAGAGAGCGAATATGAAATTTTGTGCATAAAGTATGTTTTGTGATCTGATTCTGTTCGGTTCTGTACTCTGTTATGATGTGGCATCTGAAAATCCTTTGGCATGACTTTTTGACTCTGATATGGTGATTCTGATTCTGTTTTGCTCTGATATGTGGCCCTGTCACGGGATATAATAGTGACCTCTGGCCTTGTCACGGGATATAATAGTGACCTCTGGCCTTGTCACGGGAGATAATAGTGACCTCTGGCCCTGTCATGGGATACAATAGTGACCTCTGGCCCTGTCACGGGAGATAATAGTGATCTTTGGCCCGCCACGGGATATAATAGTGGTTTTCTGTTCTGAGTGCAATCGCTTTGGTAACACGGTGATTTATGTTCTTCTTGGCTTTCCGCAGGATGCACAACCCTACCACGGGGGTTAAACATGGTCTCTGTTCTGATATGATATGATAAGACGAAATTGTTCAGTCATGTTGTGCCAAAGGAATCTTTGAATATGAAACGTTGGTTTCTGAATATGAAATGTTTGAAAAGTCGCTCTGATTTTCTGATAATATGTATTTTTGAGATTTGCATATTAATACTGAAATGTTTTGTTTCTGCATTCTGAACTCTGTGAAAATGCTCATGTTTATACACTAGTATATGTTCTCTGCTTACTGAGTTGTTGATAACTCACCCCTTATCTCCAATTATTTTTCAAATGATTTTTGAATAGTCCAGCTAAAGATCAGGATTTTGGAGCATCGGTGAGATGATTATTTAAGCATAGTGAATTACTCATAGAAGATTTCTGAGAAGTTGAGGATTTTATTAAGAGATTTTGTGTATTCTGATGACGTTATATTTTGGAGTCTATAAATATATTGATGAATTGTGAGTTTTAAGTATTAAAAGCTAACTCTCTGGACCTACGGGAACTGGGCGTTACATACTATCTCTCATACTTCAAGAAATTCAAGCCTAATGAAGACTAAATTTCAAGCCTAATATTTGGTGCATTTCCTAAGGACATGTGGATTTAAACCCAGAGACGTATTGCTCTGATACCACCCTGTGACGGCCCCAAATTCCGCTTGGGATTGGACAGACATTTGAAGCGTGGAGACATGCAATAGAAGGTTACCTGCCCTCGTTCATGACAAATAAGATGCAATGTTCCTAACATGCATCTAGCATTATGCAATATTCGCAGCGGATAATTTTTTACTTTAGCAATACTATGTACCAAACTAAAATATTCCAAATACTTAAAACTTACTTCATACATAATGATACACTAAACAATTGAGATCACAACACTAGTCCAAAATGGTTGTGATCAAAAGAGTGCTGGAGATTGAACTCCACAAATACAAGTAGTAATCTGAGGAAACTACTGTACTACCATCTACGTCGCACAGTCGCTTAGTCGACCGTTTCCAGTTGGTTGATTCCTGGTTCTCTTTCAGATCCTGTAACAAGATCTATTATTCGGGGGGAATGGTAGTTGAGACTACAACAATGAGATTTGATTACAAATCTCAGCAAGTTAACAAAAAACCTTCACACAGGTTAATGATGCATGCATGGCAGTAAAAGCATGAATGCATAATCAAATCATAAGTAATCATAGCATAACTTGACATACAACATAACATAACTGACATAACTTAAACTGAAATGTGAACTGAACTTGACTTGCTTGAACGGAACTGGACTTAAACTGAAACTTGACTTGACATGAACTTGATTTGAGACTTGACTTAACATGATCTTGGACTTCAATTCTGAAATTTAACTTGACATGAACTTGAACTTGAACTGAAACTTAACTTTACATGAACTTGAACTACTGAAACTTAACTTTACATGAACTTGAAATATCTTCTTATCTCATGGAATTACCATGATGCTCTTGTCTTATGGGTTTACCACGATAGTGTAGTCTTATCTCATTGGATTACCATGATAGAGTAATCTTATCTCATGAGATTACCATGATAGTGTAGTCTTATCTCACGGGATTACCATGATTTAACAATAATCATGAACTGATCAATAACTTAACTACAAGGGGATGTACATGAACGTGAGGTACATGAACGACTGGATATGACTATTCTCGAAATACACAAACTGTATACGAGACAAAACGTGATTGGAATACGAAAGGACAGAAGCCCTGACGTAACATAACATGACTCGAACGTGACTCAAAAGATATGACTTACTTGAGATAGAAACATTTCGTAGCATGGCATAACATGTAACAAACAACATACTTAACAAGACATACTTGCAATAGTCAATACTACATGACATGACATACATGTAACAGATGACATACTTAACTTAGCATGACATACTTGCAATGTATAGCAATGTATATCTATACATGACAGAATATCTTGTGTAACAGATGAATAATTCATGATAGAATAAATTTTATGTAACAGATAAATATGTAATAACTTGGCATGGCACATATGATAACATGCATACATACACTTTAGTTCCCTTACTTATCACTTATACACATTAAACTGATAGTAACCTAAAAGATAACTTACCTCGGTCTTCGGGATTCTAGACAAAACTCAAGTGCGATCATGAGAAACTGAAAGTAGTGATTTTTAAAAGTTAGAACTTAATCACTAACAATTAGGAATATGGAAAAATATCAACTTAGAATAAAATTACTATTTTACCCTCTACATGTTAGAAAATGACCCCTAACTCCAAAAGTCATGAAAATTTACATACCTCATGTAAATTTTGTCCTAAACTCAAATATCAATTCAGAAAAATTTAAAACTAAACACAACCATTAAAACCCTATAGGGCCGAAACTTACATAGGCTATTTCTCTTGATTTTTGTTGCAATTCTTTCAAATTCATGACTCAGGATTAAACCAAAACGTTTCTTCTAATATACTCATAACATATTCCTAAGAATAATCATGTTTTGAATCATGAAAAAAAGTCAAAGTCACTAAAACCATACTTGAACTTTTTGGTTTTTCTTCTAAGTTCAAAATAGATTTTATGTTTCTAAGTTATTTTGATCAACCTCTTGATCCATGACTTATGAAGATATGATCTTCAAACCAAAGCATCACATGGTTTACAAAGGTGTCCAAAAACAGATCCAAGCTTCAAACTCAAGATCACACGGTTAAACATCAACCAAAACATAAATTTTGCCAAGAACATCGTCACTTTGGCCTAACCGAATATCTCCTTACATAAAATTTCATATCTTCAAAATGAACATCAAATGTTTTCAAAATAACATTCTAACATGTATATAAGAGGCTTAGGATCTTTCAATAAAAATATCAAAGTCGTTGGAATAAGGGTAGACCATAAAAGATTTAAACTTTCTCTAAACAGAAACTGTTTTTCCTCTTCCAGTTTCTAAGTTTCTAGATCTAAGAAAATCTTTCAACAAAACTTTTAATCATGCAACAAATACTCAACCAATAATCATATACACATGTTAACAATACTCCATAAAAAGTTTGGACCAAAATCTATTCATTAGCTTAGTCAAAAACTACAAAATATAACACACTCTAGTTTATCGCCCAGAATGATATTTCTTGGGTTTAACAATATTTTACAGATCAACTGATCTCCAAATGGAACGAATAAGGTATCCAAGTAAACTAGACGCAAAAGGGAACAACTCTCATGAAGGAAATGGTGCAAGAAAATACTTATAAAAGCTTCGAATCAGGCGTGCCAAAGAGATAAGAAAAGCTGCCTGAGAGTGTCTTTTGTGTTCTATCAAGGAAAAGTGTAAATGAGGGTTGCTTTTCATGGGAAGTGGACTGGAGATCCTCTTACACAAATTATGGAAAGTGATAGGACTGAAAGAAAGCTTGAGTGTTGGCCTTTTCTTCCCATTACAATAAACAAAAATCATCCCATGATCTTTTCTCAAGGTGGAGTGTAAAAGTGAAAGAGTGAGGTGACCCTTTAGCTATGTACTTCAAGAACCTTCAAGCTCCTCTTTTGGAAAGATTTGGTCAGCCAAGTGGGGCTGCAAAACGTATCCAAATAGCAATCCTATGGTGACCAAATTCGTGGGCCTTAAAGGGCCTAAATCGAATGGGCCTAAATTTTGTGGTTTTAAGAGGGTTTGGGTTGCTTTCAAGTCCAAATCCAATATCTCTTGGCCCAATCAATTTTCCAAGGTTAACAATGTTGGATAATGATGTTCTAACACAAATTTGAAGGATTAATAGCATGTGGAAGTATTTTAATCAAGCATTTAAACACAATGCTAGAAACTGATTCATATAGGTTTTGGAAGTCAACTTTATGGTTTGGAGAAAACCGTTTAGGATTTCAATTTCAACTATACTTTTGGATTCTCAGTTGGATTCCAACCATGTAAGATTTCACTAGGGTGTAAATCCTCTTTGGTTTAGCACAATTTGATTGGTCGGATGGAATAAGGTTTTTACTTAGGTGACATGATCTCACATCTTGATTCCTTCAAATCCATCAAACATTCCTCTTGGTGCCAAGTGTCTAATATTATTTACTATGTGTGGCTAAGATCTTGCCAAGTATCCAAATAAAACTTCTCTAATCTAGTTTGGACATTCCACACTGTGATTTTGAAAATACTGCACTAGGTGTGCTTACTGAGGTTACTATTCACTCCGAAAAGTGAATAATAAACTTAGCACTGAAAAATCATAAATATTTATATTAACCTACGGTGAAAATCTTTTACTCCCAAAGTGCCCCTAAAAAAGAATTCATAGTTTTGAACAGGCGTTTCATCCGAAAATATGAAAATTGACTTATTGTGCCATAAAATCCTAAATAATCAACTGAGTCTAATGGCGCAGATCATAACGCATTCCGGCACATATAACTGCCTCAAATAATTAGAATATCACTTCTGGTACTATAGTGAGTGATAACACTGACTATGTTGACAGACTAAAACCTATACGATTGGTCGATTAGTGAAAACTTATGGGGTTTTCACGAGGTTCCTAAAGCCAATAGAATTTCTACCTTTAAATTTCTAGCGGGTTGTTACAAGCTAGACCACTATTGTTGCCAACCCCTCAACAACCTGAGTATCCTGAGTCGTACCAAACTTCGCACCAATTTTTTCATGCCATACTTCTTTGCTTGTAGCCTGCTTACCCCCCTCCTTTTTTTTTCTGGAGCACGTCGAACCCTTGGCAGCCCCATTCTACACACCACTTCGGTATACCCTTGACGCGACATTTAGAACAATAGAAGCCCAACTTCTCAAACTAGACAGGCTGTTCTGTTTGCTACCACAATCGGGAATCCTTGAACCAACTTTGCAGCTAAATCAACCTCCACACACATCCTAGCACGAGTCGCACGAGTCTTGTTCAACGTTGCATTATCAGTGCCCAAATATCTACCAAACCTGGTAGCCAGTATTTGAAGACAATTTCGAAGATACAAATGCATCGGCAACCTTGGCAAGAAATCCATTGAGCTGCCATGGAAGGCTCATTAACCATGGAAAAATCTTTTGTCCCACGAAAAGTCCTGAAACTGCACCCCGCAATCACATGCCCCTCCCGCGCCCACCCATGAACAAAATCCCTCTCACTTGCCATCTGCACCAAAAAGTGATAATCATTCATGAAGCTTACGTTAGGAATCTCTGAAAGCCCCCATGTCTTGACAATTGCCAAACAAACCGCATCAATGTGTGGCCTCGCACGTAAAAATTTCAAAACCAAGGCAAACCGAAATTCCTCCACCGCTTTAGACATCTCCACCTCTGTAAAAAAAAAACCCAACTTGCCATCCACATCAAATGGATACCTCATAGGTATCTTGAACCCCGAAGGATTGGTTGTCCGAGACAACGCCTTCACGTAGGTCCTCTGAACAGCCCCACCACCCTTCTGGCGCCGACAACACCAGAGGGCATAGGGGAGCCTCCATTCGCGAAGCCCTAGGGAGAAAACCTAAACGCATTCTTAGCTCTGAGAAATACATAAATGTTTTAATTCCTCGTTCCCCTTCTGCAGCTGTTCAACAACCGCCATCACTTGTTTCAGTCTTTCTTCTACTTCTGCTAACCTTCCTTCTGCCTCCATCATGCTCGGTCCCAGATCTTGGTCGACTTGTGATCTCGTGACGGTTGTCATGTGAAAATCACGCTGAAGTCTGTAAAGATCCCACAAATGGCGCCACTGTTAAGGACATGTTTCACACTACCACTCGCACGGATGACACTTGCAGCAATGAAGAGACGGTGCTGGTCACCCTGTGTAAACTCTGATGCTTAAGTCAGTAATAATATGAGAATAAGTATATAAAAATAAAGATGATATATGTTGTTACCTCTACCGAGTTATTTATAGAAAGATGTGGCATGATGACGATTAACTCTAATCACCATTCCTGTGTAATTAGAGTTAATCACAGAATTCTTCGGGGCTATCTTATCCGTAACTATGGTTACGAGTCCTCTATCTGTAGGGCTCTTAGCCTTAAGCCACAAACAAGTCATCCTAAACTAACGGATGGGCTTGGCCTTAGAGATGGGCTCGAAGCCTAGGGGTCTAAATGTCCCCTCTAGTTACCCTGCTAATTTCCTTTGTGCTGGCACATGGAAAATTAAACAATCATGCTTTTCTTTCTTTCTTTTATTAGTTACTTAGCCTGCTAGTCTATTCGTATTGATTCACTCTTTTCCTTCTTTTGACAATAACCCATGCTAAGTGGCGTGCACCAGCTTACACCCTTTTTGCTTTAGGAAAGACGTGGCTTACGTTAGCTATAACTGTTCCCGCTCATTTAATGGGTTTCAAAAGAACTATAACTACCGCGCAACCAAACCTTTCGGATTCCCAAGGATCCTCATGATTACCTTTCTTGGGTGTGCTTCACACACTGTTTCACCTCCCGTTACCACTTTCTTTACCCTTCTTTGCTCTTTCATCTTCCCCATCTTCCTTCGTATTACCCTTTGCTCTTTTCTTCGGATTCCCTCACACTCCTCCCTGTTTTCCTTGCATCTCCTTTCTTCAAGATATTCTTCAAGGCTAGTCGCAGCCCTGCCAAGAAATCCTCCAAACAGAAACCCGAATCTTCTCTCGCCCGTCAACCCACTTCCTTTGATAGGTATTCGTGGTGCTCGGTTCTAGATGTGGAAGACCTCGTCGAACTGGGGAAGTCCTTCCTCATTCCTGAGTCGGTGGACATGAATTTCCTGGAAAAGGGGTGTGTTGACGGCGGGGGGGGGGGGGGGGGGGGGGGGGGGGGGGGGGGGGGGGCGTAGCCCTCATGGTTTGCACCCTTTCAAATTGGCTTTGTCTTCCTTTCATTCGCCTAGTGCGTGATGTTCTGCATTTTTTGAAGCTTGCTCCTGCCCAGCTTTACAGTAAAGCATGACGCGTGTTGATGTGCGCTTGCGTCGTCTTCCGCCATGTTTTGGAGCCTCTTGGGGAGAGGTACCCCCCAACCTTACGACAAAGGACTTCCTTTCTTTCTACGGGGTGGTGTCCTTGCCGAGGAATGTTTGTAGCTTTCATGTGCTCGGACAACGCCTGGCCACCTTTGAAGGGCGTTACTCCATGTAACGCCCGTCCTTATGGTGGGACTTTTTATAAATATTTTTAGAAAGGACGACGGAAATTACAGTCCGATTTAAAACTTTTCACTTGCATACCCAGGGTGCAAGACTCCACGTTTATAAATTAAAATGTGCTTTGACAAAGAGGTTTACAGCGGAAAACATAAATCTTGAAATAAAAAAGGCCTCTCGTACGTTTAAAATTCGTGCCTAGACTTCGGTGCTCTTCCCCATGGGCCGTATCCGTCCTGATCATGCAGTTCCTGTGAGGGGGAGGGACATGCATAAAAACTAAAATGAGTTGAAGACTCGTAAGCAATACTTCATAAGTTAAAATATAACAATATAGGTTTTCATTCATGCATTCATCATTCGTACATATTATTACGTGCATGCATACGTGTCTTGCGTGCGTTCTTTTGAAAACGTCACTGGACGGGGCTTTTCTTTCAAAGGACTTTCCTTTATTTAAAATGTGTCCCCCGTCAGTGCCTTCATTTCTTCAAGAGCCACTGTACGGGGCTTTACTTTTAAAAGGGCTTTCTTGTCGTAAAACATTTCCCACGTTAGTGCCTTCATTTCTTAAAGAGTCCGTGCTCTTGTGCTCTTGTGCATTCGTGCATACGTGCATACATACATTCTTTCTTATCACTTTCATAGGCCAGTACACACTGTTACGCCCGTGTGTTTGGAGTTAGCGGTCTTCCTTTGGACCCGGATTCTGCCCGTGGCCATGGGTTGGGAATCCCTTTCATAGGGGGCAGCACTGGGTGCACTTCCAGTACTACTTACGCGGCATTGCAATCTGCCCATTCATTGGTACCCTTTTCATTCGTTCATGTGGCCGTTACGTATCTTCATACATTCATGCTTTCAGTTCTTTCTTTCTTGCTTTTCATTCATTCGTTCATGCCAGCTCTAGTGAGCTGGAGGTTTCATTCAGTTCGTTCTTTCATTTAACAGTCCTTTCATGAGAAAACATTTCTTTTCATGAGAAAACATTGTTTGGGGCGTAAGCCCGAAAATCGTCTTTTCATTTTTCAGTTCGTTTCAATTCTGTCTTTTTTTTTAACAGTTCGTTCTTGAAAACTTCATTTGAGAACATACATGGGCTTAAAAGTCAGCTTTCATGGCTCTTATAAGCATCACCTTTGAACGTCGTCTCTCATGGCATCTGCGGGCATCACCTCGTGGCGCACATGAGAGCGTCGATTCGTAGGATCCATAAGAGCATCCGCTGTCATGCCTTTCATGCATCTTCGTCAGTTTATGGAATTTTCTCTTAGAAAATACATACAATAGATACAGCGTATAGTCATGCATTCACATGCGTACAATTAATACTTTGGGTGCGTAAACAGGGGCTGCCAAGGAGGGGCCGTACATACTTATACGTTTGAACAGTTGGCATTTTCTTTCTTAAAGCGTCTTTCGTTTCTTTTCGTAAGCATCTTAAAGGAAAAACGTTTCTTGTATCTTGGAAAAACTCTAGAAGAGTATGAACGTAACACTTACATGGACTCCATGCTATTTGCATGTCATGCAGTCCATTCATGTGCTTGTCAGATGGCAACCTACATGCATACACATACCTTAACGTCATTCTCTATCTAGTACATAAGCAACTTAAACTTAAAAAGTACAAGCTACACTTCACATGGAACACTCTCCTTCTATCTGGTGTTCTTACGTATTCCTTACTAAGTTAAAACCTTCGAGGATACATTACGGTCACCCCATCTTCCAACTCATGTCTTCCCTCGAGTGCTCATCAACTAAAGTGAACTCATGACTCACCTTAGGATTAAGACACTAAAGCCTCTGTCTCATTCTTCTCATTAATCTCATTCCGATGCATGACTCAGATCAACTAAGTCACGCATCCCTTCCTTGGACAGTACACTCGTCACTTTCTTCATGCATCTTAGCCCATACAAATCTTCATTCCCATCTAGACAAGCCACACGGCTCTAAGCCAACTCTGAGGCTTAAGCACCGTGTAACTGTGCTAATGACAGATTACCCATTACATATGTTGAATCCGTTCGGCACATGTGTCTAACCAGATTACACATGTACTCTACCCCGTATCACCTAAGATCAATATATATAACATGTTGATCACCAGTTTCGAGGGACAAGGGCCATACTCCGATACCAACCTTCTCTTAACCCGGCTAGCACGACTCCTCATACTATCCGTCCCTTTGACAGTTCATCTCAATACTTTACACGACAAGACTCCAATCATAACCATGTCTTATGCCACATCATACAGCTCGAGACTATTCCCAAGCCACATCGTGACCTTGTGGTGTTACCCAACACTCTGGTACATAAATTCCTAACTCATCATGAGTACGATTCCTTACGTACTCCCGACACATCGTGACATCTTGTCACGTTCCCATTATGCCATTCATACCCTATCACTTCACCACATGGCAAGCACGATTGTCAGTAAACATGTCACGAGGTGACGTTGCCCAGTCATACTTCCGCTGCGTACTCTTACACTTATTCCGCTACTTCATCCATATTCCTAGCCGTAAGTCCAACACGGTGACACTTGTCACCTTGGACTACAGGCTACACCTTAATTACTCTGGGACACTGTTCCACAGTTCCTGACACTACTCATCATGTTCCACGCCCATCAATCACACAACCATCCTTATCACTACGACACACCACATGGCATATCGCTGCACCTCATGGAGTACATCCCAAGCGTACTCTCTTCTCACATGCTATGCCACATCACCATTATGGCATGCGCGCCATATGGTGCATCGCCCCATCACATGGAGTACACTCCACTTATACTTAATTCATAGACGCTACGCCACATCATCACTATGGCATATTCACCATATGATGCATCACTCCACTAAATGGAATACACTCCGCGTATACTCCATGCACGTTACGCCACATTACCATTATGGCATACCCGCCGTATGGTGCGTCACTCCATCAAATGTAGTACACTCCGCGTGTACTCCTTCCATAAACGCTACGCCACATTACCATTATGGCATACCCGCCATATGGTACATCACTCCATCATATGGAGTACATTCCACATGTACTCCATTCATACACATTACGCCACATCACCATTATGGCATATCCGCCATATGGTGCATCACTCCGCCACATGAAGTACATTCTATATGTACTCCTTTCACACGTACTACACCACATAGTACACTCTCTGTGTACTCATCCAGTTCCACCATATGCCAGGAAGGTATATTTTATATATACTCTCCTTATCTCACACTACGCCACACACAAAGTACACCCAGCGTGTACTATTCCCATTCCATCTGCCACGTCACCAATACAACACATACTCCACAACCACACTACACGACACAGTCCACAACACTTCACAACACACTTGCCAATTACACCCAACACTTCATAGTACACTACACGGCACAATACACCTCCATACAACACAGACAAGCCCAACACTTCATTACACTGAGTGCCCAACACTTCGTTACACAATACCACATCACAATACCACAACTCCACAAATACCAACAGTAAAGTCCACAACCTAGTCAACTAATCAATATCTAACATAAATACGAGGGATAAAGGGTTATACCATCGACGGGATAACCAGTGCGTTGCTTGTTGATCGTCGCAGCCGATGATGTCGACAGTGTTGTACGTGGCGGCTGACCCACATACGTTAACTGTTTAGGCGTTTGGATAGCTAGGTGTGGTCTTGGAAGGGCTCGTGAAGGCCTTGTGATGATGGCAAAGAGCGTAACACGACGGATCTAGCCGTGTACAGTGGCGACCAGCCACGCGCAGTGGCTGTCCATTGCGTGCAGTGACTACCCACCACTCAAAGTGGTGGTTTGGACCTATGGTTGGGCTGAGGGGTTGCTGGTGGAGCTCATGGTGGCACTGGGTTGGCGCCACGGCGGCTCACAGTAGAGGAAGGGGAAGTGGCCGTGTAAGGGAGAGGGAGGAGCCGTGGGAGAGAGAGAGAGAGAGTATGCGTGCGTGGGTGGCAGATCGGGGCTCTAGGTGGTTGGGTTAGCTTGGTGGTGACCTGAGGAGGCTGGAGGTGGTGGTCTTATGCCGTGGGTGGCGGTGCACGGTGTGCAACCCGTGTGTGAGAGAGGGAGAAACCATGAGATGGAGGAGGGGGCTTCTGGCCATGGTCCACGTGGAGGAGGAAGGGGGAAGTCCATGATGGCACTTGGTGGCCGTGGGTAGTCGTGTACGGCGGCACACGGTGAGGAAATGGGTTAGAGACCCATTTCGGGTACTTGTCGTGGAAGGAGAGGGAGAGCTGCGTAACAGGGGCTGGCTTCGGTGGAGGATGATGGCCAGTGGGAGGGGAGGTCGCCGTGGGAGCGGTGGAGCCATTGGGCTGCGCATGGCGGTGCAGTGCCCTTGAGCCCGTTCCGGCTTTGCACTTCCAAGGGAGAGGAAGAGAGAGCATGGGAGAGAGAGGCTGGTGTGGATGGGCTCACCAGAGGGAGAGGAGGCCAATGGTGCCGGCGGTGAGAGCTGGCGATGCACAGCGGCACCGGGCTAAGGCTTGGAGCCGTTCGGCATGGGGTGGAAGCTGCATACTACGTACGCCGAATGAGAGAGGGAGGAGAGAGAGAGGGCTGGGGAAAAAGTGAGGGAGAAAGAGAGGGGGTCTGGGTATTTAACCCAGTCCCTTCGTCTGGGGATCCACATAACGATCTAACAGTGGATCTCAAACACTGATTTGAAATGCGTAAAACATTAACTTAATTAAAAACGCTTAGAGGAATTAAGGTAGAATATTATTTTAAACTAATTTTAGTTCATAAAATAATATTCTTCATCATTAATAAAATGATGAAGTCACACTTAACATATTAAAGAGAATAAAACCATTAAATTAATAAAACTTTCAACATAATTTAAATCTCGTAATATCTTAAATAATTGAAATCATTTTAATAATGATATTAAAATGATTTCTGGCAATTATAATATTTTTGGAACTCTTCAAGAATATTATAATTGTCGTATTTAAAATCAAGCTTAGTTCAACAACACTAGAAATGCTCTTTATACATATTTCCAGTACATTTAAAACACTGGGCGTGCCCTAGAAGTCGTACGATATCCTTCGAAGACATGCCATTGGGGTTCGGCACTCATAACGAGTCTTGCAGTCGCTAGAGAGAAGGGGCGGACGGTTTACATAATTTCCGTTCTCATCACTTGCTTACGTAAGAAGGAAGGAAATCTTACGTCAGAAAGATAGAAGCGTACGTAAGAAGGAAGGACCGTATGTAAGAAGAAGGAGCAGGGTATCACACTCCAACGCCAAACAGTGGACCAGTAAGTTTTTCTTGATTTCTGGCGATGGCTGGGAGTATCTCGCTGATGAGATACTCATTAGGGATTACCTTGTTGCTGCCAACTGGGGATGTGGATGTTGTTGTTTCTGGGTAGGCCACGCCGAAGTCGTCCCCCGCCAAAGCCTCCTCGTTAGTAAGCCCAGGTCTTGATGACCCAGGTGCTTTGATGAAACAGGCACTCGAGGACCTCTCATTAGCCTACGATCTTGGGCTCCCTTTGAGGAATGATTTTGTGGATGCCCCTTTCGAATTCCCCACAAATCCTATAGCAGATTCCACATCTGGTGGCGGGAGTGATTTGAACGACATATACCCCGACTTCACCTTGGGTGTGTCTGAGGAAGGGGCGCTTGATATTCCAGCCCCTGCGGTTTGTGACACCGCAACCGAAGCTGAAGGTGGCGACATGGTCTCCTGTGCGGGGTTAGATTCATCTCCTCATTCCCTGCCCACAACCAACTTAGGATGGGGGCACCACTCCTCATGAAGGCGGGCGGGTCCCTAAAGATCAAGTGGGTGTAGAGGCAGGGGCCTAGGGCGGTGATTGGGTTGGTGGGCAAGTAGAACTTTGCCAAGATGAGTTTGTTAGTGAGTCGTTTGGTGCCCATGCTTGAGGTTGCGGCAACCTTGGACCTTACTTTGGGGTAGCCAACACAAGCTGAAACCAGTTCGATAGGAGACGCCATCTAGGAGGTGGATGCGGGCCTTCGTTGTGATGACCCGAGTTTGTCTAAACATGGCGCATAGAATTCATTTTTGGTTGCCATGGCACTTGAAGAGCCTTAGTTACTTTGGAAGGCCTTAGAGTCTTTATTTAGTGTTTTGAGCCCAAGAGGGGAGTGACCCTAGATTGCCTTGTAATTTTTTGCCCTATTTAGAAACCCAGACCCAATGGCTTTAGGTCCATGACCCAAACCTTAGTCACTAGTGCCATGTGTCATGCATGTGTTGCACTATGAATTTGGTCTTGTTAGTGGGCTAAGGGGGAGAGAGAAGTGTAGGGAAACACCAAAATGTGGCTTGCACACCTACCCTAGAGGATTTGCCATTTGTAAACATGCTAGAAACATTCTAGAAGAATGTTGGGGCAAAGGAACCTAGGAAGACTAAAGGATGTTTTGCCAACTCATTTTCCCACATGCCTAGAACCTTGTTTTGGTCTTATTTTGAGTTCCAAGGTAGATTTCTTGAAAATGAAGCCTAGGGAAGAGGAAGAAAGTTTCTCTAGAAAAGATGCATGGGAAACCGAAAGGGGCACATGGGATTTCGAATTTTTGTCAGAATTTGCCAAGTGTTAAGCATGCGTTAAGCTTATAGAAGAGTAGATGAAGGGACTCTTGTATCAAAGGACAAATATGCCCCTAGGATTTCGGCTACCACATTTCCAATGCACCTCTTCACTTGCCACTTGTCACTTAGGTTATTTTTAGACCAATGCACATGAGGAGTCATCTTGGGAAGGAGCAATAGAAGATGAAGTGATATGAACCCGCAGAAATGGAATCCCTTGAACCCACAATCAATTCGAAAACTCACCCAAGAAAGCCAAAATCAAGTCAATGGATGGAGAATCTAGACCCGATGAGAACTCGTTTTAAGAACCTAGATTATATTAAAATCTAGACCCGTTGAAGAACCTATCTCAAGAACCCAGATTACAAAGAGGAACGCTACAAAGGTTGTGATATACCTTTGATAAGTTCAAAAGTTCAATCAAGAACAAGAGGAGATAAACTCAACTCACAATGAATAAATTTATCAAATTTCATAAACTTCTTAAAATGAGGCTACAAAGAGTATTTAAACCAAAACCTAATTAAAACCCTAGCTAAAATAAAGCTTCTTTTACCCAAAATGCCCCTGGATGAATAGTGTCACGGCTACAGTAACGTTATTGTAACCTCTTGAAACCCTAGTTCCTAAAAGGGTACTTTCCAAATAAACCCTTGGCCAAAATACAAGGCCTTCCCAAAATCCCTAGTTCATAAGAAATAAGACATATGTGGGCCAAGCATCCTCAAGCCCAGTTATTCTAGACTAATTTCTATAACTAATAAAATAAGCCCCTTTAATGAAAGAAACAAGTCCAAGGCCTTCAATCACATAATCATAATAATAGGCCCTAATTTATGTTGCACTCTTTCATAGCTTGTATCACGTGGATGATCGCTGGATCTCCTTCTCTAAAGTCCATCTTGAATATTCGGCTCTTAATAGACTCGTCCCAAGTGGACTGCACCAATCCTTACATTGCTTCCTTGATCTTCTTAGCTCTTGATCTTGTAATTGGCCCATCTGGAACTTGCAAAGGATCTTTAAGAGTAGGCCCACCTTGGTTTCCATCATGAAGCATCAACTTGGGAAGTGGAAGAGAGAGTGGACGGCTAGGTGATATGAACCCACATGAATGGAATCTCTTGAACCCACAATCAATTTGAAAACTCACCCAAGAAAACTAAAATCAATTCAATGGATGGAGAATCTAGACCCATTGAGAACTCGTTTCAAGAACCTAGATTATATTAAAATCTAGACCAGTTGAAGAACCTGTCTCAAGAACCCAGATTACAAGAAGGAATGCCACAAAGGTTGTGATTTACCTTTGATAAGTTAAAAAATTCAATTAAGAACAAGAGTAATAAACTCAACTCACAATAAAAATTCAATATTGTCTAAAAGGAACTTGTGTTGGACGGCTGCAAGGTATTTAAATACCTAAACCCCAATTAACCCTAGGCCAAAACAAGGCATCTTTTATCCAAAATGCCCCTGGATGGATAGTGCCACAGCTACAGTAACTTCTTGAAACCATAGTTCAACAAAATAAAACATATGTGGGCCAAGCATCCTCAAGCCCGATTATTCTAGACTAATTTGTATAACTAATAAAATAAATCCTTTAAATGATTTAAACAAATTGAAAGCCTTCAACAACAATAGGCCCAAACAATAACTCTAAATCATGTCTTCCATAGCTTGTATCAAGTGGATCAAAACTAGTTCTCCTTCTTTCAAGCCTATCTTGAGTTTTGGGCTCTTGCTAGCTTCATCCCAAGTGGATTGTACCAATCCTTGTGTTGCTTCCTTGATGTTCTTGGCTCTTGCTCTTGTAATTGTCCCATCTGAAACTTGCAAATGATCTTTAAGAGTAGGCCCACCTTGGTTCCCATCATTCCCCCTCTCCTCAAAAGGATTCACCTCGAATCTTCACCTACATCAAAAGGAGAAATATCAGAAACATTGAAAGTAGCAGAAACATTATACTCACCTGGAAGGTCCACTTTATATGCATTGTAATTAATTTTCTCAAGAATTTGGAAAGGTCCATCTCCTCGAGGATGCAACTTAGTCCTTCTATGGGTTGTGAATCTTTCTTTGCGCATGTGAACCTAAACCCAATCTCCTGGTTCAAAGATGACAAGCCTTTGCCCTTTATTAGCTTGGGAAGAAGCCCTTTCATTCTTTTGGGCAATTTGAAGTCGTACCCTCTCATGAAGTGACTTCACCAACTCCGCCTTCTTTTATCCATCCAAGCTACTCCTACCATCAACAGGTAAATGCATCAAATCTAAATGATTAAGTGGATTAAAACCATAAACAATTTCAAAAGGAGAATATGAAGTAGTAGTATGCATGGTCCTATTATATGTAGACTCTACAAATGGCAAACAATCCTCCCAAGTTTTTAAATTCTTATGCACAACAATGCGTAAAAGCTGAGTTAAAGTCCTATTAACTACTTCAGTCTGACTATCAGTCTATGGATGACAAGTAATGGAAAATAAGAGCTTAGTATCCAATTTCCCCCACAAAACCTTTCAAAAGTAACTAAGGAATTTAATATCCCTATCAGAAACAATACTACTAGGTATACCATGGAGTCGCACTATCTCCCTGAAAAACAAGTCAGCTATGTTTGCATGGAATTAAATGTGCCATCTTACTAAATCTATCTACAATCACAAAAATATAATCTCTACCCCTTTTTGTCCTAGGCAACCCCAAAACAAAGTCCATAAATTTGTCTACCCATGGCTCACTAGGAACAGGTAAGGGTGTATACAACCCATGTGGCAAAACCTTAGATTTGGCCTTTCTACTTGTAATGCACCTGCCACAAATCCGATTGACATCTCTCTTCATCTTAGGCCAAAATAAATGTTCATACAAAATGTCTAAAGTTTTCTTGACACCAAAGTGTCCCATTAATCCCCCACCATGTGACTCACGCACCAATAACTCACGCATAGAACAACTTGGCACATAAAGTTTGTTTTCTTTAAACAAATAACCATCATGCTTGTAAAACTTACCAAATGCCACCTTATCACATGCCATATACACATCAGAAAAGTCAGCGTCATCAGCATACATGTCTTTCACATATTCAAACCCAAGCATTTTAGCACTCATAGAAGTAAGAAGTACATACCTCCGAGATAGAGCATCAGCAACAATGTTCTCCTTACCTTGCTTGTAACGGATGACATATGGAAATGTCTCAATATATTCCATCTGTAACAGCCCACTAGAAATTCAAGGGTGGAATTTCTATTGGCTTTAGGAACCTTGTGAAAACTCCATAAGTTTTCACAAATCGACCAGTCGCATAGGTCTTAGTCTGTCAACATAGTCAGTGTTATTACTCATTATGGTGCCATAAGTGAGATTCTAACTACTTGAGTAGTTATAAGTGTCATAATGTGCTATGGTCTGCGCCATTTGAATCAGTTGATTATTTAGGATTTTATGGCACAATAAGTCTATTTTCATATTTTTGGACGAAACGCCTGTTTAAAACTATGAAATTATTTTTAGGGGCACTTCGAGGTTGAATTTCGGTAAACGATTTTCATTGTAGGTTAATATGAATATTTAGGAATTTTTAATGCTAAGTTTATGAATCATTTTTACGTAGTGAATAGTAACCTCGATAAGCTCACCAATTGCAGTATTTCAAAATCACAATGTGGAATGTCCAAATTAGATTAGAGAATTTTATTTGGACACTTGGCAAGATCTTAGCCACACTTAGTAAATAGTATAAATAGTATTAGACACTTGGCACCATGAGGAAAGTTTCATGGATTTGAAGGAATCAATGTGTGAGATCATGCCACCTAAGTAAAAACTTTATTCCATCTGACCAATCAAATTGTGCCAAACCAAAGATGATTTCCACCATAGTGAAATTCTATATGGTTGGAGTCCAACGGAGAACCCAAAAGCATGGTTGAAATCGAAATCCTAAACGGTTTTATCCAAACCATAAAGTTGACTTCCAAAACCTAAATGAATCAGTTTCTAGGATTGTGTTTAATCACTTGATTAAAATACTTTCACATGCTATTAATCCTTCAAATATGTGTTAGAACATCATAATCCAACCCTGTTAACCTTGGAAAATTGATTGGGTCAAGTGATATAGGATTTGGGCTTGATAGCAACCCAAACCCAAACCCCAAAATTTAGGCCCATTCGGTTTAGGCCCATTAAAGCCCACGAATTTAACCACATTAGCATTGCTTCTTGGCTAAGTTTTGCACCCCCACTTGACTGGCCAGATCTTTACAAAAGAAGGGCCTAGAAGGTTTTTGAAGTACAAAGCTAAAGGGCCACCTCACTCTTTCACTTTTACTCTCCACCTTGAGAAAAGATCATGGACTGATTTTTGTTTATTGTAATGGGAAGAAAAGGCCAACACCCAAGCTTTCTTTCAGTCCTATCACTTTTCATAATTTGTGTAAGAGGCTCTCCAGTCCACTTTTCACGAAAAGCAACCCTCATTTACACTTTTCCTTGATAGAACACAAAAGATACTCTCGGACAGTTTTTCTTATCTCTTTTGCATTGCCTGATTCGAAGCTTTTCTAAGTATTTTCTCGCAAAGTTCTCTTCATGAAAGTTATCCTTTTGGAGTCTAGTTTCTTGGATACTGTATTTTCCATTTGGAGATCATTTGATCGGTAAAAAGTTGTTTAGACCACAGAAAGGTCATTCTGGGCAATAAACTGGAGAGTGTGTTATATTTTGAAGTTTTTGACCAAGCTAATGAACAGGTCTTGGTCCGAAATTTTTATGGAGTACTGTTAACATGTGTATATGATTATTGGTTGAGGATTTGTTGCAAGATTAAAAGTTTTGGTGAAAGATTTTCTTAGTTCTAGAAACTTAGAAACTGGAAGAGGAAAAACAGCTTCTGTTTTGAGAAAGTTTAAGTCTTTTATGGTTTAATCTTATTCCAATGGCTTTGATATTTTTATTGGAAGATCCTAAGCCTCTTATATACATGTTAGAATGTTATTTTGAAGATATTTGATGTTAGTTTCGAAGATATGAAATTTTATGTAAGGAGATATTCGATTAGGCCAAAGTGACGATGTTCATGGCTAAATTTATATTTTGGGACACTTTTTGTAAGCCATGTGATGTTTTGGTTTGAATATCACATCTTTATAAGTCATGGATCAAGAGGTTGATCAAAACAAATTAGAAACAAAAATCTGTTTAGATCTTGGAAGAAAAACCAAAGCGTGCAAGTATGGTTTTAGTATTTTGATGACTTTTGTTCATGATTCAAAACATGATTATTCTTAGGAATATGTTATGAGTATATTAGAAGAAAAGTTTTGGTTTAATCATGAGTCTTGAAATTTGAAAGAATTGCAACAAAAATAAAGGGAAATTGCCTATGTAAGTTTCAGCCCTATAGAGTTTTAATGGTTGTGTTTAGTTTTAAATTTTTCTGAATTGATATTTGAGCTTGGGACAAAATTCACATGAGGTGTGTAAAGTTTGGTGATTTTTGGAGTTGGGATGAAAAATCCTTAAGTTAGGGGTAAAATTGTCATTTTTCCATATGTAGAGGGTAAAATGGTAATTTTACTCTAAGTTGATATTTTTCCATATTTGTAATTGTTAGTGATTAAGTTCTAACTTTTAGAAATCACTACTTTTAGTTTCTCGTGATTGCACTTGAGTTTTGTCTAGAAGCTCGAAGACCGAGGTAAGTTAGATTTTAACTTACTATCAGTTTGATGTGTATGAGTGATAAGTAAGGAAACTAATGTGTATGTATGCATGTTATCATATGTGCAATGCCAAGTCATTACATATTTATTTGTTACACAGAGTTTATTCTGTCATGAATTATTCGTCTATTATACAAGATATTCTATCACGTATTATTATACATTGCAAGTATGTCATGTTAAGTTAAGTATGTCATCTGTTACATGTATGTCATGTCATGTAGTATTCACTGTTGCTTGTATGTCATGTTAAGTATGTTGTCTGTTTCATGTTATGCCATGTGACGAAATGTTTCTATCTCAAGTAAGTCATATCTTTTGAGTTACGTTGAAGTCAGTTATGTTTAGGATACTCACGATGTAACCACTATGATTGTCTGAGTATCTCTGACGGAATATGTTGGGTGAAATCATTTTGATTGTTCACTATTCCTGACGAAATGACTGATGGAATCATTTTGTTGTCAGAATTCAAGTCTAAGTTCATGTTAAGTAAAGAATTCAGTTTAAGTTTAGCTATGCAAATACGCCTGGTGTAATCATTCTGATTGTTAGGATATCTCATTTAAAATACTAATGATGGAATCATTTTGATTGTCTGAGTATCTCTGACGGAATATGTTGGGCGGAATCATTCTGATTGTCAGAATTCAAGTCCAAGTTCATGTTAAGTAAAGAAGTCAGTTCAAGTTCATGTATAGTTAAGTTTCAGTCAAGTTCAGTTCACGCTTCAATTTAAGTTATGTCAGTTATGTTATGTTGTATGTCAAGTTATGCTATGATTACTTATGATTTTGATTATGCATTCATGGTTTTATTGCCACATCATTAACATGTGTAGTTTTTTTTGTTAACTTGCTGACATTTGTAATCAAATCTCACTGTGGTAGTCCCAACTATTGTTCCTCCCGAATGGTAGATCTTGTTATAGGATCTGAAGAAGAATCGAGAATTGACCAACTGGAAACGGTCGACTAAGTGACGGTGCGACGTAGATGATAATAAAGTAGTTACCTCAGATTACTACTTGTATTTGTGGAGTTCAATCTCCAGCACTCTTTTGATCACAACCATTTTGGACTAGTGTTTTGATCTCAGTTGTTTAGTATGTCATTATGTATGAAGTATGTTTTAAGTATTTGAGATATTTTAGTTTGGTGCATAGTATTGCTAAAGAAAAAAATTATCCGCTGCGAATATTGCATAATACTAGATGCATGTTAGGAACATTCCATCTTATATGTCATGAATGAGAGCAGGTAACCTTGTATTGCATGTCTCGACGCTTCAAATGTTCGTCCGATCCCAAGTGGAATTTGGGGGCATCACACCATCCATCTAGCATGCCTTTTATTCAACTTACCTTGACCCTTGAGATGCTTCAATGATTCATGATTGGTGTGGATCACAAATTCCCTAGGCCACAGGTAGTGCTACCAAGTCTCTAATGCACGAACAAGAGCTTAAAGCTCTTTGTCATAAGCAGGGTACTTCAGGGACGCCCCACTTAGCTTATGTAACACCCCACTTAATTAACTCTTGATTAATCCTTAAGTACTCTAGATTAGGATTTAATTATGGGTTAATCATTTTCATTAAGGTTGATAGTGAGATTAGCATTAATGTTGGTACTTAGTGTTAATGAGCTAAAGATTAAAGAGGCAAGCCTATTAGTACTCTACATTCATGGGTCTAGCTCAAGAAAACCTTAAACCAAGCCCTTAGAAAATCAAGACTAGTCTTGGCCCAAGTATAGGAAGGCATAAGCTTTTGATGTAGATTGGACCATTGGCCCTTTTCAAGCTCATATGGCCCAAAGCCATGTTTGAACTCATTTTACCATTCAAAGACCAAAGGCCCAATACACCATACCATTGGTTTCCTTAAGCCCAAATCACACTCAAAGTACCCAAATTAAGTTTTGAAAATTGGCTAAGGCCATTAACCATCATACTTGAGGTTAGTGCACTTTAAGCCATGCTTGGAAGCTTAATCATGCTTGATCTTTTCTTAAACTTTTTAATTCAAATTTTCTTGAATTAATACTCCCTTAAACCATGATTAGACCATTTTAATACCCTAGTTAAACCATTCCACATGTCATTAAGAAAAATGACATAACAAGCCCAAACCATGCTTCAATCGGTTTTGTGCATTGCCCCTTGTAATACTTGAACTGTTTTGCCCTTGGGCCTAACATTTTTGTGATTTATCCTCAAGGTTAATATGGTCCTTAAACACCTTATGAGACCCTCCCAAACTCAGTTTGAGCCTTGGACAAAATTAGTTGCATCAACCAACTCGAAGAACCAAACCGGGTGGACCTTGGTCTAGTTTGTGTAGGAACCAATTGGATTGAGTTTGAACCAGCCTCCTGCCATGGTTTGCACCACCACCCCACGCCACCTCCTTCTCCACCCAATCACCAAGAAGTCCCATGACCATCATGAAGGATTTTGACTCATTTTTGCTGCCCAAAAAGATCCAAAACCGAACTGATTTTCTGCCACCACAAAATCAGCTTCATCCACCTGTTTTCAAGGGTGGTTTGAGGGATGTTCTGCCATCCAAATGATGCCCCACGACCTAGATTCATCTACAGGATCCTTGCAGCTACTCTGGATAGGAAATGATGGTGGTTTAGGGCACTATTTGATTCTACACAAGTGACCTAAGCTCATGCAAGCAAATCTGGAAATTTTCCAGATTTGAGCACCTCCCACTTCACCCAATCACCAAGCACCCAAGCCAACGTGCCTCACCCCTTGGCCACCTATAAATACTTCCCTCCCTTCTCATTTCACCCACACCACAGCTCCAAGCATCATCTTGAGCCTTGAGATCGTTTCCCCCTCTTAGAGATCAAAAGAGTGTGAACCGAGTGAGTTTTGGTGAGTTCTTGAGTGTTCTTGTGTAAGGCAGTCTAGAGAGCTTGGAAGACCACAAAATTTGTAAGTTTTCTTCCTTTTGATCTTAGCTAGCATTTCAAGCTTTGTTTCCAAGTGTTGGTATGAAATTTGGTTGAGTTTTGAGAAGGTTATGATGCTTAATGCAAAACTGGGTCAATTAAAGGAAGGTTTGAATGATTGAAAGTTTTTAATTGAAAGTTTAGCTATGGCATGTCCTAAGCATAATTTGATATGATCTATCATTATCTTAGCATGATTATGGAAGGTTAAATTTTTGTGATTAGAAGCATGTCATGATAGGTTTTAAATCTATCTTGTTTTGATCATCAAGCATGAATCGATTTTAAGCATATTGATGATTAATGATTTCTTAGATTTGATTAAGTGTTGGGATGAACTTGATTACTCAAGGATTAGACTTCATAATGTCCCTAAATATGTTAGTGATCATTAATGATTAAAGAAAATGTAACGCCCCGTTCCCGTAGGTCCGGAGAGTTAGCTCTTAATACTTAAAATTAACTTAAATAACACAACTATAAAATCCAAAAAATCCCATAAAATATTAATCCATTTAATCAATCCAAAAATCTAAGTTCCTCCATGACGAAAATAAAGAAATCTCCAATAACATAAATTAGAAATTCTCCAAAAAAAAACTCGAAAACATCTTCAACACATCAAATCAAATACCTGAAAAATAAAACAGTTTACTAACTACGACTCTCACATAAGCATTTGTACCCTCAGGCACTTATTCCACTACGATCATCAAACCTTGCTAAACTTTCTACTCTTGTTCTCCAGCTGAAGCATCAAAATTATCTGAAAAATATATGGAGATAAGGGGTGAGTTATCAACAACTCAGTAAGCAGAGAATATATACCAGTGTGTAAACATGAGCATTTACATAAATCAGAATGCAGAACAAAACATTTTCATTTTCAGAGTGCGGAAGCAAAACATGTTATTAAAATATCAGAGCAAAAATTTAGAAATATTCTCATTCAAAAATATTCTTTGGCATAGCATAAATAATCATTATCATCATCAGAACATCATATCAGAACAGAGGCCATGTATAACTCCCATGGTAGGGTTGTGCATCTGCGGATAGCTAAGCAGAACATAAAACACTCTGTCACCAAGGTGTGCACTCAAAACAGAGACCACTACTATAACCCGTGGCAGGGCCGTATCCACTATTATTATCCGTGGTTGGGCCGTATCCACTATTATTACCCGTGGTTGGGCCGTATCCACTATTATTACTCGTGGTTGGGCCGTATGCCACTGTTATCACCCGTGGCAGGGCCGTAACTGAACAGAGCGTAAACAAAATCAAATTCAGAATCAGAGAGTCATGCCAAAGGTTTTCAGAAATCACGTCTTATCCAATCAGAGTACTGAACAAAATCTTCAGAACATAACAAAATCATATCACAACATTATTTATGCACAAATTTCATATTCGCTCTCTTTTTCAAAGTTCAGAAACAGAATGTCAGAAATAAGCTCATGTCTACCCAGTCATGATAGAAAATGCTTTCTTCTTAAACAGAATCTCATGAGTAATGCAGAACAAATAACTGAGGTAGTTCAAACTTCTTTTCATAATCAGATGTGTATATTTTCCAAAAATAGCCTCAGCTCATTTTATTTTAATGCAAAGTCTAGCATAGGAACCCCGCTTACCTGGACTTCTTAGCTTTTCAGAATTTTCCTCAAAATGTCGAACAATTAACAATCGTCACCTATCAAATAATCAAGTAATTCCCGTAAATTTTCAATCAACCACTTATTTCAATATTTAATCCTAAACTTCTAAAATAACCTACTTAATTCCTCAAAATCTAAAATTTCATAACATTAAAATATATCATCTTTTTCTAAAATTGCCACTATCCAATTGATAACTTTGACTAAAAACATTTAAAAATCTAACTTATTTATTAATAAAAACAACTTATAAAGTTTAATACTAGATAATATAATTATCCCAAAATATTTTAAACTAAACCATAACTATTTTTTTAACTAGACTAAATCATATCTAAAGTGTAAAAACAACATTACTCCAATATTATTTACTTTTAAAATAAAACCTTACTTAATAACATGATAAAATAATTTTCTGTAATCATAATTAAATAACAGTGTACTAATACATAATAAAATATAAAAGCCCATTAATATAACATGTAGAAAAGGACATCACGGTAATTTCAATTAATTCCTTGAAAACTAACCAAAACAAAACCTACATAAAACGAATAACATGCACGGCAGGAAGCTACCCAAGGGAAACCGAGGCACGCGTCAAGGGTGAGGCGCGATGGGGTTGGCTGGAGGGATTGCGGTGGCGTGGCAGAAGAGCAGGAGCGCGGCGAAGCTTCCGTCGAGCAGCACTGGGCACTAGAGAAAGAGAGGAAAAAGTGAGCGAGAGAGGGCGGAGAGAAAGGAGGGAGTAACCGAGGGAGGTACTCACTGTGAGAGACGAGGCGGAACTGAGGCGGCTCGAGGCTGACGGAAAAGTGACAACCGGTGAATTCTGTGGCTGGTCCGATAGTTTTCCCGACGTACGGTGGTGACCAACCAAAATAGTGGTGATGCTCTGTTTTTGAGAGGAGAAACAGAGGTTCACCGTGTGACTACAGGTGACGTGGTGACTTCCTTGCACAGTGGTTACAAGGCTGGATACAATGGTTCGCCAACGGTCGATGGTGGTGAGCTCGGGGTTGGGCACCGTGTGGTGGCTTCGAACGAAAGAGCAACGGGCTGATGTTGCTCTGTTTTCGGGGCTAAAACAAGGGTCTACGTGCGATGGGTGTGGGGATGCCTTGGGTATGGAGAAAAGGTGGCTGGTCGCGGCGGTTCACTGCTGTTGCTGGACATTTCCTTGGACGAGGTCGTTAGTGCACCGAGAAGGGGTGGTAACCTAGTCTAGGGTTGCAGGTGGTCGAAGTAGAAGGAGGCTTTGCGTGAACTGCTCGTGAAGTGAAAAAACTTATGAATAAATAGTGATGTTGTTAACCCTAGCGGAATAGACGTGCATGCAAAGGATACGAATGTGCATGTCGTGGGTTCTGGTACAATGTCTTACGGCTTGGGCTGTTTGGTCATTTCAAAAGAAAAGTTTTGGCTCCGTAGTGAATAAAGAGTAATAAATGGGCTTTTTCATATTAAAAATACAAAAAAAAATAGAGAGTGAACTTAGTGCTTTGGCCCGGATGTTACAGAAAATCTCATATGCATGCATTCATAGGGATCAATAGTTGAAAATACACATAGGCATCAACTAGGATGCATGCCACAGGTTGAGACTAATTGGACAAGTTCCATTTTTAATTTTGAAAATCTAAGGGCATAGATGGTTTTAGAATGTCAAAAATATGAAGTCCATGAAATTTGGTTAAATTTGGAGTTCGTTTGCAATTAGTGAAGTTTTAGGCCCTAAATGGCAATTTTTGAAAGTCTAGAGATATTTTTGTAAATACCCAAAATTTTGAAGCCTTTGATTTTGAACCTATCCAAAAGATTATTAACCCTAACTTAGTATACACACGATTTACGCAGCTACGTCGCTAATTTCGAATTTCTCCGGAAGTTTGTAAGTTGGCCTCTATCTTACACCTTGATAAATTTCTCATGAATTATTGATAAATGCTTCATTTATTCTTCAATTATCATTTTGAGCATAAATTATCATGTTATATGAAATATTGAGTGCATACTTACATATGACATTTTCACCATTTTTACATATTACATTTATAAATATCATTTTTTTGCATGAAATTTACTACATATGCACATGTCATGAAAAATATTTTTTTAAAGCATAGCATGAAAATCATTTTTGTCACGACCCCAAAGGCCGGGATGGGGAATTATCCTTGTGGAACACCTTTGTCCACTCTGGAGTGTTTAATAATGGAGTGGTAACCCCTGAGTTGACAAAGAACAGTCAACAGGTTTCGAATGAGTTCTTTTTAAAGAACGCCGGAGCGAAGTCAACATGTTATGACACCTAATGCTGGTGGGTGTACACGTTATAATTTTTATGATGTTATGTTATTTACCAATGCATTGAGAACGAGTCTATAAAAAACGTAGTTTCAACGTAAGTTATACTACAGTCACCGGCAGGTACTCATAGTGCATATGGAGAACTGTGACACTACCACACGTTATGTTATTAATTAAGATAATGATGTATGTCTATGATGAAGAAAATTTATGATGGAATTTTGTGTGAAAAGGTTATGTCTTTTAAAAAAAATGATGATGAAATTACTTACTGAGTAAGAACCCGTGTCTCCATATTTAAAAAAACAAATGTTGACAAATCTGGATGGGAGACATGTATACTGATTTTTCGCATCACATGCATTGCATATTTATCATTTTTCATGATTGATTTATCTTTGTGTCAGTTAGTTGTTTAACTTACTGAGATTACAAGTAAATCTCACTTTTTTATGGGATCACTATCATTCCACTCGGAATGATAGAAGTTGTGTCAAGAATCGACTAGGACAAGATTGATGGAGTACTGAGTTCGCATGATTGAGGAGGAGCCGGATTTGGAGAGGAAGCTGGAATTAATTTTGAAGTTCATAACCCAAGTCCTTTATGCTATAAATCGCATTAAGAGAATGATATGACTTTGTATATAAGTCTATGCTACTTTAGTATTTCGAACATGATGATTATCTAATAAAGTTGGGATGTTTTAGTTATTCTGGCATATTTTCACCTTAACCTTTTACTTCCGCTACGATTATTGCATACTTCTAGTTGCATACTAAGATGCGTTGCATACTAAGATACAATGCATATTAATTGTCATGAACGAGGGTATGTAACCTTGTGTTGCATGTCCCGATGCTCTAAGTCTCTGTTCCATCCCAAGCGGGGATTGGGGGCGTCACAGCTTCTCACTGAAGAAGGCTATGGGCCACCTGTCCTGCATCAAAATGGCTCCAATCCCTATTCCCGAGGCATCACATTCAATCTCAAAAGTTTTGTTAAAATCTGGTAATGCTAACACAGGTGCAGAGCACAACCTTTCTTTAATAATGGCAAAAACATTCTCTTGATCAGCCCCCCAAATGAAACCCAAAACTCTTTTTAATTACCTCAGTGAGTGGTACAGCAATAGTGCTAAAGTCTCTAACAAGACGCTGATAAAAGCTAGCTAAGACATGAAAGCTTCTTACCTCAGTGTTGCTCTTTGGCGTTGGCCGCTCCTTGATGGCCTTGACTTTCTCTTTATCCAACTCAATACCTTTTGTACTAACAACATAACCAAGAAAAAAAACTTTATCCATGCAAAAGGTACATTTCTTAAAATTAGCATACAACTTTTCACATCTCAACACATCAAGCACATATCTCAAATACTCAATATGTTCATTTATGTCCTTGCTGTACACTAGGATATCATCAAAGTACACAACCACAAACTTGCCTATGAACGCACGTAGGACATGGTTCATTACTCTCATGAAAGTACTAGGCGCATTTGTAAGTCCAAATGGCATAACCAACCATTCATAAAGCCCATACTTAGTCTTAAAAGTAGTTTTCCATTTATCACCCTCTTTCATTCTAATTTGATGGTACCTACTTTTAAGATCAATTTTATTGAAAATACATGAGCCATGCAATTCATCAAGCATATAATCTAATCTAGGAATGGGACGGCGATACTTTACCGTGATATTGTTGACTACCCTGCAATCAACGCACATCCTCCACGTCCCATCCTTCTTTGGCACTAGTAGCACTGGTACTGCACATGGGCTCATGCTCTCCCTCATGTACCCTTACTCATCAAATCATCAACTTGCCTATGAAGCTCCTTTATCTCCTCTGGATTACTTGTATAGGCTGGTCGGTTTGGAATAGCAGCTTCGGGCACAAAATCAATCTGATGCTCAATGCCTCTAATGGGTGGCAACTCATTTGGCATCTCCTTTGGGAATATATCCTCAAACTCCTGCAACAAAGAAGCAGCCAAACTAGGAAGAGACTGGTTAGTTTCATCAAGATTACGATAAGACACTTTATAGACAAGAAAAATCATAGAGCGATCTGCTAAGAAAACCCTCTTAGCCTCACTCTCTCTTGCATAAAAACTTATTTTTGTCTTCCCTTTTCTCTCTGCAGAGTCTCCTTCATTTTCACTTTCTTTTTTGCTCATTTTCACTTCTTCTTTTTCTATCACTCCCATTTTCACTCTTTCTTTTTTTAGCAACCTCACTTTTTAGTTTCAGTTGGTCTTCATGGACCTGTCTTGGAGTTAAAGGAGCAAGCTTGATTGTTTTGCTCTCCTTTTCAAAGCTGTACATATTCTTGAACCCATCATGGGTCACCCTCCTATCATACTGCCACGGCCTCTCCAACAAAATATGGCCAGGATGCATAGGCACAACATCACAAAACACCTCATCCTGATACTTCCCAATGGAAAAAGTAACTAACACTTGTCTATCTACCCTAACCTCCCCCACAATCATTCAGCCATTGTAATTTGTATGGTCTAGAGTTTTTTAAGGTTGGTAAATTCAATTTTTTCAACCAAAGTAGTGCTAGCCACATTAGTACAACTCCCCCTATCAATGATCATACTACATACATTACTGTTGACGTGGCATCAATCTGATCCACCTTAATGTGTGTATTAAGAGCACGCCTGGCAACAAGAGACTCACTTATCACGGGGTATTCCACTCCATCATCATCACTAGCATCAACCAGCTCGGGCATCTCATCACTATCATCCTCACTCTCAGTCATCACCTCCCCATTATCATGCATAATCATCATCTGCTTGTTTGGACATTGAGAAGCGATATGCCCTGAACCCAAACACTTAAAGCATTTAATATCTCTATTCCTTGAAGGTTGAGATTCTACCTTGGGTTTGTTGCTAGTTCCCTCATCTTTTCCCTTAGGTGGTTCGGTCTTTCTCTTTGCTTCAGTTGGATCACTCCTATCCCACTTTGATTTCCAAGTAGAGCTAGAAACCGAAGTGTACCTTGATGTCCCCTTTCTTTTTAACTGCCTCTCTACCTTCATAGCCATGTGCACCATGTCCTCTATCTCCACATAATGTTGCAATTCAAGAGAGGTTTTCGCAATCATCAAGAATAGACAAGGTAAGAATCGGTTTTTCTCTTAGTCTCACACACACAAGTCTCTTTCTCAACTCAAAATGAGATTCAAATCTCATAGGATTTCGAGAATGGTGAAATACACACTTTCTACCCATTCTTATGGAAGAAGGTTTTAGGGTTTTCAAGGAACCCTTGAAGCCGAATGGTAGGGGATGTATACCCTCCATGTTTTTGGATCACCTCATGTGTATTCATCTTGTTTCAAGTCTTGTTCTACTTCATGAGTGAAATGAATGGGTTTTAACCCAAAAACCCTAGAGGCCGAATGATTTGAGCAAGGGCTGCCCCTAGAAATCCTCACACACTCAAGAACACGAATTAAGATTTTTCTAGGCACTTTCTAATGAAGCACATTTGGAGTTACAGCTTGCTAGTATTTCCTTACGTGGATTTTTGTAAGTATACACTCAACTTACTCTTCGTTAATACTTGTATATATTTGTGTAAATCCTTTCATTGTTATGTTTGTGTTGATTGCTATTTCTTGTTTGTTTGTTTGACTATGTTTATATGATCTTGGAACATGATTATGATATGAATGGTATGATTCATTTTAACATCAAAATGGCAAGAATGTCCTTTGCATGTTTCGGTTCTAAGGAAAATATTGTTGTCAATATGTGATACTTGATGATTCGGCTATACCATGCCTTAGAAGTTTCGGATCTTAGCCAAACACCATAATTTTATGTTTTGTTTCATTATACTTTGATTTCTAAGCAAATATGTTTAAGAAGAAGCATGTTTAAGTGATGATTCTTCATGTTTTTGCACTTACATGTTTCGACCAAGGCACTTTTTCTTTCATATGTCTTACGTCAAGTGTAAGTACGTATGTCTTAAGTCTAATGTCACACGCATATGGGGAAAAATGTTTCCAAAAAGTGTTCTCAAAGAAAATAGTTTAAAAGTTTTATCACGACCCCAAGTGCTAGGGCGGGGGAATGTCCTAGTGGAACTCATCTGTCCACTCTGGAATGTTTAATAATAGAGTGGTAACTCTTGAGTTTACAAAGTATCGTCGACTGGCCTCTAATGGATTCTTTTTAAAGAATGTCGGAGCGAGGTGATCTACCCTACTACACACAAAACATGGTCCAAAAGACTCTGCATGATTAGCCATGTGTGTTGACTTTAAGTCCTTAGTCTTTAACACATCTAGCTCCTTAGTGAGTATCTCAACCTTAGCCTTTAGGCTATCTCCTCTTCCCTGGGATGGTAAATTCCACCACCATTTGGGTTTCCTGCAGGTAGTGACCTATTTGTGCTCTCAGTAGCACTGGGTCCAGTCCAAGTGTGAGCTTTTTCAGTAAGCTCATTGAGGTATTCTATGGCCTCATTAGGATCTTTTTGTAAGAACTTACCATTACACATCATCTACACAAATTGGTGCTCTCTAGGTGTAAGTCCCTCATAAAAATAGCTCACTAAGCGCCAATTCTCATAGCCATGATGATGACACATACTCAACAACTCCTTAAATCTCTCCCAAGATTGATACAAAATCGCACTATCCTTTTGTGCAAAGGTGAAGATTTGCCTTTTTAAAGCGTTGGTCCTTATGTTGGGAAAAATATTTATTAGATTTGCCTTTTTAAAGCGTTGGTCTTATGTTGGGAAAAATATTTATTAAAGAAGATCTGAGTCATTTCATTCCATGACCCAATAGATCGTGATCTCAGCGAGTATAACCAACTCTGAACTTTATCTTTCAAAGAGAAAAGAAAGAACTTAAGTCTCACAACGTCATCAATTGCATTTTGACTATGAAAAGTCGCAACTACTTCCTCAAACACCCTAATGTGCACATATGGATTTTCATTTTCTAAGCCATGAAAAATAGGGAGTAACTATATCATCCCTGTTTTAAAATTCAAATGGCGAGTATTAGCTAGAAACATGATGCATGATGGTATGGCTATGCGTGTAGGGTGGAGGTAATCCTGAAGAGTTATAGTGGGTTGATCTTCGTGTTCACTCATTTCTTCGGGACTAGATGGATTGTCAAATAAAGGATTTAAAAAGTTTGATTCTGACTCTAGCATAGGCTTACAAGCAAATCTACCTAATGTGTCTCTATATCTGTGTATGCAAGGTAAACAAATACTAAAAAATAAAAATACTATAAAAGGAAAGAGGAAAAAATAATGCAGCAAGCTAAAAGAAGGAATGGAGTTACCGCCTTTACAAACTGCTGAAAAGAAAACTATCTAACAATTCTTCTACTATCTCCCAGCAACGACGTCAAAATTTGATTATGCCCAAAGAATAACGCGGTAGTTGTAGCACAGCTTTGGGGTGTCGATTTTACAAAAAGACAAATTAAAAGAATAGCAGAAAGAATAAAAAAACTAAAGAAAAATATTATTTGATTAATGGAGAACAAATATTAATTTTAAAAACAAATTAAAGTGAAGCAAAGTGACTAATGGAAAAAATATTCAAATTTGACAAACAGTAAAGCGTCGGGAATTCCTTGCACAGATCCAATATTTTAATTAGTCTTAATTCATTGGATAACTTAATTGAGAACTCAATTCTAAAAATTTCCAAACGGAAGGTATAGATTTATAAACCAAAATTAAACCAAATGTAACCCTTTAAAAAATCATTCACTACTTTTTAAATATGTAAATTATTATCCATATTGAAAAAATCTAACGATGACAATACACTGAGGGAGCGATATTGCAACAAATAATTAAAATAATATAGATAAATAATTGATCCAAACATAATCAAAGAACCAATCCATTCAATAGAAAAAACATGACTGAATCTATAAACAGAATAAATTTTATGATTATTCGGAAAAGAAAACATCAACAATGAATTGAGAATGATAAAATAAAAGAATTATAGTAATTAAAAATTAAATATATAAATTAAAAATACTATCTACTGTACAAATTCATTCTTAACCTTACTTAAAAATTTAGTTATCTATAAATGTAATAGATAATAAAAATCTTAAGAGCCAAATAGAACGAACGGCGGCCTTGAGAAATTTATTTCCGATCTGTGTAAGCGTCCCCCAGGCCAAGCCAAAAACATTCCCCTCCTTTCTTACGTCTCAAACCAAAAAAGAAGTAAAAGTCCATTCAAACTGCCCCCACGTGTTGCCTTCAAATTTCTATTCAAAATCGTAAGCTTGCGTCCAAAATAGAAACTCCAAATGGATAAACATGAAATTTGCTCCTTTCCCAGCTTATGTTTAAAAGTCAAAAGAAAGGCCCATGTTGCATGCCGCTCAAAACACTCCCTGCAGCTGCATGTCTCACGTCCAAGAGCCAAGCAAAAAAGGCTTGCTTTTTGAATTGAAATTGGGCCCGCATGTGTGCTGCGTGTCCCTCTTGGCCAAAATGTGTGCTGCCATCCGTTACTTTCCAAAGCAAAAATTGGGTCCCACGTGTGTCCAATGAATAAGAATGAACTTTTCTTCTTGGGTCCCACGTGCGTATGTGATTTTTTTTTTTTTATACTTTTCATTTATTGTCCCTAAAATCCAATAGAAAATGAGCATAACTTGAAAACTTTCAAAAATGTCAAGTGTAAAGCCTAATTGCAAATTATATCTGACCAACCAATAATACAATATTTGAGATTTAAAATATTATAAAATCATGCTCAAATATATCTCAATGTGAATAGATATTAAATTCAATAATATAAATTATATTTCATTATTTCTATACACATTTTAGCATTTTAATTCAATAATAAGGTATTTAGAATGTACTTTCGCACACTCATTAGACTCTTAGCCTTGAAGCATCAACAAATCTTCCCAAACTTACAGATGAGCTTGGCCTTAGAGATGGGTTTCGGCTCGAAGCCTAGGGTCTAAATGTCCCCTCCACTATCCAAGACCGATTTCAAGTTTAATACCACGAATCATGAAGAAAAACTTAAACAAAGATAGGGGTATTTTAGTCAACGCCTACAAGGATTGCAATGATTACCCCTAAACAAACTTTTATCACATGTATAGAGATAGGGCTGCAACCCGACCAACCCGGTCCATGTTTGGGCCCGATCCGACCTGACCCGACTTTAAAACGGGCCAAACCGCTATGGACTGACCCGACCCGACATTGGAAGCAGGAAATGGGAGCCCGAATCGTGTACAAACAAATCAAAAAAACCTTACATATCCCTATACAATCCCTTTCCTGAATTTTCAAATTTAACCAGCGCCCACTATAACAGACAACTTGAAAGCATCCTCACCCCATCACTTCAAATTTTCTAGGGAAAATAAAGGAAAATTGAAGCTGGGAAAGCAAGCTAAAATTCCCAAAACAAGCAATGTGCAAGATCTGCACCTTCATACCAGAAAACCAAACCCATTAGCACCATAAATCAAAGAACTTACAAAACAGTCGTCGTCAATTGTGAAAATATACTTCTTCTTCGACACCCAAAGCAGCGGCAAGTGGAGTCCTTGAAGGAAATGCAGGAGGCTTTGGAACCCAGAATCCTGTTGATGTTGTTGCGGTTATAGAGCTCGTAATCGAAGCCATCAGGGACGTTGATGGTCTTCGAAGGATCACCATCTTGGACGATGATGAGGTGGTAAGGCTTAAAGCTCATCTTTCAGCAACGGCGTTGGGGCATGTAAAGAAGCTTCAACGGTAGCCATGGCAGAGAAACTGAAAGCGTGATGGAAGCCGTGTCTGGATTTGGAAGGTTTTGGGATTTTTTCAAAGTCTGTTGGTGTCTGAACTAAGCTGGGTTGCAATTTTACGTTGATGGAAGCCGCAGAGGCAGGAGATGGCAGCGTCGTTCTTGATGGAGGCTAGGGTTTATGAGCTTTTGTTTGAAGAGAGCGAACTTCAGTGTCAACCCGCCCCTTATTTTTTCTTTATAGCGGTTTCAGCGGGTTCGACCCGCACGTTACTTCAACCCGCTATTTTGGTCGGGTCGGGTCGGGTCGGGTCGGGTCGGGCCACGCGGACGGGCCAGGTCCTAATGTTTTCTGCACAGCCCTATATAGAGATAAATAGATTTTGGGGGGCTATTGTACTTGCATAAGATTATAGAACATGTAACAAAATAAATTTGGCTAAGAAAATTTATAAGCAATGCATACGAGAGATTTAGACGTAAGAACTAATACCAAGTATTAATAAATAACAGACGCATTAGCATACATTAGATTATGAATCAAAACAACATTAAATCTAAATCAAATCTCCCTACAAGCTTCGAGTGGCACCACTCATACATGGACAAGGAATCATAACTCAAAAGAAGTTTTTTGCAATCTTGTTTACATTCATATGCCACCCTACGTTTAATAGAGTTAATGCATGGGATTTTTAAGTCCTTGACGAGCATAGATCAACTTTTGCATTACCAGAAGAGACAGCTTGAATGACAAAATAAATGGTGATACTACTACACATAAATTAAAAGTAAGATCAATCTGCATATACGGTACTTATAGTTGATTGAGGGGAATTTAACCATTTTAATTGGTGTTCAAAAGTATCATTGATCGAGTGAGAGGCAGAATTAGAAATTGGAAGTTGAAGCATTTGAGTCAAACTGGAAAAGAAATTCTCATCAAAGCAGTCATTCAAGCAATTCCTACTTATAGCATGGGAATTTTTAAACTACCTAAATCCATAGTGGAGGAGCTAAACAGATTGATTAGACAATACTGGTGGGGTCAACAAGAGGAAAAAGGCAGGATCAATTGGTGTTCTTGGGACCACATGAGGAGTTCTAAAGCTACTGGTGGCCTAGGTTTTAGGCACTTGGAATTCTTTAATCTGGCTATGATAGCCAAGCAGGGTTGGAGATTGGTTCAAAATCTTGAGTCATTGGCTGCTGTTGTGCTAAAAATATATTTACAAGTGCACATAATCGTAACAAGTAGTAAAATAATTTTAAGAAAACATATATCGAACCCAGAGAGAATAATTATGTTATTGAGTATTGAAATTTACTAAATTAATTACTATTTGGAAAACTGAAATTTGAAGAATGGATTATCTAAATTAAACTGAAGAAAATAGCATCAAAACTAAGATTTTAAAGATAATAAGAATAGATCTAGAGCGTTTGATTTCACCTAGGAAATCTCACACAATTTATTCTTCATTGTTATAGAATTCCAATTATCTCAAGTTGATGATAAAAATCCCTTAACTATTCAATATTTTATCTCAAACAATATCAAAAATATCTTTAACTAATAACTTCATATCTCTATGTGAATTTATCTAATTGGAGACTCATTAAGTTCTTTGGATTTTTCTTGAAAATCACAATAATCGCGGTAAAGTATCTCTACTTTAACTCAACTAATGGTGCATAATCCAAGAGCTTTAATCACAAATCACCTCTCGGTCTCATTATGATTCAATGGATCAAACAATAATTAGTTAGAAAATTGCAAGCATTAAGAACAAGGAATAAACACTCAATCATGAAAAATATTCAAGATAAAATAATTTAGAATATAAATAGTGTGTTCAATGCTAGATTACATCAAAGTTCTAGAAAATAGACTTAGTTCATAATGAAACTGAAAAGAAAAATAATAAAACTAGTGTTTTTCGTTGGAATTAGTTGATGAAGCATGCAGCTCTCGCCTCTGCTCCCCAGATCTGTCTCCTTGAAAGAAAAGTAAAATAATAAACTCTGAAATATTTTTACTTTAAAACTTAGTCTCTAAAAACTCTGTGACGCCCCCAATCCCCGCTTGGGATGGAACGAAGAGTTAGAGCGTCGGGACATGCAACACAAGGTTACATACCCTCGTTCATGACAGTTAATATGCAATGCATCCTAGTATGCAACTAGCAGTATGCAATAATCGCAGCGGAAATAAAAGGTTAAGGTGAAAAATATGTCAGAATAAGTAAAACATCCCAACTTCATTAGATAATCATCATGTTCGAAATACTAAAGTAGCATAGATTATATACAAAGTCATATCATTCTCTTAATGCGATCTAAAGCATAAAAGACTTGGGCTATGAACATCAAAATTAAGTCCAGCTTCCTCTCCAGATCCAGCTCCTCCTCAATCATGCGAATCCAATGCTCCATCAATATCGTCCTGGTCGATTCCTGACACAACTTCTATAATTCCAAGTGGAATGATAGTGATCCCATAAAAGGGTGATATTTACTCTAAATCTCAGTAAGTTAAATAACTAACTGACACAAAGATAAATCAATCATGAAAAATGATAAATATGCAATGCATGAGATGCGAAAAATAAGTATGCATATCTCTCATCCAGATTCCTCAACATTGTTTTTAAAATATGAAGATACGGATTTTTACGCAGTAAGTAATTTCGTCATCATTTTTTTAAAAGACATAACTCTTCATAAAAATTTCATTATAAATTTTCTTTATCATAGACTTACATCATTATCTTAATTAATAACATAACGTATGGTAGTGTCACAGTTCCCCATATGCACTGTTAGTACCTGCCGATGACCGTAGTATAACTTACGTTGAAACTACGTTGTCTATAGACTCGTTCTCAATGCATTGGTAAATAACATAACATCATAAAAATTATAACGTGCACACCCACCAGCGTTAAGTGTCATAAGATGTTGATTTCGCTCCGGTGTTTTTTAAAAAGAACTCATTCGAATCCTGTTGACTGTTCTTCGTTAACCCGGAGGTTACCACTCCATTATTAAACACTGCAGAGTGGACATAGGAGTTCCACCATGATAGTTCCCCATCCCGGCCTTTGGGGTCGTGACAAAATGATTTTCATCCTATGCTTTAAAAAAAATATTTTTCATGACATGTGCATATGTAGTAAATTTCATGCAAAAATGACATTTATAAATGTAATATGCAAAAATGGCGAAAATGTCATACGTTATGTAAGTATGCACTCAATGTGTCATATAACATGATACTTTATGCCCAAAATGATAATTGAAGAATAAATGAAGCATTTATCAATAATTCATAAGAAATTTATCAAGGTGTAAGTTAGAGGCCAACTTACTAACTTATGGGAAAATTTGAAATTAGCATCGTAGCTGCATAAATCGTGTGTATACTAAGTTAGGGTTAATACTCTTATGGATATATTAAAAATAAAAGGCTTCAAAAAAATTAGATATTTACAAAAATACCCCTAGACTTTCAAAAATTACCATTTAGGCCCTAAATTTTCACTAATTGCAAATGAACTCCAAATTTAACCAAATTTCATGAACTTCATAATTTTGGCATTCTAAAACCATCTATGCTCTTAGATTTGAAAAATTCAAAGTGGAACTTGTCCAATTAGTCCCAACCCGTGGCATGCATCCTAGTTGATGCCTATGTGTATTTTCAACTATTGATCCCTATGAATGCATGCATATGAGATTTTCTTTAATCATTAATGATCACTAACATATTTAGGAACATTATGAAGTCTAATCCTTGAGTAATCAAGTTCATCCCAACACTTAATCAAAGCTAAGAAATCCTTAATCACCAATATGCTTAAAACTGATTCATGCTTGATGATCAAAACAAGATAGATTTAAAACCTATCATGACATGCTTCTAATCACAAATTTAACCTTCCAAAATCATGTTAGGATAATGATAGTTCATATTGAATCATGCTTAGGACATGCCATAGCTAAATTTCCAATTAAAAACATTCAATCATTCAAACCTTCCTTTAATTGATCCAGTTTTGCATTAAGCATCATAACCTTCTGTAAACTCAACCAAATTTCGTACCAACACTTGGAAACAAAGCTTTACATGCTAGCTAAGATCAAAAGGAAGAAAAATTACAAATTTCGTGGCCTTTCAAGTACTCTAGACTGCCTTACACAAGAACACTAAAAAACTCACCAAAATTCACTCGGTTTGCACTCTTTTGATCTCTAAGAGGGGTAAATGCTCTCAAGGCTCAAGAGGATGCTTAGAGCTGTGGTATGGATGAAATGAGAAGGGGAGAGAAGTATTTGTAGGTGTCCAAGGGGTGAGAAACGTTGGCTTGGGTGCTTGGTGATTGGGTGAATTGGGAGGTACTCAAATCTGGAAAATTGCTTGCATGAGCTTAGGTCACTTGTGCAGAATCAAATAGTGCCCTAAACCACCATCATTTCCTCTCCATAGTAGCTTCAAGGGTCCTGTATATGACTGCAGGTCGTGGGGCATCATTTGGATGGCAGAAGATCCCTCAAACCACCATTGAAAATAGGTGGATGAAGGTGGTTTTGTGGTGGCAGAAAATCAGTTCGGTTTTGGATCTTTTTGGGCAGCAAAAATGAGTCAAAATCCTTCATGATGGTCATGGGACTTCTTGGTGCTTGGGTGGAGAATGAGGTGGCATAGGGTGGTGGTGCAAACCATGGCAGAAGGCTGGTTCAAATTCAATCCAAATGGTTCCTACACAAACTAGACCAGGGTGCACCCGGTTTGGTTCTTCCAAGGCTCAAACTGAGTTTGAGAGGGTCTCATAAGGTATTTAAGGACCATATTACCCTTGAGGATAAACCACAAAAATGTTTGGTGGTTTATAAAGGGAAAAATAGTCCAAGCATTACAAAGGGCAATGCACAAAACAGATTGAAGCATGGTTTGGGCTTGTTATGTCATTTTTGTTAATGACATGTGGAATGGTTTAGTTAGGGTATTAATATGGTCTAATCATGGTTTAAGGTAGTATTAATTCATGAAAATTTGAATTAAAAAGTTTAAGAAAAGATTAAGCATGATTAAGCTTCAAAGCATGGCTTAAAGTGCACTAACCTCAAGTATGATGGTTAATGGCCTTAGCAAATTTTCAAAACTTAATTTGGGTACTTTGAGTGTAATTTGGGCTTAAGGAAACCAATGGTATGGTGTATTGGACCTTTGGTCTTTGAATGGTAAAATGAGTCCAAACATGGTTTTGGGCCATATGGCTTGAAAATGGCCAAGGGTCTAATCTTCACCAAAGGCCTTATGCCTTCCTATACTTGGGCCAAGACTAGCCTTGATTTCCTAAGGGCATGGTTCAAGGTTTTCTTGGGCTAGGCCCATGAATGCACTTGGGTCCTAATAAGTCTCACCAAAATTACTAATGGGTTTGCCTCTCTAATCCTTAACTCATTAACACTAAGTACCAACATTAATGCTAATCTCATTATCAACCTTAATGAAAGTGATTAACTCAAAAATAAAAGTTTAGTCTAGAGTACTTAAGGGTTAATCAAGAGTTAATTAAGCGAGGTGTTACAAATTCAGAACCCCTTATTCATCCCACAATAGGGGATTAAATAGATGTCAAAACTCAAACATGGAAACGAGATAAATGCGGCTACAATCTAGCCTTCAAATCTGCAAAATAGTTTTTAAAGATAAATGTTGACATAAAAAGAATTATCCCAAGAATAATGAGATTATAAAAAATGGAATATTCAGTGATATGTGGCTTGAATTGCAGAGTTCGGGAGGATTTGGTCTCCAATAGATTGATTGCAGTAAAGACTCCTGATCGGGATGCCATGTGCGCTGAATATAATTGGTCACCTCAACTACCGAGAGGGAATACTCTCGAACGGGATGATAGAACCCTCTCGCCAACCTACCGAGCAGTAAAGCTGCTTGCCTTTTGTCTCGTGATGACTTCAAGATGTTGTTTAGGTTGGTATTTTAACTTGGTCATTTAGACTAGTCGCCTAATCTAACCGCCTAGAGCCTTATCACCAAGTCTTCGCACCTTTTGGTCGTGAGTCTCCTTGCCTACCGAGAGGTAAGTCTTCTCTCCTTTGGGGGAGAGAAATCTCTTTGCTGCTCACGAGACAAGGTTCCCGCCCAAATCTTATCAGTTCTCTTGAAATCTAGCTGCCTCTCATTGGTCTGGATTTGTTGTCTCTTCTTTCGTACCAAAGTGCTCTCCTTTTACACTAAATCTTCTCATTCCTTCAAATCCAAAAAGATAAAGAAAAATATATAGAAAAAAAATTAAATCAATAGTATTGAAGGGAAAATGACATTTTTCATAAATAAAAAGAGTGATAAAAATCAAATAAAAATAACACTTATCAAATACCCCTAAACTTAAGCTTTCCTCGCCCTCGAGCAAATAAGAAAAGAAAGAAAATTAAAACAAGCATTGATTTGATTCATAAAATTTATTGCCTCAAAGATTGCCTAAAGTCTATAATTCAAAAGAATCATTCAAGATCAATTAAGTCCAAAAGTTAATTCAAAACTCAATTCCACCGCATTATCCATCCTCACATTCATGCATATCCATCATTCTCACTTCATCATTAGCTCCCCGGATAGTTTTATGCAAACAAGTAAATAAATAATGGATCTCTAAACACTCTATAGGCTTGCTTTTCAAATCACTCTCCACTAATGTTGAACATAAACTATCACCAGGAATCAATAGGTCTTTATTAAGCTTGTAATGTAAGGTTAGGGTGAGGGCTACAAAGAAAAGGTAGAATTCAAACAAAGTAAGAGAACTTAAGTTTGAACACCAACAGAATAAATAGAGCATTCTCACTCCTAACACAAACATCTCTTCTCAATCCTTGTAAATCTCTCAACATACCTCTCTTTATTGTTCTTTCAAGTATCTCTCTCTTTACCCCTCTATTCGGTAGGTCAGGCATTTTTTTTTTCTCTTTTTTTTTTTTTTTAATTATTGAACTATTCCATACCTTTTCGACTGTCTTTGTGTATGACTCTTGTCGGCCTTTTCTTGTTGGCAACACAGTAGACGAGTTGACTTTTCACACCCCCAAACTTATGACTTTGATAATATTGTTATAATTAACTTTACTTGTAGACCTTCTACCTTTCTTGCCTTTCATGCGCTTGTGAGTCTATGACTTTGTGTAAACTTAGTTTTCTTGAAAGGTAAGGAAATCAATGTTTAAGGTCAAATACGGCAGGGAATATGAGGTCTACAAGAAAGAAAAATATAAGACCAAAATATAATTCAATAAAGCTCAAAGGGGTGGCTAGGGATAAAGATAATAAATAGGTAAGCATAGGCTCAATCGGTCCAAAGAATGCCTGAATCATTTTTCTAGTAATATTCTATCTAGGATTTCGCCTCGAGTGTAATCAAACAAGTTCTACAGTAAGTTGAGACCATACAAATTCACATAAAATTTCTCTAGGTACTCAAAAAATTAATGATCATAAGAAGCATTTATTGAACATAGAAAATATCAAATTAAGTAAGATCAAGTAAAGAATTAACAACTACACTTAATCAATGAGAATCTTTCCTAAAAATTATAATCAATTATAATCATATTCTTATCATAGGCTTTTTATTCATCAAACCATATTGTTGTTATCATCATCATCATCATTATTATTATATTTTTTTTATATAAATAAAATAATATCATTTCCCCATAAACTTAAATATCGCATTGTCCTCAATGGGAAAAAAGGAAGAAAAACTAAAGCAAAGAATGGGAGAAGGTGAGAGATGCTCCCTTGATTGTTTTCGGTTCTGCCAATTGAATATTTTCCTTGAAGGTGCAGCCGTGTACTCCTTGAAGATCTCCTCGCCTCTTCATTCCTATAGGATGAAAGTAAAAGAATAATATTAAGCAAAAATAAAATAAAATAAAAACTTGTGTTGCCTCCCAAAATCGCTTTATTTAAAGTGTATAGCTAGACATTGTCCACTCATCATTTATTACTGGCGAGATTAATGGTACACTTTTTGAGTTAAAGTCTCCATCCATATAGGGTTTTAATCTCTGTCCATTTACTTTAAATGTGCCTTTTGTCTCGTGATGGACTTCAACCGCCCCATAGGGAAAGACACGGGTCACCACAAACAGTCCCGACCACCGAGAGCACAACTTTCCTGGGAAGAGTCGAAGTTTTGAGTTAAATAACAGAACTTTCTGCCCACTTCAAATTTCCTTCTTAGAATATGCTTATCGTACCATCTTTTAGTTTTTAAATCCCAGCATTCTCATAAGCATCATTGCAGAACTCATCCATCTTGTTGATCTGCAATATTCTCTTCTCGCCAGCCGCTTGTAAATCAAAGTTCAGTGTTCTCATCACCCAATAGGTTCTGTGTTCTAGCTCCATGGGTAGATGGCAAGCTTTTCCATAAACGAGCCGATAGGGTGACATCCCGATCGGTGTTTTGAATGCTGTTCAATAAGCCCATAGCGCGTCATCTAACCTTCTCGCCTAGTCGGTCCGAGAGACACTCACGGTCTTCTCTAGTATGCGCTTCAGCTCCCGATTAGAGACCCGACCTGGCCACTCGTTTCAGGATGGTATGGTGTCGCCACGTGATGGGTAACGCCATACTTAGTCAGTAGCACTTCAAATTGGCGTTTGCAAAAATGCTTCCTTGCCATCACTAATTATGGCCCTCGCTAAGCCGAATCGGGAAAAGATGTTCTCCGCAGGAAATTCACTACGACCCTCGCATCATTGGTTAGTAAGGCGACTGCTCCCACCCATTTGGAGATATAATCTACAGCAACCAAAATAAATTTGTTAGAACATGTGGATGGAAAAGGACCCATGAAATCTATATCCCAAACATCAAATAATTCAATCACTAAAATATTGTTTAAAGGCATCTTATGTTTCCTAGAAATGTTGCCAACTCTTTGAAAATGATCACATAAATTAACAAAATTAAAAGAGTCTTTAAAAATAGTCGGCCAATAAAAGCCGCATTGTAAAACTTTTGCTGCTATTTTTTCTCCACCAAAGTGATCGCCAGCTTCCAATGAGTGGCAGTGTCTGAGTACGCTCTCCATCTCCTCCTCGGGCACACATCTCCTGATTATCTGATCCGCACAATGTCGGGATAGAAAAAGTTCCTCCCAAAAATAATATTTCAAGTCGGAGAATAACTTCTTCTTTTGTTGATATGTCATATCGGCCGGTAGAATTCTGGACACCAAATAATTTACCATTCGGTTGTGATGACCCGAGTTTGTCTAGACATGGCCCATAGAATTCATTCTTGCTCACCATGGCCTTTTAAGAGCCTTAGTTACTTTTGGAAGGCCTTAAAGTCTTTGATTTAGTGATTTGAGCCCAAAAGGGGAGAGACCCTAGATTACTTTGTAATTTTCGGCCTTATTTAGAAACCCAAACCCAATGGCTTTTGGTCCATGACCCAAACCTTATTCACTAGTGCCATCTGTCATGTACTTGTTGCACTATAAATCTGGTCTTGATAGTGGGCTAAGGGGAGAGAGAAGTGTCGGGAAACACTAAAAGATGGCTTGCAAGCCTACCCTAGAAGATTTGCCACTTGTAAACATGCTAGAAACCTTCTAGAAGAATCAAAGGACAAAAGGAACCTAGGGAGACTAAAGGATTTTCGGCCAACCCATTTTCCCACACGCCTAGAACCTTGTTTTGGCCTTATTTCGAGTTCCAAGGTAGATTTCTTGGAAATGGAAGCCTAGGGAAGAGGAAGGAAGTTTCTCTAGAAAAGATGCATGGGATACCGAAAAGGGCACATGGAATTTCAGATTTTTGTCAGAATTTGCCAAGTGTCAAGCATGCATTAAGCTTCTAGAATATTAGATCAAGGGTCTCTTGTATCAAAAGACAAATATGCCCCTAGGATTTCGGCTACCACATTTCCAATGCACCTCTTCACTTGCCACTTGTCACTTAGGTTATTTTTAGACCAATGGCACATGAGGAGTCATCTTGGGAAGGAGCAATAGAAGATGAAGCAACAAAGGGAAGGAGAAGTGGTGGGCGGCAATAGACAAGACACACGCCCATGCCACTTGTAATCCATGCCAAAGGTTGTTTGTTGGGAAAATGAAGAGGCATGAGGTGTTTTACAAAGATACCCTTGAAGAGATATTCACTTGCTTAAGAAAAGGAAGGGCATAAAGGGGAAAGAAGGGATTTCGGCCAAGGGAGATGAAACCTTACACGCCACCCTAAGTAGTCCCTTCCCAATACAAATCCAAGTGGGGATTCTAAGAGTCTTTTCGGCAAAAGAGAAAGAGGAAGGAGAAAACACTTGGCACTTGTCATCCATGCAAGGATTTTGGAAGCAACCAAAGAGGGAAATAAGGAGACTACTATAAAAAGGAAGGAGTACACGCTTATGGGCTTTTCCTTTGTTATTTTGTGGAATTTGTATGAACTCTCACTCTCTCCACACAACTCTCACATGTTCACTTGAAGATTCTCTCACTTTCTCGCACCTTCTTTCCAACCAAACAAGGAGGATTCCTTTTCAAGAGAGGATTTCGCCACCATCAAGGATAGACAAGGTAAGGATTGGTTTTTCTCTTAGTCTTACACACACAAGTCACTTTCTCAACTCAAAATGAGATTCAAATCTCATAGGATTTCGAGAATGGTGAAATACACACTTTCTACCAATTTTTATGTAAAAAGGTTTTAGGGTTTTTAAGGAACCCTTGAAGCCGAATAGTGGGGGATGTATATCTTCCATGTTTTCGATCACCACATGTGTACTTACCTTATTTTAAGTTTTGTTTTATAACATGAGTGAAATGAATGGGTTTTGACCTAAAAACCCTAAAGGCCGAATGATTTGAGATCAAGTGATGCCCTAGAAATACTCACACACTCAAGAACACAAAATAGGATCTTTCTAGGCACTTTCTAATGAAGCACATTTGGATTTACAGCTTGCTAGTATTTCCTTATGTGGATTTTTCTAAGTATACACTCGACTTACTCTTGGTTATTACTTGTATATATTTGTGTAAATCCTTTCATTGCTATGTTTACTTTGTTTGTTATTTCTTGTTTGTTTGAATATGCTTATGTGATATTGGAATATGAATACTACATGAAAGATATGCTTGGTTTAAGATGAAAATGGCAAGAATGTTCTAAGCATGTTTCGGCTTTAAGGAAAATATTGTGGTTGATTTGTGTTACTTGATGATTCAGCTATACCATGTCTTGGGAGTTTTGGATCCTACTCAAATAACGTGATTTTATGCTTTGTTTCATTATGCTTTGATTATCAAGCAATATGTGTGAAGTTTGAAGCATGTTGAAGTAATGATTCTTCATGTTTTGGCTTCTATATGTTTCGGCCAAGGCCCTTTTTCATGGGTCCATGTATGTGTTTTGACATCTCATATGATTTATGTTATCATGCTATGAATTGAACATGTTATGCTTGGTTATTTGATGCACGGCATTTCATACGTCTTATGTCAAGTGCAAGTACGCATGTTATAAGTCTCATGTCACATGCATTTGGAGAAAGTATTTCCAAAACGTGTTTTCAAAGAAAAGGGTTTATAACTTTTATCATGACCCCAAGTGCTGGGATGAGAGAATGCCTAGTGGAACTCCTCTGTTCACTCTAGAGTGTTTAGGAATAGAGTGGTAACCCCTGGGTCGAGTACTTGTCTATGCACGCATTTCATGATGTACCTCTTGTATGCTTGTGTTAACTGTGATATGTTGTGTGAATACTTGCTGAGATTTCTTGAAATCTCATTGTGGTAGTTTACACTACCATTCCCCAACCAAAATGGTAGAAATTATTACAGGTACCTCGAACACCCAAGAAACATGAACCCAGACAATTCCTTGATAGAGGACAAGTACACCATTCAGGCTGGTCATGACTATACTGCTGATGCATTAAAACACATGGCTAAGCTTCTCAGGGAGATCCTAACTAGTATTAGTGAGACCGAGATCGATGCTACGATCTATCAACCATCCAAGAATCAGAAGTTTTGGTGGAATATGGACCAGCTATTGTGACGCCCCCAAATTCCGCTTGGGATTGGACGGACATTTGAAGCGTCGAGACATGCAACACAAGGTTACCTGCCCCCGTTCATGACATATGAGATGCAATATTCCTAACATGCATCTAGCATTATGCAATATTCGCAGCAGATAATTTTTTTCTTTAGCAATACTATGCACCAAACTGAAATATCCCAAATACTTAAAACATACTTCATGCATAATGACATACTCAAAAACTGATATCACAACACTAGTCCAAAATGGTTGTGATCAAAAGAGTGATGAATATTGAACTCCACAAATACAAGTAGTAATCTGAGGTGACTACTGTACTAACACCTACATCGCATCGTCGCTTAGTCGACCGTTTCCAGTTGGTCGATTCCCAATTCTCCTTCAAATCCTGTAATAAGATCTACCATTCGGGGGGAATGGTAGTTGGGACTACCACAGTGAGATTTGATTACAAATCTCAGCAAGTTAATAGAAAACTTCCACACAGGTTAATAATGCATGCATGGCAGTAAAAGCATGAATGCATAATCAAATCATAAGTAATCATAGTATAACTTAACATACAACATAACATAACTGGCATAACTGGCATAACTTAAACTGAAGCTGAAGTTTAGTATGAACGTGACTTGAAACATAACATGGACTTGAAACATAGCATGAACGTGAACTTGAAACATAACATCGACTTGAAACATAACATGAACCTGAGCATGACATAACAAAAATGTGAACTTGGAACATAACGTAAACGTGAACATAACATAACACGAACTTGAAACATATTCTTGTCTCATGGGATTACCATGATTGCGTGAACGTAAACTTGAACATAACATAACGTGAAACATGACTTGAACTTGGAATCTTATTCAATAGACTTAATCATTAACGTGACCATATGGGTGCTACACAGGTCCCCTTGAGCCGTGTGTCCCTGCCGATTACCGCATCACTTCACAGGTTTCTATACCAGCTGTGAGTGCGTTAATACGTACTCCACAGTTGTTGTGGCCCCACGTATTCTACGTGTCACAATTGCTGTGTCTCACGTAGTGTATGCTCCACAGTTGTTGTGGCCCCATACTTCATACTCCACAGTTGTTGTGGCCCCATGACTTATCTGTTTGTGCCACACTTGCTGTGGACACACGTAACATAATGTGTGGCACCATCGGCGTTAGTGTCTGGCGCGCTCCGGTGACCAGCTAATTAGGCCCCATTCGCAACCTGTTGACTGTACTTCGTCAACCCAGGAAATTTCACACCTATTTAGACACTCTAGCGTGAACAAAGGAGTTCCACTAAGATATTACCCCATCCTAGCACTTAGGGTCGTGATTGACATGAATGACTTAACTGGCAGACATGACATTTCGTAACGTGACTAACATGAACATGACATAAAATACAGAAATCTTGACATGGCGTAACGTGAAATGAACGTAAGACGACAAACATGACATACTTTGAAACATAAATGTAACAAACAACATTTCATAACATGGCATACATGTAACAGGCAATATTTCGTAACATAGCATACCATGTAACAGACAACATTTCTTAACATGGCCTATCTGACAGTGAATATTACGTGACATGAAATACATGTAACAAATGGCATACTTAACATGACATACTTGCAATGTATAGCAATACGTGACATAATATCTTGTGTAACAGATGAATAATTCATGACAGAATAAATTCTGTGTAACAGATGAATAATTCATGACAGAATAAATTCTGTGTAACAGATAAATATGTAATGACTTGGCATGGCACATATGATAACATGCATACATACAATTTAGTTCCCTTACTTATCACACATACACATTAAATTGATAGTAAGTTAAAAGCTAACTTACCTCGATCTTCGCGCTTCGAGACAAAACTCAAGTGTGATCACGAGAAACTGAAAGTAGCGATTTCTAAAAATTAGAACTTAATCACTAACAATTAGGAATATGGAGAAATATCAACTTCGAGTAAAATTACCATTTTACCTTCTACATGTGGGAAAATGACCATTTTACCCCTAACTTAAGGATTTTGCATCCTAACTCCAAAAAATACCAAAATTTACATACCTTATGTAAATTTTGTCCTAAGCTCAAATATCAATTCAAAAAAATTTAAAACTAAACACAACCATTAAAACTCTATAGGTCCGAAACTTACAAGGCTATTTCCCTTGATTTTGTTGTAATGCTTTCAAATTTCAAAACTCATGATTAAACCAAAATTTTTCTTCTACTATACTCATAACATATTCCTAAGAATAATCATGTTTTGAATCATGAACAAAAGTCATCAAAATCACTAAGACCATACTTGAACTTTTTGGTTTTTCTTCTAAGTTCAAAACAGAATTTTGTTTCTAACTTGTTTTGATCAACCTTTTGATCCATGACTTATAAAGATGTGATCTTCAAACCAAAACATCACATGGTTTAAAAAGATGTTCTAAAACAGATCCAAGCATCAAACTCAAGATCACATGGTTAAACATCAACCAAAACATAAATTTAGCCAAGAACATCATCACTTTGGCCTAACTGAATACCTCATTGCATAAAATTTCATATCTTCAAAAATAACATCAAATATCTTCAAAATAACATTTTAACATGTATATAAGAGGCTTAGGATCTTCCAATAAAAAGATCAAAGCCATTGGAATAAGATTAAACCATAAAAGATTTAAACTTTCTCAAAACAGAAACTGTTTTGCCTCTTCCAGTTTCTAAGTTTTAGACCTAAGAAAATATTTCACCAAAACTTTTAATCATGCAACAAATCCTCAACCCATAATCATATACACATGTTAACAGTACTCCATAAAAATTTCGGACCAAGATCTATTCATTAGCTTGGTCAAAAACTCCAAAATATAACACACTCTCCAGTTTATCACCCAGAATGACCTTTCTGGGGTCTAAACAACTTTTTACCAATCAAATGATCTTTAAATGGAATGAATAAGATATCCACGTAAACTAGACTCCAAAAGAAACAACTTTCATGAAGGCAACTTTGCGATAAAACACTTACAAAAGAGGTAAGAAAAACTGTCCGAGAGTGTCTTTTGTGTTTTATGAAGGAAAAGTGTAAAGGAGAGTTGCTTTTCGTGGAAAGTGGACTGGAGAGCTTCTTACACAAGCTATGTAAAGTGATAGGACTGAAGGAATGGTTGAGTGTTGGCCTTTTCTTCTCATAAAAATCAAACCAAGATCTTTTCTCAAGGTGGAGTGTGAGAGTGAAAGAGTGAGGTGTCCCTTTAGCTTTGTCTTTCAAGAACCTTCTAGGCCCTTCTTGTAAAGATCTGACCAGCCAAGTGGGGGTACAAAACTTAGCCATGAAGCAATCCTATGGTGACCAATTTCGTGGGCCTTAATGGGCCTAAACTGAATGGGCCTAAATTTTGGGGTTTAAAGAGGGTTTGGGTTGCTATCAAGCCCAAATCCAATATCACTTGGTCCAATCAATTTCTCAAGGTTAACAAGGTTGGATAATGATGTTCTAACACAAAGTTGAAGAATTAATAGCATGTGGAAGTGATTTAATCAAGTGATTAAACACAATGCTATAAATCGGATTAGACAATGTTTAGAGGCCAACTTTAGGGTTTTGGGGAAACCGTTTAGGGTTTTGATTTCAACAAATCTTTTGGGCTTTCAATTGGATTCCCACCATTTAGGGTTTCACTAGGATTGAAAACCTTTTTGGTCTGGCACAATTTGGTTGAGCAGATGAAACAAGGTTTTGCTTAAGTGGCATGATCTCACACCTTGATTCCTTCAAATCCAACAAACGCTCCTCATGGTGCCAAGTGTCTAATATTATCCACTATGTGAGGCTAATATCTTTCCAAGTGTCCAAATGAAAGTTCTCTAACCTAATTTGGACATTCCACACTATGATTTTGAAACACTGCAATTGGTGTGCTTATCGAGGTTACTATTCACTCCGAAAAAGTGAATCATAAACTTAACACTAAAAATTCCTAAATATTCATATTAACCTACAATGAAAATATTATACCGAAATTCAACCTCGAAGTGCCCCTAAAAATAATTTCACAATTTCCAATAGACGTTTCGTCCGGAATTATGAAAATAGGATATTGCGCCATAAAATTCTAAATAATCCACTGAGTCTAATGGCGTGGACCATAATGCATTCTGACACTTCTAACCACCTCAAATAAATAAAACTTATATTTCTAGCACCATAGTGAGTGATAACACTGATTATGTTGACAGACTAAAACCTATGCGATTGGTCGATTCGTAAAAACTTATGGGGTTTTCACAAGATTCCTAAAGTCAGTAGAAATTCTACCAATGAATTTCTAGCGGGCTGTTACAGCTGTCTACTTATTTGGAGCGAGCCTCAAAGGCCTCGGCCAACTCAAAGGCAATGGTAAAGGACTTGGGTTTGATTCCGCCCGAGCCTTAGCAATCCCATGGGGTCTTCTAGAATCTGTCTCATGATGGGATTGTAGTTATGAAGAAAACATGAACCTAAATTATTTTGTGGAAGAAAAAAAAAAAAAGAGTTGGGACTTATAGTTTTTAGATCTCAACTTTTGTGGAACTATGTTTTGAGGAGGTCCCGTGTTTTGGGAGATTTAAACTATACTCTATGATTTTGGGATGCTATATCTTTATGATACATGTTTATGCTTTCGGACAATGTTGGGATATGATATTAGTACGATGCCATGTGCTTTGCAATTGCTTATCGCATTGCTTAGATTATCCGACCTTTACTATTTTTTCGTTGCTACGTTATTGCATACTACTAGTGTACTTAGGTGCTTAGCATAATATCTGTCATGTACGAGGGTCGTGTAGCCTTCTATTGCATGTCCCTGCATTTCAGTCACCGTCCAATCCCAAGCGGGGGCTGGGGGCACCACAGAGCTTTGTATCAAAGCAATTACATCTCTGGGTAAACCCACATATTGTCCTAGGAATGCATGGTACCTTTAACTAGGTTTGAGATATGTAGGTGTAGGCTTGGATCTCGTTGCTATAGGCTTGAATCTAGAGGAATAAGAAGATATGCCAGTAAGATCGCGAGTTCAAGAGAAGAAAGGTTATCCTTGTTTAAGGAAGGGACTGACCCACGCTGGTTTTGAGCATTTTCAGGAGAAGGAAATTATGGTTTGAAATTGGCGCGAGAACACATCTCTGAGAGGTGGGGATCAGGAGACTGGGAATCCTCCACTGGAAGGGGGACAGGCTATAGCGAAAGCCATTCGCCAGATTACTGAGGTAGTACGCACTCAGATGGAACAAGGACAGAATGCTAGACAAGTACTGCTCAGAGGGGAACAAGGATGTACTTACGAGAGATTCATGGTGTATAGGTACCCGAATTTCGTTGGAACGGAAGGACCTTTAAAGGCTACCAAGTGGCTTATGGATCTAGAAAGAACTTTCGAAGTTAGTGGATGCTCAGAAGAGTAGAAGGTCCAGTACGCGGGTCACATGCTTCAAGGAGAAACTGGAATTTGGTGGCACACTAAGCGGCAATGATGGGCACCAACATGGACCTAGTCTTAAAGATCCTTTGTAGTTCCAGATGGGCCAATTACAAGGTCAAGAGCCAAGAAGATCAAGGAGGTAATGCAAGGATTGATGCAATCCACTTTGGACGAGTTTAGCAAGAGCCCAACATTCAAGATGGGCTTGAAGGATGAAGATCCAGTTTTGATTCATTTTATACAAGCTATGGAAGGGGGCAACAACATGACTTAAAGGCTTTGGGGACTTGAAGGTTTTCAACTTGTTTAATTCATTTAAAGGACTTATTTTATCAGTTTAGAATAATTGAGTTTATTATGAGAAGGACTTAAGGGGGCCTATTCCAGGGCATGTTGGGAAAGTTATTATTTTGTTGAACTAGGGTTTCAATAAGTTACTGTAGCCATATTGTAGACGCGATACTATTCACTCAAGATTATTTTTAGAAGATGGGGATTTATTTTGGCTAGGGTTTCAATTAGCTTTTGTTTTAAATACTCTTTGTAGCCTCATTTTAAGTAGTTTATGAAATTTGATGAATTTATTCATTGTGAGTTGAGTTTATCTCCTCTTGTTCTTGAATGAACTTTTGAACTTATCAAAGGCAGATCATAACCTTTGTGGCGTTCTTCCTTATAATTTAGATTCTTGAGACAAGTTATTCAACGGGTCTAGATTTTCATATAATCTACGTTCTTGAAACGAGTTCCTCAATTGGTCTAAATTTCCCATTGGCTTGATTTTGGCTTTCTTGGGTGAGTTTTCAAATTGATTGTGGGTTCAAGGGATTTCATTCCCATGGGTTCATATCATTTGGTATCAGAGCAAGGTTTTCAATCAGGTCTGATTCTATCTTTTATTTGTTGCATATTTAATTCTAGGGTTTCATTGTTCTAGGATTACAAAAAAAAAAAAAAAAAAAGAGGTGGTTGCCGAAGTTCTTCACTATTGTTAGGGCTGTCGAATTTCATTGTTCTAGGGTTTGTGTTTGTCGAAATCTCTTGTTCTAGGGGCTGCCGTATATCACTTATCTTAGGATTTGATTGTGATTAAATCAGTTGGTGAAAAGAAAAGAAAAGAAAATCATACAGAAAAAAAATCCTAAATTTTTTCTTGAGCCTTATCATCAAAGGGGCTGCATACATCATTCTAGTTGGTATCTTGTCTTATAGTTACTCTTTCATTCGTATAATTTCCTTGATTCTCATGTCGTTTTTTATTCCTTCCGTGTTTTTTTTGTTCTTGTTTCTTGGACTTAATTACTAGTTGGAATAAAACAAGGTTGCATTGTTATTAATTTTCTCGAGAATTTGTAAAGGTCCATCTCCTCGAGGATGCAACTTAGTCCTTCTATGTGCTGGGAATCTTTCTTTGAGCATGTGAACCCAAACTCAATCTTTTGGTTCAAAGATGATACGCCTTCGCTCTTTATTGGCTTGGGAAGCAACCCTTTAATTCTTTTGGGCAATTTGAAGCCGTATCCTCTCATGAAGTGACTTCACCAACTTTTGACCCAAGAATTGGGAAATCTGACTGCACTCAATTGGAATTGATTCAAGGTAGAGTTTGATAATCGTTTCTTTCCAGAAATGGCTAAGCAACAAAAAGCTTTGGATTTTGCAAGTTTGACCCAAGGGAATATAACGGTCGATCAGTACGCTGCTCGTTTTATGGAGAAAGGGAGGTTCGCATCTCATTTGATTAGTACTGAGAGAATGTGAGCAAGGAAGTTCTAGGACAGGTTGCAACCTCGTATCCGAAACCAAGTAGTATCAGGAACGCAGCACCTGTCACTCCACCACCTTGTCGTCGATGCGGGAAGAGGCATAGTGGAGAGTGTCATAGGGCCACGGGAGCGTGTTTCAGATGTGGTCAAACTGGCCATATGATCTGGATTGTCCAGAAATTACGCCTGGAGGAGCGTCAACGCCAAGCATTAAACCCAAGACTGCTACGAAAGCCAAAGTTTATGCTATTACGCCAGGAGAGGTAGACCTAGAAGCTGATGAGACAGCAGATTTAGGAGTGATTACTGGTAACATTTCCAACTTTGCCTTAATTCATAGATAGCTTGTGTTTGGGAATCTTGAGTAATTATAGTTACCTCTTTAGGTAAAGTTAGATTGAAGCAGTATGCGATGTGTGTTATTCTGATTCTGGAGCATCAAGGTCTTTTATCTCTAGTAGATGCGTATGACAATATGAGATCAAGGCTGAGCCAATGTCTCAAAAAGTTTTAGTAGCTATTCTAGATGGGAAAGTAATTGGTTGCACAAGTGTAGTTAAGAATTGCCCGTTGGAAATCGTAGATTTAGTTTTGACCGTGGAGTTGATTGTCTTCCATTTGATGGAATTCGACCTAATCCTAGGAATGGACTAGTTGTCTAGGCATTATGCCAAGATAGACTGTCGAAGGCGGGAAGTGGTATTCGATCTACCTGCTCAAGAAAGGATCTGTTATATGGGTGAGACTGTTCGACTTGATTTGTCTGTGGTAACGGCTAAAAAAGTCAAAAAGAGTTTGATGGATGGGGACATCGTTTATCTAGTAATGATGATGGATGTAACGGTAGAACCTAAAGAAATCCAAGGAATTCTTGTGATTGAGGATTTTCCTAGGGTCTTCGCCGATGAACTACCTAGATTACCCCTGAATCGAGAGACAAAATTTGTAATTGAGCTTGAACCAACCACAACCCCAGTGCATAAGGCACCCTTTCAAATGGCCCCAGCAAAGTTGAAAGAGCTTAAGGTGCAGATTGAAGAGCTTCTAGCGAAGGGTTTTATCCGACCTAGCTCGTCGCCATGGGGAGCACCAGTCTTGTTTGTTAAGAAGAAGGACGAGACTTTTCGGATGTGTATTGATTATAGGGAATTGAACAAGGTGACTATCAAGAATAAATATCCCTTGCCAAGGATAGACGATATGTTAGATCAATTAAAAGGAGCTACGTTTTCTCAATGATTGATCTATGATCCGGATATCACCAACTCAGAATTAGGGAGCAAGAAGTCTCTAAGACTACATTTTGAGCTTGCTATGAACACTTCGAGTTCCTAGTCATACCTTTTGGATTGACAAATGCCCCTGCAGCATTTATGGAACTAATGAATCAGATTTTCTGGCAATACTTGGATAGTTTTGTAGTGGTGTTCATAGATGACATATTGATCTACTCCCATGATGACGAAGAGCATAAGAGGCACTTGAGGATTGTACTGGAACATTATAGGAACATCAATTATGCCAAACTTAGCAAGTGTGAGTTTTGGCTCCACGAAGTAAAATTTGTAGGACATGTCATTTCCAGTAAAGGAGTGGCAGTGGATCCTGCTAAGATCAATGCTGTAGCAGAGTGGCAAAGGCCAACTAATGCTCATGATGTACGTAGTTTCCTCAGTTTAGCAGGATACTACCGAAGGTTTGTAGAAGGGTTTTCTAGACAAGGAAGAATGCTAGATATGTTTGGACTGAGCAGTGTAAGAAGAGTTTTCAGGAATTGAAGAAGAGGTTGAGTTTAGCCCCAGTATTAGCACTACCAGAACCTCACAAGCCCTAAGTGGTTTATAGTGATGCCTCTAAGATGGGTTTGGGATGCGTTCTAATGCAAGAAGGAAGAGTCATCGCTTATGCTTCGCGACAACTCAGGGATCATGAACAGAATTATCCTACCCACGACTTGGAGTTGGCAACGGTAGTTTTTGCACTAAAGATTTGGAGGCACTATTTGTATGGCGAGAAATGCGAAGTGTACATGGACCAAAAAAGTCTCAAGTACCTGTTCAGTCAAAAAAATATGAATATGAGGCAACGGAGATGGGTGGAAACCATTAGTGATTATCAGTGTGAGATCAAATATCATCCCGGCAAGGGTAACGTTGTAGTTGACGCACTTAACCGCAAAGCTCAGATAGACTTGCCATCTGTCTTAGTAAGATTAAGGAATCTGATGATTGGAGATCCACCGCGAGATGCTTTTTTTGCAGTAGTACAAGAGTTTATATTTGTGACTGAAGAAGAAATCCTGGAGGGTCAGCGTAAGGATGAAAAACTGGAGAAGCTCCAACATAAGATTCTGAAATCTGAAGGACCACAACATTTCTCTATTGGAAGGAATGAGATGCTCTTTTATAAGGAGAGGAAAGTGATTCCTAAAATCGCTGAGCTGAAGGAAAAGATACTAAGGGAGGCTCATTGCACCCCTTACACAACTCCCTGGAAGTACAAAGATGTACCAAGATTTGGAAGGTCAATTCTAGTGGGACAAAATTGAGAAGGAAGTGGCAAAGTTTGTGGCAAAATGCTCCATTTGCCAATTGGTAAAAGCTGAACATCAGAGACCGGTAGGTGAACTACAATCATTGCCTATCCCAGAGTGGAAATTGGAAGATGTGTCGATGGAGTTTGTAATTCATCTGCCAAGGATGTCTTCAGGAAAGAATTCGATATGGTTTATAGTCGACTGATTGACTAAAAGTGCACATTTTCTATGGAAAGACTCTTTCGAGTTTATGTTAAGGAAATCGTCCGACTACATGGAGTACCTAAAACCACATTATCGGACCGAGATACTCATTTTACTTCACGATTTTGGTAGAGCTTGCAAAAGATGTTAGGCACTCGTCTGGATTTTAGCAGCGCATCTTACCCTCAAACGGATGGTCAAACTGAACGCACAATCTAGACTTTGGAAGACATGTCGAGAGCATGCGTCATGGAGTTATGTGGTGATTGGGAAAGTCACCTACCTTTGGTGGAATTTGCCTACAATAATAGTTTTCAGGCTACCATTCAGATGGCACGCTACGAGGCTCTATATGGAAGAAAATACACATCCCTGTTGTATTGGGATGAAGTGGGAGAAAGGAAAATGTTAGGACCCGAGTATTTACAAGAAGTTCAGAAACAAGTAACCATGATTCAAGAAAGAATGAAAGCAGCCCAGAACAGGCAGAAGAGCTATGCCGATAACCGACGAAGGAATTTGGAGTTTGCAATAGGAGATTGGGTACACCTCAAAGTACCACCCATGAAAGGATTCGTACGTTTCAGTAAAAAGGGAAAGTTGAGTCCACAATACGTAGGACCCTATGAGGTAATCGAAAGAGTTAGTCCAGTAGCTTACTGATTGGATTTGCCAGGAGAGATGCAGGGAATACATAATGTGTTTCATGTGTCAACCTTGAAGAAAAGCTTCGGAGAAAGATGACCAGTGGTAATGGAGACCGGGGAGATTCGGCTTCAGCCCAACTTGTCTTATAAAGAATGGTCAGTGCAGATTGTGGATTGAAAGGAACAAGAGTTGAGGAATCGGAAGATAACTCTAGTGAAAGTACTCTAGAATAGCCCAAATTTTGAAGAAGCAACTTGGGAACGGGAGGATACACTGACAAGTGAATACTCTCATTTGTTTGTATCTTAGAACTCTTGATGTATGCATGACTTGTTTGATATATATATACATATATGTATGTGTGAATGTTTTGTTCTATGTGAGATCTTTTTATGCCATGTTGTTAGTTTAAACATTGTAACCTTGTGTGCACCTACCAAACCCTTGAACAGAGGATGACACGATCTAGAAGGACCCCACGTATGTCTGTTTCTTCAGTGGCGCAATTGAGAGAACGAAGAGAACGTTGTATCAGAGATCGCCCTAGAAAAAAGCAATAGGTGATAGCAGAACAATCAAGACAGATGGAGATATTTGAGCATCATCGCACTCATGTGATGGATGCGGATTCTCGAGGAAGGCTTCATTCTCGACGAGCATTACCACATGAGGAGCGACAACCATGGTGTAGCTCGAAGGAAGCAAAAAGAAGAAATCTGCAAAAAGGCAGGATCAATTGGTGTTCTTGGGATCACATGAGGAGTTCTAAAGCTACTGGTGGCCTAGGTTTTAGGCACTTGGAATTCTTTAATCTGGCTATGATAGCTGAGCAGGGTTGGAGATTGGTTCAAAATCTTGAGTCATTAGCTGCTGTTGTGCTAAAAATATATTTACAAGTGCACATAATAGTAACAAGTAGTAAAGTAATTTTAAGAAAACAGATATCGAACCCAGATAAAATAATTATGCTATTGAGTATTGAAATTTACTAAATTAATTACTATTTGGAAAACTAAAATTTGAAGAATGGATTATCTAAATTAAACTGAAGAAAATAGCATCAAAATTAAGATTTTAAAGATAATAAGAATAGATCTAGAGCGTTTGATTTCACCTAGCAAATCCCACACAATTTATTTTTCCTTGTTATAGAATTCTAATTATCTCAAGTTGATGATAAAAATCCCTTAACTATTCAATATTTTATCTCGAACAATACCAAAAATATCTCTAACTAATAACTCCATATCTCTATGTGAATTTAACTAATTGGAGATTCATTAAGTTCTTTGGAGTTTTCTTGAAAATCACACTAATTGTGGTAAAGTATATCTACTTTCACTCAACTAATGGTGCTTAATCCTAGAGCTTTAATCACAAATCACCTCTCGGTCTCATTTTGATTCAATGGATCGAATAATAATTAACTAGAAAATTGCAAGCATTGAGAACAAGGAATAAACACTCAATCATGGAAATATTGAAAATAAAATAACTTAGAATATAAATAGTATGTTCAATGTTAGACAACATCAATGCTCTAGAAAATAAAATTAGTTCATAATGAAACTGAAAATAAAAACAATAAAACTAATGTTCTTTGTTGGAATTAGTTGATGAAGCATGTGGCTCTCGCCTCTGCTTCCCAGATCTGCCTCCTTGAAAGAAACGTAAAATAATAAACTCTAGAATATTTTTACTTTAAAACTCAATCTCTAAAAACTCATTACCCCGTATTCATCCCACAAGATATGATTAAATAGATGTCAAAACTTAAATATGGAAACAAGATAAAAGCGGTTACAATCTGGCCTGAAAATCTAGAAAATAGTTTCTAAAGATAAATGTTAACATAAAAGGAATTATCCCAAGAATAGCGAGATTATCTAAAATGGAATATTCAGTGATATGTGGCTTGAATTGCAGAGTTCGGGAGGATTTAGTCACCAACAGATTGATTGCGGTAAAGACTCCCGACTGTGATGCCGTGTGCGCTGAATATAACTAGTCTCCTCACCTACCGAGAGGAAAGACTCCCGATTGGGATGATAGAACCCTCTCGCCAACCTACCGAGTGGTAAAGCTACTTGCTTTTTATCTCGTGATGGACTTCAAGATGTCGTTTAGGTTGGTCTTTTAAGTTGATCGTTTAGACTAGTCACTCAATCTAACCACCTAGAGCCTTGTCGCCAAGTCTTCACACCTTCTGGTCGCGAGTCTCCTCATCTACCGAGAGGTAAGTCTTCTCACCTTTGGGTGAGGGAAATCTCTTTGCTGCCCATGAAACAAGGCTCCTCGCCCAAATCTCATCGACTCTCTTTAGATCTCGTTGCCTCTCATTGGTCTGAATCCGTAGTCTCTTCTTTTGTACCAAAATGCTCTTCTTTTACACTAAATCTTCTCATTCCTTCAAATCCAAGAAAATAAAGAACAATATATAGAAATAAAATAAAATCAATAGTATTGAAGCGAAAATGACACTTTTCTTAAATAAAAGAGTAATAAAAATCACATAAATATAACACTTATCAGTTGATAAGATTCTTTTTGCAAAGTACTATCCCAATGGGAACTTTCTTCAGGCAAAAGTCAAAAGAAATGCTTCTTTCATTTGGAGAAGCATCCTTTCTGCAAAGCCCCTACTGGAAGTAGGTCCGATATGGCATATTGGAGATGGGAGAAGGACATTTGGAAGCAGGTCCCAATGGCTTCCTTGCCCCACTTCATACATGATTCAAAGCCATATCAAAGATTCAGACCCTGAGGCAGTGGTAGCATCACTGATTGATCAATCCACCTTGTCATGGAAAGTTGAAGCTTTGAAGACACTCTTCTCTGAGGTTGAAGTCAATACAATTCTGCAGATCCCAATCCGTTTTTGCCATAGTGCTGATAAGATAATATGGAGTGGGACCAAAAATAGGGTATTTTCTATAAAAAAAAAAAAAAAGTGCATATAACTTGCAAGTGGCTATTCACTAGTCCTCTCAGGGCCAATCCTCCTACTCAAACTGCTCTAAAGAAAAATGGGGACGAATCTGGAAGCTTCCCATCACCAGTGCTAAAAAACTATTTCTTTGGAAGGCTTGTCACAATGCTTTACCCACAAAATCTAATCTGAGAAGGAGGAGAACCATTGAAGACTCATTTTGCCCTATATGTTGTTAGGTAGATGGAACTATAGAGCATGCCCTTTGGGAATGCCCCTCAGCTAATGATGTATGGAGCTACTACTCAGTGCAATTTCAGAAGAAGAAAACTTCTCAAACCTCATTCAAAGACATGGTTCTTGTTATGCTAGCTGACATGGAGGAAGTTCTTCTAGTCGAATTTGCAGTGTTGATATGGAAGATCTGGAAGACAAGAAATGAGCTAATTTTCAAGCTGAGTTTCACAAATCCTATTACTCTATCTCTTCAGTCTAAATAGAAGATGGAAGAAATGCAAATTCTGCAAAACCACACCTCGACATCCTTTCGATTGGCTGGAAATCCAGTATCCTAGTGGGAGGCACCTCCTCATGGTTTCTATAAGATAATTTGGGATGCAAGTCTTCAGAAACAAAACTGTACAAGTGGAGTTGGTGTGGCTATCAGAGATTGAGAAGGCAATGTTATTGCAACAATGAGGATGAAAAGATCCTTATACCCAGACCCCCACTTTGTTGAATCCAATGCTGCTCAACATTCTGTCCTCCTAGCTGCAAAATTGGACTTAGAAAGATCATTCTTGAAGTTGATTCCCTGCAGGTGGTAAATGAACTCAAAGGCACAAGTGAAAACTGGGCTCAAGCTGGTCTAATTTCCATGGATACAATGATACTTCTAAATAGATTTGAATCTTGGTCTATCCAACATGTTAAAAGAGCATCCAATGAGATTGCTCAAGTTTTAGCTAAGCATGGTCTTGTCATTGATGATGTCCTCATAGAGCTAGAAGACATTCCTAGTTGTATTGGCCATTTGGTCCCTACTTAATGAATAAATTTCTATTGTTCCTTTCAAAAAAAAGAAACCATTTTAATAATTGACTTTATTGTTCATAAACTGAAGTTTAACATATAATCACATCTAAACTTCCTACATTTCCAAGGAAGTTGGTACATAAGCAAAATTCACACTCTTGCTACAAAAACCATGTGCACATAAACTCGAAATCGAAATCATGGAGGCATAAAAAAAAAAGTTAATGATACCACTGAAAAGTTTTGGCAATTTCACCATTTTCACAGTGGGATAGTCCCATTTTAAATTGAATGAACTGTGAGATCAATGCACCCTTAATGACAAAAAGGAAAGTGACCAAAGACATACCACCATAGCTAGAAGTCCATCATAAATGCATACCAAGCAGTGTCCTTTTGAACATAAGTTTTGTTAATGCCTAAAATTGCACAATAGGCCGGAATGGAGGAAGGAATTATCCCCAGCCCATGATGGCGATTCGAGCTTCCAAGAGGAGCTCTTCACGTTCATCCATAAAATAATAATAAATAACCAAATAAAATAAATAAAGAGAGACATAGAGACTTACTTGGTTCGGCTTAAAAGTCTACGTCCATTGATTGTTTAGGGGCAAAATTCACTATAATAGATGATTTTACAATCTCTCATGGCCTCACATATCGATCAATACAATAGAGAAATTTAGAGTTTCAGGAGGTTGAAAACGATGCTCCCTTGAGAGAGGTCAAGTGGAGTCGCTATGCGTGAAGGAGTATATTGTCTAGAGAAGTTGTGGAGAGTCCACTTCATTTGTAGATATCTCCTCATTTTATAGATATCTATTTTGTTCCTTGTGGAGAGTCCAACTTATGTTGTGGAGAGTCCAACTTGCCTTGTGGAGTCTAAAACTTCTTTCGGTTTATCTCTTCCTTACCTTCTATCTTCCATGCCTTATCTCTTGGCTTTATCTCTTCCCTTTAGGGGTGGGCAGCGAGGCCCTACACCTTGTTGCCCCGCCCCTGTATGGGCCCACATCTGAGGCCTCCAGCGGAGGCGGGAGCCGAAAGGGGCCCAACCCCACTCAGGGTTTCCCCCGCCCCGCTTATATATATATATATATATATATAATATAAATTATTATATATGTATTTATTAAGTTAAATATATTTGTCATATATATATTTATATGACAAAACAATATTGTATCTTGTTTGGGATTTTTTTTAACGTAATAACATATGACCGAACGACGTCATTTTGTCATAGACAAAACTGCGTCGTTTGGTCATATGTTAAGACCCCCCCTCCCCCACGACTCCCCCTTTGCTCTGACTTCTGTGAAATCTCTCTCTCTCTCTCTCTCTAAGTCCGTCTGCATTTCCGTCGCCGAAGGTAAGAATCTACTCTCAATCTTTGATTATGTTTATTTTATTTTTTGTTGAGTTATGGAATGGAGATTGGAGGAAGGATGGGGTTTAATCAGAGTTGGAGGATGGTATTGTGTGTTTGTGAATTGTGCGCTGTGGAGACTCGATTGTGCATGTGTTTTGATCATTGATGTGTGTTAATTTGTGTGTGTGAATGATTGAATCCGTGATACTGTGAAAGTGATTTTGTGGGTTTCAAAATTTGGATTGGAATCCTAAATTAATTTATGAAATTTATTCGACTAAAAAGATCTTACACAAAGCAACCCAATGCACTTCATAGTTCAGTTTAAAGCCGGTGCTGGAATCAACAAGGGAATCTATAAATAAACAACATTGAATTGTGGCTTGGCAGATGTTATTCCTGCAATCATGTTGGCAGTTGCTCACCACTTACAAGCAAGCACCTTCAGCTTGGCAAAAGGGTAACCAAAAAAACCTGAAACCAATCGAAGCCTCGTGAAAATGAATCCTCCATGCTCAAGCTTTAACTTTTGATTAAGCCATGATTTACTTGATTGAGATTTTTGTGTTGCTTTGTTGACTTGAGATGAAAGAAATAGGTTTGAGAATATCCATTGGAAGATAGTAGGTAAAGAATATTCTTTTTTCTTCACCATTCAAGCAGGCACATTGGTAAATCATTTGAATCTTCATCTTTTGTGCCAGTTCATGATTTATTGACCTCTAGGGTTTGGTTATATCATAAATCCAGAGTTAGCTTTCCAAGAAAATTTTAGAGAAAAGGAGAACATAAAATGGCCCTCGGTTTCAAAAATCTTCATATAAAAACCACGTAATGTGCTCATCACTACATCTTCTGAATATCAATAAATGCATTTATAATTGCACTAAATTTATACAAAACAGATCCATTCTTCAGAGCAATATTACCACAAACTTACATAAGAAAACCAAACAATCCAGTCCTATTAACAGAAATTCTCCAAGCAAGAAATCATATGACTAACATTTATATCATATTGTGATGCATAAAGAAATAAAGAAAACAAATTATAAAAATTCAGAGTTGATTGTGTTATTTGTGCATGCTTATAATATGATGTCTATTTTGATTGTGCATGCTTATTTTATAAAAAAATTTAACAAATTATAATAATGAAAATGTTAGTGGCATGTTTTGATTGTTGATTCCTATGTGTTGATTGTTGAAGTTAGTGGCATGTTTTTGTTTTAATTTCATATTTGTTAATCGTTTTGGAGAATGTCTTCCTCTACTCTCTCAGATTTTAGTGCTAGTTGTCCTACTCCTACCGAGCTTACCCCAACACTTAACCCTACACCCAGCACTAACCCTAGTGACAGCTGTCCTGCCCCAAGCTCACACAAAGCAAGAAACCTATTTCCATAGTTTGGTCTCACTTTACCAAACTAGAGGGTGGTGACCCCAATAACCCACAAGCAAAGTATAACCTCTGTGGTAAACTTTATGAATGTCACTATAGGAAACATGGTACATTACAATTAAAGGTGCACTTAGAAGAACAATGCTTTGGGGCATTGTTATCACTATTGAATGACGCGGTAGTTGTGGCACAGCTTTGGGGTGTCGATTCCACATAGAGACAAATTAAAAGAATAGTAGAATGAATAAGAAAACAAAAGAAGAATATTAAATGATTAATAGAGAACAAATATTAATTTTAATTGCAAATTAAAGTGAAGCAAAGTGACTAACGGAAAAAGTACACAAATTTGACAAACAGTAAAGCGTCGGGAATCCTTTGTACAAATCTGGTATTTTAATTATTCTTAATTCATTGAATAACTCAATTGGGAACTCAATTCCCAAAATTTCCAATCGAAATGTATAGATTTATAAGCCAAGATTAAACTAAATGAAAGCCTGTGAAAACTCATTCACCACTTTTAAAATATGTAAATTATTATCACTATAGAAAAAATCCAATGATGACAATATACTCAGGAAGCGATATTGCAGCAAAGAATTAAATCAATATAGATAAATAATTGATTCAAACATAATCAAAGAGCTAATCCATTCAATAGAAAAAGCATGATTGAATCCATAAACAAAATAAATTCTATGATTATTCAGAGAAGAAAACATCAACAATAAATTGAGAATGATAAAAGAAAAGAGTTTTGGCAATTGAAAATTAAATACATAAATAAAAAATAAATTAAAAATACCATGTAATGTGCAAGTTCATCTCTAGCCCTACTTGAGAATTTAGTTACCCATAAATATAATGGATAACAAAAGTTTCAAAAGAAAAATAAAGCAAACGGCGGCCATGGAAATTAATTTCGTCTCTTCCTTCTTCAGTATTGAGTCGTCTCCCTTCTCTCCAAAAAACTCCAAATTTCATGCTAATGTAATGTTTATATAAGGTAGGAAAGAAACGCTAATATATTTCATGTTCCTGCATACAAAATCGCCTAAATTTTAAGACTCATCTTGGCAGCCACGTACGTACTTCATGAGTTTGAGTTTAGAAATTCTTACTAAAGACAACTTTGTTGTTCTTTAAGATAGTTTTCCAACGCATCAAGAATTGCACCAATCTGATATTTGAGCGGAAAGTTATGATCAAACTACTAAAGTATGTACAGGTTGTCTTCTAGCAAATTTCAAACTGTCTTTTTCTCTTGATCTGAATTACTCTCAAATCCCATCATTATCCTTATTTGAAGAGTCCTACACTCATTGAAAGTTCTTAGGGTGTTCCAACATCTTGCCCACTTGAAAGTCCTTTGAATTTGACTGGGTTTAGATTTGCTCTTTTATAGACTCTGAAATTAAATATAAAAATTTGTTCAAGAATATCCCAAAGTAAATAGAAACTCAATTCAATAATACACATTAACTCCTATGATTTCTATTCACATTTTAGCATTTTAGTCCAATAATAGGGTATTTAGAGTGCACTTTCGTACACTCATCATTTTCCCATATCCAGTCTCTTGTCCTGTAAGTAAATATCAGTAAGTAAACAGACAACGTATAACAGATAACATAAGCATATAAAGGCAAACCCTGAAATGAAATTATGGACATGTACTTGACACAAAACTTATTTCATGCAATTTGACATTTTTGAAAACATGTAACGGAGATCCTTCGATTTTTTCGATAAAATATCTTTTCCATTTGCACATTTCACAATACAAGTAGCACATCATAACTCATTGTCTTGTACCCTTCTTGTAACATGTAATTTGGATACCTCACGGCTCCCCTATGCACCGTTAGTTCTCCCCAACAGCCCACTTGGCCATGGTGACTACTTTATAGTCCTTACTATGCGGCAGTTTGTCATTTCGCCTTCACCACATATAACACATGTGGCACCCACTAGTTTTAGGTGTTACCCCGCTTTGGTATCCTTTTCACAAGAATCCATTCGAGGCCCACCGGTTGTATTTCGTCGACCCAGGAGCTACCACTCTAATTTATGCACTCCAGAGTGGACAGAGGAGTTCCACCAGGACATTCACCCATCCTAGCATTTGGGGTCATGATAAAACATGTACAGACTCTTTTCTTTGAAAATAGTACACAACCCAAATGCATGTGACATGAACTTGTGACACTTTTATTTTAATGCATCATGTGAACATGTAAATACTGAGAATCATATAACCATGTGATACAATGTTGAATATTTTATCTTAAGAATATTAGAACATTCGAATACATAGCTCACAAACATAGGCAATCGCATTCCTGACATGCCAAAGTAGAAGAGGAATATGTAACACCCTTATAGATTAACTCTTAGATCAACACTAGAATTTAGAAGACTACCTCATTAGAGTAGTCCATGACCTTAAGAGCTTTAGAAAGAATTAAATTAAGTTTAGAATTTTGGTTAAGAACATTGATCGATCACCACACGATTAGTGAGCTTGAAACCATGTTTTAATCTTTATTTTTTGTTCTTATCTTTTCTCATCCACTTGTTCTAAAATTTCCTTGTTTGGTCATCCATTTCCATTATTCTTAGATCATATTAGAATTTTAGATAAACCCTTATAGATGTCATTTAGGGTAATGACAAGTCAAACCCTCAAACCATACCAATTGGCACCCAAGTGTACTCTTTGTGTGCAATGGACTAATGTGCCCCTAGCTTGAATATTTTTATACCATTTTCTCAAGGACAATTCAGTCATTAGCCCCTCATTTATTCTTGAGATTTTCCTACCAAACATTGATTTCAAGAACCCTAGCCGAAACTCTAAACCAAGTGCACCTTTGAGTATCTCGGCAACCACCATTAAATCACCTTATTTATTGGGCTACCATTTCATCATCCCTTGGCAACCAATCCTGATGGGAACCAAAGTGGGCCTAGTCTTAAAGATCCGTTACAAGTTTCAGATGGGCCAATCACAAGATCAAGAGCCAAGAAGATCAAGGAAGCAATGCAAGGATTGGTGCAATTCAGTTGAGATGAAGCTAGCAAGAGCCCAACACTCAAAATGGGCTTGAAAGAAGGAGACTCAGTTTTGATCCACTTGATACAAGCTGTGGAAGACATGACTTAAAGTTATTGTTTGGGCCTATTGTTATTGAAGGCTTTCAATTTCTTAAAGGATTTATTTTGTTAGTTTAGAATAAGTGGGCTTGAAGATGCTTGGCCCACATATGTCTTATTTCTTATGAACTAGAATTTCTTGGAAGGCCTTGTATTTTGGCCAAGGGCTTATTTGGAAAGTTATTTTTTAGGAACTAGGGTTTCAAGAAGCTACTGTAGCAGTGACACTATTCATCCAGGGGCAATTTGGTCAAAAGGGGCTTTGTTTTGGCCTAGGGTTAATTGGGTTTAGGTATTTAAATACTCGTAGTCGTCCAACACAAGGGTTAGACAATATTGAATTTTCATTGTGAGTTGAGTGTACTCCTCTTGTTCTGGATTGAACTTTTGAACTTATCAAAGGTAAATCACAACCTTTGTGACGTTCCTCCTTGTAATCTGGGTTCTTAAGACAGGTTCTTCAATGCGTTTAGATTTTAATATAATCTAGATTCTTGAAACGACTTCTCAATGGGTCTAGATTCTCCATCCATTGACTTGATTTTGGCTTTCTTGGGTAAGTTTTCAAATTGATTGTGAGTTCAAGGGATTTCATTCCCACATGTTCATATAAAATCCCCCACCATCTATCGCCTATGTATGTCACTTAAAAGTGCCTTAAAGCTAGGCATAACAGCCATAGAGATGTGTCCAAATGAATAAGACAAAATAGTTGGCCTTGGGAATGCACCTTACCTGCCTTCATGATGGCTTGCCTTCATGCCATGCATTTACTTCTCCTCCCTTTCTCCACTCCCCCATGGCAACTCTCCTTCTTCCCCTAGTGATGGGCACCAAGATAGATCTAGTCTTAAAGATCATTTGCAAGTTTCAAATGGGTCAATTACAAGATCAAGAGCTGAGAAGATTAAGGAGGCAACAAGGATTGATGCAATCCACTTGGGACGAGACTAGCAAGAGCCCAACATTCAAGATGGGCTTGAAGGATGAAGATCCAGTTTTGATTCAAGCTATGAAATAGGGCAACAACATGACTTAGAGGCTTTGGGCACTTGAAGGATTTCAACTTGTTTAATTCATTTAAAGAACTTATTTTATTAGTTTATAATAGTTGGGTTTATTATGAAAAAGACTTATGGGGGGCGCCTATTCAAGGGCATGTTGGGAAAATTATTGTTTTGTTGAACTAGGATTTTTGGGAAGGTCTTGTATTTTGGCCAAGGGCTTATTTGGAAAGTTAATTTTTAAGAACTAGGGTTTCAAGAAGCACTGTAGCCGCTGCACTATTCATCCAGGGGTATTTTTGGAAAAAAGGGATTTATTTTGGCTAGGGTTTTAATTAGGTTTTAGTTTAATACTCTTTGTAGTCTTATGTTAAGGAGTTTATAAAATTTGATGAATTTATTTATTGTGAGTTGAGTTTACTCCTATTGTTCTTGATTGAACTTTTGAACTTATCAAAGGTAAATCACAACCTTTGTGGCGTTCCTCCTTATAATATGAGTTCTTGAGACAGGTTCTTCAACGGGTCTAGATTTTAATATAATCTAGGTTCTTGAACTGTGGAAACTTAGAACTTTCATGAGACATATGCAAATGCCGAAAGCTTCATCATAGACATATGACATACAAACATGCAAATCCTTGTGCATTTTGCTTTACGACTTGAAAATATTAGAACATGTGACCATGTTCCTTTATAAAAATTCTAAGGCATTGAATATCAAACATGAAACAAACATTCAATACTTTCCATGTAGTGGCAGAAATATACAAACCCTAGCACATCCAAGAATTGGTCTTAGCTCATTATGTTTCAATCACAAAATGTTCATACCTCATCCATAGTAATAGCCAATACCTTTAAGTTTGAAAATATACATTCCAATCAACTTTTCATGAACTTAGAATCTTCTAATGTGTTAGATAAAATTTTAACAATGAACCTTCATGGGTGGCCGGAACTTGCTAGTGATCATGCTTATAAAATATAAGCATTATCATGAACTTAATCCAATACATGATTCGGTGAAGTAGCAAACATTCATATACAAGTCAAACATTATGCAATATGAACCCTAGGGTGGCTTCTTATTCCATTTTCATAACATGAATAAATTTCATAGGCCATTCTATTCATATATTAGATAATCATGCTAAGAAGAGATTATATCACATGGAAGAGACATCAATATCACAAACATTCACATAAAACCGAACAACCAACAAGTTCAGGTTACATATACATATAATATCCAAGTACAAGTTAGAGGTTTACTTACAAAAATCCACAATAGATAGCGAGCACACTTCTATGACTCTCCTCAAGGAAGTATCTTCTAGTTTTGCTTACCCTCCAATTAATGTTTGGGTATGAAAAGAATAATATGGAGAGTGTTTGGATGATGAGAAAATGGTGGAAAGTTGGATAGAAAGGTGGTGGCCGAATACTTCAAGAGAACTTCACCAAATAACTTAAAGAATTAAGGTTTTCGGCTCCTCTCCCTTTTATAGACACCAAAGCTTCTTGCACAAGCCAATACTCATTGCATGGATGCCAAGTCGCTTCCCACCCTAAGAACTCTTCCTACTTCCTCATTATTTGATTGTGTTAGAAACACAATAAGATCCTTTTGGACAATTGGTGCCTTCTTCCTCAAAATCGAAACCTCCTTCCCATTTTGCCCCTTCACCTCATGTCTTGGTTCAATGAACCTTGTGATTACATGGTCTTTGCAAGCTAACAATCTTCATCAATCTCTTACATGTTTGCATGTGTGCCAAGTGGCATGTGAGGAGTGTGTATTGCAAGGTGGCTGCTGAAACCTCCATCTTTTCCCAAGAAGATCTTCTTTCACCAAACATTTAGACAAGCATGTGATTGTTCATGGTTGGTGGCCGTCCATCTCAAGGTATCCCACCAAGATTTCTTCTAGAAATCCTAGGCGTGTGACTCTCCCTTTTCTTGTGGATTTTGCCCCTTCCCAAGACAAACATTCTCTCTTACCTTTTCGCATGCATGACACATGGCAAAAAACAAGAATATCTTCTTTTCCTTCTCCCATGGTTGTCGTGCAAGGCCTCTTGGCCTTCCCTAGGCTCCATTTTTCCATAACCTCATCATTCTTATTCTAGAATCTCTCTTTCATAGTGACACGTGTCACAAGCTTCTTCCTACAAGCAAGCCTTCTTGCATGTATGTAAAACTAAGTTTACGTAAATTCTTGAGAAAAACATTGATTGAGTTTACGGTGCAACAGTCGGCGAGGAGAGGCGCGAGATACTCACCGAGAAAAGAACGAGAGACGCAACAGCAGTGCTGGGCGGAGGTCAAAGGTGGTCCACGCGGCAGTAGAGCACTGAGATTTAGAGAGAGAGGAAGAGAGATTAGCGAGAGAGAGAGAGACAGAGAGGGACGTTGAGGAGAGTTGAGTTCGGGGGTAGCTTACCGAGAGGAGAGTGACGAACTTGGATGGAGTGCAGTGCCCAATGATACTCGCTGTGCGGTGGCGATGTCGTGGAAGAGGTTGGCGGCGGCGGCTCTCGAACTGGTTTGCGTCGAACATCAACAAACAGAAAAGGAAAAAATGCTCTATTTTCGGGGACAAAAATAGAGGTTTCTTCAATGGCTTGAACGATGGCTTAGGGTGGGGCGCGATGGTAGCGTTGAGTCTGATCCGTGGGTTGCTACTACGGGAAGGACGCTGGTGGCAGCGGCTGGTTTGTGGCTACTTGAAGGTGTGGTGCGGTGGCAATGGTAAACCAAGAGAAAAGAAAAAAAAAAAAGAAAAACTAAAGCGGCTAGTGCACACAGCATTGGTTTCTGCAAGGAGCTCCCTCCACGGCTGAGTGTTATGTCGGTTTGGGCTTAGGTTGTGGAGGGCTTCCGCACACAAGAGGGATGGGGAAGGTGATGGCAGTGCTGAGCCGAGTGCTACGGGTTGCTGTTTGTGTCAGAAGGAGTTGCAAGCGGCGGCAGTGAACGTAATGAAGGCGTTCTCTACGCATGGCTATTGCATGCATATAAATATGATGCGAAAACCGTAGAGATAAGAGAGACTTGTGTGCGGATGAAAGGCTGAGTCGTGTGTGTGCATGCATGCAGTGAACGAGAGGAAAAAAAAACTGTAAGGGTGAAAAATAAATATAGACGGAAAGAAAAAAAATAAAACATACGGGCAAGTTAACGTGTGGAAAAAAAATAAGCTTTTTCACACATAAAAAAAAAATAACCCAAAAGTTTTGAAAACATTTTCGCACTGGGCCCTGGTGTTACATTCTCCCCGCCTTAAAAAAATTTCGTCCTCGAAATTTACTAGTACCAAAAGCAAGGCCTAAATATTTATCCGCTACAACAATTCTACACCTGCCCCATTCGTTAATCATAATGTCGAACCTAATTAATATTTCAAAATTGTCGAACCCAATATTCCAACTTCTAACCCTCCAATATTGTCAATCATATTCTTCCATATTTTCCCTAACCATTCACGATCTCGCACACTACCATTTCAAGTCTAAAATATGAACCTCAATAATACAATTAAAAACCTAAAATAATCTTGAACTCTCCACATAACCCTTGAACCTTATACAAATAATGGAATAAACTCTCAAATTATAATATCACCAAAACCACGCTTCCGCTGCGCACTCTAACAACTTGTAGTCATAAACACATTGTAACTCACTCATAAAGCTCTAGAATTAGCTAAACCCCACATTTACCCAATCCACACATTTTTAAGTCACCAGAGTCAAATTCAAAAAATTATTCCAATATGATTGTAGCCTCTAAAACATCAATATCACAAATCTAAGCCTCAAGTTCCGAACCAAAACTATTTCCAAGAAGTTAACCTGAAGTCTAAACCTTAAATCTTGTCAGAATCATTTCCTACAATTCATAGAATTACGCCTACCAAAATTAAAATCTCGAATGTCTTAAAAAAATGTTTTCCTAAAATATGCAATAATCTAAAACCTCAGATGTCGTGGAACTCATTCCATAGGTCCGCAAGTGCTAAAACCTTAGATATCATCAAAAAAGAAATCATATCCTGAAACCCGCAGAATTCTACAACCTTAAATCTCCTCAAAATCATTTTTAAAGTATGTACTATCTCTAAACCTCAAACATCCAAATATTCAGTCCATAAAATCTGAAGAATCTCAAATCTCCAAAGTTTTGAACTTGACGACGAGCAGCCATCCTGAGATCTTAAACTCAGTTAAACGTTCTAAAATACGTATAGACAAAATATAAATACCAACTAAAATATTTAAAAACAAGTTAAAATAAATAAATCAATAAATCAATAAAATCTTGAACTTGTTTTAACCATTCTTAGCCATTTCTTTAATCAACTCGTATAGTCCTTCCTACCTTCTACAATTGTAAAACCAACATTGCTCTAAATTGTCTTACGTTTTAAAATCTAAACCTCAAAAATCTAAACCTTCAATCAATCTTTATAAATATTATCTCCTATATTCAACAAATTAAGCTTGTCGGATCTAAAATCCCTAAACTTCAAAATCTCAAAACTCAATCATAAAGTCTTGAAAAATCTAAAACCTTAAATATCCACATAATCATCCTTATAGTCCTCCAGTTCCTATACTGAGATTTTTACATCCTATGAACCCACAGATATCTAAACCTCCAAGGTTTATAGTATGCAGAATTCAAACCTGTCTATGATACCAACTGTAACGCCCCAATCCCGGAGGTCCAGAGAGTTAGCTCTTGTAACCTAAATCCGACTTCCATAACATATTTAAATACTCCAATATTTCTAAAAAGTACAAATCCATTTATTCAAAATCCAAAACTCATAAACCTACTCAATAAGACTCTCCAATAAACTTGTACCCTCAGGCACTTATTCTATTACGATCATAACACCTTACTAAAACTTCTTACTCTTGTTCTCCAGCTGAACCATCAACATTATCTGAAATATATATGGAGATAAGGGGTGAGTTATCAACAACTCAGTAAGCAAAAAAAATATACCAGTGTGTAAACATGAGCATTTACAGAAATCAGAATGCAAAACAAAACATTTGCATTTTCAGAGTGTGGAAGTAGAAAATATGATCAAACTATTAGAGCGAAAATTCAAAAACAATTTCATTCAAAAACATCCTTTGGCATAGCATAAATGATCATCATCATCATCAGAACATCATATTAGAACAGATGCCATGTATAACCCCCGTGGTAGGGTTGTGCATCAGCAGATAGCCAAGTAGAACATAAATCACTCTGTCACCAAGGTGTGCACTCAAAACAGAGACCACTACTATAACCCGTGGCAGGGCCGTATCCACTATTATTACTCGTGGTTAGGTCGTATCCACTATTATAACTCGTGGTTGGGCCGTATCCACTATTGTAACCCGTGGTTGGGCCGTATACCACTATTATATCACTCGTGACAAGGCCGTAACTGAACAGAGCGGAAATAGAATCAAATTCAGAATCAGTGAGTCATGCCAAAGGTTTTCAGAAATCACGTCTTATCCAAACAGAGTATTGAACAAAATCTTCGAAACAGAACAAAATCATATCACAACATAATTTATGCACAAATTTCATATTTGCTCTCTTTTTCAAAGTTCAAAAACAGAATGTCAGAAATAAACTCATGTCTACCCAGTAATGACAGAAAATACTTTCTTATTAAACAGAATCTCATGAGTAATGCAGAACAAATAACTGAGGTAGTTCAAATTTATTTTCATAATCAGATATGTATATTATCCAAAAATAACCTCAGCTCATTTTATTTTAATGCAAAGTCTAGCATAGGAACCCTGCTTACCTGAACTTCTTAACTTTTCAAAAATTTTCCTCAAAATGTAAAACAATAATTAATCGTCACCTATAAAATAATCACGTAATTCTCGTAAATTTCCAATTAATCACACATTTCGATATTCAATCCTACGCTTCTAAAATAACCTATTAAAATCCTCAAAACCTAAAATTTCAAATCATCACTTTCTAAAATCATCACTGTTGATTTAATAACTATGACTAAAACATATAAAAGTCAGACCTATTTATTATTGAAAACCAACTATAAAGTTTAATACTGGATAATATAATTATCCCAAAATAGTTTAAAAATAACCATAACTATATTTTTCAAATAGATTAAATCATATCTAAATTGTAAAAATAATATTACACCAATATTGTTTATCCTAAAAATAAAACTTTACTTGATAACAAGTTAAAATACTTAAGTGATTTTCTGTGATTATAATTAAAATCATCAAAATAAAATTTCACACTTACTGTAAAAATAATATGCTACCATTGTACGATTTGAAAACCCTATTTATTTTCTGTAAATTTCTTATACTTGCCACAAAGACCATGTAAAAAAAAAAAAACAGATTTAATATAAATATAATACCACATTGAAACCACCCAATAATAAGGGTAATATTGTAATTTCATACCCAAATAGTATGTAAAACTAAGATTACGTAAATTCTTGAGAAAAACATTGATTGAGTTTACGGTGCAGCAGTTGACGAGGCAAGGCGCGAGATACTCACTGAGAAAAGAACGAGAGACGTAACGGCAGTGCTGGGCGGAGGTCGAAGGTGGTCCACGCGGCTGCAGAGCACTGAGATTTAGAGAGAGAGAGGAAGAGAGATGAGCAAGAGAGAGAGAGATGGAGAGGGACGGAGAGGAGAGTTGAGTTCGGGGGTAGCTCACCTAGAGGAGAGTGATGAACTTGGATGGAGTGCAACGCCCAACGATACTCGCTGTGCGGTGGCAATATCGTGGAAGAGGTTGGCGGCGGCGGCGCTCGACTGGTTTGCGTCAAACAGCAGCAAACAGAAAAGGAAAAATGCTCTGTTTTAGGGGACAAAAACAGAGGTTTCTTCAATGGCTTGAACGATGGCTTAGGGCGGGGTGCGACGGTAGCGTTGATTCTGATCCGTGGGTTGCTGCTATGGGAAGGACGCTGGTGGCAGCGGCTGCATTGTGGTTACTTGAAGGTGTGGTGCGGTGGCAGTGGTAAACTGAGAGAAAAGAAAAAAAAATAAAAAAAATGAAGCGGCTAGTGCACACGGCATTGGTTTCTGCAAGGAGCTCCCTCCACGGCTGAGTGTTACGTCGGTTTGGGCTTAGGTTGTGGAGGGCTTCCGCACACAAGAGGGATGGGGAAGGTGACAGCAGTGCTGAGCCGAGTGCTACGGGTTACTGTTTGTGTGGGAAGGAGTTGCAAGCAGCGGCAGTGAACGTGCTGAAGGCGTTCTCTTCGCATGGCTATTGTGTGCATATAAATATGATGCGAAAACCGTAGAGATAAGAGAGACGTGTGTGCGGATGAAAGGCTGAGTCGTGTGTGTGCATGCATGCAGTGAACGAGAGGAAAAAAACTGTAGGGGTGAAAAATAAATATAGACGGAAAGAAAAAAATAAAACATACGGGCAAGTTAACGTGTGGAAAAAAAAAAAAAAAGCTTTTTCACACATAAAAAAAAAAATAACCCAAAATTTTTGAAAACATTTTCGCACTGGGCCCGGGTGTTACAAGAAAGATCTCATGATGCAAGAAGACCACTAGGGTTTCAGTTTTTGGAGGGCACATGACACCCATACTGCCATTTGGCAACCATGCACTTCACCTTCTCTAGGTTCATTATATGTAGACCAGAAATGGATGAAGGGAAGCTTAGGATTCGACAATCTCAAGTGAGGCGCCACTTGTCCTCCATGCAGATAAGTCCCTTAAGTTTCCAAAAAACACAAATGATGAGAGGGAAAAGTAGTAGGGTTTCGATTAGGGCATGAAGTAAAGAGAATGGAGGGGTTTTGACACATGATGCCCATGCAAGGATGTTTCTTACATTTTAAATGAAGCAATGGTAAGGGAGTGAGAGACAAGTTTCGATAATGATAGATGTGACGCCCCCAAATCTTCGCTTGGGATGTAACAGAGTCTCGGAGTGTTAGAACATGCAACACAATGTTATATACCCCTGTTCATAACAGTTAATATGCAATGTATCCTAAAATGCAACTAGTGCAATAATCACAGCGGAATAAGGGTGATTAGTTATAACTCTTGCCAAAATGAACTAAAACATCCCAATAGCGCCTTTTTTTTTTATAAGAGTGGGAAGTCACATGTCCAATAGTGACCCCCTCCTGAATTTATTAATAAAGCGCTCACTTGTGGTGGAGGAATACTGTGGTAAGAAACAAGGCCCATGGAAAAAGCCAACAAGATCGCAACCAAGAAAACAATCTATGACAATCCTATGGAACGAAAAAGAAAACAAAACTACAAAAACCAGGCAAACTAACATCTTAAAAATGGGAGGCCTAAGAAATCCAAATGGAGCAATCCTCTAAGAATCCGAGGCTTATCGCAATTATTAGAATAAACCAAATCGGCGCCTGAGGCCCCTTCCTTGGCTAACCAATCCACCACTGTATTACCTTCACGAAACACAAGTTGAAAACGATAATGAATAGTGCAAGAAAATCCAACAGGTTCCTCCCAAAAATCCTCTAGGTACCACACACCACATCGCCCTCTATTCCACCAGGAAATAACCACCATCGAATCTATTTCTACTATCACATTAGAAATATGTAATAATTTGCAAATTCTCAAACCTTGAAGGAGCGCTAGAAGTTCCGCTTTGTTGTTAGAACTGAAACCAATATTTGAGGCATAAGCCTGGACAAGTCTACCTGAATCATTTTGAATAACCCCACCAATTCCACAAGTGCCTGGTTTCCAAGACAACTACCATCCGTGTTCAATTTGTACCATCCCGACTGCAGTTTAAGCCACTTAACCACTTTGCAACAATGAGCTTTAGGTACAACCGTTTTAATCCGCAAGGCCTCTAGAATCATGCCATCCCAGCGAGACAATCTCATGGGATTCTTTACTGCGTGACAAAGGGAACCTAGCCACACACAAATAGAATGAACAACAGCTTCATGAGTTTCCAGAATAGCTTCCATACGAGCAAGGCATCTTCTCCTCCATAGGCGCCAAGTAACAATGACGGGAATGATGCCAACTATAAAACCCACCTGAGAAGAAGAGTTAGCATGCCTAAACCAAGTCCTAGAATTCTGTTTCAAAGATCTACCAAGAGGAATACCAAACAGAGTGCCAGAAAAGGACCATACCTTTTGAGGAAAATCACCCTCAAAGAGAACACGGTTAATATCTTCAAGATGACCTACATTACAACAATCACACTTGGAAACAAGGGGAATACCAATACGGCGCATTCTATCATCCACACTCAAGGCCATATGCCAAGCCCACCAAAAATGTATAGACATTTTTAAAGGAAGACTTTTATGCCAAATCCAATCATGCCAACGAAGAGGAGAACCTCTGATACGAATACAATGCCAAGCAGATTTGGTAGAGAACATACATGTCTCCGTAGGAGTCCAAATAAGAACATCATTTCCGGAATTAGGTCTAGATAAAGAGACTAAAATATCATCCACCTTCTCCTGCCCAACTAAGTTCTCCATAAGATCTACATCCCAACTATCCGATAGCCTACACTCTTTAGCTTTTAGCAGGGGTGAACCCACTAATGGCATCTCATTAATTAGAGGACCATTATCCCTCGATTTGTAATACCAGAAAAAAATTTCTCCTTCTCTAATCTTCAACTTAGAATTATTCAACAACAACGGGATACAATTAGCAACCATTCTCCAAAATCTTGACCCTTTATTGGTCTCTATTAACAACCAATGCTTCGAACCCACATATTTTGCTTTGAAAAAGTTAGCCCATAGAGAATTACCTTGTATAAGATTCCAAACGAAACACATATGTAAAGCTCTCTGAATGTCTTGAAGATGCCGTAACCTAGACCACCTTCTCCCACAGGGTTGCAAATATGTTTCCAAGCCACACATTTCTTTCTATCTCGCCCATCAGATTCTCCCTGTGAATCTTGGTGATAGTAGCTTGAGGAATCTGTAAAACAACAAAGAGGTGAATCACCATGCTAGATATAACATGCCTTAACAGAACTAGTTTTCCACCAGTAGATAGTAGCCTCATCTTCCAACCACTGATTTTTTGCCTCACTTTATTCACCATGCCTTCTAGATGAGACTGCTTAAGGCGCCCCAGAATAATCGGCACTCCTAGATATTTAAAAGGAAAAGTCCCCTCCATGAACCCAGTACAACGTAATAGACTCCGCTTGCACATAGAGGAAATTTTGTCCAAACAATATAATGCAGATTTCTGAATATTGATAGTCTGTCCTGACCACCTCTCATATTGACTCAGAATGTGCTAAAATACTCGAACTGATCTTTGACTTCCATTCGAAAAAATCATTACATCGTCAACATACATCAAGTGAGAAACAATAGGCATACCTCGGGCCTGATAGAAATGGCCAAATTTATTTTCTATCACGCTGCCAAGAATTATCCAGGATAGGACCTCTTGCTGAATGATAAACATATATGGTGACAAAGGATTCCCTTGACGAAGACCACGGCCTACCGGGAAGAAACCATTGACCGTACCGTTCATCATAACCGAATACCAAGGGCTTGAAATACAAGAATGCACCAAGTCACAGAATTGAGAAGAAAACCAAACCTTTGCAAGATTGTAATCAGAAAAGCCCAATCCACATTATCATAAGCTTTAGCCATATCCAATTTCAACATAATATTCCCCAGTGAATTCTTTTATTAATAGGTTGAACCATTTCCTGGGTGAGACTAATGTTCTCAAAGATACTTCTTCCAGGAATAAGGCTCATTGCATCGAAGATATCAGACAAGGTAGGAGACCTGTTAATCGATTCACAATAATCTTGGAGCAAATTTTATAAAAAACAGAACAAAGACTAATGGGGCAAAACTTATCAAAACCTCTAGGCGAATCCACCTTTGGTATTAAAACCAAATATGAGGCCGTGAAAAACTTGGGAAGGTGTTTAGACGTAAAGAAATCCAAAACTGCATTTCACACATCAACTTTAGCCACTTCCCAACAACTTTTATAGAAACTCGAACCAAACCCGTCAGAACTTGGAGCACTCTGAGACGGAATGAAAGACAAAGCCTCAAAAACTTCCTCTATTGTAGGCGCACGAAGAAGTGAGACATTCTCCTCCTCTGAAATGACGGGATCAATGAACTGCTCAAGTCTAGGCTGCTCAACCTGTGATTCCCCTTGAAGTAAAGAAGAAAAATATTCCACTGCCCCTTGGTAAATACTTTCCGGCGTCTCATAAACCATCGCATTCGATCGCATTTCCAGCACTCTTTTTCTCCTCTTATTGGCAAGGCAAGCATGAAAAAACTTTGAATTCTGATCGCCATCCACCTTCCATTTTAACTTTGCCATTTGTGCCAAACTCAACTCTTCCCGTCGCCTCCAACTTGCCAGGTCCGAAACTACCGTATGTAACTCTCTCTCCAAATTTTCCTCCAAATTTAATTGAAGCTGTTGCTCAAACTCCTGAACCTGTTTTTCAAGAGCATCAATACGACCCAAGGTATGACCAAAAAACCCTTTTATTCCACTCCCTTAACACCACTTTAGTCTACTTTAATTTTATAGTCAAAATCTGAATAGCCGAACCCCCCACCTGAGTAGCCCAAGTTGTCCAAACACAGTCCAAGAAACTATGGTGATCCACCCACATCTATTGAAATTGAAACGGGGTTGGGCCATAAAAGAAAGGATCTTCTTGAACTCAATAAACATGGGAGCATGATCTGAAGTAGAACACGACAAATAAGAACAAATAGCATTTGGAAACAAAGCAAGAGAGGAGCTGTCCATGAGAGCACGATCAAGACGTGCCCAAGAGCAGGCAAGACCTGATTGCCCAAGAGGCCAATCTCGCCTCCTTTCTGAATCATTACGGATAATATTAAAATCACCAACAAAAACACAAGGGTCTGATCCCAAATTATTAGAGTTGAGATTATCCCAAAGGTATCGCCTCTTCGCCACGGTACATTTGGCATAAATCACTGTGAGCAAGAACTTCACGGTTCCTTCACCTACTAAAATAGAAATAAATTGCAATCCCATCCGAACCACTTGCACCTCACAAGTACTATTCCAAAAAATCCAAATTTTGCCCCCATCATCCTCATTAGAACAGAAATTTTCAAAATTCAAACATCGTACCAATTTACGAGCTCCCTCTAAATTTTGGAAAGGTTCTAAAAGAGCAACTACTTTCTACTTCAACTTACCAATCAACTTTTTTAATCTACTCATGGAGGTCCCAATCCCTCTAATATTCCATAAGAAAATAGAACCAATCATTGAGTAGGATTTGAAATTCGGGCATGAACCCGAGAAGAACTTCACATTTTAACAACATATTTTTCTTATACTTCTTCTTGCCTTCATTGGCCACATACTCCGTAAGATATTCTTTATCCTGCAGGAAGACCTTTAATTTAATATCTGATTCTGGCTCCAAAACAATATTCTCCAGCAAGAGCGTTTCCTCACCAGGTGCATCCGCAGGTTATCGCTTCCCCGAGTGTCTCAATTTGCACCACAAATGGATCCCGCACCACACACGAGTCCACCCCCTCGCTGGCCATAACCACCGGGACTTCAAGATTCTCCATTGAAGTCTCCCCCATTATAACACCTGTAGCATTCCCAGCACAAACTGGGAAAGTTTTTCCTATCTCAATTGCCTTTACACCCTATGTTTCTATAGTTAACAGGCTATCACCGTGCTGACCAGACGGCACCACCAACGACAGCACCAAATGATCAGCTTTCTCAGGGAGTACCAGAACACCACCCACAAGCTCAGGCAGAAGGACAACGTCAGACGGAATCGGTACCAATTCTACAATGACACCCTCTATTTCCATACCAGTCACCATATTTTCTTCTACAACGGGATCGGACAAAACATACCACATGTTCTGCTATAGGTTTCACATCCTTTTGATGACCTTTCTTCCCTTCCCAAACATGCCCATTCTTCCCAGATTTTCCTGTTCTAAATGTCTGCGAATTAGGACCCTGCATTTTGCATGTAAAGCAATATGTAGGAAGTGTTTCATACACAATCTCTTGCTTCTGGCTAGAAGGTAAACCCAGTGCCCCAATTCAGAAGTGAGTCAAAGGAGTTTTCGTGGCATCCACTTCCATGCATAATCTTGCTCCATCCGTTCTTGTAGCATAACGAATCGGATTATCACGACCAATGAACGTCCCAATAGGCGCCATAAGAATATTCAGAAAAGCTTCACAATAAAAATTTCGAGGAAGGCCCGATAGAGAAAGCCATACCGGTACCCTTGAGGGTTCTTCATCCACATGAAATTCTGGAATCCAGCGAAAGGCATGATAGAAAATACCATTGATCTCACAAACATCCCGCGATAAGGCTTTAGTTAAATCAGCTTCATTAACTATACGCACAAAAACATTACGAGGAAGCCACATGGAAAAGACCACCGGTATGGCCGAGAGACCCCATCGGCTATGAATGAAAGCACGCACAGCGTCTAGCGAAGGGCGTTGCTTCAAGAATTTGAGCACAACGGAATGTTGGAACGGTTCCACAGAACGTGCAATCTCTTCCTTGGAGAATTGAACCTATACCTCATCGTCAACCATCTTCGGAGGTCGGGGTGCCAGCACCATCTCAGGGATGGGCTTTGGAACAACAGCCACCAGGTCAGTAAAGGAACGCCAACTTGTGCGACCAACAATGGCTGCCATGCAACCTCTCGTGAAGACCAAACCGTGCGGCTAAACTTAAAACCCTATTCACCCATAGAGAGAAAAATGGGTAAAAACGGAAAGGGTTAATGCTTATGTTCAAACTTAGGGATAGTATTTCCTTAATACAAAATACTTGATCCAAGTTTCATGGTTGGATCAACTATTTCATACACTCTGAAGTATGAGGAGTCAATGCTTATGAGTATCAAAATTATATCTAGTCTTCGCTCTCAAGGCCTAGCTCCTCTTCAACCATCTGTACCCAGCGGTCCTTCCGATTCTTCCTCTACTAGTCCTGACACAACTTCTATCATTCCGGGAGGAATGATAGTGGGTCCACAAGGGTGAGATTTACTTGAAATCTCAGTAAGTTAAACAACCAATGTGCACATAGATAAGATAAGTGATTATGCCCAAAGAATAACACGGTAATTGTAGCACTACTTTGGGGTGTCGATTTCACAGAGAGACAAATTAAAAGAATAACAGAAGGAACAAAGAAACTAAAGAAAAATATTAAATGATTAATGGAGAACAAAGATTAATTTTAAATGCAAATTAAAGTGAAGCAAAGTGACTAACGAAAAAAGTACTCAAATTTGACGAAGAGTAAAGCATCGAGAATCCCTTGCACAAATCCAGTATTTTAAATATTCTTAATTCATTGAATAACTCAATTGGGAACTCAATTCCCAAAATCCCCAATTAGAAGGTATAGATTTATAAAACAAAATTAAACCAAATGTAACCCTTTGAAAAATCATTCACCACTTTTAAAATACGTAAATTATTATCCCTATTGAGAAAATCCAACGACGACAATATACTTAGAGAGCGATATTGCAGTAAAAAATTAAATAAATATAAATAAATAATTGATCCAAACATAATCAAAGAACTAATCCATTCAATAGAGAAAGTATGACTATATCCATAAACAGAATAAATTCTATGATTATTCAGAGAATAAAACATCAACAATGAATTGAGAATGATAAAACAAAAGAGTTTTAGTAATTGAAAATCAATACATAAATTAAAAATATCATCTAATGTGCAAGTTCATCCCTAGCCTTACTTGAGAATTTAGTTACCTATAAATATAATAGACAACGAAAACCTCAAGAGAAAAATAAGGCAAACGATGAAGATAAAAATTAATTTCGTCTCTTCATTCTTCAGTCCGTCCTCTAACAAATGGCGCTGCTGGTTCTTCCCTTAAGAATATATATGAGGTGACGTGTGATGCATGAAGGTGTGGCTTCAATTGTGTAGGCTCACCTCTTGTGCCGCGCCCCTCACATGTAAAACCATAAAATAAAATAAAAATATTCCGTAAAACCTCAAAATGGCCCCCACGTGTTGCGTCCATAAAGAATCGTGTTGCATGTAACTCTCTTTAAATTCTGCTGGTCCGTGTTGCGTGCATAAAGAATCCTTCAGCTTTCAACTCCTAGCTTGCATGTAAAACCAAAAGCTATATGGTCCGTGTTGCATGCCTTCTATTCCTCCCAAGACCCCTCCGTTGGTCAACTACCCAAAGACTTATCTCCAAAATGTGAGAATCCCACGTCCAAAAGAAAAGAGCCCACTTGCCGCACGCATGCGTCAATTGAAGTTGGGCCCATGTAAGTGTAATCACGTGCTTGTGATGGGTGAGGAGTTAGCGTAAGAGTGATGTAGCAGAATGTTAGGTGACGTGACAAGGTCACGGTGTAGCTTGAGAGTAGTCTTGAGCTACGACGTGACGTAAGGTGTAGTTATAAATGGAGTCTTGTCGTGTTAAGTGTTGGGATGAATTGTTAAAAGGGACGGGTAGCATGAAGAGTCATGCTAGCCAGGTTAAGAGAAGGTTGGTATCGGAGTATGAGCTTGTCTGTACAAGCAGGTGACCAACGTGTTATATGTTGATCTTAGGTGATAAAGGGTAAGGTACGTGTGTAATCTGGTTAGACAAATGTGTTGGACGGATTCGCCATATGTAATAGGTAATCTGTCATAAGCATGGCTACATGGTGATTAAGCCTCAGAGTTAGCCCAAGCCATGTGGCGTGTATGGATGGGAATGAGGATTTAGTGAGCTAAGATGCATGAAGGTAGTGACGGGTGTATTGTCTAGGATTGGGATACATGACTCCGTCGGTCGGAATCATGCGTCAGAATGTGGTCAATAGGAAGAGTAAGATGAAGGTCTTAGTGTTTTAATCCTAAGGTGAATCATGGGTTCACTCTAGTGGAAAGGCACTCAAAGTAGAACGTCGAGTTTGGAAGAGGTAGTGACCGTAAGTGGTTCCCGAAGGTTTTAGCATGGTAAAGGACATGTAAGAGCACAGGATAGAAGGAGAGTGCTCCAAGTGAAGTGTAGTTCTATTTCTAGTTTAAGTTGCTTATGCACTAGATAGAGAATGATGTCAAGGTTATGTGTATGCATGTAGGTTGCCATCTGACACACACATGAATAGACTGCATGATATGAAAGTAGCATGGAGTCCAGGTAAGTATTACGTTCATACTCTTCTAGAGTTTTCTAAAGGATATGAAATGAAAACGAAATTCTTGTCCCTTACGATGCCTTATGAAACGACATGAAAGATGTTTTACGAAAGCATGCAAAGTATAAGTGTTCAAAGGTATAGGTATGTACGGCCCTTCTTGGCAGCCCCTTTTTATGCACCCAAAGTATTAATTGTACGCATATGAATGGATGACTATACGCAATATCTATTGTATGTATTTTACACGAAAAGAAATGTTGAGGCTTATGCCTGATGCTTTAACTGATGCTTTAAACGACGTGAAGAAAGTATGTTGTTTTAAAAGGTCCCTATGAACTGATGCTTTATGGATGCCATGAAAAATGATGTTTAAGCCCATGCTTTCAAATGATATTTCTCCATGAACGAACTACTAAATGAAAAGAACTGAAAGGACTGAACTGAAAGAAAGGACTGAAATGAAATGCATGAAAATACATAACGACCATATGAATGAATGAAAATGGTACCAATGGACTGGGCAGATTGCAATGTCGGGTAAGTAGTATTGGTAGTACACCCAGTGTTGCCCCCTGATTGAAAAGGGATTCCCAACCCGTGGCTACGAGTGGAGTCCGGGTCCAAAAGACCACTAACCTCAACACACAGGGTGTAACAGTGTGTACCGGCCAATGAAAGTGATAAGAAAGAATGTATGAATGCATGAATGCATCGAACACTTGAAGAAATGAAGGCACTGACGGGAGATACGTTTTATGAAAAGAAAACCCTTTTTAAAGAAAAATCTCGTCCAGTGATGTTTTCAAACGAATGCACGTATGCATGTACGTATAGTATGCATGGTATGATGAATGCATGAATGAAAACCTATGTTATTATATTTTAACGGTATGAAGAAATGATTACTAAGTATTCAACTCATTTTAGTTTTTATGTGTGTCCCTCCCCCCACAGGAGCTGAATGAGCAATACGCGTCAGGACGGACAAGGCCCATGGGGAAGAGCACGGAGGTCTAGGTATGAGAGTTTTAACTGTACGAGAGGCCCTTTTATTTTAAAATTGATGTTTTCCGCTATAAATCTCTTTTAATCTCAAAGCACATTTTATTTTATAATGTAGAGTCTTGCACCCTAGGTATGGAAGTCAAAAGTTTTAAATCGAACAGTAATTCCTATCGCCCTTTCTAAAATCATTTTATGAAAACCACAAGGACGGGCATTACATTTGCTTTCCAATCCATAATCTGAAAAGAAAATTCCTGGTATGTCAGATTGAGTTGTAACAAAATGTACTCCGGATCTTCAGGGCGAAAATTACAGTGGCTAACTCTAAGTTGTGGGTGGGGTAATTCTGCTCATGGTTCCTAAGTTGTCGAGAAGCGTAAGCGACAATGCCTTCATCTTCATAAGCATGCATCCAGTTCCTAATTTAGATGAATCGTTGAATACCTCATAAGGCATAGGTGGTTCCGACAGCACTAAAACCGATGCGGATGTGAGCCTTGTCTTGAGTTCTAGAAAGCTTTGCTCACATCTCTCCATCCAGACATACCTGGCATTCTTCCTTGTTAGGGTGATGAGTGGTCCTAATAATTTAGAGAAACCCTCTACAAACCTTTGGTAGTAACCGACTAATCCTAAGAAACTTTAGTCCTCCTATATACTGGTAAGACATTGCCAATTCACTATCGCTTCAATCTTACTGGGATCAACCATTACTCCTTTACTCGAAATCACATGCCCTAAAAACTTCTCTACCAAAATCCACACTTGCTAAACTTGGCATACAACCTATGCTCCTTCTGTCTCTCCAACATTAAGCTGAGATGTTGCCTATGTCCCTCTATTTGAACCTTCAACTCCTTTAATTCTAACGAGGCCATATGGTATGGTGTTCTATTTGTGGTAGGTTCTAGATCTATAACGAACTTTGTTTCCCAATTGGGGGTAATCCTGGTAAGTTGTCTATGAATTCCTCAGGAAAATCCTCAACTATAGGTATCCCCTGAATCTCTTTATCCCTACTAGAGTCTTCAACTGCATAGGCCAAATTACTATTAGCGATGTAGTTTCTAACTAAAGAGGGAATAACCTTTATAGTTCCTCCACCAACCCCAGGTGAGTCAACCACATTCTCTTTCCTCTGGCAGTCTAACTTGGCATAGAATTTGGATACTCAGTTCATTCCTAATATCAAATCAAACCTCAAAAGACTGAGGTTTGCAGAATCATAATAACTCGAATGCACTTTACTTTACTCCTATCAAGAATCATAACTACTACGGTATGAGGAAATGATTATGTCAACAGGTTACACATTCATGCAAATGTAGCTAACACGGAAGACTCGTTGCGCCAGAATCAAATAAGGCACTTGTCGTATATCTGTATTGTGTGACATTACCTAGAACGTAATCATGAACTACCATATACCTAGAAGCTAAATTAAAAGGGCTAGTTTCTATAAAAAGTGAGGGGTACTAAGGGAAAATACCAGTAACGACTTCCGTTTCTTCAACTTCTGGTGCTTCCTCATCTATATCACCGGGGGTAATAGCGTAAACGTGGGCTTGGAAAGGTGGTCTCTGATTCGGCTTGTTTCTAGGGTTAGGAGCCTTTCTGCCTCCTTATGTATTTTGAGGGCATTCTCGAATCATATGGATAGGCTGACCACATTTGAAGCATACCCCAAATACAAATTTGCACTCTCTGTTGTGGACATTTCCACACTTTCAGCAGGTAGTAGGTGGGGTAGGCATAACGCCCTCCTATGTTAGATTCTTGTACTATCCTCCTCTTGATATTACTTCCTCCCGCAATGAAGGGAGAATCCCTCTTCCTTTCCATGCTAATCTGAGCCATAACGTTTCATTGATTTGCTTCTGTTATTACAACCATTTTGACTAACTCCTAGAAGTTATCACTGCAAACAATCGGCTATGTAGCTGTGAATCCGAGGTTGTAGCCCACCTTGAAACTTTTGAGCATGCATCTTTTCAGTGGCTATCAAGTGTGGAGTGAACCTTCCTAGCTCCATGAGCTTCGCGGCATATTGCCTGACTGTGAAATTTCCTTGTACTAGAGTGGCAAACTCTTGTGCCTTCTATTGCTTCATCGTTTTTGGAAAGAATCGATTATCGAACTCCTCCTTGAACCTTTCCCAAGTCAAAGCATCAATGTCACCCAATTCTCTTATCAACAACTGCCATTTGGTATCCCACCAGATACAACTTCTCCTTGTAATAGATGCCCCGCGTACTACACCTTCTACTCCTCAATGCAGCCGCTAATCTCGAAGGTCATATCAAGATTGAGTAACCACTTGTTGGCCCTCATGGGTCCTTCAGTTGCCATGAAGTTAGGGTATCTATATATCAAAAATTTCTCATATGAACATCCTTAATTTTCCACTTGCTCTTGCCTTTCCGTTTGAGGGTGACGTTGCTGCTGATTTTGTCTAAGGATGATCTCCCATTGCTGCTTCATTGTCTCCGTCATTTGACGAATTGTGCCCGCCAGATCATGTCCTCCATCCAACAAGCGATCTTGCTCTCTGTGGGTGTTAGAACATTCAGTGTTCCTTTCTTGTCTACCACGTGCCATCTTGCTTTAATCCTTTAACTCCTTAGATGCATATGTATCAGATCAAGCTCCAACTTCAGGATTCAAGCCTATCCAAACTAAAGATTCAACCCTACATTCTGGCATATCATTCTTAAGGACATGTGGATTCACCCAGAAACGAAATTACTCTAATACCACCTTGTGACACTCCCAAAACACCCGCTTGGGATGTAACGGAATCTCAAAGCGTCGGGACATGCAACACAAGGTTACATACCCCCATTCATGACAGTTAATATGCAATGTATCCTAAAATGCAATTAGCATTATGCAATAATTGCAACGAAATATGTGTGATTAGTTATAACTCATGCTAGAATGAACTAAAACATCCCAATAACATTAATAACAATCATATGTTCAAACTTAAGGATAGCATTTCCTTAATACAAATTACTTAATCCAAGTTTCATGGTTAGATAAACTAATTCATATGCTTTGAAGTATGAGGAGTCAATGCTTATGAGCATCAAAATTATATCTAGTCTTCGCTCAAGGTCCAACTCCTCTTCAACCATCTGTATTCAATGGTCCTTCTTGTTCTTCCTCTACTTGTCCTGACACAACTGCTATCATTCTGAGGGGAATGATAGTGGGTCCATAAGGGTGAAATTTACTTGAAATCTCAGTTAAGTTAGACAACCAACTTGCACAGAGATAAGATATGCATGATTAATGATAAACATGAGATGCATGCAATGATATGCAGAAAAAAAAAATCCGTATTTGTCTCCCATCTAGGTTCCTCAACATTTTCAGAAAAACTTTGATGCACTTTTTCTTTTTGAGAACATTTTTACTTTCTCATTTAAAAAACATGATATTTCGAAAGAGAGCATTTCATACCTCATCGTTATTAAAGCCATCATTATCATACGTATGGTAGCAACACAGTTCCCCATATACACCGTGAGCACCTCCCAGTGACCGTAGCACCACTCATGTTGCACTACGTCTTTGTCTGCAGACAATGTTCTCAATGCATTGGTATCATAACATTTCATCATAACATATGCACCTACCAGTATTAGGTGTCATATACGACTTCGCTCTAGCATTCTTTAAAAAGAATCATTTCGAAGCCCGTTGATGGTTCTTTGTTAACCTAGGGGCTACCACTTTATGTTTTACTCACTCCAAAGTAGACAGAGGAATTCCACTAGGATAATTCTCCATCCTAGCCTTTGGGGTCGTGACAAAATTTATTTTCATGTCATGCTTGAAAAATTTATTTCATGACATGTGCATATGTAGCAAGTTTTCATGTGAAAATGACATTTATATGCAATATGCGAAAAAATAGTGAAAATAGCGGCCTCAAAAGCTCTTAAACTCACTCACTTCAAGAACACTCAAAACCTCAATCAGTTTCTCTCTATGGCTCACTAAGGGAGCAAAAGCTCTCAAAATCTTAAGTGAAAGCTTGGAGAAGAGGTGTGGAGAAATGAGGGAGTGGAGGAGGGTTTTATAGGCTTCAAGAGGGAAGGGGGACACCGGCCTTGGCTGGAGGAGAGCCTTGTGATTGGTGGAGTGGGTGGTGGTAGTGGTGATGAGTGTAGATGTGAACAGTGCCCTATCCCTCATGAATTTCTTTATTTCAAGTGCTGCAAAGTGCTAAGTCGGTGCAGGAGCTACCTTGGGATGAAAATAAAAAGAAGGTCATGCCATGGTGCCATCGGGTAGTAGAATGAAAATCTATACAGATTTGCATTTCTTGCTTGCATCACCTTTGTTTTATCTCGATGGTTGATTTGTGCAGGTATCATGACATGCTTTGAAGGCTTTCTCAGGTGGTAGATGGTGGAGGATTGGCTACCAAGTGATGATGTGTGTGCAGCTCAAAGAAGAGGGTGAAAAGTGGGGTGGTTGCCAAGTGGTATCTTGTACAAAAGCCAATCAGTTTTGGCACCATTTGGGGTTGCATTGAGTCAAGGTTCACCATGATGACTAGAAGGGCTCTTGGGGATTGGAGGAGAAGGTAGGTGGCATGTGGTGGTGGCTCAGCCGTGTGCAGAAGTGAAACTAAATACAAGCCATTCGATTTAGCTTCAACTAGGCCTCCAATGGAATGGTTGGCTTCTTTGCTTTAGTTTCTTTGGGGCACAAAATCACCCATACTCAACTGAACTAAGGGGATAATGTGAGGTATTATAAGACAAAAATACCCTTGAGGAAAGAATGAAATTGGCATGGACTAGGGGTTGAATTGGTATAATACACCAAGTGATGTATCAAAAGGGCCGATTGTGATGTTTTGGATAATGACATGTCTTTGCCTCTAATGACATGTGTTGGATCAAGAATAATATTCTAATTTAGTCTAAGAATGATAAAAAGGAAAAATAAAAATAATAAAGTCCAGAGAAAAAAGGTGAGAAATAATTAAAAAGGAAATTAAGCTCTTAAAACAAGGTTTTAGAAATCACTAATCAAGTGAAAGTTGATCAATGCACTTAACCCAAGTTCAAAACTTAATTTGGGTCCAAAGAATTTCTTAGAGGCGTGGGGTACAGTATGGGCTTGAGAAAACCAATCGTATGGTGTATGTGGGCTCCAATTGGAAGAATGAAATAAAAGACAAGGTGTTGGGTTTTGGTTGGGCCAAAAGTGCAAGCCTTGGATGTGGGCTTTGGAGTGGGTTATTATAGGGACCATATGTCCAGATTTGTGGGGCCTATCTATGGCCTCAAAGGCCTACTAGGTTGAGTCCTAATCTTTGGGTCTTTCCTCAATTGGGCCAAAGTCTTGAATCTTACTAAGTTAGGCCGAATGACCTTGTGCTTCCTAAGTTGGGCCTAATATCTTGGGTCTAATAAGTTGGGCCCATAGTCTTGTGTCCAATAAGTGAGGTCTAAAATCTTATGTCTTCCAAGCTTACTAAGTTAGGCCCAATGGCTTAATGTCCTTTACATTGAGTCTATTTTCTAGTGTCCTCCAAGAAAGGCTTGAAGCTTTAAATCTCCCAAGTTTGGCCTAAAGCTTTTTAACATCTTATCTTTAGCCCATCACATCCTTTGTGCATTAGGGCCTTAAATTCTTATGTCCATCAAGTAAGGCCTAAAGTCTTATTGTCTCTCCTAAGCCTTTATACCCAAAAAATTTGGGCCCTTAGAAAACCACTATTTGGGCCTTCTCTAATTTCATCAAATATTTAATCCAAATTACTTAGTCCATTAAGCAACCCTCCAATATGCCGTGTGGCATTCCCTTATGGGTCTATTGGCTTCTTATGCTCAAAATTAATAAAGTACTAAAAATTCTCCAAAATAATATTACTAAACCATTCAAGCTCCGAAAAAAAAATTCTTTTTCTTCAAAATCAATATTGTACTAGAATCTTCTAATAATTCTACTAAACCCAAAGTATACGGTCCTCTTGCCAACTCAAATATCCAAAATTGTTCTTATTCTCAAATAGCCCAACTCCTAATTAACTAGGTTTAAGGCTACTAAGGTCAAGGCCTAAGGAGCTATTTGGTGGTGTGTTACATCAGAGCATGCCACTTGGTGCAATATTTGTGACTTAAAAATCACTTTAGGACTTGAACTTAGCACCTAAGATCCTAACTAGAATAGGTTGTGAATATTTTTTAGAGAATTTTAGAGCTTAATTTGGCATAAGATTCACACCATTGGTTTAGTTACAATTATTAAAAGATTTTAGTGTTTTAATAATTTTTAAAGATGAATACCAAGAGGCCAATAGTGGTATGACACATGGCATATTGATGGGTTAATATAAAAGGCTAATTGTTGGATGGATTTAGAGTAGCCCAAGAGTGTTTTATTTAGGGCCATAATTCACTAAGGATGATATGAGCTAAGAATAGGTACCAAAAGCCCTAGGCCAATTTGGGAGTTATAAGGTTACAAGCCTTTCTTAAATGACATTAGAAATCAGACCCAATATAATGGAAATATAGCCATTGAGCCTAACTTAGTAAGAGTAAAGGCCATTGGCCCAACCTATGAAAGACCTAAGGTTAGGATCCAACCTAGTGGACCTTTGAGGCTATAGATAAGCCCCACAAATCTGGACATAAGGTCTATATACCCACTCCAAAGCCCACATCCAATGTTTGCACAAATGGCCAAATAAAGTCCAACCCATGAAGCACAAAAGCCTTGTCTTTTATTTCATCCTTCCATATGAGGCCCACATACACCATACCATTGGTTTCCCTTAAACTCAAAATGAACCACACGCCCTTAGGGTTCCCTCCCAACTATGTTTAAACTTCTATTCATCTCAAACATGAATAGTAACTTCAACATCATATTTTTGCATAGTTTTCTTTAAATTATTTATTCACATTTATGATCTGAAAGCTTTGGCTTTTATAATTATTTTTCATTATTCTTATAAAACCCTAGAAGTTTAAGCTTAACCCAACCCATGTCAATTGGAACCAAGCCATGTCAATGCCAGCACAATCACCAATCAGCACCTTGATGCACCACCATGCACACCTCATCAAACCATTTTCACCAATGTTTCAAGGGTAATTGGACTATTCATACCTCACCACATCACTCAAGGTTTAGACCTAGCAAGGGGACAAAATGATTCCGAGAAACAACAGTCAAAACCCAACCATTCCCCTAAGAAGTTTAGTTGGAACCAAACCGCGAACCTTCAACTCTTCAAAGGATTTTCTACTCTTCAATGAGCCACCTCCACACACCACCACCCCTGCCCTCCAATCCCTAAGCGGTCGTTCAAGGCGCTCAAAAGCTTGTTAATCATTTATCCCCCAAAGAAAAGCCAAACCAATTGGCATTTGAAGAAGGTTGCACATGTCACTCGACAACCACCCTCACTTTGCTTTCTTTCATGAACTGCACATATATGATCACTTGGCATCCAATAAAGCCTCCTTCCTTCACATGAAAATCCATCAAATGAAGTCATTATACCTGCAAAAAAAAAGCATGAGGATGAGACAAAGAGGTGATGAAAATCTGGCCAGCTTGGAAGACCCCTACTCGTTGGCTTCTAGCATGACCTCACCTTGGAATTCATTGATTTTTGTTTTATTTTCTGAACCAAACCAGCCCCTACACCCATAGCCTCATTGCAGTACCTGACCTTGAACAAATGATGAGAAAATGGAACACTATTCACCAAACCAAAGATGACACAAGCTAGAAACTTTCACTCCTCACACCACCGCCCACCTCCACCAACCCCAAGCCTCACCTTCATTCAAACCCACGCCCCTCACCCTCCATGAAGCCCTCACTTCCTCACACCACTCCTCAAAGCATTCATCTGGCATTTTTAAGAGCCATTCCCTCTTACCGTGAAAATAGAGAGAAATCGAGTGAGTTAAGAGCGTTCTTGAAGTGAGTAGTGTTTGGGAGCTCAAGGGCCACGGTTTTTGTAAGTAATCATGCACTATATTTTTTTAAGTGTTAGAATGGCATGCTAGGCTTTAAATTATTGCATGAGAATGAGATTTTGATGAGTTTAATTGACGTTTATCATGCTAAATGCAAACCAGGTCAGATTTGAAATTTTGAATGAATGAATTGTTTTAGGTTGAATTTTTAGCTATGGAATGTCTTGATATGATTCTATATGATTCACTAATTTCTTGAAATAATTTTTTAAGGTTTAAATTTGAGGTAGAAACCATGCTATGATAGGTTATAAATCCATAACTTGTGTTGATCATCAAACATGTTTTGGTTTCACTTGATTTAAGTTTAATTTATGAAGGTTTCATTAAATTGCCAAAGTTTGAGTAATGAGCATTTATAAAAGCTTTGTAATTGGGATAAGAATGAAAATGCATGATTTATTTAGGTTTTAAACATCTCCTTGACGAGGAAAAACTAGAAACATCATGCATATACTTAATTGATGGTTTAGTGGTGATTTGGCTTTAATCAATGCTTAAGTGTTGGGATGAATTTGTATGACCTGAATCTAAGTCATAAACATGCCCCTAAGGTTAAGTTCATGCTTGCCACATGATGAAATTTGAGCACACATGCATCCATAGAGGTTTTAGACTTGAAATCACATATAACCCCATAAGATATGCATGCCACGGGTTGGTTGAGTTTGACATAGTTGTAATTTGACTCTTATAACTCTGAGGGCATAGATGATTTTAGAACATAAAAAATATGAGGTTTGTAAAATTTGATCAAATTTGGGGCCAAATTGTTGAAAATTTAGGGCCTCAGTGGCAATTTTGGAAAGTTTAGGGGCAATTTTGTAAATACTAATTTATGAACCCTTTTGATTATGAATATCTTCCTTAGTGGTTCAATTCCTAACTTAGGATAAATTTGATTACAGTTGCATCAAATCCCTAAAACCTTTGGAAAGTTTGTAAATTAGCCTCTAACTTACATTTTGATAATTTATTTAAGATTTACTGATAAATGCCATTGATAAGTAAGATTTTTATGTGATTTTTATTACTCTTTTATTTCTGAAAAGTGTTAGTTTTCCATCAATTCTATTGATTTTATTTTATTTTTATATATTTTTCTTTATTTCTATATATTTTTTGTTATTTTCTTGAATTTGAAGGAATGAGAAGATTTAGTGCGAAATGAGAGCATTTTGGTACAATAGAAGAGACAACGGATCCAGACTGACAAGAGGCGATGAGATCCAAAGAGAGTCGAGGAGACTCGATGGTGACCAAACTTGGCGACAAGGCTCTGGAGGGTTAGATTGTGCGACCAGTCTAAGCGACCAACTTAAAAGACTAACCTAAACGACATTGTGGGCAATAACTAGAAAAGGGTTTGAGAGTAATTTGGATCAAGAAAAAGTGAAAGAAATCATAGAAGGAATCCACAATAAGTCCAAGTTCGAAATGCGCTAGGAGAGAGCCTGGACATACTTTAGTGTTTCAATCATACATTTCTACTCACATATTCGATTGATGCAATTCTTTAAGTGCTGGAAAGATATCTTAAAGGGCTACAACTTTGTCTCTAATAAGGATTTCTAAATTCTAACTACTAAATTTCATACGTGTCACAAGTGCTTGGGGCCAGGGTCTTGAAGAGGAAGGAAGGTTGTGTGATGTGAAGAAAAGGTAGTAGGAAGGGAATGAAGAGTAACGGCTTTATCTGCCATGTGAATAAAATAGGGAGTTCTGCGTTTTAGTAATACGGTGCGTATTGTATAAGAAGGATGTTGGTGTCATTTTGTTTGTAGAGTCTTGAGTTTTGAGTTTTAGTTGAACGGTACATTTCGTCTTTAGGAGTCATAAGCTACGTTTTACGATTTAAGTCCTTGCGTTTTGAAATTCTTCATGCTCTGCATGTATAAAAGTAGTGCATGGCTTGTGTAAACTTCATACTTTTGATCCTTGAATTTAATGCGATCGGGAGGTTGGGAATTCCTCGAAAATTACCTGCCAAGATTCACAAAGGGAATCTTGCATTGAAGTCCAGTTTTTGTCTCGTGGTGTTATTCTTTCTATTGTGAATTATTCTGTGTTCTGGAATTTGGCAATAGAGTAATGTTCCTGATATCAATAACATTACAGTACGAGTCTGCCAATATAAGTCCTAAAAGTTAGGCCATTTTTTAGGCGAGAATCATGAAAACGTTAGGGTTTCTTTTCTACCCTATATAAGCATATCATTAGCATGAAATTGAAGGGGGAGAGTATGAATTTTAGAGTCTAATAGTCCAGAGTTTATTCTTTAAGTTGCTTATAAGAAGGCAAATCAGGAGAGCAGAGGCAAGAGCTGCATGCTTCATCAACCGACTCTAACGAAGAGCACTAGTTCTATTATTTTTCTTTTCAATTTCATTATGAACTAATTTTATTTTCTAGAGGTTTGATGTAGTCTAGCCTTGAACACACAATTTATGTTCTAAGTTATTTTATTTTCAATATTTCCATGATTGAGTGTTTATTCATTGTTCATAATACTTGCAATTTTCTACCTAATTATTGTTCGATCTATTGAATCCCAATGAGAACGATATGTGATTTGTGATTAAGAGCTCTTGGATTAAACACCATTAGTTGAGCGAAAGTAGAGATATTTTATCGCGATTAATGTGATTTTCAATAAAAATCCAAAGAACTTAATGAGTCTCCAATTAGTTAATTTCACATAAAGATATGATGGGTTATTAGTCGGAGATATTTTTAATATTATTCGAGGAAAAAATTTTAATAGTTATGGGATTTTTATCATCAACTTAGAATAATTGGAATTCTATAACAAGGAAGAATACATTAGGTGGGATTTGCTAGGTGAAATCAAACACTCTAGATCTATTCTTATTATATTTAAAATTTTAGATTTTTATGCTCTTTTATTCTTAAATTTATTTTTGCTAAGTATTTCAATTTAATTTAGATAGTATAATCTTTCTATTTTTTCGGTTCTCCAAATAGTAATTAATTTAGTAAATTTCAGTACTCAATAACAAAAATTAATTTAGATGGGTTCGACATCCATTTTCTTTAAAACATTTTACTACTTGTTACAATTTTATACACTTACAAATATTTTCAGCACAACAACCACGTTCATGATATAAATGTCATTTTGAACATGAAACACAGCATTGTGAATTTGATTATTTGTTCACATGATATGTGTAATTTTTACCGTTTGAGCATATTATGTGAAACTGCCATTTTCATACTTCACAAACACGTGTCATGAAAAATATTTTTAAGTATAGCATGAAAATATAAATTTTTCTCATGTCTCCAAAGGCTAGGATGAGGAATTATCCTAGTAAAATTCCCCTGTCCACTCTGGAGTGAGTAAGAATGGAGTGGTAACCCTTGGATTGACAAAAAATCGTCAACAATCTTTGAATAGGTTCTTTTTAATGAATACTGGAGCGAAGTCATTTATGACACTTAAGGCTGGTGGGTACATATGTTATAATGTATAATGAAATGTTATGTTACCAATGCATTGAGATCGAGTCTGCAGGCAATGTAGTTTCAACATGAGTTGTACTACGGTCACCAGCAGGTACTTACAGTGCATATGGAGAACTGTGATGATACCATACGTTATGATGTTATTGTTAATGATGGCTTTAATGGTCGAACTTTTAGCAGGTTCGGGAGTAGCTAGTCAGGATGATAATCAAGGTTGAGGATGAGTTCAGCCTAGAGAGGAGACTGGAAATTGTCATGACTTACTTGGAGTTAGCAGAGATTAGAAAGATTTTTTAATGATTTCTTGTTAGTAGAAGGCCTTTGAAGACAATAATTGCGATGTTCAAATGTAACAAGAAGTTTGATACTCCATCATTATGAAGTGTGATTTAAAACTATGAATGAAGTTGGGATTTTAGTTTTATTCTAGTACAACATTTTATGAAATGACCTATTCTGCTGCGGTTATTGCATACTGTTAGTATTATGTTAGGTGCATTGCATGTTAACTAAGTTAAACGATGAGTATGTAACCTTGTGTTGCATGTCCCGACACTTTAGTCACTACCAAATTCCAAGCAAGGTCTGAGGGCGTCACAGCCTGGCTGGCTTTGCTTATAGTTATATAGGTTAAATGTAATTTTCCGTTGCTTGTTCGGCAGATCCTACTTATATGATTCGAGCTGTTCCAAGGAATGCCTCTGACAATGTATACTGCATGCTTCTTGCTCATAGTGCGGTTCATGGAGCAATGGCAGGTTATACGGGCTTTACAGGCCGGTCAATGGAAGACATGCTTACATACCTTTCTATGTGAGTCTACCCCTTGCTTAAATGTATCCGACGATTGTTTTCTATTTCTTTAACTTCTAATTTAATTATCACTTTATTTTTCAACGTTTTTCTTTAAGATACTAAGAATTTTGTGATCATGAAAGTTCTTCTTAATATTTAAAACATACCGTATATTCCACCTATAATTACATTGATTATTTGTAGTTGCTACTTTTCTTTTTGTAGCTGTGAGGTGATTATTCTGTAAGAAAATAACTTAGGTAGGTGGAACCATTGATTTTTAAAATGAAATCGGGCATGAAAATGTATATATATATATATATATATCCTGTTAGGAGAGTTCTATTATTCTAGACCAGCCCCAATTATCCATGTGTGAATGAGGCCCACGAGTCATGGCAAGCTTCCTCCAGCATTATTCTCTCTTAATATAGGCAAAGCTATCAGTAAACAGTAATCATTAAGATTAGTAAGTAGCTTGAATTGTTAATCCTAAAAGGAAAAGTGGAAGGCATGCATACGTTAGTTATTTGGCGATCCACTCTTTTTTTTTTTTTTTTTTTATGTTCTTTTTCACAATTTGCTACAGACTAATTTACCAGTTCACAGTTTTCTTTTCCCAAATTGATTTACCATTCCCCAAGAATAATTGTGGGTGAATTCTCTTCCTCTCTCAAGTAAAAGAAAATCACAGCAAAAGAAGCGACAACAAGGTGAAGAAGAATAGGAACTGACCAACGAAAATTTTGGACCAAAACGTCCTTTCCAGCCTGACAGGCCGAAACGGCACGAATTTGACCCGGACAAAACAGTACCCTAGCTTGTGCCAGTTACTGTTCTGGCATGGAAAATTCTGGTTGGAATGGAACGGATTTTAAAACCTTACTCTTGATTCCTATGCAAAAATCTACAACTTAGTGCCCCATAGGTGCAAGCTAGAGAGCCTCAAGGGTCTATCCCATGCTTCTATGTTTGATTTTAGAATTTGACCCAATTAAATCTTTTCTACACCATACAAAACACCATCCAAAATATTTAGGGTAAAATCGAAAGACATACCACACCATAGGAACTTTCCACCATTTCTTTGTCAACCCAAGACCTTCTTTCGGTAGTCATTAAAACTTATTTTAACACATTGCAAACCATCATTTCTATGTCACACTCTAAGGAACTAAAACTAGAGCTCAACCAAAGCTCGGCTACCTTAACACTTTCATATATTGCACATACATGTGTGTATATATATATATATCTATATACATACACATAAAAATATAAAATCCAAAACTGATCATGATTATAAACCAAGCTTTTGATTCATCAAATATAATCAATACATATACATATCCATAGAGGGGCCGAGATGCATAGAGCTAACATGCCGTACTAAGTTCTCACTACGATAGGACAATTCTTATATGAACCCGTAGGAATGGAATCCCTTGAACCCACATTCAATTTGAAAAATCATCCAAAAAAGCTAAAATCAAGTCAATGGATGGAGAATCTAGACCCGATGAGAACTCGTTTCAAGAACCTAGATTATATTAAAATCTAGACCCGTTGAAGAACCTATCTCAAGAACCCAGATTACAAGGAGGAACGCCACAAAGGTTGTGATTTAACTTTGATAAGCTCAAAAGTTCAATCAAGAACAAGAGGAGTAAACTCAACTCACAATGAACAAATTCATCAAATTTCATAAGCTCCTTAACATAAGGCTACAAAGAGTATTTAAACCAAAACCTAATTAAAACTGTAGCGAAAATAAAGCCCTTTCTTCCAAAAATATCCCTGGATGAATAGTGTCGCGGCTACAATAACTCGGCTACAGTATTTCTTTAAACCCTAATTCCTAAAAAGTAACTTTCCAAATAAGCCCTTAGCCAAAATACAAGGCCTTCCCAAAAATCCTAGTTCATAAGAAATAAGACATATGTGGGCCAAGCATCCTCAAGCCCAATTATTCTAGACTAATTCATATAACTAATAAAATAAGCCCCTTTAATGAAATAAACAAGTCCAAGGCCTTCAATCACATAATCATAATAATAGGCCATAATTTATGTTGCACTCTTCCATAGCTTATATCATGTGGATGATCACTAGATCTCCTTCTCTCAAGCCCATCTTGAATATTCGGTTCTTGCTAGACTCGTCCCAAGTGGATTACATCAATCATTGCATTGCTTCCTTGATCTTCTTAGCTCTTAATCTTGTAATTAGCCCATCTGGAACTTGCAAATGATCTTTAAGACCAGGCTCACATTGGTTCACATCATTCTCCCTCTCTTCAAAAGGATTCGACCTCGAATCTCCACCTGCATCAAAGGGAAAAAGGTTAATAACACTGAAAATAGCAGAAACATGATACTTACCTGGAAGCTCCGCTTTATATGCATTTTCATTAATTTTCTCAAGAATTTGAAAGGGTCCATCCAAGCTACTCCTGTCATCAACAAGCAAAAGCATCAAAGCTAAATGAGTAAGTGGATTAAAACCATAAACAATTTCAAACGGAGAATAAGAAATAGTAGTATGCAATGTTTTATTATATACACACTCCAATAAGGGCAAATGATACTCCTACAAACGTCCATGTAACAATTCAATGAATGACAAATGATATTCCCACAAACGTTCATGAAACACACCTAAAACTTTCCTTACACGAAAATGATCACTCCAATTATATGCAAATTCAATGAATGGCAAGCAATACTCCCACAAACGTTCATGCAACACATTAATGAATGATAAATGATACTTCCACAAACGTTCATACAACACATCAATGAATGGTAATTGATACTCTCACAAACGTTCATGCAACACATCGAAAGTCTTCCTTATGCCAAAGTTACCCAACAAACCACCATGTCTATCACACACAAGCAACTTACGCATAAAACTAGTAAGCACACAAAGTCTATTCTCTCTAAACAAGTACCAATCTTGTTTATAGAACTTACCAAATGAAGTTTTCTCACATGTTCCATACATACTAGCGAAGTCATCGTCATTTGTATGCAATTTCTTATCATATTCAAATCTCAATAACTTTACATTTAAAATAAAGATAAGGACATACCTTCTTGCTAATGCATTAACTACAAAATTTTTCTCACCATGTGTGTATTTGATTACATGAGGACAAGTCTCAATACAGTCTTCGCACTTAGCATGCATTCTAGTCAACAACTTACCTTATCCCTTCAAGTGTGTTAAGAACTCATTTTCTTCAAAGAAAGGTCGGGTAGGAATTGTCGCACCTGGCACAAAATCAATGTAGTGCTCTCTCCTTTTCGGCCTCAATATTTTTTTTTTTCTCAATCTCACATTCACTCTTGCTTTTTAGCTCAATCTCATTTTCACTCTTGCTTTTTTGTTCAATCCCTTTTTCACTTTTTCTTTTTTGATTACTCTCACTATCACCCTCACTCTCAATCATCACCTCTCCACTGTCACGCATAATCATCACCCGCATATTTGGACATTGAGATGCGATGTGCCCTGAACCCAAACACTTAAAACATTTAATATCTATATTTCGTGAAGGTTGGGATTCTACCTTGGGTTTGTTGCTAGTTCCCTTATATTTTCCCCTAGGTGGTTCGGTCTTCCCCTTTGTTACAGCTTGATCATTTTTGTCCCACTTTGGTTTCCAAGGAGTGCTAGAAATCGAAGTATACCTTGTTGTACCCTTTCTCTTTGACTGCCTCTCTACCGTCATAGCCATGTGCACCATGTCCTCTACCTCCACATAATGTTGCAACTCAACTATATTGGCTATCTCCCTATTCAACCCACTCAAAAATCTAACCATCGTGGCCTCCCAATCCTCCACTACATTAGCCCGAATCATAACCACCTCCATCTCCTTATGGTAATGCTCTACACTCCTAAACCCTTGTGTAAGATTTTGTAGTTTTTGGTAGAGGTCTCTATAGTAGTGGCTAGGTATAAATGTCCGCCTCATGATAACTTTCAACTCACTCCATGTTTCTACAGGTTTCTCAAGATTCTTCCTCCTATTGGTCATTAATTGATCCCACAAAATAATCGCATAATCAGTGAACTCAATTACTGCCAACTTCACCTTCTTCTCCTCAGAGTAATTATGACAATCAAACACTAACTCTATTCTTTTCACCCACTCTTAATAAACTTAAGGGTCAGTTCTACCTTGGAATGATGGTATTTTCATTTTGATGCTCCCAAGGTTCCTATCTACTCCATCTCGACCCCTTGGGTTTGCCCTAAGTCATCTTCCACGCCTAACTCCTCTTTGTCTACCCAATCCAACTTCAGATGTTAGGTCTTCCTCATCCTCACCATACTCTCCATTATCATATACATTCTCAATATTAGGCTCACGTCGCCTCTTATTTCTCCCACTTTGCAGATTTTTAATCACTGCTTATTGATGATCCATCTTATCCGTCACTTCACCCAACACTAAGTTCAATCATTCAAATTGTTGTTGCATGGCTTGCAACACAAAGGATGAGTTATCTGCCATTTCCATTGGTGAATAGTCACTCCAATGAGACATTGTAATGTGTTGCACAAAAAGAATGTTAGTGGTAAAAACCTCACACACTCCCTTATGTGTTTACACTCAAATAATGGCACTCCACTTGTGTTTCACTCTCAATTGGTTTTTTCCCGATAATAATCTCACACTCTCTTGCCTTTTACCTCAAGAGTTTTCCCGCTCAAGTTCTTTAAGAACTAGTTGAACTAAATCAGGACAATACAATCTTGTATTATTCTAACCAGCAATAGGTTCAAGAAACAAGAACAAGAAACAATGAATGAATAAAATGACAAAAGACTCAATGAATTTATACGAGGGAAAGAGTAATTATAAAACAAAATACAAACTAGAAATATGTATTCAGCCACCTTTGATGACAAGGCTCAAGAAAAAATTTCAGATTTTTTTTTTATTTTTTTTTTCTTTTCCTTTCTTTTTCTTTTTCTTTTCTTTTCATTTCCTTTCATTTCATTTCTTTTCTTTTCTCTAATTCAATCATAAACAATATTATTTAATTCTGAAAATCAATCAATTGAATTCAAACACACGTGAATTGACAATGAAGTAGAAGAGAAACAATGAAACGACACTCCAAGTAATTGACAAACTTAGAGATGCAAGAAATCCTAGAATTTAGAACAAGGTAGCCCTAATCAAAGAATAAGAAAACCCTAGAAAACAATAAGAAATTCGGCAACCCTAGGATGAAGGAAATTTTTGCATTTTTTTTTTTTTTGCAACCCTAGAATAATGAAGCCCTAGAATTAAATTTAAAGATGCAAAAATGAAAAGATAGAATCAAACATGATTGGAAACCATGCTTTGAATACTAAATGATATGAATCCGTATAAATTGAATCCCTTGAACCCACCTTCAATTTGAAAACTCACCCAACAAAGTCAAAATCAAGTCAATGGATGGAGAATCTAGATCTGATGAGAACTTGTTTCAAGAACCTAGATTATATTAAAATCTAGACCCGTTGAAAAACCTGTCTCAAGAACCCAGATTACAAGGAGGAACGCCACAAAGGTTGTGATTTACCTTTGATAAATTCACAAGTTCAATCAAGAACAAGAGGAGTAAACTCAACTCATAATAAACAAATTCATCAAATTTCATAAACTCCTTAACATGAGGCTACAAAGAGTATTTAAATCAAAACCTAATTAAAACCCTAACCAAAATAAAGCCCTTTCTTCCAAAAATATCCCTGGATGAATAGTGTCGCGGCTACAGTACTTCTTTAAACCCTAGTTCCTAAAAAGTAACTTTTCAAATAAGTTCTTGGCCAAAATACAAGGCCTTCCCAAAAACCCTAGTTCATAAGAAATAAAACATGTGGGCCAAGCATCCTCAAGCCCAATTATTCTAGACTAATTCCTATAACTAATAAAATAAATCCCTTTAATGAAATAAACAAGTCCAAGGCCTTCAATCACATAATCATAATAATAGGCCCTAATTTATTTTGCACTGTTCCATAGCTTGTATCACGTGGATGATCACTAGATCTCCTTCTCTCAAGCCCATCTTGAATATTCGATTCTTACTAGACTCGTCCCAAGTGGATTACACCAATCCTTGCATTGCTTCATTGATTTTCTTAGCTCATGATCTTTTAATTAGCCCATTTGGAACTTACAATGGATCTTTAAGATTAGACCCACCTTGGTTCCCATCAAATTCGATCATGATAGGAGAGAATTCCGAACACAGTAGTAAGACCTCGACCTACCACCAGGGGACCCAATATGATTAAGGCCTCACGCTTCTGTGGGAGTTAAGTTCACTTCTACTCATTGAGGCACGATGGTCAACCGGTACCTTATGCTAACTTGGCACCAGAACATTTCTCAATCGAGAACTCTAGGTGGTGGTGTCCACCTTGCCCTCTTTTGGTTTTGCAAGCCTCCACCAAGTGACTTCACGAGGATGCTTTAGGTCTCGAGTCGACGTGCCACTTCAAATGGGGGCCGGGGCTATCAATCCGCACAAGTAGGCCGAGAAAGGAAAGCTCCTGAAACATCGGACTTTTTGACCATGAGACGATTATATCCTTCTCCAACCTTCATTCGCACTCTTAAAAAGGTTACCCTATTCCTTAATCTTATGGCTTAATTTGGTTAACCTTGAGAATTTCACAATGTACATTTAATCCAATAAATTAAAAACTTACAATTAAGAAGTCAAATACATGTCTTTTTGGAGAAGCCTCCAAAGACACAGAATATAGATGCATGCATGTTCCTAACAATGGAGAACTTACATATATTAATCACTACATCTCTTTACACAACTTCTTGTTTGGCTGGTTGAGGGAAATGAGTCCTCATGATTTGGAGCCAAAAATCAGTAATGATTCCAAATGTTGGGCATACCCACTTCAGATAAGTAGCTCTCCGAACTTCCTTCTCCAAAGCTTGGCGATTCTTTGATAGTAAGATCATTGCAGCTATCCATATTGCTCAGTCGATTCAGAACAGCTTTTAGTACCTTTTTGTCGCAGGAAAAAGGGTCCAAACAAGTACCAAAATTTGATATTCCCTTGGACGTAGTTTCACTCTTGGTAGGTACGGTTGGTTCGATGTTGTTGATATGTGTGAAATTTTGGTTGGCCTGGTTTTGGTTGAAAATGGAGAAGCAGGGCACTTGCTGATACCCATCAACATAAGTGTGAGTTTGGTCAAAAGTGATGTAAGAGTCCATTAAAGCCGGGAGAGATGAAGAGCCTGTGTCATCATAGCAGCTTCCCATGCTAGGTTTGGCAGCAGCTTCTCTATTTTTATAGAACACCTTACAAAGAACCCAATCCTCCTGAAGGAACCAATGAAAACCTTCTAAGTTAATATGTTATTTGAACAAAAAAATGATAAACAAGAAGAGTGATGAAATTAGCTAGGATTGAAATTAAAAGAAATTATCCATGATATATTAATCCAAAATAGGTCAGCAATATCCATTGTCTCATATGGAATGAATCAAGCCAGAAAATAAGGAACCAACTGCCAGTTGGTTGGTCTATACATATCCCAGTTGATATGTAAAAGACAAATAAAATTTGTCTTTGACTTGCAATTCATAAACGTCAGCGAAGTTGCCTTGGATTGAAAATCAGAGTTAGGCACTACAGCTAAGAAAGAAAGAATCACACAGACTTAGATTAAGATGCTCCAAATTATAATATTGTGAAGGATCTTCTAATTAATTAGGCCATCTAGCTATCAAGTGGTGAGAGTGGACTTAAAAAATTCACATAACAACTGGTGACGACCAAGACAACAGACAAGCATGGTTGAATTTCATTATTCGTATTGAACCCATGTTTATAAATAACTTCCTACCATTCAAAGCGGTATAGCCAGGTATAAGAAAACTGTTTATTTGTGACCAATTATTTCCAACAAAATGATTATTTCCAGCTAAAATAAGTCTGTTTTCATTGCAAATAGTCATTCTCGTTGTAAATAATTAGTCACAAATATCCCTTTTTTTGTAGTAGTAGTTTGCCAAAAATTTAATTAATTTTACTGGCCTGAAAGTTATCTCAGTTTTAAGAAAGAGAAATGATGCCAACATGCATGATCTAGGGCTATAAAAAAAATTGTTGGAGTATCTATAAATATGATAAATATTGTTGGCCTCAAACATTTTTTTATTTTATGGTTGCCAATTTAAGTGAAAGTATGATATGAAACTATTTATTAAAACATGTTGAATCAACAAAAACAATTGAAAATGACAAAATTTAGAATTAAAGGCAGCATTGCCCGAACCTTGAGAGAAGAAATATGATCAGGAGGAGCATGGCCGGGTCCTTCAATCCGGAATTCATGCATAACCCAATCAGTTTTCTTGCCTTTGGGGGCTCTGCCTTGGTAGAAAACCAATGTTTTTCTCATACCAACAAGGGAATCTTTGCGAAGGATAGGCCTGTCCTTCCCTGTGGCCTTCCAGTAGCCAGAGGCGGTTGCACGGTTTGTTCGAAGTCCGGTTGCATATTTTCGGTCACGCTGAGTGTAGAAGTACCATTCTTTGCCTCCCACACAAGCCGTTTCTATATAACGACAGATCAAAAATAAAGCACAGATCGATTTTCTATCATTACGAGATTGTCTGAATAATACAAGGGAAAGCCATCAACCAGATCAATCCATACCAAAACAATTGGAAAGAATCTATACCAGATTATCTGCATCTGCTTGGCTTAATGAACAATTAGACTTAGTTTGAGAATAGTTTGAGACATCATTAGTGAAACTGTGGAAGGCTTCATTTTTCTTGTTAGTATAATTTTTTTTTTTAATTGATCAAAGTTATGTGTCTTGGCTGCGCTAATTTTCCATGGAAAATAAAATAATATTGAGTGATTCAACTTGTTGACAACCAGCTCCTAGGCAATTAATTAATATATTGGGAGGCTTAGGGGCCAAGCCTCCCAAAAAAGCTAGGTTCGAGTATTTTAAATTTTTTTATTAAACGATTAAAGAAGTAATTATTAATAAAAATGTGTCTTTTTTTTTTAATAATTAAAGATGTTAAAAAAATCAAAATGCATTAACGTACACCAGCGATAACCACTGGCAAGCCCAATAGCACTATCCATAAATAAAATAGCCCCTTCGGATCTAAATAAAGATTGGGAAAATGGTATTCTTGGCGTTCAAGAAATATATGCAAAAAACTGAAAAACCACTCCCATCTGAAACTAAAATTATTTGAGTATCATCAAATGTATGAAAAAAGTATATAATTGTTTTACAGTGGATCAATTAACAGGAAACCATATTATACATAGAAATACATAAGTACATAATAATATATATCACGATCTCAATTGCCCAATTGTTCCTAAAAACAAGATTTTTGCTCCACCACTGATAGCTAGGGTGCCATCTTTGAGTCAGGGACCAAGAGCTATGAGCTGGGAACAATATTATTCCAAATATCTAATTATTATGCTGTTGAGCCGTCAATATCTCATGACCAATAATAAAGAGGAATTGACGTAATATTAATGGTAATCGGCCAAGTCAAAAACACAGGCTGCTATTCTTACACGCATCGCATGTGTGGCCGTGTGGATCAGGAACTTTAAAATATATATATAGTTGCTCAAAAAATATTAGTGGTAATTAATTTGAACATCAATCAGTTTCAATAAGGGAGTTTCGTTTGTTTTTAAGATTAAAATTTAAAATTTTTTATTTTATTATTATAACATTTTAAAATTTTCATATAAAATAAAATAAATAATTTAATTTTTTTAAATTTTAAAATAAAAATAATATTAAAAAATATATTCTCATCTCTAAAACAATCTATACCTAAAATTTCAACGGTTGAAGATGTTGACAAGCCTTTGTTGGATTTGGTAAGAAAGGAAAGAAAATCCACTTACTTCCAACCTGAAGTACTACTGTAAGTATGTACACGCGTATGGCTGCAAAATGTAGTGAAAGTCTGTAAGACGACAATAAGGATCTGATGACTTTTGGTTTGTAGTGTTGTTTCAATCACTATCACAACTTTTAGTTGGGGCAATTCCAAGAATGTCAAATTCTTCGAAAAGCTATGAATGCGAAGTATTTGGTTTATTAGGAAAACTAGATATGGCATGGCAGCAATCAGTGAGTTGGGATTCCTCCAGATCTAGATATTATTTGGGGTGGAATCCAAATAAATTCAATATCTTTTTCTTTTTTCTTTTTACAAGTAATTGATTATTCCAAATTAATGGTAATTCATGAAGTTTAGAACTGTACGTGAGAAATACAATTTACACACACATAATAAAATTATTACACACATATATATATATATATATATGTATGTAAAAGGGGTCTCGTTTGTCTTTAGACATAAAATTATTATTATAAAATTATTTTTATTTTAAAATTTAAAAAAATTAAATTATTTATTTTATTTTATGTAAAAATTTAATCAAATTATAATAATTAAATAACATGAGATAAATTGAAAGCAAACGAGATCTTAACCACCATGGATCTAATAAGTTATAAAGCCTGTTGGCGTGTTTGAAAGCCACTAGGCACTGAGACCTATCAAGTTACATGACCAACTAATTATTCGTTTTCCTTGAGAAAATTAAAATAATATTTCGGAACTCCCTCTTTCAGAAGGACCAAGCATGGCTTCATGATACCAAGGCCAGTCTTTTTCACTCATACTTGCAGTACATACATATGCATATGCATGTATGTAGAAAGCCGGTCCAAGTTTCAAACTTGTGACTTGCATATATACAGAGCGGCTTTGACGACTCATGCAATAACTAGATTCCGCCGAAAACAGTATTCAGTGGATGTGATAGGAGTACTATTTATCATCCATCTCAGTTTAACTAATTTCAACAATAATTAGTCATTTTCTCAGGTTTCAACAAGATTTATATATATATATATATATATCTTATCTTTGTCGTCGATCACACGTATATGGAGCAAGTAGACCACCATGATGGTATCTATTTATGGCCGTCCGGTTGCTATCACTTCAAAGTTCAATCCACAACCAAGAAGAAGAAAATCCAACATCGCATTTCCAAGTGGAAAAAAAAAACCGGAAATACCAACAACAAAGAATATATATATTTATAGCGAAAATATATTTGTAATTATAAATTTTGTAATTATTTAAAAAAATAAAATAAAATATAGAATCTACCTAAAAAAAAATAATAAATCTCATCATTTTTCAAAATAATTAACAATTTACAGTTGTACTCAGAAATAGAAAACTGGCTAAGCAAAGAATTATCTTCGGAAATGATAAAAGTTTGAGCTGCAAAAACTAAAAGTAAGATGGAAATGCCCTAACTAGACTCCAGAGAACAAACATAGAAATATATCTTAAGATCGAATCGGAATTTAAGTTGGGTAACCAAGATGATGATGAGGGGATCGATGAATAAATGAACTAAAATAGGAGTAGATAATTTACCAGGGATATCCCAGGGTTCGCACTTGTTAAGGTCAACTTCAATAAGAAGAGGAGAGCCAGAGTGCGAGGTGGCCTTCCCCATCAAGTAATCGCATACAAGTTCTTCATCTCTTGGATGAAACCTAAATCCCGGAGGCAACTTTGCCTCTACCATACTTATGTTGCTCATGACAAGAGTTCTTGATCTTTCTGAGAGAGAGAGAGAGAGATAGAGAGAGATAGAGAGAGGAGAGCTCTGCTCAATAGTTGGAAAGTTTATTAGCTTTGAGATCTTTAAATAAAACAAGGCAGTTGGGGGGTTGTGAATCAGATATAAATAAATAAATAAAGCTACAGACAGAAACAAGAATTAGGGGATGAGTCAAAGTGGCATTTCCGTTCAAGCGGGGGAGGTAACTTAAGCTTGGGCTTAGGCCAGGCTAGGAGGAGGTGGGTCTTATGACTATGAAAAAAAGTTGCCTGCTCGTCTTGATGACGTGGCCCAACCACTTGATGCCAAACTGCTGACATGTATTGCCTAATGATGCACATGGCTATGACTTCAATTGGATTGAACTTGGCCACATGGAGTGTGGGACCTGAATTACACACGGGGGCACTTTTGAAATTGTCCATCTCCTTCAGGTCCTGGCCTTCCATAAATTACATTTTATTATTTTTATAATTTCCTCACCAATTATTTGTACGTAAGCTGGTATCCATTACATCTTTTTTCTTATAATTATTATTATGTTATTATTATTATTACTATTATGTTATTATTACGGAAAATGCTAAATTACTTAAAATAAAATTTATGAAAAAATTATTTCTTCACATATTAGTTCTTGATATACTGAAAATCATAATATTAAATTTCAAAAGAAAATTAACAAAATGATTGTTGTAAGTAAAATAGTAAATAAAATTATAAGTTACATGTACTTACAATATTCTTTTTATCAGTTTTCTTTTAAAATCAAAATTCTGAATGTCAAATTTTATAATTTTCAACATATATCAATAACTGAAATATAGAAAACTAAGTTTTATTAAATTTTTCTTAAGTACATTTAACATTTTTCTTATTATATAGTCATCCTTTCAAAATTGTGAATTGAAAAATTCTATTTATAAGCTGATACTAATAACACCTTGTTATAAAAACTTTATTATTTTATATAAAACGGAAACTCAAGAATCACAAGAATATCTCGGTTTGATATCAACCACAACCAGAAAACCAACTGTATCACATAAACTAACCAGATTACAAATATAGAACAAAAAGAATACGAATCAACAAGAATATAAAATAGTTATGAAAAAGAAACAAGAAAATATAAACTGTAAAGGGAATAGGAAAGAACACAACCGATATACGTGGTTCGACCCTAATAGTCTACGTCCCCGGCAGGAATGGCCTCAGAGATCTTTATTGATGAACAATACTTCACAGAGAAGCCTCAGTACACCTTAGAGTTACAAATCCCTCTCTTTTTCTACTAGAAATCGCACAGATTTCTTCTCCAAGAGAAAACCCTAAGAATCGCCCCCTCTCTGCTCTCTCTAAACAATTGTAATGTATAGAAGAATGAATGCCCTAGGGTTTACAATGTATAGCAATGAATATATATGGTACAACAGATGCAAACATGTGTAGCAATCCAGCGGCTCAACTATTTACTCCTCAGATGCAGTCACGGGCCTCTCACGTGATCAAGCAGCTCAACCTTATTCACTTCAAGGGTCCAGATTATGCCACATCAAATCCACTTATTCACATAAGAATAAAACACATTAGTAAGTAAACAACAACAGATAAATATATTGACATACATGTTACAATTCTCCACCTTGGCAAAACATTTATTTGCCAAAAGTTCATTTAATCCTCATCATTGGCTCATTCTTACATTGTTACTCTAATGGCCTACGTCCATAGCTGGAATGGCCTCAGAGATCTTTATTGATGAACAATACTTCACAAAAAAGCCTCTGTACACCGTAGAGTTACAAATCCCTCTCTCTTTCTACTAGAAATCGCACATATTTCTTCTCCAAGAGAAAACCCTAGAAAACCCTAAGAGTCGCCCCCTCTCTGCTCTCTCTATCTCTCTGCTCTCTAAACAGCCGTAATGTACAAAGAATGAATGCCCTAGGGTTTACAACGTATATCAATGAATATATATGGTACAATAGATGCAAACATGTGTAGCAATCCAGCGACTCAACTATTTACTCCTCAGATGCAGTCACGGGCCTCTCACGTGATCAAGCAGCTCAACCTTATTCACTTCGAGGGTCCAGATTGTGCCACATCAGATCCACTTATTCACATAAGAATAAAACACATTAGTAAGTAAACAGCAACAGATAAATGTATTGACATACATGTTATAATTTTCCACCTTGACAAAACATTTATTTGCCAAAAGTTCATTTAATCCTCATCATTGGCTCATTCCTGCATTGTTCCCCTAATGGGAACTGACTCTAGACTCCATACCAATTAAGTTCAGACAGTGTCTGAACTTGGACCAAGGAACAGACTTGGTCATCATATCTGAGGCGTTTTCCTTAGTTGAGACCTTTTCCACACCTACAACCTTAAACTCTATAACATCCCTAATAAAGTGAAGCCTTATGTCAATATGCTTGTACCTTTTATGAAAAACTTGGTTTTTAGCTATGTGCAATGTGCTTTGATTATTAGTGTACTGTGATGTTGCCATTGAAAATGTTTAACTCATTTGCAATACCTTTTAACCATATGACCTCTTTAATGGCTTCTGTTAGTGCTATATATTCAGCTTCTGTGGTGGACAAAGCCACCACAGATTGTAAGTATGATTTTCAGCTAATAGCTCCCCTAAAAAGCAGTAAACACATAACTAATTAAGGACTTCCTAGTGTCTACACTCCCTGCAAAATCAAAGTCTACAATACCAGTCAGTTCACAACTCTTTTCAACTTTATTCCCATAACTGAGACCTAAGTTAGTAATACTTGCAAGATATCTTAATACCCATTTAATGTCATGTCAATGGGGTTTTCCTGGGTTCCCCATAATTCTACTAACTACAATAACAACATAGGACAGGTCAGGTCTAGAACAAACCATCGCAAACATTATATTTCCCTCCATGTTAGCATAAGGAATTTGTTGCATAAAACTAATATCAGGTTCTGTTTTAGGAGCCTAATCTATAGACAGTTTCAAATGCTGACCTAGAGGTGTGTTAACAAGTTTCACATGTTCCATACCAAATCTCTTGAGAATTTTAGAAATATAATTTTCTGAGACAAGTATAGCATTTCAGCATCTCTGTCCCTTTCAATTTCTATTTTTCTTAGCAGGGTCCAATTCCTTCATTTCAAACTCTGATTTCAGCATGCATTTAACTTGTTCAATTAAACCAATGTCTTTACAAGCTACCAACATGTCATCAACATACAAAAGGTAGATAAATATTCTTTTTTCTTCCTTGTAATAGACACAACTATCATAGCAGCTTCTTTTAAAATTGTTACTAATCATATGTGTGTCAAATCATTTATACCACTGCTTAGGTGATTGTTTTAGACCATATAGAGATTTTTTAAAAAGACACACTTGATTAAAATCAATTTTATTAGAAAAACCTTCAGGAGGCTGCATATAAATTTCTTCTTCAAGTTCTCCATGCAGAAAAGCAGTTTTAACATCTAATTGTTCTAGATGCAGGTTTTGAAAGGCTGTATAAGCTACTAGTAGCCTAATTGAGCTATGTTTAATCACAGGGGAAAATATTTCATTAAAGTCAATTCATTCTCTCTGTGTAAATCATTTTGCTATAAGTCTAGCCTTATACCTGGTCCCTCCTATCCCTGGTATGCTTTCCTTTTTCTTATAGATCCACTTGGATCCAACAAGTTTGATCCCTTAGGTTTAGACACTACAAGTTTGATCATTTTTCTTATTAAGGGATTTCATTTCCTCATGCACATCAAGAATCCATTTAGAGGAATCCCTACTAGTTACTGCCTCTTTATAAGTTTTAGGTTCTTGGTAAATAACCTCATCAGCTACAGTTAAGGCAAACATTGTGAGTTCAGCTTGCCCATACCTTATGGGTGGTTTTATAACTCTATTTTTCCTGTCCCTAATCAAATTATAGGAGTTAACTCCACCTTGATTAGTGTCTCCTGAGTATTTTTCGTCAGGGTTACTACTTTCCCCAATTTCACGTTCAAATTGAAGATTAACTTGCTCCACCTCAATCTAAGATCCCCTTGGAAACTTATCAATTTATTGGTCTATTTTTTCTTCCTGTACCCGAGCCATTTATGACTCATTAAAGGTCACATTCTTGCTCACAATACACTTATACCTTCCAGGTCCATCTACCCACAATTTGTAACCTTTAACTCCTTCAAGATACCCTTTAAAAAAGCACTTGAGTGTCCTAGGTTCCAGCTTGTCAGTTTTTGAATGTGCATAGGCAACACACCCAAAAACTCTTAGGTAGTCATAGCTAGGGGGTTTCTCAGACCATAAGTCATGTGGAGTTTTAAATCTTATAGCAGATGATGGACACTTATTTATATGGTGAACAGCAATAGTGGCAGCTTCTGCCCAGAAGGTTTTGGGCAGCCCTAAATTGGACAACATGCACCTTACCCTTTCTAAAATGGTTATGTTCATTCTTTCAGCTAAGTCATTATGTTGGGGGGTTTTCCTCACTGTTTTATGCCTAAGAATAACTTCTTTTTGACAGTATATATTAAACTCATTTTATAGGAACTCTATACCATTATCAGTCCTTAGGTGTAACACCCTGCTCCTTCCTTCTGACGTACGTTCTTTCTTTTTTAAGTAAGGCTCCTTCTTTCTGACGTAAGCCTCCGAGGGCAGAAATTATGTAATTTATCTACCCCTTCTATCTAGCGACTGCGAGACTCGTCATGCGTGCTGAACCACGATGACGTGTTTCAAAAGATATCTTGTGACTTCTAGGGCACGCCCAGCGTTTTTAATGTGCTGAAAATATTTATAAAGGGTATTTCCAGTGTTATTGAACTAAACTTGATTTTAAATATGACAATTATAATATTCTTGAAGAGCTCCAAAAACATTATAATTGTCAGAAATCATTTTAATATCATTATTAAAATGATTTCAACTATTTAGATATTATGAGAATTAAATTATGTTGAAAGCTTTTATTAATTAAATGGTTTTATACTCTTAAATATGCTAAGTGAGACTTCATCATTTTATTAATGATGAAGGAATATTATTTTATAAACTAAAGTTAGTTTAAAATAATATTCTACTTTAATTCCTCTAAGCACTTTTAATTAAGTTATATTTATGCATTTTAAGTCAGTGTTTGAGATCCATCGTTAGATCGTTACGTGGATCCCCAGACGAAAGGACTGGGTTAAATACCCAGACCCCCTCTCTTTCTCCCAAACTATTCCCTCAGCCCTCTCTCTCTCCTCCCTCTCCCCAGCGCACGTGATACGCAACCACTCTCTCTCGCCGAACCGCTCCATGCCCCAGCCCGGCAGACCTCGCCGCCGTGCGTCGGTAGACCTCACCGCCGCCACCACCGGCTCCACCTCCCTCTGGCGAGCTCACCCATACCGACGTCTCTCTCCCACGCTTCCTCCTCCTCTCCCTCGGCAGTGCACAGCCCGAATGGGCTTGGTGCTCACTGCACCACCGTGCGCCGTCCTCTGGCTTCACCACCTCCACGATAGCTTCTCCTCCCACCGGCCACCACCCTCCAGCGAGCTTGGCCCCCTCCATGCAGCCACCTTCCTCCCATGCACGTACACAGCTTCCTCCATGCACGGGTTCACTGTGCACGCTCCTAGCGTCGCCGTGCACGACCACCTTGGCCATCGAACACCACCACGGGCATCTCCTGGTCTCCCCCTTCCTCCTCCCTTGGACCCACGACCAGTAACCTCCTCTAGATCCACCACACGAGGCTCCTCCTCCACACGGGTTTCTCACTCTCCACCGCCACCCACAGCGTGTAACCGCCATCTTCAGCCTCCTCAAGCCACCACCGACCCATCCCAACCATCCACGGCCCTGATCTACCACCCATGCATGCACACTCTTTCTCACTCTCCCACGGCTCCTCTCCTCTTCACAGCCTCGATCCGCTGCCATGGACCACCATGGCGCCACCCCAGTGCCACCACGAGCTCCACCGCACCTCCCTTAGCCTAATCCTAGGATCAAACCACCACTTTCAGTGGTGGGTAGTCACTGCACGTGATGGACAGCCACTGCGCATGGCTGACCGCCACTGTACACTGCTAGATCTGCCGTGTTATGCTCATTGCCACCATCACAAGACCACCACAAGCTCTTCCAAGACCACACCTAGCTATCCAAATGCCCAAACAGCCACCGTACGTGGGTTAGCCACCATGTACAACCATTCCGACATCATCGGCTGTGACGATCGGTGAGCAACGCGCAGGTTATCCCGTCGATGGTATAACCCTCTATCCCTCATTATTTATGTTATTAGTTGATTAGGTTGTAGACTGTGCTGTTAGTATTATGGGGTTCGTTGTGTTGTATGGAGATATGATGTTCTGTGTAGTGAAGTGTTGGGCATATTTGTGTAGTGCGCTGTGAAGTGTTGGGCGTAGTTGGGAAGTGCGCTGTGTAGTTTTGTGGACTGTGTTGTAATGGTGGCATGCTGTATGTGGAATGGGAAGAGTACACGCTGAGTGTACTCTGTGTGGCATGACGTATATGAAGTGAGTACATGTAGAATGTACTCCATGTGGTGGAGTGATGCACCTTATGACGGATATGCCATAATGGTGATGTGGCGTGGTGTGCATGAGGGGAGTACATGCGGAATGTACTCCATGTGGTGGATTGATGCACCATATGGCGTGTATGCCATAATGGTGATATGGCGTGGTATGTATGAGGGGAGTACATGAGGAATGTACTCCATGTGGTGGATTGATGCACCATGTGGCTTGTATGCCATAATGGTGATGTGGCGTGGTGTGTATGAGGGGAGTACATGCGGAGTGTACTCCATGTGGTGAAGTGATGCACTATATGGCGAGTCTGTCATAGTAGTGATCGGTCGTAGCATGTGTGAAGGGAGTATGCGTGGAGTGTACTCCATGAGGTGCAGCGATACACCGTGTGGCATGTCGTAGAGATAAGAATGGTTGAGTGGTTGATGGGCGTAGAACATGGTGAGTAGTGTCGGGAACTCTAGAACAGTGTTCCGAAGTAGTTATGGTGTAGCCTATAGTCTGAGGTGACAAGTGTCACTGTGTTGGACTTACAGCTAGAAGTACGGGTGAAGTAGTAGACCAAGTGTAAGAGTGCGCAGCGGAAGCATGACTGGGCAACGTCACGAAGTGACGTGGTTACTGGCAGTCATGCTTATGATGGGTGAAGTGTTAGTGTAAGAATGGTGTAACGGGAACGTGACAAGATGTCACGATGTGATGGGAGTACGTGAGGAACTGTACTCACGATGAGTTAGGAGTTTTCGTAGCAGGATGTTAGGTGATGTGACAAGGTCACGGTGTAGCTTGGGAGTAGTCTTGACCTATATGACGTGACATAAGACGTAGTTGTGAAAGGTGTCTTGTCGTGTCAATTGTTGGGATGAAATGTCAAAACGGACAGATAGCATGAAGAGCCATGCTAGCCGGGCTAAGAGAAGCTTGGTATCGGAGTATGGCCCTTGTCCCTACGAGCAGGTGATCAACATGTTATATGTTGATCTTTGGTGAGACACATGTGCCGGACGGATTCACTCTATGTAATGGGTAATATGTCCTGAGCATAGTTGCACGGTGCTTAAGCCTCAGAGTTGGCTTAGAGCCGTGTGGCCTGTATGGATGGGAATGAGCATTAGTATGCATGTAGGTTGCCATCTGACACGCACATGAATGGACTGCATGATATGCAAGTAGCATGGAGTCCAGGTAAGCATTACGTTCATACTCTTCTAGAGTTTTCTAAGATACAAGAAACGCTTTTCCTTTAAGATGCTTTAAGAAAAGAAATGAAATATGCTTTACGAAAGAAAACAATAAGTGTTCAAAGGTATAAGTAGTCCTTGGCAGCCTCTTTTTACGCACCCAAAGTATTAATTGTACGCATGTGAATGGATGACTATACGGTGTATCTATTGTATGTATTTTCTAAGAAAATCAACGAACTGACATAAATGCACGAAAGACATGAAAACGGATGCTTTTATGGATCCTACGAACCGACGCTCTTATGGACGCCATGAGGTGATGCTCATGGACACCATGAGAGACGACGTTTAAGGTGATGCTTATGGATGCCATGAAAGCTGACGTTTTAAATGTTTTACGATGCCACGAACGAATATTTTACGAATGCCATGAAAAGATCATGTTTATGCACATGCTTTTAAAAGAATGATGCTTTCTCACGAAAATGAACATTTTCTCATGAAGTGACATGTTAAAGGAAAGATAAGAAAAGAAAGAAAGATCCAGCTCTTTCGAGTTGGCATGAATGAAAGAATGAAAAGAAAGGACTGAATGAACTGAATGTTTAATGTATGAAAATACGTAACGGCCTCATGAATGAATGAAAAGGGGTACCCAATGAATAAATGGACAGATTAGAATGCATGACAGTAGTACTGGTAGTGCATCCAGTGCTGCACCCTAACGAAATGGGATTCCAACCCGCGACTACGGGCGAATCCATTGGCCATAGGGCCGCTAACCCTAACACACGGGGCGTAACAGTGTGTACTGGCATATGAAAGTGATAAGAATGAATGGATGAATGCATGAACGCATGAATGCATAAATGCACGAGAGCACGAACTCTTGAAGAAATGAAGGCACTGACGGGAGAAATGTTTTATGAAAAGAAAGCCTTTTAAAGAAAAACTCCGTCTAATGACGTTTTCAAATGAACACACGTAAGCACGTATGCATGCACGTAATAGTATGTACGAATGATGAATGCATGACTGAAAACCTATATTGTTATATTTTAATTGTATGAAGTAATGCTTACGAGTCATCGACTCATTTTAGTTTTTATGTATGCCCCTCCCCCCACAGGAACTGAATGACCAGGACGGACACGGCCCATGGGGAAGAGCACGGAAGTCTAGGCATGAGTTTTAATTGTACGAGAGACCTTTTTATTGTAAGATTAATGTTTTTCGCTGTAAACCTTTTTTATTGTCAAAGCACATTTTATTTTATAAACGTAAAGTCTTGCACCCTGGGTATGCAAGTAAAAAGTTTTAAATGGAACGGTAATTCTCGTCGTCCTTTCTAAAATCTTTTATAAAATGTCCCACCACAAGGTAGGGGTGCTACCTGCATGGTGCGGGGCGGGGGCACCCCCTCCCCGCCCCCCGCCCCCCGCCCCGCACCATGCGGGTGATGGGGGTTTTTCCCCCGCCCCCCGCCCCCTGCCCCCGGGTGGCGGGGGCGGGGTCCCCCGCCCCAGTGCCGGGGGGCGGGGGAAAAACCCCCATCCGCCCCGCCCCCCGCCATTATATTAAAAAAAAAATTTTGGTCTAAAAATATTTTTTTAGACCAAACTATAATATAATTTAAATAATAAATTAAAATTTATAAATATAAAAAAATTTAAACTCATTAGAGTTAGATTTTGAATTAATTTGGCCTCCTAAGCCAATCTTTATATAGGAGGCCAAGGCAATACAATAGTCATCCTTAAGTCTTTTATAAATTGTGTATATCTATATACAATATATTTATTTAATATATATAAATAATTTTTTTTTTAATGTGGGGCGGGGGCGGGGGCGGGGCGGGGCCCCGCTGGGGTCATCCCGCCCCCCGCCTCCGCTATGCCCTCTCTATGCGGGGCTGGGGACCCCGCCAGGCGGGGCAGCGGGGGCGGGGCCCCGTTGCCCACCCCTACCACAAGGATGGGCGTTACATTAGAATCTTGGGTTTTCTACCTACTTGGTTTTCCACTAGAGACTTCCACTCCTTGAATTTTTCAAAGGTGTCACTCTTGTTTTTAAGAATATATATCTAGATCTTCCTAGAGTAATCATCCACTAAGGAGAGGAAATAACTCCCTCCACTATGTGAATTCACTCTTGCATGTCCCCATAGGTAAGAATGGACATAATCTAAGGTTTGTTTAGTGTTGTGAGTTGCTGAGTTAAAACTAACCCTATTTGCCTTTCCATAGATACACTCTTCACATAAAGGTAAGTTTCCTAGGTTTTGGTCACTCAGTAGCCCTTGTTTTTGTAGTTCTAGAAGACCCCCTTGACTTACATGCGCAAGCCTCCTATGCAATAACACAACTTTGTTCTCTACTATGTTCTGAGTTAGGGATGCTTCCCCAACTACAATTTTTCCAAGTAGTGCATACAATCCATTTTTAATTACACATTTCATAATAACTAAGGAGCCTTTAGTAACTCTAAGAACCCCTGGCTCAGATTTGAAGGTGTAGCCTGACACATCAAGTATACCAAGAGAGATTAAATTTCTCTTTAATTTAGGTATGAACCTGACCTCCCTCAAAACTCTTTCAATTCCATCATGTATTTTAAGTCTAATTGACCCTATTCCCATGATTTTGTAGGATTTATTGTTTCCTAGAATTACATTTCTCCCATCTAACTCAGAGAAGGTCTCAAACCAATCTCTAATTGGACACAGATGGAAAGAGCAACCAGAGTCCATTATCCACTATGTTTTTGAATCAACCTCATTCACTGTAAGTACCTCAGCACTCTCATACCCCTTTAAAACCACAGAAGCATCCCCTGCCTCTTTAGGCTTATTCCTAAGGTTTGTTTTCCTATCAGGGCAATCTTTCTTAAAGTGCCATTCCTTGTGACAGTGAAAGCATTTAAACTATTTTCCCTTTGACTTGGACCTAATTATCTTGTTTTCATTATTGCCCCTTTTTTCTCTCTTTTCTGTTCTACCTCTGACAGTCAAGCCCTCCCCATGATTTTGTTTGGTATCTCATTTAATTTGTAGTTCCCTAGTGTGAAGTACAGATTGTACTTCATCTAGTGTCAAGGAGTCTCTACCATACATCATGGTTTCTTTTAGGCCTAGGTATGATGAGTCCAAAGAACTCATCAAGAGGATGGCCTGATCCTCATCCTCCACCTTAATGTCAATATTTGCTAGGTTTAGTCTAATTTTATTGAACTCATCAAGATGCTACCCTATTGGAGTCCCAGGGGTCATCTTGAAAGTATAAAGTTTGGTTTTCTTGTGTATTCTGTTAGCTAGTGATTTGGTCATGTACAAATTCTCTAATTTTAGCCATATACTCGCAGCAGTGTCCTCACTAGCCACCTCTCTCAGGAGCTTATCCCCAAGTGAGAGAATTAGGGCACTATGGGCCTTCTGGTGGATGTCCTTATGGACAACCCCATTTTCTTCCTCTTTCAAGGAAGAGCCATTTTGTTTCTCACCAAGGAGGAGGGCATCCTGTAGTCCATGTTGGACTAGCAGTGCCTTTATCTTGATCCTCCATTAGCCAAAATTGTTATCCCCAGTGAACTTCTATATAAAAAACCTCATGGTCCCCATGAACCTGAGCTCTAGATACCAATTGTTATTAAAACTTTATTATTTTATATAAAACGGAAACTCAAGAATCACAAGAATATCTCGGTTTATATCAACCACAACCAGAGAACCAACCATATCACATAAACTAACCAGATTACAAATATAGAACAAAAAGAATATGAATCAACAAGAATATAAAACAATTATGAAAAAGAAACAAGAAAATATAAAATGTAAAGGGAATAAGAAAGAACACAACTAATATACGTGCTCCGACCCTAATGGTCTACGTCCATGGCAGGAATGGCCTCAGAGATCTTTATTGATGAACAATACTTCACAGAGAAGCCTCAGTACACCTTAGAGTTACAAATCCCTCTCTCTTTCTACCAGAAATCGCATAGATTTCTTCTCCAAGAGAAAACCCTAAGAATCGCCCCTATCTGCTCTCTCAATCTCTCTGCTCTCTAAACAGCCGTATTGTACCAAGAATGAATGCCCTAGGGTTTACAATGTATAGCAATGAATATATATGGTACAACAGATGCAAACATGTGTAGCAATCTAGCGGCTCAACTATTTACTCCTTAGATGCAGTCACGAGCCTATCACGTGATCAAGCAGCTCAGCCTTATTCACTTCAAGGGTCTTGATTGTGCCACATCAGATCCACTTATTCTCATAAGAATAAAACACATTAGTAAGTAAACGGCAATAGATAAATTTATTGACATGCATGTTACACACCTAATAAAATGCTTACATAACATAATTTGATTTGGAAGAGAAGTTTTAAAATTTAAATCTTACCATTTAAGTTAAGTGCATGGACAGCGTGCTGATCTACACACCAATTTTAAAATAGAATAACTCCTGCAAATTAACCCTATAATTTAAGGGAACAACATTGTAAATAAACCTACAAACATGCATGGTTTCATATGGCATATTAGATCTATTTTATAATAAAAGTTACTTTACAATCTAACATGTCATCTCAAGACACATGATCAATTTGTAAATTTATTTTTATAGAATCTCATTATAGCCGCTAAAAGTTTTTCCTTATAATTTAAGTAGCGACCTTTGGAACTCGCATTCAGGATTGATTACTAATAGAAAAGATTTTCAAAATTAGAAGATGTTAACCCTTTTGGTTGGACCTCGCTAATCAATTAATCTCGTTAACTTTAAATCCGTGACCCTTTACATTTCGTTCCAATACTATGCAGTTCAGTCGAAAAAACAAATTGTTAGATATTCTTAAAGAGAAAAGCTGGGGAACGGTCCGACTGTTTAGCCTAGAATAGCAGCCCTCCAATCACAGCCGGACATGTAGGCGACTTATTGTGAAACTTTTACATCTGCAAACACCCGATCATTTTCATTACACCTTCCTCACACTTGTATTCATTTGCCCTTTCTATTTTCCTGAGGAACCCCGACGGACTCAACATCCCGCACGACGCTCGACCCAAACGATGGCAGAGCTCGACCTAGACGGTGGCGAAGCTCGACCCAGACGGTGGTGGTGACTCAGACGAACAGCTCGACCCATACGGTGGTGGTGACTCAGACGAACAGCTAAACCCAGACGGTGTATTTCTCATCTTTGTCTTTTGGTAATCACTCTCTCCGTCTCTTTGAAATTTTTAGGTTATATTTGTTCCTTCTTTCCCGTTGTTTTTTTATGAGTTACCATAGCATTTCTCTTCTGAATCTTGTTTCTATAGCTTTGCTTTGCTGGATATTTGGAAGCCCTAATTAATTGCTTCGGCGTCAAAATTAGATGGTGGTGGTGGAACCTTGGTCGGTGGGCGGCGGGCTTGGTGGCGCAGCAAGAGGCGGGCTGGAAGTGGACGAAGAATGTGACTTGGAAAATGCAAACCGATTCTGTGAAGAGAATAGTTCATGATTTTGTGTGGTGAGGTCTAAAGGGTTTATTGTGATTTTATCTACGTGTCAGCGTCTTATTGGAGGGCTACTATTCCAGGCTTAACAGCCGGACCGCTCCGTAGCGTTTCTCATTCTTAAAAATTACATACGTTGTTATAGATGTTAGAATGACTTAAGGGCCAAAGATTTTTTTATGCCCGTTTCTTTATATTATATATATATATATATACATATAAAAATTTAACTAGTTATTGATTATTTAAAGAGATTTATAAAAAGATTACTGTTATATCCACAAATAAATTACATAAAAGTAATTTCACAAACTGATATGATTTCATCTGATTTATTAGATCTACTTTACAGTAAAAATAATTTTATAATCTAACGAATTACATCAAGCCACATTAATTTGTAAAATTATTTTTGTATAATCCTTTTGTAGCTAAAGTACTTTTCTATACAAAATAATCGGACTTGCGTTAAGAAATTATGCATTCATGAATTTGATGGATAATTATTCAATTCCATCTCTTACAATAATATCAATAGTTCCCATAACCTTTCGAGTTCCTAACTACATTAATATTACCTTTTATAAATCATGTATGATCCTTTTAAATCTTTTATGAAAAATTCTAGTCGGCAACTCTATATCATATACCTGTTTTTATATTTTTATTTTTTTCCTCAACTATTAGATGGAGGGGCGCCCACGTGGGGCTGACCCCCTCCTTGACTGCAGTGTAATGCATGGCTTTAAGCCATGCGTTATTTGCTTGTAACGCATGGCTTTAAAGCCATGCGTTACTGCCATTTGATTCGGCAATTGAAGGTTGGCCGTTAAGGCCAGCCGTGTGTAGGTGGACTATATATAGTCCTCCTCAATTGGTTTTTGGAACCATCTGAAATACACAAAATCTCTCTCTCTTTTTGGTCTCTCTTGATAAGATATTTAAGCTGTGGATTTGTTAAGTGTTACTCTAATTTTATACTACGTAGTACACTTCGCCACTAAGAGGAAATGCTTGTGATTTGTCAATCCGGAGAAACTTGTGAAGCAATTTTATAAGCTGAGCTTGATGTATTTTTTCACTGTGCTTTCTTACATTGGTATCAGAGCTTTTGTAGTTGCTTCCGGTTTATATTTTTTCTTACATATGCTTGAAATCTAGGTGCCATTTTTTGTCCTCTTTTTTTTAAAAGCCCCATGCGCACCAGTGGTGCTGCTCACCACAAGGTGCTGGGAGCACCACCAAGAAGGTGCTGCGAGAACCAACGCAGTGCTGTTGCGCGCACCACCGCAAGGTGTTACGCGCACCAACCCAGTGGTGCAACGCACAATAGGGTGGCGCTGCAAGCACCACAGAGGTGCTGCGCGCACCAGGGTGGTTCAGCGCATACCACAGAGGTGGTGTGCGCACCAACGAGGTGCTATGCGCACCACCGCGGTGCAACACGCACCAACTCATTGGTGCGACACCACCCTATCGCTTGGAGTTGTCGTTTCGGCGGTGGAAGCAGCTGAGGTTGGTTGTGATGGACCCTAGCAGCGGCTGCGGTGCTGCTGTGTAAGGGCTACTGTTCATGTGAATAGTAGCCATCTGAAGATTGAAGATAACTTTAAATCATCTGGGTTGGGCCCTTCGGCCCGTTTGTTTTGTTTAAAAAACTAAAGAAATCTGGGTTGGGCCATTCGGCCCTTCTGTGTCTGTTTAAAAAAAAAAAGCCTTTTTTCGAAGCCTAACACTGTTTGAGAACACAAAATAAAAAGAAGGGAATGAAAATGACACTGCTGGGACTCGAACCCAGGACCACCGATCAAAGGCAGCGCGCACCACTGGGTTGCTACTTACCTTTGGTTTAGGTGGGGCTTTAAAATGTATTTATTATACATTTATTTCGTTTTATAAAAAGAATAAATTTTTTTTGCATGATTTAATATATGCTTAGGTATATTGTTATATTACATGTGATCTTTTATTTAATATTTTAGATTAAAATGTGATTACATGTGAATATATAGTTATATTCATGCTATTGTTTTTTCTTAATTCCATAATATTATTTTACATGTGATCTTTTATTTAATATTTTAGATTAGATGTGATTACATGTATATGTGAATTGAACATGTGGATATGTGATTATTTTATCATCTATGAATGTTAGGCTTGAATGTTTAGATATTAGTCTTCATTTCTTTTAATGATAAAATAGAAAAATTCCCACTAAGTAGTCTTAGTTAGAATTGTTAGTGTAAATGATAGGCTGAAAGAATTGTGGTGACCCCAATAAGAACTGTAAATGCACTGTATAGCCAAAAGACCATGGTGGCCCAAAAGGTTACTGCGATTTTAGTAGATTCTATCTTTACGCGCGACTAGAACTAGGTGACTACTTAAGATAGTAGGAGTATGGTTGAGATTTATGATTATTAATTCTCCCATATTTGTTTTAAATTTGCGCGGGAATTAGGTTAGAAATTTAATAATTGGATATTGTGGCGCAAGAGATGATTATGAAGCCTAGCAATTTTTTGATCTTGTGACATATCTAAATTATTCTTTTCCTAGCTTGGATGGACGCGACAGATTTCTTAGGTGTGTGTGTAATATCCATTCTTTGCGTATTGTAGTGAAATGGCATCCAAGAGTATAGTTGTCGATTTAAACAAATAGGAGAAATTGGATGGGGAGAATTACGACATTTGGCATCGTAAGATCCAATATGTCTTAGCTGAGCAAGAGGTCTTGGAGGCCTTATCTCACTCCCTTACTGCGCCCGGGGAAGGGACCTCGGAATAACACAAGATATATCAACTAGCCTATTCTCAATGGGCTAAGAAAAGTCGGTGCGCGCGCATAATAATGTTAAGCAGCATGCACAATGATCTAATGTGTGAGTTCGAGATCTATGACATTGCTCAAAGCATGTGGGAGGCTTTGAAGTTGAAGTTTGATGGAACTTCAGCCACTAGGTTGCGTGGATTAACCATGAGGTTTGACTCTTATAAGATGCGCTCTGACCACACGATGAAGCAGCATCTTAGGGCTATGTTGACCATGATCCGCGAACTTAAGTCGGCAAGAAACAACCTGACTGATGAACAGCAAGTCCAGGTAGTAATAAGATTACTACTGAATTCTTGGGAGAATATGAGCCAGAACCTGACGCATAACGAGAATATTAAAGACTTTGATGATGTCTCGCATCACTTGGAATTGGAGGCTGAGCGCCTAGAGGCTGCTAAGCCCAATCATACAGCCTATGTGGCTGATTCTGGTTCGTGCAAGGCATCAAGGCCTAAGCGCAAGAAGTCCAAGAATGGGATAACTACTAGACAAATTAAGAAGGTATCAGGAACTTCTCAGCACAGCAAGAGGGGCAAGCACGGAAAGAACAAGTCAAAATTAGAGTGTTTCAACTGCAGAAAGAATGACCACTTCGCCCGTGATTGCACTGAGCCGAAGAAGGTACACTCTGACTTTTCTCGCATTGTTTTTGTAACTGCCATGCGATGGTTGCTCACTCCTACCTTGTGTGGATTGTTGATTTAGGAGCGACCGAACACATAGTGTGAGATAGAGTCGGATTTGTGGAGTATTGCCGGATTCCAACTGGGAGCCGTGATATCAAGGTGGGGGGAATGGAGCTAGCGTGGATGTACTGGGACTTGGTACCTACAAGTTGGACTTGCAGGGTGGTCACACTCTTTTCCTCCACAATGTGCTATACGCTCCTGAGATCCGACGAAACTTACTTTCTGTAGTCACTCTATTAAGACTTGATTTTCGAATTGTATTTGAAAACAATTTTGTTTCCTTTTATTTGGGGCATGTGTTTTATGGTAATGATTTTCTTCAAGATGGTTTTATGATATTGAATTTGGATTATTCAAATATAAATGAGTTTATTGCTTTTTTTTTTTCTGCATCTGATAATTTGGATTCATATAAATGGCATGCTAGGCTTGGCCATATAGGGCAAGATAGAAGGACTCGGTTAGTTAGAGAAGGCCTGATAGGCAATCTCGTTAAGGTCATCTTGCCCACATGTGAACATTGTCTAATAGGAAAAACTAAGAGAAAACCGTTTGAAAAAGCTACTAGGGCATCGTTTTTACTACAATTAGTCCATTCAAACATCTGTGGTCCAATGAGTGTGAGGGCAAGACACAGAGGTGTCTACTTCATCACATTTATAGATGATTTTTTACGTTACGGTCATGTCTACTTAATCTCCCATAAGTCTAAAGCATTGAAATGCTTTAGGCGATATCTAAGAATGGTTGAGAATCAGTTAGACAAGAGTTTAAAAACTCTAAGAACTAACAGAGGACGAGAATATCTCTCTGAGCAATTTAAAGGGCTCTGTGATGAAAAATGAATCAATAGACAGTTGACGATACCGAGTACACCGTATCAAAATGGCGTGATAGAAAGGAGAAATTGAACACTGCTTGAGATAGTTAGGTCAATGATGGTGTAAGCGAATCTACCAATTTCTTTTTGGAGGATGCACTTTTGACTGCTGCCTACATTCTTAACCAAGTTCCCTCTAAATTAGTAACTTCCATCCCATATGAACTATGGACTGGCGAGAAACTCAATTTGAGTAACTTGCGGCCATGGGGTTCAACGAATTTTGTTCATGATCTTTCTCATAAGTAAGGGAAGTTAGGCCCTAGAGGGAAGAAGTGTATCTTTATAAGGTACTCAGAACACTCTAAAGGGTATGTGTTAATAGGTAAACAATCTAATGGAAGTGTGACTGAAATTGAGTCACGAGATGTGGATTTCATTGAAGATGAGTTTTCCAAGTAGATGTGAGGTTGATAGGAGTTTAGACCTTCTTGAGATTGTGGAACAAGAGGAAAGTGCTCCAAGGAATTTAGTTGAGAATGAGGAAGAAATTCTTCAAACTCCTAAAAATTATAAAAAGAATTTGAATCTGAGTGGGGCACACCACTTGTTAATCAATCACAACAACCTCAGTCGCATAGAAGCACATGTGAAAGTATTCCCCATCGTCGTTTTGAGATTGAAGGGGAAGTTTTTATGGTAGCTCCGCATGATGATGATGGACCTAGAACAGTGATGAGGCTTTCTCATCTTTTACTAAAGATGAGTGGATGAAAGCTCTTAGTGATGAGATTGAGTCTATGAAGACTAATCAGGTCTGGGATCTGGTTGATCTACCGACAGGGGGTAAGACTATTGGGAACAAATGGGTTTTTAAGGTCAAACGCAAGTCGGATGGATCAATAGATAAGTACAAAACTCTCTTAGTAGCAAAATGATATACCCAACAGGAGGGTATAGATTATGAGGAAATATTTTCACCAGTGGTGAGGTTTGCCTCAATTCGCTTGATTCTAGCTATAGTAGCAAACATGGATTTGGAACTCTACCAGATGGACATTAAGACATCATTCTCAATATAGAACTAGTTGAGGAGATCTATATGGATCAACCAATGGGTTTTGTGGTCAAAGGTCAAGAGCGCAAAGTGTGCAAGCTTAAACGATTTATATATGGCATAAAGCAATCATCTAAACAATGATACCTCAGATTCTATCGAGCCATTCTCTTGAATGGGTTTACAATGATCACAGAGGACCATTGTGTCTATATCAAAAGGTCTAATAAGAGTTTCATTATGTTGTCATTGCATGTTGCCGACATACTACTAGCTGTAAATAATAAATGGTTGATAGTCGCCACAAAAGAGTGGTTATCCTTCAATTCTGAGATGAATGATATGAGTGAGGCAGAATACATTCTGGGAGTTAAAATCTACAGAGATCGTTCAAATAGATTTTTGTGTTTGTCCCAACAGACTTACATAAAGAAAGTCATCGAGCGCTTCCTAAAGAGTGGATGTAAACCCATTGACACCCCTGTTGCAAGAAGCGAGAACTTGTCCAAAGAGTTGTATCCTAAGACTCAAAGAGAAAAGGAAAAGATGGCCTGTGTCCCTTATGCTATTGTTGTGGGTAGTCTGATGTATGCAATGATGTGTACTCGGTCTGACATATGCTATGCAGTTGGCTTAGTGAGTAGATTCCAATCTAATCCCGGACTGGCTCACTGGAAAGCAGTCAAGAGGATTATGCGATATCTCAAGGGAACTGCAGAATATGTGTTGTTCTATCAGGGTTCAGATTTGCAGCTGAGAGGTTACAGTGATGCCGACTGGGGCAGTGACCTAGATGAGCGCAAATCAACCACTAGGTATGTCTTTCTGCTCAACAAAGGCGTTATTACATGGAGTAGCAAGAAACAACCCTGTATAGCTTTATCCACCAAGGAGGCAGAATACATAGCTTGTTCTGCAGCAGTTCAAGAAGCTATTTGGTTACGAAGGTTCCTCAAGCATTTAGACATTGGCATGGATACTTCAGATCCGGTGACGATATTCTGCGATAGCATGATAGCTCTCGCATATGCTAAGGACTCAAAGTATCATGGAAGAACCAAACACATAGATATCAGATATCACTACATCAGAGACATGATAGCGCAAAAGGAAGTGATTCTGAAACACCTTTCTACAAGTCGCATGGTTTTTGATCTCTTAAGGAAGCCTATTGCAAAAGATGTCTTTGCGGCTCATGTTAGGAATCTAGGACTGTGTAGACTGTAAATATAATTTGTGTTTCAAATGACATTGAGATGTAACATTTCCTTTGGGATATTAATACAATATGATTAAATTATTGTCTTTATCGTATTGTTTTTCTAAATACACACACACAAGATATGTCAACAGGCTAAGATTGGCTTACTCACACGAGTGATCGCCCCTAACGCTTGAGTAGCGAGTAGAGATGAGACATTGTGTCCCTATGTACTTGTCCAAAGGGATAAGTTGGTTGACACAAACATATGTGGCCTTAGTGGGAGCTAATATGAGGTCTATTGAGATGACTATGCATGAGTTACCCACCATCCATGTAGCATGTAGTTAGCTAGATGCGAGATCCTCTTTGACGCCTTGGAGGCTTGCAAATAGAGGACATCGGGTTAGAAGCTTAAGGAACGGCTAGACTAAGATCTGTAGGATGTTGATATAGACATATGCTCTTTGAGAAAGATAAATCCACCGTAGCATGTGTTTCATACTATATGTGCTTATACGACCATACGAGTAAGTGAGTAAAATGTTCTCTTCTTTCTTACTGTGTGAGTCTCATTTTTTAAATGTCCTTTACTTTTTACTATGTCACGAGATGAAGGTTATGATGTCTGCTACTTTGGCATGTTGTCTATGACCATGATTGATACGGTCTAAAGAGGCATTGATGGGAAAGCTGTTCGACCAAAATTGAGTGATATGAGTGCAAAGGAATCGTATCTTCGATAGTGTTTACTTACGTCAAACTATGACGCTACATCTTGGTTGCGGCTAAAGGTTATGAACACATTGAAATGATTTAGAGGTAGTCAAGCATTATTCTGAGTTTTTTTAACTTAAGAGGGTTCGAAAATGCTTGATCTTGATGCGATTGAATGAATCTAGAACATGACCAGACACTTTCGGGATGTTACTATGCTGGTCTTCTCTGGGAGAGATTTGGTGTATGTCGCACGGCCTATTTACTTGTATGAACAAGATTGAGAACATTAGAGAGATGTTGACCTGAGGTCATGCCCACTGTGTGCGAGTGGGAGATGTTAGATGGAGGGGCGCCCACGTAGGGCTGACCCCCTCCTTTACTGCAGTGTAACGTTACTGCCATTTAATTTGGCAATTGAAGGTTGGCCTTTAAGGCCAGCTGTGTGTAGGTGGAATATATATAGTCCTCCTCAATTGGTTTTTGGAACCATCTGAAATACACAAAAGCTCTCTCACTTTTTGTTCTCTCTTAATAAGATATTTAGGCTGCTGATTTGTTAAGTGTTACTCTAGTTTTATACTACGTAATACACTTCGCCACTACGAGGAAACGATTGTGATTTGTCAATCTGGAAAACTTGTGAAGCAATTTTATAAGTTGAGTTTGAGGTATTTTTTCACTGTACTTTCTTACATCAACAAATATGTAGTGTAAAACTGGTGATCAGTAAAAGAACTCATTAATTCTTTTATGTATCCTCTCATTACGATTCAAGGCCCATAAAAGGAGTCTTTATGATCATGAGCTAGCACGTGACTAATAGCAGATGTGATATGAATAATATAAAATATTGGAATCCGTTGCTCTATTTTTAATTTTAAAACACGTTCCAGAAACTCCTATCAATCCTAGTTTATGTTCGCTTGTTCTACAACGTCAAAAAACATTATCCGTATGACATTTTCAATTCAGTGTTAGTCTCTCTAATTAAGAACCTCATCGACTACTTTGTTGGTTATCATGTTAGCATATAATTGATGGATCATAACTCAAGAATATGAATTGCAATTTATGTTATGTTTTATGCTCTGATAGTTGGTCATTTTGTTCTTCAAATGCCCTTAATTTATGACACACGGCGTAAGGGTCTTGAATCTGCTTGTTTGGGTTGGTTTGAAAAATATTTGGTCATAGCTGACATCATGGCCGTCGTCAGTAGGTGCAATTGGTGGGGCCATGATCAGAGCCTTGATGATGTGGCATTCTAATTTCTAGGATTGACCCAAATACATGGCATGTGTCATTGATCTATGGTATGTGTACAAGACTGCCAATAGTGTGATTCCATTTCAACCAGGTCTTAAGGTCTGTCACTGACACGTGGTAGACGGGAGGTTTCCATCTAGAGTGTCACCAATTCGATTTGGTTCGATTTTTTCGATACATTATATATATAGCATATATAAAATGATATATATATATATATATTACAATATATAATAATATAGTGATAATATATTGTAGTATATTATAATATATAATATAATAATACATTATAGTTCTATTATAATATATAGTGATATTGTATTATTATAACTACTAATACTATAGATTATAGTGATAACATATAGTTATTTATATAGGATTTTAAATTTTAATATTATTTTAATTAATAATTTAGCATATAATATAAGATTATTTTATATATAATTATATATATTAGATATCAAGATTATATATAATATAAAAAATCATATAAAAATATTTTGTATAATATAAAATTTAAAACTATATATATGAATTGGTCCAATCTGGTGTTAGAAAAAGAAAAATTGAAACCGAACCAATTTCGATCGGTTTTGAAAAAAATGAAACTGGTACCGGACCGAACTCACTGATTCGGTTCGATTCGATTTACCGATTCTATAAATTTTTTTTTCACCTCTATTTCCATGTTCCGAAACGTTGAGATACTGATCTTTAAATTTTTGAGCATCGCTACTTGCTTAGCTATCTTTTCTGCTAAGCAAATCAGATGTTTTTAATCTGACTTTTATTTTGAAATTTGATTTTTCTAAATATCATTGAACTCATCATATGTACATTGGGATTCTAGAATTATAAAAGTCGTTAATCTTATAAAATTCTTATTGAGGCTATATATTCGAGAGATGGATAACCTAAAATAGGTTTTACTCGAGACTATTATGTCAAGTTTATTAGACTAAGAGAGCATTGACATCGTGCCAGTGAAACATCTAAAATGACTAATTTTACTCAAAATCGATTGGGATTGGATTAGCTAAAAAGGGGTCGTCCAAATTTTTATCTACAACAACACAAACAAATTCTTCAAATATAAAGTGAACTATAATATGATTGTTTATTATTTTATTATTATTTCATTCCAATTGAATAACACTTTTCCTTCGGTCTTTCCCACGCAATTTACCTTTACCTCTACTTTTCCTTGTGCAGAATTCTTCTCCATGCTCATATACAGAAGCAAAATTTCTCTACCATCACATATTCCAGGAGATCAAGCAAATAAATCTTTTGGTATTTTCTCTTGCTCTAGCCGAACGGTAATTAACATCTTCACTATACTTCTCTTCTCACAATTTCTTCCCTCCCAAATGCTCATCTTTGTTCTTTTTTAGATTTTTCGTTCTTCCATTCACAGACATAGAAAATATGTCGGTTTCGTTCCAACATTTTAGGGTTTCTTTTCAATATTTTTTTTTTTTGAGATAGTTAAGCTGTAACACCCAGGCCCCCGGAGGATCCCCAATTGCCTATAAGATGGAGTCGTTTTGATGAGTGAATTTCTCTCTCTTTTCTCTCTCCTTTTACCCCTGACGGTTTCTCAGTTTTATCCTACCCGTTTTGTCTCCTTCCCGTTAGTTTTCTTCTTACCATCTCATCCGCATTCACGCCACTCCATTTCAGTTTTTCCTCTCCACAACTGCCTTTGCCTTTGTTGTGCCACACTCCCTTACAAACTCTCTCTCTCTCTCTCTCGCTCCTCTATTTCTCCATAAGTTTCCACCACCCCACAATCCAGCCACGTTGAAGTCCAAGAGCCACGTCTCCTTCTACAGCCACCATGATGCTGCCGCTTCCTACCCAAAACTGGCAGTATCCATCTCATGTAAACTACCATCACCAAAGCAAAGCCTCTCCCTGCACCACCACCACCTAAAGGTAGCCCATTGCCCAGCTCCACACAAAAACTGCAACCACCAAGCTGTTTCTGTTTCCTCCCACTACTCTGCAACGCTGTCCCTGCACCACCAAGCCACCGTCCAAATCCAGTTGCACGTCCTCACCATCGCGGAAGCCCAACCCGTGTGCATCCACCCCATAGAACCACCCAACCGACAACCAACCCAGTCGCAACTCTTCCTTGACTCCACACCACGACAAGGCCATACGTAACATCACCTCCACATCGTCCAACACCCAACCCCACTTCTCCACACACCACCATGTTGCAACCTTCACCCACTACACAGTAGTGCCACAAGAAGGCTGAGAGCCACATTGCCGTAGGAACCACCCTAAGCCATCTTGCACAGTGAACCTCAAGACACTATAGCCACCTCAAAGCCTAGAGAGACTCTGCTTTAGGAATCCAAAACAAACAAAGCAGCAAGCACCACAGACAACCACCTCTCCTCCACACCATTGCAACCGCCACTATTAATCGCCATAAATCAAGCCTCCCCAGCATCGGCTAGTTCCTGCCACGACTCCTTTGTGTGAGCTCCTTTGATTTCTCTCACCCACGCCCCCTATCTACCTCTCGGTGAGCTCTCTCTCTCCATTCTCTCTCTCTCTCTCTCAAGTAATTAGTTGTTCCCTCATTACAAACTAGTTAGAATATTTTGGACAATGTGCCATGCTTATCAAAATGGCCATGGGCTCACTGATAGTGCTTATGAGTTTGTTACATTATGGGTTGCATGGATTTATGGGTCACGATTGATATAATGGATTATGTGTTTAGTTTGATGTCGAGACCACGTGTTTGCATGGATAATATTATAAGACCAATTTACGGAGTAATATGATCTTAGGATTTAATCATGTATTCATTGGAGAAATTTTGTGAAAATCAAAGCATTTTGGAGAGAGTCGATATCTTAGGGTTCTGAGGATGTTTAGACATTAAGGAAAAAAATATAGAATTCTATATCTCATGTTTTAATTACGAAGTATGTGTTCAATCAGAAATTTACGTAGGTTACGTGATTATTTTATAGGTGATGATTGATATTCCCTTGACATTGTTGTAAGGAAATTCAGAGAAATTAAAAAGTCTGGGTAAGCAGGATTCCTATATTAGACTTTGCATAAAAGAAAATGACTTAGGTTGATTTTGAAAATATGCATGTTTGTTTTGAAAAGAAACCTGAAAACAACCTCAGATATGTGTTCTGTATACTCATGAAAATCTGTATAAAGAGAAAGTATTTTTGTCATGACTGGTATATACATGAGCAAGTTTTTGTTCGCATTCAGCTTTTGAATTATGAAAAAAAAATGCGATTATGAAAATCTGAGAAAATGTGCATAATTTAAGAAGATGCTCTGATTCTGTTTATGAAAATGCAAGAATGATATGAATTTGTTTTGTACTCTGTTTGATATGATATATATGGCATCTAAAAACCTTTGGCTTGATGTTCTGATTCGGTATTTGATTATGATATAGTTTTGATTATGTTTTTGATATGTTCCGTTAAGGTCTTGCCACGGGTATAATAGTGGTATACCCTTTTATGGGTATAATAGTAGTATACAAACCTATCACGGGTATAATAGTAGTATACGACCCTGCTACGGGTATATTAGTGGCATACGATCTCGCCACGGGTATAATGGTAGTTTAGAACCCTACCATGAGGGTTAAACATAGTGTATGTTCTAATGTGATGCTCTGATATGATATGAAGATGATGTCTCAGATTATGATATGCCAAAGGATTTTTTAATAAGAATGTTTTTTTTTTTGAAAAATTTCGCTCTCATATTTTGATAACATGTTTTGATTTTGCATTTTGAAAGTAAATATTTTGTAAAGCATTTTGAATTCTGTAAATGTTCATGTTTACATACTAGCATACGTTCTCTGTTTACTGAGTTGTTGATAACTCACTCATTTATCTTCACAATATTTCAGATGACTTTGATGATTCAACTGAGGATCAATAATAGAGTACGTGGACAAGATTAGCTGAGAATAGTAGTTGAGTACCTCGGGGTACTATTGTTGTTGGTGGATTTATTTATTCAGTAGATGGATTTCAGTATGTTTAGATGGTTAATGAAGACTTATGTAAACTCTGGTTCATCTTATTCTGTTATTTGAGATATGTGGAGTAGTTGATCTATTTTATTTGGTTTATTGTATTGAGGATTTGATAGATGAGTATGTGTAGTTAATCAAATCGGAGGAATTTATGTTTTATTTGGAGTCTTTGGAAATATTTATTGGATTTTTAGAATATATTAGCATTGTTGAAGTTGATTATTGGGTAACCGGGAGTTAACTCCATGGACCTCCAGAATCAGGGTGTTACAGAAACTCTACAATTTAGCCCAGAAGATTTCACTCCATTGGAAGCGTGATGGTTGACCAATGCATTTGATTGTCTAGGTACTCCAGTTTGAATTTACGAGCTACTTATTTTTCAAGTGTTTATTTTTCAAGTTATTCAGATGGTTGGTTTGTATCAATTTAAATGATGAGTTTTAGAGTTGAGATTTTAGGATTTTTCAATAGTTGGTTTGTTTCAATCTCAAGTTCTTCAGATAATGAACCTTACATATCCTACAATTGAAGTATATGCATTTTTCTTTTTGTCTCGCATGATTTATTTGCCATAGCACAAGGTCAGTTGTAGTCTATTTATAGTTGTGATTTTATTTGATTTATAAATTTTGGGCAACTATAGTAGTAGTGTTGAAAATATAGATTGTTGTATTGTGAACAATAGTGGTAGTGCTGAAATGATAGTAGAGAATTTAGTTCTTTAACTTGTAGTAGGTTTTGTATGACGATCTGCAGTTAGGGTCCCCCAACCCTTCCTCTAACCATTCAGAATTTGTTTCACGAGAATAGGCAGCCAACATGTATATCTGTTCCACGACGGATTTGCCAGTCTGGCTCAAGAAAATTCTCAATTTTGTAGGTTGAATTAGGTTTGTATTAGTTGCCAGTTTGTATCAGTTTCAGTTTATGTTTTATAGGTTGAATTCTCAATTACCATAAAATTCTCACTTGCCAATTTGTATCAATTTCTATTTTAGGTTGAATTAGGCTACTGGTTTTCTTTGAGATATATGTGTAGCTATTTTTGATTCGACATTTTGGGCAGCAACTATATGCTCGTGTAAAAAAATGAAAATGATTGTTGGACATTGCTGGGGATTATCAAAATGAAAATATAAAAGTATTTAAACAAATAAAAAAATTGCATTAAAAATAAAAATAAAAAATAAAAATATTTTACTATTATAAATAGTGCATTGGCTAATCTAACGTAAAGTTTAAATTTTGAAGGATTAGCTAAAAGTCAAAAAGTGACATATTAGCCAAATTTTAACTTTTGAGATAGCTAATTCAATGCTAATGTTGTAAGAAGAGTTTGTTTAGCTTCCTCAATACATGTTGTATGCCTTTTAATAGGCACATTTAAAAGAATTGATTTGAGAATACTATTGTCTCCATGATGTAGAGAGTATTCCTAGTTGAAATGCTCTAAAAACAATATACACCTTATTTATATGCTCATTTGGGGATTTCGGGAGCCGTTTTTGGATATTGTGACGCCTCCAGATTCTGCTTGGGATCAGACGGACATCTGAAGTGTCTGGATATACAACACAAAGTTACCTGCCCCCGTTCATGACAGATAAAGATGCAATGTTCTTAACATACATCTAACAATATGCAATATTCGTAGTGAATAATTTTTTTTGAGCAACACTATGCACCAAACTAATAATATCCCAAATAATTAAAACATGATCCATACATACTAAAAGGATAAACATATATGATTACAGCACGGGTCTCAGAAGACTGTAATCTCAAAAGCATGGGAGACCAAGCTCCATAATTACATTACCAAAAATATAATTATTGGGCTAGTTCATCGAGCAACTCGTATAACTTGACCAACGATGCCATAATATTGTCCAAAAATCTAACTAAGGAGGCCACAAGCTCTGCATCGCGTCGGTGCCTCCTAATCAAGCTCCTCCAATTTTCCAGGCTCTGCTCCCTCTCCTGGTCTTGACACATCTCCTACCATTCGGGGGAAATGGTAGTTGAGATTACCACGGGTGAGATTTGAATAACAATCTCAACAAGTTAACAGAGAACTTCAACGCAGGTTAATGATGCATGCATGACAATAAAGCCATGAATACATAATCAAAGTTATAAGCAAGCATAACATAACATGACGTGTAACATGGCATAAACTGACATGACTTGAACTAAAATGTGAACTGAACTTGAAACTTGACATGATATGAATTTGATCTGAATAATATGAACTTGAACTAAGACATGGACATAACGTGAACTTGAAACATGATTGAACGTGAACTTCAACATGAATGAACGTGAACTTTAAACATGATTGAATGTGAACTTGAACATAGCATGAACGTGAACGTGAAATACATGAATTTAGAATCTTGTTCAACAAGTATGATAAATAAACATGACCATGTGGGTGCTACACGGGCCCTTTGAGTCATGTGTCCCTACAGATTACCGCATCACAACACATGTATCTATACCAGCTCTGAGTGTGTTAACATACATGTCAGTTCACATGTATCTGCATCTATTATGGACACACGTACTGTAAGTATCCCGTGTTAGATATCTTCACCCGCACGAGTACGTATAACTTGAAATTCAAATGTGGGTGGCACCATCGGCGTTAGTGCCTACTGCACTTCGGTGACTAGTTAATTAGGTCTTATTCGCAACTCGTTGATCTTTACCTTTTCAACCCAGGAATTTCATACTAGTTTAGACACTCCAGCATGAACAAATGAGTTCCACTAGAATATTACCCCATCCTAGCACTTAGGATCGTGATAGACGTAAATAGACTTGACATGACTTGAAAGGTTATTCTCGAGATACACAAACTGAAACATGACATGAAATGAAAGGACAGAAGCCCTGACGTAACGTAACATGACATGAATGTGAGATGAAAGACATAATGAACTATGAGACAGAAAACATTTCATAGCAATACATAACATGTAATAAACAATATTTTATTACATTTTATAATATGTAACAGACAATATTTCACAACATGGAATAACATTTAACGAAAAATACTACGTGACATGACATACGTGTAACAAATAGCATTACTTAACATGACATAATTGTAACAGATAGAAATACGTGACAAATAAATTATCTAATAGATAAGTATTTCATGACAAAATAGAATATGTGTAACAGATAAACATGTAGTGACATGGCATGACATGTCATACAGGATAACATACATACAGAAATTGTAGTTCCCTTATCCATCACACATACACAATAATCTGATAGTATGTTAAGAGCTAACTTACAGTGATCGTCGCGTTAAGGGGATTAATCACGAAACACGAGAAACTATAAGTAGGGATTCAAAAAGTTTGAAACTTTATCACAAACAATTAGAAACATAAAAAATGCTAACTTAGAGTAAAATGACTATTTTACCTTCTACATGTGAAAAAATTACCATTTTACCCCTAACTTAAGGATTTCACATCCTAACTCCAAAAATTAACAAAATTTACATTTTTCATATGAATTTTGTCCTAAACTCAAATATCAATTTAGAAAAAATTAAAACCAAACACACAACTATGAAAATTATCATAGGGCCGAAACTTCCAAAGGCGATATCTCTTGATTTTTGTTGTAATTTCTTCCAACTCTGAAACTCATGATCAAAACGAAATATTGCAACAAAGATTCTCATATCCTGAGTTTAAAAACATGCTTAAAACATCAAACAAAAATATACTTCTCATAAATACAAAAATACAAACTCTTGTATCTCAAGGTTTGACCTATTTCAAAACATTTCCAAGAACTCCAAAAAATCCTAACAGGCATCCTCGATTCTCGCCTCTAGGCAGCTCTTGTCTCATATTTTGCCCTTGCTCCATTTGATGTCTCACTACCTTAGTCATTTTCCGTATGGCTTCTGCGATAGCCTGACCTCCTTCCAATGGAGGGTTCCTAGCCTCCCGGTCTCGTGACCTCGAAGATACATCGTCACGTTGTCTGTGCACCATTGGTCATTTCCTCCTGAAATGCACAAAACTAATGTATCAACATCAGCTTCTCCTAAAGCAGAGTTATACTCTTTCATCATTTCATAGGAGCATTCAACCGCATACTTATCCTCTGAACGTTTCTCCTTACAAATTCAAACCTATAGCTACAAAGTTCAAGCTTGTAACTATCAGATTCCAATCCTATCATCAGGTACAATGTAGTCCTAGGACAACTTGTGGTTTTACCCAAAGACATAATCACTTTGATACCATGACCTGTGGCACCCCTTGCCCCTGCTTGGGATTTGGTAGAAACTGAAACGCCGAGACATGTAATACCAGGGTTACCTGCCCCTCGTACATGACAGATATGATGCAATGCACCTAATGATAACTAGCAGTATGCAATATATCGCAGCGGAAAGTCAACTTAAGTCAATTATAAGGAAATATTAATCATGGTACCAAAACATAAGATCCCAATACTTTTGCATAAAACCAAAAGAGTCAACATAGTTGCTATGAGTTTCTAAAGAACTCCCAAATCTTCAACAGATGATACCCTGACCATAAATCTATCTTGGAAAATATTGATGCTCCTTGCAACTGATCCAACAAATCGTCAATCAATGGTAACAAATACTTATTCTTAATTGTTACTTGTTCATTAAACATACTTATCAGCTCGAGGCCTTTCTTGACTTATAACATATAATTGGATACCTCACGGCTCTCCTATACACCGTGTGTTCCCCGCTAGTTACCGCATCAACCATTGACCACTTTGACCAAGGTGACTACGTTTTATCTTTCATATTACGGAAGTTCACTTTTCGCCTTCATCGTAGGTGCACCTACTAGCTTTAGGTGCGATCCTGCTCCGGTGTCCTCTTCTTTTAGGAACCATTTGAGATCCGCCGATAGTACTTCACCAACCTAAGGGGTATCCCTCCATTTTAAACAATCTTGAGAAGGATAGAGGAGTTCCACTAGGACATTCACCTGTCCCAACCTTTGGGGTTGTGATAAAAACTTTTTAACAAAAAGACTATTTTCCTTTTTCAAAAGATTTTCACAATTCCAATGCATGTGACATGACAATGAAACTTATAACTTTCTTGAGACACATGCAAATGCCGAATGCTTCTTCATGATCATATAACATTGAAACATGCAATCCCAATATATTTCGCGTTACGGTTTGAAAATATTAGAACATATGAACATGTTCTTATTATAACAATTCTAGTTCATTGAACATCAACCAAAAAGACAAACATTCAATACTCTCCATGTAGGGGCCGAAACATACAAACCCTAGCACATCCAAGAATCATTCTTAGCTCCTTAAACTTAAAACACCAATGATCATACTTCATCCATAGTGTTGGCCAATCAATCAATTTTCATGAACTTAGAATCTTCTAATGTATTAAGCAAAACCTTTTACAAAGAATACTTATGGGTGACCGAAACATCTAGTGCTTATAGACAACATTTTCATGAGCTTAGTCCAATACAAGAATTCGGTCAAGTAACAAGCATTCACGTACAAAACAAGGATAGTGCAATCTGAACCCTAATATGGTTTCTTATTCCATTTTATAACATGCATACCTCCATAGGCCATTCTATTCATACATTAGATAATCATGTTAAGAAGAGATTATATCACATGGAAGAAACATCAATATCATGAACAATCACATAAAACTAAGCAACCAACAAGTTCACATGTCATATACACAAAATATCCAAGTACAAGTTAGAAGTGTACTTACAAAAAGTCTGAAGTATATATAGAAAGCAAGCTGAAAATTACATATAATACTTGTTAGGTTCATCATTCAAGAAAACCGTAACTCGTGTGTTTAAGTGTTGTGTTCTAGATATCTTTTTCCAAGAAAAAGACTCCAAACATTCGGACCCTTTTTCCTTGAATCCAAAACTTAACTTCAACACAAACCCTAGCTCATAGAAACACTATAGTTGTGGCCTTTAACCTCAAAAAAACCATGCTTGTTGCTTCTATCTTTCTTGAAGAAAAATCCTAATCTAACCTTGTGCATAAAAATGTAGGTTCATATGGAGAAACCCTTCAAAACATAAGCTAACTCTTTCTAGCTCAAATGTGTGTGTGTGAGCTTTAGTTCTAGATGAACTTGCTAGAAACTGAAACTCCATTTCCTTGAAGCCGTGCGTCCGTATGTTTGTTGGAGAAGTGAGGTTAGCTTCATACCTTCTATGATTCTCCTTTTGGAAGTATCTTCTCACTTTGCTTATCCTTGAAAGAATATTTGGGTGAGAAGAAATTATTGTGGAGTGTTTGGATGGTAAAAAAGTGAAAGAAAGTTGGAGAGAAAGTGATGGCCGAATACTTCAAGAGCAATTCACAAAATGACTAAAAGTCATAGGGTTTTTGGCTCCTCTCCCTTTTATTGACACAAAAAGCTTCTTGCAAAGCTCATGCATGGATGCCAAGTGGCGTGTTATCCTATGACCTCTTCCTCTAGCTCATCATTTGATTGTGTTGGAAACACAATGCACCTTCTGGACATGTGGCGCCTTCATCCTCAAAACCGAAGCCTCCTTCCTCTTTTGTCCTCTATCTCATGTCTTGGTTCAATGAATTTGTGGCTATATGGTCTTTTATCAAGCTCAAATCTTCCTCAATCTCTTACATGTGTGCATGAGTGCCAAGCATGTGAGGAGTGTGTGTGTGCATGGGCTGTTGAACCCTCTTTGTTCTTCCAAGAAGATCTTCTTTTCACCACACTTTTGGACAAGCATGTGATTGGTCCAATTTTGCACAAAAATCCTTGCCCTAGCCGTCCACCTGAAGGTATTCTTACACAAGATTTTCCTTCTAGAAACCCTAGGTGTGTAAGGCCTTTCTTCCCAATCTTGATTTTTCCCTTTCCCAAGACAAACTTTTTACCTACCTTTTTGCATGTATGACACATGGCAAAAAAACAATCATTCTTTCTCCATGGTTGTCGTCCATGGCCTCTTGGCCTTCCCTAGGCTCCACTTTTTCCATAACCTTATCATTCCCTTCTTGAATCTCTTTCCCATAGTGACAAGTGTCACAAAGCTTCTTCCTACAAGCAAAACCTCCATGCATGCATGACACATGGCAAGAAAATAGTTGATCCTCCCCATGGTAGGCGTGTAAGCCAAACCCTAGATCCTTCTTACCTCTCTTCCTTATTTCCATCTAGATTCATCAAGTCCTAAACACAAGCCCTATTGGATGACAAGTGGCATGCTAGAACTTGAGTTGGGCGTGAACCCTAGCTCCATTGGGCTTCAAACCCTAATTTCTTAAGAAGGCCAAAACTCTCATGGGCTTATATATTAGAAAGAAAAAAAATACTTACACAAAAGCCTAGAAAGTCTTGGTCGTCACAGCTTGGCTCCAACACTTAGCCAAAAACAGAATTATTTTCTCAACTTGTTTTGATCAAACACTTGATTCGTTTCATACCATGATGAGATCTTCAAACCAAAGCATCATATGGTTTAAAAATGTGTCCTAAAATATATCCAAAAGTTAAACATAAAATCACATGGCTAAAAATAAACCAAAACATAGATCTAGCTGAAATCATCAAACTTTTGACGCAACCGAGGATTCTCTTACATAAAAATTCATATATTTGCAAATAACACCAAAACTCTTCAAACTAACATCCTACCATGTAAATAAAAGGTCTAGTATCATCAAATAAATCTATCAAAGCCATTGGGGTAAGAATAGACCACAAACGATCCAAACTTTCTTAAAACATAAACTGTTTTTTCTCTTCCAGTTTCAAACCTTTTAGATTTGAGAAAGTATTTCTTCAAAAGTTTTAATCATGCAACTAATATCCAACAAAACTTCATATAAACATGTTGACAACTATCCATAAAAATTTTGGACCAAGATTTGGCTACTAGCTTGGTCAAAAACTCTAAAATACAACACACTATCCAGATTTTCGCCCAAGTTGATCTTTCCATGGTTAAGATAACTTTTGACCGATCAAATGACCATGAAACGAAACAAAAAGGTACCCCCAAAAACTATACTCAAAGGAAAACAAATTTCATAAAGGAATAATAGTAAGAAAATACTTAAAAGGGTTCCAAAAATGGGATGCGAAAAGGCTCAAAAAATAGCTAGAAAGAGCTTCTAAGTGTTCTCTCCAAGAAGGGAACGCACCAACTGATTATTTAGCTAAAATGGGAGCTCGAGGTTCAACTTCTATTTGGAGATCTCTTTTGCATGTTCCAAGACTCCTTAAAGGATTGATTCGCACGGATAAATTGTCCTTACCTTATCTGAGAGGTCATTGAGATGCTTTCTTTTGGTTTCCGGTTTTTGAATTTGTTTTTGTGAGGATGTTCTTTTTCAACATGTTGAGTGTTGTTTATTATTTTTATGCTTGTTATGTAACTAAGGTATTCCTCCGCCGCAAGTGAGGTTCTTTTATTAATAAATCTGGGAAGGGGTCACTCGTGGACATGTGACCTCAACTCTTTAAAAAAAAAAAGTGTTCTCTCCAAGAACGGAAATGAAAAGGGGTGAAGTGAGTGAAATGATGACTTGCACACCTGATAAAATTCTGAAAAGGGAAGTATGGGCTTGAGTGACACCTTGATGGATGGTGATTAGGTCACAAATAGGTGCAAATAGTGAGTACGAATGGGCTGCTACTGTTGCCGTGTAGAAGGGAGGTGGTGAGGTGGATTTTCCTCTCACACCAAGGGACTATTTGGGGGCTGCCATGGGCAGAGATTGGTCTGCGATGGGTGGGGGGAAACTACCTCAAGAAGCTTTGCCAAGGTGGGCAAAATGCGTGCACCTTAAACAAGTAGGCTTCAGTTGGAGTTTAAAGAGGGTTTGGTTAGGGTTTGAGATACTATCAAGCCAAAATCCAATTTTTCTTAACCCAATCAAATTTGCAAGGTTTAAAGGGTTGGATAATTATGTCATAACATGAATTTGAGGAATTAATAGCATGTGAAAGTGATTTAATAAAGTGATGAAACACAATGCTAGAAATCAGATCAAATAGGGTTTGGAGGCCAACTTTCTGGTTTGGAGAAACTGTTTAGGGTTTCGGTTTCAACCAAGTTTTTGTGGTTTCAATTGGATTCCAACCATTTAGGGTTTCACTAGGGTTAAAACCCTCTTTGATTTGGCACAATTTAGGGCTCATTTGGATGATAGAAGCAGCTCAGCTCAGTTCAAATTTGAACCGAGTCTGCCATCCACACGAACTTTGAGCTGAGTTTTCATCCGTAAAAAGCATTCAACTCATTTGTATACTATAGACAGACGTGAGACATGACCACTGTCGTGTGAAGCACCGGCTTTGGAAAAAATCAACTGAAATGTGTAAGTCTCATTATTTTGTCAGAACTTTTGTCATAAATATAATTACTTGGGAGGTGGGCTTGTAAGAATGGGTACTGACGTATTGTGAATAGCCAATTTTTCCAATGTGCAAGTTTGGAATTACTGTTGGTTGCGCAGGAGACAAAACTGACACATGAATAGTATATTTATCTAAACACATCTTAACATCCAAATACACATAAACTCATTTTAAGTGGACCCCACAAAAGCCACTCAACCATCTCAACTCACTACTATTCATAAATAATTGAGCTCATTTGAGCTCAGCTCAACATCCAAATGCAACCTTAGATGTTTGGATGGAATAGGGTTTTACTTAGGTGGCATGATCTTACATCCAACCATCCATCTCATAGTTCCTTTTTGTGCCAAGTATCCTATACTATTCACCAAGTGTGGCTAAGATCTTACAAAGTGTCCAAATAAAACTACTTTAACCTAATTTGGATGTTTTACATTGTGATTCTGAAAACACTTTACTAGGTACAACTATTGAGGTTACTATTTACTCCGGAAAAATGAAAAATAAACTTTGCATTAAAAAATCCTAAACATACATACCAAACTAACTGTGCAATTCGTTTATCAAAATTTAACCTTAAAATGCCTCGAAATAAATAAAACGCATTTTTGAACAAACATTTCGTCTGAAAACAAAAAAATGAGATTATTGAGCCATAAAATCCTAAATAATTAACTGAGTCTATTTGTGCAGACCATACGGAATTCTAACACTTCTAAGTATCTCAAATAAATAAAATTGATCTTTTGACACCGTAGTGAGTGGCAACAATGAGAGCACAGGCATTGGCCTAGCCAAATGTCAGTGCCTAGTCAAATTTGGCTAAGTAGCTCAAAAGGGGTCTACATTGGAGTAGTCAAAACTCCAAGGCCCCACTTTTGAGCTACAATAAATTGTAAGTCCATCCCTTTCTCCAAATTTGGCCAGCCACTATTCATCTCCAAAATAATATTTTACTCTAAAAATATTCCTAATGGCTACTATTGGATAATTAGGTTGAGGAAACAAATTGTTTGAAAACAATAATTTTAAGTAAAAATTAAATTATTAATTAATATATGGAGTTTATTTGTAAAATATATATAAAAAATTATTATTAAAATATATAATATTAGATTATTATTTTGACTTTTGGATGAATAGTCCAATGTGGATTAACCTCTCCAATGGTTTAGCCAAACCTAAACTTTTAGTCAAATTTTGGACTTGGCAATGGCTAGACCATTGACAATACTCTGACTATGCTGACAGACTAAAACCTATATGATTGGTCAATTCGTGAAAACTTATAGAGTTTTCACAAGGTTTCTAAAGCCTAAAGAAATTTCACTATTGAATTTCTAGCAGGCTGTTATAGATATTGTAATCTAGTCTTCTTAATTAGGATTTATAAGTTCTTCAATAAAAAGTTTCATTGATGCTGTAAACTAAACATAGCCCAAACATATCTTACATAACATGCTTTTCAAAAGTACCAGATAATATATTCAGTGTCTCCCAAAATATAAGTACAGATTCCAAAACAAGGGACCATTTCCAAAAATAAGTTTTAAACTTTAATCTTTTTTCTAGTACAAGCAACATGGACCCTTTTCAAAACAGTAGGGCTCCCCCCTTTATTTTTTTTTCCATTTGTCCTTGCCCTGATTAAGCAACCTCCTCAGCTGCTTGAAGAGCTGCAAAATCTCGGTGATAAACTAGTCAGCGACCTCTAGTCTATCTATCAAAGAGGGCCCTGGTGAGCTCTTAGTGCTCTTTGGTGCCTCCTTGATTGTCAGGGGTACCGATCTCTTACACTTTCCCATGAGAGATTTTTTCATGCCCTGTTAGAACTTCTACCATTCCGGGTGGGGAATGTTAGTGAGAACTACTACAATGAGATTTCTAGAAACCTCAGCAAGTAAACATACAACATACAACAGTTAGCATAAGCATACAATGGTAAATCATGAAATGCGTGCATGGACATGTACTTGACAAAAAACTTGACTTATGCAACTTGACCTTTTTCAAAAGATGAGACAGAGATCCTTAGACTTTTCAGAAAAACAACTTTGACATCATTTTCATGTTGATCTTTACACATTCATACCATATCATTTCATGTGAGCTCATGGCCTTGTTCATTTTATATAACATATGGTGGACACATCACGGCTCCCCTATGTACCGCGTGTTCCTGCTAGTTACCGCACCACCAACGGTCTGTACCCCATGGCGAATACATCTTATTCATATCATGATAACATGACAATACTTCGCCGAGTTATTTGCCTTAGTCATGGCACCCACTAGCATTAGATGCTACATTGCTCTGACATCCTTTCTAAAAAGATCCATTCGAGGCATGCGTAGGGTTCTTTGTCGACCCAGGGGTTACCACTCCATTCTTAAGCACTCCAGGGTGGACAAAGGAGTTCCACCAGGATATTCCCCGGTCCTAGCATTTGGGGTCGTGATAAAACATGTACTTGATTTTTGAAAATATCATTTACCCAAATGCATGTGACATGAGACTTAAGACATGCTTTTCCTTACATAAGACAAGTGACGTAGTAAATGCCGTGTATGCATGAACATGCATATCACATTCGGTTTCATGGCATGGTAACATATGAGCATAACATGATACATAGGCAATATCCGAAATACATTACAAATAAAACATCAAAACACTCAAACCAATCATACACAAACATGCTTGGCCGAAACTTATAGAGTTCAGTACCGAGTGAAATTCATTTTTAACATGAATCAAATCTGAAACACAATAGACTGTACATCATGGCAAAGATAATCACATAATTTGAATCATGAAAACATGACAAATCATCACACAAGCTGAAACCCTAAATCACATAAAATCATGGTGTAGTATCATGCAAACCGAAACCCTAATACACATGTGATCCATGGCATCATACAAACCGAAACATATAATCATGGCAGGCTCTTATACAACTCTCAACAAGATATTTGTTCACAAAATCACGAAATAACAAACATACATAATACCAAACAAGATGAAAGATTCACACAAGTATATACATACGTTAACCAAAAATAGGTTGAGGTTTTACTTACAAAAATCCTTTGTAATCTACAATAGCAAGCTATAATCGAGTTGATGTGACTCATTAGAACAACGGTCTAACCCTAATCCGTGTGTGCATGTATTATGGAGTTGTTAGGGTTTGTCATTTGCTCAAGGTGATGCTTCAAACATTCGATTCAAGGGTTTAGAACACAAAGACCTGCATGTTCATGTGACTGTGGCTAGGTCATGAACATGTGAGTAGTGTGCGTGTGTTATGGCCGAATGCCTTGAGGATATGACTCCTCAAACTTTCGGTCTCCCCCTTGGAAAACCCTAGGGTGTTTCAAGGATGAAATGACCCTTCATGTGAATGTGTGTGCATGTGGGATCTAGATGATCATTTCATTCGAGATTTTCATCTTGTGGTGTGGACGTGTGTGTGAGGAGGAAAAACATGAATCTCACCGTGAGGTTCCTTCTTAGCTTAGAGCCGTGGCCTTCCTTGCGAGTGGAGAGTGTATGGTCATTGTTTGGTTGGAAGGAAAGTGTGAGAAAATCCCCTATGTGTTGTGTATTTTGGTTGTTCACATAGTGTTTGGTTGGATGGAATAGTATTTGGTTTAGGTGGCATGAGCGCATGGCTTGATTTGCCTTCCATTCCTTCACATTTCCATCTCAAGGTTGTTCCTAGTGCCAAGTGTCCTACGCTATTCACTAAGTGTGGTTAAGATCTTCCCAAGTGTCCAATAAATACTCCTCAAGGCCATTGTGGAAATTTCTCATAGCAATTTGGCAATCGTTTAAATTGGGTGCAATGTGGCACTATCCCAGGTGTCCCAATTCACCCAAAAAAAATGTGAAAATTATTATTGCATCATAAAATCCTAAAGAATCATACAGCTCTAGTGGCGCAATTCATTTCACGAAATCTGACTCCTAAGTACCTCAATCAAATCAAAAGGCACTCACAGATACTATTTATTCAGAAAGCGGGAAACACATTATTGCACCGTAGATTTCTCGATATTCATATGAGACAAATGGTGCAATTCATTTCTCCAACTTAAAGTCTTAAGTGCCTTAAATAAATAAAAGGGCAACTTTGTGTGATAACCCGGTCTAAGCTAGGTCCTTACTCATATTATTTTCATTTTTTGTTTTGATCCAAATGGACTTAAGCCCAATGATTTGAGAAAGTTAAGAGTGTGAGATTTACTTAATCTATGTTTTGTGTTGATGTAATAGGCACCCAAGCCCAAGGAAAGCCCAACACCTAGTTATTTCGGCCCTTTATGGGTTTAGGGTTTGGGAAAAACCTAATTAGGGTTTGGAAATAAGAGTGGGGTGCCACTTGGAGTCTAGAATGTAAGAAAGGACCTTGAGTTTCCCTAAGCCACCACCATCAGATTCGTAGAGAAGAGATTTTCAGTTTTTACAAGAGCTTTACGACTTGGCAAACATGCCTTGGACTTTAGGGATTCTAGAAGAAATTATGTAGGGAATCTTGAATTTTGTAAGGAGGCACACGCCACTTATGCAAAAGGGCTTGTTGAAGAATCCATGAAGGGAAGAAGGAAGGAGAGTGGTTGATTTGGGCAAGGGCCAGGTTTCGGACTTGCAATAATGTGGGAGGCAAGAAGGGGTTTCAGTTTTTGAAGAGCCTCATGTGAACTCCATGCCATTTGGTAGCCATGCATGTCACCCTCTCTAGATTCATTGTACTTGGACCACAATGGATGAAGGGTAATTCGGTCATGACCTATGGTTAAGTTGGGAGTTCCTAGAACCTCAGTCACGAGGAAGAGGAAGAGGCAGATTTCGGTAATAGGAGGCACATGCCACTTGGCACCCATGCAAAGGCTGGATTTTTCAGAAATAGAGGAAATAAGAGGGGACTACAAGAGACATATGGAGATTTTTGGATTTAGGATTAGGGTTTTGAAAATCCTAATGCATCTAGATATTTGTCATGCATGCATGAAGAGATTGTGTTCCCTAGGTATGTGGAAGAGGGAGGTCTAGATGGCATTTAAGGCACTCTGCTACCTTACCAAGAGGGAAATCGAAAGGTCCCGAAAGAGCCCTAAGCGCTCTACGGAACCAACGCTAGTAGAAAGGCTTGAGTCAGCCAAGAACTTTATATGTGAAGTGCTGCAACTTTTTGAGGACCTGCAAAAGATGTTGAATAAGGACAAGGGCAAATAAAATTCCCTTTTCCAATCTATGTTATGAAAAAATACAGACTTTCTTTGATACTTGGATTTTTGTGAGCCATAAGGGTTGTGGTTTAAACCTCGTTCGTACTTGGAAGATATTTTGAACAAGTATTTTAGTATTAATAGTTAATTTTATTTGGTACTATGGCACCCCCAATCTCTGCTTATGTTAAAACGGAGACTCGGAGAATTAGGATATGTAACCTAAGATCACATATCCCCGTTCATGACAGATAACATGCAATGCATCCTATAATTCATCTAGCATAATGTAATAATCGAAGCAGAATGATGATTTGTAAAATTATCATACTAGAATAACTTAAAACCATAACTTCATTAAAAAAAACTCATTCATGCATCATTTAAATGTTTGTAGTATGCGTGTACATAACACGCATAAAACAAATGTATTATACATCTTGTTATTCAGGTTGTGGTTGAAAGGGGTTTTAAAACGGAACATATTCAGAGCATCACCTGAATGCACTGGATGGCTTGCAGGACCATCTCTAGTAACACCATACTTAACTCCAATTGGCAGTCTGGGTCTAACTCCTCCTCGATCATCCTCAGCCATGGGTTTGCATTCATCACCATTTTTGGGTCCTGCTACAACTCCTATCATCTCGAATGGAATGGTAGTTGAAACTAATAGAGTGAGATTCCTTGAAATCTCAGTAAGTTAACAACCAACGTACACATAGATAATGTAAACATGACGTATAATAAACATGTGATGGATGCATGAGATGCAGATAAAAAGGGTCATATTTGTTTCCATCCAGATTCATCAACATCTTTTAGAAAAGACACATTTTCTTACAATGAACATTTCAGACTTTGCCACTTCTTTTTCATTTCTTCTCTTGATGGTCTTTCATAACATATGGTATTATCATAGCTCTCCATTTTGTTTTTTGCACCGTGAGTACTTATTGGTTATCGTAGCCCAACTCTTGGGACAACGTCATCAAAGTTGCGCAGATAAATTTTTCAATGCATTGATCATAAATTTTAATAACATGGACACCCACTAGCGTTAGATGCCATAATTCGACAACGCCTTGTAATCCTTTAAAGAGAAACCAGTTGAAGTTCAATGATTCTTCTTCGTCAACTCAGGGGTTACCACTCAACTTTTAGTCACTCCAGAGTGGACAAAAGAATTCGACTAGGATAATCCCCCATCCTAGCAATGGGTCGTGATAAAATATTTGTCATGCTATGCTCATGAGAAAACATATTCTATGACGTGTACTGTTCTTTGTAACAAGTGACATACTTCGTGAAAAATGTCATATTTTCATACATCATGTTAAATGGTTCATGTTCATACAAAAATAGTTAGCACATGTCATGTAAGTGACTGAATGCTTATCATGTAATACAAAGTATTTCATGCTTAAAATAACAATTATAATATGAATATGGTGTTTACACAAAGTCATATAAACATTATCCAAGAGTAAGTTAGAGGCCAACTTACAACTTCTTGAGTTATGAAGGTGTGGCTGAAATAAGAGATATGTTTAAAGTTATAACTTAAATAGTCACTAAAAGCCATGCATTTAATCAATTAGCACTTCGACCTTGTAATCTTTGCTAACTTTCACCAAAACACGAAACTTCATAACCTCCATGTTTTCAACTCCTATAGAACTCTTAAGCATCTTAAATCAAGTGCTTACCAAAAACATTCTTACTTAAGGCGTGGCATGTAATCATGCTAATTATCATCAAGAGATCCAATACTCATGATCATGCTATTACCTATATGATGCTTCATATCAAACTTATACTTGTTCACTTAACTCGAGTTCTTCATGTGATGTTTATAAGACTTAAAATTTATCTAGACTAAATCTTAATATGATAATGTATTTATAAGCAACTTAACCAAAGCATCATGATTCAACTCTTAAATCACTAATAACCTGAATCGTGCTTGATGATCAACCCAAGATATTGATTTAATACCTAGCATGGCATGTCAAAAATTTCCAAATACCAATTTTCACTTGATCTTTTAAGGCTTTTTACTATTTTTATTTTTTTTTAAAGAGCAGGAAGTCACATGTCCAATAGTGACCCCTCCTTAATAATGCCTTCACTTATGGCGGAGGAATACCTTGGTGACAAGAAATGACCATGAGAAAACCCATTAGGCCCACAACCAAGAATAGCAAATCTAGGACAAACTTATTTATTGACTATTAAAACAATAACCACAGAAACCAAAATAAAAACTAAACTCATATCATATCATGATCATTTGTCAACCACATTACAAACTTATTGTGCAAGCATCGATACCTAACCCGAGCAGCATCCCTTTACTTCCTCATATCAAATCTTAAATTTAAACTTCTCATGGCAACATAAATTAATGCTCAACATATTTATCGATCATCCAATCAATATATCAAGATAGACTACTTACCAACTTGAGGCTTTTCCTTCCAAGTACATGGCTATATCTATCCCTCTTTTTGGAACTTCTCTCTATGTCACTCAAGTTCTTTTGCATGTAGTGTGGAGTGAAGTAAGGCATGAGAGTTGCTATTTATAACCTTCATTTCAAGAAGGAAAACACTCAAGAAACCATAGTTCATCGGGCAACCCACCCTTAGGTTCACCATAGTATAATCAACAAAGGGTTATGATGATGTTTCTTCTTTGTTTTGTTATGTGGTCTACCTTAGGATGAGGTTTCTCTGAGCTTGTGGGGAATAAGGTGTAAGAATTTAAGAAGTTGAACAGGTTTTCTTGTGAACAAAGTAAGATCATGATTGGATTCCCACTTCCTTCAAAACCGTTGTCCCAAACCACTTGTTCCGCTTAGCTAGTTAGGTTCTAATGGCTTAGTAGGTGCATAAGTGCTTCCTTTCTTGTGCAAGAAAGAGATGAGAGTGAGGGACACTTGGCTTCTTGGTGAAAGAGGTGGAAGAGGTGTGTGTGTCGTGTTAGTAGCCAAGAATAGCCATTTGGCTTCTTTCATCTTCAATTCACTTTTCCTTCAATCTCTTGGGTCAAACTAAGGGTCATGTGTCAAGTAATGGTTGAATAGCTTGCTCCTACAATCTTTGCTTGGGAACCAAGGGATGGTGTGGGAATAGAAGATGGTTTGTAAGTTTGTTCATCATGGTACTCAACTAGATGTTAGGTGCTATAGTTGCTTACTTGTATGTGTTTAATGATGCAGCCTAGGTCTTCATGCTAAGTCTGATTTTCCCCTTCAATGTCACTTAATCTTCAGAAGTTTTCCTTCAAGCCCTGACTGTGACGCCCCCAAATTTCAATTGGGATTTGAAGGAACTTGAAGCGTCGGGACGTGTAACACAAGGTTACCTGCCTCCGTTCATGATAATTAAGGATGCAATGCACTTAGCAATATGCAATATTCGCAACGGATAATTTTTTTCTTTCAGCAATACTATGTACTAGAAGTAACATATCCCAAAACATAAACATGCTTCATAAAATGTACGTGATTGCTAGTATCTAAAAGGTTACAGCATTTATTCAACGGGCTTGTAACATAAGGAGTATTGGAGATAGCGCTCCATAACTACAGTCTGGAAATAAAAACTATTGTACTAATTCGCTGAGCCATTCACGTAGCTCAACTATGATATCCAAACTGAAGTCCAAAAAAGTAGGGTTAGGCTCCAACTCTTTATTTGCTCCATAGTCTATTCAACCTCGTCTAGTCTCCCCATGCGTGGGTTCTCCAAATCCTGACACATTGTCTACCATTCCAGGAGGAATGGTAGTTGGGACTATAAAGTGAGATTTGATTACAAATCTCAGCAAGTTAACAGATAAGTTAAGGCTGGTTTGGTTACACAAAACCAAACTATCTCATCTCATCTCATATAATCATTACAACTTTTCCAAGTTCCCATACAAAATATAATAAACAATTCAACATTTTCAAAACTCAAAATAAACAAAATGAAATTTTTTGACCGAACATAACATATAACAGACAAATATTTTGTGACATGGCATAACATGTAACAGACAAGCATTTCATGACATTGCATAACGTGTAACAAATAACATTAAGTGACAAGGATATTGTATAACAAATAAATATTACGTGACAGAATATATTATGTGACAGATACATATGTCGTGACAGGATATAACATGCGTAGCAGACATACATGAAGTAGCATGGCATATAGGATAGCATAAGTACATACATAGTGGTTCCTTTACCAACATACATACACAATAATCTAATAGTAAATTAGAAGCAACTTACAGTCATGGTCGCATTTTACGAGAAAAAGTGCGAAACAGGAGATACTGTAAGTAGGAGTTCTACAAGTTAGTAACTTTATCACTAATAATTTAGAAACATGAAAAATGCTAACTTAGAGTAAAATTATCATTTTACCCTCTACATGTGGAAAAAGACCATATTACCCCTAACTTGAGGAAAAAGACAATTTTACACTTTTCTCCAAATGCATGTGACATGAGACTTATAACATACTTACTTATACTTGACATATGACATATGAAATGCCATGCATGAAATAAACAAGCATAACATGTTCATTTCATAGCATGATAACATAAACCATAAGAGATGTCAAAAGATATACATGGAATCATGAGAACTTGCTTAGGACGAAACTTATAGGTACAAGAACATAAAGATTCATCACTTAAACATGTTCCAAACCTCAAGCATATAATATAGAAATCAAGACATAGTGAAACAAAACATGAAATCATAGGTTTTTGACCAAGTCCGAAACTTCCAAAGCATGTTCAAACCGAAACATCATATTGTATAAACCATCAACCTTAATCAAGTGAAAACTGAAAATTATAGGAACATTTCATGGCATTTTCATCACAAATCCGAAACATATAATCCCTTCCTTAGAGTTTTTCAAGATCATATTAACATATTCAAACAAACAATCAAGAGATAGCAAGTAAATGCCTTCTCTGCCCTTTATGCCTTTCCTTTCCTTAAACAAGTAACCTTTGGCATGGATGAAAAGTGGCATTGGGCGTGTGTTCTAGCCCTAGCCGTCCTCTCCATCTCCCTTTCCCAAGATGTTGCTTCATCTTCCAAGTACTCCTTCCCTAGGTGACCTTTCATGTACCATTGGTCCAAAATACCCTAAGTGACAAGTGGCAAGTGAATGGGATGCTAGGGAGTGTGCTAGCAGAAACCCTAAGGGCAAACTTGTCCTTGATACAAAAGTCTCTTCACATAATCTTCTAGAAACTTAGTGCATGCTTTACACTTGGCAAAAGCTGACTAAATTCGAAATCATATGTGCCTCCCTTCGGTTCCTATGCAAAACTGCTAGAAAAGCTCAATTTCACTTTCCTAGGCTTCCCTTTCCAAGAAATCTACATTGGAACTCAAATTCTAGATAAAACAATGGGCTAGGCATGCAAGCCATTCTTGGTGCTTTCCTATACCTCTCTTTTCCCCTTAACCCACTATCAAGACTAGGTTCAAGGTGTAACATTCTCATGACACATGGCACTAGTGACTTAGAGTTGGGTCATGGGCTTAAACCATTGGACCTAGGTTTCTAAATAGGGTCGAAAATTAAAAACTAAACTTGGGTCACTCTCCTCTTGGGCTCAAGTTACCACATCAAAGGTTTTAAGACCTTCCAAAGTAACTAAGGCTCCCAAAATGCCATGGCAACCTAGAACAAATTCTAAGGGCCAAGTCTAGGCAAACTCGAGTCATCGCAGATAGCGTACAACATAACAAGTACATGGTGTCTTGGCTTTGGTTTGCTATCAATGTTGGGGCAATTCCACTTTCCTTAGCCTCATTGGGACAATATCTCTTTATATGACATAGCTTACCACAATTGAAACAGGCCCCTCAAGCGAGTCTGCATTCACCTCCATGTTTCCTACCACACTTTCTACAGGCGGGTAGTGGAATGGGCATTTGTCCTGCAGTCATGATGCCCTTTCCTTTTTCTGCTCTGATCATCACCCCTTTATTTTCTGAGCTTCCATTGACAGCGAATGGATAAGCTCTCTTCTTCTCCAAATTAATGTGGGCAGTTATGCCCCTATACACTACTTCAGCAATAGCTGCCACATTAACCAACTCTTGGTAATTCTCAATCCGGAGACAAGCCACTTGGATGCGGATCCATGGCAGCAAACCTACTTGAAACTTCTGGGCTTTCATCTTCTGAATAGAAATTAGGTGAGGTGCAAACCTCCCCAACTCCATAAATTTGGAAGCATATTGTTCCATAGACATGCAACCTTGTACTAGTGATGCAAACTCCTGGGCCTTCTGTTGCTTCGTCAATTATGGGAAAACATGAGTATCGAACTCCTACTTGAATCTTTCCCATGTTAACATTGCCAGGGTTCCCAACTCCCTAATCAGAAGCTGCCTTCGTGTATACCACCATATGTCAGCTTCGCCTTGAAAAAGATAACCTGCATACAGTACCTATTGGGCCTCGGTGCAACCACATATCTCGAAAGTCCGTTCGAGGTCGATTATCCACTTGTCTACCCTCATAGGCCCTTCATTGCCCATCAAGCTTGGGTAGTGGTGCACCAAACAATTCTCGTAGGGACAGCCCCTACCATCAGGTCTGTGTACAGGCACTTGTTGTTGTTGTTGTTGTCTAAGCACCTCTGTTAGTAAACAAAGAGCATCCTCTATCCCTTGTTGACCATCCATTGGAGGATTCTATTCCTCCTGGTTGTTGCCTCCACCAGGGTTTATCGGTAGCCTTCTACACACCATGTGTTACTTCCTAAAACACATGCTTACGATTATTAGATTGAGAATCCACTTCCAAATTCCAAAAAAAAATTTAAAGCTCATAAGATAATGCTCGGAGTCCTCTCTTAGCTTGATCATATCCTATATCATTGAATTAATACGTCTTTCGTCTTGGCTAGCTGCATCTTTATTCAGAAATTTGACTGAATAATTTCTTAAATTTTACACAATCTAGAACCTCGAATCAGATCAGGTTCATCTCCCAAACTTGCACTCCCAATTAGATATTACCTTGTATTGAAGGCTCATGGATTCGATACCTTCAACTCTCATAAAGCTTCATCCCCTAATGTCTCCCATTCAAAAAAAAAAAAAAAAAAAAGATTCAATCTAAGCTCTTTTTCCTAAAGTCGTAGACCCATAACTTCATATATGAGTAAGCTTATATATTAAGCCTATCGAACTTAAAACTTCATATCCTAAAAGGAATCCTTGCTTATAGTCTTTAATTCTAAAACGTCAACTCTTCCGAATAATCCAAAATCGTTGTTTCTGTTCCATGATCTAGACAACTGAGCCATGTTGTTTCTATTCTGCGGCCGATGTTGTCATGCTTTCCAACTCCAACTCTTTAGTTTGTTCATGCCTAAATATCGAGAGTTCAAGCCTAAATAGAACACTGATATTTCAATCCTATTTTCTGGTACAACTCCTAGGCACATGTGGGTTTAACCCAGAGATGTATTGCTCTGATTCCATCCTGTGGCGCCCCCAAATTCCGCTTTGGCTTTGATGGAACTTAAAGCATTGAGAAATGCAACACATGGTTACCTGCCCCCGTTCATGACAACTAAAGATACATTGCACCTAGCATTCATCTAGTAATATGCAATATTCGCAACAGATAATTTTTTTCTTTCAACAATACTTTGTACCAGAAGTAATATATCCCATAATATAAACATGCTTCATAAACTTCATGTGATAGCTAGTATCCAAAAGGTTACCGTATTTATCCAACAGGTCTATAAAATATGGAGTATTGGAGATAGTGCTCCATAACTACAGTCTAGAAATAAAAAACTATTGTACTAATTCGCTGAGCCGTTCACGTAGCTCAACTATGATATCCAAATTGACGTCCAGAAAAAGTGGGGTTAGCCTCCAACTCTTTATTTGCTCCACATTCTATTCAACCTCGTCCAATCTCCCATGCATGGATTCTCCAGATCCTAACGTCTACCATTTTGGGAGAATTGGTAGTTGGGACTACCAGGTGAGATTTGATTACAAATCCTAGCAAGTTAACAGATAACTTAACATGCAGGTTAAAAATGCATGCATGACAGTAAAAGAATGAATGTATACATGATCATAAATAAACTTGACCGGACTTGACATTTTAACAAGATGTGTACTGACATGACTTGAGTTGACATGAGAATAACTGAATTGACGTGAACTAAACATGACATAAAGCTGGACTTGAAACTGAACATGAATTGAACTTGAACTAAATGTGAACTAAATTGAGACTGAACATGAAATGAACTATGACGCCTCCAACCTCCATTTGGGATGGAAAGGAGGCTTAGAGCATTGGAACATGTAACACAAGGTTACATACCCCCGTTCGTGATAGTTAATATGCAATTCATCAAAGTATGTTACTAGCAGTATGCAATAACCACAACGGATAGAAGGGTGAAAACAAAACTTATACCAGAATAACTAAAATATCCCAATGCATTACCGATCATCATAAGTTCAAAGCCAAAACATAGCATAACTTAATACAACTAAATATTAAAGTCTTTAAAGTTAAATTCATCGCTTCATGCATTCTAGAGCATGAAGGGCTAGGGCTATAAACATGATGATCAAATCTAGTCTCCTCTTGAGGTCAGGCTCCACCTCAATCAGTCGGATCCAGTGCTCCGTCTAATCCGTCCTCCTCGTATCCTGACACAACTTCTATCATTCCAAGTGGAATGATAGTGGGTCCACAAAAGGTGAGATTTACATGAAATCTCTGTAAGTTAACAACCAAACTGCACAATGATAAATTATGCATGAAGAATGCTAAATATGAAATGCATGAAATGCAAAAAAATGTGTGTGTGTCTCCCATCCAGATTCGTCAACATTTTTAGAAAAACGGAGACACATATTTTCATTCAGAGAACACTTTTACTTTAATTGTCAAAATATAATATTTTCGTCATTTTTAGCAATTCATAAATTAATCATAACGTGTGGTATCGTCACAATTCTCCATGTGCACTATGACAATACCACACGTTATGATTGGAAGCCTCATAACGTGTTATAATATTGTCTACAGACTCATTCTCAATGAATTAGTAATATAGCATAACATCATAACGTGTACATCCACCAGTATTAGGTGTCATAACATATTGACTTCGCTCCGGCGTTCTTTAAATATAACCCATTCGAAACCCCGTTGGCTGTTCTTTGTCATTACCACTCCATTCTTAAACAGTTTAGAGGTGACAGAGGAGCTCCACTTGGATAATTCCCCATCCTAACCTTTGGGGTCATGACAAAAATTATTTCATGCTAAGTTAAAAAAATGTGTTCTATGACAGGTGCACATATAGCAAGCTTTTTATGTGAAATGACATTTATAGATGCAATATGCTAAAATGGTAGGTATATCACATGTCATGTAAATATATACTCAATGTATCATATAACGTGATATTTTATGCTCAATGTGATAATTGAAACATGAATGATGTATTTATCAATAAATCATAAATAATCTATCAATGTGTAAGTTAGAGACCCACTTCCAAACTTCCAGAGTAATCGAAAAAATGTTGTAGTAGCTGCAATCAAGTGCGTACTAAGTTAGGATTAATACTTCTATGGTTGAGGTTCAAAATCAAAGGTTTAAAAAATGGGTATTTACAAAAATAGCTCTAGACTCTAAAAAATTGTCGTCAAGACCCTAAATTTTCACTAATTGCAAATGAACTCCAAATTTAGCCAAAATTTAGAGACTTCATATTTTTGGAATTCTAAAACCATCTATGCCCTTTGATTTTAAAAAATAAAAGTGGAACTTGCCCAAACAGTCCCAACCCGTGGCATGCACTCTAGTTGATACCTAAGTGTGTTTTTAACTGTTGATCCCTATGAATGCATGCATATGAGATTTTCCTTAATTACAATTAATCACTAACATCTTTAATGACATAATGAAATCTAATTCTTAGGTAATAAAGTTCATCCCAACACTTAATCATGGCTAAGATATCCTAAATCTCCAATTTATTCAAAATCGATTCATACTTGGTGATCAAAACAAGATAGATTTAAAAACTATCATGACATACTTTTAATCACAAATCAAACCTTCCATAATTATTCTAAGACAATAATAAAGCATATCAAATCGTGCTTAAGACATGTCATAGCTAAATTTCCACTTAAAATCATTTAATCATTCAAACCACCCTTTAATGACCCTGTTTTGAACCAAGCTTGATACCTTCTCAAAACTCAACAACGTTTCATACCAACACTTGGAAACAAAGCTTTCCATGCTAACTAAGATCAAGAGTAAGAAAAATTATAAATTTCGTGGCCTTCCAAGGACTCAAGTCAGCCTTGCTCAAGAACACTAAAAAACTCCCCAAAAACCTACATGGTTTCACTCTATTGCTCTCTAAGGGGGATTAGTGCTCTCAAGACTCAAGACAAAGCTTGGAGCTGAGGTATGGAGGAAATGAGGAGGTGAAGGGGCCTTTATAGGTAGCCAAAGGTGGGCACGTTGGCCTTGGGCCAAGGTGGTGTAAGAAGTTGAAATTTCCAGATTTGCACTCCATCATTGTGTCATCTTGTGCAGACGAAAACAGTGCCCTAAACCACCATGATTTCACTTCGATAGCTGCTACATTACTCCTATGGGGGCTGGTCAAGTCGTGGTGTAGAAGAAATAGAAGAAAATCCAACAAAACCAACCATGGGGCTGACAGGTTCAGAGTGATTTTCTTTGGACAGTTTTTCTCATTGTCTTGGCTCATCCTTTTGACTCATCATCATGGCTGATTTGTGTAGATGCAAGGTCACTTCTTGAAGGATGTTTCTGGTGGTACAAAGTGGAGGGTTGATTGACAACTGATCATGGAGGTGCAGCTCAAAAAAAGATGGTGCAATGGAGGGTGGTTGCTGAAATTTCAGATTGCCTTCATCAGTTTGGGTCCTCTTGTGCAGGGGGAATAGTGGCCTAAACCCACCATGATTTCTTCCTTACTGTGGCTACAATGGTCCTACAGTGGTGGCCAGGTCATGGGGCATGGTTTAGTTGACAAAAAGTCAAGCAAACTACCTATGCTAATCGGCGGGTTCAGGTGGTTTCTACTTGGTAGATTTGAGCTTCAATTTTTGGATGGGAAAATCTGAGTTGAAATTCTCATGATGGTTATGGGGCCCCTTGGGAATTAGGTGGTGAAGGAGGTGGCATGGGGTGGTGGCTGAACCAAGGACGATGGTCGGTTAAATCTCAACCCAACCGGTTCCCACTCAAACTAGACTAAGGTGCAATCGGTTTGGCTTCATGATTTGGTTTGCGAAACCAATTTCGTCTAAGGCTTATTTTGGGTTTGAAGGGGTCTCATGAGGTGTCGAAGGACTATATTATCCTTGAGGAAATGGCACAAAATTATTGGACCTAAGGGAAAAATAGTCCATGTACTCAGAGGGGATACACATGAAATGCAAGTTTGGGATTTTGTTATGTCATTTTCCCTAATGACATGTGGGGAGGTTTATCTAGGGTATTAGTAAGGTCTAAGTATGATGAAATGGAATAATAAATTAAGAAAATTTTGGATTAGAAGGTTAATAAAAGATTGAGACGAAATTTAGCCTCAAAGCATGACTTAAAGTTCACTAACCTCAAGTATGATGGTTAATGGTCTTAACCAACTTTCAAAATTTAATTTGAGTACTTAGGGTATGATTTGGGCTTAAGGAAATTAATGGTATGGTGTATTGGGTTTTCAAGTTGAATAGCGAAATAAACCCAAACATGGCTTTGGGCCTTGTGGGCTTAAAAGGGCCAAGTGTGTGAGTTCATGGCTTAAGGGCTCTTAGGCTAGGCCAATGAATGCTCTAAGGTCCGAAAAGCCTCACTAAATTCACTAATGGGCTTGCTTTTCTAATCATTAGCTTAACGGTACTAGGTGCCAAGATTAAGACTAACCTCACTATCAACCTTAATGTAAGTATCAACCTTAATGTAAGTAATAACTCAAAATTAAAAGCCTAATCTAGAATGCCTAAGGGTTGATCTAATGGTTAATTAAGCAGGGTCTTACATGAACTAAACTAAACTAAACGTGGACTGAATTGAACTGAACTGGAAATGTTAGCTCATGTAACTGAAATTATGCATTTTGATTAAGAAAATGGGAGACTAAGGTAGTATTGGATACTGGGTATCCTTTTTGTATTTATGGCAGATTATATTCCTTCATCGTTGTACCGAGTAGCACATATGCCTTGACCGCAGTACTAGATAGATTATATATTCCTTGACTGTAGTATAAATTAATTGATAATAAGAATTCAAATTGAACGTGAATTAATAATGCATGAAACTAAAACTTGAAATTGACTTGATGACTAAGATGTAAATATTGTTTTCGACACACACTCTGTACTCGAGACATGACGTGACATGAAGGGAAATGATAGATTACCTGACATTAGGTAATGTGACATGTATGTGAGATGAATGACATGAAACAGACAAATATTTCATGACCTGGCATAATATGCAACAGACAAACATTTGTAGTAGACAACCATCTCATGACATGGCATAACATGTAACAGATAAACATTTCAGAACATGGCAAATATGTAACAGACAAAGATTTTATAACATGGCATAACATGTAACAAATAATATTACGTGACATGATATAACATATAACAGATAACATTACGTTACATGGCATAACGTGTAACAAATAGCATTACGTGACAAGTATATTGTATAACAGAAAAATATTGCGTGACAAAATATATTATGGGACAAATACATATGTCGTGACAAAATATAACATGTGTAGTAGACATACAAGATGTAGCATGGCATATAGGATAACATAAGAACATACATAGTGGTTCCCTTACCAACATGTATTACGTAAGTTAGAAGCTAACTTATAGTGACGGTGTCGTTTTATGAGGAAAAGCACGAAACACGAAACTGTAAGTAGGAGTTCTAAATGTTAGCAACTTTATCACCAATAACTTAGAAATATGAAAAATGCTAACTTAAGTAAAATTATCATTTTACCCTCTACATGTGTAAAAATACCATTTTAACCCTAATTTAAGGATTTCACATCCTAACTCCAAAAATCACCAAAATTTACATTCCTCATGTAAAAGTTTTTCCTAAACTCAAATATCAACTTAGAAAAAATGAAACGAAACACATCTATGAAAAACATTATAGGACCGAAACTTCCAGAGGCCATTTCTCTTTGATTTTTGTTGTAATTTTATCCAACTTTAATGCTCATACTTAAACCAAAATATTGCAAAATATATCATCACATCCTATACTTAGAATTATGCTTAAAACAACTAACAAAAGTCCAGTTTTTAGTAAATAGATCAAAACCTTTTAACTAAAATACAAACCCTTGAATCTCAAGGTCTTGACCTTTTTCAAAACATCTCCAAGAACTTCCAAAATTTCAAAACTTTCTTCTATCATGCTCATAACACATTCCTAAGAACTAACATGCTTTGAATCAAGATACAAGAGTAACCAAAAATCACAAAATCTAACTTGAAGCACTCGACTCTAACACTTAGTCAAAAATAAAATGTTTTCTCAACTTCAATTTGATCAAACACCTGATCTGAGACATCTTGAGTGGCAACCTGTGGAATGCATACTTGAATGTGTACTTGACACATGACGTGACCCAAAACATGACTTATGCACTTGACCTTTTTCAAAAGACATGTACCAGATTCTTTGGACTTTTCGAAAAACCATTCTTTGACATCATTTTATATCTTATCATATCACATGATCCATATCATATCGTATCATATCATGTCATATTACGTGATTCATATCACTTGATCCGTATCATGTGAGCTCATTGTCTTATTCTTATAATACATGGTGGACACATCACGGCTCCCCTAAGCACCACGTGTTCCTGCTAGTTACTGCACTACCAATGGTCCGTACACCGTGGTGAATACGTCTTATTCATATTCATTATAACACGAAAGTATTTTGTCGAGTTATTAGCCTTAGTCATGGTACCCACTAATGCTAGGTGCTACCTCGCTCTGGCATCCTGTCCAAAAAGATCTAGTCGAGGCACGCCGATGGTTCTTTTGTCGACCCAGAGGTTACCATTCTATTCTTAAGTACTCCAGAGTGGACAGAGGAGTTCCACCAGGATATTTCCCCCATCCTAGCATTTAGGGACGTGATAAAACATTTTTAGACACTTGTCTTTTTCTATTAAAAAGACCATTTACCCAAATGCATGTGACATGAGACTTAAAACGTGTACCCTTATACTAGGCATGTGACACATGAGATGCCGTGTATGAAATCATCAAGCGTAATATATTCAAATCATGGTATGATAACATAGGACATATCAAATATCAAACAACTTTATGGGCATAGAAGAACATGACTTGGCCGAAACATCAAAGACATGTAACATACAGAAACTTCACTTTAACATGTTCCAAACTTGAAGCATAATAGATAAAAGTCATGGCATGGGTGAAACAAACATGAAATCATGGCAACATTACAAAATCCGAAACGCATAACAATTCTATAATCGAATCTTCATGATATGTGAAACATTAACATAACCTCAAGCAAAACCGAAACATGTGAATGTGAATCATGGCATTTTCAATGTAGATCCAAATCATATAACCTCTTTCAAGATCTTTTACAAAGTCAAAACAATTTATTCAATCACGCAAAACATCGATTAACAATCAAAGGTAATCAAAACAAAGAAAGATTTACACAAATATATATGCATGTTAACCAAACTAAGTTTAATGTTTACTTACAACAATCCTTCGAGAAAACGATAGTAAGCTGTAAATTGGATGTACAACTCGTTAGAAGGTTTCAAACCCTAATCCATGTGCATAAGTGTGTGAGGTTTTCTAGGGTTGTCACTTGTTTGTAGAGACTTCAAAACCATTCGATTCTAGGGTTTTTAAACATGAAAACCCTTCAAATTTCATGTGACTCTTGGCTAAATCTTGAACATGTGTGTTGTTCATGTGGGTGGCCAATTGTGTGGAGGATCTAAGCCCTCAAAGTTTCGGCTTCCTCTCCTTTCATGAAAAACCCTAGGTTACTTCAAGATGAAATAACCTTGAAATTGTGTGTGCTTTACAAGAATCTAGAACTCTTCGTAGATTTGTCATCTCCTTGAGTTAGGTGTGAGTAGTGTCAAAAGAAAGTAGAAAAATATGTTATCCTCACCGTGGTTCCCTCTTTTCTAGTGTCATGGTCCTCTCTTGAGCGTAACGAAGAGTGGTTTCTCTTGTAAGGTCAGAATGAAAGTGAGAGAAAGTGAGAGATCTTCAAGAGTTTGTGTGAAATAGTATGGAGAAGATGAGAGCATGAGCAATTTCGAAAATGGCAAAGAAAGAAAAGCCCTTGGGCGTGTCTCTCTTCCCCTTTTATAGAACTCTCCTCAATCTCTCATTGGTTGCTTCTGATCCATGGCTTGAAGGACAAGTGTACTTTCCTTTTTCCCTCTAGCCGAATGCCTCTTCCTCTTCTAGATCATTGGATTGCTTTGGGAAGGTGATAATATTTTGGCTTGTGGCGTGTAACCCTTTGCCTTGGCCGAACCCTTTGTCCTCTAAGTCCCTTCCATTTTCATCTAGATGCAATGTTCCTTAGGGCAAAAAGGGAAAACAATCACCAAGTCCCTTCATCTTCCAAGAAGTGAAGTTTTGCGTGTGTGACATATGGCATTGGAGTGTGCCTTGCCCTAGCCATCCACTTCCTTCTCCAAATCCCATGATAATTCTTCATCTTCTATTGCTCCTTCCCTAGGTGACCTTTCACTTACCAATGATTCATTTTTGTAGCCCTAATGTGACAAGTGGCATATGTGAGTGTGCCCTTAGGTGTAGTGGCCGAAATATGAGGGTAGGTTAGTGATTTTGTGCAAATGTCCATTCTCATTCCTTCTAGAAACTCCTTGCATGGTTGACAAGTGGCAAAATCTTAAGAAAGCACTTGAGTGGGCGTGCGGGTGTAGGAAAACCGAAACTCCTCTTTGTCCCTTGGGTTTCCCTATGCAAATCCCTTGAAAACAATCCCCTTTGTCTTCCCCAGACGCCACTTCCCTTGGAAATCAATCTTGGAACTCCAACATTTGCCAAATGGCATGGTGTAGGTGTGTTGGCGGGTGGCCTTTGCCCTCCTCTAGGTCATCTCATCATTCCTTTCTTCTAGAAGCCATTTTGCATGAAGGACAAGTGGCAATCAAACTAGGGTTGGCGTGCATGCCTTCCTTTGGCTTCCCAAGCACTTCTCCCTCTCTCCCCCTTAGCTCACTATCACGTCTAAATACATAGTGCTATAAATGCATGACACATGGCACTAGTGGCAATGGCTTTTGTCATGAGCTATGGGTTTCTAGGGTTTTTGGGCTTGGATTTTCTTATAGTAGCCGAATATACATGGGCTTGGTTGGCCTTCTCTTGGGCTTAGGTTGCTAACTACAAGTCCAAGGCTTCTATCCAACTAGACCTATTCTCATGGCCCTAAAATAATATTAAGGCAACGAAAAAAACAAATGAAATGTAGCTAAGTTTTGGGTTATCACAGGGAGAGAGCCAAAACACTTGGCAGCCATGCACATGGGGAGGGTCAGCTGCCTTTTAGGACTCTAGAGTTGTTCAATGATGGGGATGACAGTCCTAGCTCGCCACTTGGCATCCATGTGTGAGGTCAATAGATTTTATTAATCTGAAGAAGAGCAATGATAGGAGAGAAAGACAGAGAGAGAGACATGGGAAATAACAAAGGGTATTTAAACCCTAACCATTAATGGTAGACGGGTTACACCCTATAGGGAAAGATGAAGAATCATTTTACCTTCTCCATCAGATTTCTCAAATTTTGTCCTCTCTTTCTCGCCCAACTCCAGAGAAAAAGCCTCCACCATTTTTCCTCTCAACCAAATACCATTTACGCACATCTACGTGAGGGATTTGGGCAACACGTGAGGAAACTTTAGCTCAGTAATTAAAATCCTAACACTACTTATATCACAAAAATGCTTAGATTTAGACAAATTTTTACCACGTACAATACATCTCAAACTAAGAAAAGAAGAGCGCTACAGGCAACGAAAAAAAAATAACGACGAACGAAAGCCCGTGAAGACAAGAACAGGAAGCATTATGATCCACCAACTAGCAGATGAAGCGAGTCTGATGCAAGCCATGTAGTGTATAAGAAGAGCACTAGGGGCAGTGAAAAGCAAACAAAGAGTCAAGAAGATACTCTTCACCCAACACTCTCATCGGCGACCAATCCATGGTAGACACGTAGCGGAGAGCCAAATAGCTCGAGTGCAACCGTGTGCATCTCCTGCCATGCCAAAGAGGTGGAGTGTCTCTCCCCCACAGCGGTGCAGTTGAGTATGCCTCCACCACGACAGCGTGGCCGAGCCTTGCTGCCATTGAGTGCATCGCTCATCGCCTTAAAAACTACGTGCCATTTCACTCTATCAAAACCCCATGCTTTGTGGCCCATGGCCAAGCCACCAGCCATGTCGAGACAAGGCTGGATAGCCCCACAGCAGGCCCTTTGCATGGCACCATGCCATGCCCATCAACAAGCCATGTCGTGCCCACCAGTCTTGGACCAGACCGAACCACATGCACCACCCTAGCCCACCCATGGACTCATGCATGCCATGGGCCAACTTGGCCCATGCCAACTATGTTATTGCTTATTATTTATTTTCCAAGGGACCTATTAGAGGTTTCCAAGTTGTAATCCTTATAAATAGGACCCTCAATCTTTGCATTTACATCTTTTAACAAATTCCCATTGTGGGCAGATTATTTTGTTCTTGAGATCACCATTCGGTGCTTGGCACTTGGGCTACTTGGGGGACGTTCATGAAACCCTTGTAGAGGATCATCACCTTGACGTTCATGAATTGGTGCAATCCAATCTATCTTGTTTTCTTGTTAACTTTGTGAAATTCGTGAATCAAAGTTGGTTTATGTTTATCCTTGTTTTTATTCATTAATTTTGAGTGTTCATTTCTTTTCTATCTTATTCATCCATTGTTCATCCATTCAATACCATACACGCATTTGATCTTCCATTTTCTGTCCATTGATCCAATTACTTTTTGTGAATAGTGCTTGCATTGTTCTTGAGAGTTCTTGGTGATATTCGGCCACCACATTATCCATCCATCCATTTTGATCTTCTCACCTACAAAACTTGACTAACCCTAGTGTTTGCCCTAATTTCCATAAATAGATCACTTCCCATAATTGCCCTTCATCCATCACAAACATTGACCTAGCCAAAACCCTAACTACCTCCCATCTTTCCATACTTACACTTACCATACTCGGCTACACATAAGTCATCCACCCATTAAACCCTAGCCGTCCACTTCAAGTCCCTATAAGGTAATTGTTTCCTTCTTTTAGGAGTCTTAACTTCCTCCCATTTCAAATTCCTTAATTTAAGGAATTGACAATCACCTTTAATTCCTTAAATCACTCTTCCTACAATCTCTCTAGTCAACTATTGACTTGCCATCTAATTCAAATTCAAATTCCCCTTTTCCCTCAAATATACCCTCCATCTTACAAACTTTCCATATCCATTCCTAAACCAACCAAATCTAGCCAATCTTCCAAAGACCAAGTCAACCCCAATCCGTCCACCTTAGCCAATACCAAATCCAACACTTACCTAAAGAGATTCCTACCACTTAGGAATCTTTCCTTAATTTTATCCTAGCCAATCCCTAAACTCTAGGAAAAACCTTAGACTCCTTCAAACACCATCCATCTTCATCCACCTACCTTATCCAAATCCTATCTTCCTCATTTTATCTTTATTCAATTCCTAAAGTCAAGAAGCAGCCTTAGACTCATTCAACCACCAAACCCTAGCCTCACTCTTCCACCTCATTCCCAAACACTAGCATCATCGTAAACTCCAACCCTAAGCCAACTCTTCCAAATCTCGAAATCCACTCTAGCCACCTCACAAAACCCTAGCTACACTTCACCATACCAACCCTAATCACCATCCAAGTGGCCCAAATATCAAGGGCACCATTCAAGCCGCCAACATTGCATCAAACACTCATAATCAACACTTAGCCTACCTGAGTTCATCATCATGTCCATCATTTCATGACCCACCATCCCTTTGTTGAAGGCGAAGCAAGTTGGCAAGGTCACTCAGTCATCCTCCTCACCAAGGCAAGCTCGTGGTCTTTAGTGTTAGGGACAAGACCGGGGTCCCTAACATTAATTGGTGCTTTCATTGAGAGGGCTTCCTTGGTTGGCAATTTTTGAGAAGTCTCACTTCTCTAAAGAGGTAAACGACTCGTTAACCCAAACTTTGTGAATTGGTTGGGGGAGACCCTCGTGGATCCCATTGATTTTTTATTGTTGATTGTGAAAAATAAGAAGTTTGGGGGTTGAGGAGGAGAAATGAGTAGTTGATTGTAGGGGTCGACCACACAAGTTGGTGGGGGACCCAAGGTTGGACTTGTGAGCCAAGAGCAAGCCCCACCCACCAAATTGCAAGCATCATGCAAGTAGGTAACCTTGAACCCAAGGGGCCACATGTCTCCAACCGGGGACGCTTTGAAGCTTTGGAAAGGCAAAGCTTAAGGCTTGACAACCTCCTCAATGAGATCAAGACTACCTTGGCCGAATTTACCATGACCTTGAATGCTACAAACCGTGCAATTGAGAATAATAGAAGGGACAGGAGACCTTTAAGAGGGAGACCAATGCAAGCCTTGAGAGGCTTGAGAGGAGAATGGTGGAAACTAATGGTCAAAGGCCCCCACATAGTCCGGATAGGCAAAGGCATGAGGCCTTTGTGGATGGGGCCGAGACAAGTGTCACGGGGTCCATACGTGAGCTACCACAAAATGATTTGAGAAGGGGGGTAGAGTTGAAAACAATCGAGTAGTTGTTGAGAGATAGATCCCCAATATTGACCATCCCACTAGAACTCCTAGTGCGAGAGAAGAGTATCAAGATGTAAGGCTTGAGAGACCACAAAGAGAGGAAGCCTTTGAGACCGAGTTTGAACATGAGCATGAATATGAGAGGCCTTATGGCCGTGGAGGCCATTATGAGAGAAGAAGAGACCATCATGAGAGAAGATATCATGTTGACCACCATGAGGATAGAAGGGGAAACCAAACTTATGACCAAGGACCCAAGAGGCCAAAGGTGGACTTTCCCAAGTTTAATGGGGAAGATCCATATGAATGGCTTGACAAGGTTGATCACTACTTCCATGCGTATGAGGTGCCTAGACAAGTGAGGGTGTCGACGGCGTGTTTTTATTTGGAGGGGAAAGCAAGTAAGTGGTGGAGGTGGATCCGGGACCAATATGAGAAAGAGAGGAGGAAATTGGTTTGGACGGCTTTGAAAAAGAGTTTCTCATGCAATTTGGGTCATCTCCTACCATTAACCACTATCGACAACTTGCCAAGTTGAGGCAAGAAGGCAAGGTGCCTGCATAGGAGTTTAGACAACTCCAAACTCTTGTGAGAGGGTAGTCCGAGGAGGCCCTTGTGGGCACATTTGTGGATAGGTTGAAGCCTTGGATAGCCAAGGAAATCAAATTAAAGCAACCCACAAGGCTTCAAGAGGTAATGAGGATGATGGAGATCCTAGAAGAGAGCCCTAATATGGAGAAACGCCAATCTAAGAAGATGGGAAGTAAGGTTACTACACTCTTGCAAACTAATGTTCCTTGGAAAGGCAATGAGAAAATGGGGAGTGCTTCTAAATCTAAGCCGCTTGAAGTGAAGAAGCTTTCAAGGGAAGAGGTCCAAGATAAAATAAAGAAGAGCCTTTGTTTTAAGTGTGGTGAAAAATGGGGAATATGGCACAAATGTAGATCGGGACAAGTGTACATGTTGGTTGATGAGAGGAAAATGAAGAGGAGGATGGGTACTTTGTGGAAGCATGTAGCCAAGAGTCCGATCAAGAAGAGGCCAAAATTAAAAAAATAATGAGGAGGCCGAATTGTCCCTTATTACCTTGATAGGGCCCAAAAGCATACCTTCTTGAGGGTGATGGCGTGGATAGGAACAATTGAAGTCCCTTTGTTGGTAGATAGTGGCTCCACACACAACTTTATCAACACCAATATTGTTGCCAAGGTTGGGTTGAAGCCAATTGCTATAGAGCCATTTTAGGTAAAGATGGCAAGTGGGGACAAGATGAAATGTGAAGGGCTAGTAAAGGAAGTAAAAATGAATGTGCAAGGAGTGAGAGTAGTGGCAGACCTACATGTACATCCTTTGGTAGAGCTTGATGTTGTATTGGGCAATCCATGGCTCAAGGGCCTTGGAAGGGTAGTGCTTGACTACAACAAAAGGACCATGGAATTCAAGCAAGGGTCCAAGAAGAATGTATGGGTAACTTTATCGTCCAAGGAGGCCAGGTCGGGTGAGGTCTCAATGTTAGAGAAGTTGGGCAAAGGAGGGGCACATTGTTTTGCCATGGAGATGGCTAAGGAAGAAAATGAGGAGAGGGCATGGACATTCTCAAATTTGATTCTTGAGGGCAAGGATATTCTTGAAGGAAGGGGCAATGTCAGGACCCCATGCTTTGTGGCCCACGGCCAAGCCACCAACCATGTCAAGACAAGGCTGGATAGCCCCACAGCAGGCCCTTGCATGGCACCATGCCATGCCCATCAACAAGCCATGACGTGCCCATCAGCCTTGGACCAGACCGAACCACATGCACCACCCTAGCCCACCCATGGGCTCATGCATGCCATGGGCCAACTTGGCCCATGCCAACTATGTTATTGCTTATTATTTATTTTTATTTATTTATTTATTTTTCAAGGGACCTATTAGGGGTTTCCAAGTTGTAATTCTTATAAATAGGACCTTTAGTCTTTGCATTTACATCTTTTGGCAAATTCCCATTGTGGGCAGATTATTTTGTTCTTGAGATCACCATTCGGTGCTTGGCACTTGGGCTACTTGGGGGACGTTCATGAAACCCTTGTAGAGGATCATCACCTTGACGTTCATGAATTGGTGCAATCCAATCTATCTTGTTTTTTTGTTAACTTTGTGAAATTCGTGAATCAAAGTTGGTTTATGTTTATCCTTGTTTTTATTCATTAATTTTGAGTGTTCATTTCTTTTCTATCTTATTCATCCATTGTTCATCTATTCAATACCATACACGCATTTGATCTTCCATTTTCTGTCCATTGATCCAATTACTTTTTGTGAATAGTGCTTGCATTGTTCTTGAGAGTTCTTGGTGATATTCGGCCACCACATTATCCATCCATCCATTTTGATCTTCCCACCTACAAAACTCGACCAACCCTAGTGTGCCCTAATTTCCATAAATAGATCACTTCCCATAATTGCCCTTCATCCATCACAAACATTGACCTAGTCGAAACCCTAATTGCCTCCCATATTTTCATGCTTACACTTACCATACTCGGCTACACATAAGTCATCCACCCATAAAACCCTAGCCGTCCACCTCAAGTCCCTATAAGGTAATTGTTTCCTTCTTTTAGGAGTCTTAACTTCCATTTCAAATCCCTTAATTTAAGGAATTGACAATCACCTTCAATTCCTTAAATCACTCTTCCTACAATCTCTCTAGTCAACTATTGACTTGTCATCTTAGTTCAAATTCAAATTCCCCTCTTCCCTAAAAGATTCCCTCCATCTTACAAACTTTCCATATTTATTCCTATGCCAACCAAATCTAGCCATTCTTTCAAAGACCAAGTCAACCCCAATCCGTCCACCTTAGCCAATACCAAATCCAACACTTACCTAAAGAGATTCCTACTACTTAGGAATCTTTCCTTAATTTTATCCTAGCCAATCCCTAAACTCTAGGAACAACCTTAGACTCCTTCAAACACCATCCATCTTCATCCACTTACCTTATCCAAATCCTATCTTCCTCATCTTATCTGTAATCAATTCCTAAAGTCAAGAAGCAACCCTAGCCTCACTCTTCCACCTCATTCCCAAACTCTATCATCATCCTAAACTCCAACCCTATGGCAACTCTTCCAAATCTTGGAATCCACTCTAGCCACCTCACAAAACCCTAGCTACACTTCACCATACCAACCCTAATCACCATCCAAGTGGCCCAAACATCAAGGGCACCTTTCAAGCTGCCCACATTGCATCAAACACTCATAATCAACACTTAGCCTACCCGGGTTCATCATCATCTCCATCATTTCATCACTCAAACACTATCCCTTTGTTGAAGGCCATGCAAGTTGGCAAGGTCACTCGGTCATCATCCTCACCAAGACAAGCTCGTGGTCCTTAGTGTTAGGGACAAGACCGGGGTCCCTTTAGCACTTGGCGGTCAAAGGATGATGGCACTCCCTAGACCACATCACTCCTTGCACTCACACTGGCACTTGGCGATCAAAGGATGATGATGCTCCCTTGAGCGCATCACTCCTCGCCCTTAAAGTTGCGTGCTCTTGCACTCGCACTTGTTCATCAACGCTAGCATGGACAAGCACCACCCTTAGGAAATGTCAAGCGCCGACACTCGTACCGCAACCACCGCATGCGGGTTTCCTCCAGGAACGAGCTTTTGAGCTCCACAACCGCCTCACACCTTCTACGGGCTCAACAATTTCCTAGAATGGACCAAGAGGGTCGATGGGCTCTCTGATCATCTAAGTGCAGGTTACGACAAATCTACATATTATCTCTATCACAGTTGACTTGAAGATTCTCAAAGCCTTGTTGTTAAACACAATCGACTTTAAGAATTGTAGGCATCTATTAGGTATTAAGTCAGCAACTAAGAATAAAGACCAGAGATAAGACAAGTTGACTTACACATATAAAATGAAAGGTCTTCATAAGGCAAGTATGACTCAATCACTTCAAGGAAGGAAATAGACATTTATAAAGAGAAGGAATCTCCTTAGATTTAGATTGATTTTTACCACATACAAGACATCTCAAGTCTTCTCTCCCAAGGGCCAAGGCATCTTCTTCAAGCTCTATGAGACCCTAGTTTTCTCCATTGTATTGAGAGGGATGTGAGGTCATGAGCAACTGTAAAATCACCCATTATTAATATTTATAGATTTATTTATTATTATTTCCATAGATGAACGTTCAAGCATAGTGTTGACGTGTAACACCCCGTATTTTAGTGTATTTTTAATTGAAAGATTATTTGTTATTAATTTAAAAATTTATTCTCTTGTTTTAAAATTGGTTGGATTTTTTTAGTAGGTTTATTTTTTTATGATTTTAATTTTGCGAAAATTATTTTTGAAGTGTTTTCTTTAAATTAATTATTGTTATGTGTTTAAATTTCTTCTCAAATTAAATTAACTTATTATCGGGTTTAATTATTTATTTTCATTTTAATCATTGCGTTTGAATTATTTTATTTCACTTGTTGTTTTAAAATCGTTTCAGTTGGATCATTTTTGGGACCCAAGATGTGAGGATTGGACCTCATTTCTTTCCCTACATTTTCTCTTTCCTCTTTTCTTTTCTTTTTCTTTTTCTTCTTTTCTTTTCTCTTTTTTCTTCCTGGTTCTCCCGCGCACCCTCCTCCCTCTCTCTCCGTCCGTTCCTTTGTCCACCCAGCCCCGCCGCCTCGCGCCACCGTGCGCGACACTACCCGGCCCACCGTCCTCCCCAGCCACTGGCGACCACCCCCCTATAATCTCAACCCCAACCGCGCCGCCGTTAGCTCCCATGCGCACCACCAAGACGTGACACTCCTTGCGCCGCTGCGCCGCCGTCGCACCACCTCCAGCCACCTTCTTCTCACCACATCATCCTCGACCTCCTAGCAACCCAATGGACCCAACACCACCTCCGATCTGTCACCGATGAAGCCCTACCATCAATATTTCTGTTTTGGATATTTTAGCCTTCGACCGCCTCTACGCCGCCACCCACGGCCAACCACCACCACCACTAGCTTTACCGACATCCCTAAGCCCTACCCTATCAATCTCGGTTCTTCGTTTACACCCGTTCAAAAGTGGGTTATTAAGACCCACGGCCACAATGCGTTTGGCACTGTTTTGTTGCCGCGTTGCCGCTTCTAGCACCTCCGTGATCTTTCAAAAAATATATCATAGCATTGTAAGTATTTTTTCCAAAGAACTTTTGAGATTTAAATGTATTTCTGCACTAAGTCATATTTTCTGTGAATTTGTTGGTTGTGTCGGACTGAGTCCGAGGAGTAAGGGGGTCGGTTGGATTGGATGATGGAGTTGTTTGTGTGAGATTGGTTTATGCTATGAAATTTGTTGGCTGTTTCGGGTTTAAATATTGGTGTTTTGAGTTTGACGTTGGTCATGGTGAATATTGGTGATTTTTAGGAAGTGATGATATATTTTGGGATTATGAGGGTTTTAAGTTTTGAGTTATTAAAATAGGTTATTTTAGAAGTTTAGGCTTAAATATCGAAATCCGTATTTTATTGAAAACTTACGGAAATTATGTAATTATTTTTATAGGTGACGATGTATTTTCGACTCGACATTTTTGCGGAAAATTCTGAAAAGCTAAGTTGTCCAGCTAAACGGGGTTCCTATGCTAGGCCTTACACGAATTATTGAGACTGTGGTTGATTTTTTAAAAAACTTTGCATATTTTTATGATGAAATGAGAACTTGGGAAAAACAAAACCAACCTCGGTCGTTTATTTGCATACTCATGAAATCTGTGTGGAAAAGGAAAAATATGTTCTGACATGCATTGTGTAGACGTGAGCTAAATTCTGTCATGTGGTTTCTGAAATCTAAAAAATGAGCGATATTGAGAATATGAAAAGTTGTGCATTTATTTGGAAAGATGTTCTGGATTTTGTATTCGTTGAGTGTAAACTGGCTGATTCTGTTTTGGTACTCTGTATTATTTTGATATAACATCTGAAAACCTTTAGCATGGTGTACTGGTATTTGTATCTGACTCAGTCTCTACTTTGCTCTGTTATGCTCTGCTCTGTTTGGGTTGGTACCAACTTCTCTGTCTCTGAGTGCACCCACTTTGGAAATAAAGTGGTTTTATTGTGGTCTTTCCTGTGTGCACACTCGGGGCTCCGAGAAGAATACATGAAAGATTTCACCTCTGTCTTTGCCTGATTTGGCCACCGGAGTTAGCACAACCCTACCACGGGGGTGAAACATGGTCTCTGCTCTGTTTGATGCTCTGTTTTGATCTGATGATGATACTCAGTTTATGTTATACCAAAGTAATATGGGTTTTTACTTGTCTTAAAACCATCGTTCTGTTACTTTTGAAAATATGTTCTGTTATGCATGATAACTCTGGAAAATATTTTGTTCTGCATGCTATACTTTGTCAATGCTCATGTTTGCACGCTAGAATATGTCCTCTGCTTACTGAGTTGTTGATAATTCACCCCCTATCTTCATAATATTTTTCAGATGATGTGGAGAGTCCAACTGAGGACCTGGATTAGATTGATGAGCATGATTAAGCTGAGGAGAGGATGTTAGAAGAAGGAATTCTGATGTCCTTTAGTTTTAATGTCTTTTAGATTTAATTATATCTTGGGCTTGGGTTTAGTAAGATTTATGAAATTATTAGTTTGGTTTGTTATGACTACCGGGAGATTTTGGACTCCTTAGTTTATTTTGCTGCAGTAATGACTTTGTAGAGTTTTCAATGTGGTTATTTAGAGTATATGAGATTGAGTTTTGCTAATAAAGTTTTGGAGTTTTATTTTAGTTGTGTTGGGAAACATGTTCTTAAGTGACATGTAGTAGTTCTCCAGGCCAACCGGGTTTGGGGCGTTACATTTGGTATCAGAGACAGGTTTGAATTCTGCATACTATAAACCTTGGAGGTTTAGATTTTTGTGGGTTCATAGGATGTAAAGATTTCATTGTAGGAACTTGAGAAATTTAAGGATGATCATGTGGATATTTAAGTTTGAGATTCTAAAAACCTTGTGATTGATTTTGATGGGATTTCAGGATTTAGATTTTTGCAAATTCTAAGAAATGATTTTTATAACATATCAGGTTTTAGATCCGGTAAGCTTATTCTGTAGGATGCAGGACATGACTTGGAAATGATCTAAGGTTTAGCTTTTGAAGTTGACCTAAGTTTGACCGAAAGATAGGTTTGAGGTTCTACTGACTAAAAACATTTGAGTTTTGGATATCCGTGGGTTTAGGGAGAAACTTCAAATTTGAGGTGTAGATTTGTATAGAATAAGAGCTGATTTTGTGAATATTTAAGGTTTTAAATTTTACAGACTTTATGATTGAGTTTTGAGATTTTGAGGTTTAGAGATTTTAGATCCGACAAGCTTACTTTGTGGACTATAAGAGATAATCTTTTTAAGATTTAAGGTTTAGATTTTTTTGTGGTTTGGATTCTAAAGATGTACTGGAGTTTAGAGCGATGTTGGGTTACAATATGAGATGATAGGAATGACTATATGAGTTGGTTAAAGATGTGGCTAAGAATGGGTAAAATCATGTGTGTAGTACCAGAAAAGTTTAAAGGTTTAATTGGAAATTATTGTTTTTATTTAAATTGAATTTATTTGGTTTTGTTTGATTTTATTTTATTTGAATTGAAATTATGTTCTTTTATTTACGAAGTTTATTTTATTTTGTTCGTTTCGTTCGAAACAGAAAAGCGGGTTAAGGATTAAGTTATGACAGGAAGATGGTACGACTGAGAATGCTATTGTTATATTTAGCAGAGTAAGCTTGAACTTTTATCGACTTGGTGTGCTTTTATAATATCAAGGTTTGAAAGGAACGGCATGGTCTGGGTGATCTTTTTGGGGAGTAAGATATTTGAGGTTTTCGATTTCATGGATGCATGACACGAGGCTTTAGAATAGAAGATTGTAAGTTCAACAAACTTTAAAGATAGATTTACAGAAATTTCACCAAAAGTTTAAGGTTTTACAGACTTTAAGAAATGATTGTTATCTTTTAATATTTTAGATTTTGAAAGCTTCAGGAGTTGATTGCTTTATTATTGGATATAAAGTTCATCGATCTTACAGATTTCGGAGAATGATTCTGGTATAATTTAAGGTTTTAGAATTACAGATTTGAAGGACTGAATTGAAATAAGATTTAAGTTTTTAATTCTGCAGGCTTGGTGTGCTAGCTTGATTTATTTTGGAGACTGGTTAGTATGTGACCATTATTATGGGGTTGATCGAAGTTGAGTTATTGATATAGGAATTTTCAAGGGGATTATTTCTTTGGGGATTGAAGGTGTTGGTCTATTTGGATAATAATTGTTATTAATTCGAGGTTTTAGTGGCAGGTTTTGGGATTAGATCCATATCAGATTTAAGGATAATAGTTGATGCAGATTCAAGAATGAATTCTTGGTGAGTTTGAGGAAGTGTGTAATAGTTCATGGTTTTGGAGATCAAGTATTTTCTACCAAATGTGGTGAGAGTTTTCTGGTTAGTAGGCGCTGAGCTACCTCGTACTCAATGGTATTATGTTGTGTTATAATTAAGGATTCAAACCTTGTGTTGATCTCAAGGAATTAGTGGTGATTTGAAAATTTGTTAAAGATACTTGTAATTAGAGATTAAACTTTTGGTAGTGCGGAATTAGGATATAATTCTTGTTGATTTTGAGGGAATAGGTCTGGATGATGGAAATGTTTATTGATGGTTAACTTTGGAAGTGGCTAATAGGTTACCAACTTGTAGAATTCAATGAAGGTTTGTGAGTTTTAACTTAGGAGTCGATTGAGGTTAGCGCAGATCGTGTTACGAAAATAATAATAATCATTGGGATTCCTTGGATGTTGTATTAAGGCTCTTGTGGAAAGATGAGATTTTGGATAGCATAGCCACCCTAAGAATACTGGACGTGTTGTGCCACTAGGGGACTAATACAAGTATGATGGACTTGCCTATGGAAATAGACTTGAGAGAACATTACTCATGCTTGTTGGGAGTTGTTGATGGTATGATTCTTTCGAGCGTGTTTTGGGTTGTATCTTCTATCCTGCTTTAGCATCATGACCATACAAATTTTTTTAAGGGGGGAAGGATGTAACACCCCGTATTTTAGTGTATTTTTAATTGAAAGATTATTTGTTATTAATTTAAAAATTTATTCTCTTGTTTTAAAATTGGTTGGATTTTTTTAGTAGGTTTATTTTTTTATGATTTTAATTTTGTGAAAATTATTTTTGAAGTGCTTTCTTTAAATTAATTATTGTTATGTGTTTAAATTTATTCTCAAATTAAATTAACTTATTATTGGGTTTAATTATTTATTTTCATTTTAATCACTGCGTTTGAATTATTTTATTTCACTTGCTGTTTTAAAATCGTTTCCATTGGATCATTTTTGTGACCCAAGATGTGAGGATTCTACCTCATTTCTTTCCCTACATTTTCTCTTTCCTCTTTTCTTTTATTCCTTTTTCTTTTTCTTCTTTTCTTTTCTTTCTTTTCTCTTCTTTCTTCCTGGTTCTCCCGCACACCCTCCTCCCTCTCTCTCCGTCCGTTCCTTCGTCCACCCAGCCCCGCCGCCTCAAGCCGCCGTGTGCGACACCGCCCGGCCCACCGTCCTCCCTAGCCACCAGCGACCACCCCCTGTAATCTGACCCCAACCGCACCGCCGTTAGCTCCCACGCGCACCACCAAGCCGCGACACTACTTGTGCCACTGCGCCGCCGTCGCACCACCTCCAGCCACCATCTTCTTACCACATCATCCTCGACCTCCTAGTAACCCAATGGACCTAACCCCACCTCCGATCTGTCACCGGTGAAGCCCCACCATCAATATTTCCATTTTGGGTATTTTAGCCTTCGACCGCCCTCTACGCTGCCACCCACGGCCAGCCACCACCACCACTAGCCTCACCGACATCCCTAAGCTCTACCCTATCAATCTCGGGTCTTCGTTTACACCCGTTCAAAAGTGGGTTTTTGAGACCCACAGCCACAGTGCATTTGGCACTGTTTTGTTGCCGCATTGCCGCTTCTAGCACCTCCGTGATCTTTCAAAAATTATATCATAGCATTGTAAGTATTTTTCCCAAAGAACTTTTGAGATTTAAATGTATTTCTACACTAAGTCATATTTTCTGTGAATTTGTTGGTTGTGTCGGACTGAGTCCAAGGAGTAAGGGGGTCGGTTGGATTGGATGATGGAGTTGTTTGTGTGAGATTGGTTTATGCTATGAAATTTGTTGGCTGTTTCGGGTTTAAATGTTGGTGTTTTGAGTTTGACGTTGGTCATGGTGAATATTAGTGATTTTTAGGAAGTGATGATATATTTTGGAATTATGAGGGTTTTAATTTTTGAGTTATTAAAATTGGTTATTTTAGAAGTTTAGGCTTAAATATCGAAATCCGTGTTTGATTGAAAACTTACGGAAATTATGTAATTATTTTTATAGGTAACGATTTATTTTCGACTCGACATTTTTGCAGAAAATTCTGAAAAGCTAAGTTGTCCAGGTAAGCGGGGTTCATATGCTAGGCCTTACACGAATTATTGAGACTAAGGTTGATTTTCTGAAAAACTTTACATATTTTTATGATGAAATGAGAACTTGGGAAAAACAAAACCAATCTCGGTCGTTTATTTGCATACTCATGAAATCTGTGTGGAAAAGGAAAAATATGTTCTGACATGCATTGTGTAGACATGAGCTAAATTCTGTCATGTGACTTCTGAAATCTGAAAAATGAGCGATATTGAGAATATGAAAAGTTGTGCATTTATTTGGAAAGATGTTCTGGCTTTTGTATTCGTTGAGTGCAAACTGGCTGATTCTGTATTGGTACTCTGTATTATTTTGATACAACATCTGAAAACCTTTGGCATGGTGTACTGGTATTTGTATCTAACTCTGTCTCTGCTTTGCTCTGCTCTGCTCTGTTATGCTCTGCTCTGTTTGGGTTGGTACCAACTTCTCTGTCTCTGAGTGCACCCACTTTGGAAACAAACTGATTTTATTGTGTTTTTTCCTGTGTGCACACTCGGGGCTCCGAGAAGAATAAAGGAAATATTTCACCTTTGTCTCTCCCTGGTTTGGCCACCGGGGTTAGCACAACCCTACCACGGGGGTGAAACATGGTCTTTGCTCTATTTGATGTTCTGTTTTGATCTGATGATGAAACTCAGTTTATGTTATGCCAAAGTACTATGGGTTTTTACTTGTCTTAAAACCATCGTTCTGTTACTTTTGAAAATATGTTATGCATGATAACTCCCGAAAATATTTTGTTCTGCATGCTATACTTTGTCAATGCTCATGTTTGCACGCTAGCATATGTCCTCTGCTTACTGAGTTGTTGATAACTCACCCCCTATCTTCATAATATTTTTCAGATGATGTGGAGAGTCCAACTGAGGACTGGATTAGATTGGTGAGCATGATTAAGCTGAGGAGAGGATGTTAGAAGAAGGAATTATGATGTCCTTTAGTTTTAATATCTTTTAGATTTATTTATATCTTGGGCTTGGGTTTAGTAAGATTTATGAAATTATTAGTTTGGTTTGTTATGACTACCGGGAGATTTTGGACTCCTTAGTTTATTTTGCTGCAGTAATGACTTTGTAGAGTTTTCAATGTGGTTATTCAGAGTACATGAGATTGAGTTTTGCTATTAAAGTTTTGGAGTTTTATTTTAGTTGTGTTGAGAAACATGTTCTTAAGTGACAGGTAGTAATTCTCCAGGCCAACCGGATTTGGGGCATTACACGACGTCCAAGCCATCATCATGGACTTTTGAAACCACCATCCTGGGCTGGGATGATTCTTTCCTCCGTTCCGGCCTGTTGTACGAATTTACGGATTAAAACCTATTCCTCTTATTTTATCCTAAATTACAGAATTATGGATTTTATTTTTAGAAATAAAACACTTTGGAACATAGGGTGAACTTGACGTCCGTTCTTGATATATATCCTAAAATAAAGTCAGCAATAACTGCATTCGAAAAGGACAAAATGCACGCCTCAATGGAAAGGAACCCCTCAAATAAAAATCCCAGTCCTTAACTGAAGAACAATGCTCGAAATAATTTTAATAAAGATAAGAATGTCATCCAGTACACTAAGTACAGTAGTGTCAAAATGAAAAGGAAAGCTGGATTGAATGGTGATCAAATTTAATGAGAAATAACCTGACACTCAACACACACTGACAAATAGGGTTTTACTTTGAGTGGGGGGTTTTCCCTTGTGGACGGAGTCCATTTGAATTCTGTGTGTCGACAGAGTTGTTCTTTCTATGTCGTATTGCTCAAAACAAAGGGTTAATTACGTTATATGAAAATAACATGGACGTCACTGTCCAGGGGAAGAAGCTAAGAACCGCTAGACTGGATGTCCAAAACGACAAAAACTCGTTCAAACAAGAACACCTGCCATGTCTTAGGAGTTGCCATTTGTTATTGGTGTCGAGCCGTGTAAACTTGGTTACAAGGCTGTCACATCGCTTTCCCCCGTCCCTCTAATCTCTAGTTGTCGTTTAACATTGCCAGAATTGGTGGCTATTAGGTGCTGCTAATGGACAAAAGTACAGATCCTTTCAAACCTTCCAAGTTTCTAACCAATACATTCCTAGGAGAGTTTTGATATCCACTCTCCCATTCAACATATATATGATAGGACCAAATAAAAAGGGAATATACCTTTATACCAGGCCATTCTAGTGGACCATAATCTCACTTACAATACCCGCCATGTATGGAAATGCGATCGCCGATTTCTAGTTAGTTTTCATCTCACGGAATTACATGAGTTGATGTTGATGTTAATGTAGTTTTGTGACAAGTCGTCAGGTTTTTTCGTACTGTATTCTACATGTATGAGCCTTATTATAAAGAGATCAGGGTTTCTTTTGAGTTTGATATCTCCTGTGAAGTTCCCGAATAAAACACGAAACATAAAAATCTTACATACTTACCGAGTTGGTCAATAAAATGCACAAGAGAACTCACAGATTTTTTATTTATTTTTGTTTATTTTTTATTTTTTTTATCTTTTTAAACTTTAAAAAAAATTCACAACATCATTAAAAAATAAATATCCCTCATGATCCACGGTGAATGCACCATTTTCCTTAAGTTTATAATTATATATTGGTGGTCAATTTTACTTTGACCCAATAACTTAGGACTTAGGACTATCTCTGATAGCATAGTTCGGGGCTGAATAGCTTAGCAGTAAAAGCCCACCACCAATAGCATACTCGAAGACCCGTTATATAAGCTCGTATCCAAACATCTTATTTATTTATTGGCCAAGATGATACGTTTTCTTGGGCGCAAGCCCAAATCCCAAATGTCTTACTTTTTCTGTTGTATACTACAACCAGCTACTAATCCAATTGCGACTAAATAAATTTGAAATTTCTTCTTTTATCACCAAGATCTTGCACTTGGCTATATACCTCTGTATAACATTCTAAAACAAATATATCGATTCTTGATCACCTATTGTACAACAAATTAACATTCCTTCTCATCTAATCTTTCACTATCATGTCTTCATCCATATTTAACAAGACTACATTTCATTGAACATCAAGTACCTCAAATTGATTGTGATCTCAACTAAAATCTAGGAACCATGATTCTAGTAAAAGGATATACATTCTAGTGACCATAGCCTGCATTGGCTATTCAAGTATGAACTTCCTTCTTGGGACAATATCTTGTAAGAAACATCTCCACAAGTCACGAATACACCCATTAACACCATTGTATGGTTACATGACCACAAAAAGGATATAAAACTAGAAAATCCCAATGTCTATTACCTCAAAAGGAAACCTAATAATAGTTAAACAATCTCGATCTTTTCCAAAGACCTTCCGATCATGTCTACCATCCTTAGTCTTAAGTGGGATCTACCATGTTTTGACTATACTCTTTCTCAAGGTATGGGCCTGAAAAATCTACGGTTCTGATGATTGGTACCGTACTGAGACTACGAAGCTGAGGTTATAAAACTCTTAGCAAGTTAGCCGTGAGAATAGGCCAATGACAGATATTAACGAAAATATAAATGAATGAGAATGAAATGCAACCAATGAGACTCTCCTTTCAGATTCTTGAACATCTCTATCCCAAAATTTTGAGGTTCATTTTCTATTAAACGTATGCCATGGCTTTCCCAAAACATATGTGTGCATGTCCTGATTCCTTTCGTCATGACTAAGAGTAGCGTCTGTCAGTGTGGCTTCATCTCAAGAACACTTAAGCCTTTGCATAATTATCCTTCACCTTAAGCTTATCTAGCCTCCATCATCCAATAGGCAAGTTTGCGATCGGAGACCGTTGCATTCTTGTCTGAGATCATTGATACAGAATCAACCCAAGGGACACCACTTCCATTCTTAAGCACTCCAAAGTGGCCAAAAGAGTTACCAGGATAATTCCACATCCTGGCTTGGAGTTGTGATCCAACCCTCATGATATTTTTATAAAAAATTGCATTTTTCATAAAACAAACTCATAATGATCAGCATGTGACCAAGAAATAAATAATAATAATAATATAATTTTGGAACATGATATGTACTATGCAGTCATACCACATACTATCAGAGTATGGTTATAGGGTAACTATAACAACCCGGCCCATTGGAAGCCCAACCCCAAGACCCAAAGCCTAGCCCATACACCTCTTAAATCCTAAAAATGTATCTCCTCTATAGCCCCCCCCCCCCCCCCCCCCCCCCGGGGACTTCTTTTATTTTCCCTCTACAGACAAACCAGTAGCCCCATGCCTCTTTGTCTCTCTGCCCATTTCCCTCTCTTTCAGTCATGAGGGGTTGAGTATAGATGTGAAAGTGACTTTTGGGTGATGTGATGTCAGCAAAACTAGAAGTAAAACCAGGTGCCACAACGCATGGTTTTTCAGCCTGCTGCTATTGTGTGAGAGAAAGGTGGTGAGGTGGCTCTTAGCCTTCCCATCAACCACTATTTAGGGCTGACTTGGGCAATGAAAGGACACTCATGGAAGGGTAAAACTTCCTCTACAAGCCTTGCCTTAGTGATACAATTTCGTGGGCCTTAATTGAATGGGCCACATTTGGGGTTTCAATGGGGTTTTGTTTGGGATTTGGGTTATCAACAAGCCCAAATCTAATTTTTCTTGGCCCAATTAAAATAATATGATATAAAAGAATGAATAAGTGTGTAATGACAAGGATTTGAGTGGTTAATAGCATGTGAAAGTGATTTAGTTAAGTGATTAAACATTAAGCTACAACTGGCCAACACTTAGGGCTTGAGGTAATCATTTGGGGTTTGGGAAACCATTTAGGCTTTCGGCTTCTACGAGACATTTGTGGTTTCAATGGATTTCAAGTATTTGGGATTCACTAGGGTTGAAACCCTCTTTGGTTTGGCGCAAAAATGGATGGTTGGATGTAATAGTGTTTGGCTTAGGTGGCATGATCACCAAGCTTGATTTTTCCTTCATTTCCTTTACATTTTCATCTCATGGTTCCTCTTAGTTCCAAATGTCCTATACCATTCAGCAAGTGTGGCTAAGATCTGAAAACAACTGGATTGTGTGCCACATGGCACTTACACAGGAGACACAATTCACTTCAAAAATGGTGAAAATAACTTTGCACCATAAAATTCTAAATAATACAAGGAAACTAAAAGCGTACTTTTTTCTCAAAATTCAACTCCTTAGGGTCTCGAACAAATCAAAACGCATTTTCGAACAACTGTTGTCGAGAAAATGAAAATTCTTTTATTGCGTCGTAAAATTCTAAATATTAATCTGTCACTAAGGCGTAGACCATTTCTCATTCTCACATTCTTAACTACCTAAAATAATAAAACAATCGTGTTTCTAACACCTTAGTAGGCCAGAAACTAACTATGCTGACAGATTCAATCCTACGCGATTGCTCAATTTTTGAGACCTTTCTAGGGTCTTCACGATGATCCTAAAGCCAAAAGAAATTCATCCACTAAATTTTTGATGGGTTGTTACATCCTCCCCTCCTAACAAAAGATTTCATCCTCGAAATCTATGCATGTACTACTAAAAACAACTATTATCAAATGAAAGAAAAGATGTTACTCTTCGAGCCTACTGTCCATCACTAGACATATAGTTGCTAGTCCATGCTAGTGGGGGTGAGTCGAGGTCTACAGTGAAAGTATGCTAGGGCATATAGTACAACACATCATCATCAGAGTCGTAAATCATGTCACCAGAAATGCCTGGGGTCAATGTGCTGCTCGACCTCCTCGTCATCGCTGTCAGGTACCTGACCCTGAACGAGCAGCCGTCCTTGATGAGTAGACGACATCGATGATTCTGATGCCTAGGGCTCAAGACCGATGGCTGTGGCACGCTCCTCTGCTGCTCAGCTAGACTCGGCTTTGTCCTTGAGAGAACTCGGACTTTGCCAAGTCCCCGTTCATATTTTATTCGAATATTATTTTAGTTATTGGTAAATGCTTGTTAGAGGAAAGCCTTAAGGTATGTTTTATTTTGGACCTTAGAGTTCTAGACCTAGAAATCCCATATGAGGAAGGAGAGGAAAAAGCCCAAAAAAAAAGGCCCATGTGGATTTCGGCAAACTAGGTTGGAATTAGGGTTTGGAGGCCAACATTGATTTCTAAAAGTTGGTAGAGGCGCCACATGGCACAAAAGGAGCAAGTTGTTCTTTTCTAGAATGGAACCTAGGAAAATGGCAAGTGTGACACTTGTCCAGCATGCATGAGGTTCTAGAAGGAGTGAGTGGAAGATGAGGTCATCAAGATTAGGGCTTACACACCTACATGCAAGGCCCCAGTTCTGTGATTGACACTTGTCAAGCATAAAGAGAGACCTTTGGAGTTCCGAGAAGATCGTACTTAGGAAAAGAAAGAGGCATGTTCAAGAAGAATGTTGGAAGAGCAAGAAGGAGAAGGCCAAAGATCACCTTGGGAAGGCCAAAGATCACCTAGGGAAGAGCTAGGGTTTCGTTCAAGACAAGGAACACACTCTCTACTTGCCACATGGCAACCATACAAACGAAGTAGAGTTCCAAGGAAGATTGGGTTTTGTGTTTTGACCCTTTTGCCACTGTGACGCCCCCAGATTTCGCTTGGGATCGGACGGACATCTGAAGCGTTGGGACATGCAACACAAGGTTACCTAACCCGTTCATAACATATAAGATGCAATATTCCTAACATGCATCTAGCATTATGCAATATTCATAGCGGATAATTTCTTTTTTAGCAATACTATGCACCAAACTTATAATATCCCAAATAGTTAAAACCTAATCCATGCATACTTAACAAAATAAACATCCACGATTAAAGCACGAGTCTCAGAAGACTGTAATCTCAAAACAACGAAGACCTGACTCCATAATTACATTGCCAAAATATACTATTGGGCTAGTTCGTTGAGTAACTCACGTAACTCGACTAACGATGCCGGAATACTATCCAAAGACCTAGCTATGGAGGCTGCAAGCTCAGTGTTGCGTCTACGGCGTGTAGTCAACCTCCTCCAATCTACTAGTGTCTGCTTCCTGCTTTGATCCTGACACATCGCCTACCATTCGAGGGGAATGGTAGTTGGGACCATCACAGTGAGATTTGATTATAAATCTCAGCAAGTTAACAGAAAACATCCACACATGTTAATGATGCATGCATGGCAATAAAAGCATGAATGCATATCAAAGTCATAAGTAAGCATATCATAACTTGACATATAGCATGACATAAATGACATAACTTGAACTGAAATTGAAACTTAGCTTGATGTGACATGACATGTACGTGAACTTAAAATATAACATGGACTAGCCACATAGCATGAACGTGAACTTGAAACATAACATGGACTTGAAATATAGCATGAACGTGAACATACATAATTTGAACATGAACTTGAACATAACATGAACCTGAGCACAACATAACATAAACGTGAACTTGAAACATAACGTAAACGTGAACATGTCATAACATGAATGTGAATTTGAACATAACATGAATATGAACATAACATGACATAAACAAGAACTTGAAACACATTCTTGTCTCATGGGGTTACCATGATTGAGTAATCTTAACTCATGGGGTTACCATGATTGCACAATCTTATCTCATGGGATTACCATGATTGCGTATTCTTATCTCATGGGGTTACCATGATTGACACGAACTTGAAACTTGACATGAACGTAAACTTGAACATAACATAATGTGACACATAACTTGAACGTGCAATACATGAACTTGAAATCTTATTCAATAGACTTAATTAATAAAGTGACCATACGGGTGCTACATGGGTCCCCTTGAGCCGTGTGTCCCTGCCGATTACGACATCACAACACAGGAGTCTATACCAGCTGTGAGTGCGTTAATACGTACTCCACAATTGTTGTGGCCCCACGTATTCTACGTGTCACAATTGTTGTGTCTCACGTAGTGTATGCTCCACAGTTGTTGTGGCCCCATACTTCATGCTCCATAGTTGTTATGGCCCGATGAATTGTTTGTGCCACACTTGTTGTGGACACACGAAAAGTAAAGTGTGGCTTCATCGGTGTTATTGCCTGGCGTGCTTCGGTGACTAGCTAGTTATGCCCAATTCACAACCTGTTGACTGTACTTTGTTAACCCAGGGAATTTCACACCTATTTAGACAATCCAGCATGAACAAATGAGTTCTACTAGGATATTATCCTATCCTAGCGCTTAGGATCGTGATTGATATGAATAACTTAACAAAATTGTTCTCAAGATACACAAACAGTATTCGAGACAAGATGACATGAATACAAAAGATAGAAGTCCTGACGTAGCGTAACGTGACATGAACGTAAGATGACAAACATGACATACTTTGAGACATAAAACAGACACTATTTCATAACATGGCATGCATGTAACAGACAATATATTGTAACATGGCATAACATGTAACATATAATATTTCATGACATGTGACAGTGAATATTACTTGACCTGACATACATGTAACAGAGGGCATACGTAATGTGACATAATTACAACAGATAGTAACATGAGACAGAATATATTGTATAACAGATAAGTATTTCATGACAGACTAATTCAAGTAGCAGATAAACATGTGATGACATGGCATATATAACAACATACGAAAATAAATTGTAGTTCCTTTACCCATCACACACATACATAGTAAAATGATAGTAAGTTAAGAGATAACTTATCGCGTTCTATGAGAATATAGTGCGAACACAAGGAACTGTAAGAGGATATTCTAAAAGTTAAAAATTTAATTACTAACAATTAGAAATGTGAAAGAGACAACTTAGAGTAAAATTACCATTTTATCCTCCACTTGTGGAAAAATGACCATTTTAACTCTAACTTAAGGATTTCACATTCTAACTCCAAAAATTGCCAAAATTTACATTCCGCTAGTAAATTTTGTCCTAGACCCAAATATCAACTCAGAAAAATTTAAAACCATTCACAACTATGAAAAACTCACTATGGCCAAAACATTCATGGGTCATTTCTCTTATTTTAGTTGCAATTTCTTCCATCTTCAAAACCCATGATTAAACCAAAATTTTGTAACAAAGATATTTCTATCCTAAGTTTAAAAACACACTTAACAAATCCATTAAGAAAAAGCTGATCATCAACACCAAACTTTTTGTAAGAATATCCAAACTTCTTAACAAAAGGTAAACCATTAAACACAAGTTTTGAACTTAATAAAAAATCTCCAAGAATTCCAAAAAAGTCAAATCTTACTTCTACCGTATCCATATCATCATCCTAAGATCGACCATATTTTGAATCATCAAACAAAAGTCACAAAAAATCACACACAACACTTGCAGTTTTTGGTTTTACACCTAGTACAAAAACAGAAACGTTTCTCTCAACTAACTTTGATCAATCTCTTGCTCCATGGCTTAAAGACATGTGATCTTCAAACTAAAACATCTTGTGGTTTACAAATGTGTCCTAAAGAAGATCCAACCATCAAACTTAAAATCACATGGCTAAAATGCAATAAAACATGGATCTAACCCAAAAACATCAAATTTTAGGCCTAACCGAAATCTTCTTGCATAAAAATAATATCTTTAAAACAAATACTAAATATATTCAAAATAACATCCTAACATGTATATAAGAGTCTTAGGATCATCATATAAAAATATCAAAGTCTTTGGAATAAGATTAAACCACGAAATATTCAACCTTTCACAAAACAAAAACTGTTTTTCCACTTCCAGTTTTCAAGTTTCTAAATCTAAGGAAAGCTATCATCAAAAACTTTATTCATGCAACAAAAACTCAATGAAAATTCATAAACACATGCTAACAACACTCCATAAAAATTTTAGAACAAGATATGTCCATTAGCGTGGTCAAAATGTTCAAAACATAACATACTCTCCAGTTTCACGCCCAGAATGACCTTTCCATGGTTAAAAATAAGTTTGACCAAACAAGTGACCATGGAATGAGACTAATAAGATATCCATGGAAACTTCACTCAAAGACGAACAACTTCTATGAAGGAGTCATTGTGCGAAAGTACTTACAAAGGGTTGAAGATTGCCACGCAAAAAGACCCAGAAATCTGCCCGAGAGAGCTCTTTTGAGTTTCTCTCTAAGAACAGGGTGAAGAAGTGATACAATGGAGTGAAATGTGCCTTGCACGACTTTAGACGCCTGTAGGGGGAAGTTATGGGCTTGAATGACCCTTGATTGGAGTTGGCTATGTGACATAAAGTGGAGAACAGTCAGGGGCAAGGACTGCTTGTAGCAACTGTGAGAGATGGAGGTTGATGGAGTGGATTTCTCCTTCACATCAAGGCAGCAAATGGCAGTGGATGGTCTGCCATGTAGGGGAGGAAACTACTTCAAGAAGCTTTGCCGAGGTAGCCAAATTCGTGGGGCTTGGTGGGCCCCAACCAAGTGGGCTTCAATTTGGGGTTTAAAGGGGGTTTGGCTAGGGTTTGAGATGCTATCAAGCCCAAAACCAATTTTTCTTGGTCCAATCAATTTTCCAAAGTTTAAAAGGTTGGCTAATGATGTCATAACAAAGATTTAACTAATTAATAGCATGTGGAAGTGATTTAATCAAGTGATTCAATACAGTGCTAGAAATCAGGTTAGAAAGGGTTTGGAGGCCAACTTTAGGGTTTGGGAAACTGTATAGGGTTTCAGTTTCAACCAAACTTTTGGGGTTTCAAATGGATTCCAACCATTTAGGGTTTCTCTAGGATTGAAACCTTCTTTGGTCTGGCAGAATTTGGTTGAACAGATGAAACAAAGTTTTGCTTAGGTGGCATGATCTCACACCTTGATTTCCTCACAAATCTATCTAATGGTTCCTGTTTGTGCCAAATGTCTAATACCATTCACTATGTGTGGCTAATATCTTGCCAAATGTCCAAATAAAACTTCTCTAACCTAATTTGGATATTCCACACTATGATTTGGAAAACACTGCACTAGGTGCGGTGCGCTTATCGAGGTTACTATTCACTCCAAAAAAAGCATAATAAACTTAAGACTGAAAAATTCTAAATATTAATATTAACCTATAGTGGAAATCGTTTACCGAAATTCAACCCCAAAGTGCCCCTAAAAATAATTTCATAATTTTGAACAGGCGTTTTGTCCGGAATTATGAAAATGGGTTATTGCGCCATAAAATCCTAAATAATCAACTGAGTCTAATGGCGTAAATCATAATGCATTCTAACACTTTTAAGTATCTCAAATAATTATTCTCATAATTCTAGCACCATACTAAGTGATAACACTGACTATGTTGACAGACTAAAACCTATGTGATTGTTCAATTCGTAAAAACATAGGGGTGTTCACGAGGTTCCTAAAGTCAATAGAAATTCCACCAGTGAATTTCTAGCGGGCTGTTACAGCCACCAAGTACAATGAACCTAGACAAGTGAAGAAGGGCATAATGGGAAGGTGAGGAAAGAGATGGTTTTGGTTTTTTGAAGGCCACACGCCACAAGTAAGAAGGGCTTTTGGTTTTCCAATGCCATCCCATCATAGGGAAGAGGAAGAGACTCTTTGTCAAGAATGCCAAGTGGAATCACGCACAAGCCTTTGGTATTTCAAGAAGGGATGGAGGCTCCTATAAAGGGCATTGCCGAAAGTTGGGAGGTCTTTTGCTCATGTTCTCAACTTTGCTTATAAGAGATTTCAGTCACTACTATTTGCTCTCTAGTTCTTACACTTTCTCACCAACCAAACACCACCATTCTCTTCACCATTTCGAAAATCATCAAGCTTACTTCTTCAACCATTCAGCTAGAGTAAGAACACAAGGAGGTAAGAGCCATTCCACCATTTCTTACACATAAACACAAGGCCAAGAGGGAAAACAACACCAACAAGTTTCGGTTCTAGGGTTTTCCCACATGAACACACACTTTCACTTTAGAAACTACGGTTTTTCTTTAAGAAATGAAAGAACCCAAAATATTCTTTCTTGTTTTAAGCACATGAACACGAAGTATAGAGGGAAAGAAGGCCACGACCACTACTTGGAAGAAAGGCTAGGGTTTTTGTCTTAGGGTTTCAGATTCAAGAGTTTTTTCTATGAGAAAACATTTTTCGAAAACCTTAGACACTCACCCTTATTCCAAGACTAGGGTTTCTCTAGTCATAGTCTAATGTGTCTTGTATATTTTTTTTTTCAGATTTGCTATTTTATACTTCAGATTTTTTGTAACTAAACTTCCAACTTACTTTTGATAACACTTGTATATATTTCGTGAACTCTTATCTGTTTATCATTGCTTGAATCTTGTTATCCTATTATATGTATGCTCTCAATTTTGATAAAAGGATGAGATGCTATGGTTTCATAATGGTTTGTTGAAGTGTACTTCGAATATGCCATGCTAGGGTTTCGGTTTTGACATGTAAATGTGCTATGCATTGTTGTTTTGATATATGAATGTGCTATGATGATGAAAATCCATGTTTGGAGGACTTGTATGATTCGACCAAGGCTATATCAAGGGAATCTGAATCTGGTTTGTGATTGGACAAGTATGATTCAACTATGTTTATATGTATTCATCACATGATTGCATGTTCTAATGTTTTCATGCCGTATTGTGAGATGCATATTGCGAATTGGACTATATGTGTTTCGGATTGTACATGTTGCATGAGTATGATAAAGTGTAACATCATGTGTCCATGTCTCATGCATATGGGTCTATGTTTTCAAAAAGAAAAGAGTCAAAGCACGTTTTATCACTACCCCAAATACTAGGATGGGGAAATGCCATAGTGGACCTCCCTGTCCTCTCTGGAGTGTTTAAAGTCGAGTGGAGACCCCTGGGTCGACGAAATACAGTCGACATGCCTCGAATGGTTCCTTGAGAAAAGGATACCGTTGCGAGGTTGCACCTAAAACTAGTGGTTGCCATCTGGTGAAGGCGAAGTAAGTGAACTGCTGAAAAAGTATATGTTTATGTTATGACGTAGTCACCTCAGTCAAATAGATCGTTGGTTGATGAGGTAACTAGCGTGGAACACACAGTGCCTTGGGAAGCTGTGAGGTATCCATCCATGTGAATCATGAAATGAATAAGGCATTTGAGCAGCATGTTATGATACGATATGACGCGCCATCATATGTTATGATATGCCATGATATGTTATGTTATGCCATGATATATTATGATGTGATGTGATCACAATATGAAAATGTTATAAAATGATAAGAATGGCATGATATGTTATGAAATGAAAAGAATGGCATGATATGTTATGACAAGAACAAGTACCTGAGCTCAAACGATATGATCATGTGTTAAGAGTCTAAAAGATGAAAATATGTTTATGAAAAGTCTATGATGCATAAGTCAAAGTTCATATCCATGCATTCATTTGTGGTTTACGTGTATATGTTTGTGATAAATATTGTATGTTGATTGTTTACTTGTTGAGATTTCTTGAAATCTCATTGTGGTAGTTTACACTACCATTCCCCCACCCGCAATGGTAGAAGTTGTTACATGATTAGACGACCTTGAGAAATGCAAGAAGACGGTACCCTCGAACACCAAGGAGGTGCCCGAGACAAATGAGAGCTCGTCGGAGCCCTCCTTTTTTTTTTTTTTTTTTTGTGAAAACAGTTTTAGATGGTCCCATGTTTTGGGAGTCCTATAAATCAATTATCTATTTTTGAGTACTATTATGAAAAATTAAACTTTTGGGATGTTTACATTCGGTACCATGATTATTATATGAGTAATGCTACATACAGTCGTGGAATGCGCAAACGCCGTGCAGTCGCTTTGTAAAAGAGTGGGGTCCACTATTAAAAAATTAATTTATTTTCATGTTGGTCCCATATTTATTTACTTTTTTCAAAGTGACTGCACGACGACTGCACACTCACGACTGCAAGTATCATTTCTCTTATTATATTGCCACTGTCCTTATGTTATTAAAAGAATTATCCGCTTGGAGTTACTACATACTGCTAGATTTATAGGTGCATTGAATCTTATTTGTCTAGTACAATGGGTATGTAGCCTTAAGTTATATGTCCTGACGATTCAGTCACCATCCAATCCCAAGCGGAGGCAGGGGGTGTCACAAGAGCGATGGTATCAGAGCAATTACCTCTCTGGGTAAACCCACAAGTTGTCCTAGGGATACATGGTATCTAAAATTAGGATTGGAATCTTATAGTTATGCTTTTAATCTTATAGCTATAGGTTTGAATCTTTAAGGAAGCATGCTTGGACGAAAGTATGCAGTTTAGACTACGACTGTAAAATGGAGAAGAAGTAGTTCCTCTATGAGATGAAGCTGATGAGCATTGGTTTTATGCGTTTCAGGAGGAAAATGATCGATGGAACAAGGACGACGTGAAGAAGTCATTTGGCATGGATGACGTGAAGATGTTTATCCAACATCATGAGATTAGGAGGCTAGGAACCCTACACTGGAAGGAGGACAAGCAATAACAGAGGCTATCTGCCAAATGACGAAAGTCGTGTGATATCAGATGGAACAAGGACAAAATGTTAGGCAAGATCCGCCTAAAGGAGATAACTGAGGATGTCTGTTTGAGAGATTCTTGTTGTATAGATACCCGAGTTTCGTAGGCGCAAAAGGAGTCCTGAGAGCCAACAAGTGGCTTATTGACTTGGATAGGACCTTTGATATTAGTGGGTGTACGGAAGGGCAAAAAGTCCAGTATGTCGGACACTTACTTCAAGAAGAAGCTAAAATATTATGGGATATGAAGAGACAGCTGTTGGCACAAGAGTTGGGAGATGTGGCTACCCTCACTTGGGAGTGGTTTAAGAAGGAATTTGGTACTCATTTCTTTCTGGAGATGGCCAAGCAGCAGAAGGCATTGGAATTTGTGAATTAAACACAAGGGAATATGACAGTAGAGCAATATGCAGCTCGATTTATGGAATTGGAAAGATTTGCCCCTCATTTGATTGGGACAGAGAAGATGCAAGCTAGGAAGTTTCAAGACAGAATACAACCGAGGATTCAGAATCAAGTCACATGTTTGCGGATAGAGAACTTCCAAGAATTCGTGAACGTTGCGTCAATTGCGGAGGTGGAATAAAGAAGTTTGATTTCTCAAGTTCATGTGAACTGGAAGAGAGGAATGCCCTACTCACCAGGAAAAGATGCTGGAAAGGGGAAGGTTCCTTATGTAAAGGATAAAGGAAAGGGGAAAGTAGTCTGGAGTGTAGTACCAGTTACACCTCCACCATACCGAAGATGTGGGAAGGCATAGTGGTGAATGTCGACTCGCCACGGGAGCATGTTTTAGATGTGGTCAAATAGGCCATATGATTTGGGATTGTCCACAGAATACGTGTGGCGCCCCCAGCCCCCGCTTGGGATTGGACGATGACTGAGACGCCGGTACATGTAACACAAGGCTACACCCCCCCATACATGACAGGTAATATGCTATGCACCTAAGTACACTAGCAGTATGCAATAACGTAGCAGCGAAAAATTAATAAAAGTCAGATAAACTAAGCAACGCAATATGCAATTGCAAAGCACATGGCACCATAAACTAATCATAACCCAAAACATTGTCCAAAACGTAAACATAAGCCATAAAGGCATAATATCCCAAAAAACATGAAGCAAAATTTTAAAATTTCCAAAACACGGGATTCCCACAAAAGCAACATAAATCCACAAAAGTTAGCCATAAATGTTGTTGCCTTCCTTCTTCTCTTTTTTTTTTTTCACAAAATACTTAAAGTCCCGTACTCTTCAAAAAGATTCAGGCTTCACACGCTTTTCCAGAGCCTTATCCTTGTCCAGGTTGTTACGTCGCTTGAACCCGACGATGAATTCAAGTATACCCGTGATCTCTTGATCAATGGCCTTAAGTCGCTTCCAGATGGAGGGCTTAGGTCGATTCATGGCCATCTTAGGCACAATCCTCTTCGGAGGAGGAGGTGTCATTCTCTTCTTCTTGGTCATAGTCGCCGTTTACTAAACCTGTTACAACTTCTACCATTCCAGTTGGGGAATGGTAGTGGAAACTACAACAATGAGATTTTAAGAAATCTCAGCAAGTAATCACAAAACATACCACAGTTAATACAAGCATACAAAAGGTATATCATGATATGCGTGCATGGACAAGTACTTATGCCTTAACCAGAACTTGACTTGTGCACTTGACAATTTTCAAAAGACTTGTAACAGAGACTTAGACTTTTCATGAAAACTTCTTAACTTTCTTATTCATGTGATCTTATTCAAAACTTGCCTTATCAGAACAAATCACAAGATTTACATCACGTGATCCTTATCATATCACGAGAGTTTCATTAAGTGATTTTTATCTTATGAGCTCTTATCCTTGTTCAGAGGGTGGACACAACACAACTCCCCTCCTTGCACCGCATGTTCCTGCTAGTCACCACACCATCAACGGTCCGTACACCGTGATGAATACGTCATAAATAGAGAATCATATTAACTCGACCTTACTTCATCGGGTTACATGCCTTATGCACCCACTAGCGTTAGGTGCTTCCTCATTCCGGTATCCTTTAAAAAGAATCCATTCGAGGCTCATCGACTATTATTCGTTGACCCAGGGGTTACCACTCCATTCTTAAGCACTCTAGAGTGGACAAAGGAGTTCCACTAGGACAATCCCCCGTCCTAGCACTTGGGGTCGTGATAAAACGTTTAGACTCTTTTCTTTAAAAACATTTTTTCCAAATGCATGTGACATGGAACTTAAGACATACGTACTTATACTTGACATCTGATATATGGAATGTCATGCATGAAGTAACCAAACATAGCATGTTCAATTAATGGCATGATAACATGAAACATAAAACATCCAAACACATTCATGGAATCATAAGAACTTGCTTAGGCTGAAACACATAAGGGTAAAAATCATGAAATTCATCACTTAAACATGTTCCAATCTTCAAGCAAATAACATAGGGATCAATGCATAGTAAAACAATGCATGAAATCATAACATTTGGCTAAGGTCCGAAACATTCAAAACACATTCAAGCCGAGACTTCATGTTGCATAAACTATCAACCTTAATCAAGTAAAAACCGAAACTTATAAGAGTATTTCATGGCATTTTCATCACAAATTCAAAGCATATAGTTCCTTCCATAGATTGATACAAGATCATATTAACAGAATCGAACAATCAATCAAGAAATAGCAAACAAAACAAACATGGCAATGAAAAGATTTACACAATCATATACAAATACTAACTAAGAGTAGGTTGAGTGTATATTTACAAAATCCTTGTAAAGGAATACTAGCAAGTTGTAAATCCGAACATACTATATTAGAAAGAGCATCTAAAACCCTATCTCATGTTCTTGAGTGTGTGTGTTTCTAGGGCATCACTTGGTCTTAAACCATTCGGCTTCTAGGGTTTTTAGGTTAAAACCCCCTTCATTTCACTCATAAGGTAAAACAAAACCTAAGGTATGCAAGAATACATGTGATAGTCGAAACATGGAGGATGAACTCACCCCTTCACTAATCAGCCTCAAGGGTTTCTGTTAGAAACCCTAGATTATTTCCAAGGAAATAGTAGAAAGTGTGTGTGTTCCATCTTTCTCAAAGTCAAATGAGATTTGAACCTCATTTTCGAATTGAGAAAATACTTGTGTATGAGCAAGACTTAGGAGAAATCGAACCTTACCTTGCTAATCCTTGGATAGTGCCAAAAGCCTTCTCTTGCAAGGATCTTCTTGTTTGGTTGGAGAGAAAACACAAGAAAATGATAAGCTTTCACAGGAACATGGGAGAATTGTGTGAAGAGAGTGGAAACTCATGCAAAATCCGAAAAATGGCAAGGGAAAAGCCTCCTAGGCGTGAACCCTTCTCTTTATATATGAGACCCTTCACTTCCCTCCTTATTTGCATCAAAACCCTTGCATGAAAGACTAGTGGCAAGGTTCCTTCTTCTCCCTTTCTCAAAACCGAAAAGCCTCTTGGAGTTCCCCACTTAGATTGCAATGGGAAGGGGCATTTCTTGGGAGGTGGTGTGTTGGACTTCCCTCCTTGCACCGAAAATCCTTCTTTCCCTCTTATGCCCTTCCTTTCCTTAAACAAGTCAATATCTTTTCAAGGGGTAACTCGGTAAAATCATGCATGTCTCTTCCTATTCCCAACAAGAAACTCTTGGCATGGAAGACAAGTGGCATTCGACGTGTGCCATAGCCCTAGCCGTCCTCTCACTTTTCCATTCCCAAAGTGTTACTTCATCTTCCCAATATACATTCCCTAGGTGACCTTTCACATACCATTGGTTCAAAATACACTAAATGACAAGTGGCAAGTGAATGGAATGCTTGGGAATATGCTAGCCGAAACTCTAAGGGCAAACTTGTCCTTGATACAAAAGTATTATCACAAAATTCTTCTAGAAACTTGGTGCATGCTTGACACATGGCAAGAGCTAGCAGAATTCGAAATCCCAAAGGCCTCCCTTCAGTTTCCTATGTAAAACTTCTAGAAAAACCCATATCACTTCCCTAGGCTCCCCTTTCTAAGAAACCTACCTTGGAACTTGAATTCTAGGCAAAGAACAATGGGCTAGGAAAGTAAACCCATCTTGGTGCTTTCCTGCACCTCTCTCTCCCCCTTAACCCACTTTCAAAGCTAGGTTCAAGGTATAACATTCTAGCAACTTAGAATTGGATCATGGGCCGAAACCATTGGACCTAAGTTTCCCAATAAGGCTGAAGTTCCAAAGTAAACTGGGGTCATTTTTCCTCTTGGGCTTAAGTTACTACATCAAAGGTTTCTAAGGCCTTCCAAAGTAACTAAGGCTCCTAAAATGCCATGGCAACCTAGAACAAATTCTAAAGGCCAAACTTAGATAAAAACTCGGGCCATCACAATACGCCTGGAGGAACAATGATGCCCAGAGGCAAAGGAAAAACCCCTGTGAAGGCCAAAGTTTACGCTATCACGCTAAGAGAGGTAGATTTGGAAGCTGATGAGGCAACTAATGTCAGAGTAATTACTGGTAATACTTCCAACCCTCCACTAATTGGAAGCTTATGCCGGAGTAACCTTAGTTACCCTTTTAGGTAAGGTTAAATTGATGCAACACATGGCGTGTGCTCTATTTGACTCTGGAGCATTGCGATCATTTGTGTCTTATGATTGTGTGCAAAGATGTGAGTTGAATATGGAACCCTTGTCTAGAAGAGTCCTAGTAGCTATTCCGGACAGGAAGGTTGTTGGATGTACTTGTGTTGTTAAGAACTGTCCATTGGAAGTCGCTAGTTTATCCTTAACCGCCGACCTAATCGTTTTCCATTTTATGGAGTTCGATTTAGTTTTATGAATGGATTGGCTATCAAGGCACTATGCTAAGATAGAATACCGAAGGAGGGAGGTAGTTTTTGATTTACCATCCAAGGACATAATTTGTTACATGGGAGAAGTGATTAGATTAATTCCATCAATGGTAATGGCAAGACGAGTCAAGAAAAGTATGCTAAGAGGAGCTGCCACTAATCTCATAGCTATGGTTAGTCCAACGGAGGAGCTCAGGGGAGTCAAGGGGATTCCAATGATAGAAGATTTTTTTGAACTGTTTGTTGATGATTTGCCTGGATTACCCCCAGATCGAGAAACAGAGTTTATGATTGAGCAAGAGCTAGCAACGGCTCTAGTACACAAGGCACCTTACCGAATGGCCCCGATAGAGTTAAAGGAGTTGAAGGTACAGATTGAAGAACTTCTTGAGAAGGGTTTTATTCGCCCTAGTTCGTCTCAATGGAGAGCACCAGTACTATTTGTGAAGAAGAAGGATGGAACCTTGAGAATGTGTATCGATTACCGAGATCTGAATAAGGTGACCATTAAGAATAAGTATCCACTACCACAAATAGATGACTTATTGGATCAGTTACAAGGAGCATCAGTGTTTTCGAAGATAGATCTGTGATCGGGTAATGCCTAAGATCAAGGATCAGGATATACCTAAGGCTGCGTTCTGAACTTGTTATGAACATTTTGAATTCATAGTAATGCCTTTTGGATTGATGAATGCCCCAGCAGCATTCATGGATTTGATGAATCGAATCTTTAGGCAATATTTGGATAGTTTCGTGGTAGTATTCATAGATGATATATTGGTACACTCTCGAAATGACGAGGAGCACAGAGAACATTTGAGGATAGTATTGGAGAGTTTGCAAAGCACTGGCTTTACGCCAAGCTTAGCTAGTACGAGTTTTGGCTCTAAGAAGTGAAATTCTTAGGTCACGTCATCTCTAGTGAAGGAGTTACAGTAGATCTAGCTAAGATAAAGGTTGTGACAGAATGGTAGAGACTGACTAATGTCCACGAGATACATAGTTTCCTTGGTTTGGCAGGTCACTACTGTAGGTTCGTTGAATTATTTTCTAAACTCTCTAGTCCAATAACGACATTTACTAGGAAGAATGCCAAGTTTGTTTTGGAGCGAGGAATGCGAACGAAGCTTTCAAGAGCTTAAAAGGAGGTTAAACACAACACCAAAATAGGCTTTGCCTGAACCGCACAAGCCTTACGTGGTATACAATGATGCCTCTAAGATGGGATTAGGATGCGTCTTGATGTCGGAGGAACAAGTATTCACCTATGCTTCACAATAGCTTAAGGATCACGAGCAGAATTATCCTATGCATGACTTGGAATTAGTTGCAGTAGTGTTTGCATCAATGATTTGGAGACATTACTTGTATGGAGAGAAGTGGGAGGTATATACAGACCATAAATGTCTCAAGTACTTGTTTAGTAAGAAGAACTTGAATATGAGACAGAGAAGGTGGGTCAAGACAATAAATGATTTTTAGTGTGAGATAAAATATCACCCTGGAAAGGCTAGTGTAATGGTAGATGCCCTTAGTCGCAAGACTCAGGTTGACATGCCATCGATATTGGCAGGAATGAGGAATCTGTTGATCGAAAAATGTAACACCCCGCTTAATTAACTCTTGATTAACCCTTAAGTACTCTAGATTAGGCTATTATTTTTGCGTTAATCACTTTCATTAAGGTTGGTAGTGGGATTAGCATTAATGTTGGTACTTAGTGTTAATGAGCTAAGGATTAGACAGGCAAGCCCATTAGTAATTCTGGTGAGACTTTTTAGGACCCAAGTGCATTCAAGGGCCTAGCCCAGGAAAACCTTGAACCAAGCCCTTTGGAAATCAAGGCTAGTCTTGGCCCAAGTATAGGAAAGCATAAGGCTTTTGGTGTAGATTGGATCATTGGCCCTTTTCAAGCCCATATGGCCCAAAGCCATGTTTGGACTCATTTTACCATTCAAAGACCAAAGGCCCAATACACCATACCATTGGTTTTCTTAAGCCCAAATCACACTCAAAGTACCCAAATTAAGTTTGAACATTTGGTAAGGCCATTAACCATCATACTTGAGGTTAGTGCACTTTAAGCTATGCTTTGAAATTTAATCATGCTTAATCTTTTCTTAAACTTTTTCATTCAAATCTTCTTGAATTAATACTCCCTTAAACCATGATTTGACCATTTTAATACCCTAGCTAAACCATTCCACATGTCATTAAGAAAAATGACATAACAAACCCAAACCATGCTTCCATCGGTTTTGTGCATTGCCCTTTGTAATGCTTGGACTATTTTGCCCTTGGGCCCAACATTTTTGTGGTTTACCCTCAAGGGTAATATGGTCCTTAAACACCTTATGAGACCCTCCCAAACTCAGTTTGAGCCGTGGATGAAATTGGTTGCATCAACCAACTCAAAGAACCAAACCGGGTGCACCTTGGTCTAGTTTATGTAGAAACCATTTGGATTGAATTTGAACCAGCCTCCTGCCATGGTTTGCACCACCACCCCATGCCACCTCCTTCTCCACCCAATCACCAAGAAGTCCCATGACCATCATGAAGGATTTTGACTCATTTTTGCTGCCCAAAAAGATCCAAAACCGAACTGATTTTCTGCCACCACAAAACCACCTTCATCCACTTGTTTTCAATGGTGGTTTGAGGGATCTTCTGCCATCCAAATGATACCCCACGACCTGGATTCATCTACAGGACCATTATAGCTATGGTGGAGAGGAAATGATGGTGGTTTAGGGTACTATTTGATTCTGCACAAGTGACCTAAGCTCATGCAAGCAAATATGGAAATTTTCCAGATTTGAGCACCTCCCACTTCACCCAATCACCAAGCACCCAAGCCAACCTCCCTCACCCCTTGGCCACCTATAAATACTTCCCTCCCCTTTTCATTTCATCCACACCACAGCTCCAAGCATCATCTTGAGCCTTGAGAGCATTTCCCCCTCTTAGAGATCAGAAGAGTGCAAACCGAGTGAGTTTTGGTGAGTTTTTTAGTGTTCTTGTGTAAGGCAGTCTAGAGTGCTTGGAAGGCCACGAAATTTGTAAGTTTGCTTCCTTTTGATCTTAGCTAGCATGTCAAGCTTTGCTTCAAAGTGTTGGTGCAAAATTTGGTTGAGTTTTGAGAAGGTTATGATGCTTAATGCAAAACCGGGTCAATTAAAGGAATGTTTGAATGATTGATGTTTTTAATTGAAAATTTAGCTATGGCATGTCCTAAGCATGATTTGATATGATCTATCATTATCCTAACATGATTTTGGAAAGTTAAATTTGTGATTAGAAGCATTTCATGATACGTTTTAAATCTATCTTGTTTTGATCATCAAGCATGAATCGGTTTTAAGCATATTGGTGATTAAGGATTTCTTAGCTTTGATTAAGTGTTGGGATGAACTTTATTACTCAAGGATTAGACTTCATAATGTCCCTAAAGATGTTAGTGATTATTAATGATTAAAGAAAATCTCATATGCATGCATTCATAGGGATCAATAGTTGAAAATACACATTGGCATCAACTAGGATGCATGCCACGGGTTGGGACTAATTGGACAAGTTCCACTTTGAATTTTGAAAATATAAGGGATGGTTTTAGAATGCCAAAATTATTAAATCCATGAAATTTGGTTAAATTTGAAGTTCGTTTGCAATTAGTGAAAATTTAGGGCCTAAATGGCAATTTTTGAAAGTCTAAGGTTATTTTTATAAATATCCTATTTTTGAAGCCTTTGATTTTGAACCGATCCATAAGAGAATTAACCCTAACTTAGTATATGCACGATTTACACAGCTACGATGCTAATTTCAAATTTTTTTCGAAATTTTGAAGTTGGCCTCTAACTTACACCTTGATAAATTTCTTATGAATTATTGATAAATGCTTTATTTATTCTTCAATTATCCTTTTGGGCATAAATTATTATGTTATATGACACCTTGAGTGCATACTTACATAACATATGACATTTTCACCATTTTTTCATATTACATTTATAAATGTCATTTTCACATGAAATTTACTATATATGCACATGTCATGAAAAATATTTTTTTTAAAGCATAGCATGAAAATCATTTTATCACGACCCGAAAGGCCAGGATGGGGAATTATCCTGTTGAAACTCCTCTGTCCACTCTGGAGTGTTTAATAATGGAGTGGTAACCCCTGGGTTGACGAAGAACAGTCAACAGGCTTCGAATGGATTATTTTTAAAGAACGCCGGAGTGAAGTCAACATGTTATGACACCTAATACTGGTAGGTGTACACGTTATAATTTTTATGATATTATGCTATTTACCAATGCATTGAGAACGAGTCTATAGACAACTAGTTTCAACATAAGTTATACTACGGTCACTAGTAGGTACTCACAGTGCATATGGGGAATTGTGACACTACCACACGTTATGTTATTAATTAAGATAATGATGTAAGTCTACGATAAAGAAAATTTATGATGGAATTTTTATGAAGAAGTTATGTCTTTTAAAAAAGTAATGACGAAATTACTTACTGAGTAAAAACCCATGTCTTCATATTTAAAAAAAAAATGTTTAGGAATATGGAAGGGAGACATGCATACTGATTTTCTGCATCTCATGCATTGCATATTTATAATTTTTCATGATTGATTTATCTTTGTATCAGTTAGTTGTTTAACTTACTGAGATTTCGAGTAAAGCTCACTCTTTTTTGGGATCACTATGAGAAGTTGTGTCAGGAATCGACCAGGACGAGATTGATGGAGCACTGGGTTCGCATGATTGAGGAGGAGCCGGATCTGGAGAGGAAGCTAGACTTAATTTTGATGTTCATAGCCCAAGTCATTTATGCCTTAGATCGCATTAAGAGAATTATCTAATGAAGTTGGGATGTTTTAGTTATTCTGGCATATTTTTCATCTTAACCTTTTATTTCCGCTGCAATTATTGCATACTGCTAGTTGCATACTAGGATGCATTGCATATTAACTGTCATGAACGGGGGTATTTAATCTTGTGTTGCATGTCCCGATGCTCTAAGTCTCTATTCCATCCCAAGCGGGGATTGGGGGCGTCACAAAAAACCGCCAAGGAAAGTTGTGTTAACAGTAGTATAGGAGATTGTATCGTTAACTGAGGAGGAGAGCATAGAAGAATAGAGGAAAGATGAGAAGTTAGAGAAGCTTTGACAAAGGATTTTAAGATTTGAAGGACTGTAGCATTTTACAATTGAAAAGAATGGAATGTTGTGCTACAAAGGTAGGAAGGTAGTCCTTGATATCCCAGAACTAAAGGAGAAGATCTTAAGTGAAGCACATTTTACCCCTTACACTGGTCATCCCAAAAGAACAAAGATGTATAGGGATCTGAAGGGTCAATTTTGGTGGGAAGGAATAAGAAGGACGTAGCGGAATTCCTTGCAAAATGATCAGTTTACCAATTAGTGAAGGCCAAAAATCAAAGGCCAGCGGGCGAATTGCAACCATTGTCGATCCTAGAGTGGAAATGAAGGATGTGTTGATGGATTTTGTGATAGGTTTGCCAAGAACATTTTTAGGGAAGAATTCAATTTGGGTTATAATCGACAGACTTACAAAGAGCTCTCATTTTCTACCCATAGCTAATACAGATTCTATGGATAAGCTTTCTCGAATTTATGTCAAGGAAGTTGTTCGATTGCACGGAGTGCCTATGTCCTATTATGTTAGGACTTAGGCACGAATTTGAGGTTTAGTAGCGCATATTATTCACAGACAAACGGATAGACTGAACATACCATTCAAACGTTGAAAGATATGTTGTGTGCATGTGTGTTGGAACTAAGTAGCGATTGGGAAAGCCTTTTGTCGTTGATAGAGTTTGCTTACAACAATTGATAGACACCAAGATGGACCTAGTCTTAAAGATCATTTACAAGTTCCATATGGGCCAATTACAAAGTCAAGAGCCAAGAAGATCAAGGAGGCAATGCAATGATTGGTACAATCCACTTGGGATGAAGCTAGCAAGACTCCAACACGCCAGATGGGCTTTAGAGAAGGAGATCTAGTTTTGTTCCACTTCATACAAGCTGTGGAAGATATGAGCTAGAGTTATTGTTTGGACCTTATTTAATTTATTAAAAGGGTTTATTTTATTAGTTATAGGAATTAGTCTAGAATAATGGGGCTTGAGGATGTTTGGCCCACATGTGTTTTATGTTTTATGAACTAGGGTTTCAAGAGAAGTTTTTAAGGGTAGTTTAGGGATTGTCTTAATTTGTAGCTAGGGTTTCTTTCGGGAAGGCCTTGTATTTCGTCCAAGGGTATTTTGGTAAAGGATTTTATGTTAAGCTAGGGTTTTTGGGGGATTGAGATATGTAAGTTACTGTAACCGTGTACTGTAGCAGCGACACTATTCACTTAAGGGTATTTTTGGAAGATGAGGATTTATTTTGGCTAAGGTTTTAATTAGGAGTTGGTTTAAATACTCTTTGTAGCCTCATTTTTATTAGTTTATGATATTTGATGAATTTATTTATTGTGAGTTGAGTTTATCTTCTATTGTTCTTGAATGAACTTTTAAACTTATCAACGGCAAATCACAACCTTTGTGACGTTTTTCCTTATAATTTAGGTTCTTGAGACATGTTCTTCAACGAGCCTATATTTTCATATAATCTAGTTTCTTGAAACGAGTTCCTCAATGGGTCTAAATTTTCCATTAGCTTGATTTTAGCTTTCTTGGGTGAGTTTTCAAATTGATTGTGGATTCAACGGATTCCATTCCCACGGGTTCATATCAACAATAGTTTTCAAGCCATGATACAGATGGCGCCTTACAAAGTGTTGTATGGAAGAAAGTGTAGATCCCTTCTGTATTGGGACGAAGTTGGAGAAATTAGGATTTCAGGGCCTGAATATTTGTAGGAGGTGAGAAAAAAATTAGCAATGATTCAAGAAAGGATGAAAGCGGCCCAAAGTCGACAGAAAAGTTATGCCAACAAAAGACAAAGAACTCTGGAATTCGCTATAGGTGATGGGTATATGTTAAGATTTCACCTATAAAGGGAGTCATACGGTTTGGCCAGAAAGAGAAATTGAGTCGCCGTTATGTAGGATCGTATGAAGTTGTAGAAAGAGTTGGTGTAGTGGCATATCAACTAGATCTACTGATTGAACTGCAAGGAGTGCATAATGTCTTTCATATATCGTCTTTAAAGAAGAGCTTCAGAGAAAAAATACCCGTAGTGATGGAGCCTAGCAGTATTCGGCTTCGGCCTAATTTATCTTACGAGGAATGGCTAGTGGAAATTGTTGATAGGAAGGAGCAAGAGCTAAGGAATCGAAAGATACCCTTAGTGAAGGTGCTCTGGAATAATCCAGATTTTTAGGAAGTGACTTGGGAAAGAAAGGATGTGATGGGGACCAACTACCCTCATTTGTTTGTATCTTAGATTTTGGATTTTGTAATAAATTTGTGTATGATTGATTGTACTTTGGTTTTTCAAAAATAAATTTGTGTTTGTTTTGAATGATCTCTTAGTGACATTTTATGCACTATACTAGGACATGGCACGAACTAAAAAAGCCCCACGTATGTCTGTGTCCTCAACGGTACAAATTAGAGAAAGACAAGAACAAAGTCGTCGGAATCGGTGAAGAAGAAGAGATTTCATGATGGTTGCTCACTGATGACGGATGGAAAAGTTTGAAGAGCGACAACCCCCACACGACCCGTTAGTATGGATGACAACAATAGAATACGCTTGCTCGAACTTGATCAAGAAGCAGAGTCTAGTCACACTGCTGAAGACCGCACAAATAGATATGAGCCCTTTGAGACCTCAGATATGTCTACGGATCGTATTTGTTTTTGCAAAGAGGGTCAACATATCGAAGACACCGAACTAGAGATAAAACATAAGTTGAATGAGATGCGGGTGAATATGTATTATGATTATGATCGAGACGCGATATTTTATTTTTTGCAAGATTCGGTGACAGAAGAGGAAAATGACATGCCACCCCCATCATCGTCTGAAGATTCTACGGCAAGTAGTGCTTGAGGTAAGGATCAAAGTTGTTTGATGTCAATTCTGTCATTAGTAATTACAGTGCAGATTTCGAGGATGAAATATATATTTAAGGGGGGAGGATGTGAGAACCCGGGCTTTGCCAAGTCCCCGTTTATATTTTATTTGAATATTATTTTAGTTATTGGAAAACGCTAAGTGTTACAGGAAAGCCTTAAGGTATGTTTTATTTTGGACCTTAGAGTTCTAGACTAAGAAAGCCCATAAGAGGAAGGAGAGGGAAAAGCCCAAAAAAGAAAAGGCCCCATGTGGATTTCGGCCAACTAGGTTGGAATAAGGATTTGGAGGCCCATAGTGATTTCTAAAGGTTGGTAGAGGCGCCACATGGCACAAGAGGAGCTAGTTGTTCTTTTCCAAAATGGAACCTAGGAAAATGGCAAGTGTGACACCTGTCCAGCATGCATGAGGTTCAAGGAGTGAGTGGAAGATGAAAGATGAGGTCATCAGGATTAGGAATTACACGCCCACATGCAAGGCCCCATTTCTGTTATTGACACTAGTCAAGCCTGAAGAGTGACCTTTGGAGTTCCCAGAAGATCTTACTTGGGAAAAGAAAGAGGCAAGTTCTAGAAGAATGTTGGAAGAGCAAAAAAGAGAGAGAGGGGGCGACGACACAAGCATGGGGAAGGCCAGAGATCACCTTGGGAAGGCTAAAGATCACCTAGGGAAGAGCTAGGGTTTCAGCCAACACAAGGAACATACACTCCACTTGCCACATGGCAACCATGACCACAAAGTAGAGTTCCAAGGAAGATTGGGTTTTGTGTTTTGACCCTTTCGCCACCAAGTACATTGAACCTAGACAAGTGAAGAAGGGCAGAATGGGAAAGTGAGGCAATAGAGGGTTTTGGTTTCTGGGAGGCCATAGGCCACATGTAAGAAGGGCTTTCGGTTTTCCAATCCCATCCCATCATAGGGAAGAGGAAGAGACTCTTTGTCAAGAATGCCAAGTGGCATCCACGCGCAAGCCTTTGGTATTTTAAGAAGAGATGGAGGCTTTTATAAAAGGGCGTTGCCGAAAGTTGGGAGGTCTTTTGCTCAAGTTCACAACTTTGCTTCTAAGAGATTTGGGCCACTACTATTTGCTCTCTAGTTCTTACACTTTCTCACCAACCGAATGCCACCATTCTTTTCACCATTTCGAAAATCATCAAGAATACTTCTCCAACCATTAAGCTAGAGGAAGAACACAAGAAGGCAAGAACCATTCCACCATTTCCTGCACATACATACACGGCCAAGAGGGAAAACAACACGAACAAGTTTCGATTCTAGGGTTTTCCCACATGAACACACGCTTTCACTTTAGAAACTTGTTTTAAGCACATGAACACAAAGTATAGAGGGAATAATGGCCACGACCACCACTTGGAAGAAAGGCTAGGGTTTTTGTCTTTAAGGGTTTCAGATTCTAGGGTTTTTTTCCATGAGAAAGCCTTTTTCGAAAACCTTAGACACTCACACTCACCCTTATTCCGAGACTAGGGTTTCTCTAGTCATATTCTAATGTGTCTTGTATATATTTTTCAGATTTGCTATTTTATACTTTGGATTTTTTGTAAGTAAACTTCCAACTTACTTTTGATAACACTTCTATATATTTCGTGAACTCTTGTTTGTTTATCATTGGTTGAATATTTTTGTCTCGTTATATGTATGCTCGGTTTTGACAAAAGGATAAGATGCTATGTTTTCATGATGGTTTGTTGAAGTGTATTTCGAATATGCCATGTTAGGGTTTCGGTTTTGACATGTAAATGTGCTATGAATGCTTGTTTTGATATATGAATGTGTAGAAGCATGAGAATATCTGTTGTGATGATGAAATCCATGTTTGGAGGAATTGAATGATTCGGCTAAGGCTATATCAAGGGATTCAGAATCTGTTTTGTGATTGGACAAGTATGATTCAACTATGTTTATATGTATTTATCACATGATTGCATGTTCTAATATTTTCAAGCCATATTGTGAGATGCATATTGCGAATTGGAGTATATGTGTTTTGGATTGTACATGTTGCATGAGTATGATAAAGTGTAGCGTCATGGGTCCATGTCTCATGCATATGGGTCTGTTTTCAAAAAGAAAAGAGTCAAAGAATGTTTTATCATGACCCCAAATGCTAGGATGGGGAAATGCCCGAGTGGAACTCCCTGTCCACTCTGGAGTGTTTAAAGTCGAGTGGAGACCCCTGGGTCGACGAAGTAAAGTCGATGGGCCGCAAATGGTTCCTTAAGGAAAGGAAACCAGAGCGAGGTTGCACCTAAAGCTAATGGGTGTCATACGGTGAAGGCGAAGTAAGTGAACTACCATAAAAGAATATGTTTATGTTTTGACAGAGTCACTTCGGTCAAGAGGATTGTCGGTTGATACGGTAACTAGCGGGGAACACACGGTGCTCAGGGGAGCCGTGAGGTATCCGTCCATGTGAATCATGGAATGAACAAGGCATTTGAGCTGCATGTTATGATACGATATGACGTGCCATGATATGTTATCATATGCTATGATATGTTATGTTATGCCTTGATATGTTAAGTTGTGATGTTATCATAATATGAGAATCTTATGAAATGATAAGAATGGCATGATATGTTATGAAATGGAAAGAATGACATGTTATGACAAGAACAAGTACCCGAGCTCAAATGATATGAACATGTGTCAAAGTTTTAAGTCAAAGTTCATGTCCCTGCATTTATTTGTGGTTTACTTGTATATGCTTGTGATATCTATTGTATATTGACTATTTACTTGCTAAGATTTCTCGAAATCTTACTGTGGTAGTTTCCACTACCATTCCCCACCTGGAATGGTAGAAGTTGTTACAGGATTAGATAACCATGGTGAAACGCAAGAGGATGGTAACCCTAAACACCAAGGAGGTGCCCAAGACCAATGAGAGCTCATCGGAGCCCTTTTTACTGGATAGGATAGAGAACGTTGACCAGCTCATTGCCGAGGCATTGTAGCTCATAGAAGAGACAAAGAGGTTAAAGAATCGGGACAAAGACCGATTTTTGGAGAAGAGATAGAAGCCAAATTAAAGAAGTACCTTGGGAGAAAAAAAAAGGGAGAAGGGGACCATGGAAAGTAGGAAGAAAAAGGACATGACTTATGGTTTTTTTTTGTGATAACAGTTTTTGATGGTCGTGTGTTTTGGGAGTCCATTAAAACAATTATCTATTTTTTAGTACTATTATGAAAAATTAAACTTTTGGGATATTTACATTCGGTACCATGATTATTATATTGACATCGTTCTTATGTAGTTAAAAGATTTATCCACTGTGAATTACTGCATACTGCTAGATTTATAGGTGCATTGCATCTTATTTGTCATATACGAGGGGTATGTAGCCTTGAGTTACATGTCTCGACACTTGAGTCATCGTCCAATCCCAAACAGGCGTTGGGGGCATTACAATCTTGTGACAGCCTTGCTCTGAAACTACCCCTATCCATCCATATGGTCGGGTGAAGAGGTGGGTAGCTGTGACATCCCGACCCAAGCTAGGTTCTTGACGATAAAACTTAATTTTTGTCTTGACCTAAGTGGATTTAAGCCCAATAGATTATAAAGACTATAACCATGTGAGTGAAGTGGACTTTATTTTTTTATCGTGGGATAGGTGCCCATGCCCAAGAGAGGGCCCAAGGTCTAGTGAATCTCAGCCATAAATGGATTTAGGGTTTGTGGAAAAGCCACTAGGGTTTGATGATGCCCACGGATTCTGTTTGGAATTGGTCAAACTTTGAAATATTGTGACATGCAACACAAGGTTACCTACCCCCGTTCATGAAAATTAAGGAAGCAATGCACCTAGCATGCATCTAATAATATGTAGTATTTGCAGCGGATATTTTTTTTTCTTGGCAATACTATGCACCAGACGTGTTATATCCCAAACATAAAACATATTCGATAAGCTGAAGATAATAGACATTCAAGTTACAGTATAAGTCCAAAATATCTGTAACCATAATAGTACTAGAGGCAAAGCTCTTTAAGTACATGCAGAAACCAAGGTAACTACTAGGCTAATCCATCGAATAGCTCACGCAACTCAATCAAGGATACAATCATGCTATTAATAAAACAGAACATCAAAGCGATGAGCTCCTCATCCTGCCATAGTTGTCTAATCGACCTTCTTGGTCCTGGCACATGATCTACCATTCCGGGGGGAATGTCAGTTGGAACTACCAAGTGAGGTTTAATTACAAATTTCAGCAAGTTTACAAATAACTTAAATTGATAGCTTAAAGATGCATGCATGATGTAAAAGCATTAATGCAAAACATGAGCATGAGTAAGCTTGACGTGACATGAAAAATGGCATCACATGTACTGACATGACTTGAACAGACACGAAATGAACTAAATTAACGTGAACTTGAAACTGAACGTGACATAGCATGACTTGAACTTGAACATGAAATAACCTGAACTGAGAATAAACATGAACTTGAACTGAACGTGATTGAAACTGAACCTGAACTTGGAATCTTGTTCAATTATAACTTAATAAATAAACGTGAACTATGGGAGCTACACAGGTCTCCTAGAGTCATGTGCCCCAGTTGATATCGCATCACATCACAAGTTTTTACACCAACTGTGAGTGCATTAATATCGTATCAGTTCATAGGTATCTGCACCACCTATGAAAAACATAATGTACATACTCCGTGACAGGTATCTGCACCGGCGTTAGTGTCTGGCTTCACTTTGGTGACCATTTAATTAGGCCTAATTTCAAACTTGTTGACAGTAATTTGTCAACTCAGAGAATTTTTGTAACGCCCAAGTCCCACGTGAGCCTGGAAAGTTAGCTCATGTCACTTAAAAAACATATTCCAGCCACAGTACATACTCCAAATTTCTCTATCATACAAAATACTCATCAATTCATATCAATTACCCCAAGTCTTAATATATACGTGAACCTCCTAAAATATCACATCCTCAAAGCACAACGAATTTACTGAATAAAATTTCTCTATACTCATATAAACCTTCTATTCTTAATCCAATATGTTTAACTCATCTCACCCATGCTTCAAAATCTTGATCCACAGCTGAAATATTCAAATCATCAGAAAAATATTGTGTAGATAAGGAGTGAGTTATCAACAACTCAGTAAGCAAATAACATATACTAGTATGTAAACATGAGCATTTATAGAGTTCAGAATGCAGAACAAAATATTTTTATTTTCAAAATGCAGAATCAGAACATGTTATCAAAAATATCAGAGCGAAAGTTCAGAAATATTTTCATTCAACAAAAATCCTTTGGCATAGTGTAACTAATAACTGATCATCATCATATTAGAGCATCTTATCAGAACAGAGACCATGTATAACCCCCGTGGTAGGGTTGTGCATCTGCTGATAGCCAAGCTAAACATAAATCACTCTGTCACCCAAAAGGTGTGCACTCAAACAGAGACCACTACTATAACTTGTGGCAGGGCCGTATCCACTGTTATCACCCGTGGTTGGGTCTGAACAAAACAAAAACAAAATATCACTATTATCACTCGTGGCAGGGCCATAACTGAATAGAGTAGAAACAAAATCATATACAGAATCATAAAGTTATGCGAAAAGTTTTTTAGATGCCACATCTTATCAAATCAAAGTACTGAATAGAATTCATTTGGCACATCATAACTGAAACATCACATCAGAACATAATTCCATGTTTAACCCCCATAATAGGGTTGTGCAAGCCCTGGCGGCCCCAACCGAGCAGAAACAGAATGTGAATCTTCAAAAGTACTTTGGCATAACATATCTGATTCATCATCATCATATTAGAACAAAGTCCATGTTTAACCCCCGTGGTAGGGTTGTGCATCTACAGATAACCAAGCAGGTGCATATCAGAATTGAAATAGAATACCATTACTCTTTCCCGTGGCAGGGCCATATCATATCAGAACAAAAGCCATGTAAAACCCCCGTGGTAGAGTCTCTAACTAAACAGAGCAGAAACATAATTAGATACAGAACCAGATAGTCATGCCAAAGGATTTTCAGATGCCACATCTTATCAAAACCAGAGTACTGAACAGGATCAAAACATAACAGAATCATATCACAAAAATATAAGTTATGCACAAATTTTCATATTCTCCATATTCGCTCTTTTTGCATAGTTTAGAAATAGAATGTAAATAATAAGCTCATTGCTTCACTAGTCAAAATTTCATGAGTAATGCCGAACAAGTAAATGAAGTTGTTTCAAATTTCTTTTCGTAACAAAATATGCATATTTTCCAAAATCGACCTCGGTTCATTTTATTTTATGCAAAGTCTAGCCTAGGAACCTCACTTACCTGACATTCTTAGCTTTTCTGAATATCTTCACAACAGTGCCAAACGAGTATCAATTGTCACCTATACAATAAACACGTAATTTAAATCTCTAATTAAACACATAATTTGATATTCAAACCTAAAGTACTAAAATAATCTATTTTTCTAAAAAAATATCTAACACTCTTGCAACCCTAAAATATCATCACTTCCCAATTTAATCTATTTCCACTTAATAAAAATTCATCTCAAGACTCAACTTCAATTAAAGACCAAGTCCAGCCCAACGACAAAAGCTTTTTGTAGACAAAGCTAAACTTAGAACCAAGCCCAACCTAAAAACAAGGCCCATTCAAAACCCATTTGAAATATACATTCAAATCTTACTTGGCTTAAGGGAAAAATAATAATCTCATAAATCTATAAACTCCCCCTACCCTCACTTTACGTAACTACAGAACTCAGAAGCACCCATCTATTTCTAAAACTCACATGAGAGGGAAGACGTGCAACGGAGGCTCACCATGAGGGAAGGAGGTCACGACGGATATGGGTTGCGGTGGACGGTGGCGCACTGAAAGAGAGAGAGAGAGAGAGAGATGAGCGATAGAGAAAATGATGGGAGAATGGAGAGAGAGTGATCACGGCATGAGGAAGAAGATAATACCAAGAGGAAGAGAGAGAAGTGGTTAGAAGTGACGGTCACTGAACTGTTGTTGCTCTGTTTTCGGGAGCTAAAACAGGGGACAAACGGCTGGGTTTTCCGTAAGATGGGGGAGGGGTGGTGGCGTTGGTGGCTTCTGCCGTTTGAGGGAAGTCTTATCATGTCATGCATGCTAAGTGTTGTGGTGGCTTCATCTGCTTGAAAGAAATTTATGTAGAGGGTGCGGCGTGAATTACGTCCATGGGTCTAAATATATATAAGACAATGGTTTAAGAAATTTTTTTCACAAAGGAGACTCTTAAGATTTTAACTCTTGTATGCTTGAAATTGGACACGTTAATGGGTTTGGACTTGATAAATAAATTGGGACCATAATCCTCATGTCCAAAATAAATCTCTCATCCAACAATATCTTCGACGTTTAGAAAAGTTTTATTGGGCCAAGTTCTAATTATTCCAGCTCCTTGGTCCGTGAATTTTTTATTTGGGCCTTTGTCCAATCATTGAGCCCAATGAAATTCATACTCTGCCAAAATAAATTTTTGGGCCCTTATGTTGCTCTGAAATTGCTCGTTAATACTCAAATGGACTTTTCATACATAAGCCCAAAAATATTTAACAGACTCGGGCTGGGCCCAGGTGTTACAATTTCACACCAGTTTAAACACTCTTGCATGAACAATGGAGTTTCACTAAGATATTATCCTATCCTAGCACTTGGGATTGTGACGAACGTAAAAGACTTGAGTGATGTGAAAAAGAGTTGTTTTAAGACTCACTCTGTACTCGAGACATAACGTGACGTGAAATAGAATGATTCATAAGATGAAGTAACGTAACGTAACATGACACGTACGTGAGATGAATGACATCGTATAACATGAAATAGGTAAACATTTCGTGACATGACATAATGTGTAACATATAACTTTTCATGACATGGCATAACATGTAACAAATGAACATCTCGTGACATGGCATAATGGTTAAGAAATAAACATCCCGTGACATGGCATAATGTGTAACATATATACATTTTGTGATGCAGTATAATGTGTAATAGATAAAAATTTCTTGACATGGCATAGTACAACATATATAATAACATAAGAACATGAATAATTGTTCTCTTACCAACACACATACACAATATTCTGATGGTAAGTTAGAAGTTAACTAACAGTGAGCGTAGCGTAATGAATAAAATGCGTGAGTTAACGAAAAACTGTAAGGATATATTTTTAAACGTTAGAAACTCCTTACTAACAAACTAAGAAACATATAAACACTGACTTAAAGTAAAATACCATTTTACCCCTCTACATGTGAAAAAATGACCATTTTACCCCTAACTTAAGGATGTCACGTCCTAATTCCAAAACTTACCAAAATTTACATTTCTCATGTAAATTTTGTACTAAATCCAAATCCCTAATTAGAAAAATCTAAAACATAACACAACCATATAAAACAAGCATAAGCCGAAATATGCAAAGTGCTAAACTCTTGATTTTTGTTGCAATTCTTTCAAATCTTATATTTCATGCTAAAACTGAAATATGCAACATATAAAATCACATCCTATGCTTAAATATGATACTAGAGCAACAAACAAAACTTACATCATAAAAACACAAACTTCCAAAAATTTTTAATCTAACTCCAACTCCAATAATCTAACTCAAGTATCATAATCTAACTCTTTTTAAAACAACTCCAATAACTCCAAAAGTTGAATAACATACACTCAATATGTTCATAAAAAATCTTAAGAACTATCATGCTTTAAATAATTAAGCCAAAACCACAAAAAGTCATAAAATCATACTTAGCACAGTCGGTTTGCACCCATTCACCAAAACCAAGTGCTATATGGTTTGGTTTTGATCAAACCATTAGATCCGAGACTTTTCATGAAGTAAATCATCAATAAACAACATCGCATGCTTAGCATTAAAGTCCTAAAATAGATTTAAGCATCAAATCTAAGATCACATGGTAAAAATTGCATAAAAACATAGATCCATTTGAGAACCTCAAATACAAGACCAATACGAACCTTTGCATGCAAACAAATTCATATCTTCATGTTCAACACCATAGATCTTTAAAATAACATTCTAACATGTAGATTAAGTCTAAGAGCATCATATGTGAATATCAAAGTCATTGGAGCATGTGTTCACAACAAAAGACTTAAGCTTTCCCATAACAGAATCTGTTTTCATACTCCCAGTTTTCAACTTTTTACAACTATGCAAAACTAACATGCAACAAATATTCATCAAACTTGTATACTATCGTGTTAACTATAACCAATAAATATAATAAACCAAAGATCTTGCCAATAACTTAGTCAAAAATATCAAAATATCACACACTGTCCAGACTATCGCCCAAAATGACCTCTCCATGCGTAAACAAACTTTTCACCCATCCAAAATCCATAAGAATTTACACAAGTTATATAAACAAAAACTAGACTCCAATAGCAACAACTTATGTGAAGAGAGCTTCATGACAATCTACTTACTACAGCCTCGATCAATTTGAGCAAAAAAGGCCAGAAAGGCTGTGTAACAGTTCCTCTGGATTCCTCTCCAAGAAAAGGTTTCAAAAGTGACAGAGGGCTAGTGAAATGGACAAGGACACGATTTATACTTCTGAAGCGGTGAAAGGAGATGTGTGAGTGACACTTTGGGTGATGTGGTGTCAGCCAAAACCAGATGCAAAACCAGGTGCCACAGCCCATGATTTGCAGCCTACTGCTGCCGAGTGAGAGGGAGGTGGTGAAGTGGCTTTTGCCTTTTGGCTTGGGTAGTGAAAGAACACCCATGGCAAGGGGAAAACTTCCTCCACAAGCCTTGCCTTGGCGGTCCAATTTCATGGGCCTTAACCGAATGGGCCATCATTTGGGGTTTAAATGGGGTTTGGATTTCTAACAAGACCAAATCCAATTTTTCTTGGCCCAATAAAATTACCAAGGAATAATAAAATAAATAAGGATGCAATAACATGAATTTTAGTGGTTAATAGCACGTGGAAGTCATTTAAAGAAGTGATTAAGCACTAAGCTACAATCGGTTACAATTTGGGTTTTGAAGGAAACAATTGGGGTTTGGGGAAAACATTCGGGGTTTCGATTTTCCCCAAGCTTTTGGGGTTTCAATTGGATTCCAAGTATTTGGGGTTTCATTAGGGGAAACCCCTTTTGGTTTGGCATAAATTAGATGGCTGGATGGAATAGTGTTTGGCTTAGGTGGCATGATCATAAAACTTGATTTTCCTTCACATTTCCATCTCATGGTTTCTCTCGATGCCAAGTGTCTAATACTATTCACCAAATGTGGTTAAGATCTTGCCTTGTGTCCAAATAAAACACTGGACTTAGTGCCACATGGCACTTACACTGGAGTCATTATTCACTCTAAAAAAATGGTGGAAATAACTTCGCACCGTAAAATCCTAAATATTCATATGAAACTAGGAGTGTACTTTGTTTCATGAAATTGAATTCCTAAGCTCCTCGAAAAATTCAAAACTCATTTTCGAACAACTGTTGTCCAAAAAACGAAAATAGTTTTATTGGGCAATAAAATCCTAAATATTCATCTGAAACTAATGGCATGGCGGAGACCATTTCTCATTCTCACACTCTTAAGTACCTCAAATAAATAAAATCTTGTTTTTGGAACCATAGTGAATAGTAAAACCGACTATGCAAAGACTAAAACTTGTATGGTCGCTCGATTCGTGAACCTTCCGAGGTTTTCACGAGATTCATAAAGCCTAAAGAAATTTATCCATTGAGTTTATAGTAGGTTGACATGTTTTGTGTGTATGTGGGATGCGCCACCTAAAGCCAAGCAAGATGGGGACCTTTGAGTTCCCACAATCATGAGGCATCTAGGAAATGAGAGTTTCGGTTTTGCCAAGGATTTGCCACCTGACAAACATGCAATAAAGCTTCTGGAAGAATCCATTTTTGGCTAGAGTTAAGAGGGTGCAACATGGCACACATGCAAGGGACTTTTTGAGTTTGCAAGAAGGGTCTAATGATGGAAGAAGAAGAGATGGAATTCGTTTTTGCTAGGGCAAACGTCACCCACAATGCCACTTGGTAGTCATACATTTCCAGGCCTGTAGGTTCGTATCATCTAGACCAAAAGTGGATGAAGGAAAGCTTAGGGTTTCAGCCACCTCAAGGGAGGCACCACTTATCCTCCATGTAGATGAGTCCCTTAATTTTCCAAGAAAAACAATGATGAGAGTGAAGAGGAAGAGAATTTTGGCTAGGGCATGAAGAAGAGAGAATAGAGAGGCTTTTACACATGGCACCCATGCATGGATGTTTTTTACATTTTCAAGGAAGCAATGATGAGGGAGTAAGAGGCAAGTTTCGGTAATGGTAAAGCATGTCACTTGGCACCATATTCATGTGAAACTCTTGGGTTTCCCAAAAGGATAATCATATGAAGAAGGCATTAAGGGGTTTTGGCTAGTACCACTTGGCAAACGTGCAAAGTGTTATTAGGTTTCCCAGGAGAGCAATCATGAGGAAGATAAAAAGGATTTCATTTTTTTCAAGGACCAACGCCACTTATCAAATGAATTCTTTTCAAGAACACTTTTGAGAATTTTGTTCCCCCTGCCCTAGCCTAGTGTGCCGCTCATATTGCCAATAAGATTAGGGGCTTTTGGTCAGTGTTATTATTAAGGTCAGATCTCACTCATTCTCATAAGAAAGCTAGACAAGATTTGAGAAATGGAAGGCAAGGAGATGGTCGAAACCCACCCTCTAGGGTTCCATCTATTGCTGCTCACCATTACCCAATAGTGCTCAAGCATTTAAAGCTTAGTGGTCCTTAATAGAGCTCGTGGAAAATTTCACAACATTTATGAAGAGGAATTAATGGAACTGGTGGGAAATTACATAGCATTTATTAAGAGGCATTAATGGAGCTCATGGAAAATTACACAACATTTATGAAGAGTAATTAATGGAGCTCGTGGATAATTGCAAAACATTTATGCAAAGTAATTAATGAAGTTTGTGGGAAATTTTACAACATTTATGGAGAGTCGTTAATGGAGTCATGGGAAACTATAGATAGGCACCACTTGTCCAACATGCATTAGCTAAGTTCTACCATGCGCCACTTATCCAACATGCATCAGCTAAGCTCTGCTATGTGCCACTTGTCCAACATGCAATAGCCAAGATCTAAGGTCATCCACTTGGTAATAAAGCTTAAGCAAGGAGAAAGATAGTTAGGGCAAATTTTAGTATAAAATCACCCCCTTATCTTCTATTTTGAAGGGGGCATACGAAAATCATTTAGTTCCTTGATTTCTTCTTCTTTTTCTCTCTATTCATGTACACACACAAAGCTTTAGTTAAACCACATTCAAATCAAAAGCAAATCACACAAAAATGGTAAAAACCAAGCCTCCTCTTCAAGGTTTTCAAGTTGGTGAGTAATCTTACTCTGTATATTTTCTTAATAGATGTTAGAGGGTTGTGTTGGTGTTCTAGTGGAAGCATCTTCTGAACGAAAGCAGTCGATTTATGGTGTCTTTGATGGCTATGAGTTTCGGTTGACAATAATGCATTTGGTGTTGTTAGCCAAGTTTAACCTTGACAAAAGTTGGATTTTTATGACTTCAATGTGTATTCAGATCATTGTATAACCTTGGAATAAAGTTTTTGTTTGGATGAAAGGTTCCTGCAAGAGACTCAAGGTATTAGGATTTTTAATGCCATCTAGAGTTAATACAAGCCTCAATTCATATCTTGGTGATTGAATATTGTTGATTTGAGGTTGATCTTATAAATTTTGGATTTCTATGGATAATATGATGCTTAAGGACTCAAATTAGGCTTGTAAATAACTTCCTTGGTTAAGATCTAAGAGGAAATCAAGGTGTAAAAATGTCATATTTCAAGAGCATCAAAGTGCATGTCTCGGGTTAGCCCTAGATAGAATATTATGTTTTCTCCATAAAGGTAATTTGGTTTATTTGGACTTGATATCCTAAAACATGATCTTGATAATGACTATGCTTAGAAAAATGAGATATTTTGATGTTCTATGAATCAGAAGTACAAAGGAAGCAAGGCATATTAGATCAAGTCCCAGTTTTGAGGTTTGATATTCAAACATGTGTTGAGTGATGTTTTCTCTTAGGTTTGATCATAAGTTTCATGAATCAAAAGGATGACCATATTTTTAGAGTTCTGTTCTAGAGTTAAATCAAGTACTTAATTTCGGGTAAGGTGATTTCAAGTGTGAAATTAGGTCAAGGTACATTTAGTGAAGGAATGGGATCAAAAGTTTCTGATTTAGTACTTCCTTCAGTTTAATGTATGAGAAATCACATCTGGAGGTTGGAAATGGGTCTAGCATGGATACTACATGAAGTTGTTAAGCTTGGAGAAATTTGGGTTAAATGGCAATATTGAAGGTTTAGAACTTAATGTGCAATCTTCAAGAGTTAAGGGGTTAAAGTGAAACTCTCACTAGGTCTTATACGTTTTCAGTTTTGTAATCCTTTATGTTTTTTATTGAGGATCTCTCTAACATTAGTATGCTTTTATTTCAGCCTATCGAGATTATACTCTTTGTAAGCAAGGAAAATTTTGTAAGTTAGCCTCTAACTTACTCTTGGATAATGTATTTATGTTTATGTGTAAACTCTGCATCTTGATTGTTCAAATTGGATTATGGAATTGCAACTTGTTACATGCTATGATTCATATCTTATATGTTTTGGTTCAAATGATATGTTTGGAGTTTTTGAGAAATGGTATATGCTTTGTTGAGCTTTCGTATATCATACACAACTATATGTTTCGGCATGTTCTAATTCTTTCAAGCTATGCACGTGATGCACTCTTTAATTTTATATATGACATAAATACATGACATTGTTGGAGGAAAGTTACATGGTCGCATGTCATATATTTTTGGGTTGTTCATTAAAGAAAAAAATGGCTTTGTCAAAAGTACATGTCACATGATTTTGGGTTGTACAATAAAAGAGAAATGCTTTTTGTCAAGACCCCAAATGCTAGGATGGGGAAATATCCTAGTGAAAATCTTTTGTCCACTCTAGAGTGTTTAAATTGGAGCTATAACCTCTGGGTTGACGAAGTACAGTCAAAGAACTTTGAATGGGTTCTTTTTAAAGGCTATCGGAGCAAAGTAACAGCACCTAACGCTACTGGGTGCAACACATTGTAAATATGGTCATATGGTGAATGTGGTGAAGGCGAATTGTGAATTGCCGTACCATATTGTGAATGTGGTGAAGGCGAATTGTGAACTGCCATGTCATATGGACTCTGAGGTACCACACCTGGTCAAGAGGGTCGGTTATGTGATGCAGTAACTAGCAGGAAGGACATGGTGCTTAGGGGAGCCATGAGGTATCCACCCATATTGTTATATTGAAAATATTACAAGAGATTAATAAGAAATTGTACTTTGTTATATGGTTATATTGTTACTTTGTTATATGGTTACAAGTTCAGTGTTTTTGAAAAACAAAGTATACAGATGGGACAAAAATGTCTTTTCGGTCAAAGTATATGTTCATGCATTCATACTCATGGTTTACCTCATACATACTTATGTTATCTTTGTATATGTTTTTGGTTTAACTTGACGAGATTTTTTGAAATCTCACTGTAGTAGTTTTCATTACTATTCCCCCTAGAATGGCAGAACTTTTAGCAGGACCAAAAATAGCTAGACAGGATGATGATTAAGGTTATTTGGAAGAGCAAGATTGAGGACAAGCCTGACCCGGAGAAGAGCTGAAGCTAGTCGTGATTTACATGGAAATTACTCATTTCATTAGCAGAGATTAGAAATATGCTTTAATGATTTTCTTGTTAGTAAAATGCCTTTGAATACACTACTTGTTATGTTGAAGAGTAACAATGAGTTTGATACTCCGTTACTATGAAGTGTGTGTGATGCCCCAGATTTTCGCTAAGATTCCAATTGTAATTCTTGTGGATATTATTTATCTATATATTTATTTATTTGGGTTATTGGCAAAGTGTTGGAAGAATTCTTTAGGCCACTTTCTATTTTTATTGGATTGGATCTTGGAGTTCTAAATTAAAAAGTCCACAAGAGAAAATAGAAGAAAAGGCCCATGGGAATTCGGCCCATTAAGGACTTTGGCTTTGAAAGGCTCAAGTTTACCCTCTAGGCAAGGAGATGGCGCCACTTGGCTTCAAGAAGGAGTTTTTGGTCATTTTAGGAAAATCACTTCTCATTTGGAACTTTTGGGAAAGACAAGGATGACACTTGTCAATCGTGCATTGGATTTCTAGAAGAAAAGGAAGAAGAAGCAAGGGAGGATTTGGCTTTCTATAAGAGTTGGCCAAGTGTTATGCATGCAAATGAAAGGTGAAGAGTTTTGTCTTAGGAAAAGGGCAAAATCCTGCATAGTGAACTGGAACCTAGGGAACAAGGACCTAGGTTAGCACATTGGTGCCACTTGGCAAACATGCTTGAAGGTTTCTAGAAGAAGCTAAGAGATGGAGGAAGATGTAAGGTTCGGCACACACCTAGGGCACATGCCCATTTCACCTACCCACATGCCACATGTCTCACATGAGCACCTCACATCTAGATACATTGAACTTGGATGTAAAAGTAGATGAGAAAAATGAGGGGACATGGTTTCGAGAACCCCAATGGACTACACAAGCACCAACAAGATTTTTGTAAGTTCCAAGGAGTTGTGCATGCCCACACAAGTTTTTTTCTGACATTTTGCCATTTGTCATTTGTCATTCATTCATAAGTAGAGGAAAAGGTTCTAGAAGGGAGTGGAAGAGACAATGCACTAAAATTACCCTTGTACCCCTAGGGTTTCGGCCACCACATTGCCACATGTCATGTTTTGAATTCTTGAGAAGCATATGGAAGTGGAAGAGCCACCTAGGGAACATGCATAGGAAGAAGAAGCTTCTTGCTTAGGGAAGAGTAAGGGACATGCATGGGAAAAAGGAAAAGACACATAGGAAAAAGGAAGAGGCGCAAGGGGAAAGGGAAGGATGCATGGGGAACGTGCACCCACATCTTACATGCCTTTTGCCACTTGGCAAGCTGACTCACTCAAAAATGAGTAGCATAAAGGCTATCCCAAGTGCAGGAGGATGTCGCGTAATAATTAAGAATAAATTCCTAGATCGTCTCCTCAGGGAAAGTTACTTAAAATCAAACTCGTTTAAAATGATGAAAATATTCACAAAGAGAAAATAAAAATGATGGTATGTGCAATGGATGGAAGACTGCAACAAGAAAGAAAAGGGCACTAGTCATGGACTAGATTCATATTTTTGGATTTTTGAGTGTCGAAATGAAATGTAAAAAAAAACTAACAAATTGAAATTAACAATAAAGAAAATGAACTAAACTAAACAATCTTAATTAATATGAAAATTAAACAATAAAGCAGAAATTATTTAAGTCCTAATTAAGCTTTAATCGATCTAATATGCAATGGAACTGAGAGATTAATAAAACTAATCTAAGAATTAAACTTGATTAGAAAGTAATTGACAAAATACGAATTGAAAAATCTCAGCAAGTTAATAGGAAACTTCCACACAAGTTAATGATGCATGCATGGCAGTAAAAGCATGAATGCATAATCAAATCAATAGAAAACATAACATATCCTGGTATAACATGGCATGAAATAATAAGCATAACGTAACTTGACATAACATGGCATGAGCTGACATAACTTGAACTAGAACTTAAACTTAACTTGATGTGACATGACATGTACGTGAACTTAAAACATAACATGGACTTGAAACATAGCATGAGCGTGACCTTGAAACATAACATGGACTTGAAACATAACATGAACCTGAGCATGACATAACATAAATGTGAACTTAGAACATAACTTGAACGTGAATATAGCGTAACATGAACTTGAAACATATTCTTGTCTCATGGGATTACCATGATTGCGTGAACGTAAACTTGAACATAACATAACGTGAACCATGACTTGAATGTGAAATGTATGAACTTGGAATCTTATTCAATAGACTCAATTAATAAAGTGACCATATGGGTGTTACACAAGTCCCCTTGAGCCGTGTGTCACTGCCGATTACCGCATCACATCACAGGTTTCTATACCAGCTGTGAGTGTGTTAATACGTACTCCAAAGTTATTGTAGCCCCACGTATTCTACGTGTCACAATTGTTATGTCTCATGCAGTGTATGCTCCACAGTTGTTGTGTCCCCATACTTCATGCTCCACAGTTGTTGTGGCCCCATGACTTATTTGTTTGTGCCACACTTGCTGTGGACACACGTAACATAATGTGTGGCTCCATCAGCGTTAGTGCCTGGCGCGCTCCGGTGACCAGATAAATAGGCCCCATTCGCAACCTGTTGACTGTACTTCGTCAACCCAGGGAATTTCACACCTATTTAGACACTCTAGCGTGAACAAAGGAGTTCCACTAGGATATTACCCCATCCTAGCGCTTAGGGTCGTGATTGACATGAATAACTTAACTGGCTTACATGACATTTCGTAACATGAACGTGACATAAAAGACAGAAGTCCTGACGTAGCATAACGTGACATGAACGTAAGACGACAGACAACATTTCATAATATGGCATACATGTAACAGGCAACATTTCGTAACATGACATACCATGAAATAGACAACAATTCTTAACATGGCGTAACATGTGACAGTGAGTATTACGTGACATGAAATACATGTAACAGATGGCATACTTAACTTAACATGACATACTTGCAATGTATAGCAATATGTGATAGAATATCTTGTGTAACAGATGAATAATTAATGACAGAATAAATTATGTGTAATAGATAAATATGTAATGACTTGACATGGCACATATGATAACATGTATACACACACTTTAGTTCCCTTACTTATCACTCATACACATTAAACTGATAGTAAGTTAAAAGCTAACTTACCTCGATCTTCGCATTTCGAGACAAAGCTCAAATGCGATCACGAGAAACTGAAAGTAGTGATTTTTAAAAATTAGAACTTAATCACTAACAATTAGGAATATGAAAAAATATCAACTTAGAGTAAAATTACCATTTACCCTCTACATGTGGGAAAATGACCATTTTACCCTAACTTATGGATGTTGCATCCTAACTCCAAAAATCATCAAAATCTACATACTTTATGTAAATTTTGTCTTAAGCTCAAATATCAATTCATAAAAATTTAAAACTAAACACAACCATTAAAACTCTATAGAGCCGAAACTTACAAAGGCTATTTCCTTTATTTTTGTTGTAATTCTTTCAAATTTCAAAACTCATGATTAAACCAAAATTTTTCTTCTACTATAATCATAACATATTCCTAAGAATAATCATGTTTTAAATCATGAACAAAAGTCATCAAAATCACTAAAACCATACTTGAACTTTTTGGTTTTTCTTCTAAGTTCAAAACAGATTTTTGTTTCTAACTTGTATTGATCAACCTCTTGATCCATGATTTATAAAAATATTATCTTCAAACCAAAACCTCACATGGTTTAAAAAGGTGTCCTAAAACAAATCCAAGCATCAAACTCAAGATCACATTGTTAAACATCAACCAAAACATAAATTTAGCTAAGCACATCATCACTTTGGCCTAACCGAATATCTCCTTGCATAAACTTTTATATCTTTGAAACTAACATGAAATATCTTCAAAATAACATTCTAACATGTATATAAGAGGCTTAGGATCTTCCAATAAAAATATCAAAGCCATTGGAATAAGCTTAAACCATAAAAGATTTAAACTTTCTCAAAACCGAAACTGTTTTTTCCTCTTCCAGTTTCTAAGTTTCTAGATCTAAGACAATATTTCACCAAAACATTTAATCATTCAACAAATCCTCAACCAATGATCATATACACATGTTAAGAGTACTCCATAAAAATTTCGGTCCAAGATCTAATCATTAGCTTGGTGAAACACTCCAAAAACGAACACACTCTCCAGTTTATCGTCCAGAATGACCTTTCTGGGGTCTAAACAACTTTTGACCAATCAAATCATCTCTAAATGGAACGAATAAGGCATCCGCGTAAACTAGACTCCAAAAGAAACAACTTGCATGAAGGAAACATGGCGAGAAAAAACTTACAAAAGCTTCGAAACAGGCGTTCAAAAGAGGTAAGCAAAACTGCCCGAGAGTGTCTTTTGTGTTCTATGAAGGAAAAGTGTAAAGGAGAGTTGCTTTTCATGGGAAGTAGACTGGAGAACCTCTTACACAAGTTATGGAAAGTGATAGGACTAAAGGAAAGTTTGAGTGTTGGCCTTTTCTTCTCATAAAAACCAGTCCAAGATCTTTTCTCAAGGTGGAGTGTAAGAGTGAAAGAGTGAGGTGGCCTTTTAGCTTTGTATTTCAAGAACCTTCTAGGTCCATCTTTGTTAAGATCTGGACAGGCAAGTGGGGGTACAAAACTTAGCCATGAAGTAATGCCAATGGTGACCAATTTCGTGGGCCTTAATGGGCCTAAACCGAATGGGCCTAAATTTTGGGGTTTAAAGAGGGTTTGAATTGCTATCAAGCCCAAATCTAATATCACTTGGCCCAATCAATTTTTTAAGGTTAACAAGGTTGGATAATGATGTTCTAACACAAATTTGAAGGATTTATAGCATGTGGAAGTGATTTAATCAAGTGATTAAACACAATGCTAGAAATCATATTAGAAAGGGTTTGAAGGCCAACTTTAGGGTTTGGGGAAACCGTTTAGGGTTCCAATTTCAACCATGCTTTTGGGGTTTCAATTGGATTCCCACCATTTAGGGTTTCACTAGGATTGAAAATCTCATTGGTCTGGCACAATTTGGTTGATCAGATGAAACAAAGTTTTGCTCAAGTGTCATGATTTCACACATTGATTCCTTCAAATCCATCAAACGTTCCCCATGGTGCCAAGTGTCCAATATTATTTACTAAGTGTGGCTAAGATCTTGCCAAGTTTCCAAATAAAACTTCTCTAACTTAATTTGGACATTCCACACTGTGATTTTGAAACACTACAATTGGTGTGCTTACCGAGGTTACTATTCACTCCAAAAAAGTGAATCATAAACTTAGCACTAAAAATTTCTAAATATTCATATTAACCTACAGTGAAAATCGTTTACTGAAATTCAACCTCGAAGTGCCCCTAAAAATAATTTCATCGTTTCAAACAGGCGTTTCGTCCGAAAATATGAAAATAAACTTATTGTGCCATAAAATCCTAAATAATCAACTGAGTCTAATGGCATAGACCATAACGCATTCTGACACTTCTAACTATCTCAAATAAATAAAACTCATATTTCTAGCACCATAGTGAGTAATAATACTGACTATGTTGACAAACTAAAACCTATGCAATTGGTCGATTCGTAAAAACTCATGGGGCTTTCATGAGATTCCTAAAGTCAATAGAAATTTCACCAGTGAATTTCTAGCTGGCTGTTACATTAGTGGCTCTATTGATAAAAGTAGTGCAGGCCAACTCAAAATCTATCAAGTGTTGATAAGGACTCTCAGAATCCATCCCATGGAACTGTGTATACTACTCTCAGTGCTCAATGTAACTCTAATCAGCCTATTTGAATTGTCCCTCATCCATAACATGAAACATCAGTCCAAATAGTATAAGTAAGGTTCAAGTGACTGAGTAGTAGGTGACAAGTGAAATGTGTAATCAGAGATAAGATAGAGACAGAAACAATTTAGATAAAAAATAAAAAAATAACGAGTCAAAATTTTCATCAAGCAACTATTCCCCGGCAACGATGCCAAAAACTTGACTCACTCAAAAATGAGTAGCACAAAGGCTATCCCAAGTGCAAGAGGATGTCGCGTAATAATTAGGAATAAATTCCTAGATCATCTCCTTAGGGAAAGTTACTTAAAATCAAACTCGTTTAAAATAATGAAAATATTCACAAAGAGAAAATAAAAATGATGGTATGTGCAATGGATGGAAGAGTGCAACAAGAATGAAAAGGGCACTAGTCATGGACTAGATTCATATTTTTGGATTTTTGAGTGTTGAAATGAAACGTAAAAAAAAACTAACAAATTGAAATTAACAATAAAGAAAATCAACTAAACTAAACAATCTTAATTAATCTGAAAATTAAACAATAAAGCAGAAATAATTTAAGTCCTAATTAAGCTTTAATCGATCTAATATGCAATGGAATTGAGAGATTAATAAAACTAATCTAAGAATTAAATTAGATTATAAAGTAATTGACAAAATATGAATTGAAAATTGAAAAGCCCCAAAATTAAGATTCTAGGGTTCATCCTTGTATTCAAATCACAAATTCTCAAAATTAATCCATAGCAATTGTAATCATTGTTCAATGAAAGCTTAAAGAAGCGAGAAAAATAAATAACACGAAGTAAATAAACAACAAATAAAGTATCCAAAAGTCTAAGCCAAATATCTCAAAAATATTCCATAAACTTTAAACTGAAATTAAATAAAAAGTAGAGAGTGAAAAGAGCAAGCCAAATGAATGGAGATGGAGGTGGTAGGCAATTGGAGCGGCAATTGGACCATGTAAGAGTTCTTCAAATGTGCGGCGCTGCTCTGCAAAAGTCTCCAATTTCGTGCTAATGATATGCTTAAATAGGGTAGAAAGAAACCTTAATGTCTTCATATTCCCGCACACAAAATCGCTTAAATTTTAGAACTCAATTTGGTAGCCACGTACGCACTTCAGGAGTTCTAATTTGGAAATTCTTATTAGAGAAAACGTTGTAGCCCTTGAAGATATATTTCCAATGCATCAAGAATCGTATCAATCCAATATTTGAGCAAAAAGTTATGATTAAAATACTAAAGTGTATCCATTCTGTCTCCTAACGCATTTTGGACTCTGATCCGAATTACTCTCAAACCCCATCATTATCCTTCTTTGAAGAGTCCTACACTTGATGAAATTAGAAATAAAATAATAGGAATTAGAAATAAAATAAAATAAGAATAATAGAATATCAAAAATATGTTGTGCATGTGAATGAACATTGTTCATTTAAATCACAAGTTATAAAATTAAGCATAAATCATGCTATCAACCAATTTAAATCACAACTCTGATTAATTCATCTTAACCATTTTTCCATCTAAAACCAATAATAATGTAATGAAATAAATTAAATATATTGGTTCTAAATGTATAAAATATGCAATAATTCAGTTCAATCACAAGCATACACAAGTCTACAAGGTTCAAGCCTAGGGTTAGGATTTATCAAATGTCAATTTTGCCCTAGAAATTCATTGAATCTGGACCATATGGGGGAGCATACCCAAGGAACCTCTTAGGATTTCGAATTTTGACAAGATGCCATGCCACATCTCACTCATGTAGAGGATCTTTTTGATTTCCCAAGGAGAGACAAAGGAGGGGCTTCGACACTGGGCATCCATGCAAGGATATTCTTAGATTTCCTAGGAAAGTGAAGAGGATTTCGAATTTTCAAGGAGCCACGCCACTTTGCAATATTATTCTTTTCAAGAATACTTTTATGTTCCCTATAGCCTAGCAAAAGAGGTCACTTGTCCCACATCCATCAGAGAAGGCGCCACTTGTCCCACATGCATTAGAAAAGACACCACTTGTCCTTCATGCAATGGGTCACTAGCAACCAATGAGATTTTGTTGGATAACGCTAAAGAAAGGGAGAGGAGTCACACGCCCAAGGGCTTTTCGGATTTTACATGCTCTTATTCTCTCCACACACTCTTACATGACCACTTAGAGATTTCCTCCACTTTCTCACACTTTCCTTCATACCAAACAAGGGAGGCTTGTTTCAAGAGAGGGATTTCGGCGTTTACAAGGAGGAACCACAGTAAGAAGTCAGTTTCCTTTTGTTTCTACACACACAAGATGAGATTTGAACCTCAAGGGAGTTCGAATATCGTGAAACACACACAATTTCCACACTTGCTCATGGGAAGCAAATTAGGGTTTTAAGATGGAAGGAACAAATCCTCTACACATTTGGCCACACTCATGTATTTTCACACTTGTTCGAGATTAGTCGAAGATACAAGGAAGTTGAAGGGTTTCTTGATTCAAAACCCTAGAAGCCGATTGGTTTAAGACTTCTTAAGCCTTAGTGATAACCCTAGAAACCCTCACACACTCAAGAATACGGATTAGGGTTTTGGAACTCTTATTCTAACGAGTTATATTTCGATTGACAGCTTGCTATTTGTTTCATTTCGTGGATTTTTGTAAGTATACACTCAACTTACTCTTGGTTAATATTCGTATATGATAGTGTAAATCCTTCCATGGTTTTTGATTGCTTCGTTTGTTATCTCTTGGTTGTTTGTTTGAATATGTTAATATGATCTTGAGTAACTCAACTCTAACGAAGGAATTATATGTTTCAGACTTGTGATGAAAATGCCATGAAATATGTCTGAGTTTCGGTTTTCACTTGATTGAGGTTGATGGTTTATGCAACATGATGTTTCGGTTTGAACATGCTTTGGAAGTTTCAAACTTAGTCAAAAATCTATGATTTCATGTCTTAGTTTACTATGTTTTGATTTCTATGATATATGCTTGAGGATTGGAACATGTTTATGAGATGAATCTTCATGTTTTTGTACCCATGAGTTTCGGTTTAAGCAAGTTTTCATGGTTCCATATATATGTTTTGATATATTTTATGGTTTATGTAATCATGCTGTGAAATGAGCATGTTATGCTTAGTTATTCATGCACAACATTTCACAAGTCATATGTCAAGTATGAGTAACCATGTTTAAGTCTCACGTCACATGCATTTGGGGAAGAAGTGTTTTCAAAGAAAATGTTTTATCACGACCCCAAATGCTAGGACGGGGGAATGTCATAGTGGAACTCCTCTATCCACCCTGGAGTGCTTAAGAATGGAGTGGTAACCCCTGGGATGGAAGCGCCTCAAATGGAATCGCCTCAAATGGAATATTTTCAAGGGATGCCGGAGCGAGGAAGCGCCTAACGCTAGTGGGTGCATAAGGCATGTAACCCGACGAAGTATGCTAGTTAATATGAATCTTTGTTTATGACGTATTCATCACGGTGTACAAACCGTTGATGGTGCAGTAACTAGCAGGAACACGCAGTGCTAAGGGGAACCGTATTGCGTCCACCCTTTGAACAAGGATAAGAGCTCATGAGATAAGGATCTCTTGATAAAAATCTCGTTATATGATAAGGATCACTTTATGCAAATCTTGTGATATGTTCTGATAAGGCAAGTTTAGATTATGATCAATGTGAATAAGAAAGTTAAGAAGTTTTTCTGAAAAGCTAAAGTCTCTGTTACAAGTCTTTTGAAAATGGTCAAGTTCTGGTCAAGTGCATAAGTCAAGTACATGTCCATGCACGCATTTCATGATATACCTCTTGTATGTTTCGTGTTTACTTGCTGAGATTTCTCGAAATTTCATCATGGTAGTTCCATTACCATTCCCAACCCGGAATGATAGAAACTTTAGCAGCACCAGGAGTAGCGAGTCAGGATAATGATGAAGGCAAAGGATGAGCTCAACCCGGAGGAAAGAATGGATCTAGTCATGACCTACTTAGAGAGAGACGAGATTTGAAATATGCTTTAATGATTTCTTTCTTAAGGCCTTTGTAGAATACTTGTTATGTTAAGTGTAAACAAAGAGCTTGATACTCCATTACTAAGAAGTGTGATTTAAAGCTATGAATGAAGAAGTTGGGATATTAGTTTTATTCTGGTACAACATTTAAAAGACTTATTCCGCTACGATTTATTGCATACTGCTAGTATACATAGGTGCATTGCATCTTATCTGTCATGTACGAGGGAGATGTAGCCTTGTGTTGCACGTCCCGGCGTTACAGTCACCGTCCAATCCCAAGCGGGGGCTGGGGGCGCCACAGTGTGATTTAAAGCTATGAATGTAGTTGGGATATTAGTTTTATTCTGATAAAACATTTTATCAAATGACTTATTCCGTTGCGATTATTGCATACTGCTAGTATTATGCTAGGTACATTACATGTTAACTATCATGAACGAGGGGTATGTAGCCTTACGTTGCATGTCCCAAGCGGGGTCGGGGGGCATCATAGTAGCATTCCTCATGAGGAAAGGCTTTCCTCTCATAGCCTTTCCATTTTTATCAATGTCCATCACATGGGTGCGATGGTGCTTTAGATGCTCCATCTCCTACCAATAGGCAGTGGTATGCCTATCTAATTCGATAAGTCACCTCCTAGGGCGTTCCCCTCTCATCTCTCGCACTCGCTGTGTAGAAATCGTCAATTTCCTAGCGGTTTTCCATTCACGTGTCCTAGAAACTGCAAGAGACAGTAAAAAATGGAAGATAACTCATATCACAACTATAAATGGGTCCACATTAGATCTGAGACAAAAAAATAAAATAAAATATACTTTATTTGATATCCGAACAAATGAAGTACAATGACGTACTGATGCAATGCAACCCTGTACATAAGTGACGGCTGAGTGGAAACCATAGACAAAGTGCAGACCAACTAAGATCCAAACAGATGAGGGTACTTGGCCTTCATATCAGCTTCTTTTTCCCAAGTAGCTTCCTGAACATTATGATTTTGCCGAAGTACTTTGACTAATGGAATCTTGCGATTACGCAATTCCTTCTCTTTCCAATCAATGATTTGTATTGGTCTTTCTTCGTAAGTTAGGTTGGATTGCAAAAGTATACTCTCGAGATCTATGACCGCAGGCATCTGATCACCAAAACTCCTTTTCAATGAAGATACGTGGAATACATTATGGATTCTGTGAAACTTAGTTGGCACCTCCAAATGGTACTCATTTGCTCCCACAATTTCCAATACCTCGTAGGGTCCAACGTATATCGGGCTTAACTTGCCCTTAACACTGAATTGATTACTCCTCTCATAGGAGATAGTTTTACATAGATCCAATACTCCTCCTTTTGTTGTCGGCGTAGCTCTTCTGTCAACTCTGTGCTACTTTCATCCTTTCTCTAATGGTAAGGACTTGGTCTTTTATCTCCTGTAGAAGTTCTGGTCCAATCACCTTATTCTCCGCAACTTTGTCCCAATATAACGGGGATCTGAACTTCCTACCCTACAAAGCTTTATAGGGTGCCAACTGAATGGTTGCTTGGAAGTTGTTGTTGCAAGTGATTTGTACCAAAGGTGTAACATCCCGCTTAATTAACTCTTAAGCATTTTAGATTAGGCTTTTAATTTTGGGTTAGTTACTTACATTAAGGTTGATAGTGAGGTTAATCTTGGCACTAAGTACCATTAAGTTAAGGATTAGAGAAGCAAGCCCATTAGTGGTCTTGGTGAGGCTTTTAGGACCTTAAGGCATTCATGGGCCTAACCCAAGAAGACTTGAACCAAGCCCTTAGGAAATCAAGACTAGTTTTGGCCCAAGTATAAAGAAGGCATAAGGCCTTTGGTGTAGATTGGACCCTTGACCCTTTGCAAGCCCACAAGGCCCAAAGCCATGTTTGGACTCATTTCACCATTCAAAACCAAAAGCCCAATACACTATACCATTAGTTTCCTTAAGCCCAAATCATACCCTAAGTGCCCAAATTAAGTTTTGAAAATCAGCTAAGACCATTAACCATCATACTTGAGGTTAGTGAACTTTAAGTCATACTTTGATGCTTAATTGTGTTTAATCTTTTCTTAAACCTTTTAATTCAAATTTTCTTGAATTAATACTTCATTAACTCTTAATTAGACCTCACTAATACCCTAGATAAACCTCCCCACATATCATTAAGAAAAATGACATATGAAGCACAAACCTTGCATCAATCGGTTTTGTTCATTAGCCTTTGTAATGCTTGGATTGTTTATCCCTTGGGACCAACATTTTTGTGGTTTGTCCTCAAGGGTAATATGGTTCTTAAAAACCTCATGAGAGCCTTCCAAACCCAGTTTCCAAGGGTGGTTTGAGGAATTTTCTACCACCCAAATGATGCCCCACAACCTTGACATCTCTACAGGACCCTTGCACCTACTGTGGAGAGGGAATCATGGTGGTTTCAAGCCACTGTTCCCCTTGCACAATGTGACATAAGTCTATGGAAGCAATCTGGAAAATTTCCAGACTTGTGCACCTCCCACTTCACCCAATCAACGTGCACCAAGGCCAATGTCTCCACCCCTCTTGAACCCTATAAATACCTCCCTCGCCTTCTCCTATCCTCCACACCTTAGCTCCAAGCTTCGTCTTAAGCCTTGAGAGCACTTCTCCTTCTTAGAGATTAAAAGAGTGAAACCAAGTGAGTTCTTGGTGAGTTCTTTAGTGTTCTTGTGTAAAGCTGTCTTGAGAGCTTGGAAGGCCACAAAATTTGTAATTTTGATCTTAGTTAGCATCAACCCTTGTTTCCAAGTGTTGGTATGAAATTTGGTTGAGTTTTGAGAAGGTTATCATGCTTCGCTCAAAACTGGGTCAATTAAGAGATGATTTGAATGAGTAAATGATTTTAAGTGGGACTTTAGCTATGGCATGTCTTAAGCATAATTTGATATGATTTATCATTGTCTTAACATGATCACGAAAGGCTTAAATTTTGGTTTGAAGTATGTCATGGTAGGTTTTTGATCTATCTTGTTTTGATCATCAAGCATGTATTGGTTTTGAACATATTGGTGATTAAGGATTTCTTAGCCATGATTAAGTGTCAGGATGAACTTGATTGTCCAACAATTAGCCTTCATTATGTCATTAAAGATCTCAGTGATCATGTATGATTAAAGAAAATCTCATATGCATACATTCATAGGGATCAATAGTTGAAAACACACTTAGGCATCAACTAGGATGCATGCCACGGGTTGGGACTGTCTGGGCATGTTCCACTTTGACTTTTGAAAATCCAAGGGTGTAGTTGGTTCTAGAATGCCAAAAATATGAAGTCCATGGAATTTGGTTAAATTTGGAGTTCATTTGCAATCAACAAAAATTTAGGGCCTAAATGGCAATTTTTGAAAGCTTAGGGGTATTTTTTTAAATACCCAATTTTTGAGACCTTTGATTTTGAACCTCAACCATAGAATATTAACCCTAACTTAGTATACACATGATTTACGCAGCTATGATGTTATTTTCAAATTTCTCCGGAAGTTTGTAAGTTGGCCTCTAACTTACACCTTGATAGATTATTTATGAATTATTGATGAATGTTTCATTCATATTTCAATTATCATTTTGAGCAGAAAATATCATGTTATGTGATACATTGAGTGCATACTTACACAACATATGACATTTTCACCATTTTTAGCATATTGCATATAAATGTCATTTTTACATGAAAACTTACAACATATCACATGTCATGAAATACATTTTTCAAGCATAGCATGAAAATAATTTTTGTTACGACCCCAAAGGCTAGGATAAGGAATTATCATAGTAAAACTCCTTTATTCACTCTAGAGTGTTTAATAATGGAGTGGTAACCCCTGGGTTGACGAAGAATGCCAAAGTGATGTCAATATGTTATGACACCTAAAGTTGGTGGGTGTACACGTTATGATGTTATGTTATATTTATCAATGCATTGAGAACGAGTCTATAGACAACGTAGTTTCCACGTGAGTTATACTACGGTCACCAGCAGGTACTCACAGTGCATGTGGGGAACTGTGACGTTACAACAAGTTATAATTATGAATTGCTAATAATGATGAAGGTTAATGATGAAAGTTATGATGAAGTTATGTTTTCAAAAATAATGACAAAAATGTTTATTGAAGGAAAACTTGTCTTTATTTTTTTTTTTTGAAATATTGAGGAATCTGGATGGGAGACATGCATACTGATTTTCTTTCTGCATTTCATGCATTACATATTTATCATTTTTCATGCTTAATTTATCGTGCACGTTGGTTGTTTAACTTACTAAGATTTCGAGTAAATTTCACCCCTTGTGGGACCACTATCATTCCACTTGAAATGGTAGAAGTTGTGCCAGGTCTTGAAGAGATCGAGCTAGATGGAGCGTTGGATCCAACTAATTGAGGAGGAGTCAGACCTTGAGAGGAGACTGGATTTAATCCTGATGTTTATAACCCAAGTCCTTCATGCTTTAGATCGCATGAAGAGAACGATTTGACTTTAACTCTTAGTTGTACTAAGTCTATGCTACGTTGGTGAACTTAATGATTTCTAATGAAGTTGGGACGTTTTTAGTTATTCTGGCATATTTTATACTTACAGCTTTTATTTTCGCAGCGGTATTACATACTGCTAGTTTCTTTTAGAAGAACCGGTAGCCACACATAGCGGCCCCATCCCAACTTTATTAATGTGCCTACACTTATGGTGGAGGAATACCGGGGTTACAAGTGAAGCATCGGGAGATTACAAATAAGCAAATAAAACCAACAAACATAAAGCATGTAAAGAAACTAAACAAGCCTATAATAAGAGCAAGACCAAACAAGCCTATATAATAAAACCAATAACCTCTAAACAAGCCTAAAAAACCACAATCAAAGAACATAAACAAAAAGAACAACCAACCAAGATAAAACCAACCAAAATTAATGTCTAATAGCCATCAATCCCGACTTATCAATTCAAACAATACCTTGTTAGTTGCATACTAGGATTGCATTGCATATTAATTGTCATGCACGGGGGTATGTAACCTTGTGATGCATGTCCTGACACTCTAAGTCTTTGTTCCATCCCAAGTGGAGGTTAGGGGAGTCACAAAAGGTAACTACTTCTCCCAGTTCCAAAACAAAGGCTCTAAGCCTGTCTTCCAAAGTCTAAATCGTCCTTTTGGTTTGTCCGTCTGTCTGAGGATGGTAGGCACTGTTGAACTTCAAACTGGTGCCCATCAAACTCTGCAAACTCTACCAAAACTGAGACGTGAAACGAGGTCTCTATCTGACACGATAGTCTTCAGTACTCCATGCAATCTGACAATCTTTGAGATGTAAATCCTCGTTAATCTCTCCAAAGAATCAGTATTCTTGATGGGTATGAAATGGGTGCTTTTTGTCAAATGGTCAACTATCACCCATATAGTGTTATTTCCTCCTGATTGCAGTTCTTGGAAAACCCATTAAGAAATCCATCGAGATATCTTCCCATTTCCATTCTAGGATTGGCAATGACTGCAACTCTCCTGTCGACTTCTAATGTTCTGCTTGAACAAGTCTACACACAGAACACTTATTTACAAACTTTGCCACATCTCTTTTCATTCCTTCCCATCAGAAATGATGCTTTAGATCCTGATACATCTTTGTACTACCAGGATGGGCTATATAGGAGTATTGTGAGCTTCTCTCAACACCCTCTCTCTCTGATCCTTGTACTATAAAGTCTCGTCTTCTCTGATACTGAAGTCTTCAGGCCCTTCAGTCTTCTCGACCTTTCAGATCATCTCTAGTAGTTTACTGTCTTCTCTCTGACGGCTCTTCAATTCTTCCCAATCCAATGGAGCGAACTCTTGAACTACAATCATAATGGATTTCTGACTACAGTCTTCAATCAATAATTTCCTTATGCTGTTTAAAAGAGACTTAACTTCTGATGATGAAACAGACGAATATTCCACTCTACTCCTCCGAATCAATGCATCGGCTACCTAATTGGCCTTTCTGGGGTGGTACTTAATGTCTCACTGGTAGTCGCTAATCAATTTCAACCATCTCCTCTACCTTATATTAAGGTTCTCCTGCTCAAAAAAGTACTTGAGGCTTTTATGATCCGTGAAAACTTCACACTTTTCTCCGTATAAGTTGTGTCTCCAAATCTTAAGAGCCAAAACCACTACGGCTAACTCCAAGTCGTGAGTAGCATAATTATGCTCATGATCCTTTAGTTGACGTGATGCATAAGTGACTACCTTCCTTCCTGCCTTAGATGCATCACTATACACCACAAAAGGCTTATGAGGCTTAGGCAAAGTAACTCTAGAAAACTCACTTCACACTTATGTGACGCCCCAAGACCCCACTTGGAATTGGACAGAGACTAAAGTGTTAGGACATGTATCTCAAGGCTATATACTCTCGTTCATGAAAGATAATATGCAAGGCAACTAGCATGTTTCTAGTAGTATCCAATAATCAAAGTTGAATAAGTCATTTCATAAAATGTTATATCAGAATAAAACTAATATCCCAACTTCATTCATAGCTTTAAACCACACTTCATAGTGATGGAGTATCAAACTCCTTGTTACACTTTTGCTATCTCCAAGTAAGTCATGACTAATTGCAGTCTTCTCTCCAGGGTCGAGCACATCCTTGGCTTTGATCATCATCCTGACGAGCTACTCTTGGTCCTGCTAAAAGTTCTACCATTCCAAGGAAAATGGTAGTGAAAACTACGACAGTGAGATTCCAAGAAATCTCAACAAGTTAACGAAAACATAAACATGTATAAGGTAAGCCATGGGTTTGAATACATGAACATGTACTTTGCCCCAAAACACATTTTTGTCCAATCGATATTCTTTCTTTTTTTCAAAAACACTGATGTTGTAACCATGTATCAAAGTAACAATGTAACCATATAACAAACTACCATTTCTTATTTGTCCCTTGTAATCTTTTCAATATAACAATGTGGATGGATACCTCACGGCTACCCTAAACACCGTGGGCTCCCTGCTAGTTCCGCATCACATTACTGGCCCTCTTGACTGGGTGTGAGTACATTAGAGTTCATATAATGCGGCAATTCACAATTGGCCATCACCGTTTTTAAAATATGATACATAAGATCATAATGCCTTTACCGTATTTTCCATGTGTTGCACCTGCTAGCGCTAGGTGCTACTTCACTCTAAAATCCTTTAAAAAGAACTCATTCGAAGCCTATTGACTGTACTTCGTCAGCCTAGTGGTTACCACACTAATTTACGTACTCTAGAGTGGATTAAGGAGTTCTACTAGGATATTCCCCCATCCTAGCATTTGGAATCGTGACAAAAAATATTTTTCTTTCTTTTTCTTTTAAATGCGCAACTCGAAATTGTCATGAACGGGGGCAGGTAATCTTGTGTTGCATGTCCCGACGCTTCAGATGTCCGTCCGATCCCAAGCGGAATCTAGGGGCATCACAGAAATGCTTGTGACACGTACTTGTGACAAAACCGTTATTTTTCCTCCAATGCACAACTCAAAAATATGTGACACATGGCCATGTAACTCTCATGCAAGAATGCCATGTACTTATGCCATATACATCACGTGTGACGCCCCCATATTCTGCTTGGGATTGGACGGACATCTGAAGCATCGAGACATGCAATACAAGGTTACCTGCCCCCGTTCATAACATATAAGATGCAATGTTCTTAGCATGCATCTAACATTTTGTAATATTCACAGCAGATAATGTTTTATTTTTTTAGCAATACTATGCACCAAACTTATAATATCCCAAATAGTTAAAACATAATCCATGCATACTTAACAAAATAAACATCCACGATTACAGCACGGGTCTTAGAAGACTGTAATCTCAAAACAACGGAGACCTGCCTCCATAATTACATCGCCAAAATACACTATTGGGCTAGTTCGTTGAGTAACTCGCATAACTCGACTAACGATGCTGGAATACTATCCGAAAACCTAACTATACAGGCTGCGACCTCTGTGTTGTGTCTACGGCATCTAGTGAACCTCCACCAGTCTACCAGTGTCTGCTCCTTGCTCTTATCCTGACACATCACCTACCATTCAAGGGGGAATGGTAGTTGGGACTTCCACGGTGAGATTTGATTACAAATCTCACCAAGTTAACAGGAAACTTCCACACAGGTTAATGATGTATGCATGACAGTAAAAGTATGAATGCATAATCAAAGTCGTAAGTAAGCATAGCATAACTTGACATGTGGCATGGCATAAATGACATAACTGAAACTGAAACTGAAACTTAGCTTGACGTGACATGACATGTACGCGAACTTAAAACATAACATGGACTAGCAACATAGCATGAATGGTGTGTTGTCACATGCAACCAAAAATAAAATCTATACCCCTAAAAATACATATAGTAGTGCAAGTAAGGATCGTTCCCACAGAGAGTATTTAGCCTAGTTTTATGCTACGTGAACAAGGATTGGGGGGGTTTGAGTATAACGAAAACAATTTTAAGAAAAACAACTAAGAAACAATTCAAATTAAAGTATCGAAATCAATCAAAAGAACAAACCTTGGTCTAAGTCAACATCCACCATCGGAATTTTACAACTGATCATCGATGCAAATATATATTAATTCATACTTTGAATATTCACCGTTGGAATTATTTTCCTATCTCTCTTTAGTCATAGTTAATTAGAAAACAAGCAATCTAATTAACCTTAACCACTAAACAATCCAAGACAAGTGCTAAAGGTTTAATCTAGTAGCAACCTTAAGAATTAGAGAGATCGATGAAGCTAAACAACACAAGCACAAGCGGTTGCATTTAATTTCGTCGAGCATTCTTCCTAAGATCTAATAATTTTTGACGCAGCAAATCATCAAATCTTAGTTGCTTCACGAATTAGAGGGATCAAACAATTATGGATTTGATGTCTAATCTTGCAATAGATTGCAACAAATAATAAACTAGTAGGCCTCCTAGTAATTAAACGAGACAATCATGAAAATAGGCATAGAAAAACATTCGATACTCAAAGCATAAATTGTACACTAAAAACACATAAGATCTCACAGTTTTATTGATTTCGAGGTTTCCATTTTCTTTGACCAATTATGAAAGTTTAGCCGCACAAAGCCATCCTGAAAACTGGAATGAGGAGTTAGAGAATAGGGGAGAGAGAGATGCCCTAGCATGATGATTTTTCCCCCTCTTTTACACGTCCATGCCCCTTATTAGAATCCTACCAAATCTCCTAAAATATTCTAAACATTATCCTCAAATAACCATATCCAAATCTAACTTAATTAAGGGAAATATTAAAAATAAAATAGAGTCCTAATATAACTAGGAAAGTGGTGTTTTCTAGCTGTAACTTTCGTGCACCAGATCTCCAAAACATCTACAATTAAATCGCATATTTGAATTGCACGATAAGGCCGAACGTTCTGAAACGTCAGCAGTGCAGGTGTGTCAACTTCCAGCAAGATTTCGACCTTTATGCATCCAGTATCTTTCAAAACGAAAAACATGAAAGTTGTAGATCATTGTCTTGGTGTTCCACATCATCTTGAATCATCTCAATCGAAGCTTGGATAAGAGAGTTATGCCCAGATTACGAAGCAGTGTTGAAACTATCCAGAACCGCCCAATTAACTTCATTTTGCATTAAACGACTCCGTTTGCTTCCTAAATAAAAATATAAGAATAATGAGTATAATTAGGCACCAAATAAGTATAAAAGACTAAACATTAAGGGGAAAAATATGACACTTTGCATTCTCATCAATGAACATGAACTTGAAACATAACATGGACTTGAAACATAGCATGAACGTGAACATACATATTTGAATATGAACTTGAACATAACATGAACTTGAGCATAACATAACATAAACGTGAACTTGAAACATAACGTGAACGTGAACATGACATAACATGAACGTGAACTTGAACATAACATGAACATGAACATGAACATAACCTGACATGAACGTAAACTTAAAACGTAACATGGACTTGAAACGTAGTAAACGTGAACGTACATAATTTGAACATGAACTTGAACATACCATGAACCTGAGCATAACATAACATAAACGTGAACTTGAAACATAACATGAACATGAACATGACATAACATGAACGTGAACTTGAACATAACATGGACTTGAGACATAAACATAACCTTACATGAACGTAAACTTGAAACATAACATGGACTTGAGACATAGCATGAACGTGAACATACATAATTTAAACATGAACTTGAATATAACATGAACGTGAGCATAACATAACATAAACGTGAACTTGAAACATAACGTGAACGTGAACATAACATAACATGAACTTGAACTTCAATATAACATGAACATGAACATAACCTTACATGAACGTGAACTTGAAACATAACGTGGACTTGAAACATAGCATAAACGTGAACATGCATAATTTGAACATGAACTTGAACATAACATGAACCTGAGCATAGCATAACATAAACGTAAACTTGAAACCTGACGTGAAACATGACTTGAACGTGAAATACATGAATTTGAAATTTTATTCAATAGACTTAATTAATAAAAGTGACCAAACGAGTGCTACACGAGTCTCCTTGAGCCGTGTGTCCCTGCCGATTACCGCATCACAACACAAGTGTCTATATCAGTTGTGAGTGCGTTAATATATACTCCACAGTTGTTGTGACCCCATGAATTGTTTGTGCCACACTTGTTGTGGACACACCTAAAATAAAGTGTGGCTCCATCAGCGTTAGTGCCTGGCGTTGTTGTGGCCCCATTCACACCTATTGACAATACTTCGTCAACCCAGGGAATTTCACCCCTATTTAGACACTCCAGTGTGAACAAAGGAGTTCCACTAGGATATTACCCTATCCTAGTGTAATACCCAGCTCCTTCTTCTTACGTACGCTTCTCTCTTTCTGACGTACGTTTAGTCTTGTTGACGTAAGCAAATCCCGAAGGCAGAGATTATGTGATCATCTACCCTTCTCATTAGCGACTGCGAGTCACGTTATGCGTGTCAAACCATGATGGCATGTCTCGAAAGATATCGTGTGACTTCTAGGGCACGCCCAGTGTTTTAAATATGCTGTAAATCATTATAAGGAGTATTTACATTGTTATTTAATTAAGATTTGATCTTAAATATGACAATCATAATATTCTTGAAGAGCTCCAAAAATATTATAATTGCCGAAAATCATTTTTAATATTATTATTAAAATGATTTCAATTATTTAAGATATTATGGGATTTAAATTATGTTGAGAACTTTTATTAATTAAATGGTTTAACCCTTTTAAATATGTTAAGTGAGACTTCATCATTTTATTAATGATGAAGAATATTATTTTAAAAACTAAAATTAGTTTAAAATAATATTACCTTAATTCCTCTAAGTGCTTTTAATTAAGTTAATGTTTTACGCATCTTCAAATCAGTATTTTAATTCCTCGTCGTTAGATCGTTGTGCAGATCCCCAGACAAATGGACTGGGTTAAATACCCAGACCCCTCTCTTTCCCTCTCATTTTCCCCGTCACCCTCTCTCTCCTCCCTCTCTCATTCGGCGTATGCTGTACGCAGACCCACCCCACGCCGAACGGCTTAAGGCCTCAGCCCGGCGCCGCCGTGCGCCGCCAGCCCTCACCGCTGGCACCAATGGCTTGCTCTCCCTCCGGCGAGTCCACCCATGCCGACCTCTCCCCCTCACGCTCTCCCTTTCTCCATTTCGAAAGCACAAGGTCCGAACGGGCTTGTGCGCGTATCGCCGCCGTGCGCCGCCCAATGGCTCCTCCACTCCCACGGCGAGCTCCTCTCCCACCGGCCATCATCCTCCACCGAAGCCAGCCCCTATGAAGTAGTCCTTCCCTTCCTTCCACGGCAAGTATCCGAAATGGGTCTCTAGCCCATTTCCCACCGTGCGCCGCCGTACGCGGCCACCCACGACCACCATGTGATGCCATGGACCTCCTCTCCCTTTCCCCGAGCTCCTCCATGTGACCCATGACCAGAAACCCCTCCTCCACCTCACGGCTCCTCTCTCATGCACGCACGGGTTGCACGCCGTTCAGCACCATGCGCCGCCACCCATGGCTGATGACCACCATGTCCAGCCTCCTCAGGCCGCCACCAAGCCAACCCGACCTCCATTGGCCCCGATCTGGCACCCATGAAAGCACACTCTCCCTCACTCTCCCACAGCTTCTCCTCCACTGAATGGCCAGATCCGCCACCGTGAGCCACCGTGGCGCCACCTCGACGCCACCACGAGATTCACCACACCTCCCTTAGCCAAGCCCTAGGTCCAAACCATCACTTTATGTGATGGGTAATCACTGCACGTGATGTACAGTCACTGCGTGTGATTGACCGCCACTGCACACGGCTAGATCCGCTGTGTTATGCCCCTTGCCATCATCACAAGGCCATCACGAGCCCTTCCAAGACCACACCTAGCTATCCAAACGCCTAAACAGTCACCGTACGTGAGTTAGCCACCACGTACGACACTGTCGACAACATCGGCTATGGCAGTCAACGAGCAATGCACGGGTTATCCCGTCGATGGTATAACTCTCTATCCCTCGTTAATTATGTTAGATATTGATTAGTTGACTAGGTTGTGGACTGTGCTGTTAGTATTATGGAGTTGTGGCGTTGTGATGAAGAGTTGGGCATTCTGTGTGATGAAGTGTTGGGCTTATCTATGTTGTATGGAGGTGCATTGTGCCGTGTAGTGTGCTGTGAAGTGTTGGGTGTATTGTGAAGTATCGTGGACTGTGCTGTGTAATGCAGTTGTGGGGCATGTGTTGTATGGATGGCATGGCGTTGTGCGGAATGGGAAGAGTACAAGCTAGGTGTACTTTGTATGTGGCATAATGTGAGACAAGGAGAGTATATATAAAATATACCCTCTTGGCATAAGGTAGAACGGGATGAGTACACGGAGAAGTGTACTCTGTGAGTAGTGCGTATAAAAGGTGTACATGTGGAATGTACTCCATGTGGTGGATTGATGCACCATATGGCGTGTATGCCATAATGGTGACGTGGCATAGTGTATGTGGAACGAGAAGAGTACATGCTGAGTGTACTCTATGTGGGGTATGACATATGAAGGGGATATATGTGGAATATACTCCATACGGCGAGTATGCCGTAGTGGTGATGTGCCGTAAGTGCATGGAATATACGCGGAGTGTATTCTATGTAATGGTGATGTGGCGTGTTGTATATGTAAAGGGAGTACATGTGGAATGTACTTCATGAGATGGTGAGATGCACTATATGGCGTGTATGTCATAATGGTGATGTGGCGTAACATGCATGGAATATATGCAGAGTGTATTCTATGTAATGGAGCGATGTACCATATGGCGGGGATGCCATAGTGGTGATATGGTGTGTATGGATGGAGTACATGTAGAACGTACTCCATATGATGGGTGATGTACCATACGGCGTGTAGGCCATAGTGGTGATGGAGCGTATGTAAAGAGAGTACAAGTGTAACGTACTCTATATGATGGGTGATGTACCATATGGCATGTAGGCCATAGTAGTGATAGAGCGTATGTAAAGGGAGTACAAGTGTAACGTACTCCATATGATGGGTGATGTACCATATGGCGTGTAGGCCATAGTGGTGATGGAGCGTATGTAAAGGGCGTACAAGTGGAACGTACTCCATGTGATGGATTGATGTACCATATGGCAGGTATGCCATAATGGTGATGTGGTATGTAAAGGGAGTATACATGGAGTGTACTCCAAGTAACAGCGACACTCCGTGTGGCGTGTCGTAGAGATAAGGATGGTTATGTGATTGATGGGTGAAGTAGTGAAAGAAGTGTAAGAGTACGCAGCGGAAGCATGACTGGGCAACGTCACGAAGTGACGTGGTTATTGGAAGTCATGCTTATAATGGGTGAAGTGTTAAAGTATAAAAATGGCGTAACGGTAACGTGACGAGATGTCACGATGTGACGGGAGTACGTGAGGAACCGTACTCGTAATGAGTCAGGGGTGATGTAGTAGAATGCTAGGTAACACGACAAGGTCACAGTGTAGCACTAGAGCAATCTCGGGCTATATAACGTGACATGAAACGTAGTTATGAATGGAGTCTTGTCGTGTTAAGTGTTGGGATGAACTGTCAAAAGGGACGGGTAGCATGAGGAGTCATGCTAACTGGGTTAAGAGAAGGTTGGTATCGAAGTATGGCCCTTGTCCCTCGAAGCTAGTGATCAACGTGTTATATATGTTGATCTTAGGTGATAAGGGGTAGAGTACATGTGTAGTCTGGTTAGACACATGTGCCGGATGGATTCAACATATGTAATGGGTAATCTATCCTGAGTATAGTTACACAGTGTTTAAGCTTCAGAGTTGGCTTAGAGCCGGATGGCTTGTCTGGATGGGAATGAGGATTTGTATGGGCTAAGATGCATGAAGAAAGTGACGGGTGTACTATCTAAGGACGGGCGTGACTTAGTTGGTTTAAGTCATGCGTCGGAATGAGGTTAATGAGAAAAATGAGACAGAGGCCTTAGTGTCTTAATCCTAAGGTGAATCATGAGTTCCCTTTAGTGGATGAGTACTCGAGGCAAGACATGAGTTGGAAGATGGGGTGACCGTAATGGGTCCCCGAAGGTTTTAACATAGTGAAGGGCACGTAAGTGCACGGGATACAAGGAGAATGTTCCAAGTATAGTGTAGTTCTATTTATTGTTTAAGTTACTTATGCATTAGATAGAGAATAATGCTAAGATTATGTGTATGCATGTAGGTTGCCATCTGACAAGCATGAATGGACTGCATGACATGCAAGTAGCATGGAGTCCAGGTAAGTGTTATGTTCATACTCTTCTAGACTTTTCAAAGATAAAGAAACGCTTTTCCTTAAGATGCTCACGAAAAGAAACGAAAGACGTTTTAAGAAAGAAAATGCTAATTGTTAAAAGGTATAAGTATGTACGGCCCCTCCTTGGCAGTCCCTTTTTACGCATCCAAAGTATTAATTGTATGCATGTGAATGGATGACTATACGCTGTATCTATTGTATGTATTTTCTAAGAAAATCCATAAACTGATGAAGATGCATGAGGGCATCACAACGGATGCTTTTGTGAATCCTACGAACCGACGCCCTCATGTGCGCCACAAGGTGACTCTCGTTGATGCCATGAGAGGTGACGTTCAAAGGTGACGCTTATGGGATGCCACGAAAGCCGACGTTTAAGCCCATGTATATTCTCAGATGAAGTTTTCCACAAACGAATTGTTAAAGAAAAGATAGAACTGAAATAAACTAAAAGACGAAAAGACCATTTTCGGGCTTACGCCCCAAACGATATTTTCTCAGGAAAATAAAGGGACTGTAAATGAAAGAAAGAACCGAACGAAAGCGTCAGCTCTTTCGAGCTGACATAAATGAACGAATGCATGAATGAAAAGCAAGAAAGAAAGAAATGAAAGCATGAATGTATGAAGACACGTAATGGCCACATAACTGAAATGAAAGCGTACTAATGAATGGGCAGATTGCAATGCCGGGTAAGTAGTGCTGGAAGTGCACCCAGTGCTGCCCCTATAAAAAGGGATTCCCCACCCGTGGCCACGGGCGAAATTCGGGTCCAAAGGAAGACCGCTAACCCCTTACATGTAACACCCCGTTCCCGAAAAGACATTTTAGAATTTTCGATGAGCCAGTGTGCTACTATTAAAACTTGAACTTTAAAACTTTTTCTCTTAAACAACGCGCCAGATGCGAAAGATTTCCATAAAAATAACAAACTTCAATAAATACTAAAAATCCAAAATAAAGTCTGCGGAAGCACTTATTAAAAATACGGAAGTCTCATGTGCTCATCAAAATAATTTATTTAAAACTTAAAACCATAGCAAAATCTGTCTAGGCCTCTGCCTCACCTCCTTGGGTCAAGTTCTGTCCTGCAGTCTCGTCTTCATAAATGTCATCACCTGGGGTAGTTTAAAAACATGAAAACAAACTAAAATGAGTCGAATACTCAATAAGCAACACATCATACAGTAAACATAATAAACATAAGGTTTCTTGAAAAGCGCGCATTTTCATAAATACATTCATAAATAACATGAACATGAACATTAATTTATCTTTCACTTGTCATAGGCCGTTACCCACTGTTGACCCCCATGAGTTAGGGTTAGCGAATCTAAATAGATTCTGATTCTGCCCATGGCCGCGGGTTGTGGAATCCATACATAAGGAAGACAATACTGGGTGCACTACCAGCATGCACGACCTGGCAATGTAATATGCCCATAACATAGGTACCGTTTTCATATCTTAACATAGGCTGTTACATATTTTATCAAATCATACTTGCATACTTGACATTTCATAGATTTCAAAAGAAATCACATACATATCTCATATCATAGATTTCAAAAGAAATCACATTCTTTCATAAACGTCGTGATACATGTTTCATCGCATAAAATCATGATTTTCCATAAATATTTTACGAAATAACTCTCTCATAAAATCATGCATTTCCTAAATAATTTTATGAATAATCTTTCACATAAAATTATGCATTTAATAAATAATTTCATGAATAATCTTCCACAAATAATCTTTTTTAGATAAAATCATGACTTTTTATAAATCTGTTGATGCATAACTCATTTCATAAAATAATGATTTGTCATAAATAACTTAATGCATAATACTTCACACAATATCATAGATTTTTCATAATTTTATCATGTTTGGGTACGTAAAAAGGGGCTTCCAATGAAGAGAATACATGCATAATATCTTTTATAAAAAGACAAGTAGTTCACCGTACATACGTGTAAATATATGATCATGCTACTTACCTTGCAATGCTAATCCACTATTCTCGGCACGAAATTGGTCGCCTATAAAAATAAACACGTACTTTGCATAAATTTCTAATTAAACAAGTGATCCTATTTGAAAACCTAACTACTAAAATAGACTATATTTTCTAAACCTAAACACTTCCTGACACTAAAATATCCTTACCCGTTAGTCTTAAATAAGCAAGGATATTTTTGAAAAACAACAAACTGCACATGGGCATTTTGGGAAAACAAAATAGAGGGGCATTTTTGTAATATAACTAACCTAAAAAAAAGAATGATTTACGGGTTGCAATTTGCATGGATCCGGTTTGGTTTTACGCATGAAAGGGATGCATGCATTCGGGTTGGGTGGTGCGATGCTCACCGAGAGAGGAAGAAGGCAGTCGCGACGGTGGTTCTGGTGGCTAGGCACGGCGTCAACTCCGACGAGTGGTGGCTAAGCAACTGAGAGTGAGAGAGAGTTATGAGAGAGGGAGAGTTTACGGGATGAAAGAGAGGGAGAACACGACTTGAACTTACAGAGCAAGGGTGGCGGCTTGCTGCGGCGTCACAGGGCAGTGGAGGCTAGATCTTCGGTGTCGTCTGTTGCTGCCAACGGTGGCGCCGCGGCCCAAAAGTGGCAAAACGTGGTTCTCAGTTTGAGTGGGGGATGCTCTGTTTCGGGGGCCTAAAACAGGGGAGGATGGCAGCGGTTTTATGGCTTTTTCGAGGGCAGGCCGTGCAGTGATTTGCTTATCTGGGCAACAAGGTGATCAGAGGGAGGAGTTGCGTCGTGGTTTGCTTGGCTTTGGCAAGGTGGTGCAGTGGTTTCCCGGTGGCGTGCAGTGGTTGTGTGTGTGGAGGAAAAATGAACCAACTCGGTAATGAAGTTATTTTCTGGGATTTACGGTGGAGGGAGAAGTGGTTTGCTGGACTATAAGAGGGAAGGTGGAGGACGATGTCTTCTCGGACGTGTGCTGCGGTTTTGAGGGGAGGAGGTTGGTGGAAAGTGTTCTGTGTGCGTGAGTGTATAAAGACGTGGGCGGCAGTGGCTATTCCTTTTATGCAGAGGAGGGCTTAACCTATTTATAAACCTAGCCAGTTGAGAGCTAAGAAGAAAACCCTAGGATGCGAAACGTGAATGTGGAGGAAACGGATGGATTTAGAAGACTCACGGTGGAGGGCATTGCGGCTTGCATTCTTTGGTGAGAGAAACGTGTGTATGCATATACGTTTGAGATCTTAAAAGAAACCCTAGATAAAAATAAAGGAATAGACGTGCATGTGCATGAGCATGTGGGTGGCTTGTTTGAAATTCAAAGAAGAAGAAAAAAAATCCGGAAAGAAAGGAGTTGTATTATGAAGAGGATTCAAGGGCTTGGATAGAAAATAATAATAATAATAATAATAATAATAATAATAATAATATTGATGGAGCCTTAATAAAATTATTCAAATTTTATCCCTAAGAAAAAAAATATAGGGTCGGGTCGTTACATTACACACGGGGCATAACAGTGTGTACTGGCCTATGAAAGTGATAAGAACGAATAGATGTATGCACGCATGCACGAACACATGAATGTACGAATCTTTAAGAAATGAAGGCACTGACGGGGGACACGTTTTTAAAGAAAGGAAAGTCTTTTGAAAGAAAAGCCCCGTCCAGTGACGTTTTCAAAAGAACGCACGTAAACATGCACGAACTCTTGGAGAAATGAAGGCACTGACGGGAGAAATGTTTTACGAAAAGGAAAACCCCGTCCAGTGAAGTTTTCAAACGAACACACGCATGCATGCACGTAATAGTATGTATGAATGATGAATGCATGATTGAAAACCTATATTGTTATATTTTTAACGGTATGAAGTAATGCTTACGAGTCTTCGACTCATTTTAGTTTTATGTATGTCCCTCCCCCTCACAGGAACTGTACGATCAGGACGGACACGGCCCACGGGGAAGAGCACGGAAGTCTAGGCATGAGTTTTAAACGTACGAGAGACCTTTTTATTATAAGATTTATGTTTTCCGCTGTAAACCTCTTTTATGATAAAAGCACATTTTAAATTATGAACGTGGAGTCTTGCACCCTGGGTATGCAAGTGAAAAGTTTTAAAAAGGATGGTAATTTTCGTCGTCCTTTTTACAAAAATATTTGGAAAAAAATCCCAGCATAAGGACGAGCGTTACACCTAGCACTTAGGGTCATGATTGACATGAATAACTTAACAATATTGTTCTTGAGATACACAAACTGTATTCGAGACGGGATGACATGAATACGAAAAGATAGAAGTCTTGACGTAGCGTAATGTGACGTGACGTGAACATAAGACAACAGTCATGACATACTTTGGGACATAAATGGAACATACAACATTTCATAACATCCCATACATGTAACATGCAATATTTCGTAACATGTGACAGTGAAGATTACATGACATGACATACATGTATTAGATGACATACGTAATTTGACATACTTGAAACAGGTAGTAACATGAGACATAATATTTTGTATAACAGATAAGTATTTCGTGATAGAATAATTCGTGCAATAGATAAACATGTGATGACATGGCATGGCATGGCATATATAACAACATACGAGCATAAACTGTAGTTCCCTTACCCATCACACATACACAGTAAGCTGATAGTAAGTTAAGAGCTAACTTACCTTGATAGTCGCATTCTACGAGAATAAAGTGCAAAACACGAGCAACTGTAAGAGGGTGTTCTGAAAGTTAGAAATTTAATTACTAACAATTAGAAATGTGAAAAGGGACAACTTAGAATAAAATTATTATTTTACCCTCTACATATGAGAAATGTCCATTTTACCCCTAACTTAAGGATTTCACATCCTAATTCCAAAAATTACCAAAATTTACATTCCTCATGTAAATTTTGTCCTAGACTCAAATATCAACTCAGAAAAATTTAAAATCATTCACAACTATGGAAAACTCACAATGGCCAAAACATTCATAGGTCATTTCTCTTGATTTTGATTGCAGGTTTTTCCATCTTCAAAACCCATGATTAAACCAAAATTTTGTAACAAGGATCTTCCTATACTAAGTTTAAAAACGCACTTAAAATATCTATTAAGAAAAGCTAATCATCGACACCAAATTTTTTGTAAAAAGACCCAAACATTTTAACAACAAAATAACTCTTAAATCACAAGTTTTGACCTTAATAAAAACATCTCCAAGAATCCCAGAAAAATCAAATCCTACTTCTAACATATTCATAACATCATCCTAAGATCAACCTTACTTTAAAACATCAAACAAAAGTTACCAAAAATCACAAAACAATACTTGGAGTTTTTGGTTTTACACTTGGTCCAAAACAGAAACTTTTCTCTCAACTAACTTTGATCGATCTCTTGATCCATGGCTTAAAGACATGTGATTTTCAAACTAAAACATCACATGGTTTAAAAATGTGTCCTAAACAAGATCCAACTATCAAACTTAAAATCAAATGGATAAAACTCAACACAAGATGTATCTAACCCAAAAACATCAAATCTTAGGCCTAACCGAAATCCTCTTCCATAGAAAAATCATATCTAGAAAACTAATATTAAATATCTTCAAAATAGCAACCTAAAATATATATAAGAGGCTTAGGATCATCACATAAAAATATCAAAGCCTTTGGAATAAGATTAAACCACGAAATATTCAAATTTTCTCAAAACAAAATCTGTTTTTCCACTTCCTATTTTCAAGTTTCTAGATCTAAGGAAATCAATCTATCATCAAAAGCTTTAGTCATGCAATAAAACCTCAATGAGTATTCATAAACACATGCTAACAACACTCCATAAACTTTTTGAACCAAGATATGTCCATTAGCTTGGTCAACAATTCCACAACATAACATACTCTCCAGTTTCACGCCCAGAATGACCTTTCCATGGTTAAAAATACTTTTGACCAATCAAATGAGCATGTAATGAGACTAATAAGATATCCACAGAAACTACACTCAAAGAAAAACAACTTTTATGAAGGTGTCATTGTGCGAAAATACATACAAATGGTTGAATATCACCCCGCAAAAAGACCCAGAAATCAGCCCGAGAGAGCTCTTTTGAGTTTCTCTCTAAGAACGGGGTGAATAAGTGATAAAAGGGAGTGAAATGTGTCTTGCACAACTTAAGACTTCTGGACGGGAGAGTTATGGGCTTGAATGACCCTTGATTGGAGGTGGTTATGTGACATAAAGTGGAGAATAGTGAGGGGCAAGGACTGCCTGCAGCAGCTGTGAGATATAGAGGTTGGTGGGGTGGATTTCTCCTTCACATCAAGGCACTATTGGGTGCAGCCAATGGTAGAGGATGGTCTGCCATGTGGGGGGGGGGGGGAACTTCTTCAAGAAGCTTTGCCAAGGTGGCCAAATTCGTGGGCCATGGTGGGCCTCAACCAAGTGGGTTTCAATTTGGGGTTTAAAGGGGGTTTGGTTTAGGTTTGAGATGCTATGAAGCCAAAATCCACTTTTTCTTGGCCTAATCAACTTTCCAAGGTTCAAAAGGTTGGATAATGATGTCACAACAAGGATTTGATTAATTAATAGCATGTGGAAGTGATTTAATCAAATGATTGAACACAATGCTAGAAATCAGATTAGAAAGGGTTTGGAGGCCAACTTTAGGGTTTGGGAAACTGTTTAGGGTTTTAGTTTCAACCAAGCTTTGGGGTTTCAATTGGATTCCAGCCATTTAGGGTTTCGCTAGGATTGAAACCCTCTTTGGTCTGGCACAATTTGGTTGATCAGATGAAACAAAGTTTTGCTTAGCTGGCATGATCTCACACCTTGATTTCCTTCACAAATCTATCTAATGGTTCCTCATGGTGCCAAGTGTCTAATACTACTCACTATGTGTGGCTAAGATCTTGCCAAGTGTCCAAATAAAACTTCTCTAACCTAATTTGGACATTCCACACTGTAATTTTGAAAACACTGCACTAGGTGCACTTATCGAGGTTACTATTCACTTCGAAAAAATGCATAATAAACTTAGTACTGAAAAATTCTAAATATTCATGTTAACCTATAGTGAAATCGTTTATCGAAATTCAACCCCGAAGTGCCCCTAAAAATAATTTCACAATTTCGAACAGGCGTTACGTCTGAAATTATGAAAATGGGTTATTGCGCCGTAAAATTCTAAATAATCATCTGAGTCTAATGGCGTAGACCATGACACTTCTAACTACCTCAAATAATTATACTCATATTTTTAGCATCATAGTGAGTGATAACACAGACTATGTTAATAGACTAAAACCTGTGCGATTGGTCGATTCGTAAAAATTTATGGAGTTTTCACAAGGATCCTAAAGTCAATAGAAATTCCACCAGTGAATTTCTAGCGGGCTGTTACATCACGTGCATAGCTTGAAAGAATTAGAACATGTCGAAACATATACTTGCGTACAACATATGAAAGTTAAACAAAGCATATAACATTTCTTAAACTCCCAACATGTCATTTGAACCAACAATTTTATCAAGCAATATTTAAGCATAGCTTGAACATATAAGATACAAACCATAGCATGTAACAAGTAGCAATTCCATTATCCAATTTGAGCAAAGTTTACATAAAGACACAAATATATTTTCCAAGAGTAAGTAAGAGGCTAGCTAACTTACAAATTTTTCCTTGCTTACAAAGAGTATAATCTTCATGGGCTGAAATAGAACCATACTAATGTTAGAGAGTTCCTCAATTGAAACATAAACTTATAAAACTCTAAACCTATAAAATCTAGCAAAATTTTCGCTTTAACCCCCTTGACTCTAAAAGATTGAACATTAAGTTCTAAACCTTTAACATTGCAATTTGACCCCAAGTTTCCTCATGCTTAACAAACTTCGTGTAGTCTTCATCCTAGACCCGTTGCCAACCTCAAAATATGCTTGCTCAGAAATTGTACCATAGAAGATACCTCATTAGAAGAAACCTTTGATCTAAATCATTCACTATATGCACTTAGCTTAATGTCACACTTGAAATCATCTTAACTGAACTGAAGTACTTGATTTAACACTAGAACATAACTCCAAAAGTATGTTCATCTTATTGATTCACGCAACTTCTGACCAAATCTAAGAGAAAACACCATTCAACACACGTTTGGTCACCAAACCTCAAAAACCAGGACTTGATCTAAGGTACCTTGCTTCCTTTGTACTTTTGATTCTTAAGACATCAAAGTGTCTAATGTTTTGTTTCTAAACATACTCATGATCAAAGATCACTTCCTAGGATATCAAGTCCACATAATCCAAAATACCTTTAGAGGGAAAACCCCAGCCATGCGTTTTGATACTTTTGAATATATGACATTTCTAGACCGTGATTTCCTAATAGATATGAGACAAATGTTTCCAAGCCTAATATGAGCCCTTAAGCATTACTTTATCCATAACAATCTGATAGTTAGGAGATTAACCTCAAATCAACAATATTCAAACACCATGACATGCATTGACTCTAGATGGCATTATAAACCCCAATACCTTGAATCTCACGCAAGAACCTTTCATCCAAACAACAATCTCATTTCCAAGCTTACCCAAAGATCTGAGTACACCATTAAGGTCATAAAATCCATTTTTTATCAAGCTTAGGCTCAAACTATTATCACTAGACATATTGCTCTCAACCGAAAACAAAAGCCATCATAAACACCACAAATCGACTTCTCACTTCCAAAAAATTCTTCCATTAGACCACTAATACAAGTCTCCAACATTTATTACGAAAAATAGGGAGAGGGATTACTCACCATGTCAAAAATCTTGAAGAGGGGGCTCGATTTGCACTGTTCTAACCAACAGTTCTTGGTTTTCACCATTATTGTGTGATATGCTCATGATTCGAATGTGGTGTAGCTGAAGCTTTATGTGTGTGCATGAATAGAGAGGAAAAGAAGATAAGAAGTGAGTATTTTCGTGTAAACCCTCAAATCAGATAATAAGGGGGTGTTTTTATACTAAAACTAGCTCAAACTCTCTTTCTTCTTGCTTCAGCTTTATTGGCAAGTTGATGGCCCAAGATTTTGGCTATTGCATGTTGGACAAGTGGCGCATGGCAAGTCTTTAGCTGGTGCATGTTGGACATGTGGCTTTTAGCTGATGCATGTTGGACAAGTGGCACCTTGGTGCTGCATGTGGGACAAGTGGTGCATGGCTGATGCATGCTGGACAAATGGTGCATGGCTGATGCATGCTGGAAAAGTGGCGTCTCAATTAATGACTCTTCATAAATGCTCCACCAACCACCACTGTGACGCCCCCAAATTCCACTTGGGATTGGACGGACATTTGAAGTGTCGAGACATGCAATACAAGGTTACCTGCCCCCGTTCATGACATATAAGATGCAATATTCCTAACATGCATCTAGCATTATGCAATATTCGCAGCGGATAATTTTTTCTTTAGCAATACTATGCACCAAACCGAAATATCCCAAATACTTAAAACATACTTCATACATAATGACGTATTAAACAACTGAGATCACAATACTAGTCCAAAATGGTTGTGATCAAAAGAGTGTTGGAGATTGAACACCACAAACACAAGTAGTAATCAGGTAACTACTGTACTACCATCTACGTCACACCATTGTTTAGTCGATCATTTTCAGTTGGTCGATTCTCGATTCTCCTTCAGATCCTGTAACAAAATCTACCATTCGGGGGCAATGGTAGTTGGGACTACCACAGTGAGATTTGATTACAAATCTCAGCAAGTTAACAGGAAACTTCCACACAGGTTAATGATGCATGCATGAAAGTAAAAGCATGAATGCATAATCAAATCATAAGTAATCATAGCATAACTTGACATACAACATAACATAACTGGCATAACTTAAACTGAAACTGAAGCTTAGCATGAACGTGACTTGAAACATAACATGGACATGAAACATAGCATGATCGTGAACTTGAAATATAACATGGACTTGAAACATAACATGAACGTGAACATGCATAATTTGAACATGAACTTGAGCATGACATAGCATAAATGTGAACTTGGAACATAATGTGAACGTGAACATAACATAACATGGACTTGAAACATATTTTTGTCTAATGGGATTACCATGATTGCGTGAACGTAAACTTGAACATAACATAACATGAAACATGACTTGAACTTGAAATCTTATTCAATAGACTTAATCATTAAAGTGACCATATGGGTGCTACACAGGTCCCCTTGAGCCGTGTGTCCCTGCCGATTACCGCATCACATCACATGTTTCTATACCAGCTGAGTGCGTTAATACGTACTCCACAGTTGTTGTGGCCCCACGTATTCTACGTGTCACAATTGCTGTGTCTCACGTAGTGTATGCTCCACAGTTGTTGTGGCCCCATACTTCATGCTCCACAGTTGTTGTGGCATCATGACTTATTTGTTTGTGCTACACTTGTTGTGGACACACGTAACATAATGTGTGGCACCATCGGCGTTAGTGCCTGGCGCGCTCCGGTGACCAGCTAATTAGGCCTCATTCGCAACTTGTTGACTGTACTTCGTCAACCTAGGGAATTTCACACCTATTTAGACACTCCAACGTGAACAAAGGAGTTTTACTAGGATATTACCCCATCCTAGCGCTTAGGGTCGTGATTGACATGAAACTTAACTGGCATACATGACATATCGTAACGTGACGTAACATGAACGTGACATAAAAGACAGACGTAACATGAACGTGACATAAAAGACAGAAGTCCTGACATAGCATAACGTGACATGAACTAAGACGACAGACATGACATACCTCAAGACATAAATGTAACAGAGAACATTTCATAACATGGCATACTTGTAACATGCAACATTTCGTAACATGGCATACCATATAATAGACAACATTTCTTAACATGGCGTAACATGTGACAGTGAATATTACGTGACATGAAATATATGTAACAGATGACATACTTAACATGACATACTTTCAATGTATAGCAATACGTGACATAATATCTTGTGTAACAGATGAATAATTCATGACAGAATAAATTATGTGTAACAGATAAATATGTAATGACTTGGCATGACACATATGATAACATGCATACATACACTTTAGTTCCCTTACTTATCACATATACACATTAAATTGATAGTAAGTTAAAAGCTAACTTAACTCGATCTTCGCGCTTCGAGACAAAACTCAAGTGCGATCACGAAAAACTGAAAGTAGCGATTTCTAAAAATTAGAACTTAATCACTAACAATTAAGAATATGGAGAAATATCAACTTCAAGTAAAATTACCATTTTACCCTCTACATGTGGGAAAATGACCATTTTACCCCTAACTTAAGGATTTTGCATCCTAACTCAAAAAATCACCAAAATTTACATACCTTATGTAAATTTTATCCTAAGCTCAAATATCAATTCAAAAAAATTTAAAACTAAACACAACCATTAAAACTCTATAGGTCCGAGACTTACAAGGCTATTTCCCTTGATTTTGTTGTAATTCTTTCAAATTTCAAAACTCATGATTAAACCAAAATTTTTCTTCTACTATACTCATAACATATTCCTAAGAATAATCATGTTTTGAATCATGAACAACAGTCATCAAAATCACTAAAACCATACTTGAACATTTTGGTTTTTCTTCTAAGTTCAAAATAGAATTTTGTTTCTAACTTGTTTTGATCAAGCTCTTGATCCATGACTTATAAAGATGTGATCTTCAAACCAAAACATCACATGGTTTAAAAAGATGTTCTAAACATATCCAAGCATCAAACTCAAGATCACATGGTTGAACTTCAACCAAAACATAAATTTAGCCAAGAACATCATCACTTTGGCCTAACTGAATACCTCATTGCATAAAATTTCATATCTTCGAAACTAACATCAAATATCTTCAAAATAACATTTTAACATGTATATAAGAGGCTTAGGATCTTCCAATAAAAATATCAAAACCATTGGAATAAGATTAAACCATAAAAGATTTAAACTTTCTGAAAACAGAAACTGTTTTGCCTCTTCCAGTTTCTAAGTTTCTAGACCTAAGAACATATTTCACCAAAACTTTTAATCATGCAACAAATCCTCAACCAATAATCATATACACATGTTAAAAGTACTCCATAAAAATTTCGGACCAAGATCTATTCATTAGCTTGGTCAAAAACTCCAAAATATAACACACTCTCCAGTTTATCGCCCAGAATGACCTTTCTGGGGTCTAAACAACGTTTTACCAAACAAATGATCTCCAAATGGAACTAATAAGATATCCACGTAAATTAGACTCCAAGATAAACAACTTTGATGAAGACAAATTTGCGAGAAAACACCTAAAAAAGCTTCGAAACGGGTGTTCAAAAGAAGTAAGAAAATCTGTCCGAGAGTATCTTTTGTGTTTTATGAAGGAAAAGTGTAAAGGAGAGTTGCTTTTCGTGGGAAGTGGACTGGAGAGCTTCTTACACAAGCTATGTAAAGTGATAGGACTGAAGGAATGGTTGAGTGTTGGCCTTTTCTTCTCATAAAAATCAGACCAAGATCTTTTCTCAAGGTGGAGTGTGAGAGTTAAAGAGTGAGGTGGCCCTTTAGCTTTGTCTTTCAAGAACCTTCTAGGCCCTTCTTGTAAAGATCTGGCCAGCCAAGTGGGGGTACAAAACTTAGCCATAAAGCAATCCTATGGTGACCCATAAAGCAATCCTATGGTGACCAAATTCGTGGGCCTTAATGGGCCTAAACGGAATGGGCCTAAATTTTGGGGTTTAAAGAGGGTTTGGGTTGCTATCAAGCCCAAATCCAATATCACTTGGATTCCCACCATTTAGGATTTCACTAGGATTGAAAACCTCTTTGGTCTGGCACAATTTGGTTGAGCAGATGAAACAAGGTTTTGCTTAAGTGGCATGATCTCACACCTTGATTCCTTCAAATCCAACAAACATTCCTCATGGTGCCAAGTGTCTAATATTATTCACTAAGTGTGGCTGAGATCTTGCCAAGTGTCCAAATAAAACTCCTCTAATCTAATTTGGACATTCCACACTATGATTTTGAAATACTGCAATTCGTGTGCTTATCGAAGTTACTATTCACTCCAAAAAAGTAAATCATAAACTTAACACTAAAAATTCCTAAATATTCATATTAACCTATAGTGAAAATATTATACCGAAATTCAACCTCGAAGTGCCCCTAAAAATAATTTCACAATTTCTAACAGACATTTCGTCCGGAATTATGAAAATAGGATATTGCGCCATAAAAATTATAAATAATCCACTGAGTCTAATGGCGTGAACCATAATGCATTCTGACACTTCTAACCACTTCAAATAAATAAAACTTATATTTCTAGCACCATAATGAGTGATAACACTGACTATGTTGACAGACTAAAACTTATGCGATTGGTCGATTCGTAAAAACTTATGGGGTTTTCACGAGATTCCTAAAGTCAATAGAAATTCTGCCAATGAATTTCTAGCGGGCTGTTACAACCACTAAGTTTTAAATGCTCCGCCAACCACCACTACTTTAAATGCTTGAGTGCTATTGGGTGATGGTGATCATTAGGATATAGTGTAGAAAAATCTGAAAAGTGTTCTTGCAAAGAATCCTCTTGCCAAGTGGTGTGGGTCCTTGAAAATTCAAAATCCTCTTCAGCTTCCTCATAATTGTTTCCTAGGAAACCTAAGAACACTTTGCATGTGTGCTAAGTGTCCATTTGTTGCTAGGGATAGGGATTTTCAAAATCATCTTTGCCCTAATTTTTGAAACTCTCTTTTGTCTCTTGCTTTCCTCTTCAAATTCTGGAATCCTAGTGGCTTGCATGAATGCCATGTGGCATGTGCCTTTTGTATGTCCAAAAACTCCCATGATTGCATCTTCTCTAATGTTGAACGCCCCATGCATGCTTGCCAAGTGTGATGGCCGATTGCCTCTCCCTTGCTCTTCATCATCTCCTATCTTGAAAACTTAAAAAGGCTTTGTTGCATGAAGGACATGTGGCGCTCCCCATTAAGGCTGAAACCCCTAGGCTTCATCATCACAAGATCCTTCTAGAAACCCTAATGCATGAATGAAAAGTTGTGTAGCCATTGCCCTAATCTGAAACCCTAAATGTTCCTTGGTGTGTTCCTCATGTGGTCTAGGTTCAACGAACCTTCAAGGGCGTATAGGTCTATTTATGGCTGAAACTCTAATGTGTCTCCTCAATGCTAAAGCCTTCTTGCTCCTAGGCATGTGCATGGTTGTCATTTGGCAATGGTGTGTGTGTGTGTGTGTTGCTCTAGCCGACCCTCTCTCTCTCTCTCTCTCTCTCTCTCTCACATCTTCATCTCCCACTAAGACTCTTCTAGAATCCTCAAAAGTTGTGTGCGCCACTTCCCTCAGCATCTCTCCCTCTTCCTCATGATTACACTCGGCAGACAATGAGGGTGATGCCCCTTGGTTGGGCGTTTATCTCTTTGACCAAAACCCTAGAGTCTCTTTGAGACTTGTGCATCAGATTTTGAATCTTCCCCATGCACCCCTCATCATCTCAATCTTCTAGGAACTCACACAAACACTAGTGCATGGGTGAGTGGCGTCTGGCTCTTAGGGTTCCGAAACCCTCTTTTCTCTCTCCCCCTTCTTCCATTTCATGTCCAGATTCAATGTACCTTAGATGTAGGTTAACATGTTGGCTATGTGGCATGTGGGTAGGTGTGGTGGGTGTGTGCCCCAATTGTGCCAAACCCCACATCTCCTTCCATCTTTTTAGCTTCTTCTAAAAGCCTTCATGCATGTTTACCAAGTGGCATCAATGTGATAACCAAGGCGCTTCTTCCCTAGGTTCCTAATGATGGGTATCCTAGGGAAAGCTAAAAGCTTTTCCTCTTCCATGTAGGCACCTCCCATATCCAAAACCCTAATTTGGGTTTCTAAACCCTAAACCTTCTAGTGGTCGTATGCCACTTAGTCCCTTGGGCCTCTTAGTGGGCTTGGGCGCCTAAGGTACTAGGGATGAGATGGGGGCCGTGTCCCCCTCTAAGTGCTTACCTCATTTATCCTTTGGCCAAATTTCCAATTGGGCTTAGGCTAAACGTAATGAAAGTAATAGGCGAGGACTTGGCTAAGTCCAGGTCGTCACAACTTATCACTCCAAACAAACTTTGCATTCTTTTGGGTTAAGGAGGTAAGTGGTCCAGATAAACTAGAAAATCCTTCCACGAACATGCTATAATAACCAGCCATCCTAAGAAACTGTGAATCTCATGCACACTAGTTGGTCTTTGCCAGTTCGTTACTGCTTCAATCTTGTTGGGGTCTACTGCTACTCTCCACTAGAAATCACGTGACCTAAGAACTTTTCTTCATGAAGCCAGAACTGGCACTTACTGAGCTTGGCGTACAGCTCCTGATCTCTGAGTACGGTTAGCGTCATACTTAGGTGATTTCTATGCTCTTCTTTGCTTTTTGAGTAAATTAGGATGTCATTAATGAATACGACAACAAAGCTATCTAAGTAAGGTCTGAATATTCTGTTCATCATGTCCATGAATGCGGTTGGAGTATTGGTTAACCAAAAAGGCATCACCAAAAACTCTTTGTGGTCGTACCTTGTCCTAAAGATAGTTTTCGACACATCCTATTCCTTGACCTTCAACTTGCGATATCCGAATCGCAAATCGATCTTCGAAAATAATGATGCTCCTTGTAGTTGATCGAACAGATCATCAATCTGAGGTAACGGATATTTGTTCTTGATCGTCACCTTGTTTAACTCCATGTAATCTATGCACATCTGCATGGAACCATCATTCTTCTTCACGAATAGCATAGGTGCTCCCCATGGTGAAGAATTAGGGCAAATAAATCCGTTCTCTAACAGTTCCTCCAATTGCACATTGAGCTATTTCAATTTTGCAGGAGCCATGGGATATAGTGCCTTGTGCGTCATAGCCATCGTAGGTTCCAACTCTATTCCAAACTCTGTCTCTCTATCTGGTGATAATCCAAGTAACTCGCTAGCGAACACTTCACAAAAGTCTTCAACCACGGGTATCTCACAGACTTCTTAACCTTCTTCGACTTCACAATAACCATGAAAAGAAATACTGAGGCACCTCCCTCGATGTACCTCCTGGCCCGTAAAGTCGAAATCACTAGAGGTGTGGCTTTAATCGACGCTCCTACGTAACTTATCTTATCTTTACTTGAGGGTTCAAACACCACATTTCTCTTACAACATTCTATCATAGCATAATGCTTAATAGACAATCCATCCCCAAGATTGGGTCGAACTCAATCTGACTGAATACTAATAGGTCAGCCTTCAATGTCCTTCCTTCTAATTTAATGGAACAGTCCTTATGCGACTCCCCTAGATTCTGATTGGGACCGGATGAACATCTGAAGCGCCGGGACATGCAACACAAGGTTACCTAGTCCTGTTCATGCAATTAAAAATGTAATGCGCCTAGCATGCATGTAACAATATGCAATATTCGCAGTGGAAATTGTTTTTCTTTGAGCAATACTATGCACCAACTAAAGATATCACAAATACTTAAAACATAATCCTTACATATTGGAATACTAAACATCCATGATTACAGTAACAGTCTCAAAAGGACTGTAATCTCAAAAGTATGGGAGTCAGAGCTCCATCATTACATCACCAAAACATAATTACTAGGCTAGTTTGTCGAGCAACTCACATAACTCGACTAATGATGCCATCATACTATCTATAAATCTAACTATGTAGGCCACAAGCTCCGTCTTTCATTGGCACCGCCTTATCAACCTACTCTAGTTGGCCAGGTTCTGTCCCTTCTCCTGGTCCTAACACATTGCCTACTATTTGGGGGGAATGGTAGTTGGGACTACCACGGTGAGATTTAAGTATAAATCTCAGCAAGTTAATAGAGAACTTCCAAACAGGTGAATGATCCATGCATGGCAATAAATGCATGAAGGCATAATCAAAGTCATAAACAGACATAAAATAACTTGACGTGTAACATGGCATGAACCAATATGACTTGAACTGAAACGTAAATTGAACTTGAAACTAAACTTGACATGACATGAACTTGAACTTGAACTTGAACATGAAACATGAACGTGAACTCGAACTTAACGTGAACTTGAACTTGAACATGAAATATGAACTTGACCTTGAACTTAACATGACCTGGAACTCAAACATGAAACATGATGTGATGACCCGAGCTTGACTAAGTATGGCTCATAGATTTAATTCTTAGTTGTCATAGTATTTTAAGGGCCTTAGTTTGTTTTAGTCAAAGGAAAGGCCTTAGAATCTTTGATTTAGCAACTTGAGCCCAATAAATGATTAACCCTAGAACGCCTTATATAATTTCGGCCCTATTTAGAAACTCAGGCCCAATGGCTTTAAGCACATGACCCAAACCCTAGTCACTAGTGCCATGTGTCATACATGTGTTGTACTATGAATCTGGTCTTGATAATGGACTAAGGGGGAGGGAGAGAAGTGTAGGGAAAACCAAGATGTGGCTTGCATGCCTACCCTAGAGGAATTACCACTTGTCAAGCATGCTAGAAGCCTTCTAGAAGAAACAAGGGACAACATGGACCTAGGAAGACTAAAGGATTTTCAGCCAACCCTTTCTCACATGCCTAGACCCATTGTTTTGGCCCAGTTTCGAGTTCCAAGGTAGATATTCTTGGAAATGGGAGCCTAGAGAAGAGAAAGGTGGTTTTTTCTAGGAGATCTGCATGGGAAATCGAAGGGACACAAGGGATTTCAAAATTTTCAGATTTTGCCAAGTGTCAACCATGCAATAAGCTTCTAGAAGATTAGATGAAGAGACATCTACATCAAAGGACTAATATACCCTAGGATTTCGGCCACTACACTCCCAAGCACCTTTTCACTTGCCACTTGTCACTTAGGTTACAAAATAGATCAATGGCACATGAAGAGTCACCTTGGGAAGAAGTAAATGGAAGATGAAGCAACAAGAGGGAAGGAGAAGAGTGGGCAGCAACGGACAAGGCACACGCCCATGCCACATGTCACTCATGCCAAAAGGTTGTTTGTTGGGAAAAGGAAGAGGCATGAGACATTTTACACAATTACCCTTGAGGAAATATTCACTTGCTTGAGAAAAAGGAAAGGCATAAAGGGAAAAAGGAGGGTTTCGGCCAAGGGAGAGGAAACCCTACAAGCCACCCATGCATGTCCCTTCCCAACGCAATCCAAAGTGGGATTCTAAGAGTCTTTTTGGAAAAAGAGAAGGGGGAAGAAGAAACACTTGCCACTTGTCACCCATGCAAGGGTTTTGGAGGCAACCAAAGGGGGAAGTGAGAAGACCACTAAGGAGGGAGTACACACCTATGGGCTTTTCCCTTGCTAGTTTTCAGAATTTGCATGAACCCTCACTCTCTCCACACAACTCTCACATGCTCACTTGAAGATCCTCATACTTTCTTGCATTTTCTTTCCAACCAAACAAGGAAGATTTCCTTTAAAGAGAAGATTTCGCCACCTTCAAAGATAGACAAGGTAAGGCTCGATTTTCCCTTATTTTCTACACACATGTCATTTTTTCCAACTCAAAATGAGATTCAAATCTCAAAGGATTTCGAGAGTGGTGAAACACACACATTTTCTACCTGTTTTCATGAAAAAAATGATTTAGGATTTTCAAGAACTTGAAGCCGAATAATGGGAGAGGTTCATCCTCCATGTTTTCAACCACCACCATGTGTTCTTACCCTACTTTGAGTCTTATATAATAACACGAGTGAAATGATGGGATTTTTGACCTAAAAACCCTAAAGGCCGAATGGTTTAAGATCAAGTGATGCCCTAGAAACCCTCATACGCTCAAGAACATGAAATAGGGCTTTTAGACACTCTTTCTAATGTAATTCATTTCGGATTATAGCTTGCTAATATTTCATTTCGTGGATTTTTGTAAGTACACACTCAACTTGCTCTCGGTTAATACTTGTATATATTTGTGTAAATCCTTTCATTGTTATGGTTGTTTTGATTGCTATTTCTTGTTTGTTATTTCTTGTTTGCTTGCTTGAATATGCTTATATGATCTTGAAATATGAATATGATATGAATGGTATGATTCGGTTTAAGATGAAAATGGCAAGAATGTCCTTTGCATGTTTCGGCTCTAAGGAAAGCAATGTTGTTAATTTGTGATACTTTTTTTTAAGAAGAGCCGGTAGCCACATGTCTAATAGTGGCCCTGTCCCAAGTTTATTATCTGCCATCACTTATGGCGGAGGAATACCGTGGTTACAAACCAAGTATCTGGGAGTTTACAAATAGGAAATAAAAAAAACCTCCCAAACACAAAACAAGCAAAGCCAAAACACAAAACCAAAAGCAACAACAAACTCTAAACGGGCCTAGAATAAAAACCATCTAAACATGCGTAAAGAAAAAATAGAAAAAAAAAACTTAGGTACGTATAGAAGGCAGCCCTGCCTTGTCGATCCGAATAACTCCCTTTAAAAACCTCAGAAAATGCTGGAGATCTTCATAAATAACATTACTTCCTAACTCGCCTTGTTTAGCCAAAAAATCAGCCGCTTGATTCCCTTCTTTGAATTGATGTAAAACACGGATATCCATTCCTTGCATTACAGAAATAAACTCATTCCAATAGTCTCATAAATACCATAGAGTGCATTTACCTGTCCGAAACCAACTTGGAATCACTTTCAATAATTACATTGAAAAAAGATAGTCTTTTACAAAGCTGAATCTCTTCCAACATAGCTCTCAATTCAGCTCCATTATTAGTACCAACACCAAAATGAGCCGAGAAGGCTGCTTTGAAATTTCCATCCATATCCCGCAAGATACCCCCACCTCCCTAACTTGTGGCATACAACAATCACACATTGACGCAAGAGAAATACCCTTATTTTGAACCCTCTCATCTACGGCCAGACTATGGAACCAAGCTCTCCAATTGCACATGGAGACTTTTTTTGGCAAATTTTTGTTCCAAAATCAATCATGCCAAGGCAATTGATCCCCTTTTTCCCGAGTTACTTCCCAAGCAGTAGCAGTGGTAAATTTTCCATCCAAAGTTAGTCTCCACACACAAATATCCAACCCATTACGCCCACTAATTTTAGTCTCCACACACAAATATCCAACCCATTACGCCCACTAATTTTAGTCTGCACGATTTCTTCCATAATCGCCTCTCCCACTAACTCCTTCAATAGTTCAACATTCCATGCCTAATCCATCCAACAATCTCTGATATGAATTCGCTCATTAGTAATGTCTGTAATTCTGGCTGATAAAGGGCCAGAAGCTAGCCATCTATCAAACCAAAAAAAAAAAGAATTTCCATTTCACAACAAAATCTGAACATTTTCCATTACTTCCAGAACATGTTTCATTATCGATCTCCAAATTCTTGAATCTGTTGCCTTCGGAATATAGGACAAAGGGTGACCATCCCTTAAATATTTTGATTTTAAAAAATTTGCCCACAAACCTTCAATAATTAGTAGTCGATAGGCAAACTTCATGTGTTGAGACTTCTGAACCTCATATAAATCCCTCAACCCCAAACCCCCTTCATTAGAAGGTTTGCAAATTTTAGACCATGATCACCAGTGCAATTGCCTCCTTCCCTCCACTTCGCCCCAAAGGAAATTAGCTAATATAGAGTTTATCCGATCAAGAGTCACCTTCGGAACATTGATCACCAAGAGGATATGTAGAGGAAACTAGATAGCACATGTCGCATTAAAATTAAATGACCACCTTGAGACAGCAATTGGAATTTCTAGCCCGCCACTTTTTTCCTTATTTTCTCAACTAGTGGCTCAATGATGCGGGAAGTCAGTCGACCTATAACAAACGGCGCACCCAAATGAATCACAGGGAATTGTCCTTCCTTAAATCCCGTAACTCTCAACAAATCATGCTTCCGAGTTTGGATTTATAAATTTAGAGGGAAAAATCACTGATTTCTAACCACTAATCTTTTGACCCGACCACCTTTCATAAGTGGTAAGAATCTCAAAAAGTCTCTTACTAGACTTTTTCCCCCCATTAGAAAAAATCAACAGATCATCAGCATACAACAAATGAGAGACTAAAGGAGCCCCCAACCAGGTGAGTAAATCTTCCAATCCGATCATTCTCAAAATTTTTCCTAAGCAGCCATGTTAACACCTCCTCCATAATAATAAATAACTAAGGAGATAAAGGATCCCCTTGTCGAAGGCCCCGAGCAGATTGAAAAAAATCTTTAAAAGTCTCATTCATCATCACAGAAAACCATGGCGACTTAATACATTCACCAATCAATTTACAAAATTATGAGAGAAGCCGAAGAACTTTAAAACCTCCAAGAGAGAATTCCAATCAACCCTGTCATAAGCCTTATCCATATCTATTTTTAACATGACATTACCACCCACAATTTCCATGTGGGGGGAGTGTACCATCTCTTGGGCAAGCGTGATGTTTTTCAAAAATATTGTGTCCCAGAACAAAAGCACCTTATTCATGGGATACCAACTTATGAATAACCCGAGTCAATCGAGACACAATAATTTTTGAAAAAATCTTTTAGGCCACTGAACACAAACTAATAGGCCGGAATTTATCAAATCTAGAAGGGTCAGGCATTTCGGGATCAAAACAATAAAGGATGACATAAAGAACCTGATTAAAGGGCTGCCCCTGAAAAAATCCCTGACAGCTTCAATAACGTCATCTTTAATGATCTCCCAACACTTTATGTAGAAACCAGACCCGAACCCGTCTGGCCCCGGCCTGCTTTGCTAAGGAATTGAGAAAATTGCTTCTTTCACTTCCATATCTATCGGGTCAACACACAGCATATTATTATCAGCTTCCGAAATAACAGGATCAATCAAGTTGGATAAGTCAGCTTGCACCACTTCACACGACGTGGAAAGGAAGTCTTGGAGTTGGATAAGTCAGCTTGCACCACTTCACACGACGTGGAAAGGAAGTCTTGGAAATACTGTGTAGCACCCAAATGGACAGACTCAGCATTATCAAATGTTGTACCATACAATAAAACCATCCGAGAAAGATGTGCCTTTTTATGCCTTTGATTAATCAAAGAATGAAAAAACTTAGTGTTCTGATCTCCTTCCATCAACCACTTCTTTTTAGCAATTTGTCCCAACCGGACTGTCTCTCTCTTTTCCCAGGTAGCAATCTCAAAGTTAGTCACAAGATAATCTGTTTCCACATCTTTAGAATATCCCAACTGCAGCTGGTTTTCTAAAATTTCCTGCCTCTCCTCAAGAGTTTTTAAGTTCTCATCAACCCAGCCAAAAATGTTTTTATTCCATGCTCGTAATGCAATCTTAGTTCTCTTGAGTCTTGTAGCCAGTTCATGCAATCCTGAACTGGCATCATGTCTATCCCAAGTCCTGCACACAATCTAAAAAAGTATCATGTAAGCACCACATATTTTGAAAACGGAAAGGAACCGGACCATATAATGAAAAGGCCTTTCCAGATGAACCACCATAGGACAATGATCCGAGGTTTTCCGCTTCAAATAGACTAACTGAGCCAAAGCAAACTGATCAAAGAAGGTGTTGTTGATGACCACTCTATCTAGCTTCACCCAACTTCTATTTACCCCAAAATGGCCATTACACCATGACATAGTACGCCCACTACTTTGAAGATCGAAAAAACAGGATTTATCTAAACAATCATTAAACTCTAACATAGAAATTAATGGTCGAGGATGACCACCAATTCTTCCAGAGTCTATGTGAATAGCATTGAAATCGCCCATCACCATCCAAGGCACATTATTCAACTGTCGATTCTCCAATTCTTCCCATAAACCTCTTCTTTCCGTGTAAGAACATTTAGCATAAACAAAGGTTATAAGCAACCTTTGATTCGCAAAATATAGCCATCCTGATATCGTTTGAGAAGTACAAAACACCATCTAAAACTCATTCAACTCTTTCCAAAAAATCCACAACTTGCCATATGCTAACTCATTGGAACAAAAATAATTAAGATTCAAAAAAGAACTGGTAGCAAACATACGGTTAGTACCAACAAGAGGTTCCGCAATCGCACAAATATTAATATCTTAACGACTTTAATCTCCACTTCGAACTCCCCAACCCTCTAACATTCCAATAAAAAATGTTTCCAATCATAAGTTCAGCTTTTGTGATCAGGTGTTAACCCGTTGGGACTTCCTCACCGTCTTGTCTAATGTAATTTTTATTTTTCCTTATCCGATCTATCAACTCCTTCAGAATTATAGGCCTTCTCTTTACCCCTTAATCCTGTTATTTCTCCTTCTTCACTGTAACACCCCGCTTAATTAACTCTTGATTAACCCTTAAATACTCTAGATTAGACTTTTATTTTTGGGTTAATCACTTTCATTAAGGTTGATAGTGGGATTAGCATTAATGTTGGTACTTAGTGTTAATGAGCTAAGGATTAGAGAGGCAAACCCACTAGTAATTTTGGCGAGGCTTTTTAGGACCCATGTGCATTCATGGGCCTAGCCCAAAAAAATCTTGAACCAAGCCCTTATGAAATCAAGGCTAGTCTTGGCCCAAGTATAGGAAGGCATAAGGCCTTTGGTGAAGATTGGACCCTTGGCCCTTTTCAAGCCCATATGGCCCAAAGCCATGTTTGGACTCATTTTACCATTCAAAGACTAAAGGCCCAATACACCATACCATTGGTTTCCTTAAGCCCAAATTACACTCAAAGTACCCAAATTAAGTTTTAAAAATTGGCTAAGGTCATTAACCATCATACTTGAGGTTAGTGCACTTTAAGCCATGCTTTGAAGCTTAATCATGCTTAATCTTTTCTTAAACTTTTTAAGTCAAATTTTCTTGAATTAATACTCCTTTAAACCATGATTAGACCATGTTAATACCCTAGCTAAACCATTCCACATGTCATTAATAAAAATGACATAACAAGCCCAAACCATGCTTCAATCGGTTTTGTGCATTGCCCTTTGTAATACTTAGACTATTTTGCCCTTGGTTCCAACATTTTTGTGATTTATACTCAAGGTTAATATGGTCCTTAAACACCCTATGAGACCCTCCCAAACTCAGTTTGAGCCTTGGACAAAATTGGTTGCATCAACCAACTCAAAGAACCAAACAGGGTGCACCTTGGTCTAGTTTGTGTAAGAACCATTTGGATTGAATTTGAACCAACCTCCTGCCATGATTTGCACCACCACCCCCACACCACCTCCTTCTCCACCCAATCACCAAGAAGTCCCATTACCATCATGAAGGATTTTGACTAATTTTTGCTGCCCAAAAAGATCCAAAACTGAATTGATTTTCTACCACCACAAAACCACCTTCATCCACCTGTTTTCAAGGGTGGTTTGAGGGATCTTCTGCCATCCAAATGTTGCCCCACGACCTGGAGTCATCTACAGGACCCTTGTAGCTACTGTGGAGAGGAAATGATGGTGGTTTAGGACTCTATTTCGTTCTGCACAAGTGACCTAAGCTCATACAAGCAAATCTGAAAATTTTCCAGATTTAAGCACCTCCCACTTCACCCAATCACCAAGCACCCAAGCCAACGTCCCTCACCCCTTGGCCACCTATAAATACTACCCTCCCCTTCTCATTTCATCCACACCACACCTCCAAGCATCATCTTGAGCCTTGAGAGCATTGCCCCTCTTAGAGATAAAAAGAGTGCAAACCGAGTGAGTTTTGGTGAGTTTTTTAGTGTTCTTGTGTAAGGCAGTCTAGAGTGCTTGGAAGGCCACGAAATTTGTACATTTGCTTCCTTTTGATCTTAGCTAGCATCTCAAACTTTGTTTCCAAGTGTTGGTACGAAATTTGGTTGCGTTTTGAGAAGGTTATGATGCTTAATGCAAAACAGGGTCAATTAAAGGAAGGTTTGAATGATTGAATGTTTTTAATTGCAAGTTTAGCTATGGCATGTCCTAAGCATGATTTGATATGATCTATCATTATCCTTACATGATTATGGAAGGTTGAATTTGTGATTAGAAGAATGTCATGATAGGTTTTAAATCTATCTTGTTTTAATCATCAAGCATGAATCGGTTTTATGCATATTGGTGATTAAGGATTTCTTAACTTTGATTAAGTGTTGGGATGAACTTGATTACTCAAGGATTAGACTTCATAATTTCCCTGAAGATGTTAGTGATCATTAATGATTAAAGAAAATCTCATATGCATGCATTCATAGGGATCAATAGTTGAACATACACATAGGCATCAACTAGGATGCATGCCATGGGTTGGGACTAATTGGACAAGTTCCACTTTGAATTTTAAAAATCTAAGGCCATATATGGTTTTATAATTCCAAAATTATGAAGTCCATGAAATTTGGTTAAATTTGGAGTTCGTTTGCAATTAGTGAAAATTTAGGGCCTAAATGGCAAATTTTGAAAGTCTAGGGGTATTTTTGTATATATCCAATTTTTGAAGCCTTTGATTTTGAACCTATCCAAAAGAGTATTAACCCTAACTTAGTATATACACGATTTATGCAGCTACGACACTAATTTTAAATTTTTCCGAAAGTTTGTAAGTTATCCTCTAACTTACACCTTGATAAATTTCTTATGAAATTATTGATAAATGCTTCATTTATTCTTCAATTATTGTTTTGAGCATAAATTATAATTTTATATGACACATTGAGTGCATACTTACATAAAATATGACATTTTCACCATTTTTGCATATTACATTTATAAATATCATTTTTGCATGAAATTTACTACGTATGCACATGTCATGAAAAATATTTTTTTTAAAGCATAGCATGAAAATAATTTTGTCATGACCCCAAAGGTCGGGATGGGGAATTATCTTGGTAGAACTCATCTGCCCACTCTTGAGTGGAAAACCCCGGGTTGACGAAGAATAGTCAACACGCTTCGATTGAGTTCTTTTTAAAGAACGGCGGAGCGAAGTCAACAGATTATGACACCTAACACTGGTGGGTGTACACGTTATAATTTTATGATATTATGTAATTTACCAATGTATTGAGAACGAGTCTATAGACAACGTAGTTTCAACGTAAGTCATACTACAGTCACTGGCAGGTACTCACAGTGCATATGGGGAACTGTGATACTACCACACGTTATGTTATTAATTAAGATAATGATGTAAGTCTATAATGAAGAAAATTTATGATGTAATTTTTATGAAGAAGTTATGTCTTTTAAAAAAATGATGACGAAATTACTTACTGAGTAAAAACCCGTGTCTTCATATTTTAAAAAACAATGTTGAGGAATCTGGATGGGAGACATGCATATGGATTTTTCACATCTCATGCATTGCATATTTATCATTTTTCATAATTAATTTATCTTTGTGTCAGTTAGTTGTTTAACTTACTGAGATTTTGAGTAAGTTGTGTCAGAAATCGACCAGGACGAGATTGATGGAGCACTGGATTCACATGATTGAGGAGGAGCCGGATCTGGAGAGAAAGCTGAACTTAATTTTGATGTTCATAGCCTAAGTCCTTTATGCTTTAGATCGCATTAAGAGAATGATATGACTTTGTATATAAGTCTATGCTACTTTAGTATGTCGAACATGATGATTATCTAAAGAAGTTGGGAAGTTTTACTTATTCTGGCATATTTTTCACCTTAACCTTTTATTTCCGCTGTGATTATTGTATAATGCTAGTTGCATACTTGGATGCATTGCATATTAACTGTCATGAACGGGGGTATGTACCCTTGTGTTGCATGTCCCGACGCTCTAAGTCTCCATTCCATCCCAAGCGGGGATTGGGGGCTTCACATTCATGCTCCAAAGAATATCCCATAGATAATTCCCCTTGCAATCTGTTATTAGAAATCACATTCATCGTCACAGCAACCAGGGTCCATGGCACGTTAGAAAATTCCTTGTCTTGCATCTGCACAAGCTCTGGCACCACTTCATTTTCTTTATCACACCAAACCTCCTCACATTCTTCATCACTAACATCATTTTGATTTTTCACTATTTTCTCTGAGTCTTGTAGAGGGTCCTTCGACATCTCTACATTCATTGTAATACTCGGCAACTTCCCAGACTTATTAAATTTCGTAGACTCACCCTCAATGTTTGATGTCGTCCCTACAGTTATAATATTAGGTGCTTCATCAATATTTTCAATTTGCACCACATTTGCATTCATATCCTCTTGTGTGACCTGCAATCTAGCGTCCGGTAATTCAACATTTGCTTCCATCTCCTTGTCGTCTTTGGTCCCCAAAGAACTAACCCTAGTTTTAATATTTTTTGGTTGCCACACTCTTTTATCTTTCGGCTTCCCATCTTCCTTGCACCTCTCCCCAACCCTACAGACCACAGCCGTATGTCCCTGTCTATAGCATTTCATACAATAAAAAACCCAATTTTTCATATCTTGCCTCTTGCCTCTTGCCAAATACATTTAGTAGGCGAAACTACAATCGTAAATCCTTTCATTGGTTCCACAATCAAATCTACCTCCACACAAATTCTTGCACCCATAGCTCTCGACTGGTTCAAAGTTGCATTATTTGTCCCGAGATAACGACCAAAACGTGTTGCAAATTTTGAAGACAATCACGACGATAAAGATGCATAGGCAATCCTAGTAAGAAAATCCATTGAGGAGCCAATGGAGATTCTTTATGTAAATCAAAGTCCTTTGTCCAGTTGAATAATCGAAAAGTGTTTCCTTCCATGACTCGTCGTCCTTCACGAGCCCATCCATGCACAAAATCACGTTCATTCTTCATCTAAATTAAAACATGATAATCATCCATAAAGTTGATTGTTAGAATCTCTATCAAACCCCACTTTTTCACCACGTTCAGTCTGATCACATCAATAGAAGGCCGAGCACGCATGATTTCATAACAATGGCAAACTTGTATTCTTCCAAGTCTATGACGCTAGTGGGTGCATAAGGTATGTAACCTGAAGAAGTACTGTCGAGTTAATATGAAATCTCTGTTTATGGCGTATTCATCATGGTGCAAGGACCATTGCTGGTGCGGTAACTAGTAGGAACACGCAGTGCAAAGGGGAATCGTCTTGTGTCCACCCTTTGAACAAGAATAAGAGCTCATATGTTGTGGTCACTTGATGAAAATCTCGTGATATGATAAGGATCACTTGATGAAAATCTTGTGATATGTTCTAATAAGGCAAGTTCTGATTAAGATCAACATGAAAAAGAAAGTCAAAGAAGTTTTCTGAAAATGTTTAAGTCTCTGTTACATGTCTTTTGAAAATGGTCAAATGCATAAGTCAAGTTCTGGTCAAGTCACATGTCAAGTACATGTCCATGCACGCATTTCATGATATGCCTCTTGTATGCTTGTGTTAACTATTGTATGTTGAGTGTTTACTTGTTGAGATTTCTCGAAATCTCATTATTGTAGTTTCCACTACCATTCCCCAACCGAAATTGAAGAAGTTGTGACAGGTACCCTAGATTCTCGAGAACCATGAACCTAGACGGTTCCATGATAGAGAACGAGTTTACTATACAGGCTCGTTATGACTATACTACAGATGATTTAAAATACACGGTCAAGCTTCTCAAGGAAATTTTAGCTAGTATTAGTGAGGCCGAGATTGATGCTACGATCTACCAACCATCCAAGAATTTGAAATTTTGGTGGAACGTGGACCAGTTGTCTACTTTTCTTGAGCGAGCCTCGAAGGCCTCGGCTGATGCAAAGGCAACAGCAAAAGACTTAGGACTGACACCACCTGAGCCTCAGCAATCCCATGGGGTCTTCTGGTATCTAACTCCTGATGGGACAGTAGTGATGAAGAAAATGGAAACCTAAGATATTTTGTGGAAAGAAAAAAAAAACTTATGGCTCAAGTCTCAACTTTTGAGGAACAATGTTGAAGGTCCCATGTTTTGGGAGTTTAAAAATACATTATATGTTTTTGGGTTACTATATCTTTTATGATGCATGCTTATGGAAATTGACAATGTTGGGGTATTTTGTTAGTAACAGTGCCATGTGCTTTGCAATTCATCACATTGTTTAGATTATCCGACTTTTATTATTTTCCGCTGCAATTTTTATTGCATATTGCTAGTGTACTTAGGTGCATTGCATTTTACCTATCATGTACAAGGGGTGTGTAGCCATGTGTTACATGTCCCGGCATTTTAGTCACCGTCCAATCCCAAGCGGGGGCTGGGGGCTCCAAACATGAACGTGAACTTGAACTTAACATGAACTTGACCTTGAACACGAAACATGAATGTGAACTTGAACTTGAACATGAAACGTTACCTTGAACTTGAACATGAAACATGAACGTGAACTTGAACTTAACATGAACTTGGACTTGAACATGAAACATTAACGTGAACTTGAACATGAAACATTAACGTGAACTTGGAACATAAACTGAAACAAGAAATACATGAACTTGAACTGAATGTGGAATACATGAACTTAGCATAACATGAACATGAACGTGAAAATACATGAATTCAGACAATCAAAATGATTTCGCTAGTTGTTTCTTTATAAATAGTGAACAATCAGAATGATTACACCATGAGTATTTTAAATGGGATGCCCTAATAATCAAAATGATTACGCCAAGAGTACATAGTAATACTTTGACAACCAGAATGATTTCGCTAGGAATATTTGAGTAGACATATTTTAACAATCAAAATGATTACGTTGGAAGTACCTTGCGTGAATTATCAATGGAGATACTCAAATAATCATAATGATTACGTCAAGAGTATCCCAGTATGACTGACTGGAAAAATGATGTTTGCGAGACACTCTAAACTCGAGACAAAATGTGACATGAAACAAAAGGACAGATGACCTAATGTAGCATAACGTGACATGTACGTGAGACGTATGACATGACGTAACATGAAACAAACAAATAGTATGTAACATGGCATAATATGTAACAGAAAATAGTACGTGACATGGCATAACATGTCACTGACAAATATTACATGACATGGCATAATGTGTGACAGACAAACTACTATGTGACATGGCATAACGTGTAACAGACAAACCATTACATGACATGGCAGAACGTGTAACAGATAACATTACTTGACAAACTATATTATTTGACATTAAAATATTTCATCACAGAATATAATATGTATAACAGTCGTACATGTAGTGACATAGCATACCATGGTACACAGGATAACATAAATACATAAATAGTAGTTTCCTTACGCATCACACATACATAATAATCTGACAGTAAGTTCGGAACTAACTTACAATGATATTCATATTTACGGGAAAAAGAACAAAACACGAGAAACTGTAAGTAGAGATTTCACTAATAACTTTATAACATGAAAAATGCAAACTTCAAGTAAAATTACTATTTTACCCTAACTTAAGGATTTCACATCCAAACTCCAAAAATTACCAAAATTTACATTTCTCATGTAAATTTTGTTCTAAACTCAAATATAAACTTAGAAAAATTTAAAGTAATTCACAATCATAAAAATCACACCAAGGCCGAAACTCCCTTAGGACATTTCTCTTCGATTTGTGTTGCCATTTTAACCAACTTCAACACTCATACTAAAACCAAAATATTGCAACATAGATTATCACATCCTATAATTAGAAGCACGCTTAAAACAACCAACAAAAATTCACTTCACATAAACTCAAAACTTTTTAGTAAAAAGATCCAAACTTTTTAACTAAAATACAAGCCTTTAAATCTCAAGATTTTGACTCATTTAAAACAATATCTCCAAGAACTCCAACAACTCAAAACTTTCTTCTAAGATGTCCATAACACTTCTAAGAATTATCATGCTTTGAATCATCAAATAAAAATCACCAAAAATCACAAAAATCTAATTTGAAGCACTCGGCTTCAACACTTCATCAAAACAAAATTTTCTCAACTTTGGTTTTTATCAAACCTCTTGATCCGAAACATATCATGAAAACAACCACAAAATAAAAAATAATATGGTTTAAAATATGTCCTAAACTAGATCCAAGTATTAAACTTAAAATCACATGGCCAAAATAAACCAAAGCACGGATCTATTCAAAAACCTCATATTTTTTACTTAACCGAGTATCTTCATGCATAAAAATCTTATGTTTATAAATCAACTCCTAAAATTTTCAAACCAACATCCTAACTTAGGAGTATCAAATAAAAATATCATAGTCATTGGAGTAATATTAAACCACAAAAGATCCAAACTTTCTTAAAATAGAAAATGTTTTTCTTCTTCCAGTTTCTAAGTTTCTAGATCTGAGAAAAGCTTTCATCAAAAGCTTTTATCAAGTAAAGAATCCTTAACAAACATTCATATAAACATGTTGGTAACACTCTATAAACATTTTAGACCAAGATATGTCCATTAGCTTGATCAAAAACTCTAAAATACCACATACTATCCAGTTTATCGCCCAGACAGACCTTTCCATGGCTAAAATAATTTTTGACTAAACAAATGACCATTAAACTAAATAAAAAAGGTACCAAAAGAAACTAGACTCAAATAGAAACAACTTTTATGCAGGAAGCCTCATGAGATAATAACTACAAATGCTACAAAAAGCATAAGCAAGAAAGCTTAAAAATTGCCTAAGAGAAAACCGTAAGTGTTCTCTCCAAGAACGTGAGTGAAAGGGATGAAATGAGGAAGGAATGGTCTGGACTCTTTTTACATAAACGGAAGGGTGAAGTGAGGTCTTTACTGACCCCTAAGTGATGGAAGTCTTGGCCAAAACAAGGGGCAAACAGCCCAGGGTGTGGGTTGGCTTGAGGTTCCTTGTAGGTGGTTGTGGTGAGGTGGCCCTTGCTTTCCCATCAAGGAATATTTGGGGGCTGTCATGAGCAATGGGTGGTCAGCCATGGGTGGGTCAAACTTCCTCAAAAAGCCTTGCCAAGGTGGCATAAATTCGTGGGCCTAAAGGGCCTTCACTGAACGGGCTTCATTTTGCGGTCTAAAGAGGGTTTGGTTAGTGTTGAGAGGCTATCAAGCCCAAATCCAATTTTTCTTAACCCAATCAATTCTTCAAGGTTTGAAGGGTTGCAAATGATGTCATAACATGAATTTGAGGGATTAATAGAAAATGAAAGTGATTGAATCAAGTGATTAAACACAATGCTAAAAATTGGATCCATTAGGATTTTTAAATCAAGTTTAGGGTTTAGGGTAACAGTTTAGGATTTCGGTTTCCTCCAAGCTTTTGGGGTTTCAATTAGATTCCAAGTATTTAGGATTTTACTTGGGTAATTATTAAGAGGCCAATAGTGGTATGACACATGGCATATTGATGGGCTAGGCTAAAAGGCTTAGTGTGGATGGATTTATAAGTAGCCTAAGCATATTTTATTTAGGGCTCTAATTTACTAAGAATGGGATGGGCTAAGAATAGGTACCATAAGCCCTAGATCCATTTGAAAATTATAAGGTTCTAGGCCTTTCTTGAAGAACCTTAGAAATTAGGCCCAATATGTGATGGGCATGAAGCCATTAGGCCAAACTTAAAATGGGTAAAGGCCATTGACCCAACCTAAGAAAGACCAAAGATTGGGACCCAACTTAGTAGACCTTTGAGTCCATAGGTAAAACCCATAAACCTAGACATAAGGTCCGTATAAGAACCCACATCAAAGCCCATATCCAAGACCTACACAAATGGCCCAACAAGCCCAACCCATGAGGCCCAACAAGCCTTATCTTTTATTTTGTCCTTCCAAATGAAACCCACACACACCATACCATTGGGTTCCCTCAAGCCCAAGATGAACCACAGGCCCTAGGGTTCCTACCCAACCATAGTGAAGCTTCTAACTTGAGTTAAGAAGCACGGTTCATCCCACACATGAATAGTAACTTCAAAACCATGTTTTTTGCCTAGTTTTCTTTAAATTATTTTTGTGACATTTATGATCTGAAATTTTTTATTTTTATTATTAATTTACATTTTTCTTAGACTAACCTAGAAGGTTACGATTGACCCAACACATGTCAATTGGAATCAAGCTATGTCAATGCCCAAATAGCTACCAATCGGCACCTAGGTGCACCACCATGTGCACTTCATCAAACCAGCCCCTAGCCCACATCATTTCCACCAAATTTCCAAGGGAAATTTCACTATTCACACCTCACCACATCACTCTAGTTTTGGACTTGGCATTGGGTTAATGGCTCCAAAAAACCAAACCAAAATCCAACAATTCCCACAAGAGGTGTAGTTGAGACCCAACCGAATGACCTTGGTGACTTCATGAAATTTTTGCTCTTCCTTGAGCCCCCACCACATGCCATCACCCCTTCCTTCCAATCCCTAAGGGGTCCCTCAAGTACTCAAGAGCTTGTTGACCAACTTTTCCGCAAAGAACTGCCAAAACCGATTGACATTGGCACAAGGTGCCACTCAGCAACCACCTCCATTTCACTCCCTTCCATGACATGCACCTACATGATCACTTGGCAGCTAATCCGTCCACCTTCCACCACTTGGAAAATCCATGAAAATGAGTCATCATACCTACAAAACAAATCCATGGAGATAGGACAAAAAGGTGATGAAAAACTGACCAGCCTTTGAAGACCCCTACCCGACGGCATCTAGCATGACCTCACTTGCAATCCATTGCATTTTGCTTTGATTTTCTGAACCATGGCAGCACCTGCACCCTTGCAATCCAATTTTTGCACCTCCACATTCCACCTCCTACTTCCACCAATCCCAAGCCTCTCCTTCACCCAAACCCACGCCCCTCAACCTCCATGAAGCCCTATAAATACCCCCTTCACCCGTCACTTCCTCAAACCACTCCTCAAAGCATTCCTCTAGCATTCTTGAGAGCCATTCCCTCTTAGTGTAAGAATAGATTGAACCGAGTGGGTTTGAGAGTGTTCTTGAAGTGAGTTTGTGTTGGGAGCAAAAAGGGCCACGATTTTGTAAGTAATCTTGCCCCATATTTTTTTTTAGTGTTAGCATAGCATGTTAGGTTTTAATTTATGGCATGGGAATGAAATTTTAATTGAGTTTATTGAGGATTACCATGCTAAATGCAAACCGGGTCAATGTAGGAATATTGAATAAATAAATTACTTTGGTTTGAATTTTTAGCCATGACATGTCTTAATATGATTTTATATGATTCACTAAGGTCTTGGAATAAACTTTGAAGGTTTAAATTTGAGGTTGATACGTTATAAATTCATATCTTGTGTTGATCATCTAGCATGCATCGGTTTTACCTGATTTAAGTTTAATTTGTGAAGTTTTGCTTAAATTGCCTAGGCTTGAATAATGAGCATTTAGAAAAGTCTTGGGATTGGGATAATAATGGAAATTCATGATTTAGTTAGGTTTTACAACATTTCTTGGTAAAAGAAAAGCTAGAAACATCATGCATATGCTAAATGGATGGTTTAGTAGTAATTTGGTCTTAATCCATGCTTAAGTGTTGGGATGAATTTGTATGACCTGATGCTAAGTTTTTAAATTTTCCCTAAGGTTATATTTATAGTTTCTACTTGATGAAATTTTAGCACACATGCATCCATAGGTTTTAAACTTAGAATCAGATATAGGCCTTAAGAGATGCATGCCACGGGTTGAATATGTTTGAGATAGTTGTAACTTGAGTCTTGCAATTATAAGCGCATGGATGATTTTAAAACATATAAAATATGAGGTTTGAGAAATTTGGTGAATTTTGGGGCTCGATTGTAAATCGTAAAAATTTAGGGCCTTACTGGCAATTTTGAAAAGTTTAAAGGCAGTTTTGTAAATAGCATTTTTTGAACCATTTTGATTATAAACATCTTCAAAGCACTAGCATTGGACTCATCAAATTCATCTTCAAATTTTGATGAAAAGTACATGTTTTCCATATATCTAAAACTTCCTTATCCATAACTCCACATTGAATTAGTTATTGAATTCATCAAAATAATAATATAATATTATTTTTTTAATAATTATATTTTTTTCATATTTTATAATTACACTAATCATATATTAATTAATAATTTAACTTGATTCTTATATTATTATTACAAGACGATTGGAGATTAAACGTGAATAAAAAAAACCATTAGAGATTAAAAGTGAATAAAAATAGATTTGATGAGTGAATAGTAGTCCTTCAAATTTGAAGAAACATATCCATTTACTGTAACTCAAAGTTTCACACTTATCTCTTTGGCTAATCCAATGCAGCTCTCTTTTGATGAAATTCATCATATTTTACATTTGGCTAGGCTTTTGATGAAGCTAATACCAATGCTCTTAGTGGTTCAAATCCTAACTCAGAATAACTTTGATTTCAACCGCCTCGATTTTATAACTTCAGAAAGTTTGTAAGTTAGCCTCTAATTTACTTTTAATTTATTGATAAATATCACATTCATGATATAAATGTCATTTTGAGCATGGACATCATATTATATGATACATTGAGTATTTGATTACTTGCTTACATGACATGTGTAATTTTCACCATTTTAGTATATCATATGAAATCGTCGTTTTAACATGAAGCATACCTTACGAGCACATGTCATGAAAAATATTTTCAAGTATAGCAGGAAAATATAAAATTTTGTCAAGACCCCAAAGGCTAGGACGGAAAATTATCCTGGTGGAACTCATTTGTCCACTCAAGAGTGAGTAAAAATGGAGTGGTAACCCTTACGTTGACAAAGAACCGTCAATGGATTTCGAATGAATTCGTTTTAAAAAATACAAGAGCGAAGTCAAATTTATGACACCTAAGACTGGTGGGTGCATATGTATGATGTTATGATGTTACGATAATAATGTTATTGCAATGCCCGGGCCCAATCTTAACCCAGGCCCATAGAGGAAAGCTCTGTTGCTAAGGAAAACTACTCCATTTATGAGTAGTGTGTGCACTCTTATTTTATTATTATTACTAGTATTTTATCTTCCTCACTATTATTTTTATTATTATTTAATTTTTTCTCCCTCTCTTCTCTTCCCCACCAGACAGTTTCCTCAATAGTTTTCCTTCCCCATTACCCACGTCCTAATTTCTCTTAACAACTGTTCTCCCTCATTTTTTTCCCTCTCCCGTACGCCTTCGATGCCATTCCGGGTTGTCACATAAACTTTACCTTATAAATGCTCTCTCTCTCTCTCTAATCTTCTCCATCAGTTTATTTTTCTTTATCCAATACTCACATGTTGTTTCAAACGTTCACCCACTTCGCACCTAATGTTCTCCCTCTCCCTCTCTTTCTTCTCTGTGAACCTCTCCGAGTGCCACCCCTCGCTGCTGACTAGAAAACCAAACATGGAAAAAATCACTTGCATCACAAGAGGAACATCATACACAATCCAGTGGCAGCAACACAATGTGGCCTCGGTTGCCATGAACCAGCAAACTAGAATCAGAGCAATGCCACCCAAGCATGCTGCAGTCTTTTCGCGTACCACCATGCATCACCGAGTACATGTTTTCGTGATACTCAAAGTACTCTGGGTTTATGTGTCTTAAAACCATCGCTCTGTTACATTTGAAAACATGTCTTATTTTGCATGCTAATTTTCAAAGATATTTTTGTTCTACATTCTGTACTTTGAATATACTCATATTTGCACGCTAGTCTATGTCATATGCTTACTGAGTTGTTGATAACTCACCCCATATCTCCACAATATTTTTTAGATGATTTGGATATTTTAGCTGAGGATCAAGATTATGGAGCATAGGTTAGATGATTTTTAATCTTAGTGGATTAAGCATAGAAGGTTTCTTTGAGTGTTGGCATTTTTCTTAAGAAATCTTGTCGTGTTCTGATGACTTAATATTTTGGGAGGTTGATTATATTGAGAAAATTAGTCTAAAAGAAAAAGTTTTATATGATATTGAGATTTTGGATTTTATGAATATATTGTTAGAATGTTAGTTTAAGTGACAATGAGTAACTTTCCGACCCCTGCAGGACCGGGGCGTTACAGTTGGTATCAGAGCCAAGTTTGAGGTTCTGCAGACTATAACATATGAGGTTTTGGATATCTGTCAGTTTAGGAAGTAATTTCATATTTGATGTATAGAAATTTGAGGACTAAGAGATGATCATGGGGATATTTCAGGTTTCAGATTCTGCAGATTTTATGGATTGAGGTTTTGGGAATTTAAGATTTAGAGATTCTATACATTCTAAAGAATGATTTTGATGAGAACTAAGGTTTTAGAACTCTGCAGGCTTTAAGATATGATTTTGATGATATTTAAGGTTTTAACATTTGCAAACTTATGAATTGTGTCCTACGAAATATGAGGTTTTGGATTTTGTAGATTTTAAAAAATAATTTATATGACGTTTGAGGTTTCAGGTCATGTAGGCTTATTCACTAGATTTTAGGAAATGATTTTGAGAAGATTTAAGATCTAGATTTGTAAGTTGACCTAAGGTTGATCGAAAGACAGGTTTTAGGTTCAACAAGCTATAATATTTGAGGTTTTGAATATTTGTGGGCTTTAGGAAATAATTTTCAGATTTGAGGTGTAGAGATTTGCAAACTGCAAGGGACGATTATGTTGAAATTTAAGGCTCTAGATTTTACAGACTTTAAGCTATAGTTATTTTTAGATTTAAGGTTATAGACTGTGCAGATGTTTGGACAATTGATTTTAATAGAATTTTAGGTTACTATATTATGTGAAGAGTTTCGAATTATTATCAGGCTTGTAATTCTATTGTTGATGTTATGTTTCAAGATTTGAACTAGACCCAAGAGAGTATGTCAATCGATACTATGTGCGCGGAAGTGTATGCCTAAAGGATTATGAGGTATTTGAGGCACCAAGCTAAATTATTAGAGGAATAAGATCTTAGAACATTAGATTTGACAAAATGATTAAGGATTAAAATTGGTGTGGAAGATGTAAGGCTTAAGTATTTTAGATATTGCTTTAGGTGTAACGCACGTCCTTGTGGTGGGACTTTTTATAAAATATTTTAGAAAGGATGACGGGAATTACCGTTCAATTTAAAACTTTTTACTTGCATACCCAGGGTGCAAAACTCTACGTTTATAAAATAAAATGTGCTTTGACAATAAAAGAGGTTTACAGCGGAAAACATCAATTTTAATAATAAAAGGTCTCTCGTACATTTAAAACTCATGCCTAGACTTCCGTGCTCTTCTCCTTGGGCTGTGTCCATCCTGACGTGTACTTCATTCAGTCCCTGTGGGGAGAGGGGCATACATAAAAACTAAAATGAGTCGAAGACTCGTAAGCATTACTTCATATAGTTAAAATATAAGAACATGGGTTTTCATTCATGCATTCATCATTCATACATACTATACGTGCATGCATACGTGCTTACGTGCGTTTATTTGAAAACTTCACTGGACGGGATTTTGCTTTAATAGTCTTTCTTTTCGTAAAAACGTGTCTCCCGTCAGTGCCTTCATTTCCTCAATAGTCGCTGGACGGGGTTTAGCTTTTAAAAGGCTTTCTTGTTGTAAAACGTTTCTCCCGTCAATGCCTTCATTTCTTAAAGAGTCATACTCTCGTGCATTCATGCATTTATACATTTATGCATACATACATTCTTTCTTATCACTTTCATAGGCCAGTACATACTGTTACGCCCCGTGTGTTAGGGTTAGCGGCACTATGGCCAATGGATTCGCCCATGGCCGCGGGTTGGAATCCCATTTCGTTAGGGTGCAGCACTGGGTTCACTACCAACACTACTATCCGGCATTGCAATCTTCCCAATCATTCATTGGGTACCCCTTTTCATTCATTTATATGGTCGTTAGGTATCTTCATACATTTCATGCTTTCATTTCATTCTTTCATTCATTCATGCCAGCTCGGAAGAGCTGGACCTTTCATTCGTTTCTTTCTTTCATTTACATGTCCTTTCATGAGAAAACGTTCATTTCATGGAAAAACATCGTTTAAAACATGGGCTTGAACTTTGTCTCTCACGGCATCCATAAGCATCACCTTAAACGTCACCTTTCGTTGGAGTCACGAGCATCACCTCATGGCATCCATGAAAGCGTCGGTTCGTAGGATCCATGAAAGCCTCAGTTCTCATGTCTTTCTTTGCCTTTCATGAGAAAACATTCATTTTCTTGAGAAAACATCGTTTCATGAGAAAACATCGTTTTATGATCATAAAATATCGATTCGTTGATTTTCTTAGAAATTACATACAATAGATACATCGTATAGTCATCCATTCACATGCGTACAATTAATACTTTGGGTGCGTAAAAAGGGGCTGCCAAGGAGGGGCCGTATGTACGTATACCTTTGAACACTTATCGTTTTCTTTCTTAAAACGTCTTTCGTTTCTTTTCTTAAGCATCTTAAAGGAAAAACGTTTCATTTTCATTTTCGTATCTTTTAGAAAACTCTAGAAGAGTATGAACGTAACGCTTACCTAAACTTCATGCTACTTGCATATCATGCAATCCATTCATGTGCTTGTCATATGACAACCTACATGCATACACATACCTTAACGTCATTCTCTATCTAGTACATAAGCAACTTAAACTTAGAAAGCACAAGCTACATTTCACTTGGAACACTCTCCTTCTATCCCGTGTTCCTTACTATGTTAAAACCTTCGGGGACCCATTACAGTCACCACATCTTCCAACTCAGGTCTTGCCTCGAGTGCTCATCCACTAAAGTGAACCCATGATTCACCTTAGGATTAAGACACCAAGGCTTCTGTCTCATTCTTCTCATTAACCACGCTCCGACGCATGACTCAAACTAACTAAGTCACGCATCCCTTCCATAGACAGTACACTCGTCACTATCTTCATGCATCTTAGCCTATACTAATCATCATTCCCATCCATACAAACCACACAGTTCTAAGCCAACTCTAAGGCTTAAGCATCGTGCAACTATACTCAGGACAGATTACCCATTACATATGGTGAATCCGTCCGGCACATATGTCTCACCATGTTACACATGTACTTTACCCCTTATCACCTAAGATCAACATATATAACACGTTGATCACCTGCTTGGAGGGACAAGGGCCATACTCCGATACCAACCTTCTCTTAACCCGGCTAGCATGACTCTTCATGCTACCCGTCCCTTTTGACAGTTCATCCCAACACTTAACACGACAAGACTCCATTCATAACCACGTCTAATGTCACGTCATACAGCTCAAGACTATTCCCAAGCTACACCGTGACCTTGTCGCATTATCCAACATTCTGCTACGTCAATTCCTAACTCATCATGAGTACGGTTCCTCATGTACTCCTAACACATCGTGACATCTCGTCACGTTCTCATTATGCCCTTCATACCCTATCACTTCACCCATCACAAGCACAACTGTCGGTAACCACGTCATGAAGTGACGTTGCCCAGTCATGCTTCCGCTGCGTACTCTTATACTTGTCCTGCTACTTCACCCATACTTCTAGCCATGAGTCAACTTCACGGTGACACCCGTCACCTTAGACAATAGGCCACTTCACAATTACTTCGGGACACCGTTCCACAGCTCCCGACACTACTCATCACGTTCCACGCCCATAAATCACACAACCATCCTTATCACTGCAACACGCTACACGGCATATCACTGCACCACATGGAGTACACTCCATGCGTACTCCCTTCATACGCATCACGCCACACAGAGTACACTCAGCGTGTACTCTTCCCATTCCACAGACACCACGCCACCATTACAACACAATCCACAACACTATACAGCGCACTTCCCAATTACGCCCAACACTTCACAGCACACTACACAGCACAACACATCTCCACCCAACACAGACATGCCCAACACTTCACATACGCATCACATCACATCACCACACTACACAGATTGCCCAACACTTCATTACACAGCACATCATAATACCACAACTCCACAAATACTAATAGCACAGTCCACAACCTAATCAACTAATCAATATCTAACATAAATACGAGGGATAGAGAGTTATACCATCGACGGGATAACCCGTGCGTTGCTCGTTAACCGTCACGGTCGAAGACGTCAGAAGGGTCATACGTGGTGGGTAAACCGCGTACGATGAATGTTTAGGCATTTGGATAGCTAGCTGTGGTCTTGGAAGGGCTCATGGTGGCCTTGTGATGGTGGCAAGGAGCGCAACACGGCGAATCTAGCCGTGTACAGTGGCGGTCAGCCACGCGCAGTGGCTGTCCATTACGTGCAGTGACTACTCACCACTCAAAGTGGTGGTTTGGACCTAAGATTCAGCTAAGGGAGGTGCAGTGGAGCTCATGGTGGCACTAGGGTGGCACCACGGTGATCCATGGTGGTGGAGGGAGGGAATGGTCGTGCAAGAGGGGGAGAAACCCGTGAGAGAGTGAGGGAGATCGGGGCCAAGGGTGGTCGAGATGGCTTGGTGGTGGCTTGAGGAGGCTGAAGGTGGCGGTCATATGCCATGGGTGGCGGTGCCCGGCGGTGGGAGGCGTGCAACCCGTGCATGTGAGAAGGGGAAGCCCATGCATGGAGGAGGGGCTTCTGGCCATGGGTCACGTGGAGGAGGAAGGGGGAGGGAAGGGGAGGTCCATGGCAGTGCTTGGTGGCCGTCGGTGGCCGTGTACGACGACATACGGTGGGGAAATGGGTTAAAGACCCATTTCGGCTACTTGCCGTGAGGGGAGAGGGAGGGCTGCACAGTGGAGGCCGAGCTTGCTGGAGGAGGATGGTCGGTGGAAGAGGAAGCTGCCGTGGAGGTGGCGGCGCACGGCAGTGCAGTGGACACCAAGCCTATTCAGGCTTTGCACGGCCAGCGGGGGAGAAAGGGAGAGCGTGAGAGAGAGGGGCTGGGCTAGGGAGGCTCTCCGGAGGAAGGGGAGGTTGGTGGGAGCGGTGGTGAGAGTGGGCGGCACACGACGGCGCCGAGCTGGAGGAAGGAGCTTCGGGCAAGGGAGAGACGGCGTACCGTGTACGCACAAGCTGAGGGAGGAGAGAGAGAGGGCTAGGCAAAATGAGGGAAAAAGTGAGGGGTCTGGGTATTTAACCCAGTCCCTTCATCTGGGGATCCACGTAACAATATAACGATGGATCTCAAACACTGATTTTAAAAAATAAATATTAACTTAATTAAAAATGCTTAGAGGAATTAAGGTAGAATATTATTTTAAACTAACTTTAGTTTATAAAATAATATTCCTTCATCATTAATAAAATGATGAAGTCTCACTTAACATATTAAAGAGAATAAAACCATTTAATTAATAAAAGCTTTCAACATAATTTAAATCTCATAATATCTTAAATAGTTGAAATCATTTTAATAATGATATTAAAATGATTTCTGACAATTATAATATTTTTAGAGCTCTTCAAGAATATTATAATTGTCATATTTAAAATCAAGCTTAGTTCAATAACACTGGAATACTCTTTATAAATATTTTCAGCACATTTAAAATACTGGACGTGCCCTAGAAGTCGCACGATATCTTTGAAGACACGCCATCGGGGTTCGACATGCATGACGAGGCTCGCAGTCGTTAGAGAAAAGGGGCAGACGGTTTACATAATTTCTGTCCCCAGCACTAGCTTACGTAAGAAGGAAGGAATCTTACGTCAGAAAGAAAGAATGTATGTCAAAAGGAAGGAGCGGGGTGTTACATTAGGTGTAGCAAATTCCGAGAACAAAATTGTCTTTAAGGGGAATGGAATATAACACTCGGGCCCAATCTTAACCCAGGCCCATAGAGAAAAGCTCTGTTGCTAAGGAAAACCGCTCCATTTATGAGTAGTGTGTGCACTCTTATTTTATTTATTTATTTTATTATTATTACTAGTATTTTATCTTCTTCACTATTATTTTTATTATTATTTAATTTTTTCTCCCTCTCTTCTCTCCCCCACCAGATGGTTTCCTCAATAGTTTTCCTTCCCCGTTACCCACGTCCTAATTTCTCTCAACAACTGTTCTCCCTCTTTTTTTCCCCTCTCCCGTGTGCCTTCGATGCCATTTTGGGTTCTCACATTAACTTTACCTTGTAAATGCTCTCTCTCGGATCTTCTCCGTCAGTTTTTTTTCTTTATCCACAACTCACATCCCATTTCAAACATGCACCCACTTCGCACCAATGTTCTCCCTCTCCCTCTCTTTTCTTCTCTGTGAACCTCTCCAAGTGCCACCCCTCATTGCCGGCTAGAAAACTAAACCTAGAGAAAACCACTTCCATCACACGAGGAACATCAAGCACGATCCAGTGGCGACAACACAACGTCGCCATGGTTGCCATGAACCATCAAACCAGAATCAAAATAAGAGCAATGCCGCCCAAGCATGCTGCAGTCTTTTCGCATCCCGCCCCGCATCGCCAAGTATAAGTTGCCATGAAACTCAACTTGCACCACCCGAACCACCATGCTCAAACACTGTCCAGCCCCTACCAACCTCGAGCAACCACTGAAGGAGAGACACTCAGCCACTATGAACCACTCAACCACCCAGCACGACCCTCTCTTGGGCTCCGTCGACGTTGACCCCAGCCCCACCGCCGTAACCAGCCCTTCCCCCTCAATAGCCCAACTCGAGTCAGCCACTGCTGCTCTGCCTTGCACCACAAGCCCACATGGCTAGGGGTGTAACCGGTCCGGTCCGGTCTGGTTTTGGACAAAATCTAGGACCGAACCGGTATGTACCGATTTTGTATTTTTCAAAACCGATTACGCCCCGATTACCCTCCTAAACCGGTACCTCTGGTTTTACCGGTTTCCAGTCCAGTCCGGTCCGATTTTTCGATTTTTTTTAAATGTAAAAAATATATAATAAAGTGTTATTTATTATTATAAAATGTTATAAATAATTTAATATATATATTATGCTTAAAGCATATGATCAATTAAATTTTCATCTTTGAGATTAAATTTTTATTTTATAAATTATAACAACATTATCTTATATATAATTATATTAATAACATATGATCAAATAAATTACAAATGTTCATATTTAAGATTAATATTTTATATTATTATTTATAAATTATAATATAAATTTTTTTCATATATGATATATAATTATATATTATATAGAAAAATTTAACATATAATTATATATTATAAATATAAATATTTTGTATAATATATAAAATTAATTTTTATATATTTTTTTTTTCAACCGGTCCGGTTCGGTCCGGTCCCGTCTCGGAAACTACGGAACCGGAACCGGACCGGATCTGGCCGGTTCAAAACCGGACCAACTGGTCAGGTTTGGTCCGGTCCGGACCGGTTTCCCGGTTTAAATTTACACCCCTACACATGGCAGCACAGTGACCCAACCAAAGCAAAGCCTCTGTTTTTAAGCAAGGAAACAGAGCAAGTAAAGTGCTCTCATCCCCCATACTTCCCGCACGATCGTCCACCACCCTCATGCACCTTTATCAGCAAACAAAAGATGAAGGAAAGCAAGACTCCATGTTCGGACTGCAGCCCTGATCGGTGCAAAACTGCAAGTGCACAATATCGTAGTTTTATAGTAAAGTGATGAGAAGAGTATCGTTCTCAGGGATTGGTAACTTACTTTTGACAAATACTGAAATTATACTAATCTTGACTTTATTTAGAAAAGTCAATAACATTTTTGTAATTTTAAATTAAAATAAAATTAATTCAAAGAGAATACTCAAAGGAAAAGAAAGATATTGTTCGAAGATCAAATCAATGGGAAATAAAACTTCTAGGAAATCAATTTCACCTAATCCCTCACTATGATTTACTCATCTAACTAATTGAATTTAATTCTCTCTGTTTGTTAGCAAATTTCTACAAACATCCAAAAGTCTATTTCGATAGTCAATTGAAAATTATTCTTATTCATCATTTTACACAAGAGTATGCAAATTAATAAAGCAAGAAAGCAATAAGACCAATGATTTTAATACTACATAGGTTCATACAAGTCTTTCGATCTCTATAATTACCTATGCCAAAATATCCAAGATCTATCCTATAATTACCTCTTTCGACAGCAAATCACAAGATTAAAATCATCTAATTAATGACCAGTTAATTAAAAACAATAAGCTCATAATAAATTAGACAAACATAGAAGATAATTACTTCAAATTAACATAGAAAAGCAAGCATAGTTCGAAACTAGATTACATTGTTTTCCACGAATAAAAAAAATTTAGTTAATGCTAAAAATTAAATTCAACATAAACGAATTCACCATAATTTTTCTGAGAGAAGAATAGAAGAAAATGAACACTGAAAATGCTCCTTGCAATCCGCAGTGTTGTCCCTCGCAAGCTGCAGCGTTTGAAACGAAACAAATCCAAAGAAATGCCCCTCTGGAAAAAACTCTCCAATTTCATTCTAATGATATGCTTAAATAGGGTAGAAAAGAAACCTTAATGTCTTCATATTCCCGCATACAAAATCGCCTAAATTTTATGACTAAACTTGGCAGCCACGTACATGCTTCAGGAGTTCGAATTTGGAAATCCTTATTGGCGAGAACTTTGTAGCTCGTTAAGATAGCTTTCCAACTCATCAAGAATCGCATCAATCTGATATTGGAGTGGAAAGTTATGATTAAAATACTAAAGTGTGTCCATGTTGTCTGCTAGCACGTTTGGACTCTGATCCGAATTACTCTCAAACCCCATCATTATCCTTATTCGAAGAGTCCTACACTCATTGAAAGTTCTTAGGTTGTTCCAATGTCTTGCCCACTTGAAAGTCTTTTGAATTCAAATGGGTTTGGACTTGTTCTTTTATAAACTCTGAAATTAAACATAAAAATCTGCTCAGGAGTATCCCAAAGTAAATAGAAACTCAATTCAAGAATACACATTAATTCCAATGATTTCTATTAACATTTTAGCATTTTAGTCCAATAATAGGGTATTTAGACTAAAGTTTAAAGTTAAGAAGTGATAAAATATAAGAAATTATGCAAATTATCAAACACCCCCAAACTTAAAACTTTGTTTGTCCTCAAACAAAAATAAATAAATAAATAAATAAAAGACCACTATAGACACTTGACCCCATAGAGAAGTTTCATCACTCACCAAGCCATGATCTGAATTTTGATTTCATCACTAGTATCTTACTCTTTTAACATCAAAGATAGAGAGAAAATCAATCAAAAATTTAGTAATTTGTCAAGTAAGAGTTAAGCATTTACTTCAACATAAAGTTAAGACCTTGAGTGTGTGTGTGTGATATAGTCAATTCAACTCCAAACCACCTGCAAACTCAGATAAAAGTAGAAAAACTGAAACCAGAAGAATTCTCTCCAACCTTAACTCCATAAGTCCAATTTTCAGAAATCCGCTCCACTAATGTAGTCAAACCAAAATCAGAGATCAAAAGGTCTTTAATCAAGTTGTAATGACAGGCCACAGGGTGAGGGGTAAGAAAGAAATAGATATGGAAAATCAAAGCAAACTGGGAAAATACTTGGTGGAAAGAACAATAAAAGAGATATCCACATAATTCAAATCATAACTCTTTCTCGACTATATGCTCATACTTGTGATATTATTGTTATTGTAATCAATGAAGTAGTACCAAGTACACCTTCAACAAAATCTGAAGTGATTTGCACTCCACTTATTGAATTTTTTTTCAATTTTTTTCCTGCCATGATGGATTAATCACCTCTGAATACAATACAAACCCAGCAAAAATACTTTTTTTTTGTTTTCTTTTTTTTATCTTTTATTTTTAGTTTGGCCTCCCACCTTTTTCATTCAGCCACCTCAATTCTTGTAGCCTTTTCAAATCTTCAACCTTCTTTTTTTTTTTCTTTCTTCGTTCACCTTTTTGTTTTCACATGCTTTGATCAAATAAAGCATAATTTCCTTTGAATTAACTTTCTCTTTAAATGTAGATTTCCACCAAAATATTTTCTCAAACTGTAAAGGTGAATTCATGGTCTTTCAGGCCTAGAACGGGAATGGTTTATGTAGTTAAAAGAACAAATAAAGGCTTATGTAAAATAAGGCTCAAGGGGGTTGACTATGGGAATATACCATGCAATGATGGTATGATAATCACGACGGCTGGGAAAGCTTTTCGGTTATACAAAAAAATTGCCTAGATCATTTCTCTAATATTTGGTATCAACTAGGATTTCACCTCAAGGATCCATCAACGGATTCTAGAGCAAAGCAAGATTGAACTTCCCTAACTCAGTTAATTCAACTCATTCTCTTCATAAACAAAATGGAATAAAGAAAAAATAAATTGACTATGTGCTCAATTATGTTCAAAGTCAAAGATTTAAATCAAAGTACCCACAAAACTCAACCTGACATAAAAGAAATTTTTGAAAATTTTTCTCAATCCTATCCTCAATCACAAATTTCAGAGTTATAGAGAATTCAATCATACTCAAATACATGCTTGGTAAGAGAATCCAACAACTCAAGATTTATAAAATCACAAGTAAAATAAAATAAATAGCAAACAAGAAGACCAAATGACTATAGGAGTTTACACCCCCAAACTTAAACTAAACAATGTCCTCATTGTAATGCAAAAGTGAGAGAGATTGAAGAAATGAAAGGAACTTCCCTGGTTTCATGGTGAATCAACCGTAATTTGTAATTTTCAGCTCTTTATTCATGCTAAATAAACCTGCATCAAAATCCAAATTATTAGAAAATAAAAATAATAAAAATAAAATAATAAAAGAAAGTTCTATTGGCTGCCTCCCATAAGCGCTTGTTTTAAAGTCTACATCCAGACTTTTCAATCTTCATCGA